>OX388202.1:11250000-12500000 GCA_947578815.1 Epinotia ramella | reverse complement strand
ACAGTGGAAACTGGATAAGTGGAATCGCAAGGGATCGGCTGTTTAGTTCCGCTTATCAAGGTTTTCCATTTATCCAGTTTTCCACTTAACCAGGTTCAAATAAAACGTTTTCTCACTTACAGAGGCTCTCGCTAACAGAGGTTGTGGATGCGTGTCATGCTAGTAATGTCGCTTATAGAGGTCACGGAGGACTATACGTAGTATGGTCAAATAAAAGATCAAGACTGATATACATAATCATCTTTTATTAAACATTGTATGTAGATATGTATGTATTAACAAAAAATAGGTATGTAATCCTGACTTTAAAAAAAGCAATGCTGTAAATAATCCACAGTACTCGTATACAATTTTCAAAAACAAAATCAATTAAACAAAATCATTCCTAATATTTATTTATGCAAGAGAAACCACTATGGTTAAATAAATCAATGTACCGATTGTATTGTACGGCACCGCACCACGGCTAAATAGTACATTGTTTAACTAGGGGCGGAAGTGGAATATTGCGAACAAGAGTCTATCAGAAGCCCGACGCCGAAGGCGGAGGGCTTTTGATGACTCGCGTTTGCAATATTCTTACGCCCGTGTTATACACAATGTTTTTCATCACATTTGCGAGGAAACAAATACATTTTAGATGAAATTAATACAAATCGTAATAAAAACTTCAACATGACAGTCGTCCATTTTGTTGAATTTGACGCGAGGCGCGTATGGCAAAGACCCTTCTGTATACAGCCACGATTTGAAACACTTAAAAACATTTTTCATAGACACTTAATAACTACATATTAAATCTGTAAATTATTCAGTTAAACATGTTTAAGTAGGTAGTTTTTTAAGTTTAAATTTATTTATAAATACGTTTTCAGACATCGTATTTGATATAAAACCTCTTTGCTCTGTAACTGCCGCATGAGTGACAGATACAATTTAAGAAAAACACCATTACGCCCGTGGGCGTAACACAGGCTATTACAGCTCTGTATGTCTGCGCATTATGAAGCCCTTTTCGAGCAAGTGTGATGAAAAGAACCAAACTGAACGATGTGTGATCTCATACAAAATACCTACGTAGTTAAAACACGAACCATAATGTTAACGAAACAAACTACCCTCCTTGTGTGTTGTGTATATGCATTTCAGCAAGAGTTAAAGGTGTAATTGAATGCAAGAGAGCTTCGAACCTCCCTATTAGGATTAATTTAGCGTCAAACATAAAGTATAAAGCCAGGGGCGGCTTTACCTATAGTGCAGGGGGTGCGTTTCATCCGGGCGCACGGTCCTAGGGGGCGCCGAGCGCCACAAACGGTGCCACTCGCCTCGACTCGGGCGCTAGCCCGCGCTAGGGGGGGGGGGTGCTAGAGGGCGCTACGGTAAAGATTGCACCCGGGCGCGACATGGGCTAGAGACGCCTCTGTATAAAGCCATAGTCGCAGACCAAAGTGCTACTCTGCCTTCAATCTTAAGAGACTTTAAAAATAGTTTTTACTTTGTAGATACTTCTCTTTATGGGGCTTCTTAACGGACCACATTATCGAGCAATTTCTGGCCGGCAACTATTGCTGTCTTACGCAGACTTTGTACGGTAGAGCAAGATGCACATAATTGCCGGCCACACATTGCCATAAAAATGTTGCCTCTTTAGAAGCCCCCTTACACAAGGACTACTTATCAATACAACAATAATTTACAACAATTCTGCCCCGTTCCGGCTTCATGAGCTGATGATACGTGGTCGGAATGCCTTAGGGTGGGTATCTACTAGAGCTGTGTGATGTTGCGAGGCAGAGAGTGAGGAGAAATGCACCAATAGGAAGCCATGCGCTCACCGCATCACAACCTCGCACAGCTCTGTTGGATACTCACCCGTATGACGGACCTCACCATACGTGAAAGTGCTTCATTTCAAGTATTTCAACTCTATTACACTCGGATCTGACTTGCAAGAATTTTATTAACCGTAAGTATACAGGCTATACAGTAGACATACAAACATAGATGACCAAATGAAAAAAATAAGTAAAATCTTTTCTAAATAAACATTTAGGTACCATGAAGATGCGAATACCGTGCGAATACCTGACTCTAGAGCGGCGTTAGCAATCATACATCCCTCTTGAAGAACTAGATTGACTAAATGATACGCAAGCAAGCTTGCAACATGGCAATTAGGATCACTCTCTTCCATTTTAAAAAAATCCCGTGATTTTTCCTGTAATAATTTTATTTCTGTGCACAAACCATCATAATTTTTGAACATTGACGTTTGACGTGACTTAATTTATGAAGTTTATTTTTTACCTTTTTCACATGTCATGGCTATTATACCTCTTAAATAACCTTTTTACAAGCATTAACTTCAATATTCATCTCTATTGCTTCTGTTAAGATATTATTTTTACATACATACTTTCGTTTGTCAACCTGTTTAGTTTGCCTGCCTGTCACAGCGTAGTCTATGATTGTCTATCACTCTTGTCTATACATTTGAACAATACAGAAGTCGTGTCATGTTGTTAATCCTAGTTTTATTATAAGTACTACGTATAATAAATATGATTAAAATACAATAAAACTGTTGTACATAAATAAATAGCCCGGGGACGTATTATATGCGGTAAGTTGTAGCATTGCAGTATTTCAGCCACAACGGTGAAAACAAATGATGGCATTTTTGGAAGAAATATTTGAACAAAAAAGCGTTTACAATAAATTATATCTGAAAAATGTATTATTGACACTTAAATGTCATGGAAGCTTACAAGACCATTTTTTTTAATTTGACGCCATCTTAAATGAAATGGAAGCCGCAGGCTGCAAGTTAGATGAAAGCGACAAGGTTGCTCACATACTACTCACCTTACCCGACACGTATGAAACCGTCATAACGACACTAGAGACTATGAGCGTTGAAAAATAATGAACAGAAGATTTTGTTAACCCTTTACTTGGCAAAAAAAAAAATGTGAGTTCGAGCCTCGTTTGCGCCTTGTAGAGCCAAAAAAAATGTCTGTTACAAAAATACAAAAAGAACAACAACAATTGTGCATCATATATGTATGATACAATGTCAAGAAAAGGGTTAAGGCCCGATTATTAGACGCAGAACTTAAAAATAACGGGAAAGCTCAATCATCACAACCAGAAGTGACATGTTTAGCCTGTTTTAAATGCGGCAAACGAGGGCACAGAGCAGCTGAATGCTTTAGCAACCATTTTAAACAACAAAAAGGCCGAGCTCCTCACCGAGGCCAGAACTCATACAGAGGACAGAGCAATTATAGAGGAAGATCGTATAGAGGTGCATCTAGAGGCACATATAGAGATCAAAGCCCACAACGTTCAAATGATAAAGTATCATTCATAGCAATGGCCGCAATTGAGAATACAGATAACTTTATTTTGGATTCGCCAGCAACGAATCATATGCTAAAAAAGGAATGTGAAAAATATGTAAACGAAATGAAAGAATTGGCTACTCCAATAAAAATTCACATTGCCAATGGAGAATCTACGATTGCACGAAGTAAAGGAATTTTAAACACCAAGTACCAAAATTTGGAAATTGAAATGGAAGTGCTATTGGTTGAAGGATTGAAACACAATTTACTATAGATCAACAAATTAACTGAAAAAGGCTTTAACATTACCTTCAACAACAGAAATGTACTACTGCAGGAAGGCAATATTTATAGATATAAAAGGAGACAAATATAACAACTTATACACTTTAAAACTCGATTTGGTTATTAAAGAAGATTGTTACATAAGTGCAAAGGAAACCGATGCCATATATTATGGCACAAGACTTGGCCACATAAATTATAACGATTTGAAACTATTAAACTTACCAGTACCCAACAAGGTCTGTGGTACCTGCATCGAAGGTAAAAGTACAAGAAGAAGTTTTTATTCACAGAATAATAATAGCAAACAAATCGTAGATTAAATACATTCCGACCTATGTGGACCTATGGGTCTCTATTGTTTCCCATAAAATTTAAGATCTGATTTTTTCAGTCCATAACGTTTTCCACCATATTTTTTTCTAGTCATATTGTTGAAAGTCATAAAATTTAACAATATAAATTGGAGTTCCGATTTTTGCAGGTCATCATTATTGTTAGTCATAAAATTGGTTAGCCATAACATTCAATGTCCCGGTGGTATGCAATTACATAATGTTAAAGGCAATAATCTAGTTTATAATAATTTTTGTAAGGTCTTTTTTCGCAAGTCATAATGATTGGTAGTCATCTGATTAGTTAGTCATATCATTCAATGTCATGGTGGTGTCACACTTCATAACCTATAAACACACTCCCAGAAAAATAGTACATTTTTAACTACTATAAGTAATGTGGGTACTTGGGCGAAAATAAAGAGGGTAAAAAGTGATGCGATTGAAAGGTATCTATGCCGCTCACTGTTTTGTTTAGTGATCGCAAATATGTTGGACGAAGGTGAATGTGATAAGGTATACTGCGATTTCAAAAAAAAGAACAGAAAAATCTGTACTTGTAAAAATTTCGATGTATTTTGTGTCATTATTGGTTCTGGCGCTTCGCCGGCCGCTGCAGCGGCCTCGGCTCACGCGCTTAGGGTCGCGATACAACTAACACTCCTCCTCGCTTCGCTCGTCGTCGTACCTACATTGACCTGCCTTAGAGGTCTAATATCTTGGCCATTTTTAATTTCAGAGAAAAATTTGTGCGATAAAAATATAAAAAGCACATGCCACAATGACACCGCACAGTAGTACCCATGGTATAACAACACAGGTACTCTCTTCCGAGACTCGCGAACCACGTGACTGACACAAGCCTACGTCATCATGCTGTTAAATGCCGTTTGATGACGTAGGCTTGTGTCAATCACGTGGTTCGCGAGTCTCGGAAGAGAGTACCTGTGTTGTTATACCATGGTAGTACCTATGTATTACCCCTTTCAAATGTATGTCTGGAACAGTTTCTGAGTAATTATCTATATGACTATGGATGATATAGGTTTGGTCTCTTAGACCTAATTCACTTTAGGCATTAAAGCGATATGAATAACAACCATTAGTACGTTGAAATATATGCCTTAGAGTATTTGTGAATAATTATCGATAGACCTTTGATCGTTATGGACATAAATTTTCTAACTTTTGTCATTTTAATACTTAATATTATAGGTCATTAATGTTAGAACTATAAAGCGTTATACTTAACAAAAATTATGACTATTGATGTCTATAAATTATATGGATATCAATTTCTGACTATCGAAATTCGGAACAATAAGTTTATGGGAAACAAAGGGACCCCGGACCTATAGATCCAATAGGAATTAACGTGGTCATAAATATTTTCAGGTACTCATTGATGACTACTTACACTATCTTGGTATAAGACTATTGAAGACAAAAGATGAAGCGGAAAACAATATTATAAATTTTATTGAATTTATAAAAACCCAATATGGACTCAAAACAAAACGAATAAGAGTAGATAACGGAGGAGAGTTCAGTTCAAACAAATTTAAAATTTACTGCAACAATAAAAGGAATTCAACTCGAATATACGACGCCGTACACACCCCAACAGAACGGAACGTTATAAAGAATGAACAGAAATATCCTAAATAAGGTACGCACTAAATTAGCGGAAACAAAATTGCCTAAATACCTGTGGGGTGAAGCAGTCACAGCATCCGCATACGAAATAAATAGAAGTCCAACCTCAGCATTAAATGGGAAAACATCAGCGAAGATATGGGTAATAACAATTTAACAAAAGAGTCAATAAATGTATAATGGTTGGATATAGTTGCTCGAGATACAGACTTTATGATCCCATAGAAGATAAAGTAATAATATCAACAGACGTCAAATTCAATGAAAATGAAACCACATTCAAAGTGGACAGTAGGCAATCAACATAAGTTTGAACCTTATATGAATTATGAAGAAGATGAAATTGAAATGATTAATGACAAAAGAACAGATAATGATAAAGATTATGAAGAAGATGTAAATGAGATGAATAATGATAAAGGAATAGTTAATGATAATGATGATACAGTAGACGAGCCAACAGATGGAAATATTGAAATGGATATACATCATTATGTATATACCTAATAGTTCCATTGAACTTTAACAAGGCATGATAGTGAAAAAGAATATAATAATAGTGGAAATGATACTGTCACTGATATAGAAAATGATTCTTTTCATAGCATGAATGAACCTGTAGTTCATGAAATGACAAGATCAGGAAGAATAATAAATAAACCTACCCATTTAAATGATTATGAAATATATATGGCATATTGCCTAGCGACTTTCGAAGATCCAGTAAGTTTTAAAGAAGCAATAAAAGATAAAGGATGGCAAGAAGCAATTGGAAAAGAAATTAACTCGTTAGAAAAGTTGCATACTTGGGAAGAAGTAGAGGCTAAAGGCAAAAAAGCGATAGATACAAAATGGGTCTTTAGAACCAAAGAAAGTGGACCAGTAGCGAGAATTAATACAATTAGAATGTTTTTAGTACATGCAGTACAAAATGATTATAAAATATGTCAGCTGGATATACCAACAGCTTTTCTAAATGGAGTGTTGGAAAACGAAGTATACATAAAAGCACCAGAAGGAGTGAACGTCGGTAAGAATAAAGTACTAAAATTGAAGAGAAGTTTATATGGATTAAAATAAAGCCCAAAATGATGGACCGAGCGACTGAACAACTTCATAACAAATTAAATAGGACTAAAACGATCCCACCATGATTTTTGCCTGTACTATAACACCAAAGTTTGGATGTTAGTATTTGTTGACGACATACTAATTATAGGAGAGGAGGAAGAAATAACAAAGGTGAAGCTCCAGTTATTTTAAGAATTTCAGGCCAAGGATTTGGGATCAATTAATACATTTCTTGGAATAATGGAGAAAGATTTACAGGGTAAAAGAACTAAAGATGACAAAGATGTCATAGATGCCCCCTACCGGGAGATAATAGGTGGTTTAGTGTTTTTGGCAACAGTAACCAGACCAGATATTAGTTATGCAGTGTCATACTTAAGTCAATTCTTAGATAAACCGGACACACAATGTTGGAAGCAAGCGAAAATAGTTTTACGATATCTAAAGGAAACTATTCACTTCGGCCTGAATTATAAGAAAGATCAAAACGAAATGGACAAAATTGAAGCATACTCAGATGCCGACTGGGCAGGCCAGAAGATAGACAGAAAAAGTACGAGTGGAAGTGTAATCACATACAACGGTAATGTTATCGGATGGCATTCAAGAAAACAGCACTGTGTTTCCTTGTCAACGGCAGAAGCCGAATACGTTGCGCTGGCCAACACATGTTCAGAGGTATTAAACATAATAGGATTAGCCAAGGATCTCGGTAAGTGCTTAACCCCTACCATATACGTAGATAACATGGGAGCCATCGCCATGTCAAACAGCTTCGAAAACAGCAAACGTGCGAAGCACATCGATATAAAATATCACTTCGTCAAAGACTTAGTAAAAATAAAACAATAACAGTTTGTTATATAGATTCGTATAATAATGCTGCTGATATGTTTACGAAAGTACTGTCTGCAGATAAATTTACTCGTAACAGATACCTGTTAAACGTTTATTAAGGACTTAATATTTTTAGTGTTCAAGTGTCCATGTTATTTATGTGCGTTGTTGTTACTTTCAATATTTGTTTGTTGACTTGTTATTTTAAGATGCGATTATAAATGTTTAAAGTTCAACCACCTTTATAATCGAGGAGGAGTGTTAAGATATTATTTTTACATATCTATCTATGATTGTCTATCACTATTGTCAATACATTTGAACAATACAGAAGTCGTGTCATGTTGTTAATCCTAGTTTTATTATAAGTACTACGTAATCATAAAAGCTTCAAATTAAGTACCAAAAAAAATAACTACAGAACCCGGGTGGTTGCTGTAATAATGCAATATTTCAGGAGGATAATAATTATGAACGTAAATCGTAATTAAGAAATTATATCGGACGATCCGAGTTATTGCATATCGTTCATAAAATGACATAGATACGTCATTTGATCAAATAGGAAGCTTAGAACAATAACGTAGGTACAAGCTTAATTATTCAATCGAAATGAAAAATTGGTTAGGGTTGACAAACAAGAAATACAATGTTAATATTATAACATAGTCGCATTTAGCACTTTCTACTATGCAATGTAGGAATACTGGCGACAATGTAGGTACCTAGGCCGTTATTTACTAAATCCAACTGTACTCCGCTACAGGCGGTCCAGTATAACCCTGACCTGCGACTGCGTGTAGTTCTCACGTATCCCGGGGTGAAGTTTCATTAGGGACGAGCTCACAATCGAATACGAAACGTTTTCTGAATGTAGGCTGTACCTACCGACGTATAGTTGAAAACAATCTATAAAGTGGGAACAGTTTAGTGGCTGCCGCTCCCACCGTCTCTATTTATAAAGTAAATTGCCACTACGCGCACGGTGATATCCACACCAATCTCGTTAACAATACTGTCGCGCTGGCACTATCACATCAAGGTCATGTCACCTGTCATATTACTTAAAGCATGATGATGACTTTGCGAAAATATTGTCGTGTTCAATTTCCACGTTGGCTATTCTTAGTTTATAGTTTTGTGGTTTGATGGTCAGTGAAATAGGTTCGAGGGTAGCTATAAATAAACAATTGAAACGTGCAACCTAGTGCTTAATAGTTAGTGTAGGAGTAATAAGTAAACCCTTTGGCCCTTCAAAGGGTTCTAATTCCAAGTCTACTTGGAGACAGTTAAAATTAAATGTTTAATTCTTGAAGTAACAGTTTCTGGTTAGGTATCTACGGGTAAAAGGCCAAGTCGTAAGAATAGGTAATCAAAAAAAACTACAATAGGACAGCTGTTATAGCATTTTAAAACAGGCTACAAATCTTGACTTTTCTTCATTTTTAGGGTTCCGTACCCAAAGGGTAAAAACGGGACCCTATTACTAAGACTTCGCTGTCCGTCTGTATGTCACCAGGATGTGGTGACAGACAGACGGACAGCGAACCTCAAGAACCGCGATAGACAGACTAGACAGTTGAAATTCTCACAGATGATGTATTTCTGTTGCCGCTATAACAAATACTAAAAACAAAATAAAATAAATACTTAAGGGGGGCTCCCATAAAACAAACGTGATATTTTTTGCCGTTTTTATAGATAATGGTACGGAACCCTCCGTGCGCGAGTCCGACTCGCACTTGGCCGGTTTTTTTTGTTGTGTAACCGTGAATAACCCTTCTGTAAATTAAATACTAAGCTTTACACACAAGTGCATCCGTTTAAAAAAATACGCTTTTTATACCCATCATGTACCTACGATGGACTTAAAATTGTTAAACCATCTAACTTTTACTGACTGTACTGAAAAAAAAATACTAAGTTAATTTTGGCAAGTAGCTTTAAAAGATGGCTTATTTAGTCAGGATTCCAAATTGATCGATTTTTTCAAATGATCGAATATTCGTTTTTTGTCGGGAGCTATTCGAATATTCGATAAAACGGGAAATTTTAAAGAATATAAACTTTACTTAATGTGTTTTTATGTTTGTTTTCTTACTAGCTGTACCTGCGACTTCGTTTGCATGGTAATGTGGTGGGAATCAACGCATTTCTTGTGGACATAGGAAACATGCAGTTCTAATTAACCTATCAAGTACCTAAAACATTGAACAAACCCATTTTAGCTAAAATGCCGTTAAAACTCGTCTTTATCTGTCACTCTGATATTTAAATCCGTAAGAAAGGGACAAACACATTTTATTTATCAAAGGAATTTTAAGTTTAAGAATAAGAGGACAAAAGTTTAGTAGATGTTTATGGCAATAGATCCAAACAGGTAGGCTGCAGCATTAAAGTTTATATTATTAAAAAAAAACCGCATCAAAATCCGTTGCGTAGTTTTAAAGATCTAAGCATACATAGGGACAGACAGCGGGAAGCGACTTTTCTCAAACATGCAATGAAATGTCGTTACGTGCGTCAAAACAGGCTTCGAAGTATCACATTTCGGGCGGAACAATTCGAGAGAACTGTAAAAGAATTTTGTACAAAATTGAAGGCCTAGGCCGGGAAGTATTTTTTTTAATTATAATCTAAATATGGCGTCTGTGTTCATGAACAGGCTAAACAGCTAAATTATATATTTTTTATTTTTTTCTAGTGGCTGAATGGTTATCGGACCAAAAATATTGTCTATTCGTAAGTCACCCGAGACCATAGAAAATAGATTTTAAATATTCTCTGCATTTATTTTATTTATATCCCTGCATTTATTTTATTTATGATAGAAATTAAGATTCTCATTATCAGTTTGTGTATAATAGCCCTAATAGGGTCACGAACACTACACACACGCGTAATACGAAAGACTTCCGGAAAAAAAATCATGGAGGGATTGGAGGGAAAATTAAAAGTCTTTTGTCATGTAGCTGGATTTTATATTTGTGGTTGATATTTATAAATAAAATTTCAAAATGAGTTCCGATTATAACAGCGACGAAGAAACTAATTGTACTCCGCCGGAATTGAGGGCGGAGGCCGAATTAGCAATGAATAACTTGTTGCCGCCAAAATCGAAGGACAAATACATAAATGTCTATATACAGAGTGTTTTTTTTAAATGGGACAGTATGGGGAAATCCGAATCTAAAGGAGATAGAGGAAAAGTGTCTAAGGAGACATTAGGTGTTTTTTGTTGTAAACAAATTTGGCTCGTTAAAATTTTTGGTCAAGCGTGAGTTGTTCTTAAAAAATTATAAAGTAGGTCAATTTTTTTTTTGACGCAGGTCGGCTCTGTTTCATGTAAGGATTATTTCATTGTATGGAAAGAAAAAAATCTGAACAGCAGAAGTTGGTCAAATTTAATGAAAACTAATCTTCATACAGTTGGTTTATTACTTGAGTAAATGTTCGATGTGGCCGCCGTCTTGTCTTATGCAGGTACGAGCACGCTTCAAGACACTTCTAGTTGCATTTAACAGAGACTTATGGTGAATTGTGTTTAAAGTGTTGTAAACAGCATCTTTTAATTCTTGTACGGAGTTGTATCGGGATTCATAAATTCGACCCTTAAGGTAACCCCATAAGAAAAAATCTAATGGCGTTAAGTCGGGCGATCGTGGGGGCCACTTTATCGGCCCATATGTACTCGTACCCATCCAACGGTTTGGAAACTGCTCGTCCAAACACAGTTTACTTGCCCTACTGTTGTGGGCTGGTGCACCATCTTGTTGGTAGATTATCTTACCAAAGTTCCTTAAAAAAATGTTCTTCTCTTGAATCATCTGGAGCTCTTATCGATTATCAAAATTTAAAAATGGAATAATTTTAAATATTTTTTTACACGCCTAGGCACTTGTAACAATATTAAAAGGTGAATACTGCAATTGTATGAAGATTAGTTTTCATTAAATTTGACCAACTTCTGCTGTTCAGATTTTTTTCTTTCCATACAATGAAATAATCCTTACATGAAACAGAGCCGCTCCGCGTCAAAAAAAAAATTGACTAACTTTATAATTTTTTAAGAACAACTCACGCTTGACCAAAAATTTTAATGAGCCAAATTTGTTTACATAAAAAAACACCTAATGTCTCCTTGGACACTTTTCCTCTATCTCCTTTAGATTCGGATTTCCCCATACTGTCCCATTTAAAAAAAACACTGTATATGAAACAGCAGTATACGTTAAGGCCAATATGGACCAATTTTCTGTTTTTAAAAGTGCTCGAAGATGTGTCAAACTATATGTGAAATCCAAAAAAACAGCTCTTCTTGGTAAAAGTATTTTCGGGATGGCACCTACAATATACAATAGATTGCCAAGAAATATAACTAAGTTAGAAGAATTGGTAGCGTTCAAAAAAAGCTTGTTCGCATTTCTTGTTAAAAAAGCCTACTATTCACTAAGGGAATACTTGACAGATGAAGAATTGTAACAATTGACGCATGCTCCATCTTGACTTAAAATATTTGTATGCCTTATGGCAAAACATAGAGATACACTAATATAAATAATTGTTACACCTTTGAACCTATGTTTACAAATAAATATTTTGTCTTTGTCTTTGTCTTTATAAATGCATATCAAAATTTTATAAACTGGAAGACTGACCAAAATGCCCACGGTTTCTCAGATAATGTATTTCTGGCTTATTTTACGAAACTGGCAAGAACCAAAAAATCCTCGACATTGTGTTGGCCTTAATGCATAAATATTGTTTTCTTTTTACTGTGCTTTTTTTGTCTTCGGTTACGGCGATATTAAATTTGTTTTTTGAGTGGTGATATTTTTTATTTCATTGCATATGTTTGAGAAAAGCACTATATATGCCTAGCCGTGATAGTGATACGAAGCCGGCAAGCCAAATGGCTTCGTATCACTATCCGTCTATACCTACTCACCCGGCATTTCAAGCAAGCCCTTCTTTCCCGGCGGCTGCAGTAATGTACTATTGTTTTATACTATGTAGTGACGTAGTGAAGTGATGTAGTGATAAACAAAACAAGTGATGACTCATGGATGGAAAATAGACTTGAGTCACTCCGACTCTCAGGTAAAGATGTGTTTAGGAATTAATAATAGATAATACTTTTGAGTATACCCATTGACCTGTAAGTCTTTACGCGGAACAAAAGATATCTCCATTTAATTAGATATCAGACGGCCAATTTATATTTTTCAAACCTACCAATAAATTATTAGTTTCAAAAACACTAGAAAAACACGCTTATAAGCTAATCGTGGTCAAAGTTCATTACAAGACTTTTCTAACAAATCCAAACACAGCTATGATACGATGTTCCATCATAAAGTTCCAGTTCATATCTTTCGGCTCCATCATCAGATCAGTTCGACAGTACCATATTATTGTATTGTCATCAGAACTACATACAGCTGCCAATTTTCATGACGCTACGATTCTTGGGAGATGGTTAAATTAGTTACCTACCTTAGATTCCATTACATAGTTAGTTACATACAGGTCAACCTAATAAAAGCGTGTTACAAAATACCTAACCACTTAAATTCTACAACCATAACGCGACCCCGAGCCCCTTTGACATAATGACTCTGTTTTTTTTTTTATTTATTATGGCATATTATGATAATAGTTATTTACGATACAAGTGCCGAAAATAGGAAATTCGCAACGAGTGGTGATAAATTAAAACACGACCGAAGGGAGTGTTTTAAATCGACACGAGTTGCGAATTACCTATTCGCACGTGTATCGTACAACGTTTTACTGTACATATGGCTCTTTAAAGTTTCGACATATGCACGAAAAGTGCTCTTTTCCGCACTAGTGCGGGAAAGTAGCACCATATGTGCTGTAATAGTACATTGATTAACGAGGGGCGGAAGTGGAATATTGCGAACAAGAGTCTATCAGAAGCCCGACGCCGCGCCGAAGGCGGAGGGCTTTTGATGACTCGCGTTTGCAGTATTCTTACGCCCGTGTTATACACAATGTTTTTCATCACATTTGCGAGGAAACAAATACATTTTAGATGAAATTAATACAAATCGTAATAAAAACTTCAACATGACAGTCGTCTATTTTGTTGAATTTGACGCGAGGCGCGTATGGCAAAAACCCTTCTGTATACAGCCACGATTTGAAACAATTAAAAAATTTTTACACAGACACTAAATAACTACATATTAAATCTGTAAATAATTCAGTTAAACATGTTTAAGTAGTTTTTTAAGTTTAAATTTATTTATAAATACGTTTTCAGACATCGTATTTGATATAAAACCTCTTTGCTCTATAACTGCCGCATGAGTGACAGATACAATTTAAGAAAAAAACCATTACGCCCGTGGGCGTAACACAGGCTATTACAGCTCTGTATGTCTGCGCATTATGAAGCCCTTTTCGAGCAAGTGTGATGAAAAAGTATTTTCCTGTCTGTTGTTCAGTTTCTCCATTGATAATGAATGTTTATAAATTGCCCGTTCTATACCTACCGATGTAATACACACCTACTATTTATTGCTGATAACTACTTAAATATAAATACTGACAAACCTGTAGGTATCGTGACAAATACTCAGCGTGTAATCTTGCAGAAACTCAAATAGGCTGAACGCGTGAACAGCGCGATGCCATGCCATTAAAAAAAACAGAGTAGATAGTCCTACTTTTGACGTTTGACGTTATTTTGTTGGATAGTTAAGGAAAGTCCGCCATATTCCCGTCACTGTTTAGGGTATGCGCGCACGAGCAACTTTTGTCTCCGCGACTATTTTGTCTCTCACATCAAGTCTATGGGTTAGTATGGAAGTGCGCGCACGTAGCGACGCGACTCCGTGTGCGCACTTCCATACTAACCCATATGCTTGATGTGAGAGACAAAATAGTTGCGGAGACAAAAGTTGCTCGTGCGCGCATACCCTAAGTTGACAGATATGGCAGCTAGGATTTCAAGAAGAAGAAATTAAAAATTTAATGAGGTCAAATGTTTCAGAAAATTAATTAATCGTCGCAGCCGGATAAAAACTATCATAAGCGGAAGCTAGATAATAAGGTAATATAAAAAAAAAACATGTTTTTCCGTTCATGGGAAGCTGAGATCATTCCATTCGTGACAGAACAATGCTTAGTTTGATACTGGCTGATTCTATTTTAATTCAGAGATTTATTATAAGTGTTAATAAAAGCGGCCTTTATGCTGTGCACTAAATTTAGACAACGGTGAGGGGCATTTTGTGTGTCCTCTTTAAACTTGATCTAATTAGCGTGCTAACTCAGTATAGACGAAATATTTAAGTGCAAATGTTACTGGCAAGAGTGGCAAGATATGAATCTAGCTCGCCACGGCTTTGGTGGCACCGATGTCTATTTCAATAAGTAAAAAGCTTCGAAGGAAGTGTAGTGTGTTGCGGTCAAAATTTTACATTAATCCTCGGAAGCGAAAACTCACTCCTATACTATTAAAACTAAATATTATTTATAAAAGGAAAAAGTTTATGAGATTGTAGCTTTGTATGCAAGTACCTAATGGTAGTCTCCGATAAAAAATATCTTTGATCTATCTATAGAATGGATTTTTAGATGGACATATGTACCTATCCTATGTTGCTGGTGTGGTGAAGGCATATTAAAAAAATCTACTACCTAATATTATAAATGCGAAAGTTTGGATGTTTGTTACTCAATCACGCTTAAACGGCTCAACCAATTTGGATGAAATTTTGCACGAAGATAGTTTATAGCCTGGATTAAAATATAGAATAGTTTTCATCCCGGGCCCATACTGACGAAGTCGCGGGCGGAAGCTAGTAAGTAATACAATAAATAGTTATTAACATTGGCTGCTCCATCCATACATACTCTAAGGGCAAGGCATTCGCCTCCATGTGATTTGTTTGTGAGTTCGTGTGGAAAGCTGATGGTAAGAAAGTGATGGAAAGTGAGATGCCTGTAAGTACTATAGAATAATGTTTGATAATTGTTATTATTATCTGTACTGTTCTTTTTATTATTCTTTTGTATTTTGGGTGTCATTTAGTCATTCTACAATTTGTGCCGTTTTGGCTATAGCTGTTAAGGTGCAAATTTTGTGTAAGTAAATAAATAAATTCCTTTTATACATTCCTTTTATACATATTCAAGAACTTTTAGAATAGTTTGCCCATTTTTATTATTCGAAGGGCATGCAACTTGCTTATTCGAATATTCGGATCATTTTGAATTTCGAATAGTTGGACAATTGGTATTCGAATATTCGAATATAATTATGTTAAACCACCATGATTTGTAAACAAACGGAGTTGTAACCACACTACCTATACGAGGGCTGCCTTTTAAGTTGTGTCGTTTGGAAAAACTAAAGACAATTTAAGTGTTAAATGGTATTAATTGTTTTTCAAAGTAATCACCGTGATATG
Source organism: Epinotia ramella (assembly GCA_947578815.1). Classification (NCBI taxonomy): domain Eukaryota; kingdom Metazoa; phylum Arthropoda; class Insecta; order Lepidoptera; family Tortricidae; genus Epinotia; species Epinotia ramella. The sequence continues at coordinate 12,484,025 of OX388202.1, read as the reverse complement.
TAATACACTTTTTCATTCGATCGAACCAGTTTTCTAAACACTTATTCCAGTCCGAAGTCGGGGTCTCCAAAATGGCCGTTTTGTATGCCTCAACCGCTTCTTCAGGCGTCTGGTACCGTTGACCACGAAGTCGTTGCTTGATTTTTGGAAAAGTAAAAAAATCGTTAGGGCTTAAGTCTGGACTGTACGGCGGGTGTTCCAGAATTTCGACGTTTTGCTCTTTTAAAAACGCAATAGTTTGCCGGGCGGTGTGCGAGCTCGCATTATCGTGGTGCAGTCTTATACGACGTCTTGGGTTATTTTTTCGAAACTCGCCGATGACTTCTGGTAAACAGACAGTGGTATACCAGTCAGCATTAACCGTTTTACGATCCTCGAGCACGATGGTGGCAACGTGGCCACTTTTCGCCACAAACGTGGCGACCATTTTTTTCGAAGTGCTCCGTGAGCGTATTACTTTGCTCGGTTTTGGCTCATCTTGGAACACCCAAACAGTCGACTGCTGTTTAGAATCGGGATCGTAGGCATATATCCAAGATTCGTCACCACTGATAATGTCGTAAACATGTTTCGAGTTTCCTCGGTTGAATTGCCGCAGAGTTTTGCGACACCATCGAACGCGAGCCGTTTTTTGGTCTTCACTGAGTAAATGTGGTATCCAGCGTGAGATCAACTTTTTTACGCCTAAGTGATCATGCAAAATACTGTGAACACTGGTCCCTGAAATACTTAAGGAAGCTTCTATCTCACGGTATGTCGCATGGCGATCTTCGATGATCAGTTGCCGTACAGCATCAATGTTCTCCTGGGTTACGGCTGTTTTTGGTTGACCTTCACGATGTCTATCACCAAGACTAGAGCAACCACGTTGAAATTCTAAATACCAGCGTTCCACAGTCCGAAGGCATGGTGCTTTATCATTGAAAACCGTAGTCAACTCTTCGAAGCACTGAAGTCGCGTTTAGCCCCTTTTGAAGTTGTAAAAAATCATCGCACGTAAATTTTCCTTCGAAATTTCCATTTTCACAACTGACTTGTCAACTTTGAACGAACGCTGTACTAAAACGGTTGGGCCGATTTCGAGTCATTCTTTTGTTTTCGAATTCTAAATTCAAATATTTTAACGTGACACTAGTTTTTTTTTATGCAATCACGGGAGGTTTGCAAACGACAGAACTTAAAAGGCAGCCCTCGTATCTCTAGCGGCCTTAAGATCTCACTGCATTCAGTGCACTACATGAAAAAGACTACAAATAGACAAGTGTAGAGACGTTAGCACGTACTCGTAAGTCACGCTAATTAGACAGTTAGACTCGACACTGCCGCTCTGAATCAGCCAGCGCGCTAAATTTAGTAGTGTGAAGCGATAAAGACACTGAACTGCACTCACAGTGGAATTACGACTAAGGAAAAATCAAACTATTCATGAACTTTTAGACGGAATTCCTCAAATATTATCGGCCCACATACAGCGATTCGGTTTTTTTCTCTAATAATCAACGCATTTGCTCTCGGAAATCAGTTCACGTGGTAAATTGGAAAAGAAATGTGGAAATAATCTCGTGCCTTGGCGGAGTACTAAATTGAAGTCGGTTAAAAAAAGTAAATTATTCATTAAGTAGGTACTCTTAATTACGACTTGGCTTTTCACCCGTTTTCGGCATGAAGTTGAATTTTGCGACACGTTGTATAAAGTGACAAGTAAAAAATACTGTAACCTACGCTGAGCAAATTAAACAGATAATTATTACATCTTTGGCGTAAATCATGTCAATGGTGATAGGTGATAGGTACTATCTATGCTTTATAACTTTAGGTATATGTCACTACTTTTAAAGTCACCTATGCATAGAAAAGTAATAAAGCATGGATAGAAGTTAGTTACCTTCTCCGTTGCTGAGTGAACATATCAGTTTAGGTATAGCACAAAACGTAGGGGGGATCTTGAATGAACGAGATGCTGACCTATTTCTCGGGCTCTTGAATCGGCCGCCATGTCTCCCCCACTACGGAGCGGAGGCTGCGCACAAATCAATGGAGGTACTGGTAGGGATAACAAAACACGATCAGAGTGGTAGGCTGTTTCAACAGAAAAATAATTGACAAGAGTCTAATCAGCTTATTTTTATGAAACGTCAAAAACGCTCCTGTATTATGGAATTAGTAAGGATTACTTCTTTATTACGTCACACTCGCAATCTAACAACGTCCTTATGGTAGGTACTTGAGTTTTTATGAATTTAAAAATATTAAAATGGCAAACATAAATGAAAGATTGATACTTTCCGAGTATTTTCGTAATGTATGTCTGTTGCTAGTGAAAAAACAATTTATTTTCACTGGTTAATTTAATACCCTACTGTAAAAGTGATGTACAGTCAGCGGCAGAGAAACGTCTCCGCTCTATATAGGTAGACGTTTGTGTCAGTGCGGTGTGTGTGCGTCACGTTACTCTCTCTGCAGCTGACTGTACGTCGCGCCTTTAATAGGATACGAGTAGGTATATTAGGTACATATAAGTCATATATAACGTCTTACTGCATTTCATTATTTGAAAATCAATGTATGTAGGCCTGTTCCTACATACATTGTACGCACAGGCTTAGGTACAGTTAACAAAACAAATAAATAAAAATAAAAAATATTGAAGGACAATCACACACTAATCGACCATTGGTCCCTAACAAAGCAAAGCTTGTACTATGGGTTCTAGAGGTCGATATAGGTACATACTTATATATGTAGTCAAGTGAATACTTATACATTGAAAACATCCATGACTCAGGAACAAATATTCGTGCTCATCACACAAATGAATGCCCTTACTGGGATTCGAACCTGGGACCTTCGGCTTCGTAGGCAGAGTCACTACAAACTAGGCCAAAGTTGGCCAGACAGTCGCACTCGTGGTCCTGGGCCATACTATTCGAATATAATCAGCGTCGCTCACAAACATTAAAACCAATTTACGTCAGCTTCTAATATAAATATCATTGGAAAAAATGTATCGTAAAGTTCATTATTTTATTATAGAACCAAAAAGGGGAATATCTCACATACAAAAATAATCCGCTCGGATGTTGTCAAATTACTAAGAACATAATAAAATTAGCAACTTGATAGTATGCACAATAACCCAAGAACGATGTATGACATCATGAAACCAGGTGCACACACATTTCATTTAGACCGCAGTGTATTTTTTTATATTGAATCATGTACCTACCTAATTTAATAACATCTGGAGTGGAAGAACTCGGCGAACTATTCCGGCCAAATCGGTGAAATTCTAATGATAGGCTATATATATGTCAGGGAAGCATAATGAAGATTGACATGAAAGTGAATGAAGCAAGAGAGGTTTGTCAATATCGTATGTAGCAAGAGGAAATCCGTGATCTCTGCTCACCCCCCATGGAAACAGGCGTGATTATATGTGTATAGGTATCATACAATGCATGTAATAAAATCTCAATTCAATTTAATCAATCTTTCCGTGCAAATGAAAGCGTCGCTGCTAACCCTACATGCTACGGGTTGCGCAGAGCCTCACTCTCCCTCGCTTCCCTCCGCCGACTGCGCGTCCTGTCCTCTCCGCGCACATTTACCCTTCGCTAAAATGTAAACAGTGCCAATAATATATCGCTAAATAACCTATCTAAATAAACATTATGCGTGACTAATTGTAACGTACCCATAGCAATAAATACATAATTGTGATTCGCGGTGAGTCAGTGTTCACTAGCGCGCAGATTTTAAATAGAAAACTTTTATGTCAGCATCGCGTATATAATCACGTGCCTGTGAATAAAGTTTACGAACACTAACATGTCGTCCATTACTAGTACAAAATAGAGTTAGAAACTTTTTTATTTAATTTGATGTAATAATTTCTATACTTTTCGGTCATATCCTCGGAAATCATACGTAAATATCTCAAGAAACCCAAAATCGATTCGCCAAGATAAGAAAATGAGAGACTGGGTAGCAGTCAAGTTATCGTGCACGTGACCGAAGGCAGGTAAGTGAACTGTTTTACACGCATTACTTAGTTATATAATGTTTTCTAATTTTCATGTAGGTACCTAGAGTGATATAAATGGGGATAATTTGTCGTTATCGTTCGCAATAAGTATAATTACGTAAGGACATTAAAGGTTTAAGTAGGTATCTACCCATAATATGATACAGGGGGAAAGTACAAAGTAGTACGGGGTCGCTTTACATAAGAAAATAGGTTCGATTGTGTTTGTTTCGTGTGAAAGTTTAACTTTCGAGTACAGGAGACACAACTCGTATACCTATTTCTAAGTATATGTATGGCCCTGTTTCGTAACGAATCAGCATTAGATACGTAGCGCAGCGTCTTTCAACTTTCAACCTGTGGGTCGCACCGCAACCTAGTAGTTTTGTACATTTGACTGCGTTATCTAATTTGCCACAAATACGATACGATAAATAAATAAATGTAATGGTTGACTACTTATCTCGTTCCCGGGTCGATAAGGAGATGAAAGATGCGGGGACCGAACAATGCGGAAGATGACACGAGCTTGGACGAGTTGGTGCCGATACCGGTGCAGATATTCCTGTGGACGCAGTCGGCGCCGTTCGTGCGGCCGCGGCTGGGGAAGGTCCACGATGCTGCTTGCATGGTAAGTGAAGTGGCACAGATTCCCAATTCAAATATTTCAGGGGCTCCTTCACAAGTTGGTTTCCGCTAGGGCTTCGTAAGTATTACCTACGTATGCAACAGTGGTTTTTTTTTGAAGTGAAATCTTCTTTAGCGGCGCTATGCACTTTTTGTGGTGGGGAAAAATTGTTAAACTCGCCACAGGTCAAGTGACCGGAAGATTTCACGTGACCGTGAGATTCGAGAGATACCTACTCGCAACGTCGCAACAGGTCACGTGACCGTAAGATGTCACGTGACCGTAAGATTCGACAGATTGAAAATTCGTAAGACGGACACGTGACCTGATCGAAAAAAAATTACAATGTCACTTCTGCCGGCACTCCCGGAATCCAACCCGGTTTTTTTTTTCTCACATACTTTTTTGGAGATTCCTCCACTCTGTACGCATGGTCGCCGGATGCAACAGTGGCTCGGCGTTAAATACCTATATCCTAAGAAAGACAGAACTATTTTTGAGCAAGTTTAAGCGTGTGAATAATAAAATTGATGATGATGATAAGATAAGGAATAAAATTGAAATAATTTGATTCTATTATTTTGGTCCACAGTTTTGCCAACGCGCACCAGGCCACCACGTAAGTTCATTCCGTTATTTAATATAGGAAATAGTAGATTGTACAACAAGTGCATAAAAGGAGTCATTAGCTGAGATGTTTAGGTATATTATGGTTAGGGATAGTTAAGTCGAGGGGTAAAATGGCTCATCCTCATTTAGTCGAAACACTCTGGTTTAAAATGTTAATTAAAAGTTTTATCTCGGTAAAGCTATAGCGTCGTTGGATAGCTAGTTCAAAACTAAGATTTTCAATTCAAGGATGCGTTTGCGTGATATTGGGCTGTGAAGGCCTAATTTTTATTAGTCATGAGTCCGGGTACTTAAATGGTTACTTACTACAAATAAAGAATTTAAAAGGAAAACTATCACGGTGAAGTAAGGCAACTTACTAGTCAACAAGTACCTAATAGTCGACCGTCTTAAAAAAAATACTTTAAAAAGGCTAATTAACTTTCGTACAAATTCGGGCGACGCAACCGCAACGTTTAGTTGGCGCGCACTGAGGCAACTATAGGGAACGGAACCCTACACTGCGCGTGTTCCGACACGCACTTGGCCAGTTTTTATTATGTTTTTGACACTGCCAAGTCATTTAATGTTTCAATGCGTTTTTAAACAACAGTTCGAGGGTAATATGGCATTTAGACCAGTTATATATACACTCTACTTTTCACTTCGACTCCGAGAAAATAGTAAAAACAAAGATTATCCATCCATAATCAATCATAAATAACATGGCAAAAAGATTGTTCAATTTGGCGACATTCTTGTTTTAATAAACTGCTTTGACACAGATACAAAATAAAGATACCACGAACCAACGCCTCTGACCGTCTAATAGCCGCGTCCATACGGCCGAGCGTGGCGGACAGCATACGGTGCATACGATAAAGCGAGATAGACAGGAGTCTATCCCGCTCAATCTTCATAGCTTATGCCATCTATGCAGTCAGCCTACGGTCAGAGGCGTTTATTTTTTTAATGATTGTGAATTAGGGAATAAAATACACCTAATGTTTGAAATAAATTCTGTTTCCTGATTGGTCGATTTTAATATCTAGCTGTATTCTGGTTAGTTGATAGCAAATATAAATGTTTTTTAAAGAGTTGTGATTGTGGATGTAATATGCGAACTGTTTTGATTGGTCAATGTTATATAAATCATAAATATGTATACATATTTTCCCTAGGGGCTAAATTTAGCCCCGCTTGCTAAGCCTAATATGACCCACTTTATGAGCATGAGAAGTGAAAAAAACTTATGAGTAGTTTCGGTAACGAGAAGCACTGTTATTCACTGTGTCCATCGTTTCGATCAGTCGATCGAGGCCGGAATCGATTAAAAAAAAGGTTTTTTTTCCGTTTTGGCAACACACAAAAGTTGCGCGAAATTTAGATTGCTGTCAAAATGTCAGTTTCATTGTAATGAAGACCTAAGGTTATGTTTATTAACATGTAAATAAAACGTATTTCTTTTAATATGGTTAAGATTATCGCTTAGTTACCTAATGCAAGTATTTTTTCTAATCCTTTCAAACAGGAGCTCAAAGAGGCCTGCAAGGTAAGTTACAAAAGCAATCATTTCATAGATACTTTTTAACTTGGTGAAGTTAGTCTTTGTAGTATTTTGTTGTGATTGAGATAAAACAGATACATTTGAAGGTGCTAACAAAGTTTTTCTATATTGCAGTCTTTCGAGAAGGTCCTAGTACAAAACTTGCGGTTTGGGCTCTCCATCAGTCTCTCGCAGGCGATTGAGTCGATCCCGCGATGGCGTTTTGTTCAGGCTTCTCTTCCGCACGTCATGCACTCTTTAGCCGCTGTGCTGCACAACAGGTACTAATGAAGATTAAACACATTGATATTGAATAGTTTGGATCTGTGTTTTTTTTTTAGTTTGGTTCTATGGCTAAAAGTTATCTAGTCAAACTTGGTTTTAATTCTTTTTATAATTACTTACCTAATCTTTTGTATTATTTTGATGTGGTGAGGTCTACTTATATGTTTAGTGTAGAATGGTATCCCTGTTATGAATAAACTGATTGAAAACAATTTGTGAGTCAACTAGTTCTCAATCACATATATTATTATTTTTCGCAGGGTAAAAGACAATATGGCGAGCCTTGGCAATGTGGAGACGAAACTTCTGTACACATTGCACTGGATCATACTTGACGCTTCTGACGAGTGTGCTGACAATGACTATGAAGCTGGCATCTTCCATGCAAACCCATTCCACTACCTGTTTTCCATTCCAGTCATGACGGTAATTAGACATATGTAATCTATACTATATCTCTCTATACTACTATTATAAAGAGGAAAGATTTGTATTTTTGTGGGTTTGTAATTAATAAACTCAAAAACGACTGTGCCGATTTCAAAAATTCTTTCACCATTCAAAAAAAAAAAAAAAAAACAACAATCTTTATTCAGGTAAATTATTAAATAATATTTTTCACAGTGCCGGAATTTCCTAGTAAGTGAATATACACCTGTAACAGGAAATCCCGCTCTTCCACAGCAACAAGTATTCAGTATACCATTGGAAAGCTACATTCACCCTGAGTGACATAGACTACTTTTTACCGCGGGAAAGTGCCTAAATACACTCATATTCTTTGTCGGGTCCTCAAGGCTGTGGGTTGTGACCGCCAGGAGTGCAGTTTTTCACAGCCATTCTTCAAACTCCTCTATTTTGGGCGATTTATATTGCACCTTATTATTATTCACGCCCACACATACACACAAGACTCCTATTGCATAAATACAATTAATTACATTTTTTTTCAGCTATTTGTCTTTCTATTTGCTCCAATTGCTGGTAACTTAAAAGAGTCAGACTTCACAAATAACTTCCGCTTGGAGAATGGTCTGAAGATTTGGCAGGGATTCTGGGAGTACCGGCATCCTGATGCTGCATGTTTCAGCACACTTGTGAAGCCCAAGCCGAAACCTCTGGGGAGTAAGGTTACCAAAAGGCCCCAGCATGGAGATATATTTTTAGGACGTAAGTGTATGAAGTTGTAGTGTGCATGCTCGAAGCGCATCATAAGAAATGTTCTAAATATCAAACTTTTTTTTTAAATAACATTTCTGTGTCCATCAATCGTGTCCGTAGCAAAGAGGCTCCTAAGAAGATAGTCCAGGAGTCTTGCAGTCTTACCATTCTCCAGTGATACTAACGAATACCCAGTTTATTACTACTATACATTTGATTTTATATTTGTTGTTTATTTGTAGTAAACTAGTCATGATCAATACGGGTGTAGACTCGAAAATTATTATAACTCCAAAAGAAAGAAGGCAAAAAAATATGCCTACTGACGAAAATTCGATTCAGATATCTCAAAGAATTACGAAGCTACAACCGTTTTAATATTGCTTGTTGAGACAAAACGCTTGGATAGTAAATGACAATCGTTTCATATGAAGGAGCGTTTTGCGGAAAAGGGACAGAACATACCTCCTCTTAAAACTTTGGACACATAACTTGTGATTATTTATCCTCTCGCGTTGCTTTTTTCTCCATTTGACTAAATTTTTTATCCGTTTTCGAGAAAACCCAAAATTATTAATTATTTTATTTAGATGTTTATTTATTTATTTATTTATGTGTTTTTTATAAATAAGTATCATGATAAAAACCCTTATCACGAAACAAATTATTTTTTATTAAATATTTTGTTTTTCGTGTTATTTTTAACGAGGAAGTTACCCCGATCATTTTATAATCGATATGATCGGGGTAACTTCCTCGTTAAAAATAACACGAAAAATTATATATTTAATAATAAATGATGTGTTTCGTGATGAGGGTATTTAAATGTACACCAGCGCCATCTATCTCGCTTGTCCGAAACTACCTCATGTGGTTGGAGAAATATAGAATGGAGTGAGCGTATAGCTCGCCCATTAGAGGTGTGCCAAGGCTGTGAAACAAGTCTATAACACGATACAGAGGGTGCTAGTCTTAGCGGGAATATAATGCAAATATACACAGCGTAAGTCACTGTCCTCGTAGCTCAGTTGGTAGAGCAGTCTAGCTTTAATAGAAAGGTCGCAGGTTCGAATCCTGTCGGGGGCTACAGACGAAGATGGTTTATTTTTCCATTATATTCTTTCTCTGTATCATATCGATTAAGTATCATGATGTTATATTTTCAGGTAAACCTTCAAAAGAAGATGAAGGAACATTAAATGGTAGCCCACCTAGTCAGACCGTGTCCATGTCTCAGTCAGAAATACCATCCAAACAAGGGAGCACAGAGGACGAGCCATGGCTTTCGTCTCCGAAAGACACCATATTCCCAGAAACAATACCAGAAGAAAGCTCCAGTACAGAAGAAGAACATGTTGTAAGTCCGCCTCTCAAGTAATTTAATAAAAGTTATCGTGTCGTTTTCGATTGGCTTGCGCTGAATTATTCCGTAAAACAACTGATTGTCGTGTCGCAGTTGTGAATAACATAATTATAAATATAAGACGTGTGTGGAAGCAGGACCCAAGCATTAAGTCAATTCAGTTGAGTGCCGACGAGACTCCTATCGGTGGAAGCTTCAGGAAAGGTATTTCGCGAACTGTAGGTAAGTCGGCTAGCTGAAGGTTGGTGAAAGTACTCTGCCCTGTTAGCTGACACCGACTTCTGCATACTTCAATCGCAGACAAGCCTGGTAAGTGCTCAATTTGATTGACTTTGAGACTATTCCACACAAACATTATTTCGAACATTTTCGTATATTTAAATCTCGTAATTTACAGTCCATTAGTGAAAAAGACATTTATATATATAGTCTTCGTCTCTTATATTAGTATAAAAGCTTTTAGTTGTTTAATGTTAAATCTTTCTAATTATAATCTATCTAGTTATCTCTCATCTCTCACTTATAATAAATCTCTAAATTAAAAAAAGAATCAGCCAGTATCAAACTAAGCATTGCTGTGTCCCGCGTGATCTCAGCTTCCCATGAACGGAAAAACATGTAACTTTTTTTATAAGTACACTATTACTCTAGCTTCCGTTTAGGATAGTTTTTATCCGACTGCGACAATGAATTAATTTTCGGAAACATTTGACCTCCTTAACCTTACGCCTAAAACGAGCGTATTTTGCAAAATGCTTGCTTTTTCATTCAAGATTACGACGTAACTATTAGTATTTATTCAAAAACTGATAACGTACTTAAATAATTATCTCTTAAATAGGGGCTAACATGGTTCAAATTTTCATTTTCTGTTTCTAAACCTAAAATAAATGAGTTTTCTTGGGAGTCTCTTTCAAATTTTGCAGTGAGAAGTGTCGTTTCGGTTCTCAATTTTACAGTAAACAAGAATCATTACTATCATTAGGTCCATGAATGATTACAATTCACATCACCAGATCTTTTACGAGGGGCTGACATGATTGAAAATCAAACTTTCTTTTTAAAAAGTTGATAAAACACCTTCCGAGTTTTCTTAATTTTTTTGTTGAAAACAGGATTACATTATATTTTTTTACCGCAAATTGTACTTTTATTTTGCCCTAAAAATAATATGACAGCAAATTATAACTTTATGTTAACCCAAAAAAAAAATCATAACTATAGGACCTATGATGCCGTAACTGTATATTTTTTTAAAAGACGTATAAATCACGCTGCACAGGTGCCGCGCGCCGAAATTTAATTTTTAAATAGTTTTAAGAGGTTATGAAATGATTATTTAATTACGTTATCAGTTTCTGAATAAATACTAATAGTTACGTCGTAATCTTGAATGAAAAAGGAAGCATTTTGCAAAATACGCTCCCGCTTCTGCTTATGTGGGCGTAAGGACTCTTAAATTATTTATTTCTTCTGCTTGAAATCGTAGCCGCCATATCTGTCAACTGTCGGTGTTGTGATAGACCTTCACAAAACGCATTTTAAATTCTAAAGCATAAAAAAATAATCGATTCTGATATGGAAACTTATATGCGCTAAACTCGTATTGAGGCGTAATTTGAATAAATGTATCTACAAATTTCAACAATATAACGTGAAACGTCAAAAGTCTGACTCGTCCTTTTTTTTAATGGCATAGCGCTGTACTCGCGTTCAGCCATAAAGTCTATTTGATTTTCTGCAAGATTACACGCTGAGTATTTGTCACGATACTGCACGGCTATCGCAAGACGGTGCGCGAGCTCTCTCGATTTTTCTCGCACTATACGTCTCTTTCTAAGTTGTCTAATAAGAGAGAGACGGATAGTTCGAGAAAAATCGAGAGAGCTCGTGCGCCGTCTTGTAATAGCCGTGCTGGTTTGTCAGTATTTATATTTATCAGCAATAAACAGTATGTATTAAATCAGTATAGAAATTCAAGTTGACATTCAGCCAATATAGAGACACAGAAATTGGCCAACATACAGGAAAATACTTTTATCATAAAGCCTGCACACACATTCATTAAGTTGGCAATGGTGGAAACATACACAAGATTTGGCAGAATGTGATAGTGCGATCTGAAACATTGCAATATGAAAAAAATAAACATATTACTTTAATACTTATAATAATTACCTTTAATAGAAAGGGACTTGGACTCGCGTTATGGTTGTAGAACTTACCTAGTGGTTAGGTTAGGTTAGGTGGAAAATATAAATTGGCCGTCTGTTGTCTACATTGAGTTATGTTACTAGAGTAGACATCACCTAGCATAAGTTTGCGCATGTCAACATACTCTCATGAGAGTATCTTGGTTTAGTCTGTGGCGGGCAGTGATGGCGGTCGGTTCGAGTGCAATTTTGACTCATAACTTTTAGAAAATGCCTTCTTTTCATTGCGCTATTGCACCAACAACAAACCCAACAATAGTAAAAGTACGGGGCTCACTTTTCATCGGAAAATTCACAGATTTTTTAAATAACATGATTTTTTCTGTAATTTATAAGATACGCGCCGATGGCGGCCATTATTTCAAAGATTAAAAATGTAGAAGTTACAATTTCCTAAGATTATTTTGCCTTATTAGTAGAACATTAAAGTTACTAGACTTACTGATTTGAAGCTTTAAAGATCTTAATTTTTGCGCCAAAATAGCAGCATCCAGTTGCTTTTTTTTATTTAATCGTTTTTATGAATAATTTTATTAGCAACGTTTAGTTGCTATTTAGATCTTAAGTTCTACTTATTTCAATCCTATGTCAGTTCTCTTATATAAATAATATAGGCGACGCGAGTATGGTCTTCGAATATGAAACCATTAGCAATTTAGGAGACTATAATTATTATATTAATTTCTAATTGCTTTCAAAATATATATCTGAGGATCCCGTGGGACCGATGTGTATGGATCTGACTACAACTGAAAATGGTCGTAATTTAGTTTTTTTTGTCTTGCTGTGATTGCTATCAAAGTCGATATCTGACGATCCGCATGGACCTTAAATAGGACTTTGTCATCAAATCTGACACAAATCGCTAAGACAAATTGCATCAAGACAGTGCATCCTCGGGAACTATAAAGATATCCAGTATCAAAAATTTACAAAAACCAAATGTCGGTGATTAAATAAATAAGTAGTTTTGTTTATACGAGTGCATCAAATCACGCTATGGCCATAACTGAATCCGAACTCAGAAAATTGTCGCATCTACTACACGTTTACATACTCTTTGATTTTCCAAGATGGCGGCCTGATTGGAAGAAAGACGCCTAGAAAAATGTTCTGGGTTGTCAGTCTTATTAAACATGGTTATCTAATTAAAAAGAGATCTTTTGTTCCGCGTAAACACTTACCGGTCAATGGGTACTCGAAAGGATTATCTATTATCTATTATTAATTCCTAAACACATATTTACCTGAGAGTCGGAGTGACTCAAGATCATTTCAGTTATCACGTTTTTATTTATTTAATATAAAACAGTGTTAAAAATATGTATAGAAGAAGATCAATAAACATTTAATGCTGCAGCCTGTGTCCTACCTGTTGGATATAGATCTAATGTGCCATAGGGCCACAAACATCTACTAAACTTTTACCCCCTTATTCATAAAACTTAAAATACCTCTGTTAAATAAAACGAGTTTTGTCCCTTTCTTACTAATTTAAATATCAGAGTGACAGATAAAGACAAACGAATTTTAACGGCATTTAGCTAAAATAGGTTTGTTCAACGTTTTACTTGATATGTTAAATTAGAAGTCACACCACATTACCTAGTTATCAATATTATTATTTAGTTTTAAGCATTTATAGGGTAAATCGCTAGTAACTGGCCACCATTCAATAACTGGCCACCTCATACTAAAAATGAACTCTGTCCACCTATAATAGAATTCATTTTTAGTATAAGGTGTTAATACAACAAATACTGGCCACGCTTCAGGTAACTATCGCAATCACAAAATTGTCTTGTCCGAATAAGTTGTCTGAAAAACTTTTACAGCTACAGTCGTTTGAGCTTTGGCTTGTTACAACTTTTGTTTCACAGCTTTTTTTTTACTTATCCATCATTACTTTCCACATTCCATAATTTTAGCATATGTTCATTTTGAGTGGAGTTCAAAGTAGGTTCAGACAGACTCTAAGGGTCTGCCTAAAACATAGTCTGACTAATTAGCGTTATGACAAAACTTCATTTCTTTTTCAATATGACCCAAACGCAGTAAGCCTAAGTAGCTGTTTGTCCATTTCGCGATAAACACACCTAGTGATAGTAGATAGTACACCTAGTGATACCTGTATCTTCAGATGCTCGAAGGGCAAACAGATCAGAAATAGGAGGAGACCATACACCTCTTGGTATTTCGACAGTTTTGACGGCTCCTATCTCTGGTCTGTTTAGACCTACTGCTTTTTAGTAATCCAAATGCGTTTGCGACCTAAAGTGATACAGCTTAAACAGTTTTAGTCCTAATGCAGATCGGTTCAACAGAGACGAAGGCATAGTGATAATTAGGAAATTGGCGTTTACGACTACGAGTATAACCGACTTAGGCTATGGTAGACAGGTAAAAAACGTTTTAGGCACGCAGAGAACAAAGGACTTTACTTTCTTGTCAGTAAATGAATATTATCTATTTATATAAATGTTCCTTGTTATCCTGGAATCATGGATAAAATTGAACTGGAGTATACAAGTCGATAATACTGGCAAATAAGAAAAAAAACTGACGCTAAAATGTTGTACTGTACGTCTGTCCAGCTTGTACAATACTTAAGTAATGATCTCCTCGACATCTGTTCGATTTGATCCCCACTTACAGGAAGAACCTGTATATTATGAATATATATATAAATGCATATCATGTTTCAGTTTATTTATCGGCTGCCGAACGAAGTGTACAGCGGGACTGTGAAGGAAGCCTACACCGTATATTCTGCCGACCCTAGCCTGTTTCAAGTCCGTAAAGGCGACGGCACTAAACCAGCTTTACCGGGCATCAAGCCACTCCCACAAATTACCAAAATGAGGTAAGTAATTGAACGAGCGACTGAAGTAACTAAGTTCTCTATTTCAGCTTGGGCTAAAATTCTTTCGAATGTCTGGTCCTGTCCGGCTGTTCTAGTCACCACAAGATGGCGAGTGAGCTCTCTCGCACTATCCGTCTCTTTCTAAGTTTTCTAACAAGAGAGAGACGGATAGTGCGAAAGAGCTCGCGCGCCGTCTTGTACAACCCGTGCTGGTCGCGTTTCTCAACCACTTCTTTGCGAGCAGGTTCAATAATTACGAGTATATTGTTTTATTTTGTCGATTCAGTTTTTCGAAGGTCTGCTTGAACCATTTATGACAGACTAAAAGTTATTTTACGGCCATCGTTGCACTTTCGGACGCCCGATTTCAGAGGAATACCCCTGGCCATTTACTGCATGAATATTAAATGATCAGTCATATATGGATCGAGAGCGACTGAATTTGATTTATGACCGATTGAGCCACTAGTCTTATTTATGACGGCTGATTAAAAGAAAAAAATCCTCTAGTCGCTCGTGATCAACACTGTGCATCCTCAGGATCCTCATTTCTGACCGATTCTTAAATCTTATAAGTACTTTTAATTTGCAGTTCATCAGATAAGGAATCTCTGTCGGATAGTGGCGGCGGTGGGTCGGCATCGAAGGCTAAGCCTAGTCAGGCCGCCGCGGACAAGCCGTGCTCAGCCAAGCAGGCACATGTATGTATACTTTAGATTATTTGAGTTTGCCGAAGTGCAACAAAGCTATTAAACCAACGTCACACGGGGAAATTCTGTTAGTATGCATTAAAAAAGACCGGGTTGCACTCCGGGAGTGCCGACAGAAGTGAAAACTCAATAACATTGTAACAGTTTTTCGATCAGGTCACGCGTGACATCTTACGGTGTCACCCTAAAAATGAATTTGACGCCAATTTATAAACAATTATCAATTATTTAGGCGGACGGCCCGCGGGCGCGTTGGGTGCGACGGCCCCAACGCGCCGCCGCGGCGCAACGGTGCCGGGGTCCGGCGCGCCGACGGGCGGCGGCAAACACAATACCAATTTGTCTTTGCCATTGCCAAATATTTTTCAAAGCTTTATCTCTTTAGGAATAACGTAAATTCGAACTATTCGAATTTGCACAGCAGACGGCGGCGGTGACCAAAATATCAATTTGTTTTTGCCGTTGCTAAATATTTTTCTAAGCTTTATCTCTTTAGGAATAACGCCCAAATTCGACCTATTCGAATTTTCTCAATAGCAAAACGGCGAAGGACGCGTTGGTATTATTACAAATTTATTTGCAGAATATGCTATTGCAAAAAGTGTTAAACGGCTTTATACTCTTACGAATAAATAGCGTTCAGTTTTGAATGAAGTTGAATCGGCTAGCAGCAAAAAGTGACCTCCTTCACATCTGACGTCACAAAATTCTGTCGCGTATTTAACAATTTTTCCCCATCCCAAAAAGTGCTCAGCGCCGCTAAAGAAGTTTTCACTTCAAAACAAAGTACTTCCACATATCACGGCCTTTTCATCTAGTTAGGCGTTAAAGCGTTTTTATACTGCATAAATCATGACAAGCTTTGCTCATTTTCTGCCGTAAAAAGTAGAGAGATCGCACTTAAGGCCAATATTCTTGCTCATTGGAAAATGCTATGGACTTTGCTACAAAGAGGTCATGAAAATGGTCTAACAAGTTGCTTCGCGAAAAGGGTGTTATAGCCGTTTCTTGGTGTTGGCAATGCCGTGGCATAATATATGTATGTGCTTTTGCTTGGCAGGTATCATCGGCCACTTTTCTAGATGTTGCCACGCTGAGGTGTCTATTCACGACACAGTGGACAGAGGACGGTGTTCACTGGGCCCTGCACTACCTTTATAATAGGTTTGTATCTTGACTGGTCTATTTATACAATACAATACAATACAAATACTCTTTATTGCACACCTCACACAAACAAAGCAGTTAAAAAGAGAAACAATACAATAACATGTAGGTAGAGGTAGACAACAGGCGGTCTTATCGCTGAAGAGCGATCTCTTCCAGACAACCTTTGGGTATCGGAGAAAGAGATAAAACTAGATTATGTAGTAGGTGGTGCAGAGATTATAATAAGCCAAAAATCAAAATAATTATATCAATACACGTACATAAATAGCTCTATATATAAACATACATACACAATCATACATATATACAAATAACACAAATAAAAATATATAAATATAATACATAAACAGTCAGCCAATAATAATAATAGTAAGACAATCGGGGTTAGGGGAGAGACAAATAATGTTCTTTAAGAAGAGATTTGAAGTTACCGATAGATTTAGCTTGTCTTATATCAAGAGGGAGAGAGTTCCACAGTCGAATAGCCTTAAAAGTGAACGAACTACTGTAAAATTTCGAAGATGACGAAGGCACAGTTAATAGCAAATTGTTAGAAGATCTAACAGAATTAAAATAACTAAAACGCTCTTTGAGATAGCGGGGAGTTGCAGGGTTAAAAAGGACACTAAACAGAAGCGAAATAATGTGAGAGTTACGACGATAACGGATAGGGAGCCACTTGAGCTTGGAACGGTAACTAGAAACGTGGTCATATTTGCGTAACCCAAATATGAACCGAATGCAGACATTTTGGAGACGCTCAAGCTTATTAAGCTGCTCCTCAGAAAGGTCGAGATAGGATACATCAGCGTAATCAAGAATAGGAAGAAGTAAAGTTTGAGCAAGCGCAATTTTAGTTGCAGTAGGCAGAAAATTACGAAGCCGCCTAAGAGACCCCACTGCAGCAAATATCTTCCTGCTCACTTCACTCACTTGAGGCACCCAAGACAAAGAGCGATCCATAATGATCCCAAGATTTTTCACTTGCATCGAATAATCAATCTGAATCCCATCAAAAAGTATTGGAGGGAGATTTACAAAATCGACTCTAGAAATCAGATTTCTGCTGCCAATAATAATGACTTGGGTCTTCGCTGGGTTCACACTCAGACCATATCGTTGACTCCATTTCAGAATGCGTACCAAGTCATCATTAGTTCTTTCTATGGCAGAAGGGAGATCACCAAGCACGGACTGTGTATAAATCTGAAGATCATCGGCATAAAGGTGATAATGAGAGGAGATATTATGTGTGATGGAATTAATGAAGATAGAAAATAAGAGAGGAGATAGCACACCGCCCTGCGGAACGCCCGCCAGAGTACTGCACCAAGAAGTACAAGAAGAATCCACCTTTATTCTTTGCCGACGACCATTTAAATAACTACGAAACCAGTCAATTACCGCAGGAGATAAGTTAAGAGAGCGTAAAATAGCGAGCATAATGTCAAAATCGACAGTGTTGAAAGCATTGCTGAAATCCAACAGAGTTAAAACTGTAAGCTTTCTGTCGTTCATCCCCAATCGGATGTCATCAGTGATCTTAACAAGGGCTGTACTAGTACTATGCCCTGAACGGAAACCCGATTGAAATTGGTTTAAAAGATCATATCTGTTCAAGAAGGAAGTTAATTGCTGATGCACTAGTCGCTCCAATACTTTGGATAGAAAAGGAAGAATGGAAATGGGACGATAATCAGAAAAGGAACTGGGGTTTGACTTCTTGGGTAAAGGGATAATATCAGCATCCTTCCATTGAGAAGGAAACATGCTAGATGAAATTGAAAAATTTAGGATGCTGGTAATAAAAGGAAGCAGTAGGTCAAGGAGAGGAACTATCATCTTACGACTAATGCAATCAACACCAACAGCATTTGAAGTGATGCTAAGTACGCTCTTCTTAACTTCACAGTCAGTGAATTGACGAAAAGAAAAAGGAGAGAAATCAGAAGTTTGGGAAGTTGAAAGATAGTTTAGTGTATCTACCTTAATAGGACCGCTAAAAGAGGTAGATGAAGAGAAATGCTGATTGAGCTGATTGAAATTTGTGTTGATTGTATATGATGATTGCTGAGTTTTCCCAACTCCTAGAGATTTTAGAAATTTCCATACTTTGGCTGGATCCCCATTTTCTACAGAAGTATGTATATGGCGCCTCTGGGCATCACGACATATAGTACTACAGCGATTCCGAATAGCATGATACCTAGATTTGTTTTAGTCCGAGTTATCAAGTTTATATTTAGATTTAGCAACATTCTTCCTTTCAATTATTTTCTTAATGTCTGCAGTGAGCCAAGGAGCAGGCAGGTGCTTCACCTTTATAGCACGAATCGGAGCGTGAATGTCAAAGAGCTGTATGAGATAGGTGTTGAAGAGAGCAATTTGATCATTCACTGAACCAGCTCCAGCGATGGTGCCCCAGTCAATTTGAGACGCATCTTCCCACAACTTATCCATGTCTAACCGACTAAAATTGCGCTGCATAATAATTTTTGATTTGGACTTGGGTGGACGAATTTTGTAGGACATAAAAAGCAAGTCATGATAAGAAAAGGCAGCTGCAGAGTATTGACCAAATTTGGCTACAAGAGAAGTGGAAGAAACCATAGCTAAATCAAGAAGAGATGGAACACAATTTGGAAAAAGATGAGTTGAATTAGAAGGAAGGATGCTCAAGTTACAAGCGTCAACCAGAGACTTAAGACGCCTAGCCCGGTGATCATCCTTGAGGAGGCACGTATTAAAGTCTCCCATGACAATGTGATGAGAAAAAGAAGGCATAAGATCTTCAAGGAGTTTTTCAAAAGAATCAAAGTAATTTACTCGAAGAGACGGCGAATAAAAAACACCAAGAAGCAGTTTAGAGTGGGATAAGGTTAAATCTAGAAAAATATACTCTGCAGTGTCCGTGCCAGAAGATATGGGAGACATATTAATAATAGAGTATGGAATATAAGAACGAAGATAAATTGCAACTCCACCTCCACCTCTTCCAGAGCGATCATGACGAATTAAATTAAAACCGGGTAAAGAGTATGAAATTGAAGGTAAGACTGGCTTAAGCCAAGATTCGGAAACTAATACAGCGTGTATATTTTGCAAATCAAAAGATAGCACTAAGTCATTGAAATGGGCAGGAATACTTTGAGCGTTTAAGTGAACAACGTTAAAATTTTTAGGTACATCAAAAAACTGTGATTCAAGATAATCATGCAGAGAAGGCGGCAAACTATGAAAACTATCGTCATCAGTTACATTATCGGAAGAAGACAACGACAAAAAATAATCACTATTTACACTTTGGCTGAGAAAAGACATACAAATAAATTATACGAATATAAATGTATATACAAAAATAAATAATAAATAAGACACTTAGGTAATAAATACAATGCTGCAATAATACACAGCCAAAACAGACAAATAAAATAAAACTTTCATCCTTCTACCCGCCAGCAGATCGTAGCAAAAGGAAGCACACTTTAACGGAACGGACTTTATTTATGTCACGGAACACTGACTTGATATTTAGGAGGAACTTTAACCGGTAAAAAAAAAAAACTTTATTTCAGAATATTAAAATTCCATACAAATACAAATTAAAAGGCAGATCTTTGTAGGTAACGATTTTTGTCTCTGAGGGAGTAAAATAAGTAGGAGCAGGATTTAGTTGGTACTGGATTAAATATTCTACTGCCTAAGTCTAAGATCTAAGATATCTATATCTGCCACGTTCTCTTTTATTAACAGTTTTTAATAGCAAGTTATCAATGTTTATTGAAAATGAAGACATCTATTTTGATGTTTCAGATTACGTGACATATGCGATGCCATGTCTAAACAAGCTCAACCCAGAAGAAGAAGTAATTCCCTGCCCATACCCAAAATAGAAGTTTCAATATACCAAAGCCCCGAAATGAAGAAAAGGGATTCTCTGAAGAACTTTATGGAAGTCCCTGACCTGAAGGACATGTCGCCCGTTACAGATATACCGTTTCCACCCGCTTCGCCCAAAATAGAAGAAGAAACAGTAATGGCGAGGCGGGCGAGCGAAAAAGTTAAAAAGAAAATGAAAATGGCCGATCTGAAAGCATTCGTAGAAACAAAAATGTTTTCGAAATCGGAAAAGGCCCTAGAGAAAATTGGACATGAAGATCACAAGTTCAGTTTTCATAGTGCAGTAAGAATGCTATCTGTAGATATTTTTTTTTATTATGTCCTTAGTGATATATTCACTCGTTGAGTGGGTATTGAAGTATGCCATTTTTCAGGAGTATCACAGAAGTCTGGACAATGCTGAGGACAGACCGAGTTCGGCTTTAGGGGCACATTTCCCGGCTATAGCCCCGAGACTCACGGGTGACCTCCTGCCGTGCAATCTGCTCAAAGGCAAAAGTATGCCTAGCCTTAGGTGAGTAGGTATCTCTTTCATCACGTTGAAATAGTTTTGTCTTTGGCTATTCCCTCCCTATATTATCTATGCATTCGCAAAGCATATCATCTGTCAAAATTACATAATACTAATATGATCCTGGCGTAAAGCATTTTTAAAGCTATGAGCTACTTACTAACTTGCTATGAGGTACTTTTGATCAAAGCTTTTTTCCCATTATTTAGGTATGATACTCGGTAGATTTTAATTACTAGTTAGCGCGGATTTTACACTCCAACCAATTTAGACCAAATAATGTGAATTTATTATATATTTTTAGCACAGCATGATTTAAAAATCTCCACACATCTCTGACATTGCCTATTAAAAAAATATGTATTTTCTCTTTCTCCCGTGTTGTTCACGCTTTATCCCGTATTTTATTATGGACGAACGTTGGGTCGCTAGCTGTCTGATAGACGAGCTAGCCTCCAATGGGTAAGTGAAGCCATATTCCGACGACAGTAGGTAGACGCTTCGTTGAGTAGATGCAAGCCTAACTTTGCGGGATCTCTCGGGTGCCGCGTTATTTTTTTCCGCCTAGAACTCTATTTCTTAAGTATTTAGAGCGATGAGCGCGTTATCAGCCTAGGCTTAGACAAGTAAACAATTACTTTGATACAACACGAGCACAAAAACACAATGACACGCACGATCGACATCAAAGTGGTTGTATGCACGCACAGAATCACCAGGTTTACAACCAATTTAATAAGTACTAAGTATTTAGTAGATTTGATTAAGCATTGTATTAGCTACTCACTCCCCATTGTCAGAGTGATGGGAAGAGACGCACCTATACGTGTAAGCGAAAGTATCTGAAGGCATTATTTTACCTTGCTTAGCCTATACTGCTTCACTCTCGTTTGTCTAGTTAGGACGTGGGTTGTATTTGGCACTAAATCGCTTTCATTTAAAAACATGTAAAATTGGCTGTTACACAAAGTACCTGCTGTGTTCAAAATAAAAACATGGCATGTCATAGAGAAGTACTTGGAGCAATACGTCATGGCATGAGCACAGTAAATCCAGTAGAACGCAACTAAACAACAGGGCCACCTGTTACTAAACTGTTATACATTGGGCTTTTGTGATTCTAAAATTGATGATAAATGAAATCGGTTTCACGCGAGATTCGCTTTTGTTTTTATTTGAATAAGGATGATGTTGCAGATACATTGGGGAAGTGAAGACTGAGCGAGCGCACGGGTACTCGGGAGCAATGCCGACGAACACGCAAAAGAAGAAAAACCCGATTATAACCGTCACGGAGCACACGCCCACCCCGTCGCCGGACTATCTGTCAAAGACTCAACAGGTACTTAAACCAATAAATGTTAGTTTAGTTAGGGAGCCATTTGCAACCCGTAAGTAATTGTAAAGATTTCCTACACCAAATACGTGCTTAAGGCGGACTTGATGCTACAAAACTTTTTCCAGAAAGGTTTACTTGATCTAGAGTCGTGCCGTAATATAGATACTCGTAGTTCTACGTCTATTAAGTTTACGGTGGAGAGTATTTCCCATACAAGATAAAGACCGCTTTCGAAAATGGCACCACGGAAAAATGGATTTCTTCAAAGTCGTTTCTACTTAATACATCTCTGAGTTGACCAATATATCGATTTTAAACTTTCGCGATACACGTTTAGAGTTCGAAACACGTCCCCCGTAGGGACACTTAATACACGAGCTTTACCGTTTAGTTCTTAGTATAACTAACCAATACGTCATGTTATTTGGCGCGCCTTTAGTAGATACACCAATAGTGAAATCGTAACCTGTGTAGGGCTCCCTAGAGTCCCAGATGGACTCGGTGAGCATGCAGGGCTCGCAGCACATGGCCACGCCGGAGCGCAAGCCGAGCCTGACGCGCTCGCAGACCGACTCCAACATCACCTACGTCGTCGAGGAGGTGCAGGAGGCGCCGGGCTCCGTACACTACATTACTAAGGACGGCGATATCGATTTTCAAGTCGTGTTGAAGGTATGAACATACCATTTCGTGACGATACAGTTGAATTGGGTAGCTGTAGCTGTCGGGTTGTGTCTTTCACTAGCTAGTTATTTTAATTATAATTTAACTTTTCGCCGCCATCGACGCACATATCCGCACCGCAGGTTCACCGCCAACGGCTGAACTGATATATGCGTCAAGGTGCCCAGGGCGATAGCGAACCTCTTGCATTGACATGAGGTTTAACTCCACACTAAATGTATTTTGACTTGGCGTGTGGTTGACAAGTTTTCTCTTTGACAGCGTTGAAAAGGTTAATACATTTCACCCAACTTACACGCTGCTTTCGCGATGTCTCGCTCACTCTCGTCTCGCCATGCCTCGGTCGCGGGCGTAGAGTAGAGAGTGTATAGTGTGCATTTGGTGTATGTACAGTAGACATAAGCCCCGGGGAGTTGACCACAAGAGAGAAATGGTCAAATTAAAAATTACTAGATAATGTTTTGTGTGTCTCTATGCACTAGCTGAGTAATCGCCGGTGAGACCCAGCATGTCTACGTAGATTTATTTTCAGTAGGCTTTTAATTCCCCGAACTAAACGACATTAATTTGTTTTGATAAACAATTTCAGGCTGTATATTCAGTATGTGTTATGGACAGTCACTACATATCGATTCGAGTCATGGAAGTGATACTCAATCTCGTCGATACGTTATTGGAATTGGGAGTTCATAATAATTGGAATAGTACCAACGTGCAAGACAACCTGCCGGGCAGTGTGGACCCCCTGGCCGACTTCATGAAGGATAAAGATAACAAAGTAAGACGTCTTTTCAAGCTAATGTGTTAAATTCTTACCGATCTTGTATACAACTCAATCCCTAGATATATTATACGGCTTATTTTCGGTAACTATATAACTTATGGGTCCCGAAATCGTGTTCGTCGAGTTCTTATCATATTTACAGTTGTTTCGCTATGTAAGTTACTTAGGGCCTGTCCATATATTACGTCATTTCAAAATAGCGATAGTCATTTTATTAGGCGGGGGGGTCCATTTCAAGGAATAACAGGATAATTCGTAATAATCCACGTAATTTATGGACAAGCCCTTACCGAAGTTTTCTTATAAATGAAACCAGTCACTGAATTCAGTATCTGAGCCCAAGTGCAAAAATACAGTACACCCATGGTATAACAATTGGTTGTTATACCATGAGTACACCCTTTGGTAGAAATTCTGCACAAAGTGGACCGTTTTATTTGCTCTATGATTCAATGCCTGAATTTCGCTCAGTGCGAGGCCAGCCTTAAAATCCTTCCGGCATTATTAATAATCAAAACATGTTTATGTTATGTTTTATATTATTTATGTACTAAACTAACCTAAACCATCTAAACATACATATATGTATGTATTTACAAAATCTACGTTTAATAAATGTAATTTACATATTAGGTATTATTTCCATATTTATAATGAATTATCCGTAATTTGCATCTTATCAGTATTTGCAATATTATTATTACATTATTAAATATTAAATGTAATATTGTGTTAGGGAAGAGACTCCGGCCTGCCGTGCGCGCACAGCCAAGAGTCGACTAATGTGGACGCCGGCGACAGCGCCAAGGACAAGAGGGAGGAAGAAGATCTGGACTGCCCGTTCTACATGTTACTGCACATCATACTCAGGTTATCTTGAAACTTATAACCGTACAATCTCCCTAGTAATAAAAAAACTTCCATAACAATGCAGATAATACCAGAATAAAATATTAAATACTTATAACACCAACTTATATTATATACTGTTTTCGTATCATAAAATTCCAAGGAAATAATTTAATGTGAAAAGAAAACATATTGTTTTAAGTTAAATTGTTAACGAAATATATTTACTTCTCGTTTTAAGATATTGGATCCTAAATGAAAAACTCAGACCCAAACTGGTTGACAAGAAATAAAATTGAGTAATAGTACACAGTAATGTATAATGTAGTCTGGCCAAACATACCTGGCACTCCAGTCTCCACTTAGCTTATAGATGAAACCTATCTCATGCTGCTTTGTTACCGACAACCCTTTTTGTGTATACTCCCATTTTTTAGCTTCACTGTTGCTAAGCAATCGGTGTCCAAACTATCCCTCTCGTTCCAGGCTACTTCGCCAGCTAGGCTGTTCCCACGGTTGCGCCACGGCCCTCCGATGCCCCATAGCCGACACCCTGCGAATCCAGGCCAAGAAGTCCCTTCGACAACTCAGAACAGCGTCACTATCGAAGTTCACGCTTAGACTGAAGGAGATGACGAAATTTGCGCCCATAAAAGAGGTGCTGGACAATCTGCATGCCACCGTTGGATATTGCGCTGAGCCGTCGACGATGGTATCGCCTATGAGTAAGTGTTCATTATATCATACTGTTATTCATACATAGTCTAATGTTTATACATAGATATATCTAGTAATATGATTCTTCTTGAATCCCCTTGTCAAAGCCTCAGCCTTAGCCCAATGAGCTTTCAAACAATACTGCAAAATTTGTAACTCCCAAAAGCTCAAAAACAATCGCTATGTAGTTCTGCCACTGTTTAGACAGATTTATTTTTCGTCTGCAGTCCGTACTTAATGTATTCACACAAAAATACATGTATGTATTGTTTATATTGTGATTCCTATCGAAATAAACCATAAAGAATCAAGGATTTTTAGAATTATGAGTTATTGTAAGTTGTCCTTTCTCCTCTCCAGATCAACAGAAGCAAAAAATACCAAAGTCGCCGGACATGGGGCACCTGCAGAGCGGGTACGCGACCAACTTCGGCGCGGGACCGGGGCCCAACACCAACCGCGCCGTCGAGACCTTCGTCGTCGAGTCCACCTTCAAGAGCCTCGTCACCAGGTTCTCCATGATGCATAAGGAGCTGAAGATGCTCGATAATGCGGTGAGTTTTGATAGGGCAAGGAAGACTTCATATTAAATACGCTCGCCGTTTAGTTTTTTCTTACGTTTTTAATCGCCTTCAACTGCCATGATTCGAAAACCATATCTAGGAACCAGATGCAAGCACATGAGGTGTGCTGCGAGCTTGATTCTGTAGTTTAATACCCTTACAGTTAGACCTGGAACTCTAACAAACCACCCCCCTATTTTAACAAGCGCCGTCTCCCACAGAACCTGTACATGCAAGTGCGACTCCTACTGAGTTACGTCCACGAAGTCCACGGAGGAGAGTTCCGAGTGGTGGCACTGAGCGGTCTGATCGACACCGCGGAGCGCCCTGACAGTCAGCCGAAGGAGGTCAACATGCAGACTACGCGCGTTATAAGGTATATACTCCACACTATTTAATATATTTGTTTGATTCAGACAACAAAGGGCCCTATTAAAAAATATGAGTGTATACATAAATATGTCTCATTTTTACACTTGAATGTACCTATATTTTTCATAGTATAAACGCACACGTATAACTGCGATGCGTTACGCAACTTCATGGTGTCAGGTAACCGACTGTGAAAACGCCAGAACTTCACTCCCTTCCGCCAACATTTTTCGATAGATGGTTCGTTGAAACTCTCACCACAAAGGAATTCAAATTCACGTTATGGCGAGACTCCAACCTCGCGGCCCTCAGTGTATGGTGTCTCTAAGGTGTCTCGATGGTGTAGCAGGAAGCAGCTGAAGAAAGATTGACACAAGAGCCAGAAGTTCACAACCCTTGATATTGACAGGCACATACCTCGCAGTCAAGACGACGAGCGCGGCTCGGACACGGGCGCGGACTCGGGCTGCGCGGTGGACGACCGAAGCCATAAGAAGTTCATCTTCAAAAAGAGGAGTACATCGTCTACGGGGGCACATGTGAGTATGCTGACCTAACTGTCGAACAAAAATGGTTGGGGCAAGAATCCCGAGGTGTTACAAAACAAATCGCGTCACTTCACGTTCGTCGATTCTAGCAGCTGCAGCTCATACAATAATCCTGACAAACTTTCCCTTTACAATCAATTTTGATCACCGAGAGTGTGAATCAACTAACTAAGAAGTATCAAACAGGACAATCACATTCAAAATTTCGTTTTCTCGTTCAAAAGAAAATAAAAAGTAAGATAAATACTTGCCCTTTCCCAACACAGAATGAATTACTTTGGCAACGGCTACCCAGAATCAAACGAATTCAAGGTACTCCTGCTTGCTCTCGCAAGGTGTTCGCTGGGCTATGTCATCCGATTTGCGGAAATCGTGGAGCGAGCTTTGGAGTAGGCGTTCTTGGCGAGATTCGGGTATTGCGTAAACGATCACACTGCGTCGAAATATATCCGAAAGGCCCTCACTGAGATAAGATAAGATCGATAAATATATCATCTACTTATTACAAGCTTTTAATTAACTTGCAATGTATGTTTGGCCGGGTTGAATCTTGCAACTGAATTTTGAAGATATCTTCAATCGATAAAATGTTGGGTAAAGGTATACTTTGGATGACAATTCAATATTATTGTACCATCAACCTGATCTGATGATGGAGACAGAAGGTGGCCATGGGAATTCAGTACTTAACCGACGTAAGTTGAGTTTGGGCTCGTTAGAATCGTCTCAATGAGTAGTTGATGACGGTATACAGAAAAGTCGGCAATAAAAGCTTGTATCAAAACTGAAATTTTTCACAGAAACTTATTACTGAACTAGCTGTACCTGCGACTTCGTTTGCATGGTAATGTGGTGGTGGTGGGATTAAAATTAGTTTGTCTTTTCTGTCACTCTGATATTTAAATTAGCAAAGGGACAAAACTCGTTTTATTTAACAGAGGTATTTTAAGTTTTATGAATAAGGGGGTAAAAGTTTAGTATAGATCTTCTTCTCTACATATTTTGAACAGTGTTTTATATTAAATAAATAAAAAACGTGATGACCGAAATGATCTTGAGTCACTCCGACTCTCAGGTAAAGATGTGTTTAGGAATGAATAATAGATAATCCTTTCGAGTACCCCTTGACCGGTAAGTGTTTACGCGGAACAAAAAATCTCTTTTTAATTAGACAACAGACGGCCAATTTATATTTTCCAAACTATACCTAACCACTAGGTAAGTTCTACAACCATAACGCGAGTCCGAGACCCTTTCGTTTCTATTAAAGTAATTATTAAAAATATTAAAGTAATGTGTCTATATTTTTTTCATATTACAATGTTTCAGATCGCACTATCACATTCTGCCAAATAGTATGTTGAGCCATTGCCAACTTAATGAAATTTGTGTTGCAGGCTTCATGGTAAAAGTATTTTCCTGTATGTTGGCCAATTTCTGTGTCTCTATATTGGCTGAATCTCAACTTGAAGGCGCGAAGTACGAAGTTATAATACCGCCTTAATACTGACATTACTGACCCGCTTGATACTTAATGTTTATAAAAAGCCCGTTCTGTTCTGACTTAATACATACTGTTTATTGCTGATAAATATAAATACTGACAAACCAGCACGGCTATCACAAGACGGCGCGCTAATGATCCGTCTCTCTCTTATTAGACAACTTAGAAAGAGACGTACACTGCGAGAAAATCGAGAGAGCTCGCGCGCCGTCTTGTGATGGCCTTGCAGTATCGTGACAAATACTCAGCGTGTAATCGTGCAGAAACCAAAATAGACTTTATGGCTGAACGCGAGACCAGCGCTATGCCAAGCCAATAAAAAAAAAGGAAGAGAGTCAGACTTTTGACGTTGGACGTTATTTTGTTGAAATTTGTTGATACATTTATTGAAATTACGCCTTAATACGAATTTAGCGCATATAAGTTTCCATATCAGAATCGATTATTAATAATTTAATGAGGTCAAATGTTTCCGAAAATTAATTAATCGTCGCAGTCGGATAAAAATTAAAAACTATCCTAAACGGCATCTAGATTAATAATGTACTTGTAAAAAAAGTTTCATGTACTTCCGTTCATGGGAAGCTGAGATCATTCGGGACAACTCAATGCTTAGTTTGATACTGGCTGATTCTTTTTTTAATTTAGAGATTTATTATAAGTGAGAGAATAGCTGCCCGGCCCGGCTTCGCACGGTTATTGCGTAGGAATGAAGCATTTTCCCGCGGTAAAAAATAGCCTATGTTCATCAGGGATAATGTCGACTTGTAATGGTAAAATATTTTTTCTAATCGTTCCAGTAGTTTCGGAGCCTATTCAATACAAACACACAAACAAACAATCAAATCTTTCAAAGATTCAAAGATTTATTTGTCCAACATAGCTAGTTATTAGGTATTTCATTTTTTTCAGTATCACTATGTGGCGCCTTGCGGCATACAAATATTGTTATATTTTTGTAACATGCATGCACATTTCCTCTTTATAATATTAGTGTAGAAAGTGTAGATGAATATAATCCTATGAAGACATTTGAATGTGTGAACAGAGTCTGCTAGAGACGGAGGGTGGGTCGGAGTCGGCGTCGCAGTCGCCGCTGTCGGTGCGCACGCGCCGCTACCCGCTCACGCCGCGCCAGTCCGAGCGCACGCTGCCGTCCACCTCCTCCGCCGACATGACGCCGCACCACAAGATATCGCACGCCAAGTCCGTGCCCTCCAAGTTTCACTTCAGCGGCTTGGGTAACTGAACACTTTATTTATTTTTTCTACTCCTGTACCGTTATCTGTCATATATGTGGGAACGGAACGTTATGGCGGAGAGGTGAGGTGAAGGGGGAGAGAGGCTATATAAGGACCTGACGGACCTTTTCTAGAGCTCAGTTTGAAATTTACGCTCGATTGTTTTTATTGATTTTTGGAGATTGTCAAATGATGTGATAAAATAAAGATGTTTTAACCACAAAGTCTCTCTAAATTCATAAAGCCCTTCCACATATATATAGGCTTTAGCTCTAATACAGTGGCTAAGGCTTAAACCTTCACTTCCTTCTACACTTTATCCTTTACCAGGGTACTGCTTAATTCGTAACGATAGGACCGGCGCTGGCAATGGCGGATCGGGCACCATTCGTGGAGGCGGTGTGGCCATCTATATAAAAAGTAACCTCGCTTGCCAGGTAGTAGCTCAATCTCCAACAGTCTACTCGAACTCTCCTGAGTATCTTTTTCTTCAAATTGCTTTGCACCATACCAAAATTCTTCTAGGCGTTTTTTATAGCCCGTCCTCTAATATAAATTATTTTGACTCCCTTTATAGTACCCTTGTTGATTTGACCCCACAGTATGACCATAGCATTATTATGGGCGACTTTAACACCTGCTTGCTCAAAAACGACCATCGTACGTCCAAACTTCAATCTCTTTCAACTTCTCTAAATCTAAGTATTTTACCGCTTAAAGCCACTCATTTCCCACATAACGGTCCTCCTTCACTTTTAGACATTATTTTAACATCTTCGCCAGACTTAGTTTCATTCCATGGGCAGTTCTGCGCTGCCGATTTTTCAAACCATGACCTGGTCCACGCATCGTTTAATATCCGTCCACCAAAGAGAAAACACAAAATAATGATGCGTAGGAATCTTAGGGACGTAGATCTGCAGGCGCTCTATGCTGACATTTCTTGTGTTGACTGGCAACGAGTTGAGAGTCTTGTAGACATTGATCAGAAGGTGGGGGCTTTCAATGACATATTGCTTGCGATTTTCGACAAGCACGCTCCGTTAAAACCAATGCGGGTTAAGCACTATCCTGCTCCGTGGCTAACATCGGACATTAAGTTACTAATGGCGAGACGTGACAGGGCGCGCGTTAGCTTTCGTCGTGATCCCTCGGATGTAAACCACCGGAAATACTTGTCATTACGAAACCGCTGTAATAAGGTCTGTAGGAACGCGAGACGTTGCTATATCCACAAGTCTATCGAGGAGTGTCCTCCTGCAAAGTTGTGGAAATTCTTGAAGTCACTTGGGGTGGGCAAAACTCAACAAAATTCTTCCAGCAATCTTGATTTAGACGCTATCAATACCCATTTCAGTGCCTCGCCGGTTACTCTTAGCCCTCCCATTAAACAGTCAACCTTATCCTTTCTTTCGAATGCCACACACCCCGACGTACCTCCTTTTGAATTTGTAGATATTTCACCGCAAGAAACACTTGCCATCCTCAAGTCTATCAAGACGAAGGCCGTCGGTGAAGATAGCCTCGGCGTGGATATGCTTATGCTCGTGGCGGATTTCATTGCTCCCATCCTCTCTGTAATTATTAACTTTTCCCTATCCTCTGGCACTTTTCCTTCATCGTGGAAGGATGCGCATGTAATACCGCTTCCCAAAACCTCAATTCCTGTTCATTTCTCCGATTATCGTCCCATATCCATCCTGCCCATTTTGTCTAAAGTTATTGAGCATTATGTGAATCGTCGTCTCCTTTCCCACCTCAATAGGCATTCCTTGCTCAATCCTCTCCAATCCGGATTCCGTCCCGGGCATAGCACCGTCACCGCTTTGGTTAAGGTCACCGATGACATTCGCCATAATATTGAGTGCAAAAAGCTCACTGTCCTAGTCCTCCTTGACTTTAGTAGTGCCTTCAACACAGTGGACTTTGATATACTTCTTGGCATACTCCACAAACTCAATCTTTGTCAAAGTTCATTGTCATGGTTTCGTGACTACCTATTTGGCAGGCGCCAGCGCGTTAGGATCGATGACAAGATGTCCGAATGGTGCGAATTTTCCGCTGGTGTCCCGCAGGGAGGGGTGCTTTCGCCGCTTCTTTTTTCAATATTTATAAATGGTATTACCGAGTCCCTTAGATCGTCTTATCATCTGTATGCAGATGACCTACAGATCTATGCAGCGGCTAGTATTGAGGAGTTTCCATCCCTAATTCGTCAAATTAACAGTGATCTGGAATTTATACGGTGTTGGGCGTGCAACTACGGTTTAAAAGTGAATGCGAAGAAATCGCAAGCAATTGTCATTGGTAGTCCTTACTACATAAGTATACTCTCGGAAGGGGTGATTCCAGACGTGCTTTTTGATGGGACTGTCATTCCTTTTGCCTCTACCGTCAGGAATCTGGGTATCACCATTGATCAGACGCTCTCTTGGTCTCCCCATGTTGCTGAGGTAAGTCAAAAGATGTTTGCCTCCGTCCACTCCCTAAGGCGTTTGCAGAATTTTCTCCCTTTCCATACTAAGATGACCCTTGCCCAATCTCTTTTACTTCCTCTCTTAGACTATGGTGACATAGCATTTTTAGATCTCAAAGAGGAACTGCTTGGAAAACTTGAGCGATTACAAAATGTCTGTGTAAGATATATATTTGGCCTGCGCAAATACGACCACATCTCTGAATCTCGTTCTCAGCTCGGCTGGTTACCGATCCGTCGGCGCAGAGACGTGCACATCCTCTCCTTGCTTTTTAACGTACTCTTCAATCCTGCTTCTCCACATTATTTGTCTGAACGTTTTACTTATATGGCTGATGGCAGTAATCACCGCCTGCGGTCTCACGCTAACCTCACCCTTGCATTACCGTCTAATAAGACGCGCGCTTATTCTAAGTCTTTCACGGTGCGTGCTGTGAAGTTGTGGAATGGCTTGCCGTTGTCCTTTAGACAGTCCCAGTCTGTGGCATTACTCAAAGAAAAGTTGAAAAAGTTGTGGCTCTCCAACGACTTGTGATTTAATAGGATACTGTTTGTATATTGTGTAAAAATGTTTATTTGTATATATAGGTATATATATATTTATATATATATAGTTATAGTATGTGTATACTATTTATTTTTATTTGTACTTATATGTAGTATATATATGTATTAAGATTAATTTACTGTAGCGTCTAGGTAAATACGTCTGTACACGTGTTAGTTTGTCTATCTTGTTGTTCCTGATCTCAACTCAATTGCTCAAAGGTTAACTGGAAGAGATCCCTTACAGGGATAAGTTCGCCTTAGTACCGAATTAACTTTTTTTTGTCTGTATTTTTACCTGTGTCTTGTGTACAATAAAGTATTTACATACATACATTTACATACATACAGTGACACCGATAATAAGTCGTCGAAAAACTCTATGCTCTATGGTCCATAAACGCACTGTTTAGTGTACTTTTATGGTTCATACATTTTTCATAAAAGCACTGTTTACCACGATGTCAAATCATCTAACTTTTTTTTAATCGGTCGCTATATTGCAGTGGTACCAACTTCATAAGCAAATTTTTCGATCATTTTTTCGAAACACTATCAACAGAGCCCGGATTTTTCACGGCAAAACAAAACACTATCGTAATCTAGCCAGTGATAGAAACATTATTTTATCGATATCGAGTATTATTAGGTATATAGATACAAAAATAACATGCCGATATATTTTTACATTATTGACAATTTACAGCGTGCAAACAACCTTGTTATATTTTTTAATAAAATCTAGAAGTGTATTTTTCTTCCGAAAACCCCATTAAGGTATTTGAGCCAACTAAAAAGTCGCGATAATGACCAAACCACCTCATTGAAAATAATAGACAATACAGTCAATAATAGACACATTACTCCATAAGGCTTTAAATGTCATTTCATTACGTATAAAACATAAATTGCGTCTAGATATTATTTATTTCTTATAACGCTTTGAAACCGACGTGTTTGATATACATATAATACCTTAATATTACAGTTATTCATAAAAATACAAATGAGTAATGTGCACCCTGAATTAGTCTATAATGAAGTGAACTCTACTATATACTACTCTATGTACGATATACATCTGAAACTAAAGAAATGCAATATTGACAATCATCTGAAAAGCAACCGCCACAATAACCAAACCAAACCAAACCAAACCAATAACCAAATACGAAACATGCCTTAAGGCATTAAGTCCGCCAATTGTACTTCTATTTTTATATTTGTGCAATAAAGTTTAAATAAATAAATAAACATCAATTTTATTTAGATTTTATTATTTTTCTTATTTCATGCAACATACCATGGACAACAACAATAACTTTCGACATTTTTTCTACAAATATTTATGTTACGACTGCTCAAAATAGGTGACGTTTTTTCTTCTACTACACAATTATCGATATCGATAAAATAATGTTTCTACCACTGGCTAGATTACGATAGTGTTTTGTTTTGCCGTGAAAAATCCGGGCTCTGACTATCAAACATTTGTAGAACATAAGTTATTTACTAAAATAAAAATAAATTATCATTTATTGTGTGTTATACATATTTTACCAATTATTGGTATTATTTATAAATATAAACTGATCCGATTCGGTTCGGATTCGGATTTAGTTTAGTTCGGATGGCAAGTGCAAGGAAATTAAAAACAAAACAGACCATAAACAAGAGGTGTCAATAAGATTTTATTCGTGTTTGTGAAGTGAAGAAAATGTGTGTACGTTCCTTTTAAATTGGACGAAGAAGAAAATAACTGCACCGCTGCTGAAGAAATTGCGTGAGTAGTAATAGAACTAAGGGAAAACTTACTGCCGGAAAAGTCAAATGCTATTTATTTAAAATTAGTTGTAGAAAAAGTATTATATGCAACGGTGTATAACTTGGTCTTAAAACGCTCGTGGCGTCTTTAATTGCGATGCTCGCCAAGGCTCGCATCGCAACTCACCATACTCGCGTTTTAAGACCCTACTCATACAACAGTTGCATAAAATACTATTTTCTACTCCTGTACCGTTATCTGTCATTTATATAGGCTTTAGCTCAAATACAATGACACCGATAATAAGTCGTCGAAAAACTCTATGCTCTATGGCCCATAAACGCACTGTTTAGTGTACTTTTATGGTCCATACATTTTTCATAAAAGCACTGTTTACCACGATGTCAAATCATCTAACTTTTTTTTAATCGGTCGCTATATTGCAGTGGTACCAACTTCATAAGCAAATTTTTCGGAATAAAATGTTTTTATTTACTATCAAACATTCGTAGAACATAAGTTATTTACTAAAATAAAAATAAATTTTCATGTATTGTGAGTTATTAATACATATTTTACTAATTATTGATATTATTTATAAATATAAACCGATCCGATTCGGTTCGGATCCGGATTCAGTTTGGTTCGGATGGCAAGTGCAAGGAAATAAAAAACAAAACAGACCATAAACAAGAAGTGTCAATGTGTCATATTTCTAATTAGAAGATCATCAGCTAAAATACTACACGGTAGCTTAAAACACTAGTGACAGTGAGCTAATAACAGATCCTCACCGATAGCGTAATAAATATGTAAAAAATAAGTGAGCAGAAGCCAAACGAAAACACAGCGCTTTTGCGTCTTCATACAGCTACATAATTTAAGTACTTATTTCTAAATAGACTAAAAAGAGTTTATGTTGGTACTTGGGTTATATGCTCCGTGGTCCGTATGAAATCCACTTTGTTCCCTAAATCTTCGTTTTAGTCATGGTCGCATACAAGAAAAATTGTCAATGAACCTTGATCACCTGTAATAGAAAACAGGATAGAGATTGTTTTGTTTCAAATCGAACGAAACGAAACAAATGCAATCCTGTTCCAATAGGGGTGTAGACTCGAAAATTATTATTACTCCAAAAGAAAGAAGGCAAAAAAAAAAGACCGGGTTGCACTCCGGCGGTAGTGCCGGCAGAAGTGAAAACTTGAATATTTTGACATTTCGAATTTATTTTGAAATTAGCGGGTGAGAACTTATTGTGTGTCGGCCGAACGGGTAAGCGCCGCATCGCCACTACGGCATCGGTTCGCCCCCAAGCCTCGTCCCGAATCTCTCACCATTTACGGTCGCACGTACGGACCTGTCGCGAGTTTAACAATTTTTCCGCATCCCAAAAAGTGCACAGCGCCGCTAAAGAAGTTTTCACTTCAAAAATGTTAATATAAAAATCACGGACGCGTCACTGCTGTGTGTGGTTTGATCTGGTAGTGGGACGCGTCGCAGCTCGCCGGGCCGGCGCTGATGGCCCGCCGCTCGCCCCGCGCCGTTCCCCAACGTCGCCGCCGCCAACCAATTGGTTTTTGCCATTGCCAAATATTTTTCAAAGCTTTATGTTCTTAGGCAAACGCAGCAAAACGGTGAAGGACGCGTGGACAAAATTACAAATTCATTTGCAGAATATGCTATTGCAAAAAGTGTTTAACGGCTTTATACTCTTACGAATAGCGTTCAGTTTTGAATGAAGTCGAATCGGCATCACATCCGACGTCACTAGAATCTGTCGCGTGTTTAACAATTTTTCCCCATCCCAAAAAATGCTCAGCGCCGCTAAAGAAAATTTCACTTCAAAAATATGCGTAGTGACGAAAATCCCATTCAGACATCTCAAATAATTACGAAGCTACAACCGTTTGAATATTGCTTGTTAGAGAGAGAAAACGCAAACAGTGTGTGACGTCACATTACAGGATGCCGCCGGGGGGCCGCGTCGACGGCGGCTCCGAACTTGAAGAATTGGCTTGAAGATTGTGACGTCACTAATGATTGTGAATCTTCAAGCGTCATCGTTTCATATGAAGTTGCGTTTTGCGAAAAAGGGACAGAACATACCCCTTCTTGAAACTTTGGACACTTATAACTTCGTGATTACTTAACCTTTTGCGTTGATTTTTTCTCCATTTGACTACATTTTTAATCTTTTTTCGATAAAATATGACATTATTGATTATTTTATTTAGTGTCTACACCCCTATTTATTTAAACGTTCGCGGTCGCGAATGCAATACCAATCGAGTCATCTTTTGTTTTGTTTCGTCTATGACATGCACTTTAACACGTTCGCGGACAGTGAATTCCCAAAAGAAGGGGGTAGGCGTCTTTTAGCTCTGAACAAAATGTATCTATCTGGTTTGCATCGCGGTCACATGGTTTGTGGGTAGCTCCATGACAGAAAGGCCTTAGCCGCACTTACGTAAGATCAGATCAAGAAACATGATCCAGGCTAGTTTATTACTAACCATACCACCGGTATAATGATTGCATGTTCCCCAGTGAACTGGTTCCGGCACAAGCCGCAGGCGAGGTCGCTGCTGCGCAACAGCGGCTCGGGCGAGTCGCTGCCGATGTCGGGCAGCATGGTGTCGCTGGCACGCCCGCTGGCCGCGCCGCCCGCGCCTAGCCGGCCCGTGCACGTCAAGCGGCGCGTCGGCTACACGCTCAACAGGTGCGCGTGTTTCTCTTATACAACCACAGCGGCTCGGGCGAGTCGCTGCCGATGTCGGGCAGCATGGTGTCGCTGGCACGCCCGCTGGCCGCGCCGCCCGCGCCCAGCCGGCCCGTGCACGTCAAGCGGCGCGTCGGCTACACGCTCAACAGGTGCGCGTGTTTCTCTTATACAACCACAGCGGCTCGGGCGAGTCGCTGCCGATGTCGGGCAGCATGGTGTCGCTGGCACGCCCGCTGGCCGCGCCGCCCGCGCCCAGCCGGCTCGTGCACGTCAAGCGGCGCGTCGGCTACACGCTCAACAGGTGCGCGTGTTTCTCTTATACAACCACAGCGGCTCGGGCGAGTCGCTGCCGATGTCGGGCAGCATGGTGTCGCTGGCACGCCCGCTGGCCGCGCCGCCCGCGCCCAGCCGGCCCGTGCACGTCAAGCGGCGCGTCGGCTACACGCTCAACAGGTGCGCGTGTTTCTCTTATACAACCACAGCGACTCGGGCGAGTCGCTGCCGATGTCGGGCAGCATGGTGTCGCTGGCGCGCCCGCTGGCCGCGCCGCCCGCGCCCAGCCGGCCCCGTGAACGTCCTATGCAACCACAGTGGCTAACAGGCATACGGTCTGCATGATAGTAACCAGACACCGTAGCCTATGTACGAGGATTCGTTGGGTTGACACCTAGAGACAAATGCACGTTCCTCACTCTCAACACAGCGCATTCCTAGGAGCTCTGGCGACATTACTCACCACCATGAACACAACGACATACCTACAGAGTAAATAGGGGCGTTATTATGGCTACGGTCTTCTGTAAGGCGGAGCTACTTCTCCAGTGCTCTAAATATGAGCGAAATGACTGACTCTTAAAGCAATTGTTTATGTCACCAATGTGCCATCTGGCATATCTAGTGAATAAACTGCGCAACGGCGATAGCTCAAGCAAGCTGCTTTTCTCTGGTAACAGTGTCTGGTACGGCCCTACCTCGGGACGTTACAGGCTCGGCAATTCGCGTTTGTAAGACAGCATATATGTACTCCAGTGAACGGACTCCGGCAAAAGCCGCAGGCGTCGTGAAACAGCGGCAGTTCAAGCGTGTTCCCAAGGCATTTCGTGCAGTATGGTATCATAGGAATGGCCCAGCTTCGTGGGCCACACACATATACCGGCGAAAATTGCACTCAATGTTTGACCAATATAAAGGAACAGAGCTGACATAAAGAGTTTTCGAGATAAAGTAACAATTATTCCCTAGCATCGTTATTTTTAAAACCTGTCCATTCATATTGTACTGATGTGGCTTTTAAACCGAAAGATATTCTTTTAAATTCGAAATGCCCAAACTTAGTATTGAAATCAGTTGCAGATTTCCATTCCTTTTAAAATTAAAATAATGGAACTTTTTGGCGAAGGCTAGGTTTCTAATTAACTCTGGTTTGTTAAAGATTATTTGTCGTCCTTATTACACATTGTACTATTAATATTGCACGTAACTTAAACTACTCTGTGAGTTGGCCCATTTTAAGCAGCTGTATTTGTGGTTTATTTCAGGTAAATCAGGTATTGCCCGTTATATTCATATATCCGCTAACCTACGCTTAAATATTAGGGTACGAGTAGGTTATTTTTTTTTTACTTTGCCCGCTTAACTCGATTTGAGCTTTCTATTTATCTGTTGTATTTGTGGTAGATAATGGTTACAATAAATATATAGTCATTTTTTTGTTAAAATAATACATTTATTTCCAGAGCTCGAAAACGAGTCGAAGATAGATTGAACAGATTTGGTCTAAGAAAGATGGGGAAGAAAAGAGACGGAAGCATCGAGGAAACAAGTGGTGGATGTAAGGGTATCCTATGTATTTTATTTACAAATTACGAGAAACACATCGCGATAATTTATTATTTGAATAAAAGTAAAGCAGACTTTTCCATAAAGTATTCCGAATGCATTCATCATACAACCGCGATGAGTATGAGATTGAAATAGCTACCAGTATACAGGGTGTATCAAAAAACAAAATAATGATTGTTTTTGTTTACAATTCAGTCTGTTTTTGTTGACATTTCTTGTGTATCAAAAACGTCACCTACGTGTTAAAAAAAACATACACAAAACATTTGTTTTCATAACACAGCTGTGCGCGCAGCGGTTGAAAATGAAATAAAGCCTCCCAACCTTCACCCTCTTGGGGGAATGTTGTCATACACAAGCAATGTCAACAAAAACAGACTGTATAGTAAACAAAAACAAATGCACATGTGGAATCGCAATACGCTACCGAATATGCTCTTGCTCGGTTAAAACCCCATTTTTGATACAGCCTGTATAAACTTTAATTTGGCAAAACGGTTACCTCCAATCCCATTGTAATGTTGATAACAATTGGTGTCCCAGACATGTCGCGGCGCGGATCGGCGGAAGGGGGCTCGGGCGGCGGGGAGTCCGAGGTGGTGGTGCTGAAGAGGCGGCGGCTGGTGGCGGCGGCGCCGCTGTGCGCCGGCCTGGCGCGGTTCAGCTTCCTGCTCGACGCCACGCAGCCCGGCGCCACGCCCGACGCGCTCTTCATGGCCGCGCTGCTAGACCTGGTGACCACCACTCACTTACTATTACTTACTTCATGGCCGCGCTGCTAAATCTGTTCAGCCGTTTCTGAGATATTGGACTTTGAAATGAAAATGTCGGGGGTTTTTCAACGTTTCTAAGTTGGGTTTATTCTTCACGTCTTCCACTAATCCGTCATCTTGGAGTCAGTGCTGGCGTCCGCCAGAGACTTTGTAAAGGTACTCCCACTTGACTAGGTGACATGCGCAAACATATACTTGGGGATGTCTGCCCTATATTATATAACTCTTGAATACATTGTTTGTCATCACCAAGATGTCTAACAGACAGCAATTTGATTAAGTGACATAATCTTCACCCTGACGGACTGCACACGGAAACGGTAGTTCTTTGCAATTAGATCAAGTGAAAGGCTGCTGCCCCATCATTTAGTAATGTTAGATGTTTTTTGTCTAATACGGGTGTAGAAAGAAGGAAAAAAAAAAAGACCGGGTTGCACTCCGGGAGTGCCGGCAGAAGTGAAAACTCAATAACATTGTAACAGTTTTTCGATCAGGTCACGTGACATCTTACGGTGTCACCCTAAAAATGAATTTGGCGCAAATTTATAAACAATTATCAATTATTTAGGCGGACGGGCCGCGGGCGCGTTGGGTGCGACGGGCCGGCTCGCCCGCCGCCGGCGGCGAACAAAATATCAATTTGTTTTTGCCGTTGGTATATATTTTTCAAACTTTATTTCTTTAGGAATAACGTCCAAATTCGATCTATTCGAATTTGCTCAATAGCAAAACGGTGAATTACGCGTGAACAAAATTACAAATTTATTTGCAGAATATGCTATTGCAAAAAGTGTTTAACGGCTTTATACTCTTACGAATAGCGTTCAGTTTTGGATGAAGTCGAATCGGCTAGCAGCAAAATATAAAAGTTTGTGACCTCCTTCACATCTGACGTCACAAAAATCTGTCGCGTATTTAACAATTTTTCCCCATCCCAAAAAGTGCGCAGCGCCGCTAAAGAAGTTTTCACTTCAAAAATATGCCTAGTGAAGAAAATCCCATTCAGATATCTCAAAGAATTACGAAGCTACAACCGTTTTAATATTGCTTGTTAGACAGAGAAAACGCTCGCAGTTAGTGACGTCACAATCTGCGAGGCTGGCGCAGAGCGCGTCGCGCGCGCGGCAGGCCTCGTCGATGGCGGCGCCGAACGCATGGGGCAAGGCACGTTGCCGTCTTCTAGTGACGTCACTAACTGCGAGCGTCAATCTTTTCATATGTAGTTGCGTTTTGCAATAAGGGACAGAACATACCCCTTCGTAAAACTTTAGACACTTATAACTTCGTGATTATTTAACCTCTTGCGTTGATTTTTTTCTCCATTTGACTAAATTTTTAATAATTGGTCGAGAAAATACGACATTATTGATTATTTTATTTAGTGTCTACACCCCTATTGTCTCAGGGTTAATTTAATCTTTATCGCCCGATAAACACGACTGCCGCAACCTAAAATAAGGGATGGATAACTTTTAGTTATTTACGATACAAGCGGCGAAAATAGGAAATTCGCAACGAGTTGTGATAAATTAAAACACGACCGAAGGGAGTGTTTTAAATCGCCACGAGTTGCGTTTTACCTATTTGCACGTATATCGTACAACGTTTTACTGTACATGTGGCTCTTTAAAGTGCACTAAAGTTATTTGCAGTTGTTCTATAATTCTTGAAAAAAATACTGTGAGACATGTTAATTAAGTTGGTTCATGATTTCAGCCTAACACGGTGGTAGTCGGCAGAGCAGCCATGCTACTAGAGTGTGCACATTTAGTGCACAACTGCAACAAAGGCCAGTGGCCTTACTGGTTGAAGTCAAACATGTCTAAAGCTCCTGGTGAGTACCTATCAACTTAAAAAATATAGTAAATATGTTTCAATGCTGTCATGTGAGTCCTTACATGTCTTTTCTTTCTAGTCACTACGAGTCCACATCTAAAAAGGCAACGTTTAGCAGCAAAACTATTTTATCAATGGGCTGAAGTAAGTACCGTTTGGAAATCAATTATGCAGATGATTTTAACTGTAGAAATTTGAGAAATTACCTCTTGTGTCGTTTTCGACATAGGTACTACAATCACATCAATCAGGTGTACTAAAATCATAAGCTCTATATCCTTTGAGATATATTCAACGATTAAGGTAGTTTCCAAAAGGTCAAAAAGGTGCGACTCTGTATCTCGGTCTGTCTGTCACATCGTTAAATATCTCAGGAACTACTTGTGCTATCAATTTGGAATAGTGGTAAACAGGCCACGTGTAGGTATGAAAGATGAACAACGTGATGTTTTTTTAGGGTTTCGTACCCAAAGGGTAAAACGGGACCCTATTACTAAGACTCCGCTGTCCGTCCGTCTGTCTGTCTGTCTGTTCATCTGTCACCAGGCTGTATCTCATGAACCGTGATAGTTAAGCAGTTTAAATTTTCACAGATGATATATTTCTACACTAAAAAACAGAATAAAATAAATATTTAAGGGGGCTCCCATACAACAAACCTGATTTTTTGCCGTTTTTATAAACAATAGTACGGAACCCTTCGTGCGCGAGTCCGACTCGCACTTGGCCGGTTTTTTATAAATTTCTATGCGTAATTACGGAAATTAAGAAGGGTGAAAAAGGGTAAAAACCTTATTTTTCGGACCACTAGTAGAATCTTTGCCACAATTCCCCTAATGCATATTAGTATTTCTGAATTAGGTTTTTAGTTCAATTTAATACTACTTCGGAAACAACAAATGACTATTACAATGGGCTACGCTGTATTCCATACAGGCCATTGGCAACCGATTGGAAGAGATGTTGGTGGAGGACAAGAAGTACATAGACAACGTGACCAACGTGGTGACCGACCCCGACGGGCAGCGCGACTTGCTGCAGCAAGACGAGGAAGAAGACTTCCTTGATGAAGGTTAGCCACGAAACTAACTAATTAATTTAAAAAAAAAAGACCGGGTTGCACTCCGGGAGTGCCGGCAGAAGTGAAAACTCAATAACATTGTAACAGTTTTTCGATCAGGTCACGTGACATCTTACGGTGTCACCCTAAAAAATGAATTTGACGCAAATTTATAAACAATTATCAATTACTTAGGCGGACGGGCCCGTCGGCGCGCCGACGGGCGGCGGCTAACACAATACCAATTTGTTTTTGCCATTGCCAAATATTTTTCAAAGCTTTATCTCTTTAGGAATAACGTCTAAATTCGAACTATTCGAATTTGCAAGAACAGCAGACGGCGGTGGCGACCAAAATATCAATTTGTTTTTGCCGTTAGTAAATATTTTTCTAAGCTCTTTAGGAATAACGCCCAAATTCGAAATATTCGAATTTTCTCAATAGCAAAACGGTGAAGGACGCGTTGCTATTATTACAAATTTATTTGCAGAATATGCTCTTGCAAAAAGTGTTTAACGGCTTTATAATCTTATGAATAGCGTTCAGTTTTGAATGAAGTCGAATCGGCTAGCAGCAAAAAGTGACCTCCTTCACATCTGACGTCACAAAACTCTGTCGCGTATTTAACAATTTTTCCCCATCCCAAAAAGTGCTCAGCGCCGCTATAGTAGATTATTGCCGTGGCCGGGAAGGAGGCAATTGCAGGCTGAGCATTT
Source organism: Epinotia ramella (assembly GCA_947578815.1). Classification (NCBI taxonomy): domain Eukaryota; kingdom Metazoa; phylum Arthropoda; class Insecta; order Lepidoptera; family Tortricidae; genus Epinotia; species Epinotia ramella. The sequence continues at coordinate 12,440,702 of OX388202.1, read as the reverse complement.
GTTTAAACGGACGAGCTTGCGAGTCCGTTTAATTATAATACGAAGCCTGCAATTGCCATTCCGGCTGAGGCTAATATAGTGCTTTTCTCAAAAATGGGGGAATAAAAATACTAAATTTATATAAACTTTACATATCGTTGCACAACGTGAAAATATTTACGATTTCCCGCCGTTTTTTTTTAAACAGAATCGCAAGTGTATTTTTCACCAAAAAAACGCAAACTATTTGAGACACATACACAGAAAAATACGGTTTGAATTGGCTGAATACGAGCTGTGCCGTCTGTTATTGCCAGTTTCTACTTAAAAAAAAAATTGGTACTCGACAAATAAAGGAATGTATAGATAAGATTCCAGACGGCCTGCAATGTTTTTTATTTTTTAATTTAGGTCTGACCTTAAACTATACACTTTACCTTCCAATATGTAGCGAGTTATGTTCACTTTGCGGGCCATTTTTGAGAAAAAGAAGTTTTCACTTCAAAAATGCATGTACAACTAATTGTCTCAATAGGGTCTGTAGAATTGATGTTATCTTCAATAGAAAAAACCTTCTCCTTCAGGTGGTCGCTAACCGAAGGTGGTCGCGTAACCACCGTCATGACCCTACATTCGCCAAGATGGCGTCCGTTTTACAAGTTTTTTGGAAGAGGGCCTCCAACGAACATTCGTGCAAAATTTCATCAAACTCCCTGTGATTTCGAGGTTTGACATTCTCGACTGGATTAAAGTCTGAGTATGTTCCTGTAAAGCAACGCTAAAAATCACGATTCAGACCAGTGTCTGTGCGTGGTGCGGGTGTTGTAGTGTAATGCTGGAGCCACACTAACGAGAAATGCCATTAATTATCGCGATAATGGACGTTAACGGTACGGCCACACTACGGTTATCGCGATAATGAATGGCATTTCTCGTTAGTGTGGCCACAGCATAACAAATGTGTGTAAACAGCGAGCCTGCGGGCGACGGGCGGGCCGCTGGGCGCGGCGTGCCCGCGCGCGCTGCGCCTGGTGGCGTGCATGCTGCTGTTCGAGATCACGGCCTTCCTGCGCGAGTCCTACCAGAACCTGCCCAAGACCTGCCGCGCCTCCCTCAAGGAGCGCGGCCCCTGGGACCGCGTCTACAGGTACGATATCACCTTTACCCCTAGAATGACATATTGGTGGGTAGACTTATGTTGTTCGGTGTTAAAAAAATAAATCATTTTTGTTAATGTTATGCGAAGATGGATGGAAAAACGAAGACGTTTGTGTTGTAAGAATAAGTGAGTTCATTATGTTACGTTATTTTGTATTTGTACAGTCGAGAGTGCATATTTTTGATGAAACTTTTATTTTAACAGGGCTCTTAGCAGTCAACACACATTAATGCCAGTCGAGTATGTGTTCTAAAGAAATAATGCATGTTTCCTTGCATATTGCACTGAGAGTGCATGCGTATAGAACGTACATAGGTTTCGGTAAAGTACTTTCACTTTCCGGAACGACTCAGCAAACCTCACCTCGGAAATGACGAGTTTATTATATAGCGAAGCGCTCTCCGCGCCCCGGCACGTGGTATCCGGGTACCCCGGCACGTGATACCCGGGTACGATACGAGTAGGTACGGTACCGGTGATCCGTGCCGACAGCACACTTAACTGCATGGTATGTTATAAGACTTACCTACCTAACTTTTATATAAATAAACATAAATACAATACAATTTTAAATTACACTGAATAACTTTAATATATTTGTGAGCTCACCCTTACTGACTTTACAAAATCACTGAATAAAGGTAGTTATCAAAATATGCAAATAGGTAGTATAGTATTTAGTATTACAAGTAAAGTAATCGCTTTGCTACATTGGCATGCTCAGTAAAGAGGATTTGAAATTTTGAAAAGTGTACAGTAAAGACAATAGAGCTAAACGCTACGCCAAAGAGCCTGTGCCTCTCTCTGTGGGGAGATTGTGTTATAATAGGGGTGTGTGTGGTAGGGAAGCGAACCGGCGCTGGAGCATGGCGCTGTCCAGCATGGGCCACTCGCAGGCGTCGGCGCAGAGCCTGCAGTCCATCGCGGGCGCCGAGCCCGAGCGCAAGATCTCCTTCGTCATCCACGAGCCCGAGAACGTGTCCGGCGGGAGCAACGTCACGGTACAACACTATACTACTCGGGTCACACCTGGGGTCGCTTCATACCTATTATAGTCTCGATTGGACCTATATATTCTTATTTATCCCAATTGAAGATCCCACACCCACCCACCCATTTGTTCACTCATCCCACATACTAAATAGGTAAATCGTCAATAACTGGTCACTTAAGAAAGTGTCACTCATTCACTAGCCACCATTTTTTTACTGATTTTGGTGAGCATTTCCCAAACTATGGGTCGCCACCAATAAGTGGGTCACGTGCGAAAATTGAGTGAGCATAGGACTGTTCTTTATTCTGAAAGTTACACCCTTTTTTTCATGACAGCCATAGAGATGAGCCACGAGAGTTAAAATATCTTGTTTCGTGGGTGACGTGGGCTGCAACTGTAAACTTTGGGACCCACTGCGTGTAGTGCTACATTTTGCGAAGTGGCTAGCTATCAAGGATGGGCAGTAATAGGCAATGTGTGCACCTTTAGTTGGCGGACGCAATCCCGCTGACGGCCGTGGACGACAAGAAGGGGCGGCTGGGGTCGCGCGGCAAGGCGTGCCTGCACCGCCGCAGCACTCAGCAACACCAGGCCTACGGCTCTTTCAAGCGCCGCTCCATCAAACTAAGGCAGAAGGACGCTAGGGATGTCGACGAATGTACGTGACTTCTACATAATGCTGTGTTGTAATTTTAAATACCCTTACTCATAAAACATCAAACCTGTGTTAATTCAAATGGCGTTATGGGAAGAAAAATTCCAACTAGTCACATCAATAGAACAGATAATATAAGTAGTGGGAAATACGTAAATGTTTTGTCTTCATATGCCACTGTAATATTTGTGTTCGCAGGGACAAAACACATTATAAGTAAAGCCGGGTCCGCTGCGCCGTGTTTTCGATGTTTTTAAACATCTAACATGTCATCCGTCAGTTTCGGCAAACAAATAGGGTACTGTTTTTATTGGCAAAACATGTTAGATGTTTAAAAACATCAAAAACACGGCGCAGCGGACCCGACTTAACAAAGGTGTATTTGTTTGCTGTATTTTTAGGGTTCCGTAGTCAAATGGCAAAAAACGGAACCCTTATGGATTCGTCATGACTGTCTGTCTGTCTGTCTGTCTGTCCGTCCGTATGTCACAGCCACTTTTTTCCGAAACTATAAGAACTACTCTGTTGAAACTTGGTAAGTAGATGTATTCTGTGAACAGCATTAAGATTTTCACACAAAAATAGAAAAAAAAAAAACAATACATTCTTGGGGTTACTTACAACTGAAACTCATTTTTTTTTTCATCAAACCCATACGTGTGGTCGTGGGTCCCTTTAGGCAAAAAAGATCATCCAAAGAATCCAACTAACCAATACAATATAATAATATCGAAATAATAAGGATTAATTTATATATTATATTACAATAAAAAAAAACAAAAATATTTATTGGTATCATCCTAAAGTAGGTAAAAGTACATTCGTGGCTGGCGTCTCACGGTAAGTATAGCAATACTTGTGTTGGGAAGCTCCGCTCTTCGTCTACATGGTTATATATAATACAATTTAGTAGATACAATTTCATTGATTGATTAAATTACTTTTTAGTACAAACTTAAATTGATTTATTTTAATTTAGTTTAGTGCATGCTCATGTGTGTGTGTGTGCGCGCGCGTGTGTGTGTGTGTGTGGGTTTGTATGTTTTCTGCTTACATACTTAAGATAATAAAGATTCAGTGTATTCATAGGTGAGTGTGATCAACCATTCCGTTATTTTTGTTTACATATCAATATTTAAATCAGGCAACAAGGCCCATATTACAAATACTTTAAAGACCAACATACATATCAATAATTTAACAAAAACTACAAAAACACTATACTAATGCGATGTGTTGGACAATTTTGTGGTGTCAGGTAACCAACCGCGTAAACGCTGGAACTTGACTCCCTTCGGCCAAAATTCTTCCTTAGGGAAGGTCGATAGATGGTCTGTTGGAACTCTCACCACAGAGGAATTAAAATTCACGCTATGGCGAGACTCCAAACTCACGACCCTCACGATGAATCCGGTCTTCACGCGCACATACTCCACTACCTCCTCTGCCTTCGTAGTGTAATGCAGCCGGGACACGTAAAGCTGTGTCGATGGTGTAGCAGGACGCAGCAGATGTCCAGTCGGTGCGGTACCGCACAGATTCCGACAAGTAGGCTTCTTCTTCTCCACCACCCCGTCACGTCGCGACTTCTTTTGAGTCGTCTGGGGCAGATCCTTGCGAATGGCACCACACTGGTTCGGCACCACTTTTTTTGACCGCCGCTTAGGTTTTACAGTAGTCGGTAAAGCGGCAGTATCGGCGATATTAATATCAACCTAGTGCAAGTTAATCGTTTGAGTGATACTTACGCATTTAATGCAAAATAATACATAACACAAACAAATGATTATGCTCATTTGCTTTAACTGATTCGTAATTAAAATTTTAAAAGAATCCCAACACTTCAAACATGGCTAGGAACCATCTCCAGGATCAAGGCTATCGGTTAAAAAACTGCACACAAATCGGTTCTTCCGGTTGGGAGCCATATACCACAGACCGACACGAATACACAGATACACTGTTACACTTATCTTATAACTCTCCTCTTTTGCGTCGAGGGTTAAAATAAAATTTACCTACTGTAAGAAATTGTATAGCTAATATTTTATATGATACATATTCATATCGTCTCGACAATCTTTGTCAGCCAATGAATCGGAACCAAAATTTTACAATATTTCTCCGATCAGGCGCGAAGGTTGAAGAGGCGAGATATGTACAACGTACAGGTCTTGACTCCGGAAGCATTGGCAAACAACACGAATATCTAACCTAACTATGATTTGGTATTTACATAAGTCGGGGTTACCTTTGGTGATCCTCCATTTTTAGACAGTTGTATTATTAAGTAACCTTAGGGTATCTCTATAATATTCCACTGTTACCCTGACTAGCTTTCCAGAGTCAAGTCTTATACAGTCAATAAACATGTTAATGTTTCAAATCTATAGTTTCCATTGGCCAAGAAAATCTATCACAAATTATAGCAATAAAGAATCTAGAGGTTGTGTGTGCACGAAGCTTTAAACCGAGGTTAAACAGCCGGCGAAGATCATTCGTTTCTTTTTTTTAGTTGTTAATCGGCGCTCTGAATCCATACAAAGCAGACGGAAGGTTTCATCACTTTCAGACCGTAGTGATACATCTGAAATTTACCCCCCAGCAGGTAATTGTATGCCAATTAATATAGGCCGTAGTCCACCCCTGGTGAGTTGGCGTCTGGAGGTTAGCCGCGATTGACGCTTGAAAACATTTTAGGGGGCACTGTAATTATGCCAAACGAGGTGGACAGTGGCGGGGAGGAGAGCCCCGGGGTGCTGTCGGACGACCACGACCACCCGCCCGACAGCCCCGACAGCAACTCCACAGATCCACCCGATAATAATAAGGGTTTCCCTTGGCTCAAGGTTTGTTCAGCACGGTTATCTTACAGTCATTTCAGGACACGGTACGCCTTGTTATCGCTGTTTTAACATTAGAAATAAAATTCTAGATTAAATATTACTTGATAATAAAAGCATTAGTAGAGGCTGGGAATCTTAGGATTGTCTGACGAGCGCAATACGTCAGGCTATCCCTGCTTCCCTCAAGTTTACCAGTAGTGATTTTCTCCAACCATGTGAGGAAAAATAAATGCAAGCCGAAAATTTCTGGGTTACTAAGTCTTACTTAACTGTAATTAATGGTGTTCTATCAAAGTCATGAAAAATAATAAAGTTAAAAAATGAAAATTTGTAAGGAAGCATAAGATTGAGTGATTTTCATGTTTTATTGAGCGTTTGCGCTAATTACGTCTAAATAACTGAAATATCCGTTTGCAAATGGTAAGTGAACAATCTAAGCATGTGTTGGAGGAAAACATAGCATGGTTTAAAAAGTAACCTAAATAGCCACGAAATACATTTGGTTTATCGAGTAGTATTTAAAACAGTTGTACCCATTTTTAAAAAGCAAGTAGAACTCACTTTCACACTTTCACTGCCAGGACCCGCCTAGCGGGTGCCTACGCCATCTTTCCGCTACATACGAGGAAAACCACGGGATCGGCTACGAGAATAGCATGTAGCTATTCTTGGCAGTGAATGTGTTAATTACACCATATGGCCTTTGGTCTCAATGTACAACTTTTTTAAATAGTACTCTGGTCGCTTGTTGGAAAACAGTATAACGGTTTGCTGAACGCGCGTTGCAGGTGATGGTAAAGTTCCTGAACTCGTTCAACTACGTTTGCTGCCACCAGAACTTCTGCCACCCGTACTGCTTTCGGCGCAACATGCGTGCCAGCGCCCGCCTTATGAAGTCCGTCCAGAAGGTGAACGATATTCGAAAGTACTAAATAACTATTTAAGAAAAAACGTAGGCACTGTAGCAGTTACACTAAAATGGCGTTTTCAGAGTTCCCGTTCCACCTTCTGATGTCCGAACTGGGACTCAAACTTTGGGACGCTCTCTTGTCGTATTGAGATTAGGTAGAAATCCTATTGATTGGTGCACTCTTGCCTAAGCTAGAGGTGGGCCAATTTTGTGAGATCACAAGCTCACCAACCGTTTCCGCGTTCCAGGAGTTGCCCCTGAGCACTGTGAACGCCAATTAGTAAAACATCTATTTTCACCGATTTTTTTTCGACGACCTTTTTGATTCTAGTCTAAATTGGCAGCGTCAATGTAGGTACACGAATGTTTCAGATATACGGAGAGAAGTTTGGGCCTGAATTAAACACAACCAGTAACGAGGACGGTGCAGGCGGGCCGCGCCGCGGGCGCCGCACGCGCAAGTCGTCGGAACACGTCACTGACAGGTAAACCACGCGGGTAAACAAAGTGAGCAATCAACTGTCACAGTAGCAATTCAGAGCAAATCAAACCTGTGGAATAAGCAGCAATGAATGAGCAGCTTGACATCTCATGTCATACTCGTATATACTTTAGTCGTGTTATATGCGTGACGTCAGTTTCAGTTTTTATGAAAACATTTGTCCCTCAGCTCATGTGTTTCTGAGTCATTTCTCTTTCTTGGAGTGTCCATTTTTGTGACATACACTGTGTTGTTGTTTAGATGTTTACTGTGGTATCGTACAGGATCGAGCGGTCAGTGCTCGAGAGCGCGGGTCTGGCGTACCACGCGGCGGCGGCGGGCGTGGAGCGCGCGCGCGCCGAGCCGGCCGCCGCGCCCGCCGCGCACCCGCCCGAGCCGCCCGCCATACTCAAGTACCTCAAGGGGCAGGTGAATGATAACTTAATATGTCTATGCTAATCTTTAGACTAGTTTTGGTGTCACACCGAGGTGCCCACCTTTTTGCGAAAATTCAGAAGAAATTCCAAGAAATCAAAAATTTGAATACGGCGCGTAGATTGTTAGCGCAGACCTCTCAGTTCTCGGCGTGAGTAGTTGAAGTATCATGTTAATCGTCAGCCAGACACATGATCGACTACGCTCCCATTAGGCGGAAACGCACTGACAGCGGTGGCGGGGCGGCGCGGAGGCGGTACCGGTTGTAATGTTCGAACTAATATGAAATTATCCGCACAGAACGCTTTTTTCCCGGCCGGTATTCTGTGCGGACTCTTTCGTATAAGTTAGAACATTACAATCGGTACCGCCTCCGCGCCGCCCCGCCACGGCTACAGTGCGTTTCGGCATTAAATGCAATGGCACGTTGCAGACTGTCAGCGGGGCTGACGATCAGCATAGCTTCTCTATGATAGTACACATATTGCTTCAGCATCGACGGTAAGCGTGACCTGAAACACTAGTCCGACCTTCAACTAACCTTAAAATTGTTTGAATATTCAGGTGCGCGACGCCTACCACGCGCCTCTGGCTGCGCTGCTCAAGGGCGCGACCACACTGGACGAGCAGCTGTTCGCCGAGTGCGCGACAGTGGCGTGGCAGCTGCTGTTGGAGCCGGACCGCGAGCTCAGCGCCTGCGCCGCCTCGCTCTTCATCCTCGCCGCCGTCAAGGCGCCGCTCACCGCATCAGAGATCATGCACAACGACTTGAAGCACACCGACCCTGGGGTCAGGTCAGTACAACAACAACACGCGCCGTTGCGCTGCTTGGGGTCAAATCAGTCTGTTACATCCCCCGAGTCAGAATACTTGGCTTTGACCAAGCGGTCGACGCCTTGATTCCGTTTGTCCTTGCCCAACTAATACCTCGAGAATAGGTTAGATTGTACAGCTTGCATAGGTGTGTGAATAGTACCGTAACTTCAAACTAATGGACGAACCTTGCTGCCATTTCTGGAATATTGACATGATTTTAAGTACTTAGTCGAAATATTTTTGACGTTTTACAGAATCAAGGCGATCTTAAAATTCCAAGTGATGTGGAAACTGCGGTACCAAGTCTGGCCGCGTATGGAAGAAAGCGCCTCTGTGACGTTTAAAGTGCCTCCTCCCGGCATCGAGTTCACGCTGCCCTCGCCCAAAATCGGCATAGAGTCGCTGGCGGTCGTCGACCCGCCGTGGACGCCGCAGGTCAAGGATAAGGATATGGAGATGACGTTGAACCAGGAGAGACATGTGAGTGTTGTTTTCTGTATATCTCACGACTGAGATCCTCTGATAGATATTTTTTATACAGGTAGTGAATTAATGTAATTCTACAACAACGAAAATGGAAATCCGATGGAACCATGGTGTGACAGACATAGACGGTGCTCCTTTCGTTGTTAACATCTGTGTAACCTAACGCATCTAGGCAGCGGTTCTTCGGGGATCTTATAAAAAAAATTGGCGTGTTTTCTTATGAAGTCGTCGAATAACCGCCGTAGTGCGCACTCGGAAAGAACCCCACCAACGTCTGTCACTTCACGGAACAGATGCGCACTTACTTGCCAAACTTGGATACCTACCAATCTCCCCGCTGTACTAAACACTCGTCTCTGCTTACACAGCGTTCACTAGTAACGGCCACCAAGACCCGCAAGAAGCAGCAAACGGAAGCGATCAAGCGGGCGCTGCAGCAGCGGAACGACAAGAAGCGCGCGGAGCGGGAGAGCTTCCTGATCACCACCATCCCCATCACGCGGCAGGCGGCGCGCGAGCCCGCCGTCGACCACACCGCCGACGACCACATTGAACGTGAGATTATTCAATGGACTATACTTAATTACTTCTAATTAGTTATAATGTAAATAAAGACGCCTAATTAGAAAAAAACATCTCCCAGTTTGCGCGTGTGAATGTAACGGGTAAAGAGCTTCGTTCGGGGGCGGCGGCGGGGGGAACTGTGATTGTTCGAATCTCTGTTCAAACTGGACTACAAAAACATTGTTGGACAGTTTGAACTCATAGATGGCCTGTTCGTGCGACGTCCAACTAACCCCAGATTTGAAGCCTGAATTCTAACCATCTTTTGCCACATTTCCGAGCAGTTGCGTGAAAAATCTTTTTCTCCAATATGCTCGGAAATGTACGCCTTACTGTAGCAAAAATAGTACGTGAAGTTCCTCGTTACTGAAGAACGCAAAAAGTTAAAAGTCATTACTGTACACTTTTAGCGGCCAGGAAATTGTATGAAATTCCTTTACTGTATACTTTTTTACCTTTTAACTATATGCTTTGACTAAGGCAAGTCACTACAAACAGCCAAGTGCTCGTACGTTTAAAGAACTTGCAATTTGTCACAACAACTTGCTATAGTTAAACTGGTTAGTAGTGTCTGGCTGTCTCTTTCCAACTATTGCAAGTTGCTGTGACAAATTACGCCCGTTTGTAGCCTGCTTTAGGCCTCTCACAGACTGGCGCGGCCTGCCCGCGGCGGTCAATAGTAAACTTGTCATTAGCTGTCAAATTTACTATTGTCCGCCACCGCAGGCCGCGCCAGTGTGTTGCAGGCCTAAAGTTTTCTCGAGTTTTCTTTTTTGAAGTGAAAACTTCTTTACAGTACATATGGTTCTACTTTCCGTTCATATGTCGATACTTTAAAGAGCCATATGTACAGTCAGCGTCATATAGTTAGTAGCAGCCAGAGTAGCCAAATATTTCGTTACACACCCTTATTCTTACAGTAATAAAGACGTGTACCGAAATATTTGGCTACCTTGGCTGCTACTAGCTATATGACGCTGACTGTACAGTAAAACGTTGTACGATACACGTGCGAATAGGTAATTCGCAACTCGTGTCGATTTAAAACACTCCCTTCGGTCGTGTTTTAATTTATCACCACTCGTTGCGAATTTCCTATTTTCGGCACTTGTATCGTAAATAACTCTTAGCGGCGCTGGCGCTGAGCACTTTTTGGGATGGGGAAAAATTGTTAAATACGCGACAGATTTTTGTGACGTCAGATGTGAAGGAGGTCAAACTTTTATATTTTGCTGCTAGCCGATTTTAAGTAGAAACTGGCAATAACAGACGGCACAGCTCGTATTCAGCCAATTCAAACCGTATTTTTCTGTGTATGTGTCTCAAATAGTTTGCGTTTTTTTGGTGAAAAATACACTTGCGATTCTGTTTAAAAAAAAAACGGCGGGAAATCGTAAATATTTTCACGTTGTGCAACGATATTTAAAGTTTATATAAATTTAGTATTTTTATTCCCCCATTTTTGAGAAAAGCACTATATTAGCCTCAGCCGGAATGGCAATTGCAGGCTTCGTATTATAATTAAACGGACTCGCAAGCTCGTCCGTTTAAACAAATGCTCAGCCTGCAATTGCCTCCTTCCCGGCCACGGCAATAATCTACTATAGCGGCGCTGAGCACTTTTTGGGATGGGGAAAAATTGTTAAATACGCGACAGAGTTTTGTGACGTCAGATGTGAAGGAGGTCACTTTTTGCTGCTAGCCGATTCGACTTCATTCAAAACTGAACGCTATTCGTAAGAGTATAAAGCCGTTAAACACTTTTTGCAATAGCATATTCTGCAAATACATTTGTAATAATACCAACGAGTCCTTCACCGTTTTGCTATTGAGAAAATTCGAATAGTTCGAATTTGGGCGTTAATCCTAAAGAGATGAAGCTTAGAAAAATATTTACCAACGGCAAAAACAAATTGATATTTCTGTCGCCACCGCCGTCTGCTGTGCAAATTCGAATAGTTCGAATTTAGACGTTATTCCTAAAGAGATACAGCTTTGAAAAATATTTGGCAATGGCAAAGACAAATTGGTATTGTGTTTGCCGCCGCCCCGCGCCCGCCGGCGCGCCGGACCCCGGCACCGTTGCGCCGCGGCGGCGCGTTGGGCCCGTCGCACCCAACGCGCCCGCGGCCCGTCCGCCTAAATAATTGATAATTGTTTATAAATTTGCGTCAAATTCATTTTTAGGGTGACTCCGTAAGATGTCACGTGACCTGATCGAAAAACTGTTACAATGTTATTGAGTTTTCACTTCTGCCGGCACTCCCGGAGTGCAACACGGTCTTTTTTTTTTATTAACTATCCACTAGTTGTTAAATGACAATCCGTTATCGGAGATACTATTTCCACTTTCTGTATTGACATTTTGATTATTATTTTTTATACCGTGATAAGGATTCTTATAATTTTGACATTGTATGCGAATCTATATTGTAATTTTTATCTCGAAATAAATAAATCTAAATCATGTATTTATTTTGTTGGTAGCGCCAACTGACGAGGAAATTTCGGAGGGCGTCCGCGGCTCGCACCACACGCAGGTGGCGTCCGCGCTGTTCCCGTCCGCGCTGTGCTCGGCCGTGGCAGAGATCGTGTCGCTGCTCGACGACGCCGCCGTCTCCGACGAGGGCTGCTCGGTCTACGAGGTCGCCTATCAGGTAAGGGGCTGTCCGTGTCCATATATTACGTCATTTTCAAAATAGTCGTTAGTCATTTTATTAGGCGGGGAGGGTTTATTCAAGGAATTAACAGTATGATGATAGTGGGGTCCAAAAAACGATGACGGATATGGATAAGCCATAATGGCTCGGTGATCGACGTCAGAGTGCTTACGTCCGCGGGCTGTGCAATCAGGAACATGACGTGCGATTGAAACGGAACATTCCAAAACTGTTGTACTTAATGCTTGCTAGTCCCCTTAAGAGTATGATAAGGGTGCTTGAGAGGCCTCTTTTGAATGGTGCATTGTTCTATTAATACCAGCTCGTATGTTAAACTCATTAATTTTCATTTTCTTACTCATTCCCATTACAATATTTGTCTCAGGTGATCTGGGGTTGCCTGGTGGAGGATTCAGCCCTGTTCCTCCGGCACGTGCTAGAACGACTGACACGCGATCACCAGGACGAGATGTTCAAGCTCCTCCGTCACCTGATCCGCTTCATACCGCGCCTGCCGCAGCAAGCTGCCTTTGCGCTGTACAACTACATCATCGGCTACGTCATGTTCTACATCAGGTCGCCGCACGAGGAGGGACAGAGGCTTATTGGAGCCGCCCTCTCAATATTGTGGATGGTAAACTTCCTTCACTTCATCCAGTTCGTGCCCTGTTTGAACACTGTAACGCAAAATAGTATTTTATGCAACTGTTGTATAAGTAGGGTCTTAAAACGCGAGTGGCGTGAGTTGCGATGCGAGCCTTGGCAAGCATCGCAATTAAAGACGCCACGAGCGTTTTAAGACCATGTTATACACCGTTGCATACAATACTTTTTCTACGACTAATTCTAAATAAATAGCATTTGACTTTTCGGCAGTAGTTTTCAGTTCTATTACTACTCACGCAATTTCTTCAGCGGTGCAGTTATTTTCTTCTTCGTCCATTTTAAAAGGAACGTACACAGTTTTCTTCAATTCACAAACACGAATCAAATCTTAATATGTTATTAATAACGAATAGTTATCATATTTCGTCTTTTAATTGTGAATTGGAACTTTGGTGGGAAATTAGAAATATGACACATTGACACCTCTTGTTTATGGTCTGTTTTGTTTTTAATTTCTTTGAACTTGCCATCCGAACCAAACTGAATCCGGATCCGAACCGAATCGGATCGGTTTATATTTATAAATAATGCTAATAATTGGTAAAATATGTATACACACAATTCATGATCATTTATTTTTATTTTAGTAAATAATTTATGTTCTACAAATGTTTGATAGCAAAACTTTTTATTTCGAAAAATTTGCTTATGAAGTTGGTACCACTGCAATATGGCGGCCGATTGAAAAAAAGGTAGATGATTTGACATCGTGGTAAACAGTGCTTTTATGAAAAATGTATGAACCATAAAAGTACACTAAACAGTGCGTTTATGGGCCATAGAGCATAGAGTTTTTCGACGACTTATTATCGGTGTCATTGTATTTGAGCTAGAGCCTATATAAATGACAGATAAGATAGAGGAGTACAAAAAGTGTTTTACAATGCATGTGCTCGAAAAGAGCGTTTTCCAAGCACCCAAATCGTGCGGAAAGTGCCACTTTTTCGCACTAGTGCTTTTTACTTTTCAATTTTTTTTTAAATTTTCAAGTCCGTCGTCAGCCCGACAGAGTTTTTATTACTCGAGAAAAGTTTTACAAATATTTCAATTACACGTTTTCTTTCATATAAAAGCTACATAAATACTAATAATGTATAAAATGATTTATTAATCTTTATGAATTTAGAATTTGGACAATAAATTAATTAATTTTAAATATTCACTGTGTTTGGCTGAACGCATATATATCTTTCTTATGCCTTTTGCGATACGACAGTATGGCGACTTGCACATGCGCAATGCACATATGTTGACCGCGCATGTATCTAAAAAGCCCGCCATTGTTGCGATTGTTGTTTACTTTGGAGTTATTTTATGTAAATGTGTTTAAATGTCGAGTGAAAGTGAGTAATCAATAATAATAATGATTTATTGCGTTTCAATAGTGTCAGTATGTTTCTTAGAACTACGACGGTTCCAGCGTCTTTTTGTGGATATATTGATTGAGTTACTCAAAATTATTTGTGTTCCAAAACCACAATACAATGGTTTTAACTTTTAAGTGAATAAGCTTGACAGCAAAAGATGTGGAGAAGTTGTTAAATGCAGTTCCAGATAATAAGTAGGTACCTGACAATCTACGTAGGTTCTTCAATTTAAACCTGTCTATTTTAAACCGACATTTCAACATTTAATATATTTCGTCGCACAAGGCATAGTAAAACGTTGTATGATACACGCGCGTAAATACGATTTCCGACTCGTGTCGAATTATACATTCGCTCGCTTCACTCGCTCATGTATAAAAATGACACTCGTCGGAAATCACCTACTTTCCACACTTGTACCATAAATAACTATTACAATGCATGTGCTCGAAAAGAGCGTTTTCGAAGCACTAAAATCGTGCGGAAAGTGCCACTTTTTCGCACTAGTGCTTTTTACTTTTCAATTTTTTTTTAATTTTCAATGCCGTCGTCAGCCCGACACAAAGAGTTTTTATTAATCGAGAAAAGTTTTACAAATATTTCAATTACACGTTTTCTTTTATATAATAGGTAAACTAATAACGTATAATAGTTATTTATGCTACAAGTGTGGAAAGTAGGTGATTTCCGACGAGTGTCATTTTTATACATGAGCGAGTGAAGCGAGCGAATGTATAATTCGACACGAGTCGGAAATCATCTTTACGCGCGTGTATCATACAACATTTTACTATGCCTTGTGTGAGGAAATATATTAAATGTTGAAATGTTGGTTTAAAATAGATCTAGGTTAAAATTGAAGAACCCAGGTAGATTGTCAGGTACCTACTTATTATCTGGAATTGCATTTAACAACTTCTTAACATCTTTTGCTGTCAAGATTATTCACTTAAAAGTTAAAACCATTGTATTGTGGTTTTGGAACACAATTAATTTTGAGTAACTCAATATTATATTAAACAACAAAAAGACACTGTACCGTCGTAGTTCTAAGAAATGAGGAAATGAATGAGGATTTGAGCCGGGTAGCACAGTGGTCAAAACAAAATGGTCTTGTTTTAAATCCCCTTAAATCAAAGTTTTTGGTGTAGGGCACGAAGCAGCGCGTTGCACGAATTATGTCTCACAACCCACGTTTATCTATAAATGATATGGATTTAACATGCGTCCCGGAAGCCAGGAATCTTGGTATCAGTATGGATAGCTCGCTTCACTTCGAGGGACATGTTCTTGAAACGGTTCGCAACTGCTTTTACCGACTTAAAGTCCTTTACAGAGTTCGAAACCATCTGAATGTAGATACACGCATAAAACTCTGCGATGCCTTGATTTTATCGAAATTCAATTACGCCGACACTGTTTATGGGAAATGTTTGTTGTCCCGGTCTAAACAAATGGTGCAGCGATTACAGAACGCGTGTGTAAGGTTTTGCTTTCCCATTCCCAGGCGTGCCCATGTGACCCCCTTCTTAAATAAAGGGAAACTTCTCAAGATGGAGGCCCGTAGGACTTTGCATCTCGCCACACTTTTATTTGGGGTAATTCACTACAGAGAGCCTTCGTACCTGTTCCAGAAGCTTCAGTTCACGATTCCTAAACCCAGACGGATTCTCCGGCTTGTCTGTCCCCGACACGGAAGTGCAGCTTTTCGTGGTAGTTTTAGCTATTCTGCCACGAAATGCTGGAACAATATCCCTCCTCCTATTAAAGAATCTTGATCGCTATTCATTTTCAAAAAGCGCCTTAAAAACTTTCTACTTGACCGTCAGATTAATCCATCTTAGCATTTCCGTGTCCCGGCTTAGATATGGAACTTCTGGTTCTTATTTTAATAATTAAAATAAATAAATGGATTTTAATGCGAACATTTTTATATTTAAGTTAATATTAATATGTCCTGGGTTTTACCCGACTGCCGAAGGAGAGGAGGGTTATATTTTTATATTTTTCGAGCGTATGTATGTATGTGTGAATGTTGTATTCTCTGGCAGCCTAAACCGTTTGACGGATTTCGACCTATGTGGTGTCGTTGGTTTCCTCTTAATTGTAGGAGTGAAATAGGCTAAACTATTTGTAAAAAGCAGTTGGGTTTTTCGAAATATCTTTTGTTTCCACTTGTCTGTAATTACGACGGAAGTGCAGTCCTGTGACGTGCAACTCAAGGATCCACATAATATCAGCGTCGAGTCATCTTCTGTGGCTCGACATTGTGCTGAGTGGACTCCTTTTTCGCATTTCACGAAATGTCAAAATGTATAAGTACTTAAAAATATTGTTGTATTCTGTATTTTTGCGAAATAAACTTATTTTCTTTCTTTCTTTCTTTCTAAACATACTGACACTATTGAAACGCAATAAATCATTATTATTATTGATCACTCACTTTCACTCGACCTTTTTAACATATTTACATAAAATAACTACACAAAACTCACAATAAACAGCAATGGCGGGCTTTTAGATACATGCGCGATCAACATATGCGCATTGCGCATGTGCAAGCCGCCATACTGTCGTATTGTAAAAGACATAAGAAAGATATGCGTTCAGCCAAACACATTAAATGAATATTAAAAATTAATTTATTTATTGACCAAATTCAAAATTCATAAACATTAATCAATCATTTTAAACGTTATTAGTATTTATGTACCTTTTATATGAAAGAAAACGTGTAATTGAAATATTTGTAAAACTTTTCTCGAGTAATAAAAACTCTTTGTCGGGCTGACGACGGACTTGAAAATTAATAAAAAATTGAAAAGTAAAAAGCACTAGTGCGAAAAAGTGGCACTTTCCGCACGATTTTAGTGCTTGGAAAACGCTCTTTTCGAGCACATGCATTGTAAAATGATTTATTAATGGTTTTAACTTTTAAGTGAATAAGCTTGTCAGCAAAAGATGTGGAGAAGTTGTTAAATGCAATTCCAGATAATAAGTAGGTACCTGACAATCTATGTAATTGGGTTCTTCAATTTTAACCTAGATCTATTTTAAACCAACATTTCAACATTTAATATATTTTCTCACACAAGGCATACGAGTAGTAAAACGTTGTATGATACACGCGCGTAAAGATGATTTCCGACTCGTGTCGAATTATACATTCGCTCGCTTCACTCGCTCATGTATAAGAATGACACTCGTCGGAAATCACCTACTTTCCACACTTGTATCATAAATAACTATTTCTTTTCAGGTGGTTCATAGTGTGCACGGTATAATGTTCAAAGATCTGAAACAAATATTGCGGAAGGAGCAATGTGACGCGTCGATTCTGCTAACTGCCAACGTGCCTGCTGCCAAGAAAATCATTGTACACGGACCCGGTAAGAATTTGTGCTACACCAACAAACCTAGACAGACTATCATAATTTTTTTGTATCTATTTTCTGGATTTATAAAAAAAAATTGTTTCCAGCTGACAATGACGGATCCATCCCGTCCCAGTTCCCTATTGGGGAAGATACTCAGTTTGGTCAAATATTGAAGGAATCGCTTGATTTCTTTGGTATACCGGAGAACCTGCACAACGAACATTTCCTGGTCGACTTTAAGACTCGTAAGTTAAAAAAAAAAGACCGGGTTGCACTCCGGGAGTGCCAGTAGAAGTGAAAACTTGAATAATTTCATTTTGCAAATCCGTTTGGGAGCTACGATACCACAGACAGATACACAGACACGTTAACACCCCTCTCTTTGCGTCGGGGGTTAAAAATAAATACGTGCGGTTCGTCGCGTTCAAGTCGGCAGCGGCGGCGCATCACAGCACGGCGCACGTGAGCTCGCGTGGCCTCGTCCCGAATGGTGAGAGAGTCTCACATCTGACGTCACAAAAATCTGTCGCGAGTTTGACAATTTTTCCCCATCCCAAAAAGTGCTCAGCGCCGCTAAAGAAGTTTTCACTTCAAAAACTATAAATAGTTACTTAACGGCATGTTGCTGTACAAAATTAGCATTAGGCTTGTGTCGGGAACTAGGAACTATTAGGAATTAATTCCCATCTCAGAACGAAAAGAACTAGTTCGTCAATCACGATCTAAATCGGTCTTCGGTCTTTAGTTCAGCAGCAGAGCGGGAGTGGAACAGAACGAGATGCGGGTGACGACACCGGGTAATGGCGCGCGTACAGGTGCGAGTGAGATAAACGGTTGTAAGTTGCTCCGTCATCGGATTCGTTTGAGTCGTCATTTTAAAATTGGCTAAAATAATAGCTAAATATTCTAATTAAGTAGTTTCTCATTCGTTCCGACAGATATCGAATTATCGATCCAACCATATAGCGTTTATCAAATTATCATAAATTCTGCATTCAGAGAGCCATGACATATGGCAGTCAATCAAACAGTGCTTAACTAACGGCCACTCCCATACTGAACTAAAAGACCGAACTAGTTCATCAAACCGATTGAACGAGATAGGAGCGCTCCCGTAAAAGAACGAGCAAGCACAAGCCTAGTTAGCAGGTTCCCTTTTCTACTCCCAGCCAACCAGTGTATACATATGTTGACAGGTCAAATCCACAACCCGCAGTCCTACGTGCGCGACTGGTACTTCTTCAAGCGTTCGCAGTACCCGCAGCTGGGGCTCGTGCACATGGCGCCGGACGAGGCCTTCGATAAGCTGCAGCACCACGAACTGCTCTCCAAGTTCGTTGAGATCGGCAAAGTGCTGCTCACCTGGGCCATATTGAAGAACGTTGACATGGTAATTCAATTATCATTATCATACCTTAATACCTTTTTTGATCATATGATTTTGTTTTTTACTTTGTGTGTATTTCCGTGTACAAGATCGTCGTCTTGTCCTATCATGGGTATTTTTTTGTGGCAACTATCTGGAACCTTTAATAAAATTGTTTATAAATATTAATGATGTGTGACTGTTTCTTATAAAAAAGTTGAAAAGAGGCTTCCGCTTATATTACAAGTTACAAGCTTTTGAGAAATAGGCCCAAGCTCATCAGTTCATCTTGTGGACAACTTATTATTTAACGAAAAATTAAAACCAAAATCACGGTACATGACGGTCATCGGTACGACCAAAAATATCTTTCGCCCGCACTAAATAAAAATAAGGTTTATTATATCTCTTTAATGATTATTGATGACTTAATTGGTATATAAAAAAATCTCGCGTCTCCTATATTTTAGAACATTAGCCGAACGAATCTGCTATCTAGTTAGAACACAGCTTTGTTCAAAATTCTGTGTGTTTATCGAAATCATTTTCCCTAAGCGCAACCAGACGTGCCTTGCGGTCGGGTGAGACCCGAACATTAACTTTTTACGTCGCGCCTAAAGAAGTTGTCACTTTACAGGTGGTCCAACGCGTGGTATTTCTCCACGACGAGCTGATGAAGCTACCGGCGTTCCCTCGGAAGGCACTAGAGGCGGACTTACAGCTCTATAGCAGAGGACCGCTCGGCACTACCCTACTCGGATTGGATGTCCTGCACAAGTTTATGTACGTTGCTACTTATATGTAACCTTTGACACGGTTAATACACGGCATCGCGTCTCCGCGAAGAGCCTTCGACAGGGGGGGCGTGACGTTTGTAGAGACTCACCGGATTAGGTACTTTTGACAGCATAGTACAATAAGAAAGTGGCGTGTGTTAACTGTCTTATAGATCATTTGTTGCGTCAGTTGCGTACAGAGTGGAGGAATCTCCAAAAAACTACGTGAGAAAAAAAAACGAGATCAGCACCGCTAGCACGCGACGGCGCGCGAGCTCTCTCGATTTTTCTCGCACTATGCGTCTCTCACTTATTAGACCACTTAGAACAAGAGGTATAGTGCGATAAAAATCTAGAGTATGTCGCGGCCGTCGTGTGCTAGACGTGCAGAAGTTTTATCTTTGTGAAACGGCTTGCCACCTCCCTCTTACACGTGCGAATTCAAAAAGCGCTTTTTTGAACAAGAAGTTAAGAGCCACTAGTGTTGGCCGCGTCCGAGCCACATGATGCTGGATTGTTTCGCTTGCTACTAGTGGCCGCGCCTAGTGGGCGCGTGTAGTGACGGCCACAACTAGCTGTAAAGCTGGGTCCACATTTGTATCATTTTGCCGATCACGATCACGCGTATCGTCCATACTTACCGATCTTGATACGCGTATCCGATCGCGAGTGTGCGGGGTATATAATAAACGCGTGTCAACATACGGATACGGCGCGCCGCATGAATGCGCTGTTTTTGCGTCCACACTAACACCCCGTTCACACTGCGTCCGTTTCCGTGTCCGGGAGGCATCCCTCTTTTTCTCGCTTGCGATGTTTCGCCCGAGTGCGAAAGAGACGGAAACGGACGCAGTGTGAACGGGGTGTAACGCGACGGAGATACGATATGACAGAATGATACAAATGTAGCCCCAGCTAAATGTGCGGGCGCTTGAACATTTTCTAATGACTTCCAGGTGGGTCCGCCTCATAGCGCGCATGTTCGAAGCCATGGCGGGCAACTTCACATCGTCCCGCGACATCCACCTGTTCCTCAACGTGCTCAATGGCGCGCTCATGTTGCACAGCGAGGACTCCCTTATCCTGAGATACGTCATAGCCACCTACGTTAACGCTGCCTTCAATTTTAAGAGCATCTTCTCTACTAACGGGTACGTGGATTCTAGTATACGTATATGACCAGAGCTCGGACAGGGTGAGCTATTCTTATGTCATTAATGTCATGCGTTAATATTAATATGGATACACCCTGAAAATAAATATTAAAACAAAACGAAACTTTAATTGATTATGATTTAACTATAATGATAATACATTGCAAAAAGAGTACTCTCTACGATTTTTTATTTATTATAAAGTTTCTGTGTAAAAGAACTATCAGTTTTTCTATATTTACTATTTTCAACGTATTTCTTCTTACGTTTGATATCGACTTAAGTATAGATATAATTCAACAAAGTAAGGTACCTAATTAAATTACACTTTGGACAAATACCATTGACAGGTATGTCCATGTAATGCAAACTCTCAAAACAGCTCACCCTATCCGAGCTCTGTATATGACCCTCAATATTGATATTATAAAGCGGTGTTTAAATACCTGTTAAAACGAGTCCCGGACGGGTTCAGCTTGGGCTGATTTTAGAATCGCATTTGCGATTAGAATTGTCCACTTTTATCCTGAAATATTGTTAATAGTACTTTGGAATGTATTTCCTTATATAACATTTGTATGTATACAGACATATATACCTATATATATTGGCAACCACGTTTCCTGAAACGGCTCTAAAGATTTCGATGAAATTTGGAATATAGGGGGTTTACGGGGGCGAGAAATCGATCTAGCTAGGTCTCATGTCTGGGAAAATTTGTTTCCTCCGTATTTTCACCCGAACTGAGCTCGGTCGCTCAGGGACTACATACTTAATTGATAAACATGTTACTGAACCTTAAGGATTTCTTAGATTTGCAAACATAACCACAACCAGTGCCATTTTTCAGGTACTTGCTCATCATGCCGACCCTCCTTCAGATCTATTCTAATTACCAAACGAATAAACTGGTAACTACGACGATAGAGTACGCCGTAAAACAATTCTACTTATTAAACAGAAAGCCGTTTATTTTGCAAATGTTCGGCTCGGTCTCAGCTATATTGGATACTGACGAGGAATCGGCGTATGGCGACGCGAGTAAGGTAATAAGAAATCGTTCAAGTATTATACACAATTCAAGTATTTAGAGTAAACACAATATGATAACTAACATTAACCAAGTTAAATCTATAAAAGGCCCTCGAGGCATTGTACAAACGACAACACTGTTAATTGACCATCCTGTGTTTATATAGAACCTTATTACAATGCACTTAAGGTGCACCGATGGTCAGTTAGCTGTGTTGTCGATAGTACTGAGGATGCCGGCGGATCCATTTGGTAATTTCCATAGGTCGAAAATTCCAATAAAATTAAACCGCTACATAACTGCATAAAAATACTGTAGTTTCTTATGCAGTTTATCGCTTTTGCGTCTTGTCTCGGCAATGTTTCGCCAGAAGTAGGGAAATAGTTTAGGCAACTATTTGTGTTAGTCTATCTAGAACTAAGTACTTAATTATGTAGCAGTACCTAGACGCAAATGCACTGTGTTTTTGTTTGGCTTTTTGCGCACTTATTTTTATAACATTAATTACGCCATGGGTGAGGACCTGTTATTAGCTCACTGTCACTACTGTTTTAAGCTACTGTGTAGTATTTAAGCTGATGATCTTCATATATAAATAAATGAATAAAATAACTCGTATCAAAATCCTCGCAGTAAAATCTGCAAAAAATCTTTTTGGGTTTTAATCATTGGTCCACGACTGGCCGGAAGCTACACTAAATCGGGAAGCCTGGAAGTCTAGGCTTTATATCCAGCATTGAAAAGCCTCTTGAGCTTTGAAAAAATACTGATCCATTTTCCTTACAGGTACAATCGAGCTGCCTGTTCAACCTACTCCTAAGCTTAGAAACACCCTCCCCCGACCCACTGCACATCGCCGAACTGATCAAAGAGGAGAAACCGCTGAAGCCCATCGACTTCTGCTACCGAGACGAGGACGAGATGGTCAACGTGCTCGACTGCATCAGCCTCTGCGTCATGGTTGTCTCCTACTCCTCGGAGAGCATGCGCGGCTACCAGATGCTTGTGAGTAGCTAATAGTGGTTTTGACATAGTTATCAAGGATGAACCGCTGAACCCCATCGACTTCTGCTACCGTGATGAGGATGAGATGGTCAACGTGCTCAAGGTCAAGTTCGTGTAGGCATCCCTTTAATATCCTTAGGGCCTGTTTCACAATCGCCGGATAAAGTTATCTGCCAGTTAAAATTATTGCTATCCTTTTCTCCCGTCATATAAAAGAATAGTGACAGCCAACATTTATCTGACGGATATGTTTTAACTGGAGATTGTGAAACAGGCCCTTATTGAAATGAAAGTTATTAAAGATATATACTACGAGCATTCTTTGGTTGACTTTTTGCTCAGAAAATTAGACTTGTGTTTATTTGTTTGGTTTTTACCTACTACTCGTATTTATCTGTAAAGTTATACTGAGCGGTGATTTTAAGATAATAGCAGTTGCATTTTTGACTTGTCTTCTTCGTTCCGTTCGCAGATAATTTTGGAGGCGATATTGCCATGCTACGTGAAACAGATCCAACTACCAACTTATAATAGGGAAGGAAAGACTGAGAAGGAGATTATTCAACAACTGGCCATCGCTATCAAGACTCTCGTCAATAACTGCGAGGGGTTGTCCAAGTGAGTATAATAAATGCCTTTAGTATTCTGATAGCAATTCCTTATTGTGTTGCCAATGGCTAACCGAGACTTCGCGATTCATGGCGCTACTTCACGACGCATACTTACGATGACATCCCAATCAAAGTATAAAAAGCCATTCGCATTGCTTCGCGATAAATGTGCGGTTAATTTGAAGGCCTCTTTATCGCGGAACATTAATTAGACAAAAATCAGGGAACGAGTCGCGAAGAACTTGCGAATCGATTCTAATTGCACGCACTGTTTGCGGTCTAAGTATACAGGGGTAAAGAGAAACACAAAATGTTGCATCTTTGTATCGACTTCAATAGACGAAAGAAAGTTCTTATTTCGATTTCATGATTGTCTGCTTTTGGTCTACCAACTAATGCTCGTCAAAATACACATTACGAACTGGAATTGACGAAAAGGAGTCGAATGTCAGTATGGGATTTTTATATATTATAACGCGAGTTGGCTATTTGCGGTCGTATAGCAAAGCATTTCACGGCCTAAAAGTCACATATCTTTCCATGTGAAATGTTATATATGTAACATGGCGAAGTATAAAATCAGGGTCGGTTTATTTTTGGGTATAGATTATTTGATTAATAACCGACGACCGGTTAGCCCAGTGGGTAGTGACGCTGCCTACGAAGCTGAAGGTCCTGGTGAGGTGTATGACGCAACATCGAATATATCTTATGCAACATTGTAAGTTATAACCTTGAATATCTAATAATCTTGTGGAATATGCTCTAGCCTTGAAATACAATAGCCTAGCATCTGGTGTACGCTCGTGTAAACCCAATAACCATTTAAGTGCATTAACGATAAGAATCTAGAATCGTTAAACCTATGTAAGTGCTTACTCTCACGCGATACAAGCACAGTATATAAACCCCTGTTTTCCCTAAATAAAGATCCATTATAACACCGAGCTTCGTTGTATTATTTACTCCTCTACTGTCTACGCCACATGGCGACCTTGCCAGAGGACTGCTCCAGGCAGTCCCTAGCCTAGCCTAGCCAGCTTAGGCCAGCCAGACTACTACTGCAGCGCATCGACTACAAACCAAGCACCAACAACGATCCAGCCAGTCCACGACCCACGCCACGCCGCGCAAAGTACGAAGATCATGGGCAGCCAGTGCGACAAGACGCAGCAACAAAAAGAAGAGGTTATCATCGCGCAAAACGGAGCAGGCAACAACGCGCAGCCAACGCAGACCGACTTCGGGCCCACCAACTATTCAACAAACTACATTACCATAACAATTTTGGTATTGGTAGCCATCGGGTGCAGCTACGTCATTTGGAAAAAGGTACACAAATGCCTTACTAAGAAGATCGAGCGTCAAGCGGTAGCAGCGGTAATGCGTCAGCCGAACGCCGCATAAAGAAAAAAGAAGATCGTCGAAACCCAACATCGTCCCAGAAGAAGAACACAAGCCACGGTACTTTTTAAAATATCACTTACCTTATAGTCATACATTTTGTTTTATAGTAGTTTACACTCATTTTCATGCACTGTCTAAAATGAATTATGTCCGAAATTCAAAAAATATTTGAGAAATTAATTAAATTAAGTGAAGATATAAGAAAATTAGGACCACAACGTAGAGCAGAACAACTCGGACTAGACAAACTTGCGAAAGTAAATAGCTTATACCAAGAATACGAAAAATATATTCAAATAAATAGCGAAAAAGTAGCAAAATCCGAGATATCATTGCAAGACAGTCAAATAATACAGTCATATTATCAAAAAATAGAAGAAATATACAGTAAAACAATTTCATATTACAAAATAAAAGAAAAAACCGACATAATAATGGCTTCCAAGGACAATTTCGACCTAAAGACTGCGGTATCGTTATTACCAACAATGGACGGAACCGAAACCGTCACTAACCAGTTAATCGACGCAATAGAACTATACGAAACAATGCTACAACAAGATAGCATAAAAATGTTGATAAATTTCGTATTAAAAACTAGATTAACACAAAGCGCAAAGTTAAGATTATCGCAAAGTTACGACACAATAAATGATTTAGTGGCCGATATGAAAACGCATTTGCTAACAAAAAAATCCGCGACAGCAATTCAAACTAAATTAATAGCTTCGAGACAGGGAGGCAGGTCAATTGAGCAGTACGGCCGCGAGTTAGAAGACCTCCTAGTCAACCTGACAATATCCCAAGCAAATAACAACCCTGAGGCATACAAAATCTTAAAGCCAATAAATGAGAAAACCGCGATAAATAAATTTGCCGACGGATTACGCAACGAAAACCTAAGCACTATAATCGCAGCGCACAATTACAACTCGCTAAAAGACGCGATTCAAGGGGCAAAAGATCAGGAAGTCTCTATGACTCCCGCGTCGACAAGTCAAGGTCACGTAATGCACATACGTAAGGGACCGTATCCTTACAAAAAGCCCTTCGGAGGCAACTACCAAGAACGCTACCCACATCAGCAGCGTCCAATTCAAAATACATACGTGAAAAACCGAATAAACACGCCGCGATATAGAGTAAGAGGTACGCATAGGGCGAGGTACCCATTTCACGGTCGGGGCCGTCGACAATATCATGCACGCAACAATCGACACCAAATAAATGTAGCAGAACAAACGAACAACAATGAAAACGAAAAGCAGTTTTTTCGTGCCTAAAAATCACATTTTATCATACAATAATTTAAATTCAGTACAGTTCGAAATAAAAGGCAAAACATATAATTGGTTAATCGACACGGGCGCGTCCCTCAGCGCAGTAAAACGCGACATTGCAATATCAACCGGAAAACAAATTACACAGAAATATACATGCATAAATGGAATAGGAGGAAAAATAACGTCTTACGGAACAATTGATTTAAATTTAAAAAATATAACAAAACATACTTTTGAACACACATTCCATGTTTTCCACAATTTACCATTACAAGTAGATGGAATAATAGGTCAAGACTTTTTAATAAAATATAAATGCCTAATAGATTTTGAAAAAGAAATAATCACATTAAATTATAACAACCAAATATATGATATACCATTAAATATACAGATGAAAAATAACCAAAGCATAAATTCTAATCAAATAACATTGCCAGCACGAAGTGAGTCTATAATAAAAATTTCAACAAATTATTTAGACGATTGCGTAATATTATCAAGTGAAATCGGCGACGGAATTTTTGTCGCCAATACACTAACTAAAAATGTAAATGGAAAAATAACTGTTAGGGTGTTAAACACACGAAACGAAGATATAAAATTAAAAGAATTTACCCCACAAATAAGACCATTACAGGAATATAAGTGTTTATCATTTGATCAATGCGAAAAAGACGCAAAACGAGTAAAATTATTATTTTCACTACTAAAAATGGAAAACTTACATACCGAAGAAAGAACTTCCATTGCAAATATCTGTGCAAAATTTGCCGACATTTTTCATTTACCGGGCGATTTATTAAATACAACAAATTTATATCAACAAGAAATACATTTAAAACCGAACGCATCGCCGGTATATACTAAACCATATCGATTACCCCACTCACAACGACCAGAAATACAAAAACAAATAGAACAAATGCTAGAAAACGATATTATCGAAGAATCACAGTCGGAATGGGCAAGTCCATTACTCCTTGTTCCCAAAAAATCAGATTCAAATGGAGAAAAAAAATGGAGAATAGTAATAGACTACAGAAAGGTCAACGAAGTCATCGAAAATGACAAATTTCCTTTGCCAAACATTACCGAAATATTAGATTCGTTATCGGGTGCAATGTACTTCACCACCCTAGATTTAAATCAAGGATATTATCAAATCAAACTCAACCCTACAAGTAGGCAGTACACAGCTTTTATTGCAGATAAACATTATCAAATGAAAAGACTCCCAATGGGGCTCAAAACATCCCCAAATGCGTTTAGTAGAGCAATGACTATAGCTATGTCAGGTTTAAATTATATGAAATGTATCGTATATTTAGATGACATCATTGTCATGGGCAGAAGTTTAGAAAAACACAATAAAAATTTAATAGACGTATTTACGAGACTACGCAAAGTGAACTTCAGATTAAATCCTTTAAAATGTAATTTCTTAAAAAAGGAAATATTGTACTTAGGACATGTAGTAACACCGGAAGGCATAAAACCGGATCCAGAGAAAATTTCAGTAGTTCAAAATTATCCTATACCAAAAAACGCTGACGAGGTCAGACGTTTCGTAGCATTCGTAAATTATTACAGAAAATTTATACCACTCTTTTCGGAAATTACACAACCTTTAAATCATTTATTAAAGAAAAATATAGAATTTAATTGGACTAACCAATGCCAAAAGGCATTCGAGACATTAAGAACAGCGATAATAAACCCGCCAATACTACAATATCCCGACTTCTCAACTGATAACGAGTTCGTGATACACACGGACGCCTCGGGCATAGCTATAGGATGTTTATTATCAAATAAAAATGGATTACCAGTAGCTTACGCAAGCAGACCATTAAATACAGCAGAAAAACTTTATCCAACATCAGATAAAGAATTATTAGCGATTGTATGGGCAGTAAAATATTTTCGACCATATTTATATGGCCGCAAGTTCAGAATTATCACAGACCACCGCCCACTAATATATTTATTTGGCATGAATAACCCATCGAGCAGGCTCACCAAGTTTCGATTGTGTTTAGAGGAATACGATTTTGTAGTAGAATATTTGAAAGGAAAAGATAATGTAGCGGCCGACGCATTGTCTAGGATTGAAATAACAAGCGAAGAACTAAAGAGTATGATACCACAAGTAATAACAGTAATGACTCGAGCACAAACAAAACGAATGGAAGCGAAAAAACAGCCAACCGATTCCACAAATAAAGTTTCCAACCACGACTGGACTGATCATCCAAAAATGGTGGAAATCCTAAAAAAGCCAAATAACATGCCAGAATTAAGTTTAGATGAACAAGATTATTATAAAACACTGGAACACGCAGATTGTATAACCAGTACAAATAATGAGATAATATACTCGCCATCCTCACTGACATTGTGTCCCAAAGCTTATTGTCGACCGCGATCGAAACGAGACTTTCCCGCGGGGGCATTAAGCACATTTTGCAAGGCACAAGGAATAACAGAGGTATGCATACTATATAATAAAGACACCGCGCGTATTATTAAAGAACTAGCTCAATATATGCATAAGCACAATGCAGGGTCCGGACCCCGATTATGTATAATTAAAGGTGTAACGAAAATAAGTGATAAGGATGACAGGCGCGTAATTTTAAATGATTTCCATATTTTACCAACAAGTGGCCATGCAGGCATTCGAAGAATGACCAACAACGTTAAACGGTACTATTATTGGCCGGGAATGGATAATGACATACATAAATTTGTACAACGATGTGATAAGTGTCAAAAACAAAAATATCACACAAACACAAAACAGCCACTCTGTATAACGAGTACGGCAACAACAGCTTTTGACAAATTGTTTTTAGATTTAGTGGGACCTCTGACAAAAGATGCCAACGGATATTGTTATATATTAACGCTGCAATGCGAGCTAACAAAATATGTCGAGGCCTATCCATTATTAAATAAAGAGACAGACACAGTCGCGCGATCATTTGTTGACAATTTTATACTACGTTATGGAATTCCCCGAGAAATCGGCACGGACAGAGGAACAGAATTCATTTCGTCAACTATGCGCGAGGTTTGTCAACTATTGAAAATCAACCAATTGCAATCGACCGCTTACCACCATGAAAGTTTAGGTGCGTTAGAAAATTCACATAAATCATTAGGAGCATATCTTAGAATACAGACCAACAACCAGGCTCACCAGTGGTCAGATTGGTTGCAATATTGGTGTTTTTCATATAATACTTCAGTACATACTTCAACGAAATACACACCATACGAATTGGTTTTTGGTAAACTATGCCATATACCAGGAAATATTATAGATCAAGTAGACCCAATATATAATTTTAATTCATATGCGATAGAACTTAAGTATAGGTTACAAAAATCCCAAGAGGATGCTAGAGATAATTTGATAAATTCAAAACAAATTAGAAAAATAAGCTATGATAAAAATATTAACCCAATTAACTATAGCGTAGGAGATTTAATATTAGTAAAAAAGGAAGATCGTGACAAAATGACTACCTTATACACGGGACCATATAGTGTCATTCAAGACCAAGGTGAAAATGTCAAAATATTAATGTCAGGAAAAGAATACAATGTCCATAAAAACAGAACAAAACGCTATTACTTTTAATAATAATACTTTACTTTTTATATAGTTATTGTAAAAACCTAGCCTAAGATGAAAACTGAATAAAGAATAATAATAAAAAAAAAAGAAAAAAAATATAAAAAAAAATATATATATATATGTATCATTTGATTTTAAAATAACTCTATTTACTGTAGATTAAGAGATTTAATTACAAATAAAATAAAAAATAAAACGGAAAAACAGTGGTAATCAAACTACACACAGAAACCATAAAACATCAATCAATTCAAGATCACCTTTTCAAGTTCAAGTTTAAATAATATGTAATATCAGGAAAATATATTATATTACGCAATCAAAACTAAGCTCAATTGCTATTAACAATAAAACCCAAATTAAAAACTTACCGTTTCACAGCACACTGCACCAAACTACACACAAAGTTATTGTCCATCTTTCATAGTTTCATGAACACTGCCTACCCCTTTTGAGAATAAAGGCGTGAATCTTTTAATTAATTTACCGGAAACACACACTAACACGGCACTTAACCGTATAAAATTGTTTAACACATTTGTAAACTCAATATTTGTATTAATTACTAAAATAAAACTCAAAAATAGTATCAACCAACACTCGCAGAACAAACTGAACTAAAAATAACTTACACCGACACAGTGACATAAAAATTCCACAGAAAGACCACCGGCGAAGTTGATAACCATAACAATGTATTCGCAATGTAACCTAAGATATCAAAACAACTAGTAAGCATACTCGCACCCAGATATATATGTATCACACAGTAAACAGTTTAAAACCAGTAAGATAGTATAAGAAACAATATAGCAACGAACATAGTAATGTAATACAAGCCATATACAGGACGTTTAGAATTAACATTGACAAATTGTAACACCCATATTATTGTATACAGAATTAAAAATAAGATAAGTTTAAATACAAATGTAATACATTATATAAGTTAGTTTTAAGCCAAAAATATGTAACCACATTTTTGTCTAAAAAAAAAAGGATGGGCGTGAGGTGTATGACGCAACATCGAATATATCTTATGCAACATTGTAAGTTATAACCTTGAATATCTAATAATCTTGTGGAATATGCTCTAGCCTTGAAATACAATAGCCTAGCATCTGGTGTACGCTCGTGTAAACCCAATAACCATTTAAGTGCATTAACGATAAGAATCTAGAATCGTTAAACCTATGTAAGTGCTTACTCTCACGCGATACAAGCACAGTATATAAACCCCTGTTTTCCCTAAATAAAGATCCATTATAACACCGAGCTTCGTTGTATTATTTACTCCTCTACTGTCTACGCCACACTGGGTTCGAATCCCGGTAAGGGCAAATATTTGTGTGATGAGCATGAATATTTGTTTCTGAGTCATAGATGTTTTCTATGTATTTAAGTATTCCTATCTATTAAATATATCGTCGTCTAGTACCCATAACACAAGCCTTATTGAGCTTACTATGGGACTAGGTCGATTTGTGTAAGATTGTCCCCTAATATTTATTATTATTTATTATTGTTATTATTAATTCAAATTCTAATGTTTTATTTCAGACCGTAGAGTCATATATTGTTAGTTACTAGGATCATTTCGCTGGTTACGCGACCACCTTCGGTTAGCGACCACCTGAAGGAGAAGGTTTTTTCTATTGAAGATAACATCAATTCTACACACCCTATTGAGACAATTACTTGTACATGCATTTTTTTGTTGTTTTAGAATAGAAATCTCCTAAAAAACCGAGAAAATATCCTTGCAGTTCACCAACTCAGCTTAAGTGGTCGCCCACCGGCACATTAAATTAGGTGGTCGCTAACCGGCGAAATGACCCTGTGATGTGATGTGACTTGACATACGTTAAAGTAGTCCTGACCTGGGTAGTACCAGAATATGGGGCAGGCATATCTCCCAGCAATCACCCGTTTTGACTTCCCCCAACGCGACCGATCAGCGGCGCTACCACGAACTTCGAAAGTCGAAGTTCGGGTATTTCCATCTCTATCGCACTCCCTTAATCGAGTGACAGGGATGCATGTATTACGAACTTCGACTTTCGAAGTTCGTGGTAGCGCCGCAGTGACGTGATTTTAATTAAAATCCATGTTTGTGCTTAAAACGGCCCGTGTATCGTAGATCGTACAACGGCCCGTACCGCACGTCGCCCGAGCACAAGGGCTCCTCTCAACGCGGGGTCCGCACTGCGCCCTCGCAGTTCAAGGGGCTCGACGGGCTCGAGGACGAGTCGCACTCGCGCTACGTGAGCGAGCACTCGCGCGCGCAGCCGCCCTCGGAGTACACCGGCGCCGAGGACTCGGAGGTACACTCTAGTGGACGTGTCCTGTACTGACAGTTCAAGGGGCTCGACGGGCTCGAGGACGAGTCGCACTCGCGCTACGTGAGCGAGCACTCGCGCGCGCAGCCGCCCTCGGAGTACACCGGCGCCGAGGACTCGGAGGTACACTCTAGTGGACGTGTCCTGTACTGACAGTTCAAGGGGCTCGACGGGCTCGAGGACGAGTCGCACTCGCGCGCGCAGCCGCCCTCGGAGTACACCGGCGCCGAGGACTCGGAGGTACACTCTAGTGGACGTGTCCTGTACTGACAGTTCAAGGGGCTCGACGGGCTCGAGGACGAGTCGCACTCGCGCTACGTGAGCGAGCACTCGCGCGCGCAGCCGCCCTCGGAGTACACCGGCGCCGAGGACTCGGAGGTACACTCTAGTGGACGTGTCCTGTACTGACAGTTCAAGGGGCTCGACGGGCTCGAGGACGAGTCGCACTCGCGCGCGCAGCCGCCCTCGGAGTACACCGGCGCCGAGGACTCGGAGGTACACTCTAGTGGACGTGTCCTGTACTGACAGTTCAAGGGGCTCGACGGGCTCGAGGACGAGTCGCACTCGCGCTACGTGAGCGAGCACTCGCGCGCGCAGCCGCCCTCGGAGTACACCGGCGCCGAGGACTCGGAGGTACACTCTAGTGGGCGTGTCCTGTACTGACAGTTCAAGGGGCTCGACGGGCTCGAGGACGAGTCGCACTCGCGGTACGTGAGCGAGCACTCGCGCGCGCAGCCGCCCTCGGAGTACACCGGCGCCGAGGACTCGGAGGTACACTCTAGTGGACGTGTCCTGTACTGACAGTTCAAGGGGCTCGACGGGCTCGAGGACGAGTCGCACTCGCGCTACGTGAGCGAGCACTCGCGCGCGCAGCCGCCCTCGGAGTACACCGGCGCCGAGGACTCGGAGGTACACTCTAGTGGACGTGTCCTGTACTGACAGGACTACTATTTTCAAACACAGAAGCGCGACAGAAAGCTCAACAGAGGTGTCCGGTTCGCACTTTGTATTGGCAGCGAGTGTTTGGAAATACTATGGTTACAAAAGGCACAGTAAAAAAAATGTCGAGTCTTGCGCTAACCGTGCACTTGAAGGAGCTCGAGGATGACACGCCATCTCTCTCTCTTTCTAGCTATATATCCCAAATGGTGGTGGGGTCAGCTTTTCTCGTCTTACTTCTCCACTTTGCTCTGTCCTCGACATCGGTTTCGGATAACTTGCACTCTCTTATGTCCCTTAGCGCTACATCCTTCCTGCTCTGGGTCTGCCCCTGGATCTTCGACGAGAGACGGAAAGTTGTAGTGCCAATATACCAATATAGTTTGATGGCCTCCTCTTCACATGACCATACTATCGCAGTCGGCTTTCTTGGACCTTATCGGCGATGCCACGGACGTCCAGGCTTCCTCGTTGCGGATTTTATCGAGCCTGGTAACGCCGCACATTCACCGTAACATCTTCATTTCTGCACTCATGAGAACCGGCCTTATGATGCTCTTGTATACCAAACCTCCTCCTCTGTAGGACGACACACATTCGCGCTTTTTAAATGGTCGCTCGCACAATGTCGAAACAAATGACGAAAGATTTGGCACAATTTGATCTAGTGATCTGCTAGTGCCCAGGAACAATATTTCAATGCATGTTTGAAACAAGGCGTTTACACACTTTCTTGTTACAGTTAATACGAGCAGAATATCGTCGTCCACGTGACGTCCTGCTGTCACTAGTAGGTGACTTCATCGGGCGCGCGACAACGAGGCTGCTGGACCTCAACGGCTCCAAGGGCAGCGGTGGCAGCGAGGGCAAGCCGGTCGAGCTGCTCGACTGCAAGTCGCATGCGGTGAGTCAGATATCTAAGTAACAAGAGGAGTCCAGTCTTCTAGTGACATCATACTGTCATTAGTTGGCGACTTCATCGGGCGCGGGACGATGCGATGCGCTGGTCCTCAACGCGCTGGCAGTGAGAAATATTTATTCTGTCGTATGAATCATTTGATTTTTAAATAATTATATTCTAACCTACAAATCATAACATTCACTTGTCCGTTTTATTTAAATTCATAATGACACAAGTCATACATTTTATAATCCTAAAATTGTTTTTCATAATATTATTCATCATAAATTTTACTTATCCTGATATACGGATAACGTTTTATAAATGTCTAGTGACATTGAATACGTTAGTTGAACCGTGTAATTATTAGTATCATTTCAACAAGTCTCACGAAAGTTTAAATTCGTTAACGTTTTTACTTAGATTTTATTGTCTAATACTGAATAATCATATTACCCGAATCATCGAAACCGCCGAGGTCACCTATTTTCCTCAAAGGCCCTACCTCCGCACAGACAGGTGGCTTGCTTAGCGTCTAGAGCCTAGCGAGTCACCTAGCGAGTAGCTTAGTAAAACGAACATTATAGAATTTTCGCGACCGGCCGCACTACGCGCTTGGCGTTACGAAGAAATAAACGTGTTTGTTTTTGTCGCAAGGCGCGAGGCGAGGCCACAAGGCTCTAGCTAGACGCTAAGCAAGCCGCCTGTCTGTGCGGACGTAGCCTAAGGCAGGTCCGTGTAGGCACGACGACGAGCGAAGCGAGGAGGAATGTTAGTTGTACCGCGAACCTACGCGCGCGAGCCGTGCGAGCGAAGCGAGCGTGCCGCGGTAGCGGCCGGCGAAGCGCGAGAACCGATTTTTTTAATTTACTTAGCGAAAGAGTTTATTCATTAGGAAAAAAATAATTAGGAGTTGACGTACGTTCTTAGTTATGATTTTAGGACTAACAAAATTATGATGTACGTCCGTTATGAAGAAAACTGTTATGATTAACAAAGGTATGACATCAATCAAATTCTTAGTAATGAAATTATGAAGAAAAATTTTAAGACAACTGATCATTATGACTTCCGATGATAGTTACAGAAATTTAGGAACAAAAAAATTAGGACTAGCGATGATTATGACTACAATACGTTAGTATAAAAAAAAATAGGACAACGAATTTTATGGCAGCCAATATGGACCCGAAATAGAATTCTCTGTTTATTTGGCAGCGGCTGGCAGAGATCGCGCACTCGCTACTCAAGGTGTCCCCATACGACCCCGAGTCGATGGGCTGCCGCGGCCTCCACCGCTACATGACGCAGGTAAGAAATACAAATATGTTTTCGCCATAAAAATATACGTACACAATTGAAGCAATTTATTTTATTATAAATTATAATTATCTCTACGGTTCGCTACCGAAAATACAAATCAGCTGATATGAGCGTGTTTGTGGTAGGTGCTGCCAGCGGCCGACTGGGCCGACGACGCGCTTCGCCCCGCGCTCATCATGATCCTGAGGCGTCTGGATAAGGTTTTCCTGAAGATCGCCAAGAAGCCGAGCATAAGGGTAACTTTATGATACTAGTAGAATGCTACCGTACCATTTTCAAAGACAAAATATTCTTTTAAATAAAAATGGGCTTGCGTATGACTTTGGCCTAACCTGATGTTTTACAGAATTACGATCTATCTTTATGCCTACGAACGCTAACGGGCTTGACGTTCTTTAATCCATGAAATTCTATGAATCTGATAGATAACACATGTCCAGCAAAGTTGGAAGACCGGGCGACTGTGCAGACATTTGTAAGAAAATTACAAAATCAAGATCGATATTCAATTCAAAACATAAGACTGGCAAACGCAAGTTGACGCGGCAGCACTAAACGTCTTACGCATACATTTTGACTAACAGTGTTTCCGTGTGTTTGAATCTAGTGGGCAAGGTGAACCCACTAGATTCAAACACTTGGCTGAATAGCAAAGGTATACAATATGTGTACATTTCAGCGCAACACCGACTGGGACTCCGCTGCAGTATTGCTCAAAGGTGTATACGAAACCATGATACGGTGCCCGTATGTCATGCATTGGCAACAAGTAAAGACCTTACTCAATACTGTTCAAGTAAGTCAGACTCTATTCCACTAATTACGAACCTAATGATCGAATTCATGTGTGATACTCAAGATTCAAAAGACGTATTTACTGGTTTTGAACTTTATCGAGCAGAGAATAGAGTTGTGTTTTCATTGCAGGCTCTAATAGTGTCTGAAAACAATAGCGGCGAGAACTTGTCGTCTGCGACGGCGGCGCTCATGTCGCAGCTTCCGCCACCACACTTCTGCAGCACTGTCGTACGACTTATAGCGCTTCAAGTCATTAATACTGGAGTAAGATTCGTAGATTTGTTTTTAATGTTTTTAACTAAACGTAATCTCAAAAGTGACGCGCCGCAAGCATGCGTCAAGGCTTATACGCCGCGTTCAGTTTCCGTGAGATGGGTCATAATTGAGCTGTTGAACTGATCATCTTTCTCTTCCAGGACAGCTACTCATTGGAACAAATGTGCGGAGGCAGCGCAATTTTCCAGTCAGCGGAGAAGACTGAGAACATGTTAATGAATCTATTCATGCCCCTTTGTTTACGCGTGGGAAGTGGACGAAAAGGTGCCCACAATATTTGTTAAACTATTTTCACAACGGTAACAGTTTTAACTTACAGAACGTGTTTAAGTCTGCTATAGTAAATATTCGAAGAAAATTTCAAAGAATGTACAGTGCCGCAGACCAGAAAGTTTCATACTATCATCTCAGGAAACCGAACAAAAACAAACTGACCAACTAATGATCATGCAAACTTGCAACATGTGTTAAAAGAGTTCATATTAGTAGTTAGGGCCGCCTAACTTCTCATCCCACGTTTTTCTTACCCAGCTACCATCAGAAAACCTATTCAATAAGATTGTCAGGGTTTAAGAGTGGTGAAGCTGATGGTTGAGGTCTTGATGGTGAAGTAAACGCAGGGAGATTTTACACAGTGTTTAATGTGGATGAGAATTAGTACTTGGTAGGTACAGATAGACAGACAAAATATGTTAACCCGGTAACGCGCGGCTCTGTCAGCGGATGCATGCAGACTGACTAGGCCGGCGGTGGGGCGTTAGCAAAAAATGCAGTTAAGTATGAACTTATAGCTAGACATACATAATACAAATAGGTAGGTAACTAGAAATCGGGTATGAAATGAGCGCGTCGCTAACATAGCCCACCCCTAGTGCGAAGCACTATTCTACTATTGGCACGGGAGCGACGCGAGCCGCGGCCCGGCGCAGCACGCCGCTCGGGGTGGAGACTTCGACGACCCTCACTCGCCCGTCTCGACCTGGAAAAATCGTTTTAACAATACCTCGTGGCCACACGTTTCGCGGTGACCCCGGGTCCGCGATCAGAACGAGGTCACCCTCGCGTAGGGGTGGCTGTTCTTGCTGCCACTTCTTGCGAGGTAGCAGCAGAGGAAGGTATTCCTTCATCCAACGGCGCCAGTACATGTCAGCGAGCCTTTGAGCAGTTCGCCACCGTTTCCTCAGATATAGATCAGAGTCATCAAACTCGCCAGCTGTGGGTAAATTGGTCGAGGACCCTAATAAAAAGTGGTTTGGAGTTAATGCCTCAGAACTGCCTGGTTCGACCGACACGTGAGTCAAAGGGCGGCCGTT
Source organism: Epinotia ramella (assembly GCA_947578815.1). Lineage (NCBI taxonomy): Eukaryota > Metazoa > Arthropoda > Insecta > Lepidoptera > Tortricidae > Epinotia > Epinotia ramella. Next base: position 12,403,137 of record OX388202.1, on the reverse strand, counting down.
TACAATATTTTCGACCTCGGCCAGTAAGGTCAGCAACACTTCGTCCCTTGGTGCGCGCTCTCTAAGGATAACGCCTAGAGATGTCTTGACGGAGCGAATCAGCCTTTCCCACGCGCCGCCCCAGTGTGGACTTCTAGGCGGGAGAAAAGTCCATTGAGCGCGGTTGTTGCTCGCTTCTGACTTCAAGGCCTCATTGTTAATCTCCTGCATTGAGCGCTTTAACTCTGTGTGAGCACCTCGCAGATTTGTACCATTATCTGAGAAATAATGGGTGGGCCAACCACGCCTGGATGCCATTCTCCGCAGCGCCATTATCAGGGAGTCAGTCGTAAGAGAATGTACGACTTCGATATGAATGGCTCGAATGGTAAGACAGGTAAATAAAACTCCATACCGTTTTTCGCGGCGTCTGCCCACCACGACTTCCATTGGGCCAAATAAGTCTATTCCGCAGTAAGCGAACACACGCTGGTGATGAGCCAGACGCGCTGTAGGTAAGTCACCCATTCTGGGCGCTGTCGGCTTGGCCTTGCGTAATCTGCAAAGCATGCAACGCGATACAACATACTTAACGGTAGGACGTAATCTCAGCAACCAATATTCCTGCTTTAGATCGTTGACTACAGTCTCCTGGTTCCCGTGGGCGGCCTTCACGTGCCGATGCCGCACCAGTAGCCGCGCCAGCGGGTGCCGCCCGTCGAGGATCACGGGCCTCTTTGTTTCCAGCGACACGTCCGACACGGCGTCGATGCGGCCGCCCACGCGCAAGAGACCCTCCTCGTCTAAATATGGAGACAAATTCAACAGCCTACTATCACGATGCACATACTTACACTTTTTTATTTCAGCTATTTCAGTGCCGAACGAGTCTGCCTGTGCTTGTCGAAGCAGCAGCCGCTCCGCCTGCGCCATCAGCGTGCTGTCATCACAGGTGAGATTCCTACATCTGCAGATAAATCTGAGGACAGCAGCAGCAGACCTAAGCAACCGAAGCCAGGAGGAGAATCGCTCCGGATCTGGAATAGGTAAGTTACAAGTGACATTTGTATTTTCACTTATATTAACATAACCAGAAAACACATCGTTTGTTTCAGGTTCCAAAAAGTTGAGCGGCCAGGACCTTTCATGTGAGTATAAAAACTGTGGACCCTTAAACCACTCGTTCAAAAAGGATTCATAATTGAATACCTCCCTTGTAGCGATATCAGCTACATTTAACTTCGTAGGTACATATCGCCATTCCGATATATTTGTGAGCTCGTCAATTTCGCCCAACCGGTTCGCTTCAAACGCCTTGTAAGTGCGGGTATTATTATTCAACCAGTGGAGCACGGTTGTCGAGTCACACCAAAAATAGCGGCGCGTAGCGGTCAGTCTATGCTCCCTCTGAATGGTGTCCGCCAAGCGCGCACCAAGTAAAGCTGCCTGGAGTTCCGAACGAGGTACCGTCAGCTGTTTTACCGGGGTCACTCTGCACTTACTGGCTATGAATGTGACATTAACTTTACCATTGTTAATCCAGCGCCAGTATGCTACCGCGCACATAGCCTTTGTAGACGAATCACAAAAAATATGTAGTTCTAAGTTATTATAACAAATAGTAGGTATTATACTGTTATTCGTCAGCGCGGGCGTAGCACCCGTAGCAAGTCTCGAGGAGTCGATCGCGGCGTAGGCGCTTGATTGCGTCATTCTCGTAGCATCAGCTACAAGTGCTACGCCGCTGTGCGAGGCGGCCGCCCCATCCTCCGTCCCGCACGCACTTGTTGCGATGCGCTGGTAGCATCTAGGAATGCGCACATTACCTATTACCTTTAGTAGCTCCACCCAGTCACACCATGAAGCATAAATATCATTTGGAATCTCGTCATCCCAACCTAGAGATAACCGCCATGTATCCTGCAGCATAATTCGACCCTGTATCGTAAAGGGCGACAAAAAACCAAATACATCAAATATTGACATGACCACACGTAACATAACTCGCTTTGTCGGCCTTTGTTTATGTCGAATTATACTGTCTGGAATGCGTTTTAAAGAAACGTCAAAACCTAATTCGTCCTCACCTGGATACCATAAAAGCCCAAGTGCTCGCTCGCCCTCAAACTGCTGACCGACTTTGAACTTAACGGCGGCCGTCCCTAAGGTCTCTTTTGGGATGTTATCGAGTACCACGAGGCTATTACTAGTCAAGTTTCGCATCTCAAAACCACCACTTTTGTGTATGTCGGTGACATCCTTAACCATCTGTATTGCCGTGGCTTCATCCGGCAGGCTCTGTATATAATCATCCATATAATGTGAGTTAACTATCGCGTCGACCGCGGCGGGCATCGATGACTCATACCGCAAAGCGTTCTTATTTTTTATAAATTGAGCAACAAACGGTGAACACTTTGCGCCAAATATTAAGGATGTCATCGCATATGTTTTTACTGGTTCGGTGGGGTTGCTTCTCCACAAGAAGCGTAGGGCATCCTGATCCTGAGGTAATATTTTGACCCTTAAAAACATATCTTTTAAATCGCCCGTGACTCCTACCTTGTGTTCTCGAAACCGCAGCATGATGCCGAGCAGCGAGTTCAAATAGTCCGGACCCTTAAGAAGATAATCATTTAAACAGAACCCTTCTGTTCTATTTGCTGCATCAAAAACTAGCCTTATTTTTTTTTTATTTACGTTTTCAACGCCAAAATGAGCTAAGTACCACGTTCTTTGAGTGCGTTGAGTGTCTGTCAGTTCCGAAGCGAAGCCATTGCTAAACAAATGATCAACACGTTCAGAGTACCTATGAGCGTAACTGGGATCCCGACTCATTTTCTTCTCGATCCCTCTGAGCCTCGTAAGGGCACTGGGATAAGAGTCTGGCATCGCACAGTCGGGGTCCGACCAGGGTAGACCGACGTGCCAGCGCCCGTCGACCAGCTGAGCAGTTCGCTCCAGCTGTTCGACTGCGCGCTCGTCGTCAGCGTTCTGCCGCGGCTTACCTGTCACGCCGATAGCGTCCAACGCGAACCCGCGCAGCACCTCCTCGTGCAGGTCCCGCAGCTCCTGCTGCTCGCGGCCTCCCTCGCTCACGAACAGCACCGTCGCGCCGCGCGCCGCTCCCGCCATACGTAAGTTACCATGTATGCACCATCCTAACGGGGTGAGTGTAGCTGACGGCTCATTTCTATTACCCAAAATGACTTTAAGTGGCAACAACAAGTGATAGTTATCCTGGCCAATAAGAATTTCTGGTTTAACATCGATATCACACATAGAACTCATAATATCTCTTAAGTGAGTATATTGAATGCAATCAACAACAGACAAGTTATGCAACGGTAAATTTAATTCGGATACACTTCTTGCCCTAATAGAATGAACCTTATTGTCCGTTCCAGAGAGTTCTAAATTCAATACCGCACTGTCACACGTTATCGCGTTATCGCCCCATGGTCCATGTACTCGCATTGTTTCCCGATGTCCAACTAGTCCAGCTCGCGAAGCTAAATCGGCACTTAACATTGTAACAGTTGAACCGTCGTCGAGTAACGCATAAGTGTTTATCGCTTCACCGGTAGCCGTATGCACACGTATAGGTAGCACTTTAAGTAAAACTTTGCAACTACTAGCGTTTACGTTAGTGACCGCCTCTGTAGCTGGATCGGTGACGGCGGTAGGCCCCGCCAGGGGCTCCCCAGACACTCCAGGCCCCGTTGACGTGATCGGCACCTCACCTGGCGAAGCGCGCTCCGTTAATCGTCGCGCGCCGTTGTTTACATTGAAGTGGAGTAACGGGTGATGACCTTGACCGCAGCTATCCTTAGTACATACCGGCGCCGGGCAGTGTTCCCGACTGTGGCGAGAATCCAGGCACTTATAACAAATGCCGTTACGTTTCACATATTGCCAACGTACTTTCCTGAGTGCCTTTTTAAATTGCTTGCATTCGGATAATTTGTGTATGTATCCGCGGCAGAAATTGCACTTATCTTCGGTATTCTGCTCTGCTTGCAATAAAACTGTTTGTGGTCGCGCGTACCTATCATGGTATTTACTTTTGCTTTGATCGGCAAGATAACCGCCTGTATAAATGTTAGAAGTAGTAGATATACGTATAGCTTCCGTATTCAAGAAATCTGTTAAAATATCCAATCGTGACTTCTTGCCAGTTTTTATAACAGGAAAACTATAATCCGACCACTTCGATAACAATAATGTAGGCAATTTAGATAAAACCAGGTTTACTACACCTATGCCTTGTAGGTATTCTTCGCGTCCTACTGACCTTACGGCTTCCACGAAGTTCTGTACCTTTACAGAAAATTGGACTATATCCCTCTGGTACTCTTGAGACAGTGGCTGAATCTTCTTGATGTCCTGCATAAGCTTGGAAATGATGAGGTCTGGATTACCAAATCGTAGCTCCAGCGTCTCCATGACGCGTTCAGGCGAGGTTGCACTGATAAGCAGAGCTGAGACCGCATCTTTGGCAGCTCCACGCAGACATTTGCGTAGTCTCCAGAGATTTTCTTTGGGTTTAAAATCGCACACTTCGGTAGATTCGTGATACGCCCTTTTAAATTGCAGCCATTCCAATGGGTCGCCGGCGAACTCGGGTAAGTCGCGGGGAGTACAAATGCGGCTCAATAAATTGGCGTTGGGTTTGTTCTGGACAGAGGCTGCAGCTAGCTTCTGGACCGCATCGGCGAGCATCTGGACCGTGTCTTGTGATGTACCGGCAATAGGCTCGTCGGCGGTAGGTATCTGTGGCTTATCTAATTCCAGCTGGCTCTTTTCCATCCAGTTCTCAATCTTGCGTGCACAATCTTCCTTACTTTGTGAACTGTATGCTTCCTCCTCTTCCTCTAAGTCGGCTAGGTCTGCTTCTAGCTCTTTGTCGATAAGTTGCATCCGTATTTCGGCCTTTCGCTTTTCAGCTTCCAGGGCTAATCTCTTCTTACGTGCCTCGAGAGACGATGCCGAGGACCTAGATTTAGCTGGAGTATGTGAGCGCGCAGGGCGTGGCTCGGGTTTTACACTGCTACCCGCCATTAGGTCCGAAACGTGTTGCGTATTCATCGGCGTTTCTGGAGCATTCCAACTTCCTTGTTCATCTTGAACATTATTACCTGTAGCTTGACCTGCGGTGTCAAGACGCTCCTTGCGCACGGTACTCCGTGTCTTCACCATTATAGGCGTGCGTATCATCCAACAGATCTGGCTCGAAGACCAACTGAAGCTGATGGTTGAGGTCTTGATGGTGAAGTAAACGCAGGGAGATTTTACACAGTGTTTAATGTGGATGAGAATTAGTACTTGGTAGGTACAGATAGACAGACAAAATATGTTAACCCGGTAACGCGCGGCTCTGTCAGCGGATGCATGCAGACTGACTAGGCCGGCGGTGGGGCGTTAGCAAAAAATGCAGTTAAGTATGAACTTATAGCTAGACATACATAATACAAATAGGTAGGTAACTAGAAATCGGGTATGAAATGAGCGCGTCGCTAACAAGTGGGTTGCATGCACCACACCGTATGTAATGGTGTTCGGCTAAATCTGAATACAATACAATACAAGTAACTTTATTTACCAAAGCTGCATTACAATCATGAGTTTCACAAATGAGTGTGGTAAATTATCATTGGTCTTATAGTATCAGTGGTCCTCACACTAGGTCGAGCCTGTGTCGTGAGAACCGACAGGGTCATTGCAATGTATGGAAAGTTTGAAAAGTTTATATGGAGAGACAGCTACCGGCGCCATATTTAACGTTGATCGGTCCGTAATCGTACGTTGGTGCAACAACCCTATGAATAAGAAGAAGTGCAACTGCCCCTCTTAGCGTTGTATATGTCGCAGACGTGCCGCCGCTGCGACAGTCGGACGTGTCGTACATCGTGTCGGTGGTGCTGAGCGCGCTGTGCCCGCCGGCCGCGCCGGGCCAGCTGGCCGCGGTGAACGCCAAGCTCAACGCCGCCGAGGCGCGCGCCAACTCGCTCACCTTCACCGGCAGCCGCGACACGCGCAACACCACCAAACTCTCGCACCAGCTCTACAAGATCGCCTTCCTGGGTGAGTCCTGTTCCTGTAGGTGTACGTGTCTAACACACTCACGATGTCGGGACTCGTGTAGCGCCGACCCCATGGGTTCGTGCTATATCTCTGCTTCTTTTTAAACCATTAGTATCCATAAAGAGAGAGGCAAAGATACGTGCACGCATACTTTATATAGGGCCGACCCCACGGCGGGTGCCATTTTTTCGCGGCCGGAATACGCCAAAACACATGACGTGCCGCGCTAGTGTGACTTTGGTCCCTCGTACGTCATCGACGTCGACCACTCTGTCAAGAGTGTACGACTGAGGAGGAGGGAAATTACCTAGTTTAAGACCAAGTTTGCCTATGAGAACTTAACTTTTCCTGACAGCATTAATGAATCCATATTTTTAATAGCGTTTCTATAAGATCACAGAACCTAATTATAATATTTATAATATTCAATCCAAAGCATAAACCTTCAGCAACTTCCAAGCTTAAAGAGACGGCTTTGTTCTGAAATATGTAATTGGGTATCGGAATCCTAAATTCTAGTACATTACAATTTAAATTCAAACTAGTTGTGAACTTTATGTTTTGCCATTAGTAGGTGAGTATATATGCACCTGATTTTTACGCACCTTTATACACCTGGTTGTTTTTAAAATAGTCACAGTAGTATTCATTATAAAACTTTAGTACTTATAGTATACCTAAGTGTAGTAGTATTATTTAGATTCAGAGATTCTTAGATCAAATATTCGATTAAAATCTAGCATAATTTATTAACATTGGGTGTGTGTGTATGTGCGTGTGTGTTTTCGTGTTGAATGCCTCATACTTTCTTGTTGACTACGGAACTCTAAAAAGGTACCTTTTAAATTTGGGCTGTAAAAGTTACCCTCACATACCATACAAAAATATTGTGGTTGTTGTTGAAACACAGCCGGTAAATTGCTTATGCAATGCGGGCAGTATTGAGACTCCTATACAAAATTAGAGCCAGCCTTTAGTCAGTATGAGTACATGCCGTCATTGGCTCTAGGTCCCTGCTTGTAACGCTGAGGCAAACCGACCAACGGTCGTGCTAAGTTAGCAGTGACATATATGGCTCATCACTGCCCGTTCAACGCGAACGCTGGTCGCGGTGCCTTCGTCTGACACTTTCCAACTGTATCACTTAACACGTTTGCGGACACGAATACTAGGTTTTCACGCCACTGCTCGGAAATGTGGCAAAAGATGGTCAGAAAACAGGCTTCAAAGCTGGGGTGAGTTGGACATCGCACGAACAGGCCAACTATGAGTTCAAACTTTCTAGCCTTTACAACAATGTACTATAGAAGTCGTCTTTTGTTTCTATGGTCTATGACGTGCACTGTCGACAACCTTGCAACCAACCTTGCAGCCCTGAAGGTGCTCTGCGCCTGCTTCACATCGGAGCTCTGCTCAGAGTGGGGCCGCATAGCACGCGCCATGCGCGACCTGGGCCGGCGCAACGAGGCCGCGGCGCACCTGTGGGACTTCCTGGAGCATGTCGTCACCTACCGCACGCCGCTCTTCGTTCTCCTGCTGCCCTTCATCGTGCACAAGGTAACGTCTGCTCGGAGTGAGGCCATGCATGACCTGGGCCGGCGCAACGAGGCCGCGGCGCACCTGTGGGACTTCCTGGAGCATGTCGTCACCTACCGCACGCCGCTCTTCGTTCTCCTGCTGCCCTTCATCGTGCACAAGGTAACGTCTGCTCGGAGTGAGGCCATGCATGACCTGGGCCGGCGCAACGAGGCCGCGGCGCACCTGTGGGACTTCCTGGAGCACGTCGTCACCTACCGCACGCCGCTCTTCGTTCTCCTGCTGCCCTTCATCGTGCACAAGGTAACGTCTGCTCGGAGTGAGGCCATGCATGACCTGGGCCGGCGCAACGAGGCCGCGGCGCACCTGTGGGACTTCCTGGAGCATGTCGTCACCTACCGCACGCCGCTCTTCGTTCTCCTGCTGCCCTTCATCGTGCACAAGGTAACGTCTGCTCGGAGTGAGGCCATGCATGACCTGGGCCGGCGCAACGAGGCCGCGGCGCACCTGTGGGACTTCCTGGAGCATGTCGTCACCTACCGCACGCCGCTCTTCGTTCTCCTGCTGCCCTTCATCGTGCACAAGGTAACGTCTGCTCGGAGTGAGGCCATGCATGACCTGGGCCGGCGCAACGAGGCCGCGGCGCACCTGTGGGACTTCCTGGAGCATGTCGTCACCTACCGCACGCCGCTCTTCGTTCTCCTGCTACCCTTCATCGTGCACAAGGTAACGTCTGCTCGGAGTGAGGCCATGCGCGACCTGGGCCGGCGCAACGAGGCCGCGGCGCACCTGTGGGACTTCCTGGAGCATGTCGTCACCTACCGCACGCCGCTCTTCGTTCTCCTGCTGCCCTTCATCGTGCACAAGGTAACGTCTGCTCGGAGTGAGGCCATGCGCGACCTGGGCCGGCGCAACGAGGCCGCGGCGCACCTGTGGGACTTCCTGGAGCATGTCGTCACCTACCGCACGCCGCTCTTCGTTCTCCTGCTGCCCTTCATCGTGCACAAGGTAACGTCTGCTCGGAGTGAGGCCATGCGCGACCTGGGCCGGCGCACCTGTGGGACTTCCTGGAGCATGTCGTCACCTACCGCACGCCGCTCTTCGTTCTCCTGCTGCCCTTCATCGTGCACAAGGTAACGTCTGCTCGGAGTGAGGCCATGCGCGACCTGGGCCGGCGCAACGAGGCCGCGGCGCACCTGTGGGACTTCCTGGAGCATGTCGTCACCTACCGCACGCCGCTCTTCGTTCTCCTGCTGCCCTTCATCGTGCACAAGGTAACGTCTGCTCGGAGTGAGGCCATGCGCGACCTGGGCCGGTGCACCTGTGGGACTTCCTGGAGCATGTCGTCACCTACCGCACGCCGCTCTTCGTTCTCCTGCTGCCCTTCATCGTGCACAAGGTAACGTCTGCTCGGAGTGAGGCCATGCGCGACCTGGGCCGGCGCAACGAGGCCGCGGCGCACCTGTGGGACTTCCTGGAGCATGTCGTCACCTACCGCACGCCGCTCTTCGTTCTCCTGCTGCCCTTCATCGTGCACAAGGTAACGTCTGCTCGGAGTGAGGCCATGCGCGACCTGGGCCGGCGCAACGAGGCCGCGGCGCACCTGTGGGACTTCCTGGAGCACGTCGTCACCTACCGCACGCCGCTCTTCGTTCTCCTGCTGCCCTTCATCGTGCACAAGGTAACGTCTGCTCGGAGTGAGGCCATGCATGACCTGGACCGGCGCAACGAGGCCGCGGCGCACCTGTGGGACTTCCTGGAGCATGTCGTCACCTACCGCACGCCGCTCTTCGTTCTCCTGCTGCCCTTCATCGTGCACAAAGTAACGTCTGCTCGGAGTGAGGCCATGCGCGACCTGGGCCGGCGCAACGAGGCCGCGGCGCACCTGTGGGACTTCCTGGAGCATGTTGTCACCTACCGCACCTCTTTCTGCTGCTGCATTTCATCGTGCCCAAGGTAACGTATGCTCGGAGTGGGGCCGCAACAAGCACATTGCACACCTGCTATTCAAAAAAATATTGAATGTTGCCCTCAAATGTGGGTTCAAAGTTGTACTTTTCTTACCCGACTTTCATGTTTAATTTAAAATTTCCACATAGACACTGCAAATCAGAAAGTACCAAAAATAAATTCCGCCTTGGGCGTAACTTTTAATGCCTCGTTAAGTTAAAGATTCAACTTTAGAATCGATCGCTACGCTCGGGATGATATTGTAGAATCTTTCGCTTCACTCAGGATTCAACACACAATCACGCAAAAGCAAGCTCGACAGTCGACTATAGGCCGTTTGTGTGTTTGCAGTTATCGCAACCGCCGATCGGCGACAACGAGCGGCACATGCAGTTCGTGGTGCGCGAGCGCGTGCGCGGGCTCAAGCTGCCCGCGGCGCGCGCGCGCGGGGCTCTGCTCGCCGAGCTTGCTCGCGACCTGCGCACGCTGCGCGACAAGCACGACCACAGCAAATTCGGTCAGTACTGCCACAGGTCCAAGGGTCCATTACACGATGCGTAGCTACATGCTAGAGGATATAGTCGTTGCTAACGACCAACGGCGTATTACTATATTGTGCTCATTGGTTTACTTGGCTAGCGAAAACGCACGCCACGCTCTGTTCCTAACTACGAAAATCGCTAACCGTTTGAACTTGTGACAGAACAAATAGCGGAGAACATAAGCGCGGGCGGCAAGCGGGCCTCCGAAGTGTTCGGGCGGACGGGGGACAAGGCGGCGCAGCACCGGCCCTCGCTCATCTCCATGCTGGTGGGCCGCTCCGGCCTGCCGCGCACCCCCGACCACCCCTCCGCGCCACTCTCCGCGCCCCGAGGTAAGTGTTCGGGCGGACGGGGGACAAGGCGGCGCAGCACCGGCCCTCGCTCATCTCCATGCTGGTGGGCCGCTCCGGCCTGCCGCGCACCCCCGACCACCCCTCCGCGCCACTCTCCGCGCCCCGAGGTAAGTGTTCGGGCGGACGGGGGACAAGGCGGCGCAGCACCGGCCCTCGCTCATCTCCATGCTGGTGGGCCGCTCCGGCCTGCCGCGCACCCCCGACCACCCCTCCGCGCCACTCTCCGCGCCCCGAGGTAAGTGTTCGGGCGGACGGGGGACAAGGCGGCGCAGCACCGGCCCTCGCTCATCTCCATGCTGGTGGGCCGCTCCGGCCTGCCGCGCACCCCCGACCACCCCTCCGCGCCACTCTCCGCGCCCCGAGGTGAGTGTTCGGGCGGACGGGGGACAAGGCGGCGCAGCACCGGCCCTCGCTCATCTCCATGCTGGTGGGCCGCTCCGGCCTGCCACGCACCCCCGACCACCCCTCCGCGCCACTCTCCGCGCCCCGAGGTAAGTGTTCGGGCGGACGGGGGACAAGGCGGCGCAGCACCGGCCCTCGCTCATCTCCATGCTGGTGGGCCGCTCCGGCCTGCCGCGCACCCCCGACCACCCCTCCGCGCCACTCTCCGCGCCCCGAGGTGAGTGTTCGGGCGGACGGGGGACAAGGCGGCGCAGCACCGGCCCTCGCTCATCTCCATGCTGGTGGGCCGCTCCGGCCTGCCGCGCACCCCCGACCACCCCTCCGCGCCACTCTCCGCGCCCCGAGGTGAGTGTTCGGGCGGACGGGGGACAAGGCGGCGCAACACCGGCCCTCGCTCATCTCCATGCTGTATACCAGGTACAGTCGAAAAACTACGTCACACTTCGGATCTTAACAGCTTTGAAATAAAGTCGAAAATTGGCGAACATTTTCATTCGTCGACGCGACACTAACCACTTTGAACAGCACTGGCCCTTGCCCTCAATCAGGGTGGCGCGAGATAGTCTTTAGGCGCCCTTTGACGCTTTTATTCCGCCTCGTCATTTTCGCGCCCTTTATCCGGCGCGTAGAGCGACCACTCCCTCCGCTCTACCCTCGGGCCGGTGCTGACTTTGAAATATGATAATGTGGTGAATGTACTGAATGTGACAGCAACGCTGGTGTTTACAGAATCGGTGTCGAGCAGTTCCACCACCAGCCAGCACCTCGTGGGCTTCGACCTGCCCGGGGCGCGTACCGACAACGGCTACAACAACTCTAACCTAGGTACTCACCTCACTTATTAGCTTTCTTCGGTGATTCTACCAATACCTACTTGTGCGGGTAAGAGCGGTTAGACACGGCCACTTTTTATTGGCGCTACAAACGCGATACAGCATTGATACAGGTGATCCATGACTAATGAATATGAAGAACCGGCTTCCGTAACCTGCAGTTAAATTATTATTTATCCCCACAAGGTTGTAAGGTTATTAATTCCTTAGGATTTCAATCGGCTAGGGTGGGGTCACTGCTAATGAAAGATATCTTCCTTTTTATGCACATTTATGCAAACAAAAATTAAACGACAAAAAACAAAAAAAGGTTAAAGTAATTAAGATCTTCAACAAAAAAAATACAGCAGATAATATAATAAAAGAAGGAAAAGAATAATAAAAGAAACAACAAATTACGCTAACAATAGCAACACAAAAAAAACACAAAAAGATAAATTGTCCTTCGCGGTCACCAGTCTCGAACTCCCGTCCTCTATATCGCTAAGCCGACGTCTTACCACGGCGCTACAGTCGTTATGACAAACAGTCCGAAATAAGGCCCCAGTTTGGACCGGACACTCGTGAACCAGAATCAGCTAAAATTCAGTTGGTGACCACGTCGCAGCTATGCCCATGGTACGATACGGAAATCGAGATCACAATCTCCTCAGGTGTATTACTAAAGGGCGTTCCCACAGGCTGTGGACAAAATAACCCGTTAATGACACGGTCCGTACATCTCTCGTATAGAAAACCCTTAAAATGCTAGACTCACCCCGTGTCTGCCGTTTACACACACAACACAATACTACGACCAAACCATGGTCCGCACTTTAATTTGCATTCGCATACAATCCGCGATCCGGCGTACGCTAATCAGTCACCGTTGCCGAATGGAAATTTCTCCATCTACCCCCAACCGTCAAGATGGAGATACCCTCGTTGATTTTATTAACAGCGGAACGTTCTAAAACAAGTAGCCCATTACAAGGTGAACTGATGACCTACTAGTAAAGGTCACGGGAGTCCGCTGGATGCTGGCGGCGCAAGGCCGGTCATTGAGACACTCTTTAGGGGAGGCCTATGTCCAGCAATGGACGTCTTTCGGCTGATGTAATGATGATGACATTGACGATCTGCTTCCGTAACCTACATAAAGTTAAATAATAGGCAATATGCCTCATGTTCAAATTGATAACGTAGTGATGCTAAATGGATAGTAAACCATCAAATTATCGTAATAAAGTATAAATTATAGAATATCATATATATATATATATATATATATATTTTTTTTTTTATTTTTTTTAATATACTTACCGAAACAACAATTTACCGGATTTTCCATACAACGATACAACTACTTTGTACAATTGTGACGTCATACTTGTGTGTCTATCAGTATGAAGCGTTTTGCGCTGCCGCCAGCGACGTCAATCTTTGTCTCAATTTCTAGGGTATTTATGTTCTTTAATTGTAGTTGGTCCCATACAAACATTTGTTCCTCTCCAAAAACTGGTACGAATGACATCATAAAATCATCCCTGTTGATCCCCCACGTGTAGTAGTGCCCTGGCAAATGTCGTGAGGTTTCGATGGACGCGGGTGGCGCGGGACCGCTCATTGTGGTGTTTGGATAGTACAACTGAATGTCTGTCAACTTGCACCAGCTTGACAGGACTAGCTTTCCAAAAGGCAGCTCGCGTTTTTGGGGAAGCCTGTGGCAGTGCACATCAATCGATTGATCTGGGTTTATTGATCGGCAGGGTCAGCGTACGGCAGCGACACGAAGACTGCCAGCACGCCTTCGTGCTGTACCACACAGACTAAACTGCGCTTTGTCTCCTCCGTCGAGTTCAAGTTCACTACCGGTCAGCATACCTAACTCATCCACATATTTATGACTTTTTCATCACACTCGCTCGTAAATGGCTTCATAACATTTAGGCATTTAGAGCTAGAGTTACAATAGTTAAGGCGCCGTAGGTTCATGGTCTTCTCTCCCTCTCACTGAGCATAAGCGTGAGCGAGATGGAAGTGCGTGCTCGGAAGCGCGGATATCATGTTTTTCCATTTTAATTTTTTGGCCGTTTAAATAAATAAAAATGTAAACACTGATTTCTCTCAAACATGATATTGCCGATTTTTAGAAGCAATTTTAATATTTATAGCTTTTGTGTATAATTTGTTACGAATATTTTAAGTGTATTTTTGTGTGTTTTAGACCTATGTTCGTGATTTTTTTCTATCGAGCGAAATTTGCTTAATCATGTTTCGAAGCACTGATTTCCCTGCAGAAAAGCCTCAAGATTACTATTCGTATTTTTTTGAAACCATATTATTATAAACAGACGCGTTGTTTCAAAAACTTTGTTCGCTAACTTCGCTGAACCTACGACGCCTTAAATTACGCCACCACGCAGATCAAGCTGCGCTTCGTCTCCTCCGTCTAGTTCAAATTCACTACCGGTCAACTCACCCAACTCATTCCCATATTCCATATTAATAACATCTTCACTTGCTCTTTAATGGCTTCAAAACGGTATATAGAGCTACAATAGTCTAAATTACGCCACTGCGCAAACCAAGCTACCAGGAGGGTTTCGTCTTCTCCTTCGAGTTTAAGTTCAGTACCGGTGAGCTCAAACTACTCATTTCCATATTTATAACTTTTGAAACTGACACTGTGTCTTGAAGCCTAAAACGGAGTGACACACTGGAGCGACTATACGCACTCTTTGCTTGCGCACTTCGGCCGCTCCATCATGGCGTCCACCGGCCGCTATTTTTAACCCCCGACACAAAGAGAAGGGTGTTATAAGTTGTGTATCTGTCAGTGGTGTCGTAGCTCCCAAACGGATGGACCGATTTGAATGCGGTTTTTTTGTGTCATAGATAATTTTATCCCGAGTGTTCTTAACCATGTTTCATGAAAATCTGTTCAGCCGTTTTTGAGATATTGGACTTTGAAATGAATATGTCGGGGGTTTTTCAACTTTTCTAAGTTGTAGTTATTATGCGTCGTTCCAGTATGGTATCTACCTAAAGGCAGATTATAGAGTAGTCTGTGTTGTAGGCGAGACTTCGCAAACCCCGCTGTCGCCGCTGTCCCCCTGCGACTGGTCGGGCGACCGCAACGGCGACGACGACGAGCGGCCGCGGCTGCAGCGCGCGCACGGGCCCTCTAAGAAGACCTTCAAGTTCAGACGCAGCCGGCACGCTAAGCCTGAGGTATGTCTTGTCTGCAGAGGAGACCTCTCGAACCCTTTTACAGCCAGCAGCAGAAGTAGACGTGCACGAAGAGGTCAATATTATCTACATACTTTCTATAAAGGAAAGGATCTTGCCTGCGTAGCTACTTTTCTTGTACTAAAGCTAAGGTATTTTTTACTAGAATATATAATGCTTGCAGGAAACTTTTCACGCCACTGTTCGGAAATGTTACACGACAAATGGTCCAAATTAAGATTTCAAACCTGTGAATTATTCAGAATGTAATTCAGTGAACAGGCCTTCTACTCGTATGTAGACAAAGCCTAACACAAAGAGTAACGTCAAATATAATCAAGTCTACAGCGTCATTAAATGAACAATCAAAACTCGTGCGAGTGCTTTTTCCGGCACCCCGCTGCTGCTGTTGTTTTATGGAATGCCGACCTAATTCGGTTACAATATCTGTGGACCTCGCTGGAATGTGAAGCCCCTCCCCCTTCTCTTTTACCTACCCGCGCTCGCCCCGCGCGCCTTGCGCACCGTACCAGAGCGCCCACGTGACGTCATCGACGCCAGGTCCACAGATATTTTAACCGGGGTAGTGTTGTAAATTTTTGTTTACGATGGTATATTTTTTTCACTTATGCCTAGTGAAAAGTGTATGTAGTAGATGGACTCCCATTTTGAAGAGACTGATACACGGTTCTAGAGATAGTTTGAAAGTGATTGAGTTGCAGCCGCACGCCCGCCTGGAGTCGGACGAGTGCTCGTCGCCCGGGCCCGACAGCACGCCGCGGCGGCGCGCCTGGCCGCCGCTGCTGGCGCCCGCCGCCATCAACACCGACACCTCCTACGACAGCGAGATCTCGCAGACCTCCTCCACCTCGGGCTACAGGCGAGATCTTACACCTCTTATCTAACACCTCTAGTGAAGGCCCCGAGGTAACAAAACTGTACCTGAGTTACGTACGTAGTTTTGTTGGAGGACTTCGCTCTGTTCTCTTGGCGGACGGCCACTTACAGAGTCGTTAAGCACGGTCGTCACGCGCTCGCACGTCACCCCGTTCTTGCCTCAAACTACGTGGCGTCATTTAAATTAGGTATCTTATTGGAATGAGAACACAATAGCTGCCAGAGAACGCAATACCAAACAATAGGGGTGTAGACTCGAAAATTATTATTACTCCAAAATAAAGAAGGCAAAAAAAAAGACCGGGTTGCACTCCGGGAGTGCCGGCAGAAGTGAAAACTCAATAACATTGTAACAGCTTTTCGATCAGGTCACGTGACATCTTACGGTGTCACCCTAAAAATGAATTTGGCGCAAATTTATAAACAATTATCAATTATTTAGGCGGACGGGCCGCGGGCGCGTTGGGTGCGACGGGCCGGCTCGCCCGCCGCCGGCGGCGAACAAAATATCAATTTGTTTTTGCCGTTCGTAAATATTTTTCAAAGCTTTTAGGAATAACGTCCAAATTCGAACTATTCGGATTTGCCAATGGCAAAACGGTGAAGGACGCGTGAACAAAATTACAATTTATTTGCAGAATATGCTATTGCAAAAAGTGTTTAACGGCTTTATACTCTTACGAATAGCGTTCAGTTTTGAATGAAGTCGAATCGGCTAGCAGTAAAATATAAAAGTTTGTGACCTCCTTCACATCTGACGTCACAAAAATCTGTCGCGTATTTAACAATTTTTCCCCATCCCAAAAAGTGCTCAGCGCCGCTAAAGAAGTTTTCACTTCAAAAATATGCCTAGTGACGAAAATCCCATTCAAATACTTATCTCAAAGAATTACGAAGCTACAACCGTTTTAATATTGCTTGTTAGAGAGAGAAAACGCAAACGGTGTGTGACGTCACATTATCCGAGGCTGCCGGAGGGCCGCGTCGACGGTGGCGCCGAACACGATGGGCCGCGCCATTGCCGTCTTCTAGTGACGTCACAATCTTCCAGCGTCATCGTTTCATATGAAGTTGCGTTTTGCAAAAAAGGCTGTCCCTTATCTGCTGGCTGGCTAGCTGTATCTTCTGTCAAGATACCCCTTTTTAAAAAATTTGGACACTTATAACTTCGTGATTATTTAACCTTTTGCGTTGATTTTTTCTCCATTCGACTAAATTTTTAATCCTTTTTCGAGAAAATATGTCATTATTGATTATTTTATTTAGTGTCTACACCCCTATTCCCAAACATTTGTCATTAATGGCAAGTGGAGGCGTTGCAGTCACGATGCCCCGAAGCGTTATACGTTAGAGCTTTCATCTCGTACGCATGCTAGTTGTTCCCTTCTCCATCGTGGTTTCTCTAGACGTAGTGGATGTTCGGTTGCGCAGGGAGAGCTACAGCCTGCAGGCGTCGATGACGGAGTCGGTGGGCGGGTCGGCGCGCGCGGCGCTGGCCTCGCCGGAGCCGCCGAGCCAGCGCACGGCCACGCCGCCCAGCCCCGACGGTAAACACGCCTTCGTATGTATACCTTATACCGACATGTCGTCACGTCACCGCTGTCTCCTCCTTCCCGGGCCAGACATGTATGGGTGCGCTAGTCGGTTGCGGCGACTGTTTTTAACGGAAATGCCGCTTGTTTTGATTCGTTTTAGCAGACTTCTTCTGGCATATCTAATTATAACGAATTGTTAGTGTCGTTGTAAAAGAATGCTGCTATATCTATATTGATCATTCATATCAACAGATCTGGAGAAAAACAGTACTTACCTCTAGATCTTTCCCTGCTTAATAGCTCTTCATGATTTTCTAACGAAATATTTGATGTAATCGTACTTGAACAAATTTACGCAAATTATTTTATAAATTGATCTTATCACATCATTATTTATTTTTTAAATACCTAGTTACATTTTCATACATACATACATCTTTGGTCATGTACAGCCGACTTCAAGGTACATGTACATTTTTCGCCTTATCACAAACGAATATGGTGCAAAACTGTAAACATACCTTTTACGCCCACTGTACCTACCTACTTATAATAAAGTCAAATCGACTGTATCTCATTTCTATTTGTTCTAAAATTTCATACTCATTTGCATGGTTGTTGAAAGTATTAACTTTTTCATCACACTTGCTCGAAAAGGGCTTCATAATGCGCAGACATACAGAGCTATAATAGCCTGTGTTACGCCCACGGGCGTAATGGTTTTTTTCTTAAATTGTATCTGTCACTCATGCGGCAGTTACAAAGCCAAGAGGTTTTATATCAAATAGGATGTCTGAAAACGTATTTATAAATAAATTTAAACTTAAAAAACTACTTAAACATGTTTAACTGAATTATTTACAGATTTAATATGTAGTTATTTAGTGTCTATGTAAAATGTTTTTAAGTGTTTTCAAATCGTGGCTGTATACCGAAGGTCTTTGCCATACGCGCCTCACGTCAAATTCAACAAAATGGACGACTGACATGTTGTAGTTTTTATTACGATTTGTATTCATTTCATCTAAAATGTATTTGTTTCCTCGCAAATGTGATGAAAAACATTGTGTATAACACGGGCGTAAGAATATTGCAAACTCGAGTCATCAAAAGCCTTCTGATAGACTCTTGTTCGCAATATTCCACTTACGCCCCTTGTTAAACAATGTACTATTAAGAAACAATTTTAGTGTAAACTAATATATATGCACTTATAAAATATTACTAGGTGTAAGACGCATGATATTACCTACTTATCTATTAATACCTACTAGCTCCGTTTATACTCACATCTAGTGTTTCATGTAGCAGCAAAATTAGCGCTACCCTTGATCTGCACCACAAGTTGTCTAGAATAGTCTGAAGACCGTTCGGACATCTCACTCCACGACGCTACCGGCTCCTGCTACTAACTAACGGTATCATTGGAAATTTAATAAAAATAAATTTATGACTATTTCTTTTTAAAATAATTCGAGACACAACTTGTGATGTAAAACATGAATGTGTAATGAAATAATAGTATACATAGTAATATTATTTTGCAGCATCTATAAGCGAGTCGGGCACGTCGTCCGCCGAGCGCACGGCGCTGCTGGGCGCGGCCAGCCAGCGCTCGCTGTTGCTCAGCAGCGAGCTGCGCGACGAAGACACCCTCCTCTAGTCACGTCTCCTATACTAACTTACAACAAACACCATTAGGCCGGGCTGCACCGACTTACGATCACAGACTGATCGACGTTAAGAGGAAACGCTAAGGGCGAGATCATTGAGTAATAGGTATTTGTAAAATGTATTGCTGTCGCGCCAACCTCAAGCCTCCCCCCGTCTGCGGGGACAATAGACACAACTGCAGCTTGGACCGAAAATACCTATTAAAAGTACATAAAATCAACGTTTCGTAGTCCCCTGATTTCTTCTCCAAAACTTGACCTACTTAACTATTTTTTTTATTAAAAATCAAAGAAAGGCTTTGGCTGTGTTCCGGTTTTCCTTTTTTTTAATATTCTAGTCAAAATTGTTTTCTGGATGTTTGAACATAGCGGAAAATCTGGCATTTTTCTTAGGTTTTTGAAGGTTTAATATCTCTTTTAAGAATAAATTTATGAAATAAAGGAAAACATAGGAACATGTCAATAGTAGCCATAGATTTATGGGAAAAAAAAATGCTCTACTGCCATTATCCAGGGAGAAAACAGGGGACTACGTTTCTATGGAAAAACGGCCTTTGTGTTTCCTCTTAAATATGGCGCCGGCAGCTGTCGTTCCATACAAACTTTCCATTATTCCATTACAGACGGTTTGGTGCAACCCACCCTAACTATTCAAAAGAATGCAAGTCCTCCCCTACTGTTCATTAATAGCCCCGCTATTAACAAAGCTCGCCTGTCACTTCGCTACAAATAAAACTGAATAAGTCTAGACGTAGTCGTTAACGAATCTAGGGGTCAAATTATACCGTGGAAAAATAGTGATGATAGTCTTGTTGCTCGAAGTGACTTTAAATATATTAGAGCGGGAAAATTGGTCAATTATCAGAACATGTTGTAGGACCTATAGCGTGTGCCACATCACAAGCGAAAACCATATGAATTTTAGACATTACTAAACTACAAACTCTTCTATAATTAGATGTTTAATTATCAGCATTCTAGGAAGGTATCTAAAGAACGAATCTTACTAAATAAATATACTCATGTCATGACACTGCCTGCCTCGACAAATTATTACTAATGCAATGTTACGACTTCGACTAGCGAAAGATGTAGATTCAATGTAGAACGTTATAGTTAGATACTTATAAAAATTCCATAAAACACCAATGTTATCTGCAAATGGGCACTGCCAAGAAGTCTAAATATTGTTATTCAGCACGTCTATCATGAGACGGCCGCGACATACTCTCGATTTTTCTCGCACTATACTTTATTTATTTGAAAGAGAGTACTTCTATTATAGTCTTATAGGAATCACAAAACAAAAAATACTTATAAAGTTGATTAAACTGCAAACTAGGAAATGATTTTTGAAAATAAAACAAAAAATACGCTAGGTACAGAAAAAATTATACTTTTCCAGTAATATTTATGTTTATATTAATCAAGTAATTATTTCAAATTTTTCGCTTGGATAACTTCGTAGTTAAGGGAGGGGGGGAATGGTATTTTTGTTTACATTTTCCTTCATAGATCGAAATTTTACCAATGTAGAAAAAAAAGAAAAACTGTTTTAAAAAGTGCAACTCAAGCCCTTTCATATGATACCCCACTTGACCTTGACCCCAGTTGAATTTTTGTTTGCACCCTCCTCAAGAACAAAACAAAACAAAAAATACGCTAGATACAGAAAAAGTTATACTTTTCCAGTAATATTTACGTTTATCTTAATCACAAGTAATAATTTCAAATTTTTCTCGTGTATAACTTCGGAGATAAGGGGGGGGGAATGGTATTTTTTTTTACATTTTCCTTCATAGATCGAAATTTTACCAATGTAGAAAAACTGTTTCAAATTTTTTCATACTTGGATTTTTTCATACTAAATTAAAATGTACCTATATTTAACTTTCTCATTTTCCATGGATGTGGATAAATCTCATTTAAAACCATTCCAAATTTCAAATTGATAGCTTAAGTAGTTCGTGAGATATTTCACTTTGTGACAGACAGACGGAGTCGCACCATAAGGGTTCCTTTTTTACCTTTTTTGGTACGGAACCCTAAAAAGGAACTTACAACCGAATTGAGACATCCTCCTTTTTTTGAAGTCGGTTAAAAACACCGTGTCGCGGCTCTCAGATGGTTGTTCACAGTAAAACTGGATGTGATGTAGATAAACAAGCATTTATTTCGATATTTAGTATATAAGTAGTTAGTTCGTCAGCAGAACGTCTATGTAGGTACGATGTTGAATGTTGATTTTGATAATAGTTCGTTTTTAGTTTATTAAGAGGAAAGAGTAATCTTGTGTTAGATATTGTTTTATCAGGATTAGTTTGTAGTAAATGTATGACAACACACATATTTTGTACGCGTATTTTCGGCTCCTGGTTTACATACAAATTTTCTTATGTTGGTAACTGTACAGTCAGCATCACATAGTTAGTAGCAGCCAAAGTAGCCAAAGTAGTCAAATATATCGTAACACTTCCTTACTCCTGTAGTAATAAAGACGTGTTCCGATATATTTGGCTAGTTTCGCTGCTACTAACTATATGATGCTGACTGTAGTATAAGAGTGTATTTTTTAATTCCGGGCAGTATGCCAATATTGCCAATTACACATAAATTCTAAATCCATTTTGGAATTCGTAATATTTCTACTAGATTCAATGTGGATAGATAGTGTAGACAGAAGATATATTAAAAATCACAAATCTATTAAAATAATTTAATTGTACCAGCTAGCCTCACATCCCAACACTGACTTAACATTTTAAACATACAATATATGACCTGAGTGAAATCCGTGAAACGCAACTGTATTCGTTCGTATATCTACATCTATCGCACTTACATATTGGAGCGACAGGGAGGGAGATACACCAACGAACGACGTTTCGCGGTAGCAGCTCTGGTAGTTGAGATGGGGGTCCTTACCACCAGTTACCACCAATTTCTTACCAGTGGTAACAGCTGGGATTTTTTCCCCATCTCTTACCAGTGGGAACTAATGGGAATAGTAATTGATGGTAACTGGGTTTTTTGCCCAGTAGTTACCAATTGCTTTAGTGGTAAAACATGGGGAAAAATGCCCAGCTGTTACCACTGGTAAGAAATTGGTGGTAACTGGTGGGAATAACCTGTTGAGATGAATATTTTATATAAGTAATAAGTGCAGTTATCTTTCACAAAGAGCCTTAACAGATCATTTACCAAGTATTAGCTTAAAACTACTCAAATTAAATATTACATGACATGCTTGATGATACTGACTTATTGATAACAGTAAACTACATTTACTGCTTCTTACAAATCTGTGATGAAACAAAAGAATCAACTGTTCTCATTAGCTATTACAAAAAACACGGTGTTGTATATTAAGTTTGATAATATATGTTGTTTTATAGATGTTGTAGATTTTTGAATAAAGATTTTATTTATAAAACTTTGTGTTTCACAACACCACCCTCCATTTTAGTTCAGGTCGAAAGAGACTGTATCAATAATTATCGTGAAACAAACAGTATTGATAGTACAGATCATTAACAGTAAAAAGTAATAAAACAATATACAACAGTCATGGCTCCTTGCACAATAAGAATGGTTGAACAGCAATCTGTACATCGGGGTCCATAGGTATCTCATGGACATACTTGGAAAAGGTGATCACTATTTTATATATACTTCTTTTAACAGAAGTCATAAGGGCAGACTTCATCTTGATGGCAAACACATCATTCAGTATATGTTTCTTTGGCACCAGGCCTAGTTTAGTCAACTTGTCTAGATTGCTCTTTAAATTTACTAATGCAGAAATCACCATTGACAAATCATTCTGTACCACACCATACTTGTCCTCCTTCAGAGATGCAGCTGCAATAAATGCCAGCCCCTCGCACGTCCACATCACGGGCTGTGCCTGCAACAGCAGGAACTTGAGCTTGGTATCCGTCAGCTCACCGAAAAAGTAACTGATTCCTGGTTTCTGGCATATCCTCTGCAGCAAACTATGGAATTCATCTTTGATAGCATTCGCGAATGTGTCATCAACTTTCTTTCTGTTATGATTATAATCTTCAGGCTTATCTTTGCCAGGTGATTGCGCCAAGTTTCTCAAATTTCCAGAATAAACCGATCCTGAGGGGGATGTGATGTTCAGGGTCTTCTGAGAGGCACCAATCTCAATTGGTTTCACATCACCATTAATGTTTTCTAATTCCTTTGTATAGCTATTAATTATAGTCAAACAAGATTGTAATATATGATTCCAATTCCTTGGATGACCTCCTGGCTGTGACAAAGTAAAGATTTGCTTTCTTCTGATAGAATCCATGTGAGCCACTATCTTCAGGTCTTGAGCTCCTAAGTATCCATTGAATTGGGTTCTTTGAGCTAAAGCAGCATGCAGGGTCATGTCAGTTTGTGATTCAATTTGAAACTTCATTGGTTCAGTCAGCACTATATTGAACATAGTTCTCATGGTATACACCGAGATGAAGAACAAACTGGTGTAGAACCAGAGTCCAATCCAAATTCCTGACTTTGTCAGGTTTAATATATTGTCCAGTGGAGCATCTTCCAGGTACAAACTGTAGACATCGGAAACAACACTTCTTGGCTTGTTGCCCCACAAGTAGTAAAACAAGCAGAAATATATTACAGGCATTACAGAATTCCTGAACCCCATAGACAATATACTTCCTACGGCTTGTTTGAATTGTTGGAATTTGTTCTGATATACATGGGGAAACATGAGCATAGGTGTGCTGATAATATGGGCATTTAAAAAATAGTACAGACCCATCCACATACCACCAATCTGTAGGAATAAACTCTGCTCCATAAGACATTGTCCATCGTAATTTTCACATTTCTTCTTTAGTGCATTAAAGTTACTTTTAGCGAGAGAAGAGTACAAACTCATGGTGAAGTAACCACTTAAAGAGTACAGAATGCTGAATATTATGTTTTGAGTAGTGAATAGATTCAAAAACATTGAAAACCGTGTGAAGTACTTGGGTAATGGCACCATGTAGTAACTCGCGTAAATGTATGCTTGAAAAAGTGAGACCATCCCCAGAAGCACGACGTTCAGGCCCATTTTCCATCCAAATATATCATTGAAAGTTGATGCGAACCATGACAGTGGATGTAGAATATCCACCTGAATAGTAAACACTAACACAACAGCTAGAAATAGTTGCAGCCCGAGATTCCATAGCACTGCTGTTATCAGTCTTTCAGAAAAGATTTCAATTTTAGACTCCATACCGGCACTTTTATTAGGTTATTTTTATGTTACAATTTTCATTGCGTCCTTACAAGAATATCTTCGTCAAATTGATAGAAGACCGAATGAAAGATCAGTCATTTCATTTTAGTGAAATATCTTGTATCATATGTTACTTAAATATTACGTAGAAAACAGAAATGTACAAAACGGTCATGAACGGCCGCTTGTAAAATGCAGTAAAATGTCGTTGAAACTTGACAGTTAAACTATATAGGAAAGTACTCTGAGGGCCTACCGCGAAATGAAAACGAACTTCGTTCGTGTGTGTCTCTCTCTCTGTCGCACTTGCTAGTTCGAGCGACAGAGATGGAGATACACGAACGAAGATCGTTTTGGTTTCGCGGTAGCCCCTCTGTGCTTGATAGGTAGGACAGCAGCCAATAAAATCACAAGCCGCCGATTTCGTTCGTCTCTGGCGGCTGCTATAAGGAGCGGAGCGTTCCAAGGGCTGATATCGGTGGAGGTGGACGGCCAAGCAAGGTCAAAGAAAATCTACTATGGAGTGATCTTGATTTGGCCAGTCGCCGTGCTTCCGACACTTATCCACATCCACACACGCAGAAATTATGATGCAGTCTGTCTGCCAATTTCTTAGTGTAGCGTAGCGGCACCCAAAGAGAATCCACTACGTTGCGGCAAACGCTACTCGAGGCTCGTGTAGCGTTTTCCGTCGTGTCACGAGCGAAATCAGCAGGACTGCCAAGCAAGGTCACAGCAAATCTAGTATGGAGTGACCTTGATATGGCTGGCCACCGTGCTTCCGACACGTATCCACACGGGCCGAATCACGCGGCGGCCTGCATGCAGTCCTGCCGTAATCAGCCCGTGTAGCGTCTCCTTATAGCCGCGGTGGACGGTCGAGGGAGGTCAAAGAAAATCTAGTACGGACTACGGAGTGAACCTAGTTTAGCCGGATGTCATGGTTCCAGAAAACGAACTTCATCCGTATCTCCATCTTTGTCACTCGAACTAGCAACAGAGAGGGAGATACACGCACGAAGTTCATTTTCGTTTTGCGTTAGGCCCTCAGCACATCCAGGCGGGCCGAAGTCACGCGGCGGACTGCATGCAGCCCGTTGATTTAGCTCGTCTGGCGGCGGCTGTTGTAACTTCACTTTGGCTCGGTGTATATGCAGCATGATATGCAGCTTTAAGATCAAATTAGTTTGGGGGTATATACATTACATGATTTGTTAGTCCCAATTTATCAGAATCTGACTAATTGCTATCGTGTGGATGCATAATATCCAACCGTCAAACGAGTTGCCCTGATAGTGGCACTACACTTGGCGGTATTTGCCCAAATATTCGTGCTGCATCTTTTTTCTTCCTACGGCTAATGAAAGAGAGGCAACGACGCAACGCGAACACGCATTCCCAAGTGTAGTGCGACCGTGATGGAGTATCCACATTATGTGATTTTACCCCAATTTGTCAGTACAACATGTCGAAGTCATAATAGGCATGCGGCATCATGTTCAAATTGATAACGTAGTCATGCTAAATGGATAGTAAACCATCAAATTATCGTAATAAAGTATAAAATGGAATTAAAATCATAAAAAGATATGAACCTTGAAAGTTTAGAATAATTATGCATATTTTTTTATTGTCCAAGAGTAAATTTAAAGCTGCCAATAGAATCCTTACGCTTTTATAGAAACAAAATTGTATGACAACTATGTACTTAAACGCAGTATCTCGCGACCGAAACAACAATTTACCGGATTTTCCATACAATGATACAACTACTTTGTACAAGTGACGTCATACGAGGGTACGTCATCAGTATGGAGCGTTTTCCGCTGCCGCCAGCGACGTCAATCTTTGTCTCAATTTTTTGGGAATTTATGTTCTTTAAATGTAGTTGCTCCCATCAAACATTTGTTCCTCTCCAAAAACTGGTTCGAATGGCATCGTAAAAAAATCTTAGTCCGCATCCCTATTGGGTGTAGCGAACAGACGTAACAACTGCAACCAGTGGCTAGTACGCTAAGTTTTATGTCGGACATAAAGCATTCGTCCCATTCTGGCCAATATGCGAGTGCAAGAGGGAAAAATGCTTTATGTCGGACATAAAACCTAGTGTGCTAGGGGGTATTTCTATATAGTTTGTGGCTAGGGGGGCAGTTGCAGTTGTTACGTCTGTACGCTACACCCAATTATGACTTCGACATGTTGTATTGACAAATTGGGGTAAAATCACATAATGTGGATACCCCAAATCTATGTGCCCCTCGTGGGCCATATACATTACATGATTTGTCAGCCCCAATTCATCAGAATCTGACTAATTGCTATCGTGTGGATGCATGTTGCGCTGCAATCCAACCGTCAAACGAGTTGTCCGACTAATTGCATGAAAATCACAATTTGGACCATGGAATTGGCATGATCTGCCAAATGTTTTTATTCTTACAAATTTTATTCAAATTTTAAACGAAAATTCAAAAATATATACTAAAGAATATTGTTTTAATATATTACACTGTAATATTGTATTTTTTTTAACCGGTGTTTTGCAACTACAATTTCATTCAGTGTGGCCAGTTAACAGTAAGAAAGCGAAAATTGCCGCATTCAAACGGTCCTGCGAAGCGATTCTAGGACGACATCTGAGGATACATGACGCTCAATTTGGGTTTAGGCCAGGGTTGTCCACAGAAAGTGCGATACTTAGCCTCAAGCATACTGTTAGATATTACACGGACAGAAAAACGCCAGTTTATGCCTGCTTCCTTGATTTATCGAAGGCGTTTGACCGTGTCGATTATGAATTGCTATGGCGTAAGCTGGGGGAGACTGGGTTGCCGGTTGAATGTGTGGCTGTCTTGAGGCATTGGTACAACAATCAGACCAATCAAGTCAAGTGGGCTAATGCTCTGTCTAGCGAATACAGGCTGGAATGCGGGGTTAGACAGGGAGGGATCACGTCTCCGAAATTATTTAACCTTTATGTTAATGGGTTGATAGAAGGGCTAAGCAGTATGCATGCTGGTTGCTACGTGGGGAGCACCTGTATTAACAACGTAAGCTATGCCGATGATATGGTGCTGCTCGGCCCTTCTGTTGGAGCCATCGAACAACTGCTGACTACTTGCGAGGCGTATGCCCGGGCCCATGGGCTTGTGTACAACCCCACTAAAAGTGAAGTCAAGGTTTTTACGGCTGGGAAAATTAAGCCCTATTATGTACAGTCAACAGCAAAAGTAGATGATGATTTTAGTACCTTGTCACTTTCACTACTTTGATGCATACCAACTGTCACGGTATTGTCACGTTAAATGCGACAAAGTACTAAAATGATCATCTATATTTGCTGTTGACTGTACCACCAGTTTGGCTAAGCGGTAGTCAGCTGTCGGTCGTGGATAAGGTTAAGTACCTGGGACATATTATCACGAGTGACCTAAAAGATGATATGGACATTGAGAGGGAGCGCAGGGCGTTAGCGGTTCGTAGTAATATGCTTGCGCGCAGGTTTGCTCGATGTTCATACGAAGTAAAAATAACGCTTTTTAAAGCGTATACACAGTCTTTTTACTCGAGCAGCCTGTGGGTTAAATATACAAAGCGAGCCTATAGCGCCCTGCGTGTCCAATACAATAATGTGTTTAGAATGCTGCGGGGGCTGCCGAGGAGGTGTAGTGCCTCGGGCATGTTTGCCGAAGCCCGTGTAGACGGGTTCCAGGCGATCATGCGCAAAAAGATAGCCTCGCTATTAGGCAGGGTGAGAGCAAGCGCCAACAGCATTCTACAAGAAATAGCGTTAAGATTTAACTGTCAAATCTTATCGTTCTGGGTTGGGCAGATTAAGGGCGTTGCCCAATTTAGCATCTAAAAATTGTATGTTGTTTTTTCTGCCTACTTTTACTAACCTAATTTAGATTTAAGTCGCCTGTTACTAACATACTATGGATCAACCGGTCTGAAATAAAGTTTTTTTATTATTATTTACAATCTTGCAGTCTGCTTCGCAGGACCGTTTGAATGCGGCAATTTTCGCTTTCTTACTGTTAACTGGCCACACTGAATGAAATTGTAGTTGCAGTTGTTACGTCTGTACGACACACCCAATTCTGACTTCGACATGTTGTCGTGACAAATTGGGGTAAAATCACTTAATCTGTATACCCCATCACCTCACATTTCGTTATCTGTGCTCATGCTCATGTCTAGTTGTCTACGTCTAGTCACTGGTCAATATTTATGACATTTACTTTACATTACATTTTACACTCGACAAGACGTGTTTGAGCATTAATATTTATTTTCAAAACATTTTTTGAATATATCGAATGTTTTCTGCGTAATGTTGTATGGAGCGAATTACGGGTTACAATATTTTAAACATACAAGTCAACAGTGACGCATCGCTTGGTGAAGTTTATGTGGTCGCCAACTCTGGTGCCCTACATTCCTATGCATTTTACTCAAATGGAAGAAAGTTGTGCACACAGAGCGTGTCTTTTTAAGGAAGTGACTTAACAGATGCTGGCAATGG
The DNA here is from genome assembly GCA_947578815.1 of Epinotia ramella. Lineage (NCBI taxonomy): Eukaryota > Metazoa > Arthropoda > Insecta > Lepidoptera > Tortricidae > Epinotia > Epinotia ramella. The sequence continues at coordinate 12,374,358 of OX388202.1, read as the reverse complement.
ATTGCATCCCGTTTCGTGGTTTGGTTTGATTAATTGAGAAACTCTGGTTATGTATACTTTAATTGAGATAGCGCTAAGTGTGGGGGTGCTCGTCACTCTCATTACTGCACTCACCGCATGTGTTTGTGGCTGCAAGAATTCCAATCAGAAGTAAGTTGACTTTTTATTGAATTGCTTGTGTTATTTTTTTATTACCATTTCTGGCAAGAATCTTAACAATGTCAATATCAGCATTACCTTGTTACATTACATTTTGTTTAACAAGTATTACTTCACAATGACAACAACCTTGGGCTTATATTAGAGCCTTCATGGCACTCAGAACTTTATTATTATGCTGATTATAATTTGCATGACAGACATGAAGTAAATTAAATAGGTATGTCATGTTTTGTTATGTATTTATTTTTTGTTTGAATACAAATGTATTCCTAGGCAACAAACAATATTGGGTATCAGATGTAACTAACTATGCAAGTAAATAAATAAAAAATCTGTAAAGGATATTAAAAAACTTTTTTGTTTAAAAAAATATAATAACAGTAGGACCTGCTCATTATAATGTCTAATGAAAATTGCTAAATGAACAATATAGCCAACTGAACCACTAAATAAAAAAAATACAATACCAACTAGAGTAAACTACAATGAAATGAAATGAAAAGTTTATTAGTAACAATTGCCGAATTGTAATTAGTTGCAATTGGTCATTTGTATCATAAGTGTAAATTAGGTTTATACATCATTAAATTTTATACATTCTAATCTACTTTTATTCATCTATCTACATGTAGATCTTTATAAACACAGGTTAAGAGTGGGGGCTAAAATTAATTATGCATCCTTTTAAGTGTTAGGCATTGGCTGGTAGACTTTTGGATAGCTATAGTATTATTATGATCATATCATATGCATTTTTTTAAATAGGAAAATGGGAACAAAAAAACTCAGTACTTTGATTAGAATTTGTTCACTTTCATGAATATTTGACAACCATATAAATTTGCAATCAATTTATCTGAGACATGGTCAGTAAGATAGTTGAGTTTGTATATTTTGTCTTATACCTTTATTACATGATCTATGCAATCACTCCATTGTTGGGGTATCACCACTCACAAGCCTTCCTGAAATAAGGATTTTACTTCATTCACTTTATATGTTAAACCGGTAACCTTTAAAATTAAGATCCAAATGTTTATAACCTCTTACTCTTGCCTTAATCTTGAATCCATCTCTGACCTTACAATTGAATGATGAACCCAAAACACATGTATCTCAAAATTGACAGTATTATGTTTCAACTTTACACAGCTGTGTTTAAATTACGCAATAATATGGTCAACATTTGTTAGTGTGATACTGCCAGTTAGCTGATTTTTTTTAGCCTATTTTACAGTTGATTTCCCGTTATCTAAACTAGAACTTTATAAAAAAAAACTAGTTGGGTAATCATGTTTGGTATATAACTTCTATTGCCTCATTTGTACCAAGCAACATCGTGGACACAGTGCCAACAGCATCTGTTTCCATATTGTTTATTTGCTGTAAAGCACTGAAGTATCCTGAAGATGTACACATAAAAAAAACCCTTTACAAAGAATCATGTTTATGATATGATGCTTCCCATCATGTTGGTGCATAATTATAATTTCCAGTATGTACATTTTATATTTATACACATTAAGTAAACTACTATTTTATATGTATTAAAATGGTAATAAGGCTTAAGTGGGTCTTTACGCACACAAACCTGCTGTTTTATTTATACAACCTTCATCCATCTGTTTAATGGATAAAAAGTATTTTATATTGAATTTTGTTATATAAAAATATTTCGCGAATGGGTTGGCTAAAAATTCCTGGCCTACATGGCCTAATGGAATAAAATAAAATTTTACTGAACCAGATAGAATAGAATTACTACCCTGAGGCTGCTAGTGTCTATAAGTCCTACCATATGCCTTGGTCCATCCATAATTAATTTTACCAATAAATATAAAATACTTACGGTTGTCAACAAGTAAATTTCGTTGATGTAAATGAGAATGTGTGTTTAACAGAAGTGAGTTGGTCGGTACGGCCGGTGTAGTCAAAATCCGTTTCGACGAGGAGGCTCCGTCGCCGGCGCCCACCACGCCCGCCTCCATCAAGCGGTTGGTCCCTATACTGGCATGCCCTAGTAGGGAAAGGGCTACTAATCTACTAAAACAATTGACCACAATCATTTCCTCAAGACATGTTTTACTCTATGTAAATGTACTAGGCTAATTCACATTTATCTCCAACCTATGGTATATACATAGAGTTCACTGGCGGCCATGGGGTGGAAATAAATGGGAATAGCCCATGTGTACCTATTTGGTTGGTTTTCATTTCCCAATTAATCATACTGTTAACATGCATGCATATTTTGGTTTATTTTATTAGGTAGATCCCATTGCTTACTCGTATTCTAATAAACCTTTATGAGTATAATAGTCATTGGAACATTTGGAACAGCATGTTTTACAATATCGTTCATGTAAACTGTACAGTGTACATTCATGCACGGCAATAATCTGAAACATAAGTAAAGGCTGATTAAAGAATACACCAGTGATATCATACCTTGATATTAAGAAGTATTCAGCAAGATAGTATACTAATATATTCACTGCCACAGGTCACCTAGGAAAAAAAACAATAATTTCGGGGAAAAACCGATTGATCAAAGTTCCATTCCACCTATAAACGTCCCGCATCGACGAAGATATTTGAACACCGGTAATGGTCCCTGTTTCAAAACGGAAACAATTTTAATGGACCTCGAGTTAAACTTAAGTACCTACATAAATAGATAATTAAAAACTTGCTTCAGACATAGAAATGTCAAGTGCAATTCTAAGTAACTCATTCTTTGAAACACAACAGAATAAGGATTCGAAATTATTGAATCAAAATGTACAAAGTTAAGGAATTCATTTATCAATAATTTAATTGGTTTGACAACCATTGTGTAACGAAAATTATAAGCTGTAGGTACCATCAGCAAAGAAAGTGGTCTACCACTTTTGGACCTTATTTTGAATGCAATAGATTCGAAAAGTGGTAGACCACTTTCTTGGCTGACTGTACCTACATACGTGGCTAGCATAATTCTCGCGGCTATTTAATATGTATATACAGGGAGGAACATTTCCTTGGACTAAGCTGAAAGGACAGTGTTATATAAGTGACGTACAAACGATCTATTATAAATGTTAAGCTGGATTTAAAAGAAAAAAAAAACATAAAAATCGAAATATTTTATCTTAGTGACAATCCTAATACTATACATAGTTATTATTTTCATTTGAAATTGACACATGTCACAAGTCACAAGAATCTTGCTGACTTCATTGAATCTGCTGGATAGGGTTGAAACATACAGTTTTTTTCACCAAAGTTTAACAAGTTGTATCTCGGTAACCGTTAGAAATATTAATATGGTTACTAGGTGAGAAGTAAAGCACTAAACCTGATCTATATCCCATTTGCTTAAAAGTCCATCGATCTGTTCCACCCTGTATATACAGTAGAATTATTTGGGGTTTACCACTGACAGATAGTTTGCCTTCATTTAATTTTCAACTTTAACCTCATACAAATTAAGTAGTTATTTCTAAATCGGTAACAGTATTCTGAAAATTGCTTTATTTATATGATATTAAAGCTGAAAATTAAATGAAGGCAAACTATCTGTCAGTGGTTAACTAACAGTAATCGTAGTGTATCTAGCTTTCGTTACATACACGATGGATTTTAATAAAACTGTAGACAAATTAAATAGTAATATGTGTATTTTTTTGTAAGTCCATAAAATTGAATTACTGTCTGTCCGTAAATGCAAACTTCAGCTAAAACCTACATCACTGATTTACACTATGAATATTATAATTCCTATGGTTTAAACACTACATTATGAAAAATATAAGATTTTAATAATTGGGATATGAGATCAGCGAAATAATACACTCAGTTAATAATTGTTCGATAGAATTAAGTGATGCTCGAAACGTAACACTAAACGCTTACAACCATCTCTAACAACTTAAGAGTCCGCAGCAAGCTCGATTCTTCATACAAACGTAGTTACGTCCTTACTTTAATATAACATGTCACATTATCATGAAATTCTCTAAATATAATGAGGTAAGATATATCTAGGGCTAAAACTAGTTTATGACTCTTAAAATGTTAATAGAAAGAAAATAGAGCGAGTACAAGTTTTGCATTTTTAGACCCCAGAAAGTTGTTCAGTTCGGCGGCCTACTACGACCAAAATATAGTTTAGATTGAAGTCAAAACCTATTTCCGGTGTCGATTAAACTATGCAGTTTGAAAAGAAAAAAGATTTATCAAAATTGATCTTGTAGTTTTAAAATGAGAGCGTAACTACGAAAACCTTAAAATAAATTACAAAAATTTGATGCGAAACTGCAGCGAATTACTCTAGCGCGGGGAATGGTCCGGGGGGGGGAGGCGGTACGCACCGCCCTTATCATAGCTACTCCTTGCCGTGCGCTTAGTTTAGTGACAATAGTGACCCATTTGCTGTGCGCGGGAGCGACGTATTGTTTTGGTGAATTATCTTCCTACGATAATCGCGGTCAATTCACGACTTGGACTGATAAAACGGATTTGATTTTTCTTGGTGATACTGGTGGTGTGTGTGATCATACTGATCATACTGATCGACGATCTGTGGCTTTCTTATGGACTTTGCATTTTTATGTTACAAAAATGGATAAACCGGGTAAGTACCTACTTATATGCATTTTAGTCAAGTTCCAAGTATACAAATAAATTATATACATGTAATATGTACATATTATATTAATGTATATGAGTACCTAGTCATTAATCCTTAGTTGACGTGTTATTTAATTTATTTGGTAGGTAAACAAAATTTTAATCTCACAGTAGGTACTCATTCGGTATTAAATAGGTAGGTACCTACATAAATATCACTTGGGTACGTCAAATCATTCTGGATATGGCTTTGGTGATATATAGTTTGATTTTTTTATATAGCCAAAACAAAATACTTACTTAGTTAAAAAATAATAATACGCTATAAATTTAAATAAGACGAGGATGAACGAACGGACTTTATACGAAAACTACCTATCACACATTATTGCTTAGAAATTTTAATTAGTTTACCTAAGTAGGTATGTAAGTTATAGTATAGTATCCTAAAGTATATAGGATAGGTTTTTTCGTCACTCTCTATAGTAATCTACGTACTTCTATACAACGTGTTAATAAAATAACGCAAAACCTGAAAACTGTTTGTTCAGAATCGAGAGTAAAATGCGAAAAAAATAAAAAATAATTTTTTTGACGCGATTTATTTTTTACATTTGTATGGAGCAGGTCGCCCCAGACGGCCAACACTCCATACAAATGTAAAAAATAAATCTTGTCAAAAATTTATTTTTTATTTTTTTCGCATTCTATGCTCGATTCTGAACAAACTGTTTTCAGGTTTTGCGTTATTTTATTAACACGTTGTATATCATAATTATATATAGAAATTGGCACTTACCTACCCTTCCACTTTTTTGATCGAGTGACCTGACAATAACAATACTAGGTAGGTATCTAAATAAAAAAAATGACGACGCGACAATAGCAGTTGTTTCTCGGTGGTACTTGAACCTTGGTTGTAGGTATTTATTATTTATGTATGTACTAGGTTCTTACTATATTATGTGCTCAGGTTGGCGCTTGTCCAATTTGTAGATATAAGATGTACGGTCGAGGAAAATGAAGGTTTGGCACATGTCAACTCTATTGGAATGACATTAAGGTTCAAAAGTGCTAAACATTCAATTTCCTCGACTGTACAAGGTACATAGGTACATATATTTTTCAACTAAAACTATAAGGGGCAAACAAGCATACGGTCCACCTGATGGTAAGCGATCACGGGAGCGTATAGACGTTTATAATTACCTATAGTTATTTTTTTTTCTAGAAGCGAAAAGGTGTTCAGACAAAATTATGGCTATCGGCTCGAAGGAAGAAAAGAGGACCGGCTCGTCGTCAAAAAGAAAATATAAATCCTAATAGGTAAGTTATAATAAGGCTATAAATTCAAATTTCATTTATTTATGGACCAACTAGGATCATTGTTGTAAGTAGGTACTTTTTACCAAAAATAAAAACAATAATGTATGATCTTTTTTTATTTCCTTCAATACACCAAATCTTCAATGTGAATAAATATTTATAGGGTAGGTTCCTAGGAAAAAAGATCTGGATTCTAATTAGTGCGTATTTTTATTGATCATAAGATATTGGACACCTATTTTAAAAATACACACAACCGAACATAGAACCTCCTGCTTTTTTGAAGTCTGTAAAAATGACGAAGTTATGGCGCGTAGATAATCCGCGTGACTTCACAAACGTATGAACCGTGACGTTACGCGCACTTATAACTTCGACATTTTTTGTTTAGTGACCAAAAGAAAAAATACGTGTCTAATATTTTTGATCATCTATAATACGGATTTTAGAGTTACTTATTTAAAAATAGTTTAAGTACTATCACTGTAATAAGCTTGTTTTGGGAAAAAGACTGACTGTTAAGTTTCTTGCGGCGTTTCTTCTTGACAGTGGTCTCTGCAGAAGCGCTGGTAGGGCTTGACTTATAAAAGTGCCCTTGGCGGCCTACTTGCAGAATAAATATTCATTTATTTCATTTATAACAAAAATAGTGGTAGTGGTATCTGAAAATCTGCTATGCAATTATGGCACTAGGTTGTTAAAATGACAAAACCTGGTATATTGTATGTTATACTTATGTTACTAGTAACTACTACTTTTGTTGGCACATCAAAACTTGTAGCCTGTACTCTACATTTACGTTTTTAGTAGGTTAAATAATCAGTTAAAATTTGCCTAGCCGCACTTACGCACTGTATAAACTGTATTGTTATCTCGCTATGGAGATGTTCTACTGTTATATTTTATTTACCGCAATAATTTCGCCGTTGTATGAAGATATTTTACTGCGATATTTTACCTGCGACATGTATAGCTCCGCCTCCCCGCGCGCTCTCGCTTTACTGCTAGCGCCCTGTCTCCCTCTAGGTGAAACAACAACATTTTAAGGCGTAAGCGCGCGATCTCAACGCGGAGTTGAGCGGACCTTGCTGCGGACTCTTAAGCGGAGTGTCTATTATTTAACGCTGTGTGCGAACGCGATATCGAGATGTAACCCTGCTAACAATAACATGTCAGAAAAGGGAATTTTGTTTTTTTTTTATACAGGGAACTCGTATGGGTCTCAGACATATTAGATTATAATAAAACGGGTCACTCACGTCTCTGAGGTCGAATATATATCGCTCGACATGTTTCGAACCAATCATCATCATCATCATCATATCAGCCGAAAGACGTCCACTGCTGGACATAGGCCTCCCCCAAAGAGGGCCAAAGCGACCGGTCCTGCGCCACCCGCATCCAGCGAACCAATACTTGGCCCTTATTCGTGAGCACTCGCGATGCCCGCGCGCTTAGCGCTGAGCTTCTCGAACGAGGATCTAGTGTTGGCCCGTTTCATTATAATTTAAAACAAATTGTTATTAACGGATTTTTTGCTGACAATTAAATAAAACCTACTAGAATGAAATTAAGGTGGTTCCCATAAATTGGCTTTCCATTTGCGCGAAATTCCCCCTTTCCTAGAATAAACTTTTATAAACTAGAATTATTTGAGAAATTAGTTTGTGATACTTTGGAAAACGATTATTCGCAAATTATTCTCGTTTATACAAGTTTATTCTAGGAAATGGGGAATTTCGCGCAAATGAAAAGCCAATTTATGAAAGATTGTTAGGTTCATAAGTTTCTTAAAAAATCACGCTGTTAGCCTGCGAATGTCAAATAACGTTTTGTATGGAAAGGGAACCACCTTAAGTAGAACGTGGATAACTAGTAGCACAAGCTAGTTTTTTCTATTTTATTTAATGTTTACAACTTTCCTGTTATAATACTTGCATGAGTCAATAATGCCTGATAACAATATAACCCCGCATCGAATACTAGCATTATATAACAATAGTCTTGCATGTATTTAATGAAAATTTATAAATAATATTATTTTGATGTCAGATTAAGATAGTATATACGAGTAAGGCATGAGATTTGGAACCTGCGGCTGTAATATAGTGGACACAAAATAGATGGACAATTATACAATTGTATCGTATGTTTTATATTGGTCGCACAAAGGAACTTTTTCTACCTCTTCGTTTTGTATGTTTACCTATCGGCTAGCAATGTTCCAACGTATTGAACTCCATCCATTACGGAACGCGTTACTGAAGTATTGAGAGTACATAGGCACGTTACGTATGTATCGTATTGGTTGGTGTGCTGTAGGACTTCTAAATACCCGACCTTTCGCGAAACCAGTATTAATACCGGAACTGTCTTCTTGAACCCCGGGATATTAAAAAAAGTATTATTAATTTATCATTTTAGAACAAGGCTTTTAGTACTTTATTTGCACATTTGGAAACTATTAATTAAGACGATTATAACACGATATTCCAACAATTGAAGTAATGGGAAAGAAGTCAAATAAATAACAGTCTTGTACCACTTCACCACAAACTTATACCAGTGGTCATACGACAGGATAATCAGGTGGTATTACAACGTTTAATTCACGCGTTCAATCTCGGTACCAACTTAAGTATGTACACAATCAAAGAGTTATTATTAAATACTTTATATATCAATTATTATAAATGAAAGGAAAAGTCTATCTAGACACATGCACTAAGGGAACTCCATGGCACGGCAGAAATTTGTCATTTTGATGGATGATATTAAGCTTATTGTAGCAAATTTCGCTACTTTATAAGAATACCGGGATCCGATCCCCTTATTGTATTTTAAATACCGGTATTGAAAAATGCGTTAAAAAGGGTGGGGATGCCGGGATTGAAAGCCCTAGTGCACTGGCTGTTCACGCTTTATAGTGCAAGCGACATCTGAGGCTCTGGTATAAGTTTTACCGAAACAAAACTTTATGATCACGTTTGCGTTTTACCCTCTATTTGTATGGGATTTGACAGCAAACCGCGAACGCGGTCGTAACGTTTTGTTTCGGTATAACTTATAGTAGAGCCTCTGAGCTATTGACCATCTCCGTCTAATCTCAATACGTCAGCAGTGCGTTCTAGAATGAGGTGACAGCGACGTTTGAAAAGGAGAAAATGTTCTTTCTTCCTAAACGCACGTGTCGGCCGTGTCAAACTTCGGGCTATGAACAAAAAAATATTAATGTAAAAATAAAGTTAATGGCAAGAAAAATAAAATCTAATACAAAATACATAAGGCCGTGTTTACGGGCAGGCGAGGCGTGCGGCAGTATGGAAACGCTAACGCCTGTACTTAAGTACTGTCACATGTCTGTGCTTGGGCGACTTATGACGCGGGCCCGCGTCGCCTATAGCCCCGCTCGTACATAAACGCGGCCTAAGAAACGTGGTAAAACGCCGGGCTGCTATGATTGGTATAATACTCGCACATGGTTACACAATTCTAACGCAGATTTGAATTGGTGACGCAATCCACCTGATTATAATAAACAACACAGATTTCGTTATGGGACGTCTAATTAGGTATTTCAGGGTGTAGTATATAATCATATCATTTGTAAATAATACTCATGTCTCTTATGTGTATTACACATTAAGTGTACGACCTGAGAGCCCGCTCGGAGCGGAGCGTGCGGCGGGGCGGCTACCTTCTGCATGTTTATCATGCAAGCAACTCAAGCAAGAAGCTACCTTCTTGCACTTTTAACATGAACGCCGCACGCCCCGCCCCGCTGCCCGCTCAACTCGAGCGCGCACTCAGATAGTACTCAAAGGTGGGTGTTTTCAGAAAACAAATGAAGCTTTACCTACTCGGAGTGTAATAAATGAAAAGTACCTATGCGAGGAAGTAAAGTGCATTCTCTGAAGACATCTTTTTTTAATTCTAACTACTTATAGTCCAGTTTAGAAATGACGAATGTACCATAGTGGCATAGTATTAGGAGTGTACTCGGTAGATAGTTGATACGTACTGTTCCATGTGGTGAGGTATTATGTGTGGGACAGGGCGTCGACGCAGAACAGCCAGCGCAGCCTGCCCGAGATCCCGCAGCCGGTCGGCCGCCACGACAGCGGGGACACCGCCTCCGAGATATACGCCACCGTCAACTTGGATGCCGGTACCTTTTACACTCTAGCCGCGAACTGGCCATCGAAACGCACGCCGCGCCGATGCCATACGCGACGCCATACGCGCTACGTTAGTCCATGGTCTCCGGTTAACGCTGCACGCTACTTACAGCTTCACGTTATATTGAAATGTAGCTGCACAACTTGACGCTTCACGCGGCGTGCGGCGTCGGCCGGAAACCAGGCCTTAAGGCCTCCACACACCGGGCGCGGCGCGGGTGGGAAGCGAAGCGGTTCAAGGGCGGTGCTAGTTCCGGGTTCCCTAAGTAAAATGAATGCACCTTCGATAACTCCCAAGAGCACGATCTTTTTGTTGACCTTTATAATATAATCAGTAGGTACCTACTACTAGTAGTAAAACAGATAGTGAATTTTGGCGTTGATTTAGGTATTACACAGCGTTTTCTGTGAAGTGATTTTTTTTTTCAATTTAGTATCGCATTTAACTACTATAAGCCCTTAGTTTGCTAAAACGTTCATCAAGTGATAACGTCAGTATAGTCTAAAACAAATAAAAAAGTTATACCTATTTCCTCTAAAAGATTAAGCTAAGTGAGTTTTGGTCGGCGGCGTCTGGGTGTGCATTTACGCTGGGTATATATTCAAACAATATTTGTATTCTCTTTGCCGTCCCGTTTGGACCAACGCGTATCCAGCGCGGTAGCAACGCGGGCCCGCGTTACTAAACGCCGCCCGCCTGCGGTGTGAATATACCGCTTCAACTGCGCCCGACCCGCGCCGTGCCTGCCCCGCTCCGCGCACGACCCGCGTTCGATGTGTAGAGGCCTTTAAAGTTGACGCACGCAGTGGTATGAGATAGTATTTCGACCCTGAACAACTTTAGACTCAATCAATGGTAGTAAAATATCAAAAGAACGATGGCTCTTGTTTGAGTTACACACTTAACATATAACACAAATACATCACAACCTCACACGCTCAATAACCTTTAACAATTTAGCAGGGCCCTCCTCATTCGCGCGCGATTCGCGGTGAGAATCGCGCGTGAACTCTTCCTTGGCTCCACATTCGGAGTGTTCACAATTGTCACAATATTCGCGTTCGCAAGCTCTTTGACGCGGGCCAAAAACCGACAAAAAGTGGTTAACAAGGCGCGAACCCGCCATAAATGTGCGAATCTTTCACGCATTCGCGCATATTTTTCGCTCGTTGGCGCATGGGATTTGTTTTCCAATATTATTAAGGCCCACATTAATAATATTGGAAAACATATTCCATGTAGGGAGTAATTCTAATTAGATTTCATAATTTATTAATATTACTTCCGATGAAAAACCCATTACTTATCATTTCTTTAATGTAAAAATGTGACCTGAACGATTTCCTGAAAATCAGTAAAATGCATACAATGATAGATAAAATGGTATCTTGATCAGATGTGTCCGACAAAATGCATACTATCGATATTAATATCACACACTTCATCCTAGGGGATGTGGAATAATTTTTAAATTATCATACCTAATTTCAAACTATAAACTCCACAGTATTTTGTTGAACCATCGATACTATTTATTATATAGCCTCAATTTAATTTACCTCTGTGTTTTAATCTTTAAGTACCTAATTTATTTATTTATTTATAGTCAATCTCTTATCATATCGCTTGTCGAAATCACGGCTACTGTAAAATAAAAACAAGGCTATGCTTGTCACTATTAGTTCGCCGCACATGAAAGCCCCGCCGCTGTAGCGATAAGTTACTTATATGCTGATAACTGTTGTAGGTATCCACGGTCCCACGCTAATCGCCTAAATTGTTTTGATAACCGATAAGTAAATCTATCGATGTCTATTTCCAGGAAATAAGGTCGCGGTGGAAGCGTCCACGAGCCGCGACCATGCCTATGAACACGCGTACGCTAAACTACAGAATGAGAGCCATAATGTGTAAGTGGTATCCTTTTTTTTTTTTTCTTTTTTTTTTTTTTTTGGCCAACTTCACGCTACACAGGACCCTTTTGCTTGGCGAGGACAGAGCGTGTGTTGGCCAGAGGTGGTTTCCTTATCTGCACTTGCACTTATACATGCAACCATTCCGCTCTTATCGTTCATTCAGCAATCTGCGGGCGTAAGGTTTTCGTGGGCTCGCTCGGCAGTTTCTAACCGCCAAATTCATAAAAATTAAAATGCCTCTGCTAGATAAAATGTGTTTGTCCCTTTTTTACGCACACAAATGTCAAAGCGACAGATAAAGACAAACGAATTTTAACGGCATTTTTAGTTAAAATAGCCTTGTACAACGTTTATGAATACGGCCGTAAATGTATATTAAAAAAAAAATGCTGAATTTCATTTTGTATATAGCAAGATACCTAGAAGAATACTTAGAACATGAACATGAAATGTTATCTGTTATTTTCCTTTTGGCGAAGTCGAGGGTATTTACAAAACTATTTCAGTATAAATATTTGAGAAGGAATTTTTACATTATATTTGTTGACGTTTCAGTACCGTGGAAATAACGCCAGAGCAACGCGAGGATGAGATAGCCATTGATGAAAGAGATGCGAGCCAGTGCGGGCCAGGTACCAGTTTCTTTTATAATACGGGTGTACCGAGTCGAAAATTATTATTACTCCAAAAGAAAAAAGGCAAAAAATTATGCCTAGTGACGAAAATCCCATTCAGATATCTCTAAGAATTACGAAGCTACAACCGTTTTAATATCAATCAATCAATCAATCAATTATTTATTCTGCAAATAGGCCACAAGGGCACTTTTACATGTCAAACGGTAATTTACAATAAAATAGTAATCTTACACAATAATCATTTAAAATGATATATAAAAGGTTAACAAACTAAATGTCACTAAATTAATGTAACAAAACAAAATTGCAAAATATGACCATTACATTCGATATAAGATCTGTATCCAGCATTAACAGAAGTCAATGATATTATTTCAATATTGCTTGCTTAGAGAGAGAAAACGCAAACGGTGTGTGACGTCACATTATAGGATGCTGCCGGGCGGCCCGTCGACGGCGGCGCCGACCACGATGCGGCGCGGCACGGTGCCGTCTTCTGTGAAGTCACATTCTTCCAGGGTCATCGTTTCATATGAAGATGCGTTTTGCGAAAAAGGGACAGAACATACCCCTTCTTAAAACTTTGGACACTTATAACTTCGTGATTATTTAACCTTTTGCGTTGATTTTTTCTCCATTTGACTACATTTTTTATCCTTTTTCGAGAAAATGTGACATTATGATTATTCTATTTAGTGTCTACGCCCCTATACCTATCTGATTGTATTACTCATTCCTCGTTCTAGTAGGTACGTGCGGAATGATCTAATTGTCGTCCATTGCAATCAGAGTATAAACGTAAATACCTACATATAATCGTAGCCGTATTATTTACGATCAAGGAAATTGTAAGATGTACCATTTTGTATCTTGTCTTAATGATAATAAGGTGCAAAGTGATCAATATTTCAATTTCCTTGCGATACAATATACAGCGATATCAAGGCTCGACGACCAAAACTAGTTATGCCGGCTGTACACATTGGGCCAACGTTGGCGCGTGAGCAGAAGGCAGCTATGTAAACGAATGAGATCGAGTTATTATTGCCCTCTCCCTCTAACGCATAGCTGCCTTCTGCTCACGCGCCAACGTTGGCCCAATGTTTACAGTCGGCATAACAAGTTTTGGTCGTCGTTGCCGGTCACGACGTGAATAACTAAGTGACATGCCTAAATCAGTTGAGTACCCAAGTCGAAAGTGTCGAAACACGAACATTTAACATGAATGTTGTATATTATTCATTAGAGTTAGTGGTATCATCCCTATCAATCATCGAATATATACTGCTCAAAACACAATAAGGGGCACTTACATTTTTAGGGTTCCGTACCCAAAGGGTAAAAACGGGACCCTATTACTAAAGCTCCGCTGTCCGTCCGTTCGTCTGTCACCAAGCTTTACTCATAAACCGTGATAGTTAGACAGATGAAATTTTCACAGATGATATTTCTGTTGCTGCAAACAAATACTGAAAAACAGAATAAAATAATTATTTAAGGGGGCTTCCATACAACAAACGTGGTATTTTTTCCCCGTGTTTTTATAGATAATGATACGGAACCCTTCGTGCGCAAGTCCGACTCGCACTTGGCCGGTTTTTACTTATTCTTTTTTATTTTTTATTATTAGACATAAACTAGTTGATAAATGGCTAATTAATGATGTCCGGCATCCGTCAGAATCGAACCTCTTTCATGCTGGTCTTTAAGTCTAACAGCTGGAAAAAATATACATTATTGTTTAATATAATTTTCACGTAACGATCAACATACTTGTGGCCCTTATTTTCATTTCAGAGGCTCTAGTATAAGTTTTACCGAAACAAAACGTTACGACCGCGTTCACGTTTAGCTGTCAAATCCCATACAAATTGAGGGTAAAACGCAAACGCGATCGTAAAGTTTTGTTTCGATTAAACTTATACTAGAGCCTCTGTTGTATATTTAGATGTCGCAGGCATATGTTTCACAAAACAGCGCTGTTTTGTAATACGGCGGGTTGACGATCAGGCGGATTGAATACCGCTCAATGAAAATGTATGTAGAAAGCGGCGGCTCATCACCCCGCTGTATTACATTACCGCTAGGTCCGCTAGTCGTATTGAAGAACGATTAGCGCTGAACACATTCCAGCGGGTTTTCATTCAGCGGTATTCAATTCGCGTGATCGTCAACCCGCCGTATTACAAAACAGCGCTGCTTTGTAAAACAGCTAGCTGCTATGTAAAACGGCGGATTATGCTATCCACTGCGAAATAGATATCATCAGAGACCGGTATTTTCGTGGCATTTTTGAGCTGTCATGGTGACTTGTTATTTATCGCCTTTTTATGTATATCCGAGTACGAGCGTAATTTCAAAATAGATATTCAGCACCTTACTGTGCTAAGTCATTGCAGTTAGTCAATTGTATTTATCTACCATTACAAATAATTTAGGAATCATTCGTCATCATCATAAACGTTTTTCACGGTTGCATCCTAAAAGGGGTAAGGGGGAGGGGGGGGGGGGGGTTATAAATAAATAAAGATCGCCGGGGTCCGCTTTGGCGCCTGGCAATCTGAACTGAAGAATCTCTAAGACTAAAATATATTCGTAAAGATATTACGATTTTATTACGTAAATATCGATATTACGAAGTCCCTGACATTATATATAATAGGGGTTACCAAATAAAATAACCAATAATGATGAATTTCTCGAAAAAGGATTAAAAATATAATTAATTGGAGAAAAAGGTAAAGCAGCACGGCTAGCTCTCTCGATTTTTCTAGCACTATCCGTCTCTCTCTTATTAGAACACTTAGAACAAGAGGTATAGTACGAGAAACGTCGAGAGTATGTCGCGGCCGTCCCATGATAGACGTGCAGGGGATTAAATAATCACAAAGTTATGTGTCCAACGTTTTAAGAGGGGGTATATTCTGTCTCTTTTCCGCAAACGCCCCTTCATATATGAAACGATTGTCATTTACTATAACGCGTAAATATGTGTCGTGACGTCACGATCCCCGAACGTTTTCTTTATCAAGCAATATTAAAACGGTTGTAACTTCGTAATTTTTTGAGATATCTGAATGGGCATGGCATATTTTTATCGAGGGATTCCAAAGTAGAATGTTGAGCGTAACGAGGGATTCAAGTGCTTACGCCCAAGACGGAAAGAATTTTGCTACCGTGTGGCAGACGCTTTCCATACCTTCTATGAGGAAAATTTAAATTAAACAGGGAATATCAGGGCTGAAAAGTACAACTGGATCCCTCATTTGATGGCAACAATTACTTTTTTCCGAATAGCACGTGTGAAAAGAGTGTAAAAGGGCTTTGCTGGGATGTCAACTGGTTCCTTTTTTTTGATGGCACACTAACGCCACCTGGTTAGATGTGTAGAGTACTTCTATACAAACAATAGTTACTATGGCAGCTCAGCTCTAATCTAATAGTATTCGACCATTAAAAGTAACTCATATTCTCAGTTTTCATAATTAGATACGCGTTATAGATTAGGACGCATAACTCAAGACGGATGTACTTTAGAGCTGAGCTGCCATAGCAACTATTGTTTGTATGGAAGTACTCTACACATCTAACAAGGTGGCGTTAGTGTGCCATCAAAAAAGGCACCAATTTTGCGCAAGGCCTTTGTATTGTATTTTCGCACTCCACATAGTTGAGTGATTATACATATACCCACACCGATAAGTGACTAAAATGTATCACAACAGGGCTTACGGAAAACTTTGTGTTCCAGAATCGTCGGTGATATCGGCGCGCGTGGCGATCAGCGGCGCGCTGCCTTCGAGCCACGAGCTGCCGTACATCACGCCGCCCTCGCCGCGCCACAACCACGCGCAGCACTTCAGCGGGGACTCCACCGACTCCGCCAGTAACTCCTTGCTACATTACTGACCCACTATACCCACAGCCTTCACTACCCTACAAAGCGTGCTGACTCAAGTATTTTATGGATCCAGCATTTTTATTTAAACGCTGCTAAACGCAACTTCAGTTCAACGCATCCTCGGGAGCTCTGGCGACCTTGCTCACCTCCAGGAACACTACACTACTACAGAGCAAGTAGTAGTGTTATTATGGCCGTGGTCTTCTGCAAGGCGGAGGTACTTCCCCAGTTGGGCTGCTCCACATTCGAGCGGGATGACATTTCGCTGTGCCCTACCTCACCAAACTTAAATCACGCTTTGAGTGACAATTTTGTGACGAACCACATGCGACTGACAATAATCGTCGGTTTTGTGACCACCACTGACCACCGTAAAGACAAGACGCCTACACTCATCCTAACCTTGCCTTGTGCGTAGCCGTAGCTCTATTTTGGGCTTGGGCAAACGCATCATTTGCAGAGATCAAATACTGCAAAATCCTGCATTTCATTGAGATAGCAGGACTTGACCAAGAATTGTAGTAAGTGGTGATCAGCAATGGTCGCAGTGATACAATGGCTTAATGGCACTGTAATAGTAGTTTATGCAACTGATACATAATCAGAGGCCTTAAAACATGAGTGTGGTTTTATGAAACGAGCGCCAGCGAGTTTCATAATAGGATCACATGAGTGTTTTAAGGACAAATTATGTACAGTTTCATACACTACTTTATCTACACACATATCATAAGTACTCTAAGATGGGTTCAGAAGCCGTAGGGAAATTACCTGCATTGGTACTATAGTGCTACCTGTAAAATATCTTTGTTGAAATCGTGGCTGCATTTACGATAGGCATATGTTTAACGGACCACCAGATGTAGTAAAATATAACGCCAAAAAAATACTTTTTACTGCCAAAAATAGTAAATGATCACCAAAATTTTATCTCCATTTTAATGTGAAATAGTAACCCAAATTATAACATCTTACTATCCTATTAAAGAAAATGCTATCCTAATAAATCATTGCTGTTCCAAACATAGTTAAATGAACACCAAAATTTTATCTCCTATTAATGTGAAATAATAACCCTAATTATAACATCTTACTATCCTATTAAAGAAAATGCTATCCTAATAAATCATTGCTAACCCAAAAATAGTAAATGATCACCAAAATTGTATCTCCTATTAATGTGAAATAATAACCCAAATTATAACATCTTACTATCCTATTAAAGAAAATGCTTTCGTTTCTGGGACTCAGAGGGGCTACCGCGAAACGAAAACGAACTTCGTTTGAGTATATCCGTCTCTGACACTCGAACTAGCAAGTGCGACAGAGAAGGAGATACACGCACGAAGTTCGTTTTCGTTTCGCGGTAGCCCCTCAGTCTCCCGCCCTCCGCCCGGGCTCCCGCCAGAAACTCGCTTCGTCCGCCCTTCACGAGCTTCTGTCTCCGCGGGCTTTTATATACACTCTAGGGGTAGGACAGACGAGACCACGTGGAAGTGGGGTGCGCTGATTTGAGTTTTGGTAGCTATTTTTACCTTTCGATCGCTATAAAGAAGGAATCATTTAAGTTACTAGAAAATGTTTACTAACCTGAAATTCAATTTCCCTAAATTAATTAACCACTACCAAAAAACAGAAGGGTCAGAGTATAGCAAAGGGGGCGCAACCATATGTAAGTGTTTTGAGGGGGGGGAGGCGCAACTATAGGTAAGTATTTTAAGGGGGGGGGGGGATAAAAAAAAATATTATTTTATCGTAATTAATACACTAAAATAAGCATGTTTTGTATGAAAAACTTTTTTCTGAATTAAAAAATAGCCGAGATATTTGACCTCAAAGTCAATTTATGTGTCATTATTGGTTCTGGCGCTTCGCCGGCTGCTACCGCGGCACGCTCGCTTCGCTCGCTCGGCTCGTGCGCTTAGGGTCGCGGTACACCTAACACTCCTCCTCGCTTCGCTCGTCGTCAACCTACACCGACCTGCCTTAGACGTCCAATATCTTGGCCATTTTTAATTTAGAGACTTTTGGTCAGGTCGAGCGGGTCATGTACTTTTATCTACATGTTTCTACTGTTTTCTGCTTTTTCTACTTTTTTCCACTTTTATCTACATGTTTCTACTTTAATCTGATTTTTTTCTACTTTTATCTATGTTTCTACTTTTTTCTACTTTATTCTACTTTCTTTTACTGTTTTCTACTTTTTCCTACTTTTTTCTTTATTTTTTCTACTTTTTTCAACTTTTTTTTATCTTTTTCATCTTTTTTCTACTTTTATCTACTTGTTTCTTCTTTTTTCTACTTTTTTCTACTTGTTTCTACTTTTTTATACTGTTATCTACATGTTTCCAATTTTTTTTTACTTTTTTCTACCTTAACCACCCCCATCGTTATTTTTCTAAGTCCAAAAAATTGTGTCCATTTAGGAGCCAATATCTCGGTAATTATCAAGTTTAGAAAACATGATTATTTTAGCGTCCTCTATACGATAGCATCATAAATAAGTCCCGCGCCCCATTTGCTATACCCCAACCAACGGAAGCGTTTATTCAATCAAATGCCTATCAGGTTAAAAAAGCGCTTGTTTTGGCGTCATTATACTTTATTTGGTAACATGCATACACTTTATGGCAATCATAGTGGGTTATTTAGGTAGAAATATTATATTAATTTGCTCGCTAAGATTTGGTGATCATTTACTAAATTTGGTCTTCGAATACAATTTAATGTGCAGTGGTTAGGTTACTTAAACAGCTAGTACTATTGTAATGGTAGAATTATTATTTTTGGTGTTCAGTATATTTTTTTGGTAAAAGAGCTTATGGTATCAAAGCATTTTTTTGGTGGTCATTATATTTGATGCCTTATATCCGGCGGAGTGTTCATATCGTTCTCGGAGTCACTACTACTCATATTTTCAACTAAAATGTGAGTTACAAACAACTTTTCACAATTCTACTTTCGTAACAGCAAAAAACCAACAAAGAAATGACAACAGTAATGGCGGCAATTCGATCCTACGTCAAGACGAATGTTTTTTTAAATCAGTGTGTTTCAAAGAAGCCTTCTAAAGGGGGTCGCGGCTTCTCATATTTTCAGTTAAAGTGCTGTAAGTATTTTAAACAGCGTAGGGTGGGGGATTGCGAAATATTTTTTTCTGTTCCAAGGGGGCCGCGGCATGAAAAAGATTGAAAAACTCTGTTTTAAATCATATATGAGTTTTGACTGCTGTTTAAATTTAATAGTACATTGTGATACAAGTGAGGTATGTTGCCAATCACATCAGAGGCGGAATTATCATGCGAGCCGAGGATGTAATTATCAAAGCTCACGCGTTTCATACGACGTTTTTTTCAACACATTTTGCGAGGAAAAAATCCTTTTCATAAGATGAACATTTTATAGGTCTGCCAAGTTATTTTCTTTACTTATTGATGCCAACAGGTTTTTACTCACATGTTGTATGCATCGCCAAGAATTTCCAGTGGCGTCCATTCTATTTATCACTTCTAGTCACCACGAGTTAACATTTTTGTTAATAACCAAACACGCATTAACAATGTTTACAAATATCTGTGAAATAACCTATAATGGCGCGCAACAGTTTTTTTTCGTGAAGATTGCGCAGTGCGCGCGCATTAGATGAAATCTCTAAACAGCCAATACAAAATAAAATAAATATATTCGTTTTAAAATGTTATCTTTATAATTCATGTAAAATGTTATCAAAAAGTGAATAGTTTTACTAAATTAAACGTTTATATATCATATCCAAAAAGAAATAGTCAATTAATTAACAAAAAGGATTTAATTTGTTTAGTCGAGTAAGAATCCAGAATTTAAAAAAAAGCTGTACAATCTGTACAACCCGGTTACGTTAAGAATGCACTTAATGCAATCGGGATATAACCATAACACAAAAGTGTCGTAATGTTATAAAACACGCGTGTTTAATAGCCAGGATTATGAGACTTAAAGTGACACAATAAGAGGTACGTTACGAGCAATTGTGTTGAAAAAATCATTATCTTACAAAAATCTGTACCGTAATAACATTACAGTACAGATTTTACCTACTACCACAGACAAGAAAGTTCTCATAGTAAAATTGGTTGTCATAATGCTGGTAATTTCCTACGGTTTCTGAACGCATTTAAGGGCACTAATGATATGTGCGTAGATAAACTTATATAACGATTCACTGAAAATGTCCAATTTTCGAGTTGTTTACGAATAAAAGTCTTTATACCACCTGCTATCCATTCAACCTTTGAGCGGAGTGACATTTCATTGACTGCTGGCTATGCCAACATAATACCCTCGTTCGTATTGTATTATTGGTTTCCCCGCAAACTGAAATTGTTCGACATGTAACGCGTGGCTTGTGTAGTTCTTTTCAAATTGTTTTGTCAGCTTTCAATGTACTACGGTTCAGGACTATGTTATAAATAGTACTGAGATGACAGCTAAATGACGGGTATCACCCAAGCAATTTTAAAAACACGACATCCCGTGATACAAGAAACCGTTACAATGAAATTTGAATCAGAATGAATTAGGAAATAGAGTAAGTTTCTTTTGTTTTGAAGTCGAACAAAACAAATGCAAGTCTATTCCAATTTGAAACGTTCTAAATACCGTTGCAGAGGGCTACACCAGCATCTCCGTGCGCGAGCCGCTCAGCAACATCCGCGCGCTCGCTCAGCCTGCGCCCGCGCAGCCGCACTACGCGACCGTCTCCGATGACTCGGGTCAGTGTCTCATTCTATTTTATGGTCTAAATCATGTTTATCGGACGGTAGCAATGTTACTTCCGTTTTGGGCGTAAACGACAACACTTTAATCCCTAGTTCCGCTTAAGATTCTTCTGTACTCAGGAATCAATATACCGTCCTTGCAGTAAATTTTGATTTACGGTAGTTTGTTCCTTTAAGACACAATCTACCATTTCATACCCGCTATTCAGAAAAAAGTCATCGTTTCCCGTTAATGAGGGACCAAACTTGTACTTTTCTTCATAGAAGATGTGAAAAGCAGTACGGCAGCAAAATTATTTGCGTCTTAGGCTTAAACACTTGAATCCATCGTCACGCTCGAGATTCAATAGACCGCTCGCAATATAAAATTTGGCTTCCATCTACGTAAGACCACCCCCTTTTTCTAGTCTCTGTCAGGCCCTATAGTTGGAGAATGCTTCGAGGCATTATTCCGCTTTATGTACTTTTCCGTTTAGTACAATCAAAGAATAAAAGAAGTTCGTCACTTTTTTTACTTTATTCTAATGCCGTTAAGGTCCAAAAGTGACAAACCTTTTCATTCCGCGACTGTACAGTCGCCATCACATACATCTGAGTGTTCACAAACATCTGAGTGTTCACAAACATCTGAACACGGCTTTATTGTCAAAGCCATAGAGTGCACGTTTAGATATTTTTGAACACCCTGAAGAGTACAGATGTATGTTTCGCTGACTGTACAATGAAGTTTAAATAAATCAATAGTTTGGTGGCACGTGGGTGGTGTGTGTGTAAGTAGTGGGTGTGTAGTGAGAGTTGTTTCCGTTGTGCAGACGAGATGTACGCGGCCATCGAGGAGGCGGCGGCGGGCTCGGGCTCGGACACGTACGCGCAGATCCCGGAGCGGCGCCGGCCCGCGCCCGCCGCCGCGTCCGCTCCCGCGCCCGCTCCCGCTCCCGCGCCCGCGCGCGCCGCGGTCGAGCCCGACCGGCAGCAGCAGGCCAGGTGAGCCGACACCCGACCGACACCTGCGACCCACACCAAGGGCGGTTCACTCCGTGATGTCGTTGCGCCGCTACAACTACTTAATGCGGGGGCCACAATAACGAGAAATGCCATTAATTATCGCGATAATCGTAGTGTGGCCGTACTGATAACGTCCATTATCGCTATAATTAATGGCATTTCTCGTTAGTGTGGCCCGGGCATAATGGCCCTACGGGTGCTTTTCATCATGAGATCAGCTGGCTAGTGCCATAATATTACGTATTGTCACCAAACTTACTTGGCTGAAAAATGGGTTGCAAATTTTGAGGACAACCTACATACGGACAGTGCAAATTAAATAAAAGCTTGCAATTGTGAAAGTTTACGTATTTCTTATCCAACCACTCATGAGCGGTAAATGGGTTAGGATGAACTTTAGTGTATGGTATAGCCTGGCTTAAACCATCAAATACTTATTTTAACTTTAATATTGCACATTAAGAGTAACCAATTAATGTATTGGCAACAATTTAATGTTTAAGTAAACCACATTTTTGAATTTCAGGAGAAGTGCCCCGCCCGAGGTCGGCGCCTCCACGTCGAACGCCACCCATTCGAGACAAGGTACACTTCTATTGCCGTACTGCACTATTTAATATAAACCTTATGTTCGCGAAAATACAGGCGTGTTTGTACATTGCCGGCGCGGGAATGTCGCTATATCATACTTGGCAGGCAATCCTTGCCTTCGCGTCCTTTGTAGTAATGTACTATTATGTATCGTTATATGTCATTTACTATGTATTAAGGATTTAATCAATGTTGCCGTAGATAGGAGCGCTCTCTTGTAAGGTTATCCACGGAAGATCAGCGTCAATAAGCTGAGTGGAGTCCTTTTCTCTGACGCTTTTGTTAGATTAACATTTCGCGATAGTTTTAAGCAAAAATGTTTATTTTCCATGTGTTAGTCTAAGTAGCGTCTTGAATATTTTTTTTATCTTTCTTTTGTTTTATTCTATTTCTCAAACATGCAATGAAATATTGACGTAATGGGCTTCGAAGTGTCACGTTTCGGGCGCAGCGAGACGAGAGATCTCTCGTAATGGCATTTCATCCAAAATTGGAGGCCTGCGAGATGGTCTTTTTTAATGTTTATTCCACAATTTGTGGTACAGCATCACGATGTTCAGCCATGAACATGATATTGTTGAACGTTTATGAATACGGCCATCCGTGTCCCCTTAGCGTCTTCATCGTCGTGCTCGAACTCGACGGGCGCGCTGGGCTCGCCCAAGCCGGAGAAGCGGCAGGCCAACTCGCCGCTGCCGCCGCCGCCGCCCGCCATGCCCGCGCACGCCGCGCACGCCGCGCACGCCACGCACGCCGCACACGCCACGCACGTCGCGCACGCCACGCACGCCGTGCACGCCACGCACGTCGCGCACAGCGCGCACCAGCGCATCTCCAGCACAGGTCAGTGGTCGCCGTTTCGGTGTGACACCAGAGATCGGTCGGTCGCCGCAATCGATAGCGTTCTTACTTATGCCAATTTTAATACCCGCCCTGCACCTATCCCTGCGTGACTGTGCTGCAAAACATACTTTATTTTTTTATTTTTTACTTGCTTAACATTTGGGATTTCCTCGTAACCATTCGTTAATACTTGCAGGTGATCTGTTCAACAACGACAAGCTCCGCCGCAGCCTCAACGAGAAGCACCAGCGGAACAACAGCTGCGTGAGCTCGTCCGACTTCTACGGCTGCAACTACCCCGTGGACAAGCACCGGTTCAGCTCGGGCGACCTCATCCGGCCGCTCGTGGCCAAGGAGCTCAACTTCGACATCGACCGACCCGCCGCCGAGCGCGAGCCCGAGCAGCGCGCCGCCGACAGCCCGTCGCGCAACCTCGACGACATGTACGCCAAGGTCATCAAGAGAAACAAAGGGAAGACACCTGACGACCCGCCCAGAAAAACGAAAGACCCCCCGAGTGACGCCGACCCGCCCGCCGGCAAGTACCGCGCGGACGACCCCGGGTACGAGACCATCGACCGGAAGAAGTCCAACCACGGCTACGAAACCATAACGCACAAGGAACGCAAGATATCACAAAACCAGGACCCGGGATACGAGACGGTCAAGGATATAGGCAAATCCGCCCCGCACTCGAACTTCGCGAACAACAACACGCTCAGTAAATTAAACCTCACCGACAGCGGGCCGAACAGTATAATCGGCAGCGACGCGGGGTACGAGCGCATCTCCAAGATAGACAACAGCGCGTCGGACTCTGAGCCCAACTACGAGGTGCTGCGCAACGCGCCGCCCACGCCGCCGTACGCGACCATCGCGTCCTCCTTCAAGCCGCAGCCGACCTACTCCACCGTCAACAAGCGCGGCGACCAGTACGACTGGCCCAACAACAACGGCGACCGACCCGACCCCAACTACGAGTCCATGCCGCACGACCCGCTCTACAGGGGCAGCGGCAGCGAGTCCGACCCCAACTACGAGTCCGTCCGGCCGAAGGACCCCAACTACGACGACGTGCGTCCAATGAGGGACTCCAACTACGACGACGTGCGTCCGACGAGGGACCCCAACTACGAGTCGCTGAGGCTGAAGGACCCGAAATACGAGTCCGTTCGATCGAAGGTGTCGAAGAGCGATTCTTTGCGATCGAAGAAGGATCCGAACTATGAGAGTGTGAAATATTTCGAGTTGCCTAAGAAGGAGCCGCCGTACGAGGAGCTGAACAGCAAGGCGGCAAGCGCGGGCGCGGGCGCGGGAGCGGGAGCGAGCGCGGGCGTGCAGCGCTCGGACTCCGAGGCCGGCTACGAGCGCGTCGCGCGCGGCGCCAGCAACGGGACCGACGCTGTCGGCGACTACTTCCAGGTCTGAGCGCGCAGGGATGGGGGCAAGAGTCGTCCGATGTTTTAATATGAAGTATTCGTGAAGCCGACCTAGTAGGAATTTTGAGATTGTGCTTTTTTATTTTGTCACTTTATACAAATGAAATTGTTTACGATTCGTAATACCTCAAAGATTTAATCGATAATTATCTTCGCCGGGTATCTGTGATATATGTACATTATTATGATTATTTTACTTTCGAAGAACGGTAGAATAGAATATTTTACAAGTGACGGGACGAGTTATGTTCGTAATCTCCATTGAATAGTGTGTTCATAAATAAGTTTTAAGATCTGTATACCGATGTAGCGATGGTATACTGCGTGTACAAAAATAGATTGTATATGACAATGTAATTTATGATATATCTGATTATATTCTTAAGATTAATGTACTTGGAGCGTCGGAGATACTTAGTATCCTGAGTGTTAATATAGTTGGCGTAAGTTGGGTGACGAGTCACGCGAGGGGACATGAGGTGGGGACTTGGGGGGGGGAGTCGAGTGTTCGCCTAAGACTGCCTTGTGTCTTCGATCAAATACATCCTACTCGTAGCAACGACGACAATGCAATCAAAACCAACAGTATTAAAGTTCCAATTGAATGTTGCCTATCGAGTAGAGATGGCATTTTTATATCACTTAAATATATTTGTGGGCATCGGCACTGTAGGCGGAACAGGCCGCGCTTGAGACGCGCAAATGTAAATTATTTAAAGTTATGATTTGGAAATTAAATGACACGGAAGTCCAAAAACAATCCATTAAATTAGCGATTTTAAGGTTAGAACGGTGATTGATCCCGTCGAATACACTTGTGTATTCACGGCATGCCCGAAGGGGCGTATAGTCAGGTGTATTAATATACGTACATGGACATAAATATCTGTACTCGCCTCTATGACTTGACAATAGAGTCCTGTACAGATATGTATGTCCCTATATTAATCTACCTTTATACATTAATATCAGTAGATTTATAGTTATAGAGCTACGGTAGCCTAGTGGTTCAGGCATGCGGCTGTCAAGCGGCGGTTGCGGGTTCCAATCCCGGCTCGTACCAATGAGTTTTTCGGAAGTAAAGTACATAAGTACGGAATATTTACCGTTAGCTTTTCGGTGAAGGAAAACATCGTGAGGAAACCGGTCTAGTTTTCCCTCTGGGTTCGAAGGTCAGATGGCAGTCGCTTTCGTATAACTAGTGCCTATGCCAAATCTTGGGATTAGGTGTCAAAGCGTACCCCGGGCTCCTTTAGGGGCACTACCGGGAATAACGCTAGGAGGATGATGATCAGCAGATTTATAGTTATAGTTAAGGCGAATATTGGCATTAGTGCATGCCCAATTGCCCACTCCGCAATGACTGCTCCGTTTACACTGCCGAGCCGTGTTAGTGGTGACTATTATTATATTTTCTAATAATTTATGTTCCATGTTGTTATGTTGAATTTGTTATAAAAATATTATTTAAGAGACTTAAGTAATTATTTGGTGTCATAACTTTTACTGTTATTGGTAGGAGTTGATTTTTGTGATTAGTACCTGAGCATATTATTTTACATTCATTATAATGGCCTAACACTTCAACATTCATGCCTTAAATAGTATGTTGTATTAAAAGCTTGTGTCCACGATTTGTACCAATTTACTGCAAGCTTGATTCCGCACAATGCCATTGATATTATTCTCTACCGTTTTTAACATTTGACTTTTTAAAATGTAATGTAAGTTATGTGATAACAATGAACACCATTTTTATATTAAATTTCCAGTTAAATAATGCTCCCTACGTGTCACTCACCTAAAACTGTACACTATTCCACAAAACAACCATTCCACATCTAATAATAGGTTCAATGACTAAAGTAATATTTAATGGAATTAAAAATATGCCATAAACTGACTAGTTTATATATCTTCCCGGACTACGCATTTCGATTTCGATGTCATTACCAATTGGGAATTGCAAGCAATTGCACGCCTCGCCCGGTCACACGGGACGGGATGCGAAGCGACGAAAAAACCTTTTTTTTTTAATGGAATTAAAAATATGCCATAAACTGACTTTAGTTTATATATCTTCCCGGACTACGCATTTCGATTTCGATGTCATTACCAATTGGGAATTGCAAGCAATTGCACGCCTCGCCCGGTCACACAGGACGGGATGCGAAGCGATGAAAATACTTTTTTTTTAATACTACGACGGTGGCAAACAAGCGTACGGCCCGCCTGATGGTAAGCGGACACCGCAGCCTATAGACGCATGTAAGTCCAAAGTAGTAACATGTGCGTTGCCGACCCTTGATATGTTTGAGGATTCGCCGTGTTGACAGCTGCCCCCCTAGCACACTAGGTTTTATGTCCGACATAAAGCATTTATCCCTCTTGCACTCGCATATTGGCCAGAATGGGACGAATGCTTTATGTCCGACATAAAACTTAGCGTACTAGCCCCTCTGAAGGAACAAATTCCCTCGCTCTCAATACAACGCATCCTCGGGAGCTCTGGCGACCTTGCTCACCTCCAGGAACAGAACACTAATACAGAGCAAGTAGTAGTGTTATTATGGCTGTAGTCTTCTGCAAGGCGGAGGTACTTCCCCAGTTGGGCTGCTCCAAATTCGAGCGGGATGACATTTCGCTGTGCCCTACCTCTCCATAAACTTGTATGGCTCAACGTATATTCACTGCTCTTATGCAGCTAAATGAAGTTCCAACACTTCTAGTTCACAACGAAGCAGCAATTCGTCTGGCACACAATCCCGAGTTCCACAAGAGAACTAAACATAAAAGAATCAAGGGAAATATAATTGTGGAGCTTACTAGCACAAGCCAGTTGGCAGATATGCTAACAAAAGCTATGCCAAGACCAACGCTGATTCAGGAGTCTTATCGGACTAACTGAAACCTTCTAATCGAATCAATGAAAACCTTAATTGAGGGAAAGTATTAAAGTTGAAACCCTGAAGGAATTTCAAGTGGTTGTTGCAATATAAGCTTAGCATATTATATCTTAAAGAAAGTTATATTATATCTTTAGAAGTCTGGTTTTACTTTAAATATCCTCTACTTTATTAATAGGTTCTATCCTATAAGTTTTCGAACAATAATAACATTCAGTCTGAGAAATAAGATAAAGGTAGAATCAGACCGTTCACTTTTCTTTCATTTTCTTGTTTCATTTTGCATCTTTCGCTCCAAAGTGACAAGTCTGAACGAAAAGTGAAACAAAACATGAAAGAAAAATGAAGCATTCACACGAGTGAACATTTATTCAAGTGAACCGTCTGATTCTACCTTTACCGCAATGTTGGGGACTTTCCAATATATACATTTTTACTCGCTAATAAATAAATGAAATAACCATGAATAAATATTGGGTTAAAGATTTAACATGAGTTTTTCAGTTTGAACCGAGCGCTGAATAAGTGGCGATGGCGGAAATACACGATTTGACAGATGTTATTAATTATCACGAACGAAGCGTATGGATGAACTCTATAGGAGACGCTACACGAGCGGAATCGGCAGGAATTCCAAGCAAGGTCACATAAAATCTAGTATGGAGTGACCTTGATTTAAGTTTACTATTGACCGCCGCGCCAGTCTGTGTGATGAGAGGCCTTATGGCCCTGCCACAGACAGGCGAACTGAATTTCGCCGCCGAACGTGTATGTGGCCCTAAAATGCTTTAGAAACTAAACTAAACGCAGTTATGTCATATTGACACTGACAAATAATTGACAACTCACGTTCGTACATTTCTGTCATACACAGTTGGACCTGTGCTTATACACCGATTGCAAACAATCACGTACGTCCAATTATTTGCAAGAAAAAACATAAACTAACTTTACTAGGTATGGCAAACTACAATAATCCCAATGATTACTCCTGGCAAGGCCAAAATAACAGCCAGAATTATTCGTTCAATACCTCCAACGCTTTTGGTGACCAAGCTCAAACGTTGGGTACGTATGGATTAAGAGAATTTAATTAGATCATAAGTTATGATCAATAGCTAAAGATTTATTATATTTAGACTTCCAGAGCTTTCCCTCGGACCACCAGGATTTCTCGTTCGACCAAGGCGGGCAGAATGCATTTCCTCCCAACAACAACCAGTACTACAACCCAAATATGTTTCAAGCCGCGCCTATACCTGGCGAGCCAGTGACAGAAGCCACAGATTTTGATGAACCACCTCTGCTTGACGAGCTAGAAATATACCCTGATAGAATATTGGAGAAAACTTTGGCTGTCATGAATCCCTTCCATGGACAATCAAAAGCAGATGATGCCAATTTCTTATTGAGAGACACAGATATTGCTGGTCCAATAGCTTTCTGTTTAGCATTAGCGGTGTGTCTATTTCTTTCAGGAAATAAAGCTCACTTTGGATATGTTTATGGCCTCTCTGTTATGTCTGTTATATTGATGTATTCTTTACTTGCACTCATGAGCCGTACTGAAGGTGTGTTCACATTACTCAGTGTTGCAAGTGTACTGGGCTATTGTATGTTACCCATGGTTGTGCTGGCAGGACTGGGTATATTCCTTTCCCTAGAAGGGACAATTGGACTTTCCCTATCAGCGGTGGCTGTAATTTGGTCAGCCCTGTCTGCAAGCAGGTTGTTTGTGACTATGTCTGGAGATGCAGAGCAGAGGCCGCTCATTGCATACCCATGTGCTTTAGTCAATGGAGTATTTGCTTTATTAGTTCTATTTTAATATTAATTTTACCTCCTTGTTTTGTTACTTACAACTAATATTCTCAGTACAGTCAATCTTGGTAAGTTTGTGTACCATTAAATATTGGATAACTTTAAATGACCCTTTTTGTAACCTTTTCATAAGGTCAAATCACATCTACAATTTAACCCTTTGGACGCCATTCTTCACGTACGAAAGTGACACCTATATACCAGGTATTTTTGCATAAGAGTGACAATATGGCATATTGTCACTCTTATGATGGACCTTAATTGAAAGCATGAAGGTGACTTTGACAGTGCACACCATAACACCTAAATGTATTCCTGACACTGTGGTCACAACAACACTCAACGCCTATAGGTGTTCATGGCATGCAAAGGCTTAAAAATAATTGAATCTTCTTTTCTTTGACCAATCAGCAGACATTTATTTGATTAAGTTGTCTAAATGTTGAAAGTTACAAGGATTGCCTGTATAGCGGAAATATTAATTGTATGAATGCAATTATCATATTCTCATTAGATTATATTTCCATTGTAGACTAACCAGAAAGACAACCAGCATCATATATTGTAAGGAGGCTGACAATTGTTATTGTTATCAATTTATATGTTGCTAAAACTAAATTTATACTTTGTAACATAATAAATTTCCTACACATTTAAAATGTGTTTTAATCAAAAGGTGTTTCAATAATGAAACAAAATTAACCAAATCACAATATATTAAACATTACATAAATAAACTAGGTTTTACTAAATTTACAATCGATTATATACAGAGGGTCTGTCACTGAAAAAGTTCTTCAGAATCATAACTTGACCAAATGTGACAACCATGATTGCCGCAGTTTCAATCAGTGACCAGTTGAACACTCTTTCATTAAGGTCCTCAGCCCTTTTGCGACTTTGAGCCTCTCTCAGTCTGTGGTGAGTTTGGTGATCAATGATTTTGTTCAGCCCCGAGTGAATTTCTTCAGCAGATGCTTCAAGCTGTAAAAATAAAGCATACAAATTTGTTAATGGGTCTTGGAATACTTAAGATAATATCCAAGTTAAACCTATCATGTTCACTTATTACTTAACAGGAGCAAGAGCAATTAGTTAATATATTAATTTTATACACTTGTGCAAATAGAAGTGCTATGTACACCCAACGAAGGGACATAACATAATGCTATACATACTATAACGAATATCTATGCATATTACCTGAGTAAGTACAGTGGCATGTTCTCCAATACCGGGCAGGGGCTGCTCGGGGCCAACATTCAGTTCCATGTACACAAGCTTGTGGGAGAATGTACTGAACTCATTGCTGAAGCACACACCATAAACACCTGCAATGTGTAGTGTTTTAAACAATAAATCATGTCTCGGAAACAATGGAATACATCAGTTATCTTTCTTTAATATTTTGCAAATTGAAACTGTTATTATAGTTTTTTTATTTTATAATGACGCCAAGGGTCACCCTGTTATTAACATGCAATATGAATAAGCACTCATACTCCAGGAAAAAACGGATATGAAAAACATTAATTTATAATAGCTATTTTTTTGTTTATTCCATTTTGAAAACATTATTTTAAGATGCTTTATTCAAAAATCCTACAAACTTTCCGCCTGGAAGTAATTATATTAGACTTAATGAATCAATGACTTTTTTTGTATCATTTATACTATAGAGCCAAAATAAAGATAAAAACATTTATTAATATTTATTGTGACTTTTCAGAAGCTAGTTAAGTTATATCTGAAATTTAGTTGGATTTTGTCTCTAGGTAACTATTAAATTGATTATACAACGTGTTGTAAAATAACGCAAAACCTGAAAACTGTTTGTTCAGAATCGAGAGTAGAATGCGAAAAAAATAAAAAATAAATTTTTTGACAAGATTTATTTTTTACATTTGTATGGAGTGTTGGCCGACTGGGGCGACCTGCTCCATACAAATGTAAAAAATAAATCGCGTCAAAAAATTTATTTTTTATTTTTTTCGCATTCTACTCTCGATTCTGAACAAACAGTTTTCAGGTTTTGCGTTATTTTATTAACACGTTGTATATCCATTACATAGAAAAAATCTGCTATTATAAATGATTTCCAAAATGGTATAGTAATGGTATGGTAATGGGTTCCATACAAGTTGTTGTTCATTGACTGGACTATCATCCAAACCATCAAAAATTAACTGTGTCATCATCATCCTCCTAGCGTTATTCCCGGTAATGCCCCTAAAGGAGCCTGGGGTCCGCTTTGACACCTAATCCCATGATTTGGCATCGGCACTAGTTTTACGAAAGCAACTGCCATCTGACCCTCCAACCCAGAGGGAAAACTAGACCTTATTGGGATTAGACCAGTTTCCTCATGATGTTTTGTTTGTAACCGAAAAGCGAGCGGTAAATATTCCATACATAAGTTCCGAAAAACTCATTGGTACGAGCCGGGACTCGAACCCATGACCACCGCATGCCTGCTACAAAAACTTATGTTTGTTTGTTGTTTGTTTTGAAATAAAACCACAGCAACAAACAAGATGTTGTTTGTCACATATTACACAAGTTAACTAAATAACATACCAGAGTGTGTAGTTGTAAAAGGATGTGAGTCATACTGCATCTTCTGCTGCTGGTAAATTATTTGCTTATTGGGCCCCTCAATCTTCACATCAACATCATACTGGCCTCCTGTGATAACCTAAAAACACATATAATGTACGATACAGTCCTAATAAATATACCTCAATGAGATCGTAGCAAAAAAAGCGAGTGTTAAGGACTATGAGAGACTTCGGTTAGTCCTAAAGAAACATAAAAGGTTATATTGCCAAGGAATAAAAACTCCCTTGTGTGAACGAGAAATACGAATGATATGATAATGACAAGCTTCTACATGGCCTTTCCTTAATATTATAAAGATGTAATTGTTGGAAATTACCTGATACTCTAAAGATGCGGACGTATTGTTTTCTATATGCTCATAAAAACATTCTACGGCATTATCGGGTAATTCGAATGTAAGTTCAACACTTTTGGTGTCGATTCCATTATATAATGCAGCTAAGACGCTAAGAAAAATAAAGTTACTTAACATTTTATGAATAATTGGTAATCCTAATGGGAAAACAGCCAAAATGCCGAGATCCTTGTCTGACAGTTCGTGAATACACGTAATTGGCTGCGTTCGTAATTATTTATTTACTTATTTGAGTCAGGCAACGCAGCCGTAGTAATATTAAAATAAATAAATATATAATATTTGAACACTACAGCACGTCTAGTATGCGACGGCCGCGACATACTCTCGATTTTTATCGCACTATATCTCTTGTTCTAATAAGAAAGAGACGCATACTGCGAGAAAAATCGACAGAGCTCGCGCGCCGTCGCATGCTAGTGATGCTAGCCGTGCTGTCATATAAATAGTCATTTCAATTATTTGTCGAATTCTATGACTTGTCTATATATTATGCCTCGATTCCACGAACGTCTACCGTCGTCATGTGTCCGCTGGCCGTGTTGCTCGAACGTGTCCGCAGATATATCGGTCTCTCGCTCGCTCGAGATTTAGTGCAGAGAAAGATATTTTTTTACAAGTTATCGACATTTATTTACTGTTCATATATTCGTAAATATATTGTATCCGTACTATACAAAATGTCATTTCCGGTATTTACCACATTGAAAACCATTAACCCTTAACTTAACTACCTAAGTCCTGAGCGGCTACGATGAAATGCTTCGTTCGTTCGTTCGCATATCTCTATCTCTGTCGCACTTGTGTATTCAAATGATAGAGAGGCCTATATTGCGAGCTTCGATTTTCGTGGTAGCGCCGCTGTTTCTGAGACACAACTAACTAGGCGAGGTTTACATAGCTACTTGTTTCGAACTTTAAATAAATATTAAAATGTAATTAAGTAGTATTTAACAACTATAGAGATAGTTTTAGTTTTCTATTAAACTAACAATACAAAAGTTAATGTGGTAGGTATACGGAAGCAGTAAATAAAACCCCTCATGAAACGGGCCCCAGCTCACTCACATCTGTATTTCCAGTCTCTGTCTCTCAAACTTACCAAACGCCTTGTCTACATAAATAATTCACACCGATAAAATGTCGATGAATATAAACTTTAGAATAGTTACAACACTATAAGTGTCGAATTGACGTTGACGTCCCGGTAGTATTGTTTACTTTTTTGACACACTGGTGGGCAGTAGATGGAGACAATTCGTTAATAGCCTCAAAACACCGTACTATTTATTCGTCTCATTCTAACTCACCGCAGCTGACCATAAGAAGTGACAGTTGTAGATCAAATGATGACGTTTTATGGCGCACTGCGCGCGCTCATAGACTATAGTTTGCCGAAGGCCAGCATTTATGGTGCGCATCGCGCGCCTTTTCACTCATTCTGTTGGTCGAACTTGATCAAAGGCGCAACAAATTCATGGCGTGCAGAAGCGCGCCTATACACTCTGCGCGCTGAAATTCACAACAACATCCATTTAAAGGCGCGCCCTTGAACCAAAGGTTGTCGAAGGTCATCTTTTGCTGGGCAGACTATTGGCTTGAATGGACCACTAGATGGTGTTCAGTGACCGTTACGAGTATGTGCGGCCGCTCTTATGCTTTACGTTGAAGATCAGTAAATTGTTGTTAGTTACGTCACAGATTAAAGAATACAAGTACAGATACCCAATCTCATAGAGCAAAAGCGTACCGTCCTAATGTAGGCAATTCTGTATACAATTTTAGTCTCGTAGCTACACCAGTAGATGCAGTATCCGAGCTACCACGGCTATGACGCTGTCAGCCTACCTGATAGTTTTAGTAATACATTGAGATATCACCAGATGGCATTGACTTCCCGGGCAACAAATAGAGTATTTTTGATTTTTTTGATATAAAAGTAGTAGTTTCGAGACAATTTTACACATCACACAAAATTATACATAACCAAACGCTTGGAGCCTGTGGTTCCATAGAACTTTCGCGACCAGTGATGGCGCCATCTAGTGACAGTACCCACGTGTAGCAAACTTACTTAACTCACACGTATGTACGAGTTACATGGATTACCAATTTTATTGCATTTACTAAACTTATACAATTTACCTTTATTTTATGTACGGAAGGATGTTTGCGATATAATTAAGGTACGGTGAATTTATTAAGGTGTAAAAATCATTCTATCTTCACGATTACTGGTTCAAATGTTTCGCTCAGTACCTGTGTCGCCATCTATGAGTTCTTTTTTGTAATAATTATACGTTGTTCGAGTTGGGAGGGCATGGTTACGTCCATATAACTTCGGAATTTTAATATTTGTTATGCAAGTGGGTTTCAATCAGAGACGTCTTGATTGGTGCTGATTTCAAATGTGAAACTGCTATTCTAACATATTTAATTCGGTTAATTAATTTTTTGAATGATATTATCCCAGGTAACTTTATTCTGCTATAGTAAAAGGTATTATTCGCCTCATTAATAATAAAAAAAGAAGAGTAAATAAAACAATATTTTATTTCAAAAATTCTTGACAATACAATAAGAAATCAAAATTTTCACTTAAATGTTAAACATAGATTCATTTCATCATAACAAGGATTCTTACGTTACGTTAAAATAAAAAATCCATTGATGACAAAAAATACTGTAAATATGTCTTAATAGTTAACACTTAAGTGCATAGAGGAGCTAAGGGAGGATCTAAAAATGCAGACAATACTTGTGTAGAAAGTAGAAAGAGCGATTTTAGAATGCGAGACCAGCGTCGGCGTAGGTAGTGAAGATCTTCTCAATGGAGTTGGCGTACGCCGCCGTCCGCAGGTCCAGCCCCAGGTTGAACTTCACCGCGGTCTTCATGATGGCCTGCGCATATTCAAACCATTTATCGTATCT
The DNA here is from genome assembly GCA_947578815.1 of Epinotia ramella. Taxonomy (NCBI): domain Eukaryota; kingdom Metazoa; phylum Arthropoda; class Insecta; order Lepidoptera; family Tortricidae; genus Epinotia; species Epinotia ramella. The sequence goes on along the minus strand of OX388202.1, from coordinate 12,338,358 downwards.
TACATTAAACAAACATCAACTAATTGCAGGAGAAGCCCAACGAAGGGCGAAAGCTAACCGATAGGGACGACGCCGCTATTCATTAAAATGAGATTTAAGAAAAGTAATATATGTTTCTTATTCTAAAAGAAGTCACTGATAAAAGAGGTAAAATACATCTTCAGTCGGTTTAGACTCCGCCATAGTCAGTTCAGTCTCAAGAGGTCGACAGTGATGTCGACCGCAGTAACGGGCGACCTCACGTGACGACGACCACTCTGTAAGCTCCGTTACAGATTATTTTTCTCGGAAAGCACGACATGGTATTTACCCTCGCGGAGCGCTCCATGGTGTAGTCCAGCCCGGAGTGCACGATGTCCTTCTCGGAGGCGCCGGCGATCTTCTTCTGGAACGACTCGGAGGGCGTCACGGGGATGCGCCCGCCCACGCGCCCGAAGCGCCTCTCCAGCGACTCTTGAACGGAGTCTGTAAAAATAAACAACATGTTCAATGTTGCACTGGTGGTTTTGCTTGCTAGTTTGATGCCATCGAGGAGGTTACAGGATCTTTAAGCACTTAAGGCTTGAGATTCGCTTTATTGCAAAGAACAATCAGCACAACACGACAATCAATCAATTCAGCACGACTTGTGTACATAGATCACAACCCTGAGTGCCGAAGTTTTGACGGAAAAGAATCAGAATTTATTTCGATGACTACTATGAACTTGATCCTCTTATAAGTTGACCTTTGTTTAATTAACAGCTATACTTCTAAACAAGTGAGTGAAATCAGGGAATTTACCCTAGATCCAGAAAAATCTATATTTATGATTACAGAAATGAAAACGAGAAACAGGCTTAGAAATACTGAACAGGACTTACCCAACAGGTGGTAGTTGGACTCGCGCTCATACTTGAAGGTGAGACGGCCGTACGACACGTGGTTGAGGTTCTTGAGCCACTCGAAGAAGGAGACGGTGACACCGCCAGCGTTGATGTAGAGGTCGGGGATGACGAGGATGTTGCGGTCGATCAGGATCTTGTCGGCGGCGGGAGTCGTCGGCCCGTTGGCGGCCTCGGCGATGATCTGCGCAGATACCATTTCATTACAGTACAGTTAACACTAGTTCTAGTGGAAGGAACTATCCAAGTAGTGATCTAGAAATTATGTGGCACTGCAAAAGTCTGAATCTTAATCACATAATAATTGCACTGTTGTTATTTACAATACAAGTGCCGAAAATAGGAAATTCGCAACGAGTGGTGATAAATTAAAACTCGACTCGTGTCGATTTAAAACACTTCGGGGAGTGTTTTAAATCGACACGAGTTGCCAATTACCTATTCGCACGTGTATCGTACAACGTTTTACTGTACATATGGCTCTTTAAAGTTTCGACATATGCACGAAAAGTGCTCTTTTCCGCACTAGTGCGGGAAAGTAGCACCATATGTACTGTAAAATATTTATAAGACGCAACGCAACGCTACTCCGGTGGGGCCGGTACTTTACTCATTATTTGTTAACCCCCGACGCAGAGAGGGGTGTTATAAGTTTTACGTGTCGTATCGTAGCTCCCAAACGGATGCACTGATTTTAATGCGTTTTTTTTTATTCGAAAGCTGATGTGATTCCGAGTGTTCTTAGCCATGTTTCATGAAAATCTGTTTAGCCGTTTTTGAGATATTGGACTTTGAAATGAAAATGTCGGGGGTTTTTCAACTTTTCTAATTTAGTCTTCACATACGATAATTTGATGTTTTTCTATCTAGTTTGCTATAAACTAGGAAGTACCTTGGCCTGGATCTTGTGTGCGTTCTCCTTGTGGATGACCTGCTCGATGGCGGCCGGCACGAGGATGTCGCACTTCTCGTACAGCAGGTTCTCGCCGTCGTACGGCTTGGCGCCGGGGAAGCCCACCACCGTGCCGTTGTCGATCCTGTAGTCCTCGAGGGCCTGCAAATTACAACGACCTTTTACTATCTCTATCAGCAAAGCGCCCGCTTAGCGCGGTCCTGGCACTTAAAAGTTAAATTCACAAAATAATACTTCAAGCCTCGATGACGCGTCCTAGTCGCAACGATTATTTTCGGTAAGAAATACAAAAAGAAGGTCATAGGGTTTGTCGAGCCGGCTGGACAGTCAAATTAAGGTTAGGGTATATTTGATAACCTGAGTGTCTAATGTAACCTGGCGCCTTACTTATTAGGTAGGTATATTTTTTTCTATTGTAACTCTGGCTACCTGATTCCTGTGCTCTGAGCATTAACAGGGGATGTGAACGAGAATACGGTAAGATTAAAAGGTGTTTAAAACAAGCATTAGTATTGCAGCACTATAATTAGGGCCGATTTTTGAATTCCCAGATAAAACTATCTGTCAGATAAATGTTAGCTCTGTCCTTTTCTTTCATATGACTTAATAAAAAGATGGTGTTAATTTTAACTGATGAATAACTTTATCTAGAGATTGAAAAATCGGCCCATATTGTAATAAATACGCTTGCCATTCCAGGTGATTCAATAGGGAATATGCATGTGATTTAGAAATGGACAAAAAAAATCACGTGTAATCTATATTGCTTAATAAATATACACACATGATTATTTTTTCAAATTATCATGTTTCTATTGATAAAATAAATTGTTTAAAAGTACTATTTTTCAAATTCCCTCGCAAATTTCCAAAACGCAACGCTATTGGCGGGGCGAAACGTGACGTCACCGTGCAGGTCGTTAGTATGATTATTGAAAGTTATTCGCATTGTTTGGCCGCTGTTTATGATAAATAATCTGTGTTTTTTAGTAATTATTAAGTGAAAAAAGACTCGCCACAATGACTGAAGGCGGTTTTGTCAAGGCACAGTCGGATAATCTGCCTAAAATTGATGTGTTCATGATGACTAAATTTAATACATACTTCGCAAATATTTGTGACTTTACGTCCGCTGAACTAAGAGGAGTAAAAGCTGCAAGGTAAATAAGTTACAGATATTCAATAAATTTTCATATTCCTTGTTTTTATACTCGTGAGATTGGTCAATTAAATAATTATAACCTATTTTGGCGATTCAAATAGCTAGACTTTTAAACTACTTCAAATAGGTGTCTTTGTTAAATAAGTGGAATAAAAAACTAGTAGATATTTATCCATACTACACTCGGGTGCAAAGAAATCGAGCCACCCGTGCAACTTTCATGTTTGTTCGTTTTATGCAAAATCTGCCTATGGAAAAAGAATAAAAAGGATGTCGTTAGAAAGGTAATTTATTCAGCTATTAAATAAAGTTAATTTCATGATTAGGAACGTCGTCGTTACGTAATTATGGGTAATAATGTTGCCCTGTTACTAATGAGCCAATTAATGCACGTGTGGTTTGTGCCGTTTGGGAAGGTATAAATGAAAAATTATCAGTAATTGCCCATCAATTGTGGATTGAATCTCTTCCTGTGACACTGCTCTCTATAAAATTTACCGGAAACTTCATAAAAAATGGATACTACCCCTGCTGAAGCCGCCCAAGCCGTAGCTCTGCTCCAAACCGGACTTGGTCAGCGTCAAGTGGCCCAACAACTAAATTTAAGCCGATCAGCAGTCCAACGAGTGTTTCAGAGGTACCGAGAGACTAGTGCCTTTACGAGAAGACCCGGCACAGGCAGGGTACGGTCTACCTCAGAAACAGACGACCGCTTCATCGCCTTGACTTCTCTACGGACACGCCGACTCAATGCTGTTAAGCTACAGCAGAAACTGCAGGAAGTCCGGAATGTGTCCATAAGTCGATGGACCGTGAGAAGACGTCTCAAGGAACAAGAACTCACACCACATCGTGCTGCCAATGGACCCAAGTTGACTGCAGCTCATCGCACAGCACGCCGTGTTTTCGCTCAAGACCATTACAATTGGACCCTTGAGCAATGGAAGAACGTGATGTTTTCTGATGAGTGTAGGATCTGTCTCTTTGGCAATGATGGAAGAGAAAGAGTCTACCGAAGACCAGGAGAGCGATTTTCGCAGTGTTGCATCGAATAAAGGGTCGCATACGGCGGTGGATCTGTCATGGTCTGGGCCGGTATTTCATTGGAGGCGAAGACCGATATTGTGTTCGTCGTAGGGCCTGATAGGCCTAACGCAGGAGGCTTAACTGCTCATCGTTATGTAGAGGAGATCTTAGCTGAACATGTGGTCCCGTTTGCGGGCTTTATCGGTGATATTTTTTTATTTATGCAGGATAATGCCAGGCCGCACACCGCCAGAATCACCAAGGATTACCTTAGGAGCGTCGATATTCCCGTCATGGATTGGCCTGCAAGAAGTCCCGACCTCAATCCAATAGAGCACCTCTGGGACGAACTGAAAAGGCGAGTTCGAGAAAAAAATCCAGTTCCTGAAACTCTTCGTGAGCTGAAAATCGCCGTCGAAGAGGTTTGGGCGGACATCCCTCAAGAATTCATCAGCAACTTGGTTAGATCCATGCGTAATCGCATGGACGCATGTCGCAGAGCTAGAGGAGGCAATACAAGATACTGAAACAAAAAAAAAATGATTAATTTTCCACGCAATTTTTCCCTACACTTGAGTTTTCCTTGCGTTGCTACAATGCTAATTTGACATGAGTTTTGTTTTCCGCCCTAAGTGTATGGAAAATTGCCCGTTTTTCACCTGAAAATAAAGTCATTCGATAGAAAACAAAATTATCGTTCCAACGATACCCCATTTTTCACATTTCCTTCGACAGTTTTTCCATAAAACAGAAATTGGAAAAAATATGAAGGTGGCTCGATTTCTTTGCACCCGAGTGTATATACTATTTTACTATACTATAACTTTATATATTATATATACTAACTTCTGCCCGCGACTCCGTCCGCGTGGAACTCATTTATATCGTAGCTCCATACAAACTTTCACCCCCACTTCATCCCTTTGGGGGATATGGGGGGAGCTACGATATAAACGAGTTCCACGCGGACGGAGTCGCGGGCAGAAGCTAGTTATATTCATCATCCTCCTAGCGTTATTCCCGGTAATGCCCCTAAAGGAGCCCGGGGTCCGCTTTGACACCTAATCCCAAGATTTGGCATAGGCACTAGTTTTACGAAAGCGACTGCCATCTGACCTTCCAACCCAGAGGGAAAACTAGACCTTATTGGGGAAGCTAGTTATATTATATATTTTATATATACTTACTTAATAATAAATTATAAATGCGAAAGTGTGTCTGTCTGTCTGTTTGTTACCTCTTCACGCTTAAACTGCTGAACCGATTTGGATGAAATTTGGTATAGAGATAGTATAAACGAGTTCCACGCGGACGGAGTCGCGGGCAGAAGCTAGTATTATATAATCAAAGATATGTAGGTACCTATTAGGAATGTTAAATGTTGAGAACATCTTTATGAACTTTAACAAACTAGGTTGTTTTCGTCAAGGCTTATAAATAAAACAAATTTGTGTAGGTCACTCAGTAAAAAGGATTAAATTCTTTTAACTTTCTTCGATCAACAGTGCAAACAAAGAAACTTAGCTAAAAGGTTTCTTGATCAAAATCAACACTCGTAGTCAGCTGTTGATCAACAAAAATCATAATATTTGTAATATTAATAACTAAAAAAATTGGGAATCAGAATAGTTTTATGAATAAGTATATAATACAATTTTGAGGTTAGGTTATTGTTTACCTATATTGTTCGCGAGTCGTAATAAAAAAGATTTGAGGTACATACATATTTAATACTCACGTCGAAATGATCTTCACAACAATATAAACTACTCAAGCACGATACATTATCTCTCCTCATCGCCTTACACCACTTTATCCTTATATTTGCACCTTTGGGCATATGAAAATATATGCAGTTTTAATGTGATTTTCACACATAGGGACAATACAATATTTATAATAAGCTTTTGTGTGCTCTTCCATTACAATAAGTTGATCTTATAAGCTTTAATCACTCACATTTATTAAAAGTGTGAATCAAACACTTTGTTGTTAATTTGTTTAAGAACCGCCGTGCACTAAGCTGCACGGTGACGTCACAAATGAGCGCGCCAAAATGGTGGCGTTTTGATCGTCCGAAAATGATAGTAATTTTAATTATTTTTTTTTAGCTTATTTAATAATATTGTGAAAGTGTTATATTTTTTTCCGGTTATATAATTACTTATAGAATAGATAAAAAAAATAATAAAATGTCATGAATATTCCCTATTGCGCGTTGACAATGTGCTTGCGTATAGTATGCGTGGCGTGGATCACTTAAGAGGAAACACAAATGCCGTTTTTCCATACAAACGTAGTCCCCTGTTTTCTCCCTGGATAATGGCAGTAGAGCAAATTTTTTTTCCATAAATCTATGGCTACTATTGACATGTTCCTATGTTTTCCTTTTTTTCATAATATTTCATTTAACCTTCAAAAACCTAAAAAATGCCAGATTTTCCGCTGTGTTAAAACATCCAGAAAACAACTTTGACTAGATTATTAAAAAAAAGGAAAACAGGAATACGGCCAAAGCCTTAGTTAGTAGCTAGTTAAATAGGTCAAGTTTTGGAGAAGAAATCAGGGGACTACGAAACGTTGATTTCATTTACTTTTAATAGGTATTTTCGGTCCAAGCTGCAGTTGTCTCTATCGCGCTCGCGCTCGCTTGATCAGGCACTGCGCGACATCAATACATTTAACAAATACCTATTTCTCAATTATCTCGGCCTTTGTGTTTCCTCTTAAATCGTTTGCTGAACGTACGTCGACAGGCGGGCCACATGTAGCCTTAATAACGCTGAATTGACGGTACTCTCAGCGAAAGTGATAAATGCAAATCCCTCGCTTCGACGCAGCACATCTCCAGAAGCTCTGGAGACCTACCCGCCAGCAACTCAACTCTATATACCGAGTACGTCGCTTCGACGCAGCACATCTCCAGAAGCTCTGGAGACCTACCCGCCAGCAACTCAACTCTATATACCGAGTACGTCGCTTCGACGCAGCACATCTCCAGAAGCACTGGAGACCTACCCGCCAGCAACTCAACTCTATATACCGAGTACGTCGCTTCGACGCAGCACATCTCCAGAAGCTCTGGAGACCTACCCGCCAGCAACTCAACTCTATATACCGAGTACGTCGCTTCGACGCAGCACATCTCCAGAAGCTCTGGAGACCTACCCGCCAGCAACTCAACTCTATATACCGAGTACGTCGCTTCGACGCAGCACATCTCCAGAAGCTCTGGAGACCTACCCGCCAGCAACTCAACTCTATATACCGAGTACGTCGCTTCGACGCAGCAAATCTCCAGAAGCTCTGGAGACCTACCCGCCAGCAACTCAACTCTATATACCGAGTACGTCGCTTCGACGCAGCAAATCTCCAGAAGCTCTGGAGACCTACCCGCCAGCAACTCAACTCTATATACCGAGTACGTCGCTTCGACGCAGCAAATCTCCAGAAGCTCTGGAGACCTACCCGCCAGCAACTCAACTCTATATACCGAGTACGTCGCTTCGACGCAGCAAATCTCCAGAAGCTCTGGAGACCTACCCGCCAGCAACTCAACTCTATATACCGAGTACGTAATTACGTATTTCGAGCAAGGTGACACTTCACTTTGATGGAAGCACCATCTACCTTACCTAACTATGCATGTTATTCCCCGGGGGCCATTTAAGTGATTACATTGAGATGCATAAACAATAAGCATGTGACTAAGAATAATATAAAACATTATGTAACAGTCAAGTGCGGTGCGAGTCGGACTCGCGCACGAGGGTTCCGTACCGTACTCGTGTGACTTGTAGCTAATAAAGCCCGCATCACACTGGCACGGCCTGGCCGCGGCGGATAATACTAAACTTGTCATTAGCTGTCGAATTTACTATAGACCGCCACCGCAGGCCGCTCCAGTCTGTGAGAGGCCTTAAGCCTTGATTTGAGTCGAACACGCCCCCTAGACAGAGACACGCTGATGCCTTCCGCGCACGAGGAAAAGAGATGTAACACTCTTCGGGAATGACTTTTTTGGACAAATTTCGATAAATACCTAACTTAGAGACACTTTATTTAAATTTCATAAAGGGAGATTTGAGATGAGATAAAATACTATACTATTAACTTGATTGTGTCGTAAAATAATGTATCGTTTGAGTAGGCTGAGTAAAAAAAGGAAAATACAGACCCAACTTTGGATTTTTTTTCTATCGAGGAAGTTTTAAGCAATCATGTATCGATAAATTCAGATAAACAATTATATAGTCAAGAATCATATATCTGAAAATCAAACCTTATTGTTTCTTAATCTAGTCAGAACGGCGTTTCAAAGCAAGCGATAATTTCTAATGCACAGCCTTAAAGGGAAAATCTAGTGTAACCTGAGCTCCCGCCATTAAAAATAAACGAATAATTCCAAAAACTGTGTATTTAGATTTCAAAATAAGCGGCATAAACAGCGGATATTTTATTATACAGGGTGGAATCTTGTACGTGATCCAAAATAGCAAAATGTGAATCTATCCATGATTCTGAGCAACTTTTATTATGGGACCAACTTTGTGTTATGCCAAAAAAAACACACCTGTTCATACATTCTTGTCAGTCTAAAATGAGCAGAGTTAATGAAATAGTTTGATTTTTTTGGCATAACACAAAGTTGGTCCCATAATAAAAGTTGCTCAGAATCATGGATAGATTCACATTTTGCTATTTTGGATCACGTACAAGATTCCACCCTGTATTTTGATTGCATATACTTTAGAAGTTATGTTGTTTACCTAGCCTGAGCATTTGATATTAATCTCAACTTGATATCTCTACGCGTTCTCGAGAAAAATTGTCTTGACCGACGTCGAAGCGATCCTATAACAGATCTCCTTTTTTTTCATTTGAGGTACGGAACTTTTTCGTAGTTTTTAGTAACGGTTTCGTAGTTATAGCTTGTTTTAAGATAAGACTTTATCATTTAGCAAACAAATGAAAATTAAACAGTTACGTGCATGAACAAGAAGAACAATAGTCTGTGACCTTCGCAACACATTCCTACTCATGTTTGTTAAACCTGGATACTTTAGACCAGTTCATTACATCGTCCGTTCTTGAATTACTCTCTCTGACGCTCGAAAATGCGAGTGCGACAGAGACAGGAAATACACGAACCAACGTCGCGGTAGCAGCTCCATCGATCACTTCTGAGGTCCTAGCACGATAAATTTTACAGTCACCGTTTTACGTGACGTTTCAATACATTTTCGCAATACAACGTGACGATAAAAGCTATCGGTGCTAGATGGGTTATTGTGTTTAAAACAGACAAAAAAAATAAAAACGCGTAGTTGCGTAAGTTGTTAATTAATGTGGTTTTATGTTATGTACAACTTGTTTTGAAATTCTATCAGAACCTCATGGTGATGGTCACGGGAGTGATCATCAAAGGGTACGTTTTTTCCTTTAAAAACCCTAAAAAAGTCAATAAATTACATTACATCATACACAGCTATACATTGTATGTTAACAATCAAGCACCATTGTTTAGTCACAATGGCACAAAATCCATCATTTGGTCGCAGATTATTTTAAACTTAGGTATTATTGAAATTCCGGCAAGTGCAGTTTAGTACTGTCAAGTTAAAAATATGCATATGGTAGTCTCAATAATAATATTTTTATACCATTAAATATGCCGTGGTTACTATTTATATATGCTATAGTCCTTAACTTATCAACAGCATTTCGACATGTTTAAGTAAACATATTTCTTACTTATCACACATTTAATTGGCGTGATGTTGGGGATCACATCAGCGCGGAGGATTGAAAGAAGGACCATTCTAAACTTCAATGAAAATGCACAAAGCCAACGCGAAATAACATCGGAGACTAAGATTTTACTCTTCTGAGTCTCCAAATTCCCGTGCCGGACTATAAGGGTGGGTTGCATTAAACCGTCTGTAAGCGCAAGCGGTGTTCGTTAAAACCAGAATGTATGGAAAGTTGGACAAGTTTTTATGGGATAACAGCTGCCGGCGCCATATTTGACGTTGATCGGTCTGTAACCGTAAGTAGGTGCAACTCGCCCTAAGTTGCCAGGGTGGGTTGCACTAAAATTTAGTGGGTGTAGTAAAGGTGGGTTGTAGATGGACTGTGGTGGGATGTTACCTTGAGGTCGATGCCGTCGGGGTTGTAGATGGACTGTGGTGGGATGTTACCTTGAGGTCGATGCCGTCGGGGTTGTTGATAGACTGTGGTGGGATGTTACCTTGAGGTCGATGCCGTAGGGGTTGTAGATGGACTGTGGTGGGATGTTACCTTGAGGTCGATGCCGTCGGGGTTGTAGATGGACTGTGGTGGGATGTTACCTTGAGGTCGATGCCGTCGGGGTTGTAGATAGACTGTGGTGGGATGTTACCTTGAGGTCGATGCCGTAGGGGTTGTAGATGGACTGTGGTGGGATGTTACCTTGAGGTCGATGCCGTCGGGGTTGTAGATAGACTGTGGTGGGATGTTACCTTGAGGTCGATGCCGTCGGGGTTGTAGATGGACTGTGGTGGGATGTTACCTTGAGGTTGATGCCGTCGGGGTTGTAGATGGACTGTGGTGGGATGTTACCTTGGGGTCGATGCCGTCGGGGTTGTAGATGGACTGTGGTGGGATGTTACCTTGGGGTCGATGCCGTCGGGGTTGTAGATGGACTGCGGTGGGATGTTACCTTGGGGTCGATGCCGTCGGGGTTGTAGATGGACTGTGGTGGGATGTTACCTTGGGGTCGATGCCGTCGGGGTTGTAGATGGACTGCGGTGGGATGTTACCTTGGGGTCGATGCCGTCGGGGTTGTAGATGGACTGCGGTGGGATGTTACCTTGGGGTCGATGCCGTCGGGGTTGTAGATGGACTGTGGTGGGATGTTACCTTGGGGTCGATGCCGTCGGGGTTGTAGATGGACTGCGGTGGGATGTTACCTTGGGGTCGATGCCGTCGGGGTTGTAGATGGACTGCGGTGGGATGTTACCTTGGGGTCGATGCCGTCGGGGTTGTAGATGGACCCGTCGTGCTCGATGATGCCGACGCAGATGGCGCCGGCGCGCACCAGGTAGCGGCATGTGTGCAGCCCCACGTTACCGAAGCCCTGCACGATGAACGTCTTGCCGCCCCAGCCGGGCGTCGTGCCTGGAACACGCGCCATCATTACAAACAAACCCTAGCGACATCACTTATACAAGAAGTACATCCTACTAATATCTCTGACAATATTACATTAATGTTCCTTTTTTTGTTTTGACGCTTAGAGACCGTATACATCTTTTAGAATATTAGAATAATTATTAATTGTATTTGGACGCTCAGAGACCTTATACATCTCTGGAATACTGAATTAATATCATTAACTTCTTGTTAATGCTGATACAGATCTTATATCGAATGTAATGGTCATATTATGCAATTTTGTTTTGTTTACATTAACTTAGTGAAATTTAGATTGTTAACCTTTTATATATAATTTTAAATTATTAATATTATTATTGTGTAAGATTATTATTATTTTATTGTAAATTACTGTTTGACATGTAAAAGTCAAGCGAGTCAAGTGTGTGTGTGTTTATTTGCAGAATAAATACATAATTAATTTTGATTTTGATTTTTGATTGCATATCATATACGAAAGTTTGGATGAAATTTTGCACGAAGATAGTTTACAGCCAGGATTAAAATATAGGATATTTTTTATCCCAGGCCCACGCAGACGAAGTCGCGGGCGGAAGAGAGCTTAGATAAATGGCAGTGGAGCTGACAATAACCTAGGTTTTGTTTTACGTTAGGTCGTATCCATCCTAATGGCTTGATTTGAAATTATGCTAAGAGGTGATCCTAAGGGACAGCCGCTCCGGGGGAGACTAGGCTTTCGGAGTGCTATTTCAATACTACTTGTATTTCGAATGTAATCCACCTGTCTCGGCATTAACATCTTATTTGTGCCAATATATTGACTGTTCTACTTAATTATATTCTGAGTTAATTAAAGAAACCGGTTTATTTTAGTCGCGCGTTCTTGATATCGAATATAAAACAAGCATAATAAGTTCATAAAACTGTAAGTAACCCGACTACGGATAAAAAAAAAAAACCATACAAAAGCTAGTTTATGTCAGCCAAAGCATAATATCGAATCCATACTATCGTACTCGACCTCATTCATCAAAATCGATCGGCTGAGTATCAGTGGAACGCACGTAAATACAAACATAATCCTTCTTTTCGGATCTGCCGTAGTCGGGCAAAAAACACGTGGAGTTTCAAGGCAATGACGTCATGGTATAATCTAATGGCTATTATTGGAATACAAGCCGATAACATAATAAGCGACAATCGTACGAGGAAATCTGAGACATTCGAGAATCATCTTATTTACTTCAAATATTATAAACATTTGCAGTATTTAAGATGGATGATAAGAATTACTTAACTGGCTAAAAATAAATGTTACAATATGTACCGACAAACACGTGTGCGTGTACACGCACACACACAGATAGTAATCAACAAGTTGAAATGTTTCATTTGAGACGAAACTAATGCTTGCCGTATGTCATATGTGGAAACTAGAGAAAACGGAAATGCAGTTCCTAGAAACAAGTTGAAGACATGTTGTTAACTGAAATAAGCGTTAATAACCTTAATGAAAAATATTTTGATTGATAATTTCTATAGGTACCAACTCCGTTAACACAACCATTCTGCACCGAAAATGCTACACAATTCACGATTTATGGTCATAAATGTCATAATGCTGGTGTTTCCATGTTGTTTCGTTGCTCAAAGTGCAGCGGCGCTACCACGAACTTCGAAAGTCGAAGTTCGGGTATTTCCATCTCTATCGCACTCCCATAATCGAGTGACAGGGATGCATGTATTACGAATTTCGACTTTCGAAGTTCGTGGTAGCGCCGCAGGTTAACTTTGATGGACACTATTCCAGACACAATAGAATTACGCCGTTACGCACGGTCGCATGGTTTGCTAATTAGAGATAAAAATAGTACATTGTTTAACGAGGGGCGTAAGTGGAATATTGCGAACAAGAGTCTATCAGAAGCCCGACGCCGAAGGCGGAGGGCTTTTGATGACTCGAGTTTGCAATATTCTTACGCACGTGTTATACGCAATGTTTTTCATCACATTTGCGTGGAAACAAATACATTTTAGATGAAATGAATACAAATCGTAATAAAAACTGCAACATGTCAGTCGTCCATTTTGTTGAATTTGACGTGAGGCACGTATGGCAAAGACCCTTTGGTATACAGCCACAATTTAAAAACACTTAAAAACATTTTACATAGACACTAAATAACTACATATTAAATCTGTAAATAATTCAGTTAAACATGTTTAAGTAGTTTTTTAAGTTAAAATTTATTTATAAATACGTTTTCAGACATCGTATTTGATATTTAAAACCTCTTTGCTTTGTAACTGCCGCATGAGTGACAGATACAATTTAAGAAAAAAACCATTACGCCCGTGGGCGTAACACAGGCTATTACAGCTCTGTATGTCTGCGTATTATGAAACCCTTTTCGAGCAAGTGTGATGAAAAAAAGATTGTGTTTGTTTCCGTCTTCACTGTGGACACATCAACAATATTAACACTTTCGCAACCGGACTAAAAATGGAACAATACACCAGAAACCCACAGAACTCGCTAGGCGTTCCACGACGTGCAACGCAATGCCGTACGCCGCGTGCCCGCTAGGCCACGCCCGCGGGCCAAGTAACGTTCGTATACATGAATAAAATACCATAACAGATGCTGAGCCGGCCATCTGAGCAAACATTACGAGTGCCCGCTAGGCGGGTTCTTGATTGCGAACGTGTTAAGACCTATAATGGCATAATTCTGTTGCTAGACCCATACAGGTGTACAGCCACTTAAGGCAGGAAACCACGGAAACGAGCCTAATTTGAATCCCGTATTTTGACTTATTTCGATACACTAAACAGCTCACCTCATACAGTGAGCACTTGCGAGACTGCAGTTCATTATATAACTTGTACTTCGCTCCAACATATTATCTTGCACTATATCTATAAATGACTGTTAGTTTATGGGACACACATGGCACATCATAAGCGGAGATAAACTAGGTACTTATGCAATTCGCCGCGATAACATTACGCTCTAATTTAATAATCAGCCGCTGATTGCAGGACTTATCTTGAGATCAGATTATACTGTATATATAATGAGTATTTGATTTATTTGGTATACTCAGCACCTATCGACATAGCGGCATTTTGGTCCATACAAGTCGACAATATCGCTGAGACGCAACCGGGTTTTCCGGCGTGTTTAATTTCTTTGGAATGTAAAAAAAGTAGTATCTTGAACTTACTGAACGACGCATTTTCGTACTAATAGCTGTAGAAGCTAACTGTGAAACTGTGCGCAGCTGAATTATTTTCTCTATACAATTACGTTTACGTCACGAGCACTTTCAGCCTGCAAAATTTATAACGGGTTGTCGTTTTTAACCCTCAACGAAAACGGGGGAGTTATAAGCTTAACTTGTGTATCTGTGTGACTGTATGTGGCATCGAAGCTCCCAAAAGAACGAACCGATTTGAGTGCGGTTTTTTTACTAGAAAGTCTCGTCTATCGAGATGGTTTTTAGGTATGCTTGTTGTGTCGGGGGTGTTTAATTTTTTTTATTTTATGTAGTGATGGAACACTGGGATATTTAACCAAGAGTTACCAGTGACATAACCTTGTCACGTGGCTGTTACATTAGCGAACTAACTAGTCAATGTGTGCAATCGATATGATTCCACGTCACGTCATAACAGGGTTATACAACTGTTAAATCTCGCAAAGGATCCCGACACATGACCAATAAATTGTGCAGGCTATAGTGCTCGTGACTGTACAGTCGCCAACACGTTTCTATTCTCGAGGCATTAAAGACGTGTTCAGATATTTGTAAGCACTTTGGCCGCTCCGATATATCTGTATTTTTTATTTTTTTTTGATGGCGACTGTACACAAAATGGTAACTTATAATATCACATTGATTATAATATCCTCTTCTCACATGCCATGTTATATATATGATACGATCAGCTATGATATATATGATAGATTTGCCTATTGGTAAAAAAAATCTTAAGTCATGTTTTTTGCGAAGTCCAAATATGATTAGTTGGTGGGATGGTCGGTTTTAACAGTAACACGAGCGGCGAAACGTAAACATCTATCAGAGGCATCAGAGGCTCTAGTATAAGTTTTACCGAAACAAAACTTTACGATCGCGTTTGCGTTTTACCCTCAATTTGTATGGGATTTGACAGCTAAACGCGAACGCGGTCGTAACGTTTTGTTTCGGTAAAACTTATACTAGAGCCTCAGGTCAGGTCACCATGAATACTTGGACAGTAAGTACAAACGCCAACACAGTTAACTGACCATCCTGTGTTTATATAGAACCTTATTACAATGCACAAAAAGTGCACGGACGGTCACTTAGCCGTGTTGTCGATAGTACTACATGTTCCTTATGAAATAATGAAGTTTTTTATTTGAATGTGAGGCCGCATTTATGACAAATTACGCTTGTGCATAAACGCGGCCGTAGGGGTTTGAGAAGATGTTTGTGTTGTGTTGGGTCAGTACAGGGCTTACCGATCATGCTCATGTAGTTCGCCTCGTTGATGAAGTTCTCGAGACCGTGGAACACACCCCTGCCGGTAGCGGACACCCTGCCGTGGATACCTCCCTGCGAAGACCAAATATAACTTTACATTAAAAGTTGACCAACTTATTAACATAACTGGGAGAATTCTTATACCTATATGTGTCTACAATGAATTACCCATGCGCCAGGAATTGAAAAATTATTCGAATATTATGTTTCCATTACCGTAAAACGGGGTGAGTACGGTCAAAACTGACATTCAAACCTCGATAACATTTTATTTTTACATATGCAAACCGAATGGTGTGTACAATTTTATAACTTTGACGATTAACAGGAAATCCCACCTCACCCCGTAGTCGCTCGTAATTGGGGTGAGATGGGTTTTCATACAAGGGTGATTTTGGAAGATTGTTGGATCGATTTTTTATTATTATGAGTATTACTATAGCTCCATTTTAAATTGGAATACATTGTTTTTGTAGCAGTAGTCTTAAAATCATTTACGGTACATATAACATTCAATTGTTACGGATTTTGGCGGCGTAATAAACAGAGTCGCGCATTGAAACAGTTGCCTACCATGGGATAAACAATTCAATATAGACTACATCTGCACATAGCATCATATACTGAGGAAATTCCCCCGTGTCAGCCCTTAAGGCCAATACCATATCCGTAACTGGCCGCGCCCAGCAGACTAAACAGGGCAATAAGTTTCTGTCAAATTTTTCATTATGATACAAGCTTTTACTGCCAACTGTCCGTTTCTGTATACCGTCATCAACTACTCATTGAGATGATTCTAACGAGCCCAAACTCAACGGGTTTACGTCGGTTAAGTACTGAATCCCCATGGCCTTCTGTCTCCATCATCAGATCAGGTCGATGGTACCATAACCAATACCCAACTTATACCCAAAATTTTAGCTGAATGGTTCAAAATTCAGTTCCTAGATTTGTCCCTCACTAACAAACGAACAGGGGCCCATTTTTCAAAAGCTTGTAACTAGTAGTACAAGCGGACGCCTCTTTTCCACTCCTTCTGTTAGAAAGTGACTTGCGCTTGTATTACAAGTTACAAGCTTTTGAGAAACGGGCCCCAGGTCAAGTAAAATAAAAGCTTGTAAAAAGAACTTACAGAGGAAAGTGATAGTTCGGCTTCTGAATCGGCCAGCCGAGATGACAATTAGTTCCCGCTATACCGTGTGGTACCCACCTGGTTGATGGGTTTCCCGGTGACGCAGGCGTGCGCGTTGATATCCTGGTAGCCTATGGTCTTGGCGTAGGTGTCGGCGATCCACGACATCTCGCGCTCGCCGGTGCCCATGTCGGGCGCGGGCACGTCCACGCCGGGCCCTGCGGGGTTGCGAGTGGTTAGTGAGGACCAAACAGTACAATATACCGGGTGTACAATCCAAATGGGTCAGTATGGTGAAGTCGGAAACTATGAGAGATAGCGAGATCTGTTCTTAGGAACCATGACGTCGATTCGAAAAAAAAAAAGAAAAAAAAAATACAATAGTCGAATTGCCACAGACTTTCTCAATGATCATTTTCAACATAACTGGATTGGTACAAACGGCCCTATTAAATGGCCCGCAAGATCGCCGGACATCACGCCACTTGACTATTTCTTATGGGGTTATGTCAAAGATGGAATCTACAAATCAAATTACGACACTGTAGAAGATTTAACTACAGCCTTAGAAAACATTTTAACACATATGCACCCCATAAAAATACGAAAGGCAATCTTGCGATCGTTACCCAAAAGAATTAATCTTTGCATTCAACAGAATGGCTACCATTTTGAACATTTACTGAAATAAAATAATTATCTTATTGGTGGGTTTTTCTTTCAATTATTTAAACAAGATTCCATTAGTTTTGTGCTTCTTGCAACTTGCAGAATTTATACACATTGATTTTGACCAGGTTCGATTTCCGGTTATGTATGAGAGTTAATAAAAAAGTTTGAATGTAATTATTATTAAATCTAAAATCGACGTCATGGTTCCTAAGAACAGATCTCGCTATCTCTCATAGTTTTCGACTTCTCCATACTGACCCATTTGGATTGTACACCCGGTATATACGTGAGGATTACTAAGGGCGGGTTGCACCTACCACAATTTACAGGCCACGTTAAATATGGCACGGTTATACCTACTGGTTAAAACTTATTGACGTAAATTACAACTAACTAGTTGATCGAGTTATGCACAGTGTGCACTATAAAATTCAATAAATACCTACTATCAATCACTTATTATCACATTTTAATGTTTCCTTAATCACAGTAACCAGCCAAAAAAGCAAGGTCATACGTGGCCAAAATAAACTTATCAGGTTATCGAAGTTATACTTGTGATATTTTTTTTTTTATCTGTAACCTATAACGACACATAATAAATCGGTGTACCTATCAGAGATTATCTTTAACGTAGCTTGTTTTCGCTTCGAGATATTTTGTCAACCCTTGAAGTGATGTTTGATTTACACAAGTTTTGTTGGCAGGCCGAATTAAACCTATCGTGTCATTCAGGTTTCGACGCGAACAGATTTACTTAGCGCGGCTACATCGTATGACATGTTTACTAACTAGATGTTGGAAGGTAAACATTCGTGTTTATGAAAATGTGTAGGTGGGTACAACCTATTGCAACGGCTGGGTCAATAGAACGTGCACGACCAACTTAATTCGACCCGCCATTATGCAATTTGCTAGACCGTTGACTTCCAACCTAGGTACACTGACCTAGAATCAGTAACCCCGCTAGTATGCATTTGTTGTCGCTTATCAATTACATGACTTGCGTTGCGTTGCATGCAAATCCACTGGTTCAAGAGATGTATACTTACTAATATTATGAATCGAAACATCTACTTCAAGGAAGTCTTTGCTATCGATTTGTTAGAAACTTAGAACGATCGTCGTACATGTCTCCGTTAGTAGACGCGGTCTTCGGTGTTGTTGCAACCCGGTTGCCGGGTGATTTACACTAGAAAACCCTAGTTAGTTTGATTTAGTTACAACATTTAGCGATAACGCAGAATAATGTCAAGCAAATTGTCACATAACGTACATTATGGAGACTTGTGTCGGCAGGAGGCAAAAGAATATTTGGAGTTTAAACATGTCAAAAACTATAATCGATCATGGGTGGGAGCACATTTGGCTTGTTCCCAAGATGAGGCGTACCGGTTATGCCGGCTTGACCTATTCCAATACAACTCGTAACTTCTCGTCGGCTGATTAAATTTCAGACACTTTGCGTGTTATGATCGAAAATAGAAATAACTAAGATAACGACTGGAATCGATATCGCGACTTTATACCGTTATCAACTCCTTCGATGTCAAGAAATCACTCAGCTCAGGTATAGAACCCTATGAGTACGCATAATAAGTCATTTATCCTATAACCGCAGATTGCTGTGGGAGTGGGACGCTTCTTCGTAGATAGAACCATCTTGAGTTCCACTATGCAATTCATACACATTCCCAGAAGTCATATTACACCATATCTTAATAAAGGTTCCATTTGAAATATGTCATCACGTCGACACTTACACCTCGCCTGCCTGTTGTTTGATGTTCTTAAATACCAAAAACCTGACTATCTGTTCAGAAAAATAAGGGTCTCGTCTTTTCACTCACAGCATGGCACTAGATCAACACGGCGATGTATCTTAGAAGTACACCCCCACAGGACGGTCGCATTTACTGGCAGTTTTCGTTATCTTGCAACCAAATGCTGGAATAACATTCCTCCGCCACTTCGACAATTACCATCCAAGAAATCTTTTAAATTAAAATTTAAAAGATTTCTCTTGGAGAAGCAAGTGGCAGGAATTCCTTATGGCTATTTGGTTGCAGATTTTGTAATATAGGCGTGCTTCTAAGGGACATCACACATCTCACCACACGCTTTTTCATAATGTATACACTCCTTGTCGACACATAGTTACACCTTATATTTTTTCATTTTTATTACTCACCTATCAAACAGATCTATTTTATTTATTCGATATTATTTGCAAGCTTTATTTATTTAATATTATTTTTTCTTGTAATATTTCACCTGCATCGTGACCCGAGGTACTGGCAGAATATCAGTGCTTGCTCACACGAGCAAAGCAAAACTGAGCTAGTACCTTTTTGGCATTATTGCAACGCACAAGTATGCCTTAAATTTAATTTATAATTCTGTTTCCGTACCACAATTGTTTTACTTGTTCTTTGATCGTTGTTTTTTTTCTGTATTTTTTTTATATTTATTTTGTTGCAAAATGCCAAATAAATGATGTATCTATCTATCTATCTAAACTTGTTTAACCTAACCTAACTACCTACCAGTGGCGGATCTTACAAGCCGATTCCCACCGGCTTTTCGCTGAAGTGAACTCACCAATGAATCCTTTCTTGGCCAGCTCCAGCGTGAAGCGGCGGGTGATCTTCTCGAGCTCGTGCTCGGAGTACTCCTTGGGGTTGATCTTGATGCCGGCCTTGGCGCCACCGAATGGCACATCGACGCAGGCACACTTGAAGGTCATCAGGGCGGCTAACGCCTTTACTTCATCCCTGGTCACGTCCATTGAGAACCGAATACCTGCAAATGAAAACATTTTACTTCGTTATGTATTTTTATTGCATTTGTTCGTTCAACAATTGGTGCACAAAATGGTTTATAGATACACTAGCTTCTGCCCGCGACTCCGTCCGCGTGGAACTCGTTTATATCGCAGCTCCATACAAACTTTCACCCCCCCATTTCACCCCCTTAGGGGATGATTTCGGGGATAAAAACTATCCTATGTCCTTCCCCGGGACTCAAACTATCTCCATACCAAATTTCATCGCAATCGGTTCAGCGGTTTAAGCGTGAAGAGGTAACAGACAGACAGACAGACAGACAGACAGACAGACAGACACACTTTCGCATTTATAATATTAGTATGGATTAGTGGCATTAAACATTTATAAAATAATAGTAGGTAAACAGTAAAAATAAAAAGTTGTCGTAGACGTTGGGTTCAAATCTTCTTCCAAAAGTCAACTTGTAATGGCTATCTATGGGAATTCTGCTTTTGCTAGCAAACCAGCAATAAACGTGTGAATAGCACGCCGCGCCGGCTGTTGCCATTAGAGGTAGGTGCGATAGAGTGCAATGCAACACTTAATCCGGCTATAATATCTACGTATAACGTAATGCACAGATGATCATTCATAAACTATACTCGTTGAAAGCATTCTAGATGATGTAGTCCTTGTTCTATACAAATCATGCATGATTGGATTATAATTCAAGTCCACTATAGGTACCATATCTACGATAAATACTGGTCTGAATGTACCCAAGTTGGTGCAAACTATATAATTACTAATACATATATGCCATACATGCACCGTGATGTCGTAAGTATTATACCTATGTATCTACTTCATTGTGAATTGAATTATAATTTCTAATCTTCATGGCAATCATGGTTCATCATGGCATGGATATCTAAGGTACGAAAGGTACTTACCATATTTGCAGGGTTCGAAAATATCTGTTATTAATTATAAATATCAAAATATCGGATATTTATGATATATACCCGATATATATATCAAAAGTTTGATATACAACGTGTTAATAAAATAACGCAAAACCTGAAAACCGTTTGTTCAGAATCGAGAGTAGAATACGAAAAAAATAAAATAAAAAATTTTTGACGCGATTTATTTTTTACATTTGTATGGAGCAGGTCGCCCCAGTCGGCCAACACTCCATACAAATGTAAAAAATAAATCTTGTCAAAAATTTTAATTTTTATTTTTTTCGCATTCTATGCTCGATTCTGAACAAATGGTTTTCAGGTTTTGCGTTATTTTATTAACACGTTGTATATTCATTTTGTATGAAAGCGATATTATTATTTTATTGTATTATTTATGTATACTATTTGCATACCGGTATGTGTTACATAAACATAATAAGTAAATTAAAAAATATAAAATCTTATAACAAAAAATCAACTCAAAAACATAAAACTTATTTTGTAAATTCTAATCAGTCGATGGTCAACCTACACTTATTTCTGTATTTGGATTGGATTTATATCGGATATATATCATGATATTATAATTATATCCTCGAACCCTGCATAAGATTTGTCTATACGTAAACGTAATAGCTTTTACATTCCATCATATTTACATTATATCGACCATACAAAATGGTCGTTTCGCCTACACGAACTATAATGATTAATGATGATTAAACCGCTCAAGTTTATTGAACAGTTGAATACCTACCGTTTTCGGCCACAAGCGCCGTTACCTAACACGGTTCGTTGGCATTTAAATTGTCACTAGGTACTGTCACTATGGCCTGCGACAATAGTTGGGTAATTACTCAAAACAACCGGCGTCAATAAACAACAGGAAATGCGTTGTTAAATAATTGAAGCAAAAATTATTTGCTTATGTTAGGTACTCAATACTCTCTTATGTATTGTGTGTGCGAGTTGATGTTTGCAAATATGTTGTTTGGACATGTAATGTACACTTAAGTTTGAGATGTAAACGGACAAAGTCATAAAAAAAAACATGTCAATTATTGTCAACACGACTTTATTGTTAAGGGCATAAGGTTGCTCAGATATTATGAACCTTTGGGAAAGTATATTTATGAACTCGACTGTACAGTAGGTAACCACAAATTTATTGAATGGAAACAGATTGAGAATCAAGAATTGGGAAGGGATTCATGTAGGTAGCTATGACCATGATGACGTCGTCGAGCAGCAGTGTGGTTATACCCAGTTTAATACCTACTTACTCGTATACATCAAAAACAATTACCAATGCGTCCCAAGTTTATGTCTGAAGTATTCAAATTCATTAAACCGGCAATGCCATTTTCACAAATTCCATTGAAAATTAAAACATCTACTGTGTGGGTAAATCCACTTATTAAGTTCTTAGTCCAAAAGAAAGGCGCTTATCAACCTAAATATATTATGTATTTCCAGATCCATCTACATTAACATTTGAATAACATTTTGTCCTCGAGGTGTGACATTTGCCGAACGAATCTGATAACGAAACGTGACCGCTTTGAGATGGGCGTAGGTAACAGTTGCTGCATTTTTACGAAGGCAGTACACGTATTCCTATTATTATGACGATAAAGTCTTATTTCGTTAAACCCACTCACTCGCCTTCTCGTAATGTAAGAATGTCCCGTACATACATTTAGGTTCTAATTTGTTTTTCGGACTGATGACACTGATATGATAAGTTCTCATCCTGGCGATGTACTTCAAAGACCAAAATTAGGCTCTAATGTCCTTTTACGCCCAATTTTGAGGAATATGGGGGACATTTATTTTCTATGAATTACCTACGCATATTCACTAACGTGGGTGCTATTTTGTTTTCACTGTCGGTCGTGCTCCAGGCGCGAGACCTTCAAATTATATCTACAAGAGAAATGACGTTATACTCTTAAAATTGGCACATTATATAAGCTTCTGGCGCGTCACAGCCACGCCTCCATGTCGCCAACTTAGCAAACGCCGTCAAATTACCTTATCACATTAGGCTCTTGGAAACAACATGTAGATAGGGCAGGGTTAGGCGACGTGGTAACGCTAGTAATGCTGTAATTACTTTTGACGTGAGTGACTAATGGATTTAGGTATTGTGCTATTCGAACGAATTTGTCCGGGTGTCCAGCTGTTCTTCCTCTACAGGTCGAATTTCTCAACCGTGAAATTTTGTGAGCAGGTACAATAATTATATAGCTTATGTCGATCCACATTCTAGGTTTTTTTTTAAAAACAACAAAAAGATTAAGAGAAAGGCGCGAGTTCTGGAGCTCACCAAGCCACTAGTCGTATTATATAAACTACTAGCTTCTGCCCGCGAATCCGTCCGCGTGGAACTCTTTTATATTTTAGCTCCATACAAACTTTCACACCCAACTATCTCCACTTAAAAAATCTTGTCAATTCGTCGCTCCGTTTTGCCGTGAAAGACGGACAACCAAACACAAACATACACTTTCCCATTTATAATATTAGTCAGGATAATATCTTGGTAAA
Organism: Epinotia ramella; assembly: GCA_947578815.1. Classification (NCBI taxonomy): domain Eukaryota; kingdom Metazoa; phylum Arthropoda; class Insecta; order Lepidoptera; family Tortricidae; genus Epinotia; species Epinotia ramella. The sequence continues at coordinate 12,314,596 of OX388202.1, read as the reverse complement.
CTTGCTGAATACGAAAACCGGGCAATATTTATTTCAAGCCTGAGTATAGCTTCACCAGTCCAGTCTATCCCAAACTCCCAATGAGTGCAGGCCTGCAGGGCAACGCAGGCTTCGTCAAGTAGGTAAGTACAGAAACAAATTAAATAATGTAAAATACCTAGGTAAGGTCAGTGTGGGCAAGTCCGGCATAGTTTATTTCAAGTTAAGTTTGATCGGATTTTACAAGTTTATTATTTATTCCAGGATAAACGTCCTAGACTTATAGGATGATAAATATTACATTTTACAATGTCGCTTTAACAAATTAACAAAATAAGCAAAACTATTGCAAAAAAAGAGGTTTTTTTAAAACTCGGCGAGTAGACGATCTTCCCGTGATGTATAAGGTAAGGCCGTCTAGTACTCATTGCCGCGCTATTTGAAAGTCAATAGGCATTACACTGTTGGTATCGTAATTTTATGCCATTCCAAATTATGTTTTGAAATCAGGGAGATAGAGTTGCAATTTCAAAATATACATATTTTTCTGTTATAAAGGCAAGATCGGCATATCCGTGGAAGAAGAGATTGTAAACCTTTTCAAATCTAAAATAAAATAATTAAATGTTAACTATTAGAGATCCCAAAAATACTTTTTTTTTTTTAATAAAAAAAATATCAAAAAATTTCTAAGTCCAAAAACCGGGCTCTCTTTCTGATACTCTGACCGGAAATCATCCGGAAACATAAAGGTGATATTATTGGCCGGTAGGGGAGAGTGGGGTTCAGTGGGTCATGGGTCTCAGTGGATCGTTTGCTATAGCTTTGGATGTATTGTACGCACACACATAAGCGCTCGTGACGTTGACGCTCTGGCATGCCCGCATCAACCGAACCAGTGATCCGCGCAGTGTCTGGCCGCCGGAAATCGCGTCGCGGAGGCCCCGTCACAAAGTAAGAGCGAAAGTATTTATTTACGTGTTTTTAAAAAACGTTTAGTATCTTATTGGACTGACTCTGCAATACTTTTGTTTAAATTTGATGTTCTCTAATTTATGAAAAATAATGTGAATGGTTAATTTTAAAGCCAAACTTACTCAATATTTTTCAATGTTTTTTTTAATAAAATAAGTGTATATGGGGAACGGCGGATCAATTTGGAATGGGTTTCAGTGGAACGTGACCCAGTTTATTAAATACGGTGATTTCGTGATTAAGAGACTTCTTAGAAGACTTTTTTAAAGTAGTTTCATTGAGTAATGCCTATACCTACGAAATATTTTGATTGTTTTTGTTTGTTCTAACAATAATCCATTTTATACTGAGATCCAATAAACCCCATATGATCCACAGTACCCCAATACTGATCCAGTGCAACCCATTAGTGGGTCACAGTGAATCAACATCAGTTTTTTTTTTAAAAAGGCTGTTGTTTACCACAAAACAGCCATTTTTGTCATTTATTTATATAACTAGATAAGTGTTCTAGGGTTTAATTAAGAAACTAAGCCTTTTTAAGTGAAAGTGGGGGCGCTATATCAGTCACAAAAAAAGTGCTCCACTGAACCCCACACATGATCCATTGAACCCTATATGATCCACAGTACCCCAATCCTTCAATCCAGTGTTACCCATTAGAGGGTCACAGTGGGTCAACTTCCCTTTTTTTTTTAAAGGCAGTTTTTTGGGTTTATTTACCACAAAACAGCCATTCTTGTCATTTATGAATGAAACCCTAGAACACTTATCTAGTTATATATAACTAGATAAGTGTTCTAGGGTTTCATTAAGAAACTTGCCCTTTTTAGCTGAAGTTGGGCCGCTACATCAGTCACAAAAAAAGTGCTCCACTGAACCCCACTCTCCCTAAATAGCGTAGTACACAGTAGTAGTAATAGTAGATAGTAAATAGAGTAGTACACAACACAAAAAACAATAGTGTATGTTTTAAATAATTTAATAAAAGTTTTACGTGTAAGTATCTCATTTATCGTGACAATATTTGAAATGAGAATATTTCAACGCAAAAGGTTGGCAAGATCTGGTTTAAGGCAGGACCGGCACATGACGGGCTTCCCTTGATCATTTTAGACGGACTTTCCAACTAGATAAAATTTAAGATAAGACATTTCGAAACCTAAAACTACAAAATTAAAGCATTGTGGCTACATTAAAAGCGTTAAGGAAAAGCGGTTATTAAATTGCTAAATTACGCACCTCATTAACAAATACTGCGATTTTTACAATTTTCTACGATTTATTTTCTGGACCACGATGCACTCACATATGTAGTTCGAAACACGAATGAAGTTGACAGTTGAGTTGCTACCATAGTTTTCGTCATAGCGACATCTATGTTAGCTTTACCGACAGAGTTATAAGTGGCGCGCGTATACAAATACAAGAGTTATGGCGTGTAGACGGTCTTGCCTTATTGACGGACTTGCCCACACTGACCTTACCTATTATTTAAGCAGGTTGAGTTAAAAAAGGAAAATACAAACAGAATTTTATGTTAGTAGGTACCTATAACGTGGCCAGTTATCTAAGGATGGGCAGTAATTAATCTTATACCACCTTATTATACTAAAAATGTATTCTATTATAGGTGCATAGAGTTTATTTTCAGTATGAGGTTTAGGTGGCCAGTTATTTAACAGTGGACAGTTATTGGCGGTGTCTAGTCTAGGTAGGTTAGTGTTGTACTTTTTTAAGTTTAGGCCTCGTCTGTTGATCTGCCTCCTCGCGATAAACTTTGAAACAAATGTTTCCTGTTTCCACCGTTGAGGAACCCGGTGCAGAAAAAATCCGAAATTATAGTATTCATCCTCCTAGCGTTATTCCCGGCTGTGCCCCGAAAGGAGACCGGGGTCCGCTTTGACACCTAAACCCCAAGATTTGGCTAAGGCACTAGTTTTACGAAAGCGACTGCCATCTGACCTTCCAACCCATAGGGAAAACTAGACCTTATTGGGATTAGACCGGTATTCTCGCGATGTTTTCGTTCACCGAAAACCGAAATTATATTATTCATTTAAACAAAAAATCGAACTCCGATATTTACATAGATTTGGCCGGGTTGGATTCCTTGGGCTTGTACGAAAATCTTTGAATGCAGTTTTCAACTTTTTCTAAAATCGGTCTCGTGAGCGTGACTCCTAAGAGCAAATTTCCGTATCTCTTGTGACTTGTCTAGTGTCAAGTCAAGTTTTCCCTCACTGCCTGCCTCGTTTGAATAATACCTGTATATGTAAGTAATTATTATTAAAATTCTAATTACATTCGCGAGTAACCTGTCATTTTATAACCTAAAACCTTGGGTGGTTAAAAAAGTATTGAAATAACAGGAGACAGGATCGACCTCTGCACCCCCGCAGGTTGCCCATCCTAATGTTGACAACGTTGCAGAATCGGCGCTAAATATAAAGCGATATTTATACTGCCAATCAACGTGTGTTTTACCTTACTTATCGGCCAAGTGCGTTTCGGGCCACGCGCAGTGTAGGGTTCCGTAGTTGCCTGTCTTCTTAACTAAATGGTTGCGTCGGCCGAATTTGTACGAAAGTTGGCCTTTCTAAGTAAGTACATATTAAGTTGGTCGATTATAACACGGTAACTAGTTTCCTTTTAAATTCATTATATGAACTACTGCCACGTTTTTTTCACGTTCCCAGTAGCAGCCATTTAGCCGGCAGGGAAGAGGGGGAACACATGACTTGAAATTTGGGCTTTATAGCCCAATATCTCGCAAACGAATCACTAATTAGAAAAATCGTGTTAAGACACCCATAATATTTTTGAACAAGCTACGCTACACAACACCATGGGTTTTACGAGAAAACGGACGGACAGACGGACATGGCGAAACTATAAGGGTTCCTTGTTGACTACGGAATCAATGTTCTCAAAAACATTGAATGCGCAATTTTTACATTTTTAGTTTCTACTAATTTTAAATGCATAGGTACGTGGATTTATAGATTCTACGGAACCCTAACAAATGATATACATTTCTCAAAAACATTGATTGCGTAATTTTAAATTTTTTACCAATTTATATGCATACTTGGATTAATAGATTCTACAGCATACCAGGGATGTTGCAGACATTCACATCCGCAACCGCGGAAGTTCCGCTTCTTTTTCGACATCTGCAGATGCAAGGTGGAATAAGAACGCGCGATAGGTATTTTACTAGAGATGGGCCGACTAGTCGCAGACTAGTCGGGAAAGCCGACTATCCGGCCTCATTCGTACGGCGACTAATCGGCAAAATGTGCCGATTAGTCGGCACTTTATGGACCACAGGAAAACGAGACATAAAATAAGTAAACTGCCATTTTTTACCATTAATTTTATATTTTACTCAAATATAGATTTAATATCATAATTTGGTACTTTTTAGGTACAATCAAACTATTATACTTAGTAAACCTAAGGCCGCGTGGTGTCGCGCAACATACAACAACACAGACAGCGCGACGGCTAAGCAAACGAAGTTTCCCGATTGCACTTACTTAGCCGAAGTCCACGATCGGCCTAGCCGACTAGTCGGCCTTCTAGGCGGCCGACTAGTCGGCTAGTCGGCCCATCTCTATTATTTACGTCATAAGTCAAAAAAAAAAATTCGTTTCGGTAATATTCCGATTCGCCGCATTCTCTCGAGCGAGACAAGAACGACGTCGCGTTTGTTGTATTTCGTTCGCAAAGATAAAAATTGGGTTATTGACCCCAAAATTTCTCGTGAAAATTTCTAAGCAAGTTCGATATTTATAGGGCAAAAATGCTTTCGTATGTGCGGCTCTCCCCTCTATAGGTCGCATCTCTCATTTTCTATCGTATGTCCGGCACTTTGATCTCTGTCAAAAAGCCGACAACGCTGGGTGAGGCGTGCGGCTGAAGAAAACAACCTTCCACATAGGCTGCGGCGCGCTCGGCTCGGGCGAGTCGGGCGAGCTGTGGCTCGCTGAACCACGCTACACTGAGGGCGCACGGTACGCGAGCCGTGTTCGGCCGAGCCGCTCGTCCGGTGTGGATCCGCCTAATCGTTAACTTTTCCAACAGTTTTATATACCACCTAACCTAAAATTTGTCTGCGAAATAATCATAAGGCGGTTATTTTTATATCGAAAGCAAGAGCACTAAATTATGTGAAACGAAGTAAATAAGAAAATACGTCTTGTTTGACTTAAAGCTGACACAATGCGGCTAAATACACGTACAGTAGCTAGTGTCAATATCTGCCATAACAAAGCCTGCAATGCAAATATCTGACACGTCCATGCGGCCCTAGAAACTAGAAATAGGGTGGTGTCAGATAATAATTATGCGCGCTTTGTTATTAACAGATATTAATGCCGGTGACTGTAGGTACGTCAACTTGATTGTCTTAACAAATGAATGTCCTAATTCGTCGTTCGTAGACTTGCTACTCGTTAAAGTAAATTGTACCTAGTCAATATGTAAACCTATTAAATAGTAAATACAGGTCAGGTGTACACTTTGAAATAAAAATAGGTTTGAGAAGTTTTTTTCAACTAGCAGTAAATTTTAGCCAAAAACCTACCTACGTAACATTACGACTTACGACCGGCAACATCACGTGTCTCATGAGCTATAAATACAATTTCCCTATTATCGGATTTAACTAACTCCGGTGCAGCGTGCTATTCGTGATGTAAGCTTTGTTAAGACAAAATTATACCTATTTTTGGGCACTAACCTCCTTTCGTGGGAGTTCTGTGGGAGGAATGTTGAGCACGGTAGCCGCGGATCATCTCGTAGTCGCCGGAGTCGCGCCTCAGGGGGAACTGGAGCTCCAAGATGTGATCACAAGGCTGCATGAGTTTCAAGATGCCAGACACCTTCTTTTTCTTGTCCTCGATGGAAACTCTTGATTTCATGTCATCAACTAATTTGTCTTCCACTACCTGACAGGCCCTATGGAAGAAATACTCCACCATGTCAAAGAACCTCGGGTTTGCACTAGTTGGAATTTCCTTAAGCCTTTCAGGTATTTCATGGCTGGCGTAAGTTCGGCAGGAAAGAACGTTCACAGCTGCAGGCGCGATCCTGACCATATTGGCTGCTTCATTTTGGATTGAATTCTTTAGAGGTGCCACGGATTTAGCAATATTCTTTAGGTGTAACATTGTGACTGATTTTATAAAGTACTATAATATATAGTCGGGTTAGGTCGCCTCTCAAGATGTTAAAATATACACAAAAATAATGGTGTGATGTTACTAGTTACAGTGACGACCCGCCCCGACGGATTCGACCACTGAATGAAATGAATTTAGTTGCAGATGCAGACGATGGAAACACAAGGACCTGCCTGCCGGTTGCCGCAGGTAGTAAATGCGGATTTTTTGTCTCGCTTTAAATAACGATCGAAAAAGCGACAACGCGTCATGACGTTGCGTAAGCAGAGGGGCTACCGCGAAACGAAAACGAACTTCGTTTGAGTATATCCGTCTCTGACACTCGAACTAGCAAGTGCGACAGAGAAGGAGATACACGCACGAAGTTCGTTTTCGTTTCGCGGTAGCCCCTCAGATACGTTTTTATATGATAAAATTCTTATTGTGAACAGTCTCTCATCTTTTGTAGCGTTATCAAACGATAAACATCTGCCAAGATGATATGGAGATAATGAAAGTAATTTAAAACATCATTTATAAGTTACTTTAAATTATAAGCAAATATTAAACTTATTTTCAACAATAAATATAAAAAAAAATAAGATATAAGGCACATTTCCGACCGAGTCTTCGATGTGCCCGCGCATCAGTGTTGCCAGGTCCAATCTGGAAAAACCAGTAGACGCATGTCCTAAAAACAGGAGATTTGTAATAAAAACAGTAGACAAAATTTATACCATATCTTTTACCTAAATGCATGTCTGGTTATTCCTCGGTTTATTCATTTTCTGTTTTTTTTTGTTAATTTTCATTTACTACAAAGTATGAATATTATATTTACGAGTAGGTTAGTATTGATCCTACTTTTGAAAGAATACTCAGAACTTAGTTTGATTTAAGAGGTTATTTATTTAAAGTGATAATATAAAAATAAGTAAACACACTTTTTTTTAAGCCTCAGACGGGCGCGGCCTGCGGTGACGGTCAAATGGTCGTTTAAACGCGATCGGAAAGTGTAAGCCTGGGAACATAACAGCGCCTGACATCGATTGATCCGATTGTGTGTGTTGTTATACGGCAACATTTTATAAAAACAGTAAAATAGTTTAATCAAATTTGTAATCATCTAAAAAACAGTAGATTCTGTTGAAAAAACAGTAGAACAGGAGGCATACCCCAAAAGCATTAGATCTCCTGTAAAAACAGGAGACCTGGCAACACTGCCGCGCATTTGTCTCTTGTCCCTTTTGGGGCATCCAGATTATGTGATTTTACCCCAATTTGTCAGCCCAACATGTCGAAGTCATAATTGGACGTAGCGCACAGACGTAACAACTACAACTACAATTTCATTCAGTGTGGCCAGTTAACAGTAAGAAAGCGAAAATTGCCGCATTCAAACGGTCCTGCGAAGCAGACTGCAAGATTGTTACTAACCGATGAGATAGGGCAAGACAGTACGTCTATCATGGGGCGGCAGCGACATACTCTCAATTTTGCTCGCACTATACCTCTTGTTCTAAGTGTTCTAATAAGAGAGAGACGGATAGTGCGAGAAAAATCGAGAGAGCTCGCGCGCCGTCGCGTGATGGCCGTGCAGCACACAAAAACCGAGAGTATGTCGCGGCCGACTCATGATAGACGTGCTGTCTCGCCCTATCTCATCGGTAAGTAACAATCTTGCAGTCCGCTTCGCAGGACCGTTTGAATGCGGCAATTTTCGCTTTCTTACTGTTAACTGGCCACACTGAATGAAATTGTAGTTGCAAAACACCGGTTTAAAAAAAATACAATATTACAGTTTAAAATATTAAAACAATATTCTTTAGTATATATTTTTTAATTTTTATTTAAATTTATTTGAATGAAATTTGTGAGAAAAAAAACACTTGGCAGATCATGCAAATTCCATGGTCCAAATTGTGATTTTCATGCAATTAGTCAGGAAAACTCGTTTGACGGTTGGATTGCAGCGCAACATGCATCCACACGATAGCAATTAGTCAGATTCTGATGAATTGGGGCTGACTAATCATGTAATGTATATGGCCCATTAGGCTCAGTCCACAGATGGTCCACAGACTAATACAGACCCGCAATATAAAGCAAGACAATGTTTCTTATGTCTCCGTCACTTCTTATGGGCAGCTGAGCTGAGTTAAAATGAGACGAATAGTACGGTATTTTGAGTCTATCAACGACTCTCCATCTACTGCTCACCACAGTTTTAAAATAGTAAACAATACAATACTGCCGAGATGTCAACGTCAAGTTAACACTTATAGTGTTGTAACTGTTTTAAAGTTTATATTTATCGGCGTGAATTATTTATGTAGGCGAGGCGTTTGGTAAGTTTGATGGGGTATATACATGTCATGATTTGTCAGCCCCAATTTATCAGAAGTTGACTAATTGCTATCGTCTGGAGGCATGTTGCGCTGCTGATCCAACTGTCAAACGAGTTAAAAAACTGCCCCAATTCAGTACAAAACAATTTTTTTTCAGATTTCGTTTTTTTTTGGTTTATCTTGCTCAGAATCGTTGACACTATCGATCCTCATACAAGAAAAAAAGTGTCCAAAATTTCCATTCCAGATCGTCACATTTTTGTATGCAGTTTTTTTTTTATTTATATGGTCGTGACGCACTGGAAGAACAAACTTACATAGTAAAATCTGGGACACTTTTTTTCTTGTATGACGATCGATAGTGTCAACGATTCTGAGTAAGAAAAACAAAAAAAAAACTGAATCTGAAAAAAAAAGTTTTGTACACTTTTACGTCCACCTACATTAACTTTTGTATTGTTTATTTTAATAGATAACTAAAATTATACCGATTATTATTATAGTTGTTAAATACGGCTTAATTACATTTTAATATTTATTTCAAGGCCGAATCAAGTAGCTGTCTACACATCACGTAGGTAGTCGTGTCTCAGAAACAGGTCTTTTGGTAGTTATCTATGGTTGTTGTTGTGTTGTTTATTGTGGTAAATGCCGTAAATGACATTTTGTATTCATGTATTTGTATGGAGAAACAATTTATCTACGAAATGGTGCTGATGACGAAAATATGAAAAGTAAACAACAATGTCGATAATTTGTTACAAAATATCATTCGCTGCACTAAGAGCTAGCGCGCTTGACTTACTTGACTTATGTTCCTGTGTCCCCTAGATGGGGCAGAGGGCGTCCACAGTGCGCCGCCATCCCGTCCGGTCTTGAGCTTCGCGCTTCAGTTCGCTCCAAGTCTTCTCTATGGTCTTCGCCTCTGCGATGATCGTCCGCCGCCAGGTCTGTTTAGGGCGGCCACGTTTACGCTTTCCTTGGGGATTCCAGTCCAGGGCTTGCCTCGGTATGTGATCAGGGTCCCTTCGGAGAGTGTGGCCGATCCAGTTCCACTTGCGGCGTTTGATCTGCTGGTCGATCGGAGTCTCACCGCAGCGTTCCCACAGTTCTATGTTGGAGATTTTCTCGGGCCAGTAAACACCGAGAATACGGCGAAGACAGCGGTTGATGACGACCTGGAGGCGGTGCGAGATGGCCTTTGCAACCTTCCACGTCTCACAACCGTACAGCAACACGGTTTTTACGTTGGACCGGAATATTTTGAGCTTAACTCTCCTAGTCAGTTTCCGCGATTGCCATACAGGGCGGAGCTGTGCGAAGGTTGCTCTTGCCTTGGCGATTCTCGAAGCGATGTCCTCTTCGGTCCCTCCAGTTTCCGACACTACACTACCGAGGTAAGTAAATTTGTGGACCCTTTCCACAGCCTCTGTGCCAATGAGCAACGGCAAAGCGCTTGTTACCCCGCACCTCATTTCCTGGGTCTTCCGGGTGTTGAGTTTCAATCCCGTCTCCTTTGCCTCTCGTTGTAGGTCGTCTAGCTTGGCTTGCATGTGGGCGCGTGTGTGGCTCAGCAGGCATAGGTCATCGGCATAATCCAGGTCTTCCAAGACGCTGGATAGTCCCCACTCTATGCCGCGGCGCTCGTTGCTTATTGTAGTGTTCATGATGCCATCGAGAACAACAAGGAATAGGAGAGGTGAGAGAAGACACCCCTGTCGTACACCCGCGTGCACCGGTATGTCCTCCGAGACAAGGCCGTCGTGTGTCACTCTACAGGAATACTTCCCGTAGATGGCCTTAATCATGTTGGTTATTTTCTCGGGGACCCCAATTTCACGCAATCGGTCCCAGATGCAACTCCACCTCAGCGTATCGAAGGCTTTTTCGAAGTCGACGAAGGTCAAGTACATTTCCCTCTGCCATTCTGATGCCTGTTCGAGGATTATGCGCAAGGTATTGATCTGGTCCGTGCACGATCGGTTGGGTCGGAAACCAGCCTGCTCTTTGCGAAGAAGCGGTTCAACGGCCCTCGCTAATCTGTCTAAGATAATCTTGCAGAGCACCTTAGACGGGATCGAGAGCAAAGTGATGCCTCTCCAATTGCCACATTCACTGAGGTCTCCCTTCTTAGGTACGGTGATGAGAAGGCCTTTGTTCCAGTCGTCGGGTAGCTCTTCGGCTGACCAGATGTTCCGCAAGAGGGGTGTCAGCGCGTTCGCGGCGGTAGGCACGTCAGCTCTCAGCATTTCCGCCGTGATGCGGTCGACTCCTGGCGCTTTGCCGTTCTTGAGTGATCGGATGGCTTTCACTACTTCTTCTCCCGTGGGAGGAGACACGTCAATGTTGAGGCTTTGTGCGGGCAGGCTGACAGCAGGTGTCGTAGTAACGGGGTCGTTTGGGACTCGGAAGATCTCCTCAAAATGCTCCCGCCAGCGTTGAAGCTGCCCCTCCGATGTCACGATTAGCTGGCCTGCTTTGTCTTTTAAAGGCTTCTTCTTCCTCTGGTTCCGGTTCCCGGCTAGGGTCTTAGTCGCCTTGTACATCTCTCTGAGATTACCGGAGTCAGCAGCACGTTGGGCGCAATCCGCCACACTATCCGCCCATACTCGCCGATCGTGGCGGGTACTGCGGTAGATGTTCCTGCGTATCTGTCTATACTGCAGCCTCAGGTCTTCACGCACCGCCGCGTCGTTGGTTGCCAGGAGGTGAAGATGGAGTGCGCGCCTTTCTTCAATGAGGTTCCAGGTTCTCTGTGACATCCAGTCTTCGCGTGTGTGTGTTTTATGTCCAAGAACGACGGAGCTGGTCTCTACGTAGGCCATTTTGATGTGGTTCCACTCCGCGTTGACAGAAATAGCAGAGTCCGTTTCAAGGGCGGAGAAGCGATTTCGCAGCTCTAGTCTGAAGGCATCGCCTATATCTGGATCCCTTAGTCTGTTCACCTCAAACCGTTTGTCTAACTTGGTGGTCGCGTTAGCCGTCCGAGCTACGGCTACTTTCAGCCGCATTTCGGCTACGACTAGGTGGTGATCACTGTCGATATCCGCGCCGCGGCGGTTGCGAACATCGAGCAGCGATGAGCGCCACTTGGAGCTGATGGCAACGTGGTCGATTTGGTTCTTGGTTACTCCATCGGGTGAGTTCCAGGTGTACTTGTGATGTTCTCCGTGGATGAATAAAGTACCTCCGATGGTGAGATCGTTGTCCTGACAAAACTCCAAGAATCTCTCCCCGTTCTCGTTCTGGACTCCCAGCCCGTGTCTGCCCATGTGTCTTTGACAGCCGTCGTTATCCGTGCCAACCTTGGCATTCAGGTCGCCCATGACGATAACTATGTCCTGTTTGCGGGTGTTCTTTAGAGTCAGGTTGAGTGCACTATAGAAATCGTCCTTGTCTTCCTCCGATGCCAAATTTGTGGGCGCGTAACACTGAACGACGGTTATCTTGCGAGCTTTGCTGTTGAACCGGGCTGTGATGATTCGCTCTGAGATCGGTTTCCAGTCCAGAAGGCTCTTCTTTGCAGCATCAGAAAGGAGGAAACCCACGCCATTTTCATGGACGTCCTCTTCATCTTCCTTCCCGGAGTAAAGAAATGTAAGGCCTCTCGACGTTCTCAGTTCCCCGAATCCGTTTCTGCGAACTTCACTGAGACCGAGTATATGCAGTTTATATCTTTGCATTTCTGCTTCTGCTTGGGCTAGTCGGCTATCCTCGCTCAGTGTTCGCACATTCCAGCAAGCAATTCGTGTCCGTATTTTCATGCCAAAGGTCGTCGTATTTTGATCGGTCCGGTTTTGCACTGTTTCGGTTTCTTTAATCTATGTAAGGTTCGGGTAAGCGAGGGATTGGCCCACTATACCCTAGCCCACTGGTGGGGCTGCCACCTTAGAGCCTGTGAGCGTGCTCGGTTTTGTCTCGGGTGTCCTCCCTGGTGAGTAGATTCTGTTTTGAGGCGCAGAAGATTCGCCTTTCGCCCTGCACCCTTAGCTCAGCTGCAACTCGAGTTGGCGGCCGCGCGGCGGCGCGGTTGCAGCAGTTCCCAGGAGGGACGGCGGGGACGTGGGTGACTCGGACTGGTCAGGGCTCTACTTTTTCTCGGTGTTCCGCCACTAACACAGCAGATGGTTTCTTGGCATTTTGTAGGTAATGTTGCTCTCACATGCAGCGATTCCCACCAAGACCAGACCCTGACTTCCCCCCCCAAGAGCTAGCGCGCACCGGTGACTTTTGTCACCGTGACTGTCTCGTCACTCACATCAAGTCTATGAGTATGTATGGAGGTGCGCGCACGTTACGACGTGACAATTGGGTGACATTTTTGTCCGCCGGCCAGCGGACAAGCCCGTGACGAAACTGTCTCCGCGCCGCTAGGTTTTTATAGCAGCGCGCGCACGGGCAACAAAATTGTCACTCAACACGTAGTTCTTCCGCCATTTGCATTCGGACCGTCGTCTTTAGCGAACGCAAAATGGCATCAACGTCTACGCAAAACGTGAAAGTGCATGAAGAGGATATCGATAATGATTTACTTATTGAAGAAGTTGAAAAAAGAGCAGCAATTTACGATAAAAAGCTGAAAGAGTATTCAGATTCTAATTTGAAAATTAAAGCATGGGATGAAATCAGTCGTATAATATTTTCTACAGTTTGGGGTACGTTGTCGTCACAAGAAAAAACTGAACTTTTCGCTTTTTTTCTCTTTTGAGTTTCCTTATAAGCTCACAGATGACGACCGTCTCTTCGAAATCCATTTCGACAAATGAAGCTTTTAAAAAAAAAAATTGTCACTGTCACCTTTCGTGAGCGCACCTCGCTTTGGAGGCGTGACGTGACAGCGACAAAAACTTTTTTGTCATGCTGACAAAAGTCACCGGTGCGCGCTAGCTCTAAATCTCGAGCGAGCAAGATACATCGTGCGGGCGAAAAAGCAAAGACAATTCTTATGAAGACCTAGCAGATAATATGGTTCTATCCCTTTCCTACTCGTTGTTAAGTACAAAAGTAAGAAGAGATCGGGTATATAGAATACGTTCAATTTATTAGAGCCTATCTGCCTTTTTCTGTAATCTGTGGCTCAGTCATAGAGGAAGAATAGAATAGAGGAACATACACGCATGAGTGACAAGGGTGTAAGCATAGACGATCCCGCCAGTGGGAACGAGATACAATGTCAAATATCCTGTCCCTCAGCGCGTATAGGCTTTTTTTTTGTCATGACCTGTCAAAATATTGTACTGAAACGACTGAAACTTTCTTACTTTCGTGTATCTCCCTCTCTGCCGCACTGAGAGGGAGATACACGCACGAAACGAAGTTCGTTTTCATTAAACGGTAGCCCCTCTTATGGGGCATATACATTACATGATTAGTCAGCCCCAATCCATCAGAATCTGACTAATTGCTATCGTGTGGATGCATGTTGCGCTGCAATCCAATCGTCAAACAAGTTTTCCTGACTAATTGCATGAAAATCACAATTTTGACCATGGAATTGGTATGATTTGCCAAGTGTTTTTTTTCTCACAATATTCATTCAAATAAAATTAAACGAAAATTAAAAAATATATACTAAAGAATATTGTTTTAATATTTTACACTGTAATTTTGTAAATTTTTTTAAACCGGTGTTTTGTTACTACAATTTCACTCAGTGTGGCCAGTTAATAGTAAGAAAGTGAAAATTGCCGCATTCAAACGGTCCTGCGAAGCGGACTGCAAGATTGTTACTAACCGATGAGATAGGGCGAGACAGCACGTCTATCATGAGACGGCCGTTAAATACTCTCGATTTTTGTGTGCTGCACGGCTATCACGCGACGGCGCGCGAGCTCTCGATTTTTCTCGCACTATCCGTCTCTCTCTTATTAGAACACTTAGAACAAGAGGTATAGTGCGAGACAAATCGAGAGTATGTCGCGGCCGTCCCATGTTAGACGTGCTGTCTTGCCCTATCTCATCGGTTAGTAACAATCTTGCAATCCGCTTCGCAGGACCGTTTGAATGCGACAAATTTCGCTTTGTTACTATTAACTGGCCACACTGAATGAAATTGTAGTTGCAGTTGTACGCTACGACCGCTACGTCCAATTATGACTTCGACATGTTGGGCTGACAAATTGTGGTAAAATCACATAATCTGTATGCCCCATACGCTATAACCACGAACTTCGGGTATCTCCATCTCTATCGCGCTTATACTGCTCGAGTGACAGGGATGCGTGTATACGAAATACGAACTTCGAGTAATTCGAGTTTCGATTTTCGTGGTAGGCTGAGCGCTGACGTCACCGATATATCGGTATGTTATAATACGACTAAATTATAAACGACATTAGACCTCAAGTAATGTATGTCCTCTGATACTTCTCAATTTAGTAAGGTTAATTTACCATCGTCCCTTCGGTCATTCGCTAGGAAGCTACGGACTCTCGAGTCTACGGGCTCAGTCTAGCTGGCATCACTTTTTAACATATGAATATTGTATAACCCCGTCTTTGTCACACACGCATTGACGTTTTGTGTTCGCTTGTTTGGCATTGTGTTATTTATAAATTATATGTATGTATGTACTCTGTTGTTCTACTTGTTCTGTTGTGACGTTTGATTTGAGTGAATCGTAATATAGAAGAATTTCTCAAAATAACTTAGAAATAAAGTTCATACATTATATCCTACGCATTAAGCCAAAATTAGACGAAGAAATGATTTGTCTTTTTAAACAAAGATATCGCAGAACGCAGATAACATTTACCGTCTTCAGACGATTAATCGAAAACTGCTTCACGTGATTTTAGTGTAAGTAAAGTTTTAATAACTTTATTTTTATTGAAATTGTCTGTTTATTTACTTTTCTTTCGTACACGTTTCAGTTTTTATCATTGGGAAACGTCAAAATGGTGTCTGGAGTCGAAAATAACTCTGACTTAATTAAGCACTTACCAGATGAAATTATAATTTTAATTTTTAAAAACCTACCGCTGGAAACAATCTTGTCCTGTGAGAACGTGTGCAGGCGCTGGAGGAAGCTGTCTCAAGATGCAACATTGTGGAGGCAGATTGTCATTGTTTATTCAGGGAAGCCAGGCCAGAGTGAAGTTAGTGACCGTAACCTGGAAATTATAACATCCCATGGCAAGTACATATATTGCTTAAAATTACAGTATGTTTATAGCTATGCCACCATAAAAACGATAACAGCAAATTGTGACCATCTTACTTCACTTGAACTCGTTATGTGCCGGGTTACCAAAGAGTTTGAAGACGATATTTTAAAATGGCCAAATCTCAAGAAACTTAATTTAAGGAATTCTTTGCTTATGACCAGTAAAGATGACTTGATAGTGAGATATGACTACTTTAGGGACTTAAATTATTTAGCACTCTCAGATTTTGGTTTAAACCCTATGAATTGTAATACTTTATTATATTGTAACCATTTAAGTCATATTCTAATAGAAAAAATTAAAGATCTCACTGTAGATTACATAAAACAATTAATAATATCGAAACAACATATATTAGTTACGTTTCATATGTATGGAGGTGACTCTGTTGATGACAAATGCCTCATGCTGCTGGCGCAGTGTCCTGCACTGAAGGATTTGGCGATAACACGATGTGAGGACCTTACTGATGTGGGTTTGTTGGCCCTTTCTAATTTGAAGACAATACAACATTTACAGATCTGGAATAATATTCATTTTAGTGAACTGGCTCTGCTAAAAACATTGGGCAGTAATATATTAAAACAATTAGAAAGTTTGAGCCTATCTAGGATAAGAAATATTACACCCATAATAGTAGACATCATTTCAGAATACTACAAGAATCTTAAATTTCTGGCTCTGTATCAATGCCCACAAATTGTAATGACTGATTATGAAAAGCAGCTAAAATCCAAATTTAGGAATATAGATGTGGTTCTATACTGACAAAGGCATATAGTAAAATATACTGTTTTTATGTAACTATCAGAACATGTTGTAATTAGAGATGTGCCGAATATTTGATATTCTGCATGTTTTTTAATGTTCGGTATTTATATAACAATTTGAAGAGGTTTTTGTTACAAGTTACAAGAATGTAAAATAGTTACTGATGCCTGAAATTAATTCTCTTAACCCTACTTACTTAACTTGCTTAATTGTCAATATCTCGCTTTGATAATGAACAAAAATTTTACTGTATCTAAAAATTCTATTAATTAAGTCTGTTTTAGAACAATGGATGAAGGCATTAGGTTGAACCCATGTTCGGCGCACCTCTGATTGTTATTATTATTATGTATTTTATTTGTCATATATATATGGTTTGCAAACTAGCTTCATATTAAGCTCAATAAGCCTTGTGTTATGGGTACTAGACAACAATATATTTAATAGATATAAATAATATCATTATATTGTTCTATTACTATTAATAGTAACCTATAACCTATGTGTAGGAATAACTGGCAAAAATAATCCATATCTCCCTATCTAGTCTAACCTTTTGCAGTTGTTCTCAACTACAGTGTTCCACTATGTGAAAGTGGAACACTAATACCTTGTATGTTATGTTAAGTTTAGAAGTATATTGAGCAGATAGATTATAAGATTATAAGTTATAACAATACTTATTACCACACCAGGTAGCTGTTAAACTGTTCTAACAATAGGGCCACAATCATGTGATGATAATTGACAGAAGGGGCCATACCATAAATACCTACTTTCATGTCTGTCATTCCGATTTTGAAAGGCAGAGACATTAAAGGTCCCCATTTTAATTTCAAATTCAGTTCAATACATATTTGTGATAACTATGCTATGATGTATATAAGTTGTAACACTTCATTTTGCGGAATTACAATGTTAAATAATTTTTTTTAAAGCATTGTGTTGGAATTCGTTTAATATAATTAGCTTATTTTATAATGGCATTTTCATAAATCAATGGGATATGGTCAAGGATAGGACAAACGCCCGTCATTTTGAAAACTTAACCCTGTTCTGTACAGTAGAGACTTCCTAATGATTTTTAAAATTAAAATTAAATAATTATTAATTAATTTTTATTTTAAAATTTGGAAAAAATTGTGGTCATTCTTTTCCATTGGCGAAAGTGATTTATCGCCTTAATCATCGTCATTTGAATACTGGAAACATATAAATTATGGTACTTAAAATAAATTTATAAAACATTACTTTTGTCCTTTGTTTTGTATTGTCACGAATAAACTATTCTTATTCTTATTTAGTACCTAATTTTTTTTATTAATATAAGGAAGTCTCTACTGTACAGAACAGGGTTAAGTTTTCAAAATGACGGGCGTTTGTCCTATCCTTGGATATGGTACACTGTATTTTCAGTTATACAAATATAAATTATTTTCAACTGTTACACAACCGAGGAATCCGAGGATGCCCCAACATGTTGTTAAAATTGTCTATTCTTTATAAAATAGAATAATAATGTGCTTGGTTTGGATCGACACACATTCCCAATAAAAAATATTAAGAAATATACATTTATTGAAGTTGAATCTGTGCATAATTAAAGATCAAAATACATAAATGCAATGTTTAGTGTTGTTAATAAAAACTATGTGACCAATGATGTAATATAAAAAAGAGGTAGATACGATGTCTATACGAAATTCCGTGTTTAAAAACGGCCACTGAATCTGACAGCTGAGACATTTATACGTTTACGACGCGAAACTGAGGCAAGTTGGTGCAGACTCAGTTTTAGTGTGCCACTTTTGGAGCGCTTATAACCTATCTACCTCTTTTTTAAATTATTAAATTACATCATTGTATGAGACAAGTTTCTCATTCTCCGCTTTAACCATATCAGTGTTCATTTCCAATAAAATAAAACCGTATTTAGGGTGGGTCGCACCAACTAACGATTACAGACCGACCGACGTTAAATATGACGCCGGCAGTTGTCATACCATAGAAATTTGTAAAAAAATTCATACCATAGAAATTTGTAAAAAAATTCATACCATAGAAATTTGTAAAAAAATTCATACATTAAAATTTTAACGAACACCGCTTACGATTACGAAGGTTTAGTGCAAACCACCCTTATTGGTAAAAATGATGCTGGTAACTTTGAATCATTGCGTAACATTGAACAGCCTTGAAAATAACGATCAAATAGCTGTAATGGCGGAGAGGACAAATCGTCAGGTGACAACCAAAACTCATTAAGTTACAAATACCTACTCAAATAAAAGGTCGTATCTCGATATCGACTACGTACCCAGATACGAGGTTTTGGAGAGCAATGACAGTTTTGGTAGTGACTTGGTTGTCACCAGACATATAAACAAACACAATGATAAACATTTTTTGTTCTTAAGTATTTTAGGTAAACTATTTTTAGTCCCATTAAATGCTATCTGAAAAGTTACCATTAACAGCATAATTTAAAACTTCAGGGCAATCAGTAAGCTTGTTGTGTTAGTTATGTTTTGCGCACAGACCAGTAAACCTAGACGTCGCTTAGTCAGGCGACCCCCTCTGCCACACATACGGTGAATTCACTCTATATGTGAGACACCGGACCAATCACTTACGCGCGCGGCCTTGAATGCACCAATCACAGCGCACTAGACGTCCCCCGCGCCCCGCAAGTATGGCAGCTTTGTTTGTAAGTAAAAATTTGGCTAAGCGGGGTCTTTAGGATATATAGTCTGTGGTTTTGCGTGAGGCCAAAAGGTGTAAGAAAACTAAAAAAAAAACCAAACAAAATTATGGGGATATTGAAAATTTACTCATCAACAGCATCACCTGTAGTTTTTGTTATCACCACTCTTCTGCAGCAGGTTTACCTTCAGTGTTATTCTTAATTACACAAGTTCACAGTCAAATAATATAATTTACATTAAATATAAAATTATTTACAGGAGACAGTTTTATGCTAGGCACATGTTCATGTGAATACAATATTTACAATGTTTGACATAAATTGTAATTTTGATAATCGCAATTGTCAACTAGGTTCTATTATTAACTTGTTTCCTGGGTGTACAAAATATACGGTAAAGTGTAGAATGTCTCAGATCGTAGTGTTGGTCTTTAATAAAATATAAATAGATCAGATAGAAGTGCAGATTTAAAATGTATGGCATATACAACTTCCACAAACCAAATCTCATAGCATTTGAGAATCAAGACACCCCTTGCAATCTATATTCGATAGAAAAACAATGATGAAATAACCAAAGAACTGAGAACTCTTAATGGAAGTTGGACAGTATATTGATAAGATGTGTATGCATTAGCCGTGTCCACACCGGACGAACGGCTCGCCCGAAAACCGTTCGCCCAAACGTGGTCGCCCGGTGTGGACGTGATTCGGGCGAGCGGTGGCTCGCCCGAGTCGTTCGGGCGAAAATTCAAAATGTCTTGTGATGATGTTTGTAGTAGAACCAGTTTCTGCAAGTTGTATTTTATTTTACTACCTAAAATACCTACTTACCTGCAAGTAATGTTAGCAGCATTGTTTTTAATTTAAATATACGGACCTAAATCACATAACATATTATGTTTAATTCAAAACATATCACAGCGACCCTATTCATTTGGTACATTTAATTCCATCAAAATACGCATGAGAAAGTAAAACCAATGTTTTAACAAAAGTACACGAAAACATTTTTTTAATGTTACATTAATATGAAATTCAGAAAACCAATTATAGAAAGATCTGGGTTTTGTTCCCATTGTCCTAATCTGAATGATCCTGAACCTCAAGGCCGCGTTTATGGACTCGCGACACGTGCTGTGGCAAAAGCGTCGGAAGTCGCATACGACGCAAACATGGTGTTGCTTATTATAGGAGTGTATGTACAGTCACCGGCATCAATATATGATGGAACAAAGGCCGCAAAAATATCTGACACAACTCTATTCCGAGAGCCGTTAGAGCGTGGCAGATATTTTTGCGGCCTTTGTTCCATCATATATTTTTGCCGGTGACTGTACAGGCGAGGCGTGAGCGTTTCCATAGCCGCCAGGCAGCACACGAGTGTCGCGCCGCCGCACGCGTCGCTTACGTACTCCATAAACAATGCCTAACATTTGCAACCTTGCTGCATGACTACAACCATTCTATAATCTTCATGCGAGATCTGCCTTAAGAGGGGGCGTATCGCCAGGGAAAAATCAGAAATCACCCGCGCGCCCCGTACCTGCCGCGCTGATGCGTCTATTGCTGCCCCGCTCCTTCTCGCATAGTATATGCCCCGACAGTCAGATGAAACATGATGAATACCTATAGATAATTATAATAAGTGGAAAGAAAGACAAAATCTGTAAGTACCTATATTTGAAGATATAATTTTCGCTAGTAGCTAAGTCAGTTTCGAGAGCTATAACTGAAATATGACCTTCCGTTTTTTTACTAAATCACGTAAGGGTTGTAATTTAGCATAATAATGTCTCGTAAAAGGCTAAAGCAAAAAACAGCTATAATCGAATTTAAACTTTTGTGAGACATCTAAAATACTACTAATAAATCCACGGTTAAAAAATTAACGTAAATGTCACGGCAGGCGACATGTTTCGAACTCTTCGGGAGTTCTTCTTCAAAACAAACATCGAAAACACTAATCCTGAAGAAGAACTCCCGAAGAATTCGAAACATGTCGCCTGTCACGTCATTTAATACGTGAATTTATTAGTAGCATTAAAAAAAAACTGTAATTTATTATGAAAACTTCGTACTTGGAGACAATGGAGACGCTTTGGCCCTTTAGTTATCAATTTTGAACATACTCGTATTAAAGAAAAACTGCAAAATTGTGTTCACTTTTTTTAATATAAAAATGTCCAACTTCGCAGGCAATAATTCGGGTGCAGACTCGAAAATTATTATTACTCCAAAAGAAAGAAGGCAAAAAAATATAAATAGTGATGAAAATCCCATTCAGATATCTCAAAGAATTACGAAGCTACAACCGTTTTAATATTGCTTGTTAGAGAGAGAAAACGCAAACGGTGTGTGACGTCACATTACAGGATGCTGCCGGCAGGCCGCGTCGACGGCGTCGCCGACCACGATGCGCGCGGCACGTTGCCGTCTTCTGTGACGTCACATTCTTCCAGCGTCATCGTCGTATGAAGTTGCGTTTTGCGAAAAAGGGACAGAACACATCCCTTCTTAAAACTTTGGACACTTATAACTTCGTGATTATTTAACCTTTTGCGTTGATTTTTTCTCCATTTGACAATTTTTTTTATCCTTCTTCGAGAAAATATCGCATTATTTTATTTAGTGTCTACGCCCCTATTGTTGGAATCTAAAAGCGTCACCCGTGATGACTTTAAAGAAAAAAAAATGACAATAATTACACGGTTCACCCACGTATTAAATGTCACTACGGGCGACATGTTTCGAACTCTTCGGGAGTTCTTATTCAGGATTGAGTGTTTTCGCGGCGGTGTCGCTTGAATCACGACAAGATTCAAGCGACACCGCCGCGAAAACACTCACTTTATAGAGTACAAATTACTTTAATTACCCAAGGAATACCACTACCTACATTTTGTTGCTTAAAAAACCACCGGAGCTATAACTGAAATATGGCCTTCCGTTTTTTTACTAAATCACGTAAGGGTTGTGAGCTAGCATAATAATGGCTAGTGGAAGCCTAAAGCAAAAAAAAGCTATAATCGAATTTAAACTTTTGTGAGACATGTCTAAAATACTACTAATAAATCCACGGTTAAATTCACGCATTAAATGCCACAACAGGCGACATGTTTCGAATTTTTCGGGAGTTCTTCTTCAAAACAAACATCGAAAACACTCATCCTGAAGAAGAACTCCCGAAGTGTTCAAAACATGTCGCCTGTCGTGTCGTTTAATACGTGAATTTAACCGTGAATTTATTAGTAAGTAGCATTAAAAAAAAACTATAATATATTATGAAAACTTCGATCATGTCTATGAAAGTCAGATTTTCAGGCCACTACTGTGTGGCGGCCAAATTTTTCAATTCTGATCTCGGATTCGTACTTGGAGACAATGGAGACGCTTTGGCCCTTTAGTTATCAATTTTGAACATATTAAAGAAAAAGTGCATAATTATGTTCACTTTTTTAATATCAAAATGTCCAAGTTCGCAGGCAATAATTGTTGGAATCTGCACTCTCGATAACCCTAAAAGCGACACCCGTGATGACTTTAAAGAAAAACAATGTCAATAATGTCACTACGGGCGACATGTTCCGAACTCTTCGGAAGTTCTTCTTCAGGATGAGTGTTTTCGCGGCGGTGTCGCTTGAATCACGACAAGATTCAAGCGACACCGCCGCGAAAACACTCATCCTTAAGAAGAATTCCCGAAGAGTTCGAAACATGTCGCCCGTAGTGACATTTAATATGTGAGTTGAACCGTGTAATTATTAGTACTGTTTCAACACGTCTCACGAAAGTTTAAATTCGAAAAGCAATGTCCGCCATCTTGGAATTCAAAATGGACATCATTTCTAGAATCTTCACCCTCGAGAAGCCTGCCAATATATGTTGTTCTTTAAAAAAACGCGCATATTAATTTACAACGAATGTTTCAAAAATTTTAAATAATGCGACCACTTTTTGAAATATTTCTGACTATGAATTCGTATTTAGACCTCTCAGACATCGATTTTGAACATAACCGGATTTATTCTCAACTAGCGATCCGCTCCGGCTTCGCACGGATACTATATTAACCTTCTTCTTGAATCACTCTATCTATTAAAAAAAACCGCATCAAAATCCGTTGCGTAGATTTAAAGATCTAAGCATACATAGGGACAGACAGCGGGAAGCGACTTTGTTTTATACTATGTAGTGATAGTGATAGTGATAATCTTTCATAAAGTAAATACACGATCGACAGAAAAATGTTCGTCTAGTTTTGCATGTACTGCACAAATTATTCTAAGAAGCCGGTCACCCGCCGATCGCTGCGTAATCTTATAGTTGTATTTTGAACTTTAAGATCTATATGTTAAGGTCGACTTTTAAATATATTATTTCAAAATGTAGCAAAATATCCACTGGAATGTAATGATACGTTCATTCA
The DNA here is from genome assembly GCA_947578815.1 of Epinotia ramella. Lineage (NCBI taxonomy): Eukaryota > Metazoa > Arthropoda > Insecta > Lepidoptera > Tortricidae > Epinotia > Epinotia ramella. The sequence continues at coordinate 12,291,056 of OX388202.1, read as the reverse complement.
CTGGACGAATATACTGGGTCACAATATTATTGAAATAATTATGTTCATCGTGCTGTCGTGAGAGCACAGAACGTAGTCCTCTCGTCTCAGCGGAGCGATTACGACTGACTCCGCCCGCGAACGGCAACAAAAGATATACAGAACCGCACGAAACACGCGACGGGAGAAAGGGTATCGCGCTAAATAAAAAAGGCCTATACGCCAAATACGTTTCACCTCAATAAGTCTGAAAAGGGACTACATAAAAATACCCCGCTAGTACTTTCATTAGGTAATGTGAAAAGCTATTATACACTCAACTTTTACTTAATTTATATGCACGGGAACCTCACACTATTGAAATTGAGTAAAAATAAGACATGTTTTGGCGGTTCTTTTCTATCGAGGCAATTTTGGTTTTGTATGGTTTTGTTCAGACGATTCAATTGCAAATATGATTTAGTTTTGGTATGTTCTTTTTCCTGGCATTCGCTTAAGTTTGTCATAGGTAAATATTCAATCTAAGAACCCCGATTTCGCGGAGCGCCCCCTCTTAATGGCTAAAACACGCACTCTATTATTTCTAACTTGCATTACACTATTTAATTATAAAATAAAAACTAATAGCAATTACCAGAATTTATGGTAATTGTTAAATTTTACAAAACTTGTAAAGTCAGTGTCAAAAATATCTGTACATATTAGTATCATTTGCTTGGCGACAAGGCTCTAAAATGTACGTATATTAATGAGGCTGATTGTACACGACACTGCTTATTTTTGGTTTCGCTAAGGAACAACAACTCGACGCGTAAAAGAAGAAATATAACACTACCTATCCTAAACGCAGACGGACGGGGGCGAAACAATGACTTCCTTTTTAAAACCAGTTTTAGAGCCATTAAGTTTAATATTGTTCCATTTTAAGTTGGATACCAAAGACATAATAGAGATGGCCTAAAGTTCTATAGCAGTCGGTTGCAATTATATGTACTCTATCTAATAAAGCACTAAGTATTTTGAAACCATTTCTGTTGTTACTTGCACTAGTCTCATGACGAGATGTTTTCGAGTGCGGTAAGTAGCGTAGATATTTTTGCAGTAGACTTCTATAGATCTATTCGGTAGCCGGACGGGCATAAGAAATTCGAACCCGAAGTAAAGCCAGATTAGGTGCTAGCTCAGCTCGGCACAATAACTATTTGAACAGATACAGATACTGATAAAATTACAATAAATAGGAGTCATATTTTTGTGTCGTTCCCAGGTAAAAGGTACTACCGATGCAATTAAAAATCACTTCCTCACCTTTTGCCCGGCAACGTTACATTAGTACAAGTGTCGCACAGGCACGTCCGTCGAGCGGGTGGGCTCATCGCTTGCGGCCGCGCATGAACTGCAGCGCCTTGGCCATCAGCGGGGCCTTCTTGGGCTTGTAGGCGCCGCCGCCGCCGCCGCCGGGCGCGAGCACGGGCGCCACGGAGGCGCGCGCGCCGCCGCGCAGCACGTTGGGCGCCGCGGCCAGCGCAGCCACGCGCGCCGCCGGGCTCGCCGTCGCAGCGAACGCCGTGCCGTGCTGGGCCTGCGACACACGTTACGTCACTCACTAATCTGGCCGTTTTCAATAATCCGTGTACCCAATTAGCGTAAGTTGTTAAACGAAAATTTACTCGGCGTCAGTTTTGACTTTTGAGACGACAATTAAGTGACCTTTTTGTTTCAATTTATAAATGATATGCATATATACACGTTATTTAAATGTGAAATATGTCAATTTTCACATCATTTGTATGTTTAACTTTCGTCACAAAACTGACACTGAGTTAATTTTTATTTAACAACTCACGCTACCCTTACATGTGAAATAAGTTAATTTTCACATCATTTGTATGTTTAACTTTCGTCACAAAACTGACACGTTAATTTTTATTTAACAACTCACGCTAATTGGGTACACGATTTTTTTAAATGCTAATCTAAATCTACCGACGCTTGTAATCTAATCTCCCACGAGATCGCCCTTAAAGACGTCTTCAGATTTAGACTTTTATTATGCGTAAATATGGTCAGAAAGCAAATTAATAATTATACAATAAAGGCCGGGAAGGGATAAAGGACGGTCGAGCGCAGCGATTAATTTTCTCAACTAAGTATCTAAAATTCTAAACTCTAAAAAATATCAAACATGTTCATAAATGTAGATGTTACGTTCGCGAAAATAGACTGCGAAATACATCTTTACGGGCATCACGACGACAGGCACGACGACCGCAATGGGGTTTTTACAGGATATTGGACTCCCCTAATAGGTAGGTAGAAACGGGAATAAATAGAATGGACCTCTATCCTGCCTATTCAATGACAGAGCTTTTTGGTTATATGTGCTGAATGCTTATCCCTAAATTTTGCACACCTTAGTACTCTGAATAATAAATATGTTTAATATTGTGTACAAATCTTATGTATCGTATCTAATAACTATAATAAGAGAATAAGATATTAGTATAATGACTTTGTGGCAATACCTCACCTACTTATATTAAAATGTATTAACTTAAATGTTTTACAGTTTTCATAACTTTCAGCAACAAAGCGACGTGTATTTCTCCTCATTCCTCAATCAGCCTCAGTTGATCACCAAGTTGAACATAATTCTTGCATTATTTGATGAATTTCATGTTTTCGTTCCGTATGTGTTTGGTTCTTTAATTAGCTACTCTATTTTGGCATTGAACTCACCAGCTAACGTTATTTTATTATCTGCTATAGCCTCTCCTTTCTCCAAATTGTGGTAAATAGTCTGGGTTTTCTCTTCTTGCGACGCCTCTGTTAATGCATATGCTCGAATTATGGGAGATAAGGATAGAAATGGGAGGAAATACAATTAGAGGAACAATTAGCCTGGCCCGTCAACCGGTCAATGGCACTTTCTTTTGATATCACAATGCCATTTATATTCAGTAAATATTTCAGATCACGAACCACAAGTAAACCCTGGTAAAATGCAACGCTAGTGTGGGATTTACGACACCTAACTGAAGAAAACCATCCATCTCTTTCCTGCTCGAAATAATGCGATTCTAAAGAAAGAAAAAATTGTCTAAACTGTTTTCAGTCTCTCATATAAATATACATATATGCTGTAAATTAAGTACCTACATTATACAGTACCGGTCAAAAGTTTAAGTTCACTCCGTAATTTCGGTTAAATGAAGCTATAACACAATGTACTAATAAAAGTATTTAATAATCTTCTATTACCTACAAAAAGAAAGGTAATTCTCTAATTTAAAACCACAATTAAATAAAAAATATCAGTTTTTGCCAACTTTAGACTTCAAAATATCAGCCTTTTGCTTTCAATGCTGCCGTACACACTTTCGGCATTCGCGTAATTAGTTTTTGCAGTGTTGATGTCGAAATTTTATTCCAACAAATGTGTAGGTATTCCCAAAGCTGTTCTTTATTACTTGGCCGCATTTTTCTCACACTCCTGTCCATTTCATGCCATAACAACTCAATCGGATTGAGGTCGGGCGATTGAGGAGGCCAATCCATATATTTTAATTCTTTTTCTCACAGATAACCTAACCTCCTATAGATAGAGCCTATAGGGCACGTCACCACGCATATATGCTCTAGCAATGATAACCCCCCGCTTCCCCGCGCCATATTGTCAGTATCGACCAGGTATGCGATCTATACGTGTCAAACAACCAATAAATTAAAATTGATTTTGCGACAAAAATAAGTTCTTGCTGTGTGAAGTGGTGTTGGAAAAATTTACGAACGTCTAATTACACAACCGACGGAATAACATTTCACAGGTAAGTTAAACTTATCATATAAATGTAAATTTCATTCTGTCACGCGGAGTTCATTTTACACTGGTCCATAAGAAGTAGTGAAGTATGCATGTCCCTTTTCATCAAATGGAAAGAGCAATATACTGTTCCTTTCTCACGAAAGCACGTGACACTCTAGTGATGGGCTAGTGATGCTTTCGAATTTTACCGATTCAGATTCATTTAAGGAAACAATACGTTAACTCATCCGTGCTTTCCTGTACTATTTTAATACGAAAATTCACCAAAGACTATATTTATATCCAAGTCATTGCATTGTCAAAATTCTTTTGTAAGAAATCATAGATAATGTATACGATGCACTAAAGGTTTAAACTGCACCAAGGAGGCAGCGTGGCGGACTGCAAGTGCAACCGTCTTACAAGCTATGAGGTAGAGGGAGACGTAGTAAATTACTATCTCGCTCTATTTTATAGCTTCCAGAGCTAATGAACGGAATATATTATTGTAGTACCTACAGCACGTCTATCATGAGACGGCCGCGAAATACTCTCGATTTTTCTCGCACTATACCTCTTGTTCTAAGTGTTCTAATAAGAAAGAGACAAATCGAGAGAGAGAGAAAAATCGAGAGAGCTCGCGCGCTGTCGCTTGATAGCCGTGCTGGAAGTTTTTTGTTGGTTTAAGAGTAGATATATTATTATGTAGTTTTATTTTATTTATTGGGTAATTTAGAGTATTGTAGAATAATATGTAGTGTCGAAGTTAGCTATTGTTATGTAGTATTCATTCATATAAAGTAGAATGAAATATAATTTAATAATGCATTCATAGGTAGTATATTCTCGGTGGTTAGTGATGGAGCCATGGCATTTGGGTTTTTTCGAATCGTCTTCGAGAGCAATTAGGACTAGTGTTACGAGATGGACCTCATGCTGGACTTCGATGACGTGTGAGGGATCTCAGAGGTGGTTAGCGATGGATCCATGGCATTTGAGTTTTTTCCAATCGTCTTCGAGAGCGATTGGGACTAGTGTCACGAGATGGACCTCATGCTGGACTTCAATGACGTGTGAGGGATCTCAGAGGTGGTTAGTGATGGAGCCATGGCATTTTTTCTAATCGTCTTCTAGAGCAATTAGAACTAGTGTCACGAAATGGATATCATGCTGGACTTCGATGACGTGTGAGGTATCTTGGAGGTGGTTAGCGATGGAGCCATGGCATTTGAGTTTTTTCCAATCGTCTTCGAGAGCAATTGGGACTAGTGTCACGGATGGACCTCATGCTGGAATTCGATGACGTGTGAGGGATCTCGGAAGTGGTTAGTTGTGTAGCTTAAATACAAAATATAGTGTGTAGCAGAGTTGGGCACTCAAGAATAAAATCATTATTTGAATAAGAATACGCATGAATAAAATCATGTTGATTTTATTCCCGTCAAAGTTATTCAAATAATTTCGCCGTGAATAATTCTTATGTTAGAAAATTGAATGAAGTTAACTTATTCTTATTCAAATAAATCTAATCATGATTTTTTATTTTAACTAATATACCATGAATAACATATGAATGTAGTTCGATCGGATACTCGGGGGTAAACAAGACGCATTAGGTAATTTTGGTATCGGTATAGAGGCACTAGTAGACTCTTGAATGTAGTGTAATTTATACCTATTGTATATGTCTGTGGATAGTGGAACTCCTCAATGGCTACTTGTATAGCCCTCGAGTTTGGGCTCATTTGGTTTGTTTTGACGAGTTCTATGCATTATACTTGGTGATGATGGTCTGATGATGGAGTGAGGAGGTGGATAGTGGAACTCCTCAATGGCTACTTGTATAGCCCTCGAGTTTGGGCTCATTTGGTTTGTTTTGACGAGTTCTATGCATTATACTTGGTGATGATGGTCTGATGATGGAGTGAGGAGGTGGATAGTGGAACTCCTCAATGGCTACTTGTATAGCCCTCGAGTTTGGGCTCATTTGGTTTGTTTTGACGAGTTCTATGCATTATACTTGGTGATGATGGTCTGATGATGGAGTGAGGAGGTGGATAGTGGAACTCCTCAATGGCTACTTGTATAGCCCTCAAGTTTGGGCTCATTTGGTTTGTTTTGACGAGTTCTATGCATTATACTTGGTGATGATGGTCTGATGATGGAGTGAGGAGGTGGATAGTGGAACTCCTCAATGGCTACTAGTATAACCCTCGAGTTTGGGCTCATTTGGTTTGTTTTGACGAATTATATGCATTATACTTGGTGATGATGGTCTGATGATGGAGTGAGGAGGTGGATAGTGGAACTCTTCAATGGCTACTTGTATAGCCCTCGAGTTTGGGCTCATTTGGTTTGTTTTGACGAGTTCTATGCATTATACTTGGTGATGATGGTCTGATGATGGAGTGAAGAGGTGGATAGTGGAATTTCTCAATGGCTACTTGTATAGCCCTCGAGTTTGGGCTCATTTGGTTTGTTTTGACGAGTTCTATGCATTATACTTGGTGATGATGGTCTGATGATGGAGTGAGGAGGTGGATAGTGGAACTCCTCAATGGCTACTTGTATAGCCCTCGAGTTTGGGCTCATTTGGTTTGTTTTGACGAGTTCTATGCATTATACTTGGTGATGATGGTCTGATGATGGAGTGAAGAGGTGGATAGTGGAATTCCTCAATGGCTACTTGTATAGCCCTCGAGTTTGGGCTCATTTGGTTTGTTTTGACGAGTTCTATGCATTATACTTGGTGAGGATGGTCTGATGACAGCGTCAGAAGTAGGGCTCTGGATATCCGTGGATCACGCCGACTCGTAGCTACGTGTTCTTAACCGCGGCGGCACTAAGATCACGAATTTCACGAACACGGCCGGTACGTAGCCCGTACCTGCGTTCGCGTCCGGATTCACGTGACACGCTAAGATGCGTAGCCCGTACCTGCGTTCGTGTGCACCGGTTAGAACGATACACCCGGGCCTCCGCCAGATGGAGTTAAAATTAAAACAAATTAGGACTACTAATGAATTACTTATTATTACTTAGTACGGGACGAACGGGTTTTTTTCTATTTGGATTTTTGTTTAAATTATATTTTTTGCGTCGTTTCAGTTATAATGGTTAGGTATATTTAAGTAATTAACGGCGTTAGCGTCGTTTCAGTTATAATGGTTAGGTATATTTAAGTAATTAACGGCGTTATTCTGTTTTCTGTATAACCAGCTATTGTGATTTTAGTCAAAGCTAGCGATGATGCAAAATTCTCTAGTTCCATTAGTATTAATTATACAATTTAGAGACTGCGACGTATAGCGTTATAGTACATAATTATCGTTAAATAAAGAGTAGTAAAAAAAATCTGCTATTCGTGAAATGAATTAATATAAAAGTTTACTATCTAAGGATGCAATCCTAATCTAAAGAAACAAAAGAGCAAATTTCTGCGAATCTTCGGTACGTATGATGACGGTAAACCCAGGCAAACAACACGTGCATGGACTAAAGAAGAAAATAACAAACAAAAACGTACACAGCTGCAGTTCTTATCGGTTTCGGCACATTACAAAGTAGATAGTGACATATTTTTGTTCGACTGAAGGTAAAAAAAGATTTTCATTAAATGGATTGTGGCTATATAGAATATAGAGTGTAATTACACTTCACCTAAATATATTAATTGATGAAAGTAAAAAACAAAAGCCGCAGACTTGATGACATTTTATTTTGCATCTATATATAAATATTTTATTCAATAATTTGAGTTCTCTCAAAGTTTAAAAATTATTGAGTCATTCATTGTAATTTACCTACCAGGGTGGTATTTTTGTAGATAACTGGAGTTGCACGTGCAGAATTGCAGATAACAATGGACTCGTCATAAAGGTTTGCGAACGACGTAATTAAACAAACAATACTCATAAGTAGCTTTCGGCTTTACCTGGTATACCACCGTTTTGTTCATGTAGTTCAAAGAAGTGACCGCATTTTGTTTATTTTCGAATCTGGAGGGGACAGTTTAGAATATTGAACTCGTAGTGATTATCCACTAGTCACCACTACACACACTTCTCTTATTTTAGCCCCCCTTTAATTACTGTATTACCTATTTATTATATTTAATGTTGGTTTCCTTTTATTTACTACTCACTAAATATTTAAAAGTCCATGTTCTTAAAAATAAAAGAATGAAACGGAATAACGAACTACGAATAAGAACTAACGATATATTTTTATTCGTCGCCTTTAGAGACACTGCATCTTATCTTCACTCAACGTCGCTGGCGGACCGGATCCGCGTGTACTTAAGGTACGTGAACCCGTGACACGGATCTACACGGGTACACGTGACTTAATTACACGTAGCCGAATTTCACGTGCCGAACAGGCCATAAAACCGTTGCCGTGTTACACGAAAACGGGCGCACGGCTACTTGTACACGAAACACGGACACGACCGCGATCCCTAAGTATAAATACGGATGAGCCCAAACTCGAAGGATATACAAGTAGCCATTGAGGAGTTCCACTATCCATCTCCACACTCCATCATCAGACCATCATCACCAAGTAGAATGTATAGAACTCGCCAAAACAAACCAAATGAGCCCAAACTCGAAGGATATACAAGTAGCCATTGAGGAGTTCCACTATCCACCTCCTGACTCCATCATCAGACCATCGTCACCAAGTATAATGTATAGAACTCGACAAAACAAACCGAATGAGCCCAAACTCGATGGGTATACAAGTAGCCATTGAGGAGTTCCTCTATCCACCTCCTCACTCCATCATCAGACCATCGTCACCAACTATAATGTATAGAACTCGACAAAACAAACCGAATGAGCCCAAACTCGATGGGTATACAAGTAGCCATTGAGGAGTTCCTCTATCCACCTCCTCACTCCATCATCAGACCATCATCACCAAGTATAATGTATAGAACTGGCCAAAACAAACCAAATGAGCCCAAACTCGAAGGATATACAAGTAGCCATTGAGGAGTTCCACTATCCACCTCCTGACTCCATCATCAGACCATCGTCACCAAGTATAATGTATAGAACTCGACAAAACAAACCGAATGAGCCCAAACTCGAAGGATATACAAGTAGCCATTGAGGAGTTCCATTATCCACCTCCTGACTCCATCATCAGACCATCGTCACCAAGTATAATGTATAGAACTCGACAAAACAAACCGAATGAGCCCAAACTCGATGGGTATACAAGTAGCCATTGAGGAGTTCCTCTATCCACCTCCTCACTCCATCATCAGACCATCGTCACCAACTATAATGTATAGAACTCGACAAAACAAACTGAATGAGCCGAAACTAGATGGGTATACAAGTAGCCATTGAGGAGTTCCTCTATCCACCTCCTCACTCCATCATCAGACCATCGTCACCAACTATAATGTATAGAACTCGACAAAACAAACTGAATGAGCCCAAACTCGATGGGTATACAAGTAGCCATTGAGGATTTCCTCTATCCACCTCCTCACTCCATCATCAGACCATCGTCACCAACTATAATGTATAGAACTCGACAAAACAAACTGAATGAGCCCAAACTCGATGGGTATACAAGTAGCCATTGAGGAGTTCCTCTATCCACCTCCTCACTCCATCATCAGACCATCATCACCAAGTATAATGTATAGAACTCGCCAAAACAAACCAAATGAGCCCAAACTCGAAGGATATACAAGTAGCCATTGAGGAGTTCCACTATCCACCTCCTGACTCCATCATCAGACCATCGTCACCAAGTATAATGTATTGTATATAACTCGTCAAAACAAACCAAGTAAACCCAAACTTTTCATAAAATCCATTGTGTATAAATCAACTTACAAAATTTTACCGACTATACCAACAAATTAACTTTATTTGAATAACGTTTTATTTAAATAAAATGTTAGTTAGAATAACCCCATTTGTGGAATAATTAGTCCGTATTTTATTCTTATTTAAAATAAAAGTAGCATGATTTATTCACCTTCATGTTATTCTAAATAACGGGCGCAAGAATTATTCTTATTCAAATCAATTTGAATAAGAATAAAAATTCTGTTCTTATTCTTATTCAAATAAAAATTTGCCCAACTCTGGTGTGTAGTGGCCTCCTTATTTAAATATATATCGTTAAATTAAAATAATTCAAATTATTTACCAGTGGCACTAGTGAGCACGTTAACGCCTTCTTAAATGATGATGAGGATTATCATCAACCACATAATTTTATCACACTGAATAAATATATGTACTTTTTTATAACATCGTTTTTATTTGTCTTCCTTACTTATACCAATCTTAAAATATCATTCATAAGCCGAGCTAGCACATTCGCGTTAATTTCGAATAAACATCGCATTCGTCCGTTCCAAGTAAGTATGTAAATACGAACGGGACAGAGGCACATATATAAACACGATAATGCAGTAAATGCTGTAAAATGCCTAGAAATAACTATTTTATATGACTACTTGATGTGATTAACATGCTTTTTCATGTTATTGTGGTGATCCAAATAGTCGATGAACGAAAAATGATAATAATATAACAGTGCCAGCCGTTCAAAAATTTAAACCATGTTAACAGGTACCTACTTACGCCATGTAGAATATTTTACTAACAATTAATTGCGCCACCGCTAAAAACCGTTAACGACCAACGCATCCCATCACTACGCTTCTGGCGCCACGATGTGCAAAAGCGCGCTACTTTCAAAACAGCCAATCGCAGCGCCGTTACCGACCTCCCCCGCAGCGCCGTTACCGACCTCCCCGCAACCCGCACCTACCGCCAACTGTGTTGACCTTTGCATCGAACTAAATCGCTTATAGGCTCTATCTGTAGGAGGTTATCTATGCTGATCCTCCACCGTGCTTCACTGTTGGCATCACGCATTGCTTCGACGACAAGTAGGCGAACGAATGATGTTCGCCTACTTGTCGTCGAACATATTGACGACGTCTCCCTCCAAAAATTTCAAACTTCGATTCGTCAGAAAATAAAACTTTAGACCACTGTTCAGACGTCCAGTTTTTGAGTTTCTGGGCCCATTTCAACCTCTTAACTTTATTCTGACTACGTAACAAGCGTTTTTTGGCAGCAATACGACCTTTTAGACCATAGTTTCGCAGACGTCGTTGCACTGTCGAAACCGATACTCGCTGTTCTCGGGTGGCGTTGAGTTCTTCGCAAATTTCTGGAGCAGTTAGAGTACGTTGGCGTTTGCTCTGCACGCAAATAAATTGGTCTTCGCTTTTAGACGTGACTTTTGGCCTACCTGATCGAGATCGACTGCAATTAAGACCGGTTTCTTGTTTTCGTTTCAAAGTACTCACGATAGCGGTTTGAGAAACCTTCATTTTTTCAGCGATTTTCCGCGTCGTGTAGCCCTCATTTGACAGAGCTACAATAAAAGCACGAGTTTCGACACTCAAATCGGCTTTGCGACCCATTTTAAATGATTTCTAACTTCACGAAATCTCATAGATAGGAAATACGGAACAAAAATATTAAATGGATCAAATTTTCCGAATAACATAAAACGATTCCTCCAAGAGGTATTTTTATTGTTATTTGGTAGTCGTGGAAACAATGAAACGTTTGAAATTCAAAACATATTCTATATTTGAACATAATTTAATATGATAACCTTATTTCGCAGAGTGAACTTAAACTTTTGACCGGTACTGTATGAGTTTGCCTACTAACATCCGACATGCCATACATTTCTACTGACACGGTCTGCTACTCCCGTATTAAAAGTTTCGTAGAAAAACAATTTCAAACCCCTGTCTTGTCTAGGAGATAACCAAGAGATTGAATTTGAAGTTTGAACTTTTGAATTTGGAAATTTTATTAAATAATAGGTCATAAGTAATAATAATAATCGCCCTGCTAGCGTTATTCCCGGTTGTACCCTATATGCCTAAAGGAGCCCGGGGTCCGCTTTGACACCTAATCCAAAGATTTGGCATAGGCACTAGTTTTTACAAAAGCGACTGCCATCTGACCTTCCAAACCAGAGGAAAACCTTATTGGGATTAGATCGGTTTCCTCACGATGTTTTCCTTCACCGAAAAGCTAAAGGTTTATTGTTATTACAAAAACCTATCTTTATTGGATCTATGCCCTAAAAATCAGTTTTAAAAAGTGACCCAGTGGATGTAAGCATCGCAACGAGCTCAAAAAAGAACTGGATCGGCCCAAATATAAATGATAGTTACTTGTTTCCTCGCGATGTTGCGCGGCGGTTTGACTACCGAGTCCACATACGCCATCTTGGTTTGCTTGATGGGCGCTTTCTTGGCTTCTTGGGTCATTCTGATGTTGGCTGTTAGAGACTTCAGTTTATCTTCTTGTTCCTCTTGACATCTCTATAAAGCACAGGAGAAATTAAGATAAAGATGAGAATAGGATGGAGGAGCCACACCTCCAGAAAACGAAGTACCAACCAACAGTTAGTGACAATTACCGAACAGGGATAACTACTGGCCTGACTGACTATTTATACAATCAGACTCAATCTTGCTGCAAGTACAGGCCGTGAAAATAACCTTTTACAAAGACCACGCGCAATTTAGTCGGCCAGTTTTTCCGATTTTATCTGTAGTCTTTCTTTCCTTGATATATTTTGCAAATATGACTTTTCAATTGTTATTTAGGAGTGAATATATTTATTTCTAGACTAGAACTAGTCTCTATTACATAGTATTAAAAATAAAGTGGCACAATGTACTTACCACATACATCTCTCTCCACGCTTCCATTTCTTGCCTTTTCTTATTACGAAAGTTTCTTTCGCAAAATGCTTTCCACAAATGGTCTGTGTCTTCGGTGAGGTACGGGTTATGGTACTCCAATATGAACAACTGATTTGGCGTAGCTTTGTCAACGATGGGCTTTAGAATTTCATATGGCACGCCTCCGGTGAACTCGAGTGCTGTGAAAAACAAATGCAAACATATAATAGACTCACGCACATGCGACACGTGCTCTTAAAATTCCGCTAGGTATTTAATTGTAGTTGCAGTCATTTAGAATTAAATTGCTCTATTGCTTATTTAAAGTGGAGGAGAAATATGCACGAGGATCGGCGTAACCCAGCGCACGTTCGCGATTCGCTGGCAAATTGTAATTCTTCACAAAAAAATACTGCATAAGTTGAGTTTTTACTTGGGTGCCTCAGAAGGAGGGTTATGTTTTTCGAGCGTATATATGTAGTATATTATATGTAGGTATTCCTCATAATCATGGGAATGACTATATTTGAACAAAGCAGTCGGGTTTTTTGAAAAATCCTTTGATTTCACTTATTTTACCATAGTTGCTACTTTGTCTCAAGACATGTACTCACCATCTATGTGCTCCTGGAGGATATTTACACACATGTCGTATAGTGTAGGTATTTTTCCTCCGATAACCTTGTTACCGGAAAACACTTTAGTTCTGCAAGAAAAGCACATGTTAGTTTACCAATACTAGCAACTTGCTTTCACTACAGTTACGTCACAGTTACGTTAACTTATACCCTGTTCCATATAAGATTAGACAAATACTGCGTTAATCATCATGTGATTTTAAGGAATACCATTTTGTAAAGCAAAAACATTTACATTGTTATCTTTGAAAAGCACATAATAATCGAAATAAGTAAAACTAGCACGATATTATGCTTGGATATCCAAGATAGACGAAGAATTTGTCGGTAAAGAATGTAATGTTGTATGAAATAAGGTATAGTAAGTGTTATTTCTCATTTGCACCTAATCAACGCTTTCTAGATGCACAAGGTAAATTTCACGCTCTTCAAACACGAGCTAATTAAACAAATGAAACAATTGTTTCTAACTCCTGATTCATCATTTCACAAATGGCTCAAAATCAGCTATTCACAAATGACCTGCGGCGCGTATAGACAGCGACGTCGGACGAAAAAGTGCGTCCGTCGAATGTTTTACCTTTGGTTTTTGGAGGATATGACGGCGCTCATGGCGTCACCGTCGGTGAAGTGCGGCATGAGGCGCGGCGGCGGGCGCGGCCGGTAGTTGGGCGAGATCTCGGGCAGCGCCGATATCTCCAGCGCGGGCAGCGGCGCCAGCTTCGCGGTCGGCGCCAGCAACGACGCGGGACTTAGCTGTCGACGCAACAACATTCTAAATAAGGCCTGTTCTCTACTGGGCTACCACAACTAACGTCGCGATGCAACGCGATATGAGAACCTGTTCCCCTTTCATTCTAATTTGCAGTGTGAGTAAAATAGGAGCGGCCGAGACGCGCGAGGACAGGTGTGCAAGCCCCCGGGGTGACGTGGTCGAGGGACGGCAATAAGCGGGAGAAAGAATACTAGAGGAACAGAGGGTGTAATGTTTGTGGAGTCCGGACTGGTCATGCTTGCAAGGACATAGTACTTAAATACTAGTGTTGTTATTATTATCGTATTGACGAGAGACATCATTCTGATCTTGACACGTTTTATTGTTATTGACCCTGTACATCTCTGACAATATTACATTAATGTTCCTTTTTTTTGTTGTTTTGTTTTGACGCTTAGAGACCGTATACATCTTTACGAACATTAGAATAATTATTAATTGTATTTGGACGCTCAGAGACCTTATACATCTCTGGAATACTGAATTAATATCATTAACTTCTTGTTAATACTGATACAGACCTTATATCGAATGCAATGGTCATATTTCGCAATTTTGTTTTGTTTTCATTAATTTAGTGACATTTAGTTTGTTTACCGTTTATATCGGTCTTTAATCTGCAAATTTTAAATTATTATTATGTTAGATTATTATTATTTTATTCTAAATTACCGTTTGACATGTAAAAGTGTCCTTGTGGCCTATTTGCAGAATAAATAATTGATTTGATTTGAATATTGGCGTGGCTGACGTGCGCCATACATGGCACTCCCAGTACGCATCGCGCCAGAGAAGAATTCGCCCAATACTTGTAAGGCTTACCTATAGGTATTTATGTAGTTTTATTTAAATGAGCTGGTCATATAGTCGCCATTCAATATCTGTACTCTTCAGGGTGCTCAAAAATATCTAAACATGCAGTAACTCCTTGAGAACAGAGTTTTGTTAAGATAGTGAGCAATTTACTAATATTCACTCGTATACACCCGATGGTGACTGAGTGTTGGCTCAGGTATAATGTGTAAATAGCCCCAAAGTGCAGTAGTGAGATAAAATATCTTGCTTACAAGCAATTTAAAAAAAAAGACAATTTCATGCATGCCATAGGTATGTGCGGTTTGTTATTGCATCACGTTGAATCAAAAAGGGCAATTTGTGTAATAGATGCGTACAAATGTCAGCAATTCTTCACCTGACCAACATGGTTTCCCGTACACATTGATAAAAACCGCAACTGATTTAATACCTACATTTACAATAAAACTGATAAAAACGAATGTGTTCTGACTTTTATCCATAGCAGTGTAGCAATTGGTTCAAAGTGATTTTTCATATTGGGTTTATGAAGAACGGAGTGTTATACAATTTTGGCCAAAAGTATGGAGCATATATTTTATGTATAATATACAATAACAATGTATTTATTAATATGGCACTTTATATTTATCAATTATAGGAACACAATTAAAACGTAAACGGGCAATGACATGAATAGATAATTTTCTGTCCAACAATTTAATTATTAGTACAAGCTTTAATTGCCAACTGTACTTTTCTTATACCGTCATCAACTAGTATTCTAAACTAAACTAAACTCAACGGGGTTACATCGGTTAAGTTCTGAATTACCATGGCCACCTTAGGTCTCCATCATCAGATCAGTTTGATGGTACCATAATATTGAACTGGCATCCAAACTATACTTAAACTTAAAATTTCAGCTCAATCGGTTAAAGATATCTATCTGCTCCAAAATGGAGTTGCAAGATTCCACCCAATCAAACAATAAAGCAAGGTAGAAAAGCAGTTAAACAAAAGCTTGTTAAAGATATTTTATCTGCAAAAGTTTTGATCATAATAATATAGTAGTTACAAGGAAATCTCGTCACTTACATCATTATTAAATGCGTTGGGTGAGGACATTTCTTTTAAAGAAATTGATTTCTTTTTTGGCTTCACAGGACTAGCCATGCCCAAGGCTTCAGCAAAACTCGCACCTGAAAATTTAATTAGACACTTGTCATAAAATCATCTTCATTACAATTTTATATAAAACTAGCTGCCGGCGCGGCTTCGCCCGCCTATTGCAAATAACGAAGAAAAACCTGCGGCTTTAATAGCTTCTGCCCGCGACTCCATCCGCGTGGAACTTGTTTATATCATAGCTCCATACAAACTATCCTATGTCCTTCTCCGGGACTCAAAATATCTCTATACCAAATTTCATCTAAATCGGTTCAACCATTTAAGCGTCAAGAGGTGACAGACAGACACACTTTCGTATTTATAATATTAGTATGGATATGCGATTTATGAATACTAAACAGTCTAAATTGTCATTGTGCTATGTTCTCAAATATAAAAGCATAATACAGGTAGAGTGAAATTCAATCTATGTCATTGTCATAAAGGCTGTCCCTCAATTTATCTGTAGTTATAATTGTGTGAGCACATAGCACAAGTGGCCCTGTGCTATTGGGGACGCAACCAAGATATTGATAAGATGAACATGATGACATAAAGTGTTGATTACCTGATCCACAATCAATTCCATCATCACTATCCACAATATTGTTAGCCACCTTTATCTTTGGTTCTCCTTTGCTTGCCTTCTCACTTTTATGAGATGAAGTGGAACTTGATTTACTTTTAGACTTTTTCTCACTACTGTCATCCACCTTGCTTCTATCCTTGCTGTCACTCTTGGATTTACTCTCATGTGATGATGATTTTTTTTCACTCTTATGGCTATGACTTGATTTTTCTTTAGAAGAACTACTCCTATCTTTAGTTTTGTCTGTACTAGATGAACTATGCTTTTCCTTAGAACTACTACTACTTTCCCTTGACTTGTGTTTTTGAGCTTCTTTATCACAAGAACTCTTACTAGATGAGTGGTGTTTCTCTTTATCTGATTTGTGAGACTGACTGGAGTGTTTCTCAGGTTTATTTTCATGCTTCTCATTCTTGTCATATTTTTCTTTATGTCTATCAGATTTGTCATCTTTTTGTGAGCTGGACTTGTGACGTTCAGAAGAACTGCTGTGTTTTTCAGACAAATTACTGTGCTTTTCAGAAGAGCTCCTATGTTTCTCAGAAGAAGTCTTATGTTTACTAGATAAGTCAGTATGTTCTCTTTTCTTATCTTTTTCAACACTATGGTCAGATTTATGTTTCTTTTCCAAGCTGCTTTTCTTGTCCATGGAACTTTTATGTTTGTGTGAGTTCTGTGACTTCTCCATGGATGAGGATTTGCTAGATGAATGTCTAGAATCAGAACTCTGACTTTTAGAATGTCTGTCATATTCCGAAGACTTTTTCGACGAAGATGATTCTTTCTTAGGTTCCACATGGTTGTGTGATGAATTCTTTGTTGATCCAGATTTGTGATTATCAATAGGTTCTGTTTTTATTTTAACATTTTTATGACTCCTGTCTTCCTCTGATGACTCCGACATCTCACTCTCACTGTCTGAGCCGATTGAGTCTTCAGAATCATTATGATCATCACTTTCAGATGGTTCTTGCTTTACTTTTACCGATCCTTTATGGTTATCATTTTCACTGGAGCTTTGTGACAGATGTTTGGACTTTTTATAGTGATTATCTTCTTCCTACAATTTTTAAAAGAAATTAAAAAACTCAACCCAACACTTTATTCAATTTGATGAAACAATTTAAAGCACATTCATTCAAAACAAACTGTGAATGTGTGTACTTCTTTTTACAATCTCCGGATTTTTGTCTTTCTCTTCTCATCTCATCACCATGTCAAAGCAAGATAAAGACATCTAATATCGGATATTTAATTAGGCGAACTAACTTGACAGTTCATTGCACACAAATGTTGCCACAGTTTCGCTAGTGCTGTTAATATCGATATTTAAAAAATCCAGTTTATACAAGAGGTTTAGTAAAGCAGTTTGTATACAAGTGTTGTTATCATTCTTGTTACTTGGGTAAAAGTTATGTAAATTAATAGCTTGATAGAATTTGGTTTCTAAGAAGTTCTTTGAGCTATTAGCTATTGTATTATTTGCCAATATGAATAAGATGTTTATAGTCTGATCCACCATCCTGTCACTGGAAGGCAGCTGAGAGACTAATTATATTTCTTTCTTACGTTAGTTTTAGTATAAACATATATGTAGATGTGTATGTATTTTCGGTTTTTCTTCTACTGACACGGTTGGTGGACGGACTATGCGATTTACTAGTTACTATGCGTTCCTACTTTATAAATTCAAATTCCTATTTAAACTGTAAAATAAATATGTAGATTCTGGTAAAGTTATTAACATGAAATATATTTATTATTCAACAATGTACCTATACAAGATGTCTAAAACATGTTTATTTTCTAATTGTAAAAACCCTTTTCCATAGTTAGTATGATTACTTGATAAAATACAATTTGAATCAGATTTATAGTAGATACAATGTTATATTGACGTTTTTGTATTGACATAAACCTATCACTATTTATTTTTTCCTATGTCTGACAACATTTTCAGCTGTCAAGTTAGTTCGTCTAATTAAAAATCCGAGAGTATGTCACATAGGTATACCAATTCTATGATCACAATGAAACACTGTATGGCACTTTCCATATGCTAGTATTGTATGTCCGAAATGGATAAACTGTTGGAACTATCATTCTAAAATGTGAGCTTTTGTACACAGTCTTGACAATAAAATAGATTATGATTATTCAAGATGGATGTGTTCTTGTTAAAATTGGTTTAGAATAGTTATAAACAAACAAAACTTATGGAGCAAAAACAGAATTTGAAATCAATCAATCAATCAATCAATCAATTATTTATTCTGCAAATAGGCCACAAGGGCACTTTTACATGTCAAACGGTAATTTAAAATAAAATAGTAAGAAAAGTTTTTATTAACATAATATTTGTCACTAAAAAAGAAAACATTTATTTAAGTAGTGATTTTCACTTCAACAAAACCCTGATAACCAATTTGTCACGAAGAGGCAAACTGTACAAAAGAAAAATCTACCTCATAATCATAAACTTGGTACTGTATACATAAATCGCCCTTTGGGTTTTATGAGTCTTAATATGAAATAATACTGACCTCACTGCTGTATTTCCTCTTGGTTCCACTTGTGTTTCCATTCATCTGAGTTTTACTTTTCTGATCAGATTTAGACGATCTTTCAGAGTCATCATTGTGTCTGCTTCTAGACTGATTGGCACTGTCATCAGAATCTTTCCCATTTCCATGCCCATTGTAGTTTGTGGCTGATACAGGATAACAACTTAGTATTAAAATAAACAACATACACACATAGTGCATTTGACATCACTCTACAAAAAACAAATAAACTTGAATTACTCTTAACTAAAATATTTTCAATTTCTTTAAGGATAAAGATTGACTCAAAACATGCAGCTAAGATCTTGAGAGCTCACTGTCATTGTTTTGATCAGCTTCCTGGTCGCTTTCCTCGGAAGCGACCATCAACTTCCACTTGTAGACGAGGGAGCGCGCGGCCTGCCCCACGTCGCCCGGTTCCTTGCGGAGCGCGTTCACGGTGCGGCCCACGCCCGTCTCCTGCAGGTGCTGCACCGTCACCCCCAGCCCGAACAGCTTGTCGATCGACTTCAGAACCTGGACAGTCACAAACTTACCCTAAGCGACGTGTCCAACTGCCATATTACGTACATAACGTCTTGTGATACACCCATTCTCAATGATGCACTCTATACGTCTCATGACAGTAAATATCAAATTAATCACATAAATTGTAACTTATAACATTACTACGCAGTATAATGACAGGCATATTCCTTGTTTTTTAAAAAAAAAATACGAAAGGAACCAGTCGAATGGTTTACTAAATAGACACTTACTTTCTGTTCATCGTTGGGATATTTTTCTATCGCATGTTGATAATGTTTCACTAAATCAAGAACGGACGCCATAGCGAACGTAATAAAGGAATTGGTCAACAATAGTGCTGATTTTTATCAATACAAAATGAATGCCAGCTGGTAAAAAGGCACCATTTTCGTCACACACACATATATGATATATGAAATGAATTGTCAAGCCTGTTGACGTCGGTAATTTCTCTTTTTTTTATGGCTACAAACGCGTTTGCGGATTCTAGGGATAGAGCAGCATAAGGCCTGGTTTTCACGGACGATTAAGTACAATAATAGAATTAATAGGGATGATGAATATGATGATTGATGAATAAGATTTTTTTATGATGTCATTCGAACCAGCGGCGCTACCACGAACTTCGAAAGTCGAAGTTCGTAATACATGCATCCCTGTTACTCGGGTAAGGGAGTGCGATAGAGATGGAAATATTCGAAATTCGACTTTCGAAGTTCATGGGAGCGCCGCAGTTTTTGAAGAGGAACAAATGTTTGTATGGGAGCAACTACAATTAAAGAACATAAATACCCAAAATTTTTTGGACAAAGATTGACCTCACTGGCGGCAGCGCAAAACGCTTCATACTGATAGACACACAAGTATGACGTCACATTTGTACTAATCGTTGTATGGAAAATCAGGTAAATTGTTGTTTCGATCGCAAAATACTGCGTTTAAGTACATGGTTATCATACAATTTTGTTTTTATAAAAGCGCAAGGATTCTATTGGTAGCTTTAAATATACTCTTGGACAATAAAAAAAAATGCATATTTTTTCTAAACTTTCAAGGTTCATATCTTTTTATGATTTTAATTATATTTTATAATTCATAATTTATTACGATAATTAGATGGTTTACTATCCATTTAGCATCACTACGTTATCAATTTGAACATGAGGCACCATGCCTATTCTTTATAATGTAGGTACTAAAATATCAATTGTTCCTCAAGGAGGAGGGCGTGATTGTCCGTGACCAGAGGGCCTACCGCGAGAGAAAAACGAACTTCGTTCGTGTATCTCCGTCTTTGTCGCACTTGCTACCTCGAGCGAAAGAGAGGGAGATACACGACCGAAGTTCGTTTTCGTTTCGCGGTAACCTCACTGGCTACTAAGAAACGCTTCGTTCGTACACAATACACGAACAAAATTAGTTTATATGTCGCGGTAGCCGCTCTGTACCGCGAACCGAAAACGAACTTCGTCCGTCTTTGTCGCTCGAACTAGCAAGTGCGACGGAGAGGGAGATACACGAACGAAGTTCGTTTGTGTATCTCCCTCTCTATCGCACTTGCGTATAGAGCGACAGAGAGGGCGATACACGAACGAACTTCGTTTTCGTTTCGTGGTAGCGGCCTAGCCATCCAGATGTCCGACTCAGAGGCGTCTCTAGCCCATGTAGTGCCCGTGTGCAAACATTACTCGAGCGCCCCCTAGTAAGCGCGCGGTCAATGGAATGGTAGCGTTTGCTGGTTGGCCCTCTGGCCAACACACGCATTGTCAGCGCCAAGCAAAAGGGCTTGTAGAAAGCCAATATCAAAAAAAAAAAGGAATGGTAGCGGGCGGCGCTCGGCGCCCCCTAGGACCGCTGCGCCCGTGTGCAACGCACACCCTGCACCATAGGTAAAGACGCCTGGTCCGACTGTTCGGCGGTTCTCATATACTGGTCACATTTCTCAACCGATTATCTTTCCGTGTAATTTTGTGAACAGCACGGCTATCACTGAGACGGCCCGCGAGTTGTGTCGCGATATATATGTATATATAGCCGTGCTGTTCACAAAATTGTCTCGAGGGCTAGTCTACAGCTACAGCTCACGGAGCCACTAGTCAATAAATGCTGTAGGTATATAAAAAAAATTACGTCACATCTGGCCATAATCTGAGTTTTACCGCACGCAGGGCGTACGGTAAAACTCGCATTATGGCCAGGTGAAGGCGTAAAACTGTGTACTCACCACGGGCAGTAAAATAGAAAGCCCTCTATCGCATATTTACAACCCTCGCCTGCGGCTCGGGTCTCAAATACCTGCGATTTCGGGCTTTCTTTCTTTTACAGCCCTCGGTAAGTAATGTACTATAACGTCACTCTGGGCGGTAAGTGAGATTTACCGCCCTCGGACGCAAAGGCAAATCTCACTTCACACCCAGGAGAAGACGTAAAACTGTGTACGCACCACGGGTGGTAATTCGTAAAGCCCCAGATCGCATTTTTATGACCCTCACCTTAATGCGCTGGCATACCGAGCTACAATAGCCTATATTACGCCCTTGGGCGTAATGTTTTTTTTCTTAAATTTTATTTGTCACTCATCCGTCAGTTATAAAGCAAGGAGGTTTTAACTCAAATAATAAAATCTTTGAAAACCTAACGTAAAGTTTTTATTGAGATTAGATTACTTAGTATTATTTTTGTTGCAAATTGGACAGGTGAAAATTATAACTTTTTGACGATCTTGGCGAGAGTCGACTCGACGTCTATTTGTTTGTATAAATGGTTTAATTCGTTATTTCCATTGATTTAGTGATACGTACGGAGTACTTAAAGATTAACCATTGGAAATATTGGCTTTATTCAGCTAAAATGTGACAGTTATTTATAAGACATAGGTAATCATGACAACAGGCCATAGAGATACACGACATTCACCCCTCCTAAGATGTCTGATAGTCCTCCAGATAGGCAGGTGGACGAGGGGTGGACGCACGCCAGCGGCGCTACCACGAACTTCGAATGTCGAAGTTCGGATATCTCTATCTCTATCGCACCTACTTAACTCGAGTGACAGGGATGCAAGTACACGAACTTCGAGATTCGATTTTCGTGGTAGGCGCGCTGGTGCGCGTAGAGCGCCGAACGTCGGGTTGAGGACTGCCTGTGGGCCTCGGTTCCTCTGCTGCTGTTGCCTCTGCGTCGTTCGCAGACGGAGTCGGTTCTTCAGTTACAGCCTGAGGCGCTTCATCATCGTCGTCATCAGAGGATATGGAGATATATTCATCATCCGAGGGAATTGGTGCCAGATGCCTATTCGCCTGCCTCAGCCTGTCTTCCTTCCTTCCAGGGTGCCTTCTCTCAGGATATCTTATGTGGGAATAATTTGGGTTGCTTTGTAGGAGATGGCCTTCTTTCACAATAAGGATCATATTTAGAATGACGCACGGTCCTCTTTATTAGAATGGGTCCCGGAGTAGTCAGCCAAGCAGGCAATGATACCTCGTTAGGACTCCTTCGAGGGTGACTGAATATTCTTTAGTGAGGAGTAGCGTTGGTAGCTGTGCATAGTAAAGACCGTATCGAATGCAAGCTTCTAGGCAGAACTTTCTCCCAGGTCGCTATCTCCAGATTCTCCAGGCCCTGAGATTTCAAACTTAATTGAATCGCTCGCCACAAGGTAAAATTCAGGCGTTCAACTTGTCCGTGTCCTTGTGGGTTGTATGGAGTGCCAGCTACAAGCTATTCCGAGAGAGACGAGGTACTGGGTATTATTGCAATAAAAACAGACGGGCCGTGGCAGTAACTATTTATTTGGGAGAACACACGTTACTATAAATATTAATATGAAATATGATATAGGAAAACACCATCTTGTACAAAGCTATCAACCGGAATGAATGAAGTCTGACATTAGCAGACGACATTAGGTACCTATTCTCACTCTGCTCGTCATGCGCAGACGATTGGATGTCAAATACAAGTACACTACACACACCTCATTACAACACTGGGTTCGTTCCTGAGACATGAACGACGTTCCTCTGTCCAAGTGAATGTACATAGGCGTGCCAAATGTATAAAATATTTCGTTTAAGCATCGTCATTGCATGCGAAAGCAAAAGGAAAACGACTGTACTCGTCAATGACAGTATTTATTTCGCGACTTTGATGGAAGTGGCCCCTTAAAATCAATATTAAGGCGCTCTAAGGGTGCCGTTGCCTTGACAAGCTGTCCGCATGTATTAGCATATCGGGGCTTAATTTCGGCGCATATTACCTTACAATTGGCAGTCATTTGCCGAATGTCATTGATTGAATACGGAAGGTTTTTCGCTCGTACCCAATTCATACGGACAATACGGGTGTAGACTCGATAATTATTATTACTCCAAAAGAAAGAAGGCAAAAAAAATATGCTTAGTGACGAAAATCCCATTCAGATATCTCAAAGAATTACGATGCTACAACCGTTTTAATATTCCTTGTAAGAGAGAGAAAACGCAAACGGTGTGTGACGTCCGTCACATAGTCACATTACAGGATGCTGCCGGGGGACCGCGTCGACCGCGGCGTCGAACACGATGCGGCGCGGCACGTTGCCGTCTTCTGTGACGTTCTTCCAGCGTCATCGTTTCATATGCAGTTGCGTTTTGCGAAAAAGGGATAGAACATACCCCTTCTTAAAACTTTGGACACGTATAACTTCGTGATTATTTAACCTTATTGCGTTGATTTTTTCTCCATTTGACTAATTTTTTATCCTTTTTCTAGAAAATATGACATTATTGATTAGTTTTTTACGCCTGGTTTTTAGTCGATTTATACTGATCCCTTTCATAAACCAAAGCACTATTCGCAAGTTCCAATTCACTAGGTTTCACATCTGTCCCCGTATCACTATATTCTGGAATCCCTTTTCTATCCGTTTCATCAATAAGTTCTACTTTTATATCAGTTATAAATTAAGTACTTATCATGTTCATTCGTTTTGGCTTTTTTCTTTTTAGTATTTTTTCCCTTATCATCACTTTTCATTTTATTGGAATTTTGAACATACTCTGCCCCAAAGCTCTGCCCTATTCCTGGGTGACACAGATTGTCATGTCATGTAAAGTTTTAAGATTATTTATGTTCATATGCGCGCATATTCTAGTCAACGCATCAGCGACTATGTTTTCTTTGCCAGGACGATAAATGATATCGTACTTAAAACAGGACACCTCTAATCGCCAACGTTCAATCTTCTCATTCTTTATTTTGCTAGAATGGACTTGGTTAATACATAAAAACTACCGATTGTTGGTCCGTTATCAAGAGGAAAAACCTGCCGACCAGATAGTGCGCAGTGCTTCAACTATCGCAGCAGCTTCTTTTTCAATTGAAGATTGTCGCCGTTCCGATTCGTTCAAGGATCGTGAGAAAAAAGCTACGGGCTGGCCGTTTTGGGAAAGAGAAGCGGCAAGAGCATTTTCAGAAGCGTCAGTTTCAACAGTAGGTAAACATTGCATCTTCGTTGATAGCAGACAGCGACGCTTTTGCAATTTCGCCTTTTAATTCGTTAAATGTAGTGATTGCGATATTGGAGATTGGGAAAGTATTTACTGAAAGTAGCGGTTTGATTCTTTCCGAGAAGTTTTGTACCTATCCATCTTGAGTAATGAGCGAAAAGCCCTAACATCCGTTTCAACGAAGCCGCGTTCTCCGGCGCGGGTAAATCGAGCTGTCGCGAAGCCACTTCTGGTCACTCTCATGGCCGCGAAATAGTACCTATAGCACTCTAGCTTAGGTATCTGTATTAGCATATATGCAACTATGAACCTACACATACAGCTTCCGGAATCCTTTATATATCTGACATATGAGCTGCCGCCTTATGCATACCAGCTCCATCTGAGATGTGGGGACCTTCGTCCCCGAGAATGTCCTCCACCTCCCCTTACAGATATCCCTTACCACACGACTGATACTGTACCAATTCACACACTATATTGTTCCAGTTATAATTACCCGGGTGCACCCTTGATTGATGACGACATGGTCTGAGGCTGAAACTACCGAACCTGAGACACTTGTTACTAATCCTTTCACACTAAAGAACTCCACGACTAAGAACTGTGTTATCGCATGTACGTGACATGTAGGAAAACCTTATTCATATACATAATATACCGCCACGCCTCCCAAATAGAATAAGACCTGTGGACGCACATAAATACATCACATCATGAACAATCATCGTCCGAGCTGTGTAAACACGTGAACCCACGTGTAAATGAACCAAATCGTTACAATGTCATAGGATGTATTGAAAGTGATTATGGAAAGAGCTCACCCTGGTTTTCCTCCAAATCTAACACTACTAATCTGCACTTAACTGTTCGTACGCAATATAGCCGTTAAGAACTGTGACAACTCGCCTACCCGTCAACATTGTTATAAAAAGATTGTGGGTGTTGCTACATGAAATAAATCGGCTGTTTGAGACATGATTATTAACATCAATGTAAATACTATCGTGAATCATGACTATTCACGACACTCCCGGCCCCCCAGAAAACTAGCGATCATATCTCCAGTAGAGTATTAATATAATCATCATTCACAGCTTTATTTAAGTCTTCCTCAGATCTTTGAAATAACCGTTCTTTTCCCATTGTGAATTTTGACAAGCTCTGGATCCTGTCCTTCGCCTTGATTGGCCAATGCAGACTTTGTAGGTGATTGCAACATCGAATAAAATGGATTAGCTGGAATAATGACCTACATAATTTCTGATAGCTGTAAAGTCTGATAAGCTCATCTTGACGCACTTTCTAAATCAGTTCCAAACGTTTCGTGAGACCCGAGGTATACGTGCCAACTGCGAGGTCCTTTATCCTCTAGACCAACCAAGCTTCATCGTGTCGTGGCATTTCATTTTGTAATAAGCAATCAGTCGTATCCTATATACTATATCGTAAACAGTATGTTGGATTTGCTAGCGTATTTTTGCTGTTAACGTGAATTATCTATCCATGGTGGCAAACACATCACGACTTCTTCGAATCTACGTATGATCCACGTCGAACTGAGACACATGCATACCGAGTACATAATGCATCAACGTCTTTCACTCTCACGACACTGAAAGTTACGAAACGACAAAGAACTGAAAAAATACTTCTATACATTGTGCATTGCTGATTCATGAACGTACTTTTAGGTTGCCGCAATAAGAGTTGCTTTACCTTGCTAGGTTAAAACGAATGTCTGGACAGATTTTACTATCGTCTTAATATTCGTTTACTTTTTCCATGGTATGGAATCCTCCACGACGGGCAAAATTGCTTACCATAATTATTAAACGGTCGTCCATTACCACCACTAATCTTAATCTATCTGCGTACTCATTTACTTGATTTCCCTGATTCCTCCTCGAATGTAACTATTTAAAAATTATTCTGCGCAGCTCAGTGTGATTGAATTTTAATTTTCTTGACAATGCAACAAATAAACTTTATTGTACACCTCAAAAAATAACACTTTATTTTATAAAACCGAAAATAAAATGAATTATTTCAGTAGGTACAGGTACCTACCACCACAAACTAAGTTTGACCGTGGAGTGAGCACTGCAGTCTCAATAGGTACATAAATAAAATTAGTAATGTTTCATACTTGATATAAAACCTTTTGATATACAGTAAACTTGGTTTAGTGGGACCTCGATAAGTAAAAACCTCGATAGCTGGATCTCATGCTTAAGCACTGAATTACCTCTGTTAGTGGCATAAACCAACCTATCTGGAATTATTGCTTTCGATGTTATCTTCATAATTGCTTCTATAATTGAGACAGACAAGTGTATTTTATCTCTTTTACTAAGACTACTTTTTTTAAGAATATTTTTTAGTGAATTGTTCTCTTTTATTTCATACCTCTTAACTTAACTCGGACTTTATTGCTGACTAAGCGATCCGCCCCGGCTTCACAAGGCAATTATACATATGAACCTTACTCTTGAATCACCCTATCTATTAAAAAAAAAAAACCGCATCAAAATCCGTTGCATAGTTTTAAAGATCTAAGCATGCATAGGGCATAGCGGGAAGCGACTTTGTTTAATACTATGTAGGGATAGTGATATACTTTGGTCTTGTTCACTTATTCTTAGTTATTCCGTAAAATTCGCACTTGGCCGATTTGTGCCTAAATGACCTCAAGTTACTTCCAAAATTCAAAGTAAAATAACAGTGTTGGTTGATTGACTGATTCTGTATGCGTTTTTGTACTGTTCATAAAAACGTGCTTGATTATTTCTGTTGATTATTAGAGAGAAATTAATTTAACCACAATTTTATTTATAAACTTATATCTTATATGTGTTCAATATTATCTTGTTTGTAATTTTTATGTATTTATACCGGCCTTAATACGAGTCGCGCAATATGCTGTCCCGCACACCTCGCTGAATCCACAGAAAACCAGCGCCGCTGGCACTGCTGTGTCAACTGCATTGCTGAGTGGAGACCTTTTCGGTAGCACATCCCTATTTGTTAGTTCTTAAGGTGCATTATATTGTGAATGTATGTGTAATGATGTGTTATCCGAATACATTTCTATTCTATTCTATTCTATTAACTTTTTTTTATTAACATTTAAAAATCGCACCTTTATAACAAACATTATTTCTTGATTCACCTGTATTAACGGAACCCTCTGTAAATGAGACAGACATTAATTAAGACACTGGATAAGTGGAATACCTCTTTAAGCGAGACACATTTGCCGGTCCCTTTAAGTCCCAGTTATGTCAAGGTGTCACTGTATATATCTGGCTACTTCTTTATCGGATCTTTCCTATTTTTATGCGCAGTTATATACGTTTTAAATCAACAATGACAGTAGTATCTACAACGGTGATCAGTGGTCGAGTCAAGCAAAACCAGCAGTGTTAAATGAGTATTTCCAAAGAAACGGTGCAAAACATTCGTGTATTGAAAAATTGAAGCACTATTGCAAACTGTGTTGAAAATTGTGCTCGAGTCTGAGGACTGCCAAGACCTGGATTCTGAACACCATGAAAACTATTCTGAGGACCGCTTATCTTACGCCACTGAGACTCTTGAAAATAATTCTGAGGACTGCTTAACCTACGAGTAGGCTCCTGAGCCTTACGAGAACTGTTCTGAGGATCGCTAAACCTAGGCCTCTGAGCCCTACGAAAACTGTTCTGAGGACCGCTAAACTCAGGCTTCTGAGCGTCACAAAACTGTTCTGAGGACCGTGAAGCTATTTTGAGCACTGCCAAACCAGTATTCTGAGCACTTCCAAAGTGTACCAATGATATATTGATGAATGATTTTAGAGGGATACTAAAAGTCATCATTTTGAGTATCGCTATTCGCTACGTGATTAAATTGGTTGAGTTTTAAATAAACACTTTGTTTCTGAGCTGGAGGCATGAAAATCATTATTTTCAACTATTTCTTGTATTCCTCATATTCTTTACCTCTGCCAAGAGCCACCGAGGGCGCCATTTTTGTACGGCGACTGTTCTTTAACATGTGATTTTTCGATGAGATGTTAAGCGATATGCATGTTTCGGAGACTGAATATTGCTTATTTTCAATCCTCGCACATGGATAATAGGCGCCAGTACATAGGTACAACACTTGTTATGACCGTGCAATGTCACATGATGTCCAATCCCATAGTGTATCGGTTATTATTAATGCTTAATTAGTTCAACTATTCGCTATACAACTCCACCTCTTTAGTTCATAATCATGCACTGTGTCACAACATTGTCTATAAAATAACATCAGTGACTAAATTAAATTATTTTGTAACTTAATTCTCGGATATTACAAATAAAAGTTAACGATATAAAATTAACGCCTGCTATTAACTAAGTGTCACTTGCAGCAGTTCGTATTTCATTCGTTATCGATGGATAGTCTCTGTATGATTCCGAGTTTATATACATTTGGTGTGACGTGCATTCCATAGTGTTTGCGACATCTAACGCAACGTTCAGGTCTTTGTACTAGGTATACGGAAATACTTCATTATGAGCTTTGGATCAGTTTGGTCCTTATAGTGGTTTTTCGAATCTTTCAGATTTTATAAATCTCAGTTACTTATCTATGTTTGTAGAGATTATTCTCCTACTGTATTCATTCCGAATTTAGTCAAATAGTGTGACGCCCGCTCGCTAACATGGTAGCTTATTTTTAATGCTGCCTGTTGATCGCCCAATATTGAATATTATATTGAATACCGACCGTTTACTATCAGTATACACTTATATGGAAGTACACTTACTTCCATTGTAATTTTTTATAGTAACGGTATTAGTCTCAATTTATTTTCCTTATCTTTTACCATCTATGTAAGGTCAGGTATCCTTGTCAGTTTGCACTAGAGCGATATCGATTCTGGGTTGTCTGTTCATATATGACCAGGTTCCTTACATTACATCTTTTCTAATATTGGGCTACCACGTGGATTTTGGTCTACCTCTTCATCTCGGGTGTTCGGGAAGCCTTAATGCAATGATAACGATATTGTCGATATTACGGTATTTTTCTCTTTTTGCGAACCATCACAGACGGGTTTTGAGAAGTTTGTCTTTGATTGGAGCTACTTTAAAACTTCCGTCGACATAACGTTATGTTGTTAGTGTCATTATCATTGCCGTGCACGCATGATATCTCTTCTGAGTGTTTTCATCAAGGAGACAAAGATTTTCACTAGTTTTTCTGCAGTTCCCAAGATTAGAACAACAATCATTGCTCTAAAAAAATATCCAAGGTGATGGTTTTGATGTCGTTTATAATGAGATCCATAACGCATATACCTATAGAACACGGGTACACTATTATTGTCTGAGAACTGCCTCCCGAGATACCGACGAACGCCTTTTCAAAATCTATAAAACGTATTAATTGTAATTAAGTACCATTTGAAGAGCTGCTCTAGGATGGATTGAAGAAAGTTTCTTGATTGAATTCTAGCTCGTAGCTGTCCACAATAGGATTATATATCAACTCGGAAGGTACCTCAAACGATACAATACATCCTGTTAAACCCTAGCCTATTAACGCATAAATTCCTTTGATGCTTGCATACTGTTGGTGTCAGCTTATGCGACGGGCATCAGGTATATTCATATCGCAGGGCATGTTCGCCATATGAAGCTTATGACTTATAGTAACATGGGGATGGTCAGGTCCTTAGTTACTTTAGTTAGTGTTGAATTCCTTTGACGATCGTGTTTCTGATTTTAGAAAATTAAGTCTTGAACTGGACCTTCTTCGCTTTGACGGTTTGTTGAGTTTCTGAGTTCTTGAGACATCCATATATTTATTTTATCGGATCCACTGAAAATCAGCATCGTTGCACTCTTTGTCTCGACTCATCCTGAGTGGAGTCCTTTATAGAAGCAACAATAAATTCCATTTCTAGATTTAAGCCTTATGTGATGTGTATTACTGTTGTTGTTCCAAAATAAATTAATTCTGTTCTATTCTATATTTCTTACAAGTTAGTTACAAAATTAAAGCTTTCAACCAAAATTGAATTAGACTGAGATGAGCAGTGCGTTTGAGTTAGAGAAAACTCTATGAACTGAAGATCAAATCAGGATATCTCTGAACTGACGTGCACGTAGACGTAGCAGACCACTCACCCACTGGTCTTATTAAATTAAAGTATGTGGTATATCTGTCTCTACCGGTCTTTATGCTGACTATAAAACATACGAATATAGAACCGACTGAAAAACTAAGTATAAAAGAAAGGTAGAGAAACACTAAGAAGAATTAACAATATGAAGTGTCATGCGTCTGACATGAGATGCTGCTCTGCGACTGTGCACACGAAATAGGACTGTCATCCTTGATCTCTTTCTGCTACTAATCGCCAGTTGCTGACATTTTTCTGATTAAGGAAGCGTGGTGCTTCGTAACTTTAGCTTCTTGAGGTAACACTAATAACTGGTGGTCAGTCTTGCAGCAATCTTTGCGGCTCCGAGGCTATCTGTCTGCTAATGTACTTACAAGTTCGAGTTTTCTGAGCTGTTGTCACGATATTACATTGAGTATGATCATTGTCTGCAGGTTACTGCATTATTTGTTTTCCTTAACGAATGTGTTCCATTTCAGATTCAAGTCTAAAGTCATGTTTGCAATATATCAACGCCCGCTGCGCGTGTCTATACATATATATGCTCGAATGATGCTTAGTTACATTAGGGATAAGACGTATTTTTCAAGGTGACATGTTGAAATTATTCACATAACCTAGGATTCTGATGTCCACATCGTGAGGAAACCGGTCCAATCACAAACAAAGTTCAGTGCTCCTTCTGGGAGTTCTTAGTATTAGGTGTGCGACTAGCCATATTCCTAGACACTGCTTTGAACTCGATTGTGAGCTGTTAAAACCAAGTGCTAGATGCAGCATTATGTACCTACACTCTGTGATTTGCCTCCTAGAGAGGCGTTAGACTCATCGGCCTCCCCATCGTGTATCGACTGTGTCTGATAAACCTGATTGATAATAAACATTATGCATTTTACACTAATGCAGTTTAAACAAAATATAGCTTACTAAACATAACCACCAACAACACCATTCATTCACCATCACAGATTGACTATGTATGTGAAAGGCTGTCCGCTACGTGCTACACACTGTCTAGAATCGCATTTATTATTGTCTCCCAGTAACTTGAGTAACGCTTATTTCAGTAATTTTCACTGGATTCTAATTCAAGGGGTAGATCTGTCCAAAGCGAACCTTGCGTATCACTGACCCTAACACGGTTCAAAAACTGTAAATGATATGTATTTAGGCTTGTAAATGTGATGCACTTATCAATAAATAATCTATAATCTGAAATCTAATATTTGCCTTTGTATGAAAGTCCAATTACGAAATATTAAAATAGTCCGGATTAGTAAATCTTTGTTTAACATTACCGAAGCCATAACATTAGATGATGCTCGAGTCTGAACGTAGAAATTCTACCCATGAGCCGAACTTTCGGTTGCACCTACAAAATGTTATTCTTTGAGATCACTTGACAAAGTCACGTGAGTTATCGGAGTTTCTACTTTCAAGTCAGAATTGAATATACTTATTACAAGAATTCATACAACTACTGTGTAAGTAGCGGATTAACAGAAACATCAACCTTTTACATAACCATTTTAGATCCTGATTCAGAGTATAGTATCGGAGTCGACGAAGGTAAGTGTTTATAACTTCTAGGTGTAGATCTTGTTGTATTTACCAAATAGCTACGGCTATGGTCACGCGTGTATATATTCATGATTCATATGTTGGTAATTTTACGATTTAATTTTTCTTTCTACTATGATGGGAAAAATTTGAATGATTAATACCTACTGATTATAGTCAATAGAGCATTTTACAATATTTCAACGTATCCAATGAATCTGAATTGATTTATACGAGGGCGACACTGAAAGTCTTTAGAACTGGCCACTTGTAATAAATATAATAAAAAAATAAGTTCAAAATTTGAAAATGGAACTCTTTACCACCGTTCGTCTTATATATCACAAGTGTCATTAAATGACACTTCCTTGATTTCACAGTAATCACAGAAATAAACGTGAATCGGCACCAAAGCCTCATCCAACTAATACAACAAACAAGTAAGTTCCCAGGTTGCTCCCATTCTTCTCATTTCAATAATAAAAATATAAATAAATACCTAGAAACAAATACACTGATCAAATCTAAACGAAACTTGAGAATAACATTAAGTATACCGTCTAAATATACCTCCTCCACTCCACAGATTATTTCAAAAGGTAAAGTGTTACCGGCATCGGCAAATTGAAAAAACTCATTCGCATTTTATTATTTGTGCCTGCTAGCTAATAGTCTCTTAAGTTCGTCCACTCTTGACCATCTGACGTCTTGACTGCCATCAGGACAATTAATCCGATTCACCAGAAAATGTTGAGCTCATTTTTTTTTTTCCATAAAAACGCAACCTTCAAATATAGTACCTGGAAGACCGGGCTTTGCTCATTGGTTTTTACAAAGAAAACGAGGTGATTATTTTCACCCCCGTAAAGTCGTGCAGTAAATAAATATCGAAATCCTTTACGCTGTTTTCTAAAAACCATTGATAATCAAATAAATATACCAATGCTGCTCATTTAATAGTGTAGGATATATTAATATTAGTAATATAATCCCATAATTTGCCATATAATTTCTTTAGGCCAGTAACCATAACGTTACTTATCGTAACATAATATTGAAATGTACTGTATGGGAGCTTAATTATATTGTCTAAAAAGTCTAAAATTTTTGTACCACACTAAATATTGATTAATGTTATTGTTCTGTTAAATAACCTGGTTTTAACCGTCACCTTTGTATATACGTAACATCTACTGACATAATACAAAGCAATTTGATGTTCTTATGTATGTTTTGTGTAAAGTTAGAAATGACTAAACCGATTAAGACACGTTTCTACTAATGATAAGCTCTTTCTTCTCATGGATGGTTTTAAATCTTTAGTTTAACTTTATGAACAGTAATCTGCTTTTGAGTCCATCATGCGCATGGTACATTTTACATTGTACTATCAGGAAGCTGGGGCAAATAAAGTGTTAATTTCATAAACAAACTAAGCTAAGACTGGTTTAGATCCCAGCATGCTCCACCATGTCGCGAAGCCACTTCTGGTCACTCTCATGGCCGCGAAATAGTACCTATAGCACTCTAGCTTAGGTATCTGTATTAGCATATATGCAACTATGAACCTACACATACAGCTTCCGGAATCCTTTATATATCTGACATATGAGCTGCCGCCTTATGCATACCAGCTCCATCTGAGATGTGGGGACCTTCGTCCCCGAGAATGTCCTCCACCTCCCCTTACAGATATCCCTTACCACACGACTGATACTGTACCAATTCACACACTATATTGTTCCAGTTATAATTACCCGGGTGCACCCTTGATTGATGACGACATGGTCTGAGGCTGAAACTACCGAACCTGAGACACTTGTTACTAATCCTTTCACACTAAAGAACTCCACGACTAAGAACTGTGTTATCGCATGTACGTGACATGTAGGAAAACCTTATTCATATACATAATATACCGTCACGCCTCCCAAATAGAATAAGACCTGTGGACGCACATAAATACATCACATC
Organism: Epinotia ramella; assembly: GCA_947578815.1. Classification (NCBI taxonomy): domain Eukaryota; kingdom Metazoa; phylum Arthropoda; class Insecta; order Lepidoptera; family Tortricidae; genus Epinotia; species Epinotia ramella. The sequence continues at coordinate 12,256,272 of OX388202.1, read as the reverse complement.
ATGAACAATCATCGTCCGAGCTGTGTAAACACGTGAACCCACGTGTAAATGAACCAAATCGTTACAATGTCATAGGATGCATTGAAAGTGATTATGGAAAGAGCTCACCCTGGTTTTCCTCCAAATCTAACACTACTAATCTGCACTTAACTGTTCGTACGCAATATAGCCGTTAAGAACTGTGACAACTCGCCTACCCGTCAACATTGTTATAAAAAGATTGTGGGTGTTGCTACATGAAATAAATCGGCTGTTTGAGACATGATTATTAACATCAATGTAAATACTATCGTGAATCATGACTATTCACGACACGAGCAGTGGTTTCAGCCGGTTCTCGTCCGGCCGGATTGTGTTGTTTTGTATTGTATATCCAAGAAGGTCGATAGTTTCTTTATTGAAAACACATTTGTTTTCATTCTTCTATAATGTAGTTCAAGGTACGCCGGAATGCCGCGACGCCGTTGGTGACTCCAAACGGGACTCTTGTAAACAGATATAGCTTCCCGTTGGCTTCGAAAGCAGTGAAAATGCGTTCTTTTTGTAGAATAGGTACTTGATGATATGCACTTTTTTAATCGAATGGAAAAGCATCCAATTCAGTGTATGTATTTATAGCCTGAGAATAATCTATTACCATCCTCTTCTTGTGTAGTCCTCCACCGGCGATAAGAACTTGCGCTCGCCAAGGCGAGATACTGGGTTCAATAATTCCGGCTTCAAGCAGCTTAGAAACTTCCGTAGGTAGTTATGAAGCGTTCATCTTCAACGCTATGTCGCCTGGACCGGACCGCGATTGGTTTTATGTTCGGGGATAGGTTGGTAAACAAGGATGCTGGCGGTACCGATGCTTCCATGACATTACAGATTCGTAGTGGTTCCTGGGCTCCTCCAACCAAACTCGAGCTCCAACGAAGAATGGTTTCTGAGACTATCGTGACCGATAATGGCATCTGCGCATAGATTGTTAACTATGAGGCGACATTGGTGTTTGTAACAATGTTTGTCAAGTTGAATATGTACGTAGCAGACACCCTGGACGTAAGATACGTGGCTAAGAGAACCCAGAGTGATGGTTTGACGGCTAGGCCTTATCTTTAGTTTTAGTGTCTCGGCTAGACTTCTATTTATGAAACTGACAGAGCTTCCAGTGTCTATTAAAGCGTCTGCTTTGTATCCATTGATTGTTATTGGTGAGGTAGCCTTCCTTGGACTATTCGGAGAAGCAGCGGAGATTGCAGACAGAGCGGCATCACAGTGGTTGTTGTCGTCCGTGACCGCATTGGCTCTTTGGGGCTGTTTTGATCGGCATACGCTGGCAAACTGGCCCTTTTTGGAATCAAAGTTGGCAGCATTCGTTAGCCGCAGGGCATTTGATGCGCTGGTGTACGTTTCCACCACAAAAGAAGCAGCGTCGTTTGGGACTCGGATGGAGTAAGTATAAGTAACTAGATACACAATCAGCCGAAAAAAAACCGTCCAAAAGTGCAACGACCGAATGTCAATATACAGGGTGTTTGCTCCATCGTTTGTCAAATTAAAACTGCAGGTAGATTGGGTGATTATGATTAGCTATCTTTTCCAGCCTCCAAAAAAATTTTGTGTCCACTGGTATTTTTTTTGTATAATTTTAAAATAATTTAGAAATTTTCTATAAGCTTACGCGTTTCAACTTTAATTAAGTATTACAATATTTTACATTTCCGGATTATTTGTTATTTATCTGGCTTTCATTTTGCATCAATGTTTTTGTATAAACACCAATGGAAGACGAGATTTTTTTTAAATAAAAGATGAGAAATGGCTCCCTGTTTACAAGCTTAGATTTTACAGGCTCAGGCTGAACCGGTGCTAGGTAGGTATTCAATGAACCGACCAAGTACACAATGAATCATTGCATAGATTTTATTTAAATAAAAGCTCTGTATGCAAAAAAGGGCTTAATTATGTTAATTAGTACCTAACCACCGAATAAATAATAGTTCCTAAAGGTACAGAAAGTCCACTGCCTAGGTAATGACAACAAAACATTCATCATATCAGCCGAAAGACGTCCACTGCTGGACATAGGCCTCCCCCAAAGAGTGCCAAAGTGACCGGTCCTGCGCCACCCGCATCCAGCGAACTCCAGCAACCTTTACCAGGTCATCAGTCCACCTTGCGGGGGGCCTACCCACGCCGGCCACGCCTTCCGGTACGTGGTCGCCACTCGAGAACCTTTCCGCCCCAACGGCCATCGGTTCTACGTGCTATGTGCCCCGCCCACTGCCACTTAAGTTTAGCGATTCGGAGGGCTATATCTGTTACCTTGGTTCTACTGCGGATAGCCTCATTTCTGATGCGATCTCGCAGAGAAACTCCCAACATAGCCATCTCCATAGCCCTTTGGGTGACTTTGAGCCTTCTTATGAGGCCCATAGTAAGCGACCACGTTTCAGTACCATATTTCATCACTGGCAACACACACTGGTCAAAGGCTCTCGTCTTGAGACACCGCGGAATATTGGACGAAAAGATGTGCCGTAGCTTCCCGAACGCTGCCCAGCCGAGTCGGATTCGACGATTGACCTCTTTCTCGAAGTTGGACCTACCTAACTGGATAGTTTGTCCTACGTATACATAATCGTCTACAACTTCGAGCGTAAAGTGTCCGATTGTAATGGGAGTTGGTACTACATGGGCATTTGACATGATCTTCGTCTTATCCATGTTCATTCTTAGACCAACTCGCTCGGAAGCTTTACTGAGGTCATCGAGCATCGTACTTAAGTCCTCCATGGTCTCAGCCAAGACTACTATATCGTCAGCAAACCGAAGGTGAGTGATGTACTCGCCGTTGATGTTGATGCCTAGCCTTCTCCAGTCCAGAGTTTTGAAAACGTCCTCCAGTGCAGCGGTGAACAGTTTTGGAGAAATAACATCTCCTTGCCTGACTCCCCGCTGCAGCGGAATAGGCTTCGAGTTCTGGTCCTGAACAAAACATTATTTAGCTGAATTCAAATTGGCATTGTAAGCATTATGCGGCTTCTGTTTTTTTTCAATGTAGTTATTCACATTTCTAAATTTTGTTATATTTGTGGTCACTCCAACTTACCCTATTTTCCTGTTATGCTGTTTGTCTTGGTGAAAGTCATCAGTTCCAACCTAATCTAATCTCCTTTTCTGGCAGAACCTCCTTTTTGTTATGGTCGCATTTCTAACCTAACCTTCTTTTCTGGTAGCAGCAATGATGTAATAACCTAAAAAAGAAGTAGATACGTTGTCTATATGAAATTCCGTGTTTAAAAATGGCTACCAAATCTTACAGACAAAACTTTTAGACCAGAGTTATACACTTCGACAGCGAGAAAATAGTAAAAACAAGGAATATCCATGCACAATCGATAATAAATACCACGGCGAAAAGATTGTTCAATTATTTTAGTAACGTGCAGGCGGACCCGAGGGAGCAGAGCAGCGAGTTGGTTTACAGACGGACCAGAAGATTTTCTACTGAAAAAGGTTTTGGCACTTGAATAGCACGCAATTCACTGAAAATTGATGTATTAAGTTTTAAACTAAGAAAACAATACATTATCTTCTCTTCAAGCACCTTCTCCCTTCTCACCTTCTTACTGAAGAATTAACAAGTAGACTGAAGATTATCACGACCATTAAAAGATAATAATGAACAATTAGAGGGGTAGAGCGAAATGTTATCTTGCTCATGTTTTGAGCAGCAGTCCGTCCACTTTACGGAGCAAAGCAGTCATAATAAATTAAAACATGGCATATAAGGAGAAAGAGCTGTTCAATCGTCGAATCCGACTCGGCTGGGCAGCGTTCGGGAAGCTACGGCACATCTTTTCATCCAATATTCCGCAGTGTCTCAAGACGAGAGTCTTGGATCAGTGTGTTGCCAGTGATGACGTAATGCACCGAAACGTGGTCGTTTACTGTAGCCCTCATGACAAGGCTCAATGACTCCCAAAAAAGCAATAATGGAGAGGGCTATGCTGGGAGTTTCTCTGCGTGATCGGATCAGGAATGAGCCTATCCGCAGCAAAACCAAGTTAACCGATATAGCCCTCCGAATAGCTAAACTTAAGTGGCAGTGGGCGGAGCACATTGCACGTAGAACCGATGGCCGTTGGGGCGGAAAGGTTCTGGAGTGGCGACCACGTACCGGAAGGCGCAGCAAGGGTAGACCGAAGGTGGATTGATGACCTGGTAAAGGTTGCGGGAGTCCGCCGGAAGCGGGTGGCACAGGACCAGTCGTTGTTTCCATTATCATTAGATTAGCTCGGTGGTGCCATAATATTGCGTTGTCATCGAACATAGATACATAAGTAGGTCATTATACCAAGTGGCTGAAAATTCAGATGCAATATTAACGCACGATCGAACGAACTAGTAAAATAAGGCATGTTAATATAATGTAAAGCTTGTAAAAATAATGATGTTGACAGTGCCGCCAGAGGTGTATGCAGCTTGTTGTGAGTGACGCTCAAACGAACGAACGAGCATCCTTCCAATATCGGTTGAGCATGTTCTAAGCAAACTTGTTAGGTTACAATTAGATCTACACGTACTTACTTGGGCATAAGTAAGATATTTTTGACCTGCAAAAATCCTATACTCCAGCAAGGATCAGTCTTTAGCGAAGTCTACGGCCACCCACGTAATTCTGCTCAATTCAAAATATGACCGAATGTGACCATACAATGGGCACATAACACGGCTGTGTTCCTGGATAATGCAATGTTCAGTGTTCACCGCTAGATTGTTATCACCGGGATCACACTAACAAGTAAACGGCGGCTGGCAATGGGAGTGGGACCGTTGGTACCGAATTCAATACAGTGCGGAAGCGACGGCGACGGCAATCTGCTCGCGCTGCGCCCCCAGATCGAGATATTTTGCTTGTATGCAAATGGCAGACCTTACCGTGCGACCGCCCGAACAAGCTGATGTGATAATACCCCGCAGACTCCATATAGAGTGATACTAACACGAGATACACGTGTAGATAAGGCCGATTGTCGGACCCAACTGTAATAGAGACAAAGGGACAAGGCCTCATTGCATGCCGTGCCAACAACGGTATTGCTGTATGATACTACAATTCGTTATTAGTTCCCATTACTACACCCGAGAAGCCATCCAGACGAATTTAGCGAAATGTAATAACGACTTAAAAGACGATACTTTCGCGGTTCGTAACTTAATCTTACTTCTATTTAATTAATAGAACGCAGTAAATTTGTGCAACTTAAAAAACGTGTGTAAGTGGTTATCGATATTTATGCCGGATTCCATATAAAGTGCATGACCGCCAAGCGTTCTTATTAAGAATTTTTCGTAAATTGAAGTCTACCGGCAGCGGCACCCCTAGCATGCTATCATTGCTACTTTTTAGGGTTCCGTAGTCAACGAGGAACCCTTATAGTTTCGCCATGTCCGTCCGTCTGTCCGTCTTCGGCTTAGCTCAGTAACCATTACTACTAGAAAACTGTAATTCGGCATGGGTATATTAAATCAATCACACCGAGAGAATTTTTTTTAGGGTACCTCCCCTACACCTAAAGCGGGGATACAATTTTTTTTCTCGTTAAACCCATAGTGTGGGGTGTCGTTGGATAGCTCGTTAAAAACTATTATGGGTTCCCTAAATCCATTTTTCAAAAGCAAAAGCTTCAAAGCCCTAATTTTTGATCAAGTAATGTGCCCCCCCCCCCTGCCGGCTAAATGGCTACTACTGGGGATATGAAAAAAATCGTGGTAGTAGTACATATAATGAATTTAAAAGGAAAACTATCACGGACAAGTAGGCATAAGTAGTTACCGAGTAATAGTCGACCAACTTATTCGTACAAAATCGGCCGACGCAACCGCACCGCACGTCGATGTAACTAGGGACAGGCAACTACGGAACCCTTCACTGCGCGTGGCCCGACACGCACTTGGCCGGTTTTTGAAGTGGATACTTCTTTGCTCACGTTCTTGTATAGGGGTACAGTTCCAAATGTATCACGTGACTTCCGGAATAACTTTTTGTAGAGAAGCCTAATCTGATTTCAAATAATTCTTTGTTACATGTAATCCTTCTTTATTTGCCATTAGTTGTTAATCACAAAATGTTATTTAGTTTATGTGGCGGACATGAATATAATCCTGAAATGACCGCTATTTTCAATGTACCACGAGTCAAATGAGCTACGTCAGTCAATGTTGCCATATATACCGATTTATCCGTACTTGTACAGATTTTAGTGAATTAATTCAGATATATATTTTACGGGTACATAGCAGGCTTGGCTGGTTTTTTTATTAGGGTTCCATAGCCAACAAAGAAGTATCCACTTAAACTTAATTAAGGGTTGTATCTCCGACACAACCCGCTTCTTTTTTGCATTTAGGTATAGTCGATAATTAAGCCTAATAAATATTTAATTTTGATTTGTGGCAGGGATCATTGCGGTATTATAATATATAAATATAACATTCACATCCACGCCTGCAAAATAAACTACTTTCGTGTCGTCTCAGGAGAGACGAAGGTCTTGTCCTTAGGTAATAAACACCAGCGTATCAGGATGTGCCAGTCTAGCAGGTAGTTAGACGTATTCTGAAAGCATATTTTTAACCGACTTAAAAAAAAAGGGGGAGGTTCTCAACTCGGTTATATATTTTTTTTTTTTTTTTTTTTTCAATGTTTGTTACCTCAGAACTCCGTTATTGATGAGCCGATTCGAATTTTTTTTTTTAGTTTGTAAGTATATGCTTCCAAGTCGGTCCTTTTTTTTCAAAAATTCAGTTGGATGATGGGATCCATGAGGAATTGAGGGAACTCCTCAATTATATTAAGCACGCGTGTAGTGATTTTGGTATTTTCTATTAAGTATAACTCGTGTATTTACACCCGGAAATCATAAATTTGGTGGAGTGGAATGGATGATGAAGACCAGAGATGACTTATGGAATTCCTCAATTATGTACTTAAAAGTACAAAAGTATATCACAGATTCTGATACGATTCCGTTGAAATAGCAACTAATAAAGTGCCAAAGGTGATTCTTGTGGATTCGACGGAAGTCCTCAAATATTATCGGCCCACATACAGCGATTGGGTTTTTTTCTCTAAATATCAACGCATTTGCCCTCGGAAATCAGTTCATTTGGTAAATTGGAAGAGAAATGTGGAAATGTTCTCGTGGCTTGGCGGAGTAAATTGAAGTCGGTTAAAACTTTGTTTTTAAAGTAAATTATTGATTAAAAGTTTAATCTGAAATTGACTGGGCAGCATTTTCTCACTGGCTACGTGCAAGTATGTCCCGGTAGCAAGAATAGTATACGATCCGGTTCCACAGCCTCACTTCCTGCGTGAACTTCATATCCTGATTGGCAGGGTAGCGCGTGCGCACTGGTTGCCTGTAATTTAGAAACCGTGTTGAAACGAAGTGTGAAGGTTGCTAATTAAGTCAAGTAAATAAATAAATAATAAATAAATATTAGGGGACAATCTTACACAAATCGACCTAGTCCCATGCATAGTAAGCTCAATAAGGCTTGTGTTATGGGTACTAGACGACGATATATTTAATAGATAGAAATACTTAAATACATAGCAAATATCCATGACTCAGAAACAAATATTAATGCTCATCACACAAATATTTGCCCTTACCGGGATTCGAACCCAGGACCTTCAGCTTCGTAGGCAGCGTCACTACCCACTAGACTAACCGGTCGTCAAAAGTATCACGGAGGTATGCTACACAGAATACACAGATGATGATATATATAGTCAAACCAATTAGCGTCCCGGTTTAACCTGTCCCTTTTATTGAATGTATTGGCAGTTCCAAAAGAAAACATCCATATTCCTAATTATTAGATAGTGTAAAACAGAAATCGCTAACGCGAAAAGCTGCAAAGATATATATTTTAAAGTACATATGGTGCTACTTTCCCGCACTAGTGCGGAAAAGAGCACTTTTCGTGCATATGTCGAAACTTTAAAGAGCCATATGTACAGTAAAACGTTGTACGATACACGTGCGAGTAGGTAATTCGCAACTCGTGTCGATTTAAAACACTCCCTTCGGTCGTGTTTTAATTTATCTCCACTCGTTGCAGATTTCCTATTTTCGGCACTTGTATCATAAATAACTATTACAATGCATGTGCTCGAAAAGAGCCTTTTTACAAGCCACTATTACGGTTACGTATAGGGGAGGTCTATACGTAACGTGGGCCTTCCGGTTCAAAAGAACCCAGTCTCAAATTACACTATTTCACAATACAACTGATTCTCATGTAACACCTATGGTCATATGAACATAAACTCAAAATAGCCCAGTGTCTATTTACCTTAGTCCCAAAATACCCTAAAATGTTAAAACCAAAACGACCTATCTCTATTAAGAACTTATGTCGAAAGCACCTAATGTCATCAAAGCATAAACTCAAAACACAATGTTCCCAAAATACACTAATTACAAAATACGCTACTCTCAAAATACCCTAAATTATTTATTTATTGATTTTCGTTTTGTGCTATTATGATCCATGTGGTATACAACTGATAATAGCCAAAAAAGTTGATCCCTTACTCGTGTACGCGTAAATTCGTACCAGAAGCCGACATAGAATTAGGACCTGAACTATTTAGAGTATTTTGAGAGTAGTATATTTGGCCAATGGTGTATTTCAGGATTAGTGTATTATGGGAATAGTTTGTTTTGAGCTTCAGCGTTTATGACTTTAGGTAATCTTGGTAATAGTTATAATATAGACAAAGTCGTTTTGGTTTTAGGGTATTTTGGGACTAAGGTAAATAGACACTGGGCTATTTTGAGTTTATGTTCATATGACCATAGGTGTTAAATGAGAATCAGTTGTATTGTGTAATAGTGTAATTTGAGACTGGGTTCTTTTGAACCGGAAGGAACGTGCCCAGTGTTTTTTTTTTAATTTCAACTCTAACGTGTGATATATTGTTGGATAGGTATTTAGAAATGAATAGGGGTTTGCTAAAATCATTTTTTGATAATGATAATATTTTCGGAGATAATCGCTACAGAAATAAAAAAAAATGTCCCCCCCCTCTAACCATAAGTTTTAAAAATATGAAAAAAATCAGTTTTTAAAAACTTTATAGGAACATTATTTAGAACTTGATAGGTTGAATAGTTTTTGAAAAAAAAATACAAAAACTACGGAACCCTACCACTGAGCGTGGCCCGACACGCTCTTGGCCGGTTTTTATTAAATATGATCCGATGCACCTGCAAAACGGATACAAATGAGCCGTGTGGTAGTGGCAGATGTACGTGTCTACGTTATGGTGTGGAATGTACCGAACTATGTTTTTACTGTTCTGGTACCGATTGCACCAATAGTGTCCAAAAAGAAACTGTTTTAGAAAAAAACGAAGATTATTAGATTTAGATTTTCTCTTCTGTTAGTTATACGTGTTATAACATAACTTTGCTGAAATTTACATTTCATTAGTATGTATTACAAAACGCAATTCGCTTGGATTCGCTAAAAATATGATTTTGAACACTTGTGAAGCTTTAATTTTTTCTTCCACCATCTTTTTATTTACTTTTACTCTCAAAAATGAACTTTAAAAACATAACCTTTGTCAACATGTAATTTCCTGTAATTTGATACCACACACGATTTTCTATATTTTCAAGTTTTTTTTAGTTTTATTCAGGGGCTCCCGCCTGCGTTATTTGTACATTTTGTAATACGCGGGTGAAGGCGCGCGGGCAGCTAGTTTCAGATAAAGAGAAGATGAAATTCTAATCCACCAAAAACATAACATGTAAAGTGATTGCCAAAAAGATATCCAGATCATAAGTAGCGCCAAGCTTCCTACTCCACGCGGCGTAACTCTACCACTACCAGCCACGCTCTACAAATTCTACATTTTGGCTTAAAAGTATAGCTTTGTTGGGCACATCCCGGTCGCCACATAAACTCTCGCGCCGAATGAATTTATGATAATATTAATAAACGACGGGTCTATACTTTTTAGCCAAGATATAGAATTTGTAGGGATTTAGGATTCCTATGTCAAATCGGGCCTTTGGGGCCATTGACTTGACATTGACTAAGTTTGCATCGCTTAATATTCTTCAGGTAGCTAGCAGGAATATTTTATTCCAGTACTGAATTACCTAACTGAATCTTACAATTTTCTGGAAATAAACGTTTAATTAATGTTTCGGTAGGTACGACACATGTTTCCATTTCTAGTCATATTCAGTCTGTTTATTACTATACTAGTATACCTACTATTTACTTACTATAAGTTACCTCTTGCACATTCAGTTAGGAATGTAGGTACGGGAGCAAGAGCGTCTTTATTAATACAATACATAATTATTAAATTTTCCTTTAGCTGCCCAGAACTCGGTCAGCCAGGTACCTGCCTACTAAAGCTATTAAATACCTCAAGCCTAATCCCAGGGATTGTGTTGTATTCAAACTACATTGGCATCGGTAACGGTAAGTACCTACATTGTGCTCAATAGTCTTCGGCAAGCTCCCACACGCTTGTGTAATGAGCCCTAGGGAAATAATCGGTTTCATTTTAAACGACCTAGGGTTAGGTTTGCGTTAGATAGTCGTTCGCAGATGTCACGGTTCTACATAAGGGTAGGTTTCCACTGGATACGAAGAGCACGATATTGTGTGAAAGTCGACTTGGTTAATCGTCGAGTAGGTCGTAGATACTAGGTTATGTTTTCGTACCGTACAAATGTAACTTCCTGTAAAGTAGGATTGTGAGCTTTTTACGTGATATTTGCGATGACTTTATGGATAGAGTGAAAGGCGGGTTTACCGCAAATAAGGGTTTTATCGCTGAAGCCCGATGAAATATAAGTAAGGTGAGTCGGGGCAAGAGTATCATACTTTTATAAAAGTTAGATTCAAATAGTGTTTGTGATCTTATTATTGCATTAATTCGTATAATAAAGCGATAAAATATAAGCAAATTTAATATATTTTTAATTGAAACTACTTATCAAGCAAAGAAACGTTTAAAACATGCACTGATTTGTAAAAAAATAAAAATCGGCATGACTGTTCCTCTTGCCCCATGACTGGGGTAAGAGTATCGTACGTACCTAACTTGAACTAGGTTAGCTCCAGTGCATTTACGTATTTAGTAACACAGTTGGTAGATGCTGTCAAGAAAATGAATACGAGTACCTTAATAAGTTGAAAAACTCTTCAAAATTCTGAGAAACTGCGTTTATACATATTCTGGGGCAAGAGTGTCATAGTAGGTGTTATCAGGGGTGACAAACCACCTAACACTTAAATAAAAAAAGACCGGGTTGCACTCTGGGAGTGCCGGCAGAAGTGAAAACTCAATAACATTGTAACAGTTTTTCGATCAGGTCACGTGACATCTTACGGTGTCACCCTAAAAATGAATTTGACACAAATTTATAAACAATTATCAATTATTTAGGCGGACGGCCCGCGGGCGCGTTGGGTGCGACGGGCCCAATGCGCCGCCGCCGCGCAACGGTGCCGGGGTCCGGCGCGCCGACGGGCGGCGGCAAACACAATACCAATTTGTTTTTGCCATTACCAAATATTTTTCAAAGCTTTATCTCTTTAGGAATAACGTCTAAATTCGAACTATTCGAATTTGCAAGAACAGCAGATGGCGGTGCACGGTGGCGACCAAAATATCAATTTGTTTTTGCCGTTGGTAAATATTTTTCTAAGCCTTATCTCTTTAAGAATAACGTCCAAATTCGAACTATCCGAATTTTCTCAATAGCAAAACGGTGAAGGACGCGTTGGTATTATTACAAATTTATTTGCAGAATATGTTATTGCAAAAAGTGTTTAACGGCTTTATACTCTTACGAATAGCGTTCAGTTTTGAATGATATCGAATCGGCTAGCAGCAAAAAGTGACCTCCTTCACATCTGACGTCACAAAACTCTGTCGCGTATTTAACAATTTTCCCCATCCCGAAAAGTGCTCTGCAAAGAAGTTTTCACTTCAAAAATAATGCTTTGAATTTTTTAATTCACTTTGAAAACTATATTATTTACGAGTACCTTTAGGTATTACAGTAGTAGTATTTAGTATTAATGCCAATCGTGATTTACTTTCGTCTTTAACCAATAAAAATCTTTATTTTGTTTTTGTTATAGGTACATATACCAATTTGCCGCATTTTATCAGGTGACAAGAACTGAGGCGAAGCCGACTTAATCATAAGATGTATGATGAGATGTATGGCTTATAAAATAATTGAGATAAAAAAAAAAAAAAAGAACAGGCTTTTTTTTTTCGTAATTTTAATTGTGTCACGATATGGTTGATTATTTATGTTTTTGAGTGCTTGAACCCAACATCCGCATCCTTAAATGTCGAAAAATCGCATACGCACAGTATCCCTGAATTAAACAGTGCGAATTTGTAATAAACATGACAATTTATAAAAGGTTTGACAGCCCTGACATGGGGTAAGAGTAACATATGACTCCCTTCCCCCGAACTGAACTTCTTGCCCCACTTAAATAATTTGAGGTAAAAATTTTATTGGCTTCATAAAAACTTATAACCGATAGGAATTACAGAAAATAACGATGTAAAATAAGAAATAAACTATAAATATTCGACTCACCAACAAACAAATCCGAATTAACAGCCGTAAATCACACAAAACCGCTTCCGAATTATACACGTGCACTTCCACTTATCACAAGTCATAACCAGTCAAATTGAACCGCGTTTTGTTTTCATATGGCGTGTGAAAGAGACATCTATGATTTGATGATGGAACTAATACACGCTGGTCTGTTTTACCGACGGTACAAAAAGGCGCTCAATTCAAAAGAATTCGCTGGAGAAGCTTTTGACCCTCTTCCCCCGATGTTAATCTTGCCCCGACTCACCTTAGCTACATAAAAGAACACAGTTGAAATAATTATGGTCTTTAAACCACCTTCCAAAAATGTTTTGTGTTTTCCCGTGACAATTTGACCCCATATAAACCAACACTGACCACTACCAATTTGACAGTAGCAAAAGGACCAACCAGTTTCTCGAGGAACACAACGCCCATATTGCTCGCGACATTTTTCCTGATTACACTCTCTTCAAATCTCTGAAAATTATGCCGGAGCCTTAGAGGCGATAAGGTCCACATTAGCTGGGCTGTTATTCACAAAGCTTTACCCCACCTTACCACAGGCGAGCCAGTGTAAGTCAGACCTCTGATTACTGCGATTGTTAATACACATACCGGCGTAAAGACATACTTGGGATAAGCGGAGAGGTGAGGTGAAACAGGAAGTGAATAGCAGCGCTGGTCGTGTCGCCGGTGACGGAGGCGCGCGAGCGGCCAGCCTGCGTGGGAAGGCGCCGGTGCCGATATTGACTGTGTCCGATGAAGACATTATCATCGCATTGGAGCCTCTTTATTCAGCTATAAAACTAAATCTGTTAATCTATGCGATTTCCTTATTACCTACCATTCAATCCCCTTCATCGATTACCTCTGTAAGTGTGTATCTATCTTCTTTATTGCGAAAGTACGAGCATTTATTAGTACCTACCTACATCACTTTAAAGATGTCTTTGCGAATGTGGTGGTTTTGTGTTCGTATAACATTGCGTGATGATGAAATAGCTGAAAAAACCTACACTTGGAAATCAACGCACTTACTGGTATTTTTAACCGACTTCAGAAAAAAGGAAGAGGTTCTCAATTCGGTTGTATTTTTTTTATTATTGTTTTTATCATGTTTTCTTTTCAATGTTTGTTACCTCAGAACTCCGTCATTGATGAGCCGATTCGTAAATATATTTTTTTGTTAGTAAGTATATGCTTCCAGGTGGGACCCATTTTTTTCAAAAAATCAGTTGGATGATGGGATCCATGAGGAATTGAGGGAACTCTTCAATTATATTAGGCACGCGTGTAGTAATTTTGGTATTTTCTATTATAACTCGTGTATTTACACCCGGAAATCATAAATTTGGTGGAGTGGAATTGATGATGAAGACCACAGATGACTATATGGAATTCCTCAATTATGTACTTAAAAGTACAAAAGTATATACGTCACAGATTCTGATAAGATTCCGTTGAAATAGCAACTAATGAAGTGCCATTCGTGGAATCGACGGAAGTCCTCATATTATCGGGTCACATACTGCGATTTGGTTTTTTTCTCTAATACTTAATCAACGCATTTGCTCTCGGAAATCAGTTCATCTGGTAAATTGGAAAATAAATGTGGAAATGTTCTCGTGGCTTGGCATAGTACTAAATTGAAGTCGGTTAAAACTTTGTTTTTAAAGTAAATTATGATACCTACTCCTTCTTACTGGGCTTGTCCCATTTAGGTACTCGCCTCTCCGAGTATGGCGTGACCATGAACACATTGACATTTTTACATTAAGTATCTACATTATACTATGTTAACATTATTTTGTGTAGTAAACCTATAACTACTCGCCAGAAACTGATCTTGGATTTATAAGACCGCAAGTGAATATCGCTATCAACATGGGTGCGGGCGGTGTTGGTATTTGCGAAAAGCGTTATACGGAGTTCAGAGAGCAAGGTTAGAGTAGGTTAGTTTAGCGAAATTACAGAGGGTAGGCGCGGCGGCTGTGCGCAAACAAAGTGAGGAGGGAAGCTAGGTAGTCGTTTGTGGGGGTCAAAGGCGCGGCCGCCGGCTACGGGGTCCTTACCACGGGTTTCTAAAGCCCATTCAGCCATATGCGAGTTCATTATGCGCGGCGAACAGAAGTCACTTAACGTTGAATGGGTACCGTTTTTCTAGGTCAGAAATATTTACAAATAGTCGTCTCATTACGCGAAAATAATGAATGAACGCGCTGAATGGAAGTGAGAGTAAACAAAATTACTGCAACGGTGAGCTTTCAATAGATACTTATAGCAGCTATAAGCGCAATACTAGGCCAGTAATTTCATGCTAGCAGCGCCTACTTTAAATATGTAGAGACGGGATATTAGTGGGTTTTCATTGTAATTACCCACTAACCTACAGATTAGCAATTTGGTTCAAATACCTATTCCATCAGGGAGAATTGCAAAAAAATTACATAGTTAAAGGCCTTAAGAGGGGGCGTACAGCCAGGGAAAAATCAGAAATCACCCGCGCGCCCCGTACCTGCCGCGCTGATGCGTCTATTGCTGCCCCGCTCCTTCTCGCATAGTATATGCCCCGACAGTCAGATGAAACATGATGAATACCTATCGATAATTATAATAAGTGGAAAGAAAGACAAAATATGTAAGTACCTATATTTGAAGATATAATTTTCGCTAGTAATTCAGAGTTTCGAGAGCTATAACTGAAATATGACCTTCCGTTTTTTTACTAAATCACGTAAGGGTTTAAATTTAGCATAATAATGTCTCGTAAAAGGCTAAAGCAAAAAAACAGCTACCTATAATCGAATTTAAACTTTTGTGAGACATATCTAAAATACAACGAATAAATCCACGGTTAAAAAATTAACGTATTAAATGTCACGGCAGGCGACATGTTTCGAACTCTTCGGGAGTTCTTCTTCAAAACAAACATCGAAAACACTAATCCTGAAGAAGAACTCCCGAAGAGTTCGAAACATGTCGCCTGTCGCGTCATTTAATACGTGAATTAAAAATATTAGTAGCATTAAAAAAAACTGTAATTTATTATGAAAACTTCGATCATGTTTATGAAAGCCAGATTTTCAGGCCACTGTGTGGCGGCCAAATTTTTCAATTCTGACCCCGTGTCATGGTCGGCCTTATCACGCGATAAGTGACAGGATAGAGCGTCCGTCACTGGCTGACACCGTTTGATAGAACGAGACGATGCCCCTATCTTGTCACTTATCGAGTGATAAGGCCGACCATGATACGGGGTCTGATCTCGGATTCGTACTTGGAGACAATGGAGACGCTTTGGCCCTTTAGTTATCAATTTTGAACATACTCGTATAAAAGAAAAACTGCAAAATTGTTTTCACTTTTTTTAATATAAAAATGTCCAACTTCGCAGGCATTAATTCGGGTGCAGACTCGAAAATTATTATAACTCCAAAAGAAAGAAGGCAAAAAAATATGCATAGTGACGAAAATCCCATTCAGATATCTCAAAGAATTACGAAGCTACAACCGTTTTAATATTGCTTGTTAGAGAGAGAAAACGCAAACGGTGTGTGACGTCACATTACAGGATGCTGCCGGCAGGCCGCGTCGACGGCGTCGCCGACCACGATGCGCGCGGCACGTTGCCGTCTTCTGTGACGTCACATTCTTCCAGCGTCATCGTTTCATATGAAGTTGCGTTTTGCGAAAAAGGGACAGAACACATCCCTTCCTAAAACTTTGGACACTAATTATAACTTCGTGATTATTTAACCTTTTGCGTTGATTTTTTCTCCATTTGACTAAATTTTTTATCCTTCTTCGAGAAAATATCACATTATTTTATTTAGTGTCTACGCCCCTATTGTTGGAATCTAAAAGTGTCACCCGTGATGATTTTAAAGAAAAACAATGTCAATAATTACACGGTTCACCCACGTATTAAACGTCACTACGGGCGACATGTTTCGAACTCTTCGGGAGTTCTTATTCAGGATTGAGTGTTTTCGCGGCGGTGTCGCTTGAATCACGACAAGATTCAAGCGACACCGCCGCGAAAACACTCACTTTATATACCTTCAGCTGTGGTCATCCCTCTGTGGGCTTCATATTTTTTCCTGCAGGTTGGTGGAGCCCCCCTCGGAGGGGCGCATTGGCTGTGCTTACTTTCTTAGAAATAAAACCGCTATTCGTGTATTGATCTCGTTTTAATCCATTGAAACGTATAGCCAATGAAGCGAGACAGCTAACAAGCGACAATTTCAATGGCCATTGGAGGAAAATTTTGAATTTGATCGGTAGTCTAAAACTGCCACTGGCGCGTTAACCACGGTCGAGTTTCGCGAGTGAGTTTTAATGGTTTTAGTGCGAATTTCCGTTGCCAGACGGAGATATCTTGGAGAAATGTAAATAATCCTTCGTTTTCTGTTAAAAAGATATAGTTTTTAGTTGATTAACGATAATAAACTTGTGGCTAACACACCATACCTACTCATGGTCAAAATTTGCCTACAGGTTTTTTAGCGCTTTTCTACTAATTTAGAATTACTAACAGCTATTAATATTACCGCTATTTATCGTAAATTTATTTAAAATGTAGGAAATGGACTAACAATCGCCCGAAAGTAGATAAATAGATCGAAATTGGTAACGGTCATAACAGAGCCCTCAGAGGGATGGTGACCGTCAAGGAACTTCCCTCCGAGGGATGCTCACATGAGACCTCGTGACGTCACTTACTCAGCGCACCAGCGCGATTTCATAATATGGATACGCCATGGATTGATTGTCTTGCAACGTTCGTAATTCGTATCTATTAACGGAAAAGTTGGATCTTGTGTTGTGTTCGCGATTTGTTGCTACTGTCTAGCTTTATGTTGGTGAACTAACATTTGATAAATACTTAGTGCTTGTGTATGTGCCTAATGTGTTTATCAATATTAATATTAATCAATATTCAGGTGTGTCTTTAGTGCTCGTTTGGACTCTTCGGACTAATCAAGTGAGTGAGTGGCGCTTTCGATTGTAACGAATACGATGGTTCATGTGCTATCATAATTTCAATAAGTGTTAACTGAGCTGTGTGCTGTGTTATTTAGGTGCTTGTACAATCTACGAAGAACCATCGTAAGTAAGAACTAATTTCTACACAGACGAGAGACCACTCAGAAATCACCACTATTCCTTTATGTTCATCAGGTTGTACCGCTACTACAAACTCATGGTGTGGGTAAGGGTATATCCATACTAAGCAAACCATTTTTTTTCGAAATGGTCTTGATTTTCATTGTTTTAATGTTCATGTTTTACGTGTTTTTTGTTTAACTGGTATTAATTTTGTAATTTTAATTGAAAGGATATTTAATCAAGATGCTTCCAACCAAATTTGTTTGGTTTAAAGCCCATGGTTGCTGTGATAATTGCAGTCGTTTGGAAGAGGTTATTTTGTGTCAAAGTAGACATACTTTTTTCATTTTACTCTCACATAAAACCTGCTGCACCTACAATAAAAAAAGCTTCGGTTACACCTAGTTGATGGCCCAAATGAATTGTTTAGGCATGAATTTGATTACATACAGTATAAAACACTTCAGATATAAACATGTAAATCGAAGCCCACACCAGCAACTTCTGAGTGTAGGCATTATATTGGTAGAATATTTCAAATGGTCTAGTGTAAAAAAAATACTCATGAGCCTCCCATTTTATGTTTTTCGAATAAGTATAACACTAATTTCTTCAAATTAAGCCCATTAAACACCCCAAATATCCAATTTATTATATTTAAAATGACCAAAATATGTCGTAAACTTCGGTGACCTGATGACCAGGTCAGCTAGATAGCCTTAATACGACTTTAATGTAACGATGATATATCGTTGCAGTTAGATAATTTAATATAGATCGAGTTTCGTCCAAAATCCTGGCTGTGATTATGTAAAAAACTAAAGAAAATTGAATTTTACCAAATCACTTCACCCCACAATCCTTGGAGGTGGAGCGTCCCTCAGAGGGTGCCACAGACGTGGGTAAGCGGCCATGTTTTTTCGCCACAGCTGAAGGGATAGAGTACAAATTACTTTAATTACCCAAGGTAAGGTAAGGTTTCTTTAATTACCACTACCTACATTTTGTTGCTTAAAAAACCACCGGAGCTTTAACTGAAATATGGCCTTCCGTTTTTTTACTAAATCACGTAAGGGTTGTAAGCTAGCATAATAATGGCTAGTAAAAGCCTAAAGCAAAAAAAAGCTATAATCGAATTTAAACTTTGGTGAGACATGTCTAAAATACTACTAATAAATCCACGGTTAAATTCACGCATTAAATGTCACAACAGGCGACATGTTTCTAACTTTTCGGGAGTTCTTCTTCAAAACAAACATCGAAAACACTCATCCTGAAGAAGAACTCCCGAAGTGTTCAAAACATGTCGTCTGTCGTGTCGTTTAATACGTGATTTTAACCGTGAATTTATTAGTAGCATTAAAAAAAAACTATAATATATTATGAAAACTTCGATCATGTCTATGAAAGTCAGATTTTCAGGCCACTGTGTGGCGGCCAAATTTTTAAATTCTGATCTCGGATTCGTACTTGGAGACAATGGAGACGCTTTGGCCCTTTAGTTATCAATTTTGAACATGTTAAAGAAAAAGTGCATAATTATGTTCACTTTTTTAATATCAAAATGTCCAAGTTCGCAGGCAATAATTGTTGGAATCTGCACTCTCGATAACCCTAAAAGCGACACCCGTGATGACTTTAAAGAAAAACAATGTCAATAATGTCACTACGGGCGACATGTTCCGAACTCTTCGGAAGTTCTTCTTCAGGATGAGTGTTTTCGCGGCGGTGTCGCTTGAATCACGACAAGATTCAAGCGACACCGCCGCGAAAACACTCATCCTTAAGAAGAATTCCCGAAGAGTTCGAAACATGTCGCCCGTAGTGACATTTAATACATGAGTTGAACCGTGTAATTATTAGTACTGTTTCAACACGTCTCACGAAAGTTTAAATTCGAAAAGCAATGTCCGCCATCTTGGAATTCAAAATGGACATCAATTCTAGAATCTTCACCCTCGAGAAGCCTGCCAATGTATGTTGTTCTTTAAAAAAAACGCGCATATTAATTTACAACGAATATTTCAAAAATTTTAAATAATGCGACCAGTTTTTGAAATATTTCTGACTATGAATTCGTATTTAGACCTCTCAGACATCGATTTTGAACATAACCAGATTTATTCTCAACTAGCGATCCGCTCCGGCTTCGCACGGATACTATATTATACATATAAACCTTCTTCTTGAATCACTCTATCTATTAATAAAAACCGCATCAAAATCCGTTGCGTAGTTTTAAAGATCTAAGCATACATAGGGACAGACAGCGGGAAGCGACTTTGTTTTATACTATGTAGTGATAGTGATAATCTTTCATAAAGTAAATGTCACGATTGACAGAAAAATGTTCGTCTAGTTTTGCATGTACTGCACAAATTATTCTAAGAAGCCGGTCACCGGCCGATTGCTGCGTAATCTTATAGTTGTATTTTGAACTTTAAGATCTATATGTTAAGGTCGACTTTTAAATATATTATTTCAAAAAGTAGCAAAATATCTACTGGAATGTAATGATACGTTCATTCACTGGACGAATATACTGGGTCACAATATTATTGAAATAATTATGTTCATCGTGCTGTCGTGAGAGCACAGAACGTAATCCTCTCGTCTCAGCGGAGCGATTGCGACTGACTCCGCCCGCGAACGGCAACAAAAGATATACAGAACCGCACGAAACACGCGACGGGAGAAAGGGTATCGCGCTAAATAAAAAAGGCCTATACGCCAAATACGTTTCACCTCAATAAGTCTGAAAAGGGACTACATAAAAATACCCCGCTAGTACTTTCATTAGGTAATGTGAAAAGCTATTATTCACTCAACTTTTACTTAATTTATATGCACGGGAACCTCACACTATTGAAATTGAGTAAAAATAAGACATGTTTTGGCGGTTCTTTTCTATCGAGGCAATTTTGGTTTTGTATGGTTTTGTTCAGACGATTCAATTGCAAATATGATGTAGTTTTGGTATGTTCTTTTTCCTGGCATTCGCTTTAGTTTGTCATAGGTAAATATTCAATCTAAGGACCCCGATTTCGCGGAGCGCCCCCTCTTAATCTAATATACCTACGCTTTAACTTTTTTCCATTGTTTAACGACAATTTCCCATAAGTAATAATGACATAATATACCTCCCCTTTCCGGCCTTTCTGGACCCTATTTCACACCAGTCTATCACTTGACAATGACATTTCGCCGTAAGTTTCTGGATCAACAAATTACGATGGTCGGGTACAATGGGAACTTGTCGATGCCGAAATGTACGCCGATTTCTCATTGTTTGGTGACAATAGCTAAGATGGTGAAATAGAAGCCTAGGCGTCGCCTAATAAAGCACAAATCTACATGTGTTTAAAACAGCGTTTATTGACGGGAAAATCTTAAAAATAATATACCTAATACAAATAATGCACCTAGTTAGGTGCAGGTCCATGGTACGCCAGTCGCCGCACCCCGCGCCCTGCTGACCCACAGCGCAGCCTCCAAGAGCATAAATCTCCGATGACAACGCGTCCGTAAATAGCCTCCATCAACATTAGGTTTTGCACTTTGTATAAACTGGGCGCACTCGGCAATGGAGAATAATGTATGCCCAGTGAATAGCCAACTGTTTGTAACAAGTGGTTAATTAAAGAGAAATACAAGGTACTTAAATATTGAGCTGTATACATTTCCCCAGTGGGGAACTGTATTCTCATCATTACAGTTGTAATACTTACCGTGTCTACCCACTTATATATGCACAACATATATATATATAATTTGCAAGAGACATTCCAGAAGCTCTGACCTAGCCATGTTCATTTGAAGATAAATCTTCTAATATTTCACGCAGCTAAGCTTTACGACTTGCAGCAGCAGTGCAGCATTCCTGTTGGCTCGGAGCTTGCACGGCAAGCTTTGCGAACAGGTGAACCGATTTAAACAGAGACCATGAGCTTCGGACGCGTGACTTCAACAGCGCGCATTGCAACAACATAATTCGCCACAGCCGACAGTTTTATTGAATAATAAGTATCGTAAACAGCTCCTCTGGAAAATGAATATAGCGAGCGATCTTTCTGACCTTCTGTGATTTAACAGTATTGTCTTTATATGAAAGTAATTATAGCGCATGCTATAAATTGTTGGTGCGCTATCCCCCGGACTCGCCGCAGTTGTACCGTGGAGCCGGAAGTTATGGGCACGGAGGGCTTCTTACTACGACGCCATCAATTTAATCGATGTCCTAATGATGATTGAGCTGTCCAGCCTAGTTGCGGTGTCACAAGCGGAGGCGTTAGGACTGAAATAAAACATCGCATCCGTCACGGTCTTGCCGCTGTCAGTTATGAACTCGCACAGTTTAGAGGCTGTGAACTGTGAGGGCAGGCTGTCTCTGTAGAAAGCCTGATAATGCCGAGGAATTCCATGCCAAGTGCAATTTTCCTCGCAACTAGGTTCAGTTGTGATTTTCATTACCGGTCCCAGGGGTTCGCGACCTAGGTACTCTAATTAGCTTTGATGCTTATGATTAAACGGCCCGGTCACGACTCGTCGATTTACTTCAAATCCGTCGCGCTTTTGTCTTGTAAAGTTGTACATTCGTCAAGTCTGAAATCTACTGCTCGCAGGAAGATTGCATTCCGTTTACTTTGCGTTATGCGAATGAGTGCATGCCTCGTAAGGGGAAAATAACAATGCTCATTTAGAAGGAACAAATTAAGGCTTACTAACCTGTTATCTATAAGTATATGTAGTAAGTATGTATCTTACGTATATTTAAACGCAAACTTATCTCCCTCTATACCTAATCTAAAATAAAATAAATAAAAGCACTAAAAGAAGAGACTTGTAACGAGATACATATTTAAGAGACGACTAAGAAACTTTTTATTGGAAAATCCCTTATATTCAATAGATGAGTATTATGACATCACCAATTAGAGTTATTACTTATATTAAATTGTATCTTTATTGTCATCAGAATTGTATACTCAATTTGAATTCGTTTAGGTACCTATTCTTAAACCAATGACGACCCGCGTACGGTGATTTTATTTTTATATCATTTTGTAACTTGTTGACATGTACCTATGTCAATCATTCATTATGTTTAAAATATTTGTTATTATAATTTTAATTTAATTATTTGTTATTGTTTTTAAAATTTAATGTAATTTGAAATGAAAAATAACTAACAATCACAATATAAATTACTAAAAATGATTAAGTGTAATAGTTTTAAGTGAAATTGTATATTGTGGGATAAATAAATCATATCATATCATATCATAAATTAATAAGCCTTACATTGTATTCATAATACCTACATTTATCACAGACGATCGGTTTTTCCAACAAATGCTTGTCCTTCGACAAAGACGTCCTCCAAAGACCTACTAAGGTATCTCTGTCTCTTGCAATTCTGGTCCATTTTACACCGGCCGTCTTTTGCGATCATCTTCCCAACGTTTCATTTGTCGACCTTATTTTTCCAACTCTTAATATTATTCTTGGCCATTCCTCTTTTTTTCTATTAGCATGTGTCCTGCCCATTTCCATTTAATTAAGTGAGTGTTTTGTATACCAACTTCATCACATCTTTAAAATCAGTTTAATATAAAATTGTATGTGTTAATGTTTTTTGCTAATTACCATATCAGACAGCCATTTCTTAATCATAGGAAAATGCACATGTTGTAGGTATACTAAGGTACTTTCGGGTAATAAGGCCTAGCTAAGGAAGAATGTAAATAAAATGTATAATAGCATATTTAATTAAAATATTTATACATGAATCAGTCTTTAATTTCAATTAGTATACAATCAATGTGATAAATGGCGGTAATTCCCATAAGTCATATCCCATAAGTTCAGTGACCGGTTTTTTAAAAACCTGCTTATAGGCCTTGTTATAATATGGTGGTATAAAAAGGCCTAACACCTTAAGAGTCCGCAATAAGCCCGGCCGAATTTCACCTTCCCATACAAACGGAGTTTCGTTCTCATTTTAAAACCACGTGTTGGATTGTAACGAAACTTTGCATATACAATGACATGAGGTATATCTAGGTCTGTAATTAGTTTATAGGGCTCCAGTTTATAAAACAAACGAAATACGGCAAAAACCAGTTTTCTATGAAAAACGTAAAATCGCTGTTTTTTTTTTACTATGGTATCTGGAGCTACATAAACTAATTACAGACCTGCATATACCTTAACTTATTCTGAGTACAAAGTTTCAGAGCAGAGTAGCTAGTCGTTTTTAAATGAGAGCGTAACTACGTTTGTATGGAGAATCGAGCTTACTGCGGACTCTTAACGTACGTAAATAATTAAAACAAACTTGTTATCGAGATCAATAATCACTTAACTATAACAAATGCGTTTATATTCTTCTATTGAGATATAATATGGGTCATTGTACGGATATTTAGTACAAAATGACATCAAAATATTCCTCTATATTAACTAGCAATCTAATTAACATATATAGAAATAATCAGTCTCAAACTTTAACCAACATAGAAAATAACAAAAAATAGCAATTCCTGCTATAAAAAACATTAAATAAAATATTTTTTTAGGATTTCTCCTAAAGGCCTTATTTTACTGTAGGCCATATTATACTATAGGTAATAGGAACTGCAGACACTAGGGCATCTTCTGAACACAATGTTCGTTTGGGAGGCATCGCGATTGAAACTGAAAATATAACAAATAAGTAAGTAATTATGCACACTAAGTTAGTAGTATAACTTAAAATACCGAAATTCGATATATGTAGTAGGAGGATAATAACATAATAAGGCCTAAAAGAAATCCCAAGCCATAGAGGGCAATAAGGCCTATAGGTAAATTTTGTAGGCCTTATTCGCCACCGACCACGTGTATAACTAAATCGAAATATAAAATATTGGCATCACAATACGTTATTGAAACTTGTATCACATTACAAGCGTTAATTAGGGAGAAAAACTGAGTACAAATTGACATTACTAATGTAATATTACAATAAATACTCACGTCTGTTTCGGCCCGATTTTTGTACCACGTACCACGTGCTCACCTGCCGAAATGTATGAAGCAATCCTGTCAGCCGGGAGCGGGGAATCGAGCCAGTTCGAACGTGTAGTTCCTTGTTTGTCTGCTTGGCATTAGGGACACGTAGCCTTGAGCGCGAGTACCCGTATTTAATACGATTTTGGTTACTTAGGCCTTATTAGCCGACAGGCCTTAATACCTTATTCAGCAGGTACCTTATTCTTTTACCTTTAGAGCAGGATATCCAACTTCTTTTGCACGCATGCCAACGTGGGTAATACACACGTTACCACAAAAAAAAAAACGATTTGTTCCTTGACTCATTGAGTAAATGTAAACCTAAAATGTTGATGACCTTGACTTAGACTACCAAAAAACACCCCGTATGTACGTAATAAGGTGAAAATTAATAGGTTGGAGGATAGCTGCGGTTTAGTTTTTCTTATCAAAAGCAAGGTAACTTGGTTTTTATTATTGGGGTAATCTAATCATGTAGGACAGGATAGGACATTTTGTAAAACAATATGTACCTACTTAACTAGTTACCTAACTAAAATTCAGTTGAGTAGGTAGTGGCCCAAGTCGAAAACACATTTTTTTATACCAGACTATCACGAATGCAGCCGATGTTCTCATGATTCGAGCAAAAAATATGTGACAGTCGCGGTGAATCTGGCGTCGGCGGTTTTTTACCAGTATACAAGATAAATCGGTTGTTCGATTGGAAGTCCAGTGTACCCAATAAGTAGACCGTTAGCCTGGAGCTCACGCGTCGCGTACGCAAACATTCCAATTAGCCAAGCCACCACGGGTCAAACCAGAAACTGCACATACATTTCAGTGATAAAAAAATAACCTAATATCATCTAAATAGGTATTTTTTACTCGCATACCTAACGGGCTCAATGATGCAGCCAATGCCGGGAGTTGCTGGATCCGGGTTCGAAATGCAATATTCCAATATCAAAATACATTTGTCTAACTCTAATATTTACTGAGGGTCAGAATGTACCTAGACAGATAAAATGGAGAGTAAACAAATATACCGTGACCGTGAAGATAACAGATTCAACAGATATATATATGGAGTTCAATAGCGTTTGGAAATGGGTGTTTTCTAGACAAGAATTTCATTACGTTCATGAAAGTGAAAAGTTATTTGCCTTTAGCAGTTTGTTATTCAGTATATTTCTGACTATTGTGGTGATCATAACCACTGGCCTGAAAATATTCAAACAAAATACGTTCATTTCCATAAACTACAGGATATATCGATCTTAATAAATTCTGTTTATTACGGCATCTATCGCGTTTTGCGTTCGCATTGGTTACCACGAATATTTAGAATCGTTCCAATTCCATTAAGATATCTAGTGCACTGGATTTCATAAGTAACGGATTTACATTTGCCATCGATTCGCCTGTCTATTGTTTTCATTCCTTTCGGTTGCGAGGTGCGAAGTTGTACGTAGGCTCGCGGTCGGGTGGCCGATTGATGTCTGTAGGTTGTGGTCTGGCTGCACGGGCATGGACTATAACAAGTGAAGTAGGAAACGTCTATGATTCTGTTGAAGTGTCGGCTCAGTAGGTCACGTCCGCCACTCTATACACCTGTCAATTACGCGCTCCTCGACCTCCGAAATTACTACCTAAATATTGCACACCGTAATTACAAAGCCATGTCCAATTTGCTAACCATAATAGGTTCGCCCGTACCTACGCGGTTTTTGCTGATCTAAAAACTAACACAAACGATGTGCGAATACTGTTATTTATGTTTTGCTATCGGATTCGGACGTCTCAAATAGGTGTCGGATCCGCCAAGTCGTTTCAACGGAATCTGATATTAGGCAAGCCATTACAACAAGAGGAACACAGACCGACCATTGTAATAGTGTCCGGTACGTACCACGTCCGTCAAGATGGTATCTTGATAAAACAAAATAATGAATAATAAAACACACCTGTTGGCAGGTATTTAGTCTGAGCGGACCCACGTATGCTGATGGTGATGAAGATAACAGTTGGCTATTTATTGTGTGCATTAACTGTAATACGCTGACGAGCTGAAAAGAAGAGGTTGGTTTAATTAGTTCCCCGAATTTACTGGCATCCCAATAACCGTGTCAGCGTGAATCATGCTCCTAGAATGGGAAAATCGGACACAGAAACGAACCGGAAAAATGGCGCGGATATGCGCAGTACTTAAATATGCTTCTCTTAGGTCGTAAATATGCACCAATTGGTAATATTCTATGCTTGCGAGCAAATAAGTTGGAGTTTTTATTAACCTTTTCGCCGCCAAGACAAAAAACTAAAACGGACATTATCACTTCCAGTATCTATTTCTAATCTTCATAAACTCGTATGAAATACTGAAAGTTTGACTGCGGACGTCATATAGCACCTACAGGGGTTCTTGGCGCTGCAGGCACGACTACCTACACACGACACCTTTAGGTGTTCTTGGCGTTCAAAGGGTAGGGTTTGTTCCTTCAGCTGTCAACACAGCGAATCATCAAACATATCAAGGGTCGGCAACGCCCATGTTACTCCTTTGGAGTTGCATGCGTCTATAGGCTGCGGTGTCCGCTTACCATCAGGCGGGCCGTACGCTTGTTTGCCACCGCAATTTTATAAAAAAATAAATATATAGACGCTGTCTACACCAAAATGCTCTTGAGGATTTTGGATAGCGCGCACACTGTCTATTTGTATCGGAGTAAACGAGAGCGAGTGTTACTTGGCGGCCCGGTTTTTGAAGATAATATTACATAAATATTGAAATAAAAAAAATGGTGCATTATTTGTGAAATATGACTCGCTAGCGGTTTAGGTATGAATATGTTGACTTCATGTTTTTAATTGCAGTACGTCAAAAAAACAGACAGAAACGTTTAATGTGATTTTAAGACCAATCTTTGCAATTATTTTCTATCGAGCCGATTTTTTCCAATTATGTATCGAGCCCGTCCACGGTCTTTGAAATATGGTGAATATTAACATATATTTTATTTGATGTGCTAGAACAAATAGTTTTTCTTAAAAAACTGCTTAAAAAACATCAATTTCACCAAATTAGGTCTTGTCAGCCTTCTCTTCAGACATTCAAAACGAAAAGAAACATGTTTCGTGAATGATAGGCGTACAAAATTTTGAAACATCGTCTCTATTGTTTTGGGAATAAAGTCGGACCCAAAGTATTTTTGGAGATACCCAGGTCCATATTTTTGCACCACGTAAACGCGACTTAACGTTTGATTTGACACGTTTCGATCGACATTAATATTATTAAATGAGAAAGTGTGTCTGTCTGTTTGTCTAGTTACCTCTTCACGCTTAAACCGCTGAACCGATTGAGGTATTTGGTATGGATATAGTTTCAATCCCGGGGAAGGACGTACGATAGTTTTTATCCCGGAAATCGTCCCACGATATAAGTAAACACGAGTTCCACGCGGACAGAGTCGCGGGCTAGTACCAAATACTTAAGTACTTCAGTGCAATTGAGCAACAACAGCTCCAATATATTTTCTAGCATTCCGTCTTCCTCACTCGGTAATGACGTAGGTAACACAATTTGTTTTTTGTTTGTAACGGAATGATTAGCGAAATTAGTCCTTCCAAGATGAAGACGTAGTAGAAAGGTAATTGTACGGGTAATGCGGTTACAACCGATGTGGTAAGATTCTGCGGTGTAAATCACTGCCAGTTGGACTAATTGGCCATATTGTGCCATTACCGGCATAATAAGGGCGAGGAGCATTAGGCAGGCACGCGCGGCGCGTGGAGCGTCGACCCGCGCGCGACACCCGCGCGACCATTACGGCTGTATCACTCTCGCGGCGCGGCTACCCTCGGGATATTTTGTAATTAGACAAAGGCCAGGTCAGTGGGTGATGGCCGCCGGTTCTCAACTAATAACATGCTTTAATAGCTTCACCTAAATAAATCACGCATAACGGTTACTAATATTTCTCAGTCTAATGAATCTTCATTTGACAGAGCGTCAATAGTTTCGCGAAAGCGAGCCTTGTTCTAGGTACCGAACAATGATTTGTTGGGTGATCAAATTAATGAGTAAATGATACCAAATTAAACGTAATAGTGTTTATTTTCCATAATAAAATACAAGTCATAGAATAAAACTGATGAAAATGTTCTTTATATTTCGTATGACTTAAGTCACTAAATGAACTTAAATGGAATAGGTACCGCCGAAGTTACACAAGATTGTCTCAAGCGAGAAAGTGACTAACGAGAAACTATTCCTATATTGCCTAGCAATGCTAGCAAAAACTGCCGTATACGAGAAAATGTCCTGGTGTAACTTCAGCCTACTGCTGCAGATTAACTTGCTGCATTACAATAAACTGTACATTACACGCCTATAATACAAAAATATGAAACTATGTACATCTCGGTATTTGACACAGCAGTAGCTAATTGTACTTTAAACATTTAGAAAAGATTACAACAAGTATATTATGCTCTTACACCTTAATATACCTACCTACAGAATTGGCTGACAATCGAAAAGTTCCTATAGCTAGAAATAAAAACAGCTTCAATTAAAATCATCCGTTGTGATAAATGTAAATTGAGTGACCAACAATGATAACAATTTTCTTCTATTGTATAACAATAATTATTATTCAGCCCGTATACGTCCAACTGCTGGGCACAGACCTCCTCTCACGGATGGGAGAGGGAACGGGCGGTACTCCCCACAGTGGGCTTCTATTATATCTTTAAATAAATTATCAGGGCTCGAAAAAAAATAGATACCAAAAACCATAAGCACATGAAGGCAAAATATATGCCAACAAGTATACCTACTGGAATTAAGGTATACCCCAGGTTAAATATTTGGAAACAAACAATGTTTACTCTTAGAGATGTGTGGCGCGCATAAGTAGGTACTTCTCTATACTTACTGCTAATTAAAGGCACATTTTTGTTCACAAAATATAATAAACCCAAATCGAAAACTAGTAAAGCATCTCATTTCCTAAGCACACAAAACAAAAACGTGTAAGTACCTACAAAATTTATAAATTACCAGCTCACGGTTATTACTGTACTGAGTCGACTATTAGTGAGCCTACAGTCCTTAGGGCAAATGAAACGTTTATGCTACATGTCTTCACAAAAAGTGTGTAGTGTGAAATACCACAACAGCGATTGCGGTTAAATATTACTATTTATAACAGGTGTGACTGTCTGCGTCAACGGACACACATACCACACACACACAGACATACACTTTGTTACTTCTGAAGGTATCCTAATTTTGTGCTTACTTTCTTAACGGTACCAATTTGAGCGGTAAACAACCTCAACCTCTTACTCTGACTTATCAATAAATTCTAGCATAAATATAAATATCCAATAGTGCTTAAGCGCTGTTTGGTTCCTTAATATCTGCCTACGAGTATCACGTGCATAATGTATCTGCCTGAGTGCGTCACACAATTTATATACATATAAACATTCACTTTTAATCCTTATAAAAGCCCGAAATGCAAACAACGTCTCGTATTCATAATATATTATAATATTTACTTATATACAGGTTTACAATAATGAACAACCGAAGAAGCTGGCCAGTCGACGAAATTAATGGCTTTCAAATGTGGCTATCAATATTTTGGAATAATTTTAACATTAAATCTAAATTAATAAAGGTATTAAGGCAAATAATGAATATTATCTTGAGTATGTATGACACATTTAATTGGCAAGAAATATCTTATTTTTAGAGAGACCGGTGGTGATTAAGTTAAATGTACCTAGAGCTTAATTTGAGCGTAGTTGTAGTTCAGGAATCCACGATATGTTCTCCCACCTAATTAGCGGAGGTGGAAGGTGAGCGGAGGACCGGAGGCTAATCCAAACCGGCGCCGGATTGTTTTTTGATCGCCGTCCTGAGCGGGCGTCGCTACAATTTCGGGTAATTAAGTGGTCGGCTGTAAGAGCAATTACCATGTGGAAATTACATTTATAAATGGCACGGGTTCGTTAGACTTTGCTAGACAAAAACCCCCATAAAAAGAAGCGGTGGCCGGTTGTCAAAACATGACACAGGTTTATGTATGTGTCGCCGGAGGCGCGCTTATCACGCGCAAGCTCATAAAATGCAGCCGCGATTTCGTATTCCAAACACGTAATCGAAATCTCATATGGCATTTTGCACAATTTGCACACTTTTACCTAAATCGCTTTATACCAGGCGGTGTATTTAAGTCCGATCATCGCGGACCGCGTTTTTTTGTACCGTTTAGTACATTTCGAATATTCAACGATATTCCGTTCGGATATTTTTGACCCGCTTCTCGTTTTACCGTTTCCTTTGTAATCTTTATTTATTGTACACGATCACAGTAACCTGCACATCAATCTTCGAGTACTAATGAGCGCCAGGAAGGCGATAAACATATCACAATTAGTTTATTCGTGTACCGTGACTAGCATGTTTTTATGACGACACTTGCTCTCTAATGTAATTGTGGAGAAATAAGGCGTCGGCGTATACCACTAACAACCCCTGACATCTAGGTAGTCCTTATGTGTATTAAGAAAGAGTAGAGTATCGATCGAGCCAAGTAGATAACTAATATGTAGGTATTTAAGTAACACAAATACAATAAATTTCTCAAGTAGGAATTAATCGTGTCGTAGGTAGGTATAGTATTCATAGTGCCGCTGTGTTACGGTGATAAATACATAATAATATGACAAATTGATTACTGATAACAGATACTTATTCTAAGTAGTACTGACATCACATTTTCAGACGCTACCATTGTTTGCTAATGAGACGCAGGTGGTCCGAGATGATTTATTGCGAGAACGCAATGGTGTCATAATTATATTTTATTATCGGCAACCGATGGGGTCGCATAAATCATAATGCGTTGTCAAGTAGGTACCTAATATGCGTTTTGGTTATGGTTCAAATGGAATCAAATTCAATAAAATAATATCGTGGGATTCCTAGCAAAGAACGCGGAGCTAGTAAGAAGAGGCATTATATTCTAAACTTAAGGCTCCACTTTCATTTTACGAGTATACTTCATATTCCGATAGTAAACTTGGACGGATTTAATTATCTTAGAACTACTGGCAACTACTATTTGCAAAGTTAATTTGCACTGTAAATTGTAATCTTTGGGAAGTGATCTGCGCGGAATTCACAGCACCAGCCCGTTCTCACGTGGACTCCGAGACGTTAGATAAAGATAAACAATATTATAAGTCACAGACATTCAAGTTCCCTATTGTTATGTTACGCATTCCCATATGTTTTTTGAGTAAATCCATGCGTTCGCAATGCTATTGACTTAGGTAAATAACGTGTTGTTGCAAAGTTCACATAATTAACTAAACGCACCGCTGTGTTCGCATTATAATCGCGTCAGATGAACGCGGAATCGTCATGCTGGCTGGGGCGGGCCATTTCGGCTCCGAACTCGTTACAGTCGGCAGACACATTAACCTCAGGCCATGCCAAAATTGTCCGTCGCATGTTTATGAAATTATAATTCCGTTTGTACTGTCAAAGTTTGACGTACCTAAACGAACGATCATCGCTCCACTGTCGCCTTTATCCACGTTTAACAGGACCATTCGACAATAAACCTGAACGCAATCAATACTTAAATTCTGTTCCTATAACCCGCCGATAACCTAATAATGACGCAACTAACGTTTTGTTCTGTTTTAATTTTAAATCGCTAATAAAGACGGTTTTGTACCTCATAGGTATGTTAGTGTCGTGACTAGTATTATTACAATAATATGAAAATGTCTTATTATATATACACTTTATGCATGCCGTGCCGTACAAAATGTGACTCGAAAACTAGCACCCAAGTGTTAATGCACATTGTTGTTTTACAATATTTAAACGATTCATTTGTTTAGCAACTGTCCAGACCAGTCCGCCAAGAGATTATCTTGACATAACTGTTTAGCTAACATGAATATTGCAATATTTATAAATCGAACGTCTTTTATAAAAGTACCATTGCACCTTGTAGGTGGGATGTTTTTGTGGCGATTTTTATTTACATGTCGAGTTTTAAAGTAGAAGAGGTTTGAAGAGCTCGTGATTCTATGCAATATAAATACAAGATTGTAATATTATGTACCCTAAAATTTCGTATTTAAAATTCCACTGAGGTACTTGATTCCCATACGTTGTGTGAAATGGAGTAAAATCATAGGACATTATCGAAAATTTACCAAATGTGGTACAAAATCACAAACTCTACCACCTACAAAATTTTATCCATTTCTGACGAAAAATAAAAATCGACAAGAAAATTAAATCGGCTCTTTTATGATCTTTTGAACAAATTGTTTTATTTGAGGAAAACTTATACATTAAAGTTCATTTTTATTTCTGAAAAAATAGCAAGCTACTTACATATAACAACGTCATACACTTGATTGGTATTGTATAATAATTGAATAAGACAACTATGCGTCCAACAGAAGTATTGTTTTACTTCGAGACGACCATCACGAGACAAGACTCAGGACTAACTAGACTTACTTACAGGACAATTAACGTTAACATCAACATACCCATCTTCAAGCTTCCTATGTATGGCTAATAATCATGTATACCTACTCAAGTAATATTTACACAACACAGCTCAATTTGGCCATATTAAGTGCTACTTTTTAATAAAAATATATGTAGTTAAAAAAATATTGGGAGTTGTCAAAACTTTCACATTGCAAATACTCGTAACAAATATCTTGCGAGTAACCATTCAAAACTATAAAAAACATCGAATGTAGTGATAATTGACTGTCAGCCGACAGTGTCTGGACAGCGATTGACATGACAGCACAGCAGCAGCCTGTGGAGAGTAAAATCCATGACATCGTCTTGTTTCTGTGCATTGGCGCCCCTTTTCACGTGAAACGGTGTAATATATCAGTAGTGATGCCGCGAAAGAAGTCGAATACTTCGCCGTTGTCCGTCTCAGCTTGTAATGATGCAGGAGCTGGTGTTTCAACCTGAAAAAGGAAATATTTTCATGTAATTACGGCAATAGTTTTTTAATCACATTTAAAAAAACTTTATGCTTTGATAATTGATGTATTTAATATACGAATAAGTATAATACAGTGAAACCGGATAAGTGAGAAACCTCCATAGCTGGAACTTATGCTGAGGGCCCGACACCATAGCACTGAATTACCTCTGTTAGTGGAACAAAACCAACCTCTATATCTAGGATTATTGCATTCGGTTTAATCGTCATAATTACCTCTATAACTGTGACAGCGACTGTACTGTACTGTATTTTACCTCTATTACTGCGACTTTATTTTAAGGAATACTTTTGCTAAATTGTTTTCTTTTTCCCTCTTTAAGTTCACCTCTATATCTGAGATAACGCCAATTTATTACCTCTCTAACTCGGACTTTATTGCTGACAAATTTCCGTTTTGTTTACTAATTCTTAGTCTTCCTGCAAATTCCGCACTTGACTGATTGTGCCTAAATGCCATCAAGTTGCTTCTAATGGCTCCTCTACACAATCGGCGATCATGGCCGCATGGCGCATACAGGACGCAACTATGCGTTAGACGGAGAAAAACATATTGCCATCGCATTCCAACGCATAACTGTTGTACTGTAACTAGGGCCTGCGCCATGATGGCCCATTGTGTAGAGGAACCATAAGAGACAAACTTAAATGACAGTTTTTTTTAATTTATTTATTTGGAAAGCAAACAGAAATAAGTAAGAAGGAGGTAAGGTTTGTTAACATGTGATAAGAACATTCACGTATTCCCTTAACAGCTCTCTCTACTACAGTTAACTTTAAATAGTAAACAGTCTTAAGATAATAGATGTATATACAATACAAATGCACAATGCGTGATGATGAATCATGAGAATTGGCGAATTCTGTATGCATTTTTGTACTGTTTATAAAAAAATGAGTTAAGATTATTTCTGTTTACTACCTTTTTTGATTACAACATTATTACCACTCATGTACCTAACCATAAACCTAAAAATATATATTTTTTCAAAATCGCACCTCTGTAACTGAAATAACCTCTTATCTCACTTCTATTAATGGGACCCTCTGTAAATGAGACAGATATTTATTTATTCTGCGGCGTTACCCTCTCTGACGTTTAGGTGGGCACCATGGGATCGCTAGTGCATTCTACCACGATGCCCCCCCGGCTGCCCCGGTTAGTGTACCGTGGGCATCCTCGTGCCACAGGAGAGAGGGGTTGGTAACGCTCCAACCCCTCCCTCAGACGTGGAGGGCCTAAAGGCGCGGGTCCCCAATCCGCGGCCCTACTGGGGAATCAGGCGATTTATGTATTGCCGCCGTCTTCTTCCCCTCCGTCTGCGCCGAAGCGGGTGCGCATCGCGTCTTACTTCGCGCTCCCGCTCCGCTTCCTCTTTGCGTGCCATTACTCTTTCGCAGAATTCACTCATAGCATTCCAGGATCTCTCGTTCCGCAGCATGCAGGCCACTACGCTGCGCAGCGAGAGATCTACCGTTTCTAAGACCCCGCTCAGTTCGCGGCGCTCCAAAGCCCAGCAAGGGCACTCTTTGAGAGTGTGCAGGGCAGTGTCGTCATCATTCCCGCAATGATGACAGGCCGGGGTCGGCTCTCTCCCTATTTTATGCAGGTAATGACAGAAGCAACCATGTCCGGTCATTACCTGCACTAGCCTAGGTCAGGCTCCCGCATCTCCGGCCAAGCCAGCTGTCGAGGGACGGGAGGAGCGCCCCTATGGTATAAGTCCCATAGGGGGAATCCTCCAGCTGGCTTTTCCATCGGTCCCTCTCTCTTCTTGCCGTCATCCGCCGCCTTGCTTCCACCTCTTGTGGGGCCAGGCGCTCCTCAGTTATCCTGGCCTCCACCCGCTGCCTATGTCTCTCCGCCAGTAGTAGAGCATCTATCTCCCACGGCAGGGTTCCGGCGAGAGCGCACGCTGCCACGTGTCCCAGCGTCCTGTAGCCCCTTATCGCCCTCTGGGAAAAGGTAATGGATGTGCCGGGATTTGAACTCGGAGCCCACACTTCGCAGCCACTCGTCTAAGCCGCTAGGCCAACCGTTCTCACTCATAGAAACTAACCTTACCTAACTTGGTACCTTCTTCATTTGGTCGATGTGCGTGTTTTACACTGCTTCGCGTATCTCTGGCGGATAATAAGTCTAAAACGCCGACTGGATGACCCCGTCTTCAACAGATTGTTTTATGCACAAAAAAAATCTAGTCATTTTTCAAATTTAGTTTCTCATAAGGTTAAAGGTTTAGTTCCCAAAAGTCCGCAATTATTTGCATTATATTACACGAACGAAATCGTTGTTACTTGTTGTTAGTCACGCAAAAAAATAATGGACAGACAGACCCGCCGAGACTTTCACAGCGCTCTGCGATCCTAGAAAACTAAATCATTACAATGGCAATCTAATCACACACCTGCTCTATGCAGCTTGCTTTATGAAGAACTGATAATGACTCAAATAAAAAGAGTAGATACGCCAAACTTTTATTTACAAATGAGCTGGGCCGCATTCACGGCATTTTGCTGACAACTTCTGACATGGCAAACTTCTGACCGATTTTATATCATATAATTTAGGAAAGGGACTGTGAATATGAACTGCGAAGTAGTAGGCTAAACCTTAGAAAATCCCGCGCTATATAGTTTTTATCATTTCCCAGTGGTTAATTAGTTTTTCACTAACGAGCGAGTGAACGTAGCTCCTGTAAAAACCGGTCTAGGCACTGCATAGATTAGCATTCCGTACATTAAAGTGAAGAAGCTAGGGCAACGGCGCATGTACACAATGGGATTCATCACCTGGCCATTAATTCTATAGAGCAAATGAACGCACCGAGTGCTGTATAAACAACAGGGTAATTCAACGTTGGTACTTGACATACGTACTTACACGGAAGACACTTACTAAAAGCCTCAGGTATTCAACGGGAGTCTACTTTATTGCTAAAGCTAGGCATTACTTCTGCACGTATAGATAATGTAGTATAACTAACCTGTGTTGTCTTCGTGCTGTGTAAGCACAGATATTAGATAGGTATACATCATAGACGTACACGTAATTGTTTTTATTAATTTATTTATAAGCCATGCATTGAATACCTACTCTACTCTACCTACGAGTATAACTAAATAGATAATATTTTGCAAAATATAGTTTAATTAAGTAGGTACGTCTTTCCCGCTCACGAGATAATGGTGATTAAAATTTAGATTAATTTATTACACGATAAAAATTAAATATTAATTTCATAATTATAAGAATTCTTATCATAATCGGTAGCAATAAGAAATGAAAATAATGATCCGAAAACGGATTATGTAAATTTACTTATTACCATTCCGAAATTAAATATACAATTGAACGGTCGTAGGTAGAGGTACTGGAAATAATGTACCTAGCCGTAGTTTTCCATGAACTCTACGGGTTACAGATGAACCAAAAGATTTCTCAGTCTACGCCTAAATGTTTCGTCAGATAGTTGGTTCTTTCTTAGATCGGCGGGCAAGTTTTAAATATAACTAAAATAAGTGCGCCGAATAACCCGGGCATTTTTCCTTGTTGTCCCGGATCTTTAGGAGGTGGGCGTGGAGCCGAAGTACAAGGCAATGCGAGGGGGTACTGCCCGTGACATGGGACGCACACAGACACAGCATCCGCTAGTGTGTATACAGATTATTGGTGGTTGATGGAATCTAAATTAACCAGGTTATTGGGATAAGATGTTGAATTAATGGCTGGGCCATTATATGAGACATTCTTCTTTCGTCTTATAAATATGTCTCACTTTTTATTTCCGGCAGAAAGTGACTGTCCCTCTGCCTACCACTTAGGTAACCACTTCTACTCTCGAGCAAGAGCTCTTGTGACTCCGCTCTGGACGGCCAGTTAAGAACCAATGGGCGACGAGGACGTAATATCCTTGCATCAAGTATATATTTAATACTATTAAAATCAATATTTCCATGGTTTTACGATTGTTTATTCATACACAAAACGTACAGGTACATTGGTTTCCATGGGAACCTATAAATAGTTACTTCAAAAACTCCCAAAATTATGAAAATTGTATTGAATTTCTCCTCATACATAACAGTCATAACCTATGAATGATATATAAAGCTCGTAAATCATGTCGCATTAACAACCTGCTTAATCTTGCACAAAAATGCAAAAAAAAGGTAAGTTTCTTTGTCGGAATCACCACCTTTGGGTGGCGGTTTGTAACAGTGTCTCCTTTCTAGGCTAACATTAGTATGTATATTGTAGTCTTTGGCTAACATGTTTATTAGTTGCATTCTTCCAAATGTACATATAGTAAGTACTTAATTGAGATTTTAACCACAGGTTACTACAACCTACTGTAAAATGGACAGGTTTAGTTTACGGCGCCGTTATTTCATTGAATAGTTATCATTACTTGTACTCGCCGGTGGTATTTCAAATTGATTTGGAATTCAGTATTTACACACGCCCGCAGGCCGCGGCAGACACATCTACTCGGTTCTAACACTAGTTTTGTACGCATGATGCGGGATTATTTTAAATTATGTTACATCCAGCCGATCAAATATACTGCATACTAAAATTTTATTGATAATTCTATATCGGCTAACGGTCCACGCAGTTATCTATCGCCGATCGAAATCAAAAGTGTAAATAAATGTAATCAACGCTCAAAACTGTTGTTCGTAGTGTACCCAGATATTTGCCTGGTTCTTGTTGTGAAAATAATCACTACTTTCTAATAGGTTAAGCTAAGTAAGTAAATTAAATGTGTCTATTAACGCTAATAACTGCGAATTACATAGGTACAGGCGCATACGATCGCCCAAAGATAATTCAATCACAATAATTACGTACTAGGCAGTAGTAGTAGGCAGACAGCGTCCTTATTTTATTATAAAAGAAATATAAAACGTAAAAAATGGCATATATTTAAAACAAGAGACGGGTATCGTAAAAACTTTAATGAATGGGAGCGAGCAATGAGTGTATTCCGTGCTCTTTGTTGCCGATTTCAGAGAGCGATTTGCTAATAGCTGCTATTAGCCGGCCGACCGGGTGGTGTTGCGTGCACTGTCACTACCGGCTTTATCGACACACAAAAAACATAATTATTCCTAGAACGGTAATACTGAAACCTTCCTTCGCGTACAGATCGAGTAACGGTAATGGTGCGAACGTCTTGACGAGATATTCGGCGCTGACGACCACCTTCCCATAGGTAGCTGTTGTCCAACTGTAAAGACGCCTCGATATGCAATTAGGCGTGATTACTAATTATCGCGAGTAATTACGCATCATTTAAAGCGTCGGTAGGTGAAGCACAGTCCTGTTATAATGTAAGTACAAAGCAGTGACAGTTGTAGTGTTTCATGGTAAGATTACAATCTGCGATTTCCGGGCAAGCGGGAGTGCGGTCATTAGGTGCCGAATCTCAAGTCGGCGGTGACGCTCACCGCCGCAAACGGTACTCGCCGCTACAGGGCTGGCATTCACAACACCTACAAGCTACTTATCTTTGACGAACCAGCATAAATCTGATTTCCGATCACGCTCGGTTGTTACGAGTCTCAGAGGCAAGTTGTACTAGGGATGAGTGGTGGAGTGACTCGAGGCAACTTGTAAATCGTATTGCGGAAATCCACGATAACTCACCTGCGATCTAACGACGTAACTATGCTGTCATTAGATTACATTATTCACTGTTTGGAGACAATTTCCGAATAGTGCGATGATGAGCAGTTTTCTAAACGCCACTTACCCGTTTACTAAAGTATTAGGGACGGATAGTTGAGCAGCCACTGCTAGTTTTGCAGAACTTTGAGATAACATTATTTGTCATATCTATATATCTATAGGTACCTATAGTCATTGTAAAATCTCAACTGCCTAGATGAAATCGTGATCTATTGCGTGTAAGGTTTTTACAGGTAAATCAAAAATTATTTGAAGATGTCCAAGTGTAAAAAAGTAGAGGTAAAAAATATAAGTAAGTTGGACCAGGCACTTCCTCGTTAAAATTTAGAGAGCGTCAAATACTTACCTTATTACGTGCACAGCGGTACGTTTAAAATTCAATATTGGAGATGTGTAAAAAACATCGAACTCTTCAATCGATAAGCTCACCCCATGGGAAACGAAAGTGGATCGGTTGTTTTAGAAAAAAAAGCACAGCGCGGATCACGTATCGCACGCCGGATTGCTATTTCCGCTTCATTTTGACGACAAACTGGTAGTGAGCGGCAATTGCCATTATTATCTGTCTCGCGGTGGACAAAAGATATCATTGATCTAATTCAGTTAAAGGTATAGTTCATTCATCAGTTTTTAGGGTTCGGTGGCCAAAATGGCAAAAAAGAACCCTTATAGTTTCGACATGTCCGTCTGTCCGTATGCCACAGGCATTATTCTCAAAACTATATGTCTTTATGAAATCTTTGAATTAAATTTGGATTATAGGTTTATTTTGTTAGCCGTTACATAGTTTTGTAATCAAAACACTAAAAAAAAATGCAAGATAATCACCATAAGTCAACATGTGTGGACGGACATACTCGTACAGTACGATTACTGTTAGTTAACCACTGACAGATAGTTTGCCTTCATTTAATTTTCAACTTTAATATCATACAAATAAAGCAATTTTCAGAATACTGTTACCCACGTCTACCGATTTAGAAATAACTACTTAAGGCGAAACAAGTCGAATGAAGCTACATACGCGACACTAAAATAACACTAGGCGGCGCAACATTATCGTAATTTTCCCGAGTGACACACAACTAGGTACTCACTAACCTTGGTTTTTTTTTCTTTGGTGACATTATGAATTGAAATCAGTCGCCGACCTCCATAGAGCAAGCAAAATCGTCAAAACATCTTATTGAAAAATGACAGAAACTTGATGATGATGACAGTTTCGTATTCTGAGTAGTTTCTAAGGGTACATTTTGGTATATGATATTCTCTTTGGGTATATGAAATATGTGCTATTGATAAGTCAATGTCAAGTCAATTTATAACTAGGTATATCGCATTCAAAATTTGTATAACCAGCGTAAGCGGGCACCAAAACGCTGGTAAATGGTGGTATGGAAGCTCACGTTAGACTAGACATGCAAAATTTGTGACTACGGTACGGAACCCTCGTGCACGAGTCCGGCTCGCACTTGACCAAAGGGCAAGCAGCACAATATGTCTGATCTAGTGAATTACTTAGCTTGAGAGTAGGTAGGTTAAGAAAATGAAACAATTACTTCATTTGTATGTTTTATACCACAAGAATGTAATTTTATGTGTATTTACGTCATACAATTGCATCATCAAATATTAAAAGCTAGCGCTAGGCGGGTTGCTGGCAGACCTGGACACCGTAGGCGCTGCCCGCTACATACGGGGGAAAACCACGGGATCCGCTGAAACAATGACTCGTGTCGTAATGAGCGTAGCGCGTAGCAATTCTTGCTAGTGAATCAGTTAAAAACATGGAGTTGAAGTGTAGTTATTAGGTATCTTGAAGAACTGTATCCAATCGGGTGACTATATTTCGTCTTGAATTGATCACAATATCACAATTTGCCTCATGCTTGCAGATTCCGAGTTGATATTATAAATATTCTGACAATGTATTTCAACAATATTCAATTCGTTGGCACTGCTGATTTTTGAGGAAGAAAACACGACAATTTCATTGGACGGCTTCATTATTACGGCGGGATCGCAATATATTATCATAATCGCCTTAGTTTGTATACGAGTATTATTTTATTTATTCAAATGCACTTGCAAAATCAATAGTGTCTAAGACAACATCAGGGCGTCTAATCTTAGTACTACCAGCAGCGCGGTAATGACAGAACTGTAAGCTTACTAAATAAAGAAGGACATTAAGTATAGGGACCCCCTATGGATATCTGGTGATTCGAATTTAGTCACATCATAATTCAAAGATGTCAACTTCAGATACTAGATGGAAGCAATGCGTCACCTACAAAAAATCTGAAAATTATTAATTGTACTAATAATATGGAAAATTAATTTAAAAACTTAAATTCTTGTGTAATTTATCAATTTCTTTTAACTATATTATTCTTCTCGAGTATTTGAATGCTTATTTTTCATAGCAACATTAAATCTCTTTATGGCATGACATTTCTGTCTGTCAAGCGCGAAAATATTTTCATTTGAAATTTGTACAAATTTCTTGTTGCCTTGTTATTATAACAATTTGTATAACGTTTTCGGCATGAAATCTATTGAGTAGAGATTTTCTCCTCCGGATTGATGAGTTTGTGGTAAGATAGAACTTTTTAAGTGTCCCCGTCATGTCCGATAAAAAATGTTGTGTTCCAGGATGTGCATCTACTCAAGGTATGTAACTTTTACTTCGATGTTATAATGCACTGCATTGCACTTAAAATGAAAATAGTTTCCTTGCAAATAAAAGTCAGCAAGTTAAAGAATAGAGCGAAGAAACAGGTACTTAGCTGAACTAAAAGCAGCTAGAAACCTAACGCAAAACCCCAACGTCCTAAAAGTTTTAGAGAGTTGCCCCAGCACCGCAAAATTGGTTTGCGAAATGCAATGGAGGGAATGCAAAAAAAAGCAGAAAGGGCGTCGGTTCACGCTGAAAGAAAAAAATGTGGCACTTTCAATTATGAAACAAAGTCCAAAGGCATATAGATTCTTTAGAAAAATATTTGTTTTGCCTGCTCCTCAGACTTTAACAAAATTGGTGCAGAAGGCCAATATTCAAGCAGGTATAAATAAAAATATTTTTAAACAATTGAAAACCACAACGGCAGCAATGAAAGACCAAGACAAATTATGTGTCCTGCTGTTTGACGAGGTATCCCTGAAACCAAACTTAACCTATAATGAAAGGAAAGACAGTGTTATAGGTTTCGTTAATGACGGACATGACACTAAACCGGAATTTGCAAACCATGCCCAAGTGTTCATGGTACGTGGATTGACGAAAAACTACAAACAACCGGTGGCGTACACTTTTTCCGCCAGCGCCACGAAAGGCCCAGAGTTGGCGAAACAAATCAAAAATGTAATCACAGAGGTACAAAAATCAGGATTGATTGTGGTTGCGACCGTTTGTGATCAGGGCACCAATAATAGACAGGCCGTAAAGTTATTGGTATCCGAGGCTAGGGGAATCCAGTTAAGAAGAGGGGAACGACCAAACCATAACACAATTCTAATTAATGACCAAGAAATTGTTCCCTTATAGGTATGATAACCCACACCTACTGAAAAGTATCAGAAATAACCTGATTACAAAGGACCTACGATACAGCAAAGATGGCCTTACAAGGGTTGCCAAGTGGTCGCATCTCAAGCGACTATACGAAGAGTGCCCTGGTTATAAAGGTATTAAATTAATACCCAAACTCTCAGGCAACCACGTCTATCCAAAAAAATGAACAAAATGAAGGTGAAGTACGCCTCACACAAGTCTTTAGTTCAACGATAGCATCAACTATGGGATACCTTGCAGGTAATGTCAATTTAAGTTAAGCCATATAGACAAACAAAGCCATCATAGTTTAATATTGTGTGTCATACGCATGCTTAGAGCAGATTATGCATTTCTGTGAATTACATTAAACATTTACCGTGAAGAGCCTCCCGTAAGTGTTGCGGCTTTTTGTAGTAGTAGTCCCGTGGCTTTTGCCCGCGATTTCGTCCGCGTGGAACTCGTTTATATCGTAGTACAAACTCTCACCTCCTATTGCACCCCTTTAGGGGATGCTTTCCGGGATGAAAACTATTCTATGGCCTTCTCCGGGATTCAATATGTATAACAAATTTCATCTAAATCGGTACAGCGATTTGAGTGTGAAGAGGTAACAGACAGAAAGACACACTTTCGCATTAAGAATGGACGTGGTTTATTTATGTTTTTGTGGTTTTACCCGCGATATGCATCCGCGGATGTGAGCCTCATAATATCGTCATCTGCGTCCGCATCCGCGGATGTCTAAATAATCGCATCCGCAAAATCGCTGAATATTAAGTATGGATATAGTCATAGTAGGTACTTTAATGAGGTTCCACACATATTATACGAAACTTTCCTGCCTCTGAAAGCTTTATTTCTTTGCAACATTATTCTTGCTCAGGAATAAGTAAAGCTGTCCAACTGGGGAAGCGCCTCACAGAAGATTGCAGGCATAATAACACCACTAGTTGCTCTCTAGGTACCGATGTGACCTGCTTGTGATTTTTCTGGAGTAGCATCACGCAGGTCGAGTGTTTTTTGCCACCTAAATACAACAAATTATTTTTTTCAGATAAGGGCATTCTTCAGGCAGAGAGCAAGGATACGGCTGATCTATTGCTATTCATGGATAGTCTTTTCGACTCGGTAAATGGAAGCGCAACAAAAAATATCCACGCCAAACCCTTGCTAGGGCCGGCCACTCCGAATTCTTTACATGCAAAACTCTGGCGAGAAAGTAAACGGCATTTAGCTTCGATGCAATTTATCACTGCAACCGGAAAAAAAGATTCCGTTCCCACCATTCATAATTGGATATGGACAATAGAAGGGATGGAATTGTTGCTGAAAAATTTGCGAAATAAATATGGTGTCACATCAGTGTGGTTGCGGCATTTGAACCAAGACCCCCTAGAAAATTACTTTGGGGCAATTAGAAGCCATGGAGGCCGCAACGTAAATCCGACCTGCGACCAATTTGAATCGGCGTACGTGGCACTTCTAATAAATAATTTATCGACCGTCCACAACCATGGCAAAAACTGCGAGGAAGATTTTACCCGCGCTTTACACGCCCTCGTAATTGACAACAATTCAGAACCGAGGCCGTCCTGCACAATAGAAATAGGAGACATAATTGACATAAATTTGACACCGTTGCCTGAAAAAGAAGCTATTGCAAGCGTGATTGCGCCGTTGCAGTATG
Organism: Epinotia ramella; assembly: GCA_947578815.1. Taxonomy (NCBI): domain Eukaryota; kingdom Metazoa; phylum Arthropoda; class Insecta; order Lepidoptera; family Tortricidae; genus Epinotia; species Epinotia ramella. Next base: position 12,211,463 of record OX388202.1, on the reverse strand, counting down.
TCAGTGGATATATGTTAAAAAAAACGAAATCCAATTTTTTTACAAATTGCCCTGTCTGCAAAGAAGACTTCATTAATACAGATACAGATGCGGACGATGTAGAGTACATCAAATACAGAGAATACGCAGGACAACGTTAGTAGTAGTAGTATCCTAGTCGTAAATTCTTAATATTGATGTCAAATATACAAGATATTACAAATCACGTTTTGACAGGACAACTGAATATCAAGAACCTGAAAGAAACTATAAAAACTGCGATGTACACGTGGCTCGATTTTAACTGGATTCATTGTGAATCCCACAAAATTAGAGTCATTGAATATATGACTAATTTTTACGCGAGATTTATGATTTTTACTCATTGTAAAAATATGAATAAAATCTTATATGGAAGAGGACAAGTCGAAGATGATCAAGATGTCTTTCAACAAAAAGCAAGGAAACTTCATTTAAGCTCGAGAAAATGTAAAAAATAATACTAATAATACTTGCAGATTAAATATATAATGTAGAGTACTAGCTGATGCCCGCGGCTTCGCCCGCGTGGTTATAGGAAAATGTAACATATTGAATTTTCCCGTGGGAATTAGAAGTTTTCCCGCTGGAAAAAGTAGCCAGTGTCACTCTCCAGCCTCTAAACTATCTCCATACAAAAAATCAGATTAATACGACGCTCCGTTGCGACGTGAAAGAAGGACAAACAAACACACACACACACTTTCGCATTTATAATATTAGTAAGAATAACATAAATAAAGCCTTTGTTATCCAAAAGCGAGCCGTGAGAACTATAGTGCGCATTCCACAAACTGAGTCCTGCAGGCTTTATAAAGTTTAAAATACTGAGTGTCCCGTGTCTGTACATTCTTCTGCTCGTCACTGACCTGGTCAAAAGACTCGACGAGCACGAGACCGCTGAAGAGAGAGAGATACGCGTCAGTACAAGAAGGAAATACCTACATTGTAAACTGCAGCCTAAACTTAAAATAGCCTCTCACTGTGCAGAATTTCGGAGTGTACAGCTCTAAAACAAGCTTCTTGGCGAGTGGAGAAATATCACTAGCCTTAATCTCTTTAAAAATAAATTAAAAACATTGCCGTTGAAAGAGTGATTTTATTCTATAGAAGAGTTTTACGACCTTAGTACTTTAGTAATCTGTCAACGTAATTAATTAAAATAAACATGCCTGATGATATTGTTCTGCTTGAATGTGTTACACTGTATAATTGTTACATTAAGGGACTTTAGTAAGTAGTTACATTCAGATACAATTGTAAGATTGTTCATGAATTAATAAAATAAAAATAAAAAATATATGAATTTTTGATTTTTTTTTTATGGTTAAACGAATACTTGGTCATTGTCAAAAGAATATTAAATTTATTATTCAAAATATTTTCAAAACAATCAAACTCCACTTTTCACCCTTATTTTAGAAATAACTGAAATCTGCCGAAAACTTGGGCGCTTAAGTGAAGTTAGCATTTTTTTGGAAAAATACGTGTCCGCTTTAGGGTGATATTTGGCTTGTCCAAGATCTTTGTCCAATGATCAAATTGGGCAAAGATCTTGGACAAGTGGAATACCATATACCACAGTTATCTATGTATGCGTGTATGCACACATACGCCTGTATATGTACACAACACGCACACATGCATACATTTTGCATTCAATAGTGTAGTAGTTTCAACTTCTGATAATAGATGGCGCACCAAATGTCATCAATTACAGGGTTACCGTTTTTAGGCCCAGAGATTGTTCTCTATTTCAGTATATAACAAAGTACTTTGTGGACAACATAAATGACAAAAGTCAAACCAACCTATATGTCAGATGTTATGACAAATACACCCACGTACACCCACGTACACCGTATAAGACAATGTGCCCTGTATGATAAAAAAATATTCCACATCCTAATTAAACGTATTCGAACTTTTTTGATTAAGAACGGGCTCTAAGAGGAAAAATATGAAAAATCGGGTTGTAATGGTAGGGTTTGAAAGTAATATTGGGTATTATAGTAGTACAAATGACAGAAAATCTATTTTGAACGTTTAACTATCCATATAACACCCTATGAATTTTTCCTAAAAACGTATTATTTTTGGTTTACTAATATGTGGCCGAAAATTATGTGGCAATTATTGACTTCCCAAACAACTTATCCCATAGTTTCATTTGGCAAACTTTTAGGTAGCATACCAATGATTCGTATATATAACATGTCCCAAATGATTGTTTTAGCAAAATGTTAGTTGGCAAAATATTTAGTTGGTCATGTTTTAAAAAGACTTTATTTGTTATGTCGAATGTTTTGATTGGCATGTATATTTTTTCCATATTATTGTGATACATATTACTAACATACCCTAACCATGTAGTTAATATTATTACATTGATAAAAATACCTCTTTTGTGATAGCGGTTTAAAATAAACGGGTCCATATTGGCTCATATTCTGCTTTGGCATCATATGGCTTTTTCTTGTAATACCGCTTTGTAATCATAATCATCACTCTTCATATTTTTTTACTTCCTACCTTTTATGTTCCTACACTTCTGTAACTATTATCGGAACTCATAACAGACAGTTTTCATAAAATGTTTCTTCATAATGTCATTACTAAGAACAGACTTGAACTCATAATTTGGGTTTTCATAACAGTTTACTTCATAATGGACCTAAGGTACTATATCATAATTTTGTTAGTCCTAATATCATAAATCATAACTAAGAATATAACTAGTTAAGTAATATTTTTTTGCAAACAAGTTTTTCAGCTCTTTTATAAAAAAAAATAACCTCGAAGACGAAAGCGGGAGCGAAGCTGTATATAAATAAATGTGATATTAAACTATATTGCTAAAAACGACTATGATATAAAAGTTTATAAACATAGATAGTAGTAACAGAGATCCTTATGTTGAATAACATTATGAATATAAGACATTTCCAATCCATTTCCATTTCCATTTCATTTTTTTTCCAACCGATCTTACTTATAACTTAAATTATACATTAAAAAATCAAGAAGTAGTAAACTACATTAAACCTTTACCGAATGTAAAGTTGTGTCAATAAATTCTGATTAAAAAACTACTACGTAGTATTATTTGTCAAATATAAATTATGCGAAGTTAAAATTTGGTCAAAGGTTATTTGACAATAAATAGTAAGCTCAAATAAAACATTTGCCTATTAACTATTTTCCGAAATGATTCTTGGTAAAATGAATATCTGCAAAATATGATTGTGATCAAAGAAAAAGTATGCTAAGTAACATTATGCCAAGCATTGGTTTGCCAACTAAAAATGTTGCAATCAGTTGGTTGGGAAGTGAAATTAGGCGAAAAGTATTTCGGCCAGATGGCAGTACACCATTATTTTTAGATTGCTGGTATTAAATTAGCGAATTATACAATTGTAAAAACGAAAAAATTGCGACAGACGTCCTTCCAGTACGAGGCCTTATGGCCATCTGCCTACTAAAATTGAAAGGAAGTGACTTATGCGTGTCCGATTTGTGCGTGAGTTTGTCTTTATGTGCTTAATTCTACTGATTTATGTATATTAAAAATAAAAGGAGCGCACTTGCTTAATTGTCACACATATAATAAGGAACAAAAGGATACAAAAATAAATAATAAAAATTGAATAGCAAAAAAATGGTTCGGTTTTTTAGTCTACTTGGGCTACCAAAAAACGCAATATCAGAGCTAACTTTGCCATCCTAATCTATCGAGACAAATAAATCAAATCGTGTTTTGGGCCTCATATAATTGTAGCAAATATCTTCAAATATCATTTAAAGAAGAAACTGTCACATTTTAAGTAGTTTTCGCGTAATAAAGTAGGAAATTCGAAGCCCCATTTTACACCTTTGTGATAATTTCCTCAAGAGGCCTCACCTTAATTTGTATGAGGTTAAAGTTGAAAAATCAGACTACTCTGTAAAAAGTTATGCGTGGTCATACATAAAAAAAAATATACGCGTTGACTTGAGAACCTCCTCCGTTTTTTTCGTCGGTTAAAAATTAAATGAAGGCAAACTATCTGTCAGTGGTAAACCCCAAATAATTCTACTGTACTTACATGGATAGGTCTTTAAATATTAATATAAGGTTTCTCAAGCTATTTTTTTATTAAGTCATTAGATTCGGATATAATCGCTCCAAAAGTCACAATAATTGTGTCTCTCTAACTTTCGAACCGTGGAATTGAAAAATATGTAAAAAGCATATGCTTATTAAATACTTTCAACGAAAATTATTTAAAAAAAGATCGGTTCAAAGGTTTACGAGTTACTTATTGCTGAAAAACTGCTTTCCTTAACGAAAGGGATGTAAGTGCCGTGAGTTCCTTACGAAGATTATTACAGCCGTATTCATAAACGACCTACAAGCTTGTTTTAACTAAAATGGCGTTAAAATTCGTTTGTCCTTATCTGTCTCTTTGACATTTGTGTTCGTAAGAAAGGGACAAAGCACATTTATTTAGCAGAGGCATTTTAAGTTTTATGAATAAGGGGGTTAATGATTAGGATTTAGGATGATTTAAGAGGGCTAGGTACAAGTAGAAGGACCCCTTCATTGTGCGTGGTCCACTACGCACTGGGCCGGGTTTTTTTTTAGATGGACTGAAGAGAACGGATCTCCGCGGCTATGGGCGCTTGAATCTGTGTAGTGGAGGCCGGCAGACTTATGTAGCGAGAACAATATGGCCCGGCCGTGGCCGCACCGAAACCCATACATACATTTAACAAAAACTTTATGAAAGTCGAAAGTAACGCTTTCACTTGCGGGACGTTATTGTATTGTGCGTCAATTGTAAAACATCCAAATTGGTATAATGAAGTTCTTTACGGTCAATTGTAGATTTATTTACAATTGGAACAATTAGGTCAAACATAATTACTTGAATCACAGTACTGGCGAGATCGCTTCCGTCTTTGATTAACCATGTACCGACGAAATATGTAGTAGATATAAAACATTCAAGTGCCAGGATGTACATTTCCGCAGTACGGTCTGTCATAATCATAAATGATAATCATGTCTGTTTATTTTATTTAATCGTGTGGCTTACATTGAATTGGGTACTATAAAAAAATATAAAAATACATTAAGAGATCTAAGCCAGTTGGCTGCGTCAGGGGGAAGGTCGAACAGATCTCCGGGGGCTCGATTACAAAATGTCAGAGGGCAGCGTTGGATAATGTGCTCCATGGTCTGGATTTCTTCGCAACATTCACACTAACTCTCCAACCCCACTTGTGCCGGAAATAATTACCGTGACCGGAGTCTATTTAGACGACACCAATGGTTACGTGGTAAGACGAAACCCGGTAACTTGGACGTAGGGTCGAGGTCCTCATGTCTGTAGGCACAGCCGATAAACATATATTATATATATGTAATATTACATACCAGTGTACCACCTCGTTCCTCCCCTTCGAAATTTAATTATCTCTGCCATTTCATCCCCTTGGCGTATGATTTTCGGGATAACATGGCCATTGTCTTTCTCCAGAAGTCATTTGTTTATTTCTAACAAAAGTCACAGGCGTAAATCGCCTATAACTGCCCCCCCTCATACTAAAAATGAACTGTTCCCCTACAAACAGAATTCAATTTAGTTTAGTATAACGTGGCCAGTTATTGAAAGGTGGTCAGTAATTAACAACTTATGCTAAAAAATAATTCAATTGTAGGTGAATAGAGTTCATTTTTAGGTATGAAGTGTCCAGTTATTGAGCGGTGGTCAGTTATTGGCGATTTACCCTATCTCCATACTAAAATTCTCTAAACCGGTTGCAACGAGAAAACGCAAACGTCTTGATTACAATATAAACTTAAGTTGCTTTGAAAAGCACTTTTGTCTCGTACAGTCAGCATCCAAAGTAACTACGCAATCGAAGACGTCAAAAGTTCTTATGTTCTTATTTACCCTAACCGCTGTGCTGCAGAGTCCTTAATTAGGAATTCATAAACTTATTACTTAAGCAGTTCTTCACTCTCAACAAACGTTATAAAAACCCTCGAGTTGCGTTATGAGATGAATATGACAATTGACGGCGTGTAGGATGCATACAAGTTTCAGTAACTAAACATCGTCCGATGGATGCAACTAACATATCTACAGTTTACTGATAGTAGTTGGAGATGCGAATAGAGGCACGACCTTCACCCATCTGTTTAATGGATGATAAGTATTTTATATCGAATTTAGTACCTAAGTTATAAAATATTTTGCTTACGTACTGGCTAAAAAAGTCCTGGCAAGACTCTGAAGTTTACGCACAAAGAGTAAATAGCGATGTACGTTTGTACCGTGCCATCAACCATAAATTCGTTTACTTCTTGGAGGTTAAGAGTTATGAAAATTGCGGTTTTACTACATTGTAAGCTAATCTTCTGATTAGAAGCTAAACGCGTATTCCGATTACATAGTTGTTGCAGAAGCTGATAGCTGCCCCAGGGAAATGAACTAACTAATTAATGCATACGTGTAACTAGGTACAAAGTCATATGTTTTTGGTATCTATAACCATAAATATTGACACTACACGATGTCGCCTGGTTTGACCTCTTGTCCCACAAAGGAGCATTGAGACACAAGCGCGCTGCTGCGTCTCCACCAACAGCGCTGTGAATGACATTTACATTTCATATATGATATTTACGTGTCATGTATGCGTGCGTCACTGTCGCTCTCATCTTGGCCCGACAAGCCACGTACGCAAGTGCCGCACTTTAATGGACGCTGCTTAAATCATATTTTATAGATGCTAAAGTCCAATGATGATGATGAACCATAAATATTAAAATACAGTTCATAAGTGCATAAATAGAGACTAAATTTTATTTTTCTTTGAAGCATTTAATATACCTATTACCTACTAATGGTTTCTAGAGGAAGAAAAAATTCAAGAGTTAACGATAAAATATAAAAATCTAAAAAATAACAAGCTCAAAGACAATTCACGTTTTCTCAAAAAATAAATCAAATTGAGGAGGAACTAAAAGAAAGTGACCACTTTATGTACCTCCAGAATTTTGCGTGATCTAAAGGAAATGAACGCTTGTCACGATTCAAAGCATCTACGTGAATGTCATTATATTTATGTACGTGTATATTATATGTGTTTAGCTAGCCAGTATTAAATAGATGCAATTACCATTTGTGGAGGCAGGCCAGGCAAGGGGGCATCCATGGCGTGTCACAAGTCTCCCCAGATGACGGCACGTTTCCCGCGGTCCACGCTCGCCAGCAGCCCCGACTGCGGGTGCCACGACACCGCCGTCACCGCGGCCCTGGAACACAACATATTTTACTACTCACGGCTACAATACTGTGCATACAACGTATACCTTCTCCTATCATATGATCTCACGAGCGATGCCGCAGACTTTAATGAAACGTTATTTTAAGTTGCGAACATAGTCTCGTTTGCTATACCATAAAGAGATCATAAGGGCGTGGGTTCATATTCACTTCGGAGACGCGATAAGAAATCGGTTTTCCGACTCTGTAATCGAATATCTGTTATATAAAAGTACTTACATGCCACTAACCAAGTATTTATAAAAATATTTTATTAAAGAAATTAAATAATGTTAATGAATTACAATACAGTTGTTCACAGATTCTGTATTGAGAGGCGAGAGACATTAGGTACGCTGAGGGGTTTCAGGTGATCAAATTGTGAAATATTTAATATTTATTTCGGTTCCAATGATGTTACTAACACTTACATATTTTAATGAATTTGAATTTGAATTTTACTTTAATGCTAATGTATTCCGAATTCGAAATTGACATGTTTTTATTTTTATTGATTTTATTTTTATTAACTTAATATTATTTAATGCAATTTAAATGTGTGTATGGATGAAAATCTGAAATAAATGACAATTTAATTTAATTTAATGATTTTCTTTTACCGGAAATTTTGAAGGAACTCGACACGAATTCAATAACCTACTGCTTTGGCTGGTTTATTTTGGAGAACAGGAAGTCCAGTTACGGGTATAGACTAGGTCGTAGCGTAGGCCATGATTTTTTATAAATATGCCCTTACGGGTAATGAGAGCAAAATACAGTCCGCTAAATATTTATTTCTCGTTTAAATAAATTTTTGGTCACGCCTACGACACAACGGATTCCTCAAATAAGGCTTTATGAAGAATTAATTCTGAAAGCTTTGATGTGATAGCGCTACTTACGAAGCTCTGGCAAGCTTTCACCGGCCCGCCAGTTTATTATTATTTATGACCTGTTCGAGCGGAATCGCTGTTCTAATAATAAAGTGTATTTAAAAGTTGTAAACATAATTTTTATCATTTGAGGGATGGCTCCTCATACGACGGATTTTATGTGTTACGTCAAGGGATTCGCAATCTTCACAAGTAGAAGATGCATAAGTTTCTGTCGAAAACTGAAAGTTTAGTACAAGCTTTTGTTGTAGACTGTATTTTTTTGCGTATTCAGCAACTACTCGTTATGAGGGTTCCAATGAGCTCAAACACGAAGGGTTTATCTAGTGTAGTTTAGGAGTTACTATGGCCATCTTCTGTCTCCATCATCATCATCATCATAACAGCCGAAAGACGTCCACTGCTGGACATAGGCCTCCCCCAAAGAGTGCCAAAGTGACCGGCGCGGCGTGGGTGGGCCCCCGACAAGGTGGACTGATGACCTGGTAAAGGTTGCGGGAGTCCGCTGGATACGGGTGGCGCAGGACCGGTCACTTTTGCTCGCTGTATAGTGCAATAATATTGCGTTGTCGCCTACCCTATATAAGTATACCAAATTTCAGCCCAATCGGATACCGGTAAGTGGCTGCACAACAAACGAGACAAGATTGCAATGTTAGTACCTAGTAGTCAAATTGTTAAATACATTCAAGAAAAATATCAATAGGCACCAATCAAAACTTGCTGGGAACACTCGTGTTCTAAGTGATAAGAGAATAACATTATTTAGTCATTTTAATGGTGTTAGTAAGGTCAAACGCACATTATTCTAGAGTTATCTTTATGAGTCAGCCAGAAACATCAAGCCGAGCCACATGGCAATGTGTCAAGGTAAATTCGGAGAAAGGACAACACACCAGCGTGTGTTAAATTACACCGGCTATTTACAGCTCCCACATGTTTCTCCTTTCTAAAATAAATGATCTCATCCGAAATAAAAAAATGTATCACTAATAGATAGGCTATATTTTACCTTGCTGCTCCTTCTGCGTTCTTTACGATTAGTAGCGAAATAAGATGACATGGAATTTCCCATATAGCGAAGTAGTATTCCAATTCTCGAATTGTATTTATACCCTGTCACTGATTTTCATAACGTAACCGCGGTGCAGCATCTTAAGCTCGAGAGAGTATATAAATGTTACGAAACTTAAATAGATATATTCTTCCAAAGCTTAGAGCCATTAGAACATAATATTGTCTTCGGTTTCCGCGATTTTAACTCTTCAAATAAAATTATTTGACCGGATTTTATTGCGTATAAGTTTTGTGTATTAAATATATACATCCCGTCGTTTCTAAACGAGTTTCGACGTTTCCACGAGTGCTGAAAAGGGATCGAAACACCAGCGACCAATCGCATTCCATATGCAGTATTGGCCATTACTCGTGAAGGCTTCAGAGAAATGCATTTCTGCTTTCAAAAGGATTCTTCGGCGACGAATAAAAAAGAGAAGAGCTTTTACTGCTCTATTGACGACCAGTTCGTAAACGGCAGTGTAATAAAGTTGTAACCAGCTTCCGCAGACAATGTAATTCTATTAGCGGTAGCGTTAGCAGAGAAGTACCAACTACATTATTGATATAAGAACTTTTTAGAAGTCAACAATATAGCTGTAAAAAAAGCAATCTAACTATATAACTTTAACTTACTTAATTAAACTGGTAAGAATAAAATCTAAAGCCGCATCATTCTGGTAATTCTTACGAGTATTGTGCTTGAAACCCACGATACAGGCGTTGCCTAACATCACTGTAATTTTTGTATGTGCATGGTTGAATCTTTTGGTATTAAACAATTTTTTTTTTTTTTTTAATTGACGACCACTTTAGCTTAGTTGGTAGCGACTCTGTCTACGAATCTGGAGGTTCCTCCTGGGTTCAAATGCCGGTAGGGAATTTATTTTGTGATGAACTCGAATATTTGTTCCTGATTCATGGATGTTTTCTATCCTACTAATATTATAAATGCGAAAGTTTAGATGTTTGGATGTTTAGATGTTTGGATGTTTGTTACTCAATCACGCTTAAACGGCTTAACCGATTTGGATGAAATTTTGCTCGAAAATAGTTCATAGCCTGGATTCAAATATAGGATAGTTTTTATCCCGGGTCCACACAGACGAAGTCGCGGGCGGAAGCTAGTGTATTATATATGTACTTATTTATCTATTTAAGTATGTATATCGTCGCCTAATACCCGTAGAACAAGCGTTGCTTAGTTTGGGACTATTAGGTGGATTTGTGTATGACTGTCCCCACTTTTTAGGGTTCAGTAGTCAACAAGGAACCCTTATAGTTTCGCCATGTCTGTCCGCCTGTCTGTCTGTCTGTCTGTCCGTCTTCGGCTTACCTCAGTAACCATTACGACTAGAAAACTGTAATTCGGCATGGGTATATAAATCAATCACGCCGACAAAACAGTACAATAAAATATAGAAATTTTTTTTTTTTTAGGGTATATCCCCTACACCTCAAGCGGGGGTGTATTTTTTTTTCGTTAAACCCATGATGTGGGGTATCGTTGGATAGCTCGTTAAAAAATATTATGGGTTTCCTAGAACCATTTTTCAAGTTTGCGAGATATTGTTCGAGTTCGTTTGTTCTAATTTTTGTTCGAGTCATGTGTCATTCCCCCCTGCCGGCTAAATGGCTATTACTGGGGATGTGAAAAAATTCGTGGTAGTAGTACATATAATTAATTTAAAAGGAAAACTATCACGGACAATTAGGCATAAGTAGTTACCGAGTAATAGTCGACCAATTTAATGTGAAACTCGTGAAAATCTCAAAAGTCGAGGTTTCGTTCACGATTGTTTACCGAAACTTAATCAATCGTAACAACATTTTGGAAACTGAATAGGAAGGAAATATTAAGTAAATGTATTGCGCTTATTATTGACGGATTTATATAATAGGCTTATTTTTGCAATTTAAGCATTATTCAAAGCAATCTAGCACTTATCAACATAATAAATATGATAATACCTATATACACTTATTACGTTAGGTTTTTATAATGTTTTAAATTTTGTATGTAGGTACCTAAATTTATATATTTTACTTTTATAACTAATCTCGATTGAATAATAATTATTTGCTGGGCCTAATTTCATACCTCCTAATCTTTCCTAATATACTAAACATCAAGTGTGCTAAGCTAATATGTTGGTAACTATAATCATGATATTTCCTAATGATTACTAAGCCTAATGATTAATGTGCCTATTGATTACTATGTTTAATGAACACTACACCTAATTTCGTCACACCTATCTGTCACTTGGCATATTAAATTTTGCTCTAATTTTTCACTAGACCTAATGCATTTTTCTTCGAAACAGTGAACTTTTCGGGTTATCTTTGAACATCATCAATTACTAGACCTAGCTTTATACATCGGCTTGCCTACATATTCTACTCTAAGGCAGGTCGGTGTAGGTACGACGACGAGCGAATCGAGGAGGATTGATAGGTAGATCTGCGACCCTACAGCGCGCGAGCCCAGCGAGCGAAGCGAGCGTGCCGCGGCAGCGGCCGGCGAAGCGCCAGAACCGACTTTATACGAAAAAATTAAAGTCATTATGAAAATTCGGGATTAGGACCAAAATAGTTAAGTAAAATGAAAATTTGGGTTTGTGATTTTAGAGTCACTATAAGGCATTAAATTATTAGGCCTAGGAAAGAATCGGTTAATTAAAATTAGTTTTAGTGAGAATTCGGTCATGAGAATTTAAATTAGACATGAAAATTATTAATTAATTACTGACATTAGGGCTAATGAATAATTAGGAAAAATTCAAATTCGGGTTTGCGATTTTAGGGGGTAGAGGGGACGTTTTTTAACACATTTGCTAGGAAAAATCCTTTTCATAAGATGAAGCCCCGAAGTTGTTTTCTTTTGTTATTGACGGCAACAGGTTTTTACTCACATATGTGTACATCGCAAAGAATTTCGAATGGCGTCTATTCTATTTATCACTTTTCTATTAATCACGAGAAAACATTTTTCATAATAACCGAACACGCATTAACATGTTTACAAATATTTGTGAAATTGCCTATAATGGCGCGCAACGCGCAACAATTTTCTTTCGTGAAGTTCGCGCAGTGTGCGCAGTGTTAAATTGAGACTTAGATGAAATCTCTAAACAGCCCATACAAAATAAAATAAATATTTTCGTATTCAATACAATTTCATGCAAAATGTTTCTATATCATATCCAAGAAGAAATAATCAATTATTTCACAAAAATAATTTAATTTGTTTACTCGACATTTGCCGAGAATGAAAAAGGAAACCCTTGCTGCAAGGAGCCAACGTGTCTTAATCGGGATATAACCATGAAACACGAGTGCCGTAATGTTATAAAACACGCGAGTTGAAAAATATTTTACTACCGCACTTTAATAAGATGCACCGATATCTAACGGAATGTAAAAAACAGAACCTAACCTATCCACATTTTATCAGTTTGAGACCTATAATATGATCTGTACCAAATCCGTACATAAAGGGATGCCTTGAGCAAAGGCCAGTTTTGAAGCAAATCGCTTTTATTCAGCGATATATCCGATATGGGAGTATTGTGATTGTAGTGCGCCCGTGACTTCACGAATATAGGCTGTCTGCGCCGGTTGTGATTGTCGGATTGCCGCTCTAAGGCGGGGGCCACAGGCAACCGGAGCGTACAGCTACGCTACATGTATCTATGAATAACAACGGTACGGTCGAGGTCATAAATACGTTTACACTTTTGCACCTTATTGCCTTGTAATAAGGTGCAAAAGTGTAAACATATTTATGACCTCGACTGTACGTTGATGGGCGTTATTTTAAAATTTATACAGGCACACGAGCGAGCTTCGGTAGCCTAGTGGTTCAAGCATGCGGCGGCAGGGGCGGTCGTGGGTTCGAATCCGATGAGTTTTTCGGAACTTATGTAACGAATATTTACCGCTAGCTATTTGGTAAAGGGAAACATCGTGGGGAAACCGGTCTAATCCCAATAAGGGTTCGTTTTCATAAAACGAATACCTATGCTAAATCTTGGGGTCTGGGGATCAACGCGGATCATGCGGGCCCCCGGGTCCTTTGGGGCACAACCGGGAATAACGCTGAGAGGATGATACATGCACATTAACAGTGCGGTGTTTTGCCATTGCATTTTTTGACGACCGGTTAGCCCAGTGACGCTGCCTACGAAGCTGAAGGTCCTGGGTTCGAATCCCGGTAAGGGCAAATAAGTGTGATGAGCATGAATATTTGTTTCTGAGTCATGGAAGTTTTCTATGTATTTAAGTATTTATATCTATTATATATATCGTCGTCTAGTACCCATAACACAAGCCTTAATGAGCTTACTATGGGTACTAGACGACGATAAATATAATTCGATTTCGGTCGATTTGTGTAAGATTGTCCCTTAATATTTATTATTTATTTATTTATTAATTATTTATTGCTACATTGGTTTATTATTTAAGTGAAATTGTCATAGAAATGAATTTCTAATTTTATATATAGTATTATAAGTAAATATAATATATAGAAGAAAGTAGGTTTTACTGAAATTAAATGAATTACCGACAGCAATGCCGTAGTTGGTATTTTCATCAATCTATACTAGTATTGTAAAGAGGGAAAGTCTGTGAGGTTGTATGTATCTGTGTAAGTTTGTACGTAAGGGGTAATATCTGGCATTACTCATCTGATTAAAAATAAATCTTTCACCAGTATACAAAATCGGCCTTCAGCCATTGCCTTGGACGCAGTCTATACGTTATCCCGCGACTCCGAATTCTCTGTAACACGCGGACAGTTAGTGAAATAAATAAATACGAGATTTATTTATTTTTTCTTTAGGAAGAGTTCGCTTCTCGCTCCGCTTGTGTTAGACCACCGCAGTGCACTGCGGCTGTGCGTCCTCGGGGTAAGGCTACCCATAAAGAAGAATTAGCGTCTGGTTTGCTGGCTCGTTTACACATACCGAACCGGGCTGCGTATAACAAGCCGCCACGAATAACCAATATGGGTAGCAGGAAGCGTCATAAACATCATGAGATCTGGCGCCGAGCTAGCAATTGTTTCCTTTCTTGTAATGCGCTTTCAATTTACTAACATTGTATTAGCTTCTTTTCTGAGCATATGAGGCCGAGGAGAGCCTGTCTATCGACCGCTTTGTGTAGTTCAAATATTTAATAGAGTATGCGTGAGTCACAGCTCCAAGAAGATTATTTCTCATATCGCAGGTCGCTAAGGATGGTAGGTACAGTCAGCGTCATATAGTTAGTAGCAGCCAAGGTAGCCAAATATTTCGGTACACGTCTTTATTACTGTGAGAATAAGGGTGTGTTACGAAATATTTGGCTACTTTGGCTGCTAACTACTAACTATATGACGCTGACTGTAGATGGTACCACTTTTACTAGCGACGGACTCATTCTGAAGAAAAGCGTTTCGGTGTTTCAACTTCTCTCTGTACCTGTCACTGTCATACTGTGTCATTTAATACTGACGAAAATTTAGAATTTGCAGAATATATTTATGTGGGGCAGGCAAGGGCGGCTAAAATTTGAATTAATTAAATTTAAAAATAACAGTTTTTATGAGTTTCACATTAAGTATCTCAATAAACGATCAGTGTTGCTGCAGATATTATTGTTTCCTTTTACTTTAAATAGGACTTTTATTTAATTTTACTTACAAATAGCGTTTTATGTACTTACTTTGAAAAGGACCTCTTAATTCGCCGACTTCGTAAGAACATACTTAAATAAATAAATAAAAATACATATTTGTTTATGAAGTGCAAAACTCCCAACGAATAACCAGGGATGGATTTATTTTTCATAGCCATAGCCTTGAGCGAAATAATCTGAAAGTTTCAGAAGGGCATTCCAAAAAAGTACTAACCTCTGGTAGGCTGGAGGATAGATAAAGCAATACATACAAAAAATAAATAAATTGCAAAATAAGTACGTAATTGGATTTACTGCTACAATGATCATAAAATATATAACATAATAATCTCATTCCCGTGGCGTCTTGATTCATGACCGCATTACACGCCTCCCGTTCGGAAACAGGTTACCCAATAAAGCAATTTCGAGAATCGTTAGGTCGTTCGCCTTTCCGGCACAAAAAGCATGCACCGAGATTAGACTAGACGATGTTCATTACTCAATAATTTGATATCGCCAGTGAACAAATCGTAGCAGGTGATGTTATTGGGATATATGTATGCGCACGCGACGCGAGCCCTCAACAATGGTGCAGGCGTTGTGAGCATTCACACATATCGATATCACTGTTGCTCATGGTACGTTACGGTCGGGGACCTGCATGCGTTAACGTCACCGTCACGGTGTTCTGTTTGATGGAGGGTGGCGTGTCTCGTTACTATCGCGATGTGCACTAAAGCATTTTTTAATTCGGTCAGACCAATATAGAGCGCTACAGAATGAATGATGAGAATTGAGAAGGAATACTTTTGTATTTGCTATTGTAAATACGCTTTTTGCTGATGACACCTAGTGTTAGTAGGCACATCAACCATCTATTGTTAGTAAAATAAGGTCACTTTTTATCTTTTCCTTCAAATTGATATCGGGTGGAGCACAATTCATTCCTAAAGGATTGATTTTATCTACTTAGGACTTACCCATGTATTCGATGTGAAAATAAATCATTAAGTATAAATAACTGATTCAGACGTCACTACCGACCCGACCTACTCTGATAGTTTCTCATGACTGCACGTCATCTATGTTGCACGTCATATTCATATAACCAAGAGAGCACTAGGGAACTTAAACCATAAAAATGGTGTGTATTTTCTCGATGGCTGTGACCCATGTTAAAGCATAAAGTTATTATCTAACTGCGTGTTTTTCACACGAGTATTAGATATGAAGTGATATGGATGTTGAAGTTAAGCGTGCTGGTAACACGCGATAAATCTGGATGTTTCCGAGTTGAACAATAAGTTAGCGTCGCACATGTTGTTGTTAATTTCGCGATCATAAAGCAAGGCCGCATGCTGAGCGCGGACAGCGGCGCGCCGGCGCTGCGCCCGCGCCGCTCCACTACACGAGCCTACAATCCGACTACATTTCCGCGGTTGTGTGGTGTGTACACGCCCGGAGACAAACCGTTAAACGGTCCTTTGAAGCCGTCATCTAATCTAAATCGTTATTGTGTCTACAAAAGGTACCAAAATCAATATTATTATTTGATACAATAATGTACTAATCCAGCCCGCCCAGCTATAAAGTTGCTATGTCAATTATCTATACGCAAGTTAACGACAATACCGTTTGATTATTCACGGAATCCTCTTGTAAGTAATAGATCTGCCGAGGTAGTCCTATTCCGTATCGAAATTATTTAAAGCTATATACCACGTGTATAACTGTCAAAGTCATTAAAAATGAATTTGCACTTAAATGTCTGTAGGCCCAAATAAACATTGTGAATCATTCGAAATCAGCATATATCTATGGCATAAGGTCATTCTGGTCCCAAACCTATATATGGAACTTTGGAAAGTGAAACAATACGATTTAATGGACACAAGAATATGATCTTTAGTTAGGGCAGCTAATTGCTTCGTTTAATTTACTGCCCACGTAAAATTAAACGGTTAAATGAGATATGAAACTTAAGTAGTTACCTGAACAAACACTGATTTTAGTGCTAATAGAGTATTGTCTCAGTGTAACTTAAATAATGAAGTTTGTGATAGGTAAATCTAATAACTACAAATGTCGCAAATAAATATTAATAAAAAAAGGATTTTGTTTTACGCCTCCCGGCAACTAAATGACCATTGGGTTGGACTACGGATTATCACAAATCATCATCCTCCTAGCGTTTTCCCGGTTGTAGCCTATAGGAACCCGGGGCCGGTTTAACACCTAACCCCTCTATCACAAATATTACATTATTATTAGTTTCCATGTAATTTGTTATTTATTGGTCGCTTTTCCGCGAATAGTGTACATATTTGTTCAGTACCTACACTTGCATATCCTTAATAATTCATTCATTTTATCTACGTGTGGTATGTACACGTTTTCTATCATCATGCGATGTTGCGATAAAAAGGAATGTATATTTGTGTGTGTATGTATGCTGGATTATTATAAACAAGCTAGAAGCTAGAGAGCTATAAGCACCCTGACACTAAAACAATTCGTTTACTCAGATGTTGGTGTACCTGTTTATGAAAAAGGGAAACTAATTAAAAAATAAAATTGTCTCAGCACCGGGGGCTCTATCGTTATTACTCATCTGGTTTTACGGCGATACCATTCCGTTCATTGATTTTCATCGATTTAGATAAAACCTAGTGTTTACATCGCAACGGCACAGTCACAATGCGAGTAAGCCGTAGTACCTAATGTTTATTTCAATATTGAATTAGTCTCGGCTATCGCTATAAAATGAGCACGCAACTTTGCATGCTTGGAGTTTGAAGTAACATTAAAATTTGAGGACAAGAATTTCTGAGCAAAGATACGCTGAGGAATGTTTCCGTGTTGCTTTGTCGCCGTGTGAGTAAGATTATTTACTCCATTGTGAGTCGTGTGCGCGAATTAGCCCGATCGTATCTCGGCAAGCAGTTGTGGACGTCACGAGCCATGCGAACAATATGGTGTATTTACGCAGATTTACTGAAGAATGGAGTCCACAGGCGAGTGTAGGGCGGGCCCGAAGCGGACAAAGCATCCTGCGACCGCGCGCCACTATCACTGTGGGCATACCACACCCGTTACAGTCATTCAACAAAAATGTTGGTATTAGAGTCGTTTATTTAACATATAAGCAAATTTCTCGATCGGATTTTTTAGATCGAGCTTGTATAGGCGCTGTAATAATTTCTTGAAGTTATAGCGAACATGAGCTGGTTATTCTATTCGTACTTGTAGTTTTTGCAGAATGCCACAACTTCTACATTGAATAAGATTGAAAGTGTCCCCGATGTAAACGGTGCCGACAAAGGTCCATCCCAAAAGTCGCTACAGTTGAGCCCAAGGGACCATTCTTTTAAAAACTTAATCCGAAAAGGGTTTTTATAGGGAAGTACTCGTAAGTTACGCAATAGGTACATGTAGTGATTGTATCTAAGCCGATTTTACCGATTATTCCTAAGCTCTAATTTATAGATCTATATTTTATTGGATAACTTCAAGGGGCCACCCACACTACGCTAGGAGTCACCGAGTATACTCGAAGACAGAATTGTAATTATAATATTTAAATTTGATATTTTTTGGAGAAATACAGTTCAGTTGTTTCATAAAAGTTTATTTTTACTAGCAGTAAAATAACAACATTCGAACCATGCTGGAGAAACTACAAATGTTTATTCCCTCATAGATGAATCTAGCAGTATGTAGGTCCGTAGAACAATTGAAGGGAGATAGTGCTTTTGCTGGTAGAGTGGAAATAAAATAAAACGACCTTAGAATAACTGTTCAATCGTGACATTTCGACTAGCGGCGCGGCTGTTCCCATATGATCACAACACCACTAGTATACATCGTATATGCATGTACAGTAGCCATCCTATATATCGAAGCAACCAGGTGCTCACAAATATCTGAACACGACTCCAGTGTCAAGGTAAGAGTGCATATACAGATGTTTTGAAAACCCTGAAGTGTACAGATATGTATGGCGAGTCTAGTTTGGCGATGATGCAGTAAAGGAAATTAGAACATTTATTTATTTGTTTACGACAGACACAAGCATAACAGTAACATTTAACATGTATAACATACAATGCACTTGTTTTGTTCAATTTCACTGCCTGTAGACTTATTGGTTATGTACCTACCATAAGCAATAAAGTTGGGCAGGATTTGTGCTCTAAGTAAGAATCAGGTTTCTTTTTGACGATATGTCCTACCTATGTCTTTTAAGGTGATCGCTTATTTTATAACGCGTCCTCGAAGCACGATCGTTGTAACATATTTCGGCAGTCAGGGTTGAAAAGGTCATCGGGGTAGTTTACCACTAGGCCACTCACTGCGCGCACTGGCACCGAGTAAATATTCTCCGTACGGTATGGGAAAGAGAAATTTGCAACGGTGAGACAGACCGAGCCAATGTTGACCTCACGATTTCAATTGTCCATGCAAAATGTTACGGGGAAACTAAACGATGTCACGAGCAAGGCAATTCTAGTTTTATATTCAAGGTCAAAAATGTATTCACTGCAAGTTTATTGCCATGGGGTCAGGTCGGGAGCAGGCGGCTACTAAGAGCGGTCACGGGCTGCGAACGCAAATGAAACATGGCCGGCTCTGCTCATTTGTCGGCCTTTTATTTGTTAAGAATTATAAACGGGTATTTATTTACATACAGTACTTAAGAGGAAGACGCATTTTAAAAATTCCTTGTGGTATTTTAGTGTTTAGTGGCTATTGGTAGTAGATAAACAAACCACTGAACGAAACGCATAGCTAATAATTTAAACACTAATAAATCTAATAATTTACGTTTTTATTAGTGTTACGTTACATATCCACACATATCCAAACCACTAGGTTAAGAAAACACGGTATTCAGACACACACGCACACAGGGTATGCCACCAAAACCTCACAAAGGTTTGCGCAGATAAAAACAACGTTACTATACAATGGATCAAGGGGCACGGTGGCTCAAGAGGAAACGATGCAGCGAATGAACTGGCCGGGAAAGGCTCAGAAACAAGGGCATATGGACCAGATCCAATTGTACCCCTGCCACAAAGCTACATTTATAATCAACTGGACCTTTACACCAAAGACCCACACCAAAGATACTGGGAGGAGATAGACACATGCAGACAGACTAAAGATTTTGTCGAAACGCGACAACAAACTCACAACCGCACTACTGAGGATACATACAAACCAACTACGCAAGATAGTTGGAATAATAACAGGACACAACACCTTGAACAGACCTATAAAAATTAGGTATCACAGACAGCCCCACGTGCAGAGCGTGCATGGAGGCAGAAGAAACAACTAAACACATTCCACTGAACTGCAAGCAGGTAGAAGTATACAGGAAAAAGCACCTAGGTCTCCAGACACACTACGGGACGCAGTAAGCAACACCAAGGCACTCACCAACTTTGTAGAGCAGCTGGGGTGGTTAGAGCAGCGCCCAGTAACCCATTCACGTAAAATAGGCACATTGGATGTCGATTTGCGGAAAATGCCCAGTATTACTAACTAACTAACTAACTAGTGTTACGTGAGTGTCTATTCTTGCATGGGAATGAGAGTGCTGGCACATGAACAAATACATATACCTACCAAAGTATGATTTTTGTTTTGAAGACGCCTTTTTAATTTCTAATACGCAACTACGCATAATACGCACTACGGTGGTCCAGCGTGGCTTGACATCGCGTGCAGGTCCTAGTGCAAAAATATAATGCATGCAACCGGATTAACCTGACCCGTCAGTAATGCGGAGCCCAGTATAACTTACAGTCTATAATATATTGGCCAGGCAAGAACACTAGATCATGTCGGCGCCCTACGGATCTCCAATACAATGCTGGATTTTAATAAATTGCCGTAAACTCAGGGCAATTTTCATATTTATTTCCTATAAAACCTCAAGGTATATGTTCTTCTAGTGATTAATGTAAGGTAGAATGGAGCTAATAACCGTAGGGAGTCTTAAAGAGAAGGGTGAGTTGCATACTCAGGAAATCTATCGGTTGATAAATACGAAACAAACTTTCGTTTGATCAATGAGAATACTAACACTACACTGTATGCATAATATAATAGAATCGTTTAGAGTAATCAGACCACCTCTACATTCTCCCAGCTGTATATCGAATTCAATAGGCGTCTTGAGTGAACACTGTGAATAGGTAACAGGCACAAATGCAATTGCAACTGCGCCAATAGGAATTTAAGTAATCGATGTACTGTTATAGATTACTACGAAAGGATTTGTATTCAAATCAAATGTTCTATTAAAGGTCGTACCTACTCCTCATAATGCAACAATTACATATTTATATGTTGCACTTTATAAGAATATTGAACGAGATACACGGTAGTGTCTTAAGCCATGTTTGATGAACTCTTTTAAGTTACTTTCGACTCTGCCTTTTTTCAATAATATTGACCTACAAAGTAGTAGCTTTGTTACTCCACAGTTTCAACAGTAATATGCGGATACACGGTGAACAGATTGCGATAGCAAACATGTTGAATCCATTATATTTATTTCATCATTAGCTTCCACCCGCGACTTCGTCTGCGTGGAGCCGGGATAAAACTATCCTATATGGTATCATCATCATCATCATCATCATATCAGCCGAAAGACGTCCACTGCTGGACATAGGCCTCCCCCAAAGAGTGCCAAAGCGACCGGTCCTGCGCCACCCGCATCCAGCGGACTCCCGCAACCTTTACCAGGCCTCTATTTAATACCAGGCTATAAACTATCTTCATGCAAAATTTCATCAAAATTGGTTGAGCCTTGAGTAACAAACATCCAAGCATCTAAACATCCAAACATCCAAACTTTCGCATTTATAATATTAGTAGGATATCAGCCGAAAGACGTCCACCGCCGGACATAGGCCTCCCCCTAGTGCCTCAATGACAGGTCCTACGCCCCCGCACCCAGAAACAGGGTACCGGGGGTCGCCGGAACCTCGGGGCCGTGCCTTTGTTGTGTTCTGCATGGGGGTTGACGACCGCGCTGTTTCCACCGAACTCCAGGGATGCTGCTGCCCACCCCCCGGTGGTCTTGTTCGTACTTTAAGGACATACCCGGGGTCATATTTATTTGCAAAGATATACCTATCTACACTAATATTATAAAGAGGAAAGATTTGATTGATTGTGTGTTTGTATTGAATAGGCTCCGAAACTACTGGACCGATTTAAAAAATTCTTTTACCATTAGAAGCCGACATTATCCCTAAAGAACATAGGCTACTTTTTACCGCGGGAAAATGGCATTCCTACTGGGAAACGGTTAATCCGTGCGAAGCCGGGCGGGGCAGCTAGTAACATATATATGTATATGAACCCTTATCGTTGACGAGGTCGAGGACAGAGCAATGTGGAGAACGAAAAGAAAAGCTAATCCCACCAACGTGTGTGGTACATAGCTAGGAAAAGAGCTAGTATAAGAATCCTTCCATGATTCGTGGAGAACCTGGCGTTTTTCAATAAATAAACGATCACGTGGTTGCAGCGACCGCGTTAGGACACAGGCGCAGTTACTAACCATGTGAGCTAGAAACTACTTGGATTCTGTCCAAAATGTCCTTGATATATGCACGGTCTACTGATTCAATGTACGTCTATTCAATTATATACCACACATGTTTGATTTCGATTTCTAGTTCTATATTTATTTATTATAGTTCTATGTTATAATATAATAAATGTTTTTTAAGAAAATCATCAAATCGTACCCATACTTGAAACCATAATTAGATTAGACACACACACACACACACACCCACACACACACACACACACACACACACACACCCACAAGTATCTACCTCAACTCTGCTGGAAAAATGGTTCTAATTCAGCTAGGTTGTGTGTATACGTATAAATCATGCTATAATATTGAAGACTTAAATTCCTGAAAAATGGATTTGAAAACCAGCATCGGAATGTATAAAAAATAACAAGCAGGTAGGTACTTTTATTTGGACATTGTCGTTTGAAATACAAACTGAGGCTGAATTGCCCGATTCGAATCCTGAAGAAATGTGATTCGAATCGGAAGCGACAAGTAAAAATAGACCCGTATTTCCACGTAAACTTAAAGGTACTTACGAGTGATCCTTCAGCGTGGCTTCAAGTTTGCCCGAGTGCGTGTTCCAGACGTAGGCGGCGCCGTCGGCCGCGCCCACCGCCAGCAGCCGCCCCGCCGGCCCGAACGCCGCCCGCGACCAGTCGCAACCCACCTTGAAGGCCTCGTGACTACGACACAAGAAAATAGCTCATTTATGACTTAGATATAACTGATGCATCTACAAGGATATCTTGTACGTATTGCATTATTTTGAGTATTAATGTTGGCCGCATTGCATCCAAGGAGTCCATTTAAAAAGCAACGCTACCGGCCACGGTAAAAGATTCAAATTCCAAAGACAATTTTATAAAAAGTCGGTCACATGAAATGATCTCATCTATACTTCTTGTCTATGGTGATGATGAAAATGTTTACTGTAGGCACATTTTGACATAGATATTTAGGGCCGGTTGCATATCTAAACACAATGTAGCGGACCGGTTAACGTTGAATATGGCGGCAACTGTCATACTTCCCATACAATGTTAACGAAGCTAATGTTAATGGACGTATCGGCCCGTATTGTGTACCTAGTTAAAGACAGTTGGCAAGTGATAAATATTTACCTTTCTCCAGTAAACCTTGATTTCTTTAGGGCTCTAGTCATATTTATGAATATTGCTACGAGCAAGTATCGATAACAGCTAGTAGTAAAGATAATGCCATACCTGAAGGACCGGACAATGGTGTTCATTCGCAAGTCGATCAGCTGTATTGTGTCGTCGCGTACGCACGCCAGTAAATAATTGCTGTCTGCAACAAAACGGTTAGTAAGTAGCTGTAATTCGATTTATAATCATGGTTTAAATGACACAGATCTTAAACTCGTGTGTGCTGCAAACTCGGGAAACAATGATCCTAGATTGCAACTCGCGGGTCCAAAGCTGCCAGGCATGTTTTTATTTAAAAATGTCTTATAGGTACTTTTTGACGTCGGTAACAACACTATGTTACTTCCCTATAATCATATAACTAGACATTGTACATTTTGTAGCATTGCCATTTAGGCGCATTGGTGTTAATGCAGAAAGTAATAACAACTTCAATCGTAGGTATTGATTAGTTTAAAGAATAGTGCTTAAATTAAACGTTACGTCACCCTTTGGTACCGTTTCGTAACTAAAGCGTCTTCTTCTTAGTCGAGTCCTCATGAGTCCATACCCCAGGGTTTTCGGAGTAGGAATAGCCAAAGAGTATGGTACTGACTTAAGAAACAGAAAGAACCTACTCTAATATTTGTTAGTTTTCTACCTATTGAATAAATAATAATAAGTCAGCCTATATACCCCACTGTTGGGCACAGGCCTCCTCTCATGGATGAGAGGGAGCGGGCAGTAGTCCCCACGCTGGCCCAGCGCGGGTTGGGGACTTCACATACACCTTTGAATTTCTTCGCAGATGTAAGCAGGTTTCCTCACGATGTTTTTCCTTCACCAAAAATCTAACGGTAAATATCAAAAGATATTTCGTACATATGTTCCGAACTTCGAGAAAGAGGTCAATCGTCGAATCCGACTCGGCTGGGCAGCGTTCGGGAAGCTACGGCACATCTTTTCGTCCAATATTCCGCAGTGTCTCAAGACGAGTCTTTGACCAGTGTGTGTTGCCAGTGATTACATATGGCACTGAAACGTGGTCGCTTACTATGGACCTCATAAGAAGGCTCAAAGTCACCCAAAGGGCTATGGAGAGGGCTATGTTGGGAGTTTCTCTGCGTGATCGCATCAGATATGAGGCTATCCGCAGCAGAACCAAGGTAACCGATATAGCCTTCCGAATCGCTAAACTTAAGTGGCAGTGGGCCTATGGCCGTTGGGGCGGAAAGGTTCTCGAGTGACGACCACGTACTAGAAGGCGCGGCGTGAGTAGGCCCCCCACAAGGTGAACTGATGACCTGGTAAAGCTTGTTGGAGTCCGCTGGATGCGGGTGGCGCAGGACCGGTCACTTTGGCACTCTTTGGGGGATGCCTATGTCCAGCAGTGGACGTCTTTCGGCTGATGTGATGATGATGATGATGTTCCGAAAAACTCATTGGTCGTGGATTCGAACCCACGACTGCCGTTTGACAGACATGCGCCTGAACCACTAGGCTACCGTAGCTTTTTACTATTGAATAAAGAATAGATTGAATAAATGGAAATATGTACCAATTACAATTACCGACGTGGAAAGATCATTCAGTGGGTTGAAATGAAGGGCACGACACCGTAGCTTAATTGTTCCAAATTTAGAAAGAATATTAATAGCTTATCAACTTTATTTTTGTAGTCTAAATAAAACTGTAAGTATCATAGTGCACAATTCGCAGAGAGGTAGTTATTGAGTAGGCGTAATATGATGATATTACAGATTAACCTCTCATCTCTTTATCTCTAATCTTTCCTAACCAGCTACAGCCAACATTAATAAGATAACTTATTTTTTTTTTATTGTGCTACGTGTTTTTAGGGTTCCGTAGAACGTACGAACCCTTATAGTTTCGCTTTGTCTGTCCGTCCGTCCGCGGATAACCTCAGTAACCGTTAGCACTAGAAAGCTGAAATTTGATACTAATATGTATATCAATCACGCCGACAAAGTAGTAAAATAAAAATTGTTTTTCTTATACGTACGAGGGGTGATCCAAAAGTAATGATAATCGGCATAAAAAACAGAAGTTTTCCGTTATATATCATTTTTAATTATTAAATACACTCTTTATTAGTTTACTTACCTACATAATATATTAAAAATGTTTTAATTTTGCTACGTATAAAAAAA
The DNA here is from genome assembly GCA_947578815.1 of Epinotia ramella. NCBI lineage: Eukaryota > Metazoa > Arthropoda > Insecta > Lepidoptera > Tortricidae > Epinotia > Epinotia ramella. The sequence goes on along the minus strand of OX388202.1, from coordinate 12,185,582 downwards.
ACATTTTGGATAGACGAAATTACGACTAGTTTTTACATCGACGCAATTGCACCGATTTTATTGACGAGTTTTCAATATCTAAGAATAAGAAGTATTAGTAAAAGAGTTGGTCTAGATTACACTGTAGGTAACTAGTTTTATAGAATTCACAAGCCTGAAAAACAGTCCTGGTACTCGGCAAGCTCGGCCAAGAAAAAAACATATACATTTGGTACAATACAATACAAATACTCTTTATTGCACACCTCACACAAACAAAGCAGTTAAAAAGAGAAACAATACAATAACATGTAGGTAGAGGTAGACAACAGGCGGTCTTATCGCTGAAGAGCGATCTCTTCCAGACAACCTTTGCTGCTTTGTTTGCTTTGCTTTGGTACTTTTTTTGCTTTGGTTTTTTCTGAGACGGCCCCACTTAATTGCTATAGAATTATGATGTATCACTCTCCCTTCGTATTTATATTCATATATTTGTAACCTAAGTTCACCCTGTTTATAAAAAAAAATAGTATATATTGATGGCCAGAAAATCCTACCTTGAACTTTGTTACGGGAGCTGTGCTTAAAAAAAACGATGACATGAGTTTAATTTATTAATTTCGTGGCATCAAAATAAATAAACTTTAAATTGTATTTTTTTTTAATTTTATTCCCACACCAGAACTTTGCCACCATCGCCCCAAACATGTAACAAAATATCCTCCGATTTTACTGACGGCAGAATATATTCCATACCATCATATTTATTTAGCTTTAAAAAAAAAACAAATGAATGAAATCTTTTTTTAAAGTTTTTAGTGTATTATTTAATAATTGCACAATAGGAATGACAATCACAAATTATCATCACGAGACCAAATCATGCTGATTATCATTACTTTTGGATCACCCCTCGTACTTCCCTATACGTAATGTGGGGAGTGTTTTTTTTTTCATTTCAACCCTAACGTGTGATATATTGTTGGATATGTATTTAAAAATGAATAGAGGTTTGCTAAAATAATTTTTTGATAATGTTAATATTTTCGGAGATAATCGCTCCAGAAGTAAAAAAAAATGTGTCCCCCCCCCTCTAACTTTTGAACCATAAGTCTCAAAAGTAGAACTATATAAAAACTTTGTAGGAAAATTATTTTGAACTTGATAGGTTGAATAGTTTGAGAAAGAAATTATATATATATATATATATATTATATATATATATACAACGTGTTAATAAAATAACGCAAAACCTGAAAACAGTTTGTTCAGAATCGAGCATAGAATGCGAAAAAAATAAAAAATAAATTTTTTGACAAGATTTATTTTTTACATTTGTATGGAGTGTTGGCCGACTGGGGCGACCTGCTCCATACAAATGTAAAAAATAAATCGCGTCAAAAATTTATTTTTTATTTTTTTCGCATTCTACTCTCGATTCTGAACAAACTGTTTTCAGGTTTTGCGTTATTTTATTAACACGTTGTATATATATACAGGGAGGAACATTTCCTTGGACTAAGCTGAAAGGACAGTGTTATATTAGTGACGTACAAACGATCTATTATAAATGTTAAGCTGGATTTAAAAGAAAAAAAAAAACATAAAAATCGAAATATTTTATCTTAGTGACAACCCTAATACTATACATAGTTATTATTTTCATTTGAAATTGACACATGTCACAAGTCACAAGAATCTTGCTGACTTCATTGAATCTGCTGGATAGGGTTGAAACATACAGTTTTTTTCACCAAAGTTTAACAAGTTGTATCTCGGTAACCGTTAGAAATATTAATATGGTTACTAGGTGAGAAGTAAAGCACTAAACCTGATCTATATCCCATTTGCTTAAAAGTCCATCGATCTGTTCCACCCAGTATATATATATATATATTTTTTTTTTATTTTTTTATTACGCAGCACTGATTTTCAGACGAGTCCTCTAGTTACGGTTTCTGACTTTTTACCAACAATGGTTACAAAGTAATAGTAAAGTACCAGTTTGTAGCTAGTTACCGTCTGGGACTTATATTCTCGTTTATAAAGTGGTTACCAATTCGAGTAACCAAACTGTACCACAGGACCGACACCACTACGCTTCAATGAAAATGCTTCAAAATTTGCCATGTCTGCACTTCGATTACATGGCATAATAAGGTAATTCTCACAATATTTGACACCTTAATTCCAATAATTGATACCCTGTTGTTGACCCCTATTACTATTTTATTTATTTTTCTTTGAAAAAAAAAAACAAATATAGAAATATATAGTTATTTACAAAGGGTAAAGAAGTTACAATTAAATATTTAAAATCTATTTCCTAAGGCATTCCCACTAGGAGGTTATGCTATGAATTGATATTAAAAGTTGAGCGCTGACCATTGGGATCTTTACCTTACGTAGTATATTTTTCTATTATTCGTTTTATGGCGGCCCTGGTATTGAGGTAGATATGATCTGATCTAGAATCTGAGTAAGGAAACTATACTTCACAAACCAATAGTTATGTATATTCCTTAATGGGTTTTACGCGTACAGTAGCCGGCAAACTTCTTGAGCATTAGATGACGTGGTGGGAGAAAGTGTACGCATCCTACACTTATGATTTTTGAAGTGAAAACTTCTTTAGCGGCGCTGAGCACTTTTTGGGATGGGGAAAAATTGTTAAATACGCGACAGGGTTTTGTGACGTCAGATGTGAAGGAGGTCACTTTTTGCTGCTTGCCGATTCGACTTCATTCAAAACTGAACGCTATTCGTAAGAGTATAAAGCCGTTAAACACTTTTTGCAATAGCATATTCTGCAAATAAATTTGTAATAATACCAACGCGTCCTTCACCGTTTTGCTATTGAGAAAATTCGAATAGTTCGAATTTGGGCGTTATTCCTGAAGAGATAAAGCTTAGAAAAATATTTACCAACGGCAAAAACAAATTGATATTTTGGTCGCCACCGTGCACCGCCATCTGCTGTTCTTGCAAATTCGAATAGTTCGAATTTAGACGTTATTCCTAAAAAGATAAAGCTTTGAAAAATATTTGGCAATGGCAAAAACAAATTGGAATTGTGTTTGCCACCGCCCGCCGGCGCGCCGGACCCCGGCACCTTTGCGACGCGGCGGCGCGTTGGGCCCGTCGCACCCAACGCGCCCGCGGGCCGTCCGCCTAAATAATTGATAATTGTTTATAAATTTGCGTCAAATTCATTTTTAAGGTAAGATGTCACGTGACCTGATCGAAAAACTGTTATAATGTTATTGAGTTTTCACTTCTACCGGCACTCCCGGAGTGCAACCCGGTCTTTTTTTTTTGTGTGCATGTGTCATTTTAACTAATTATTAACTACTCGCTTTGGAGTGTAATAAAAATAAAAAATAAACATCGTTGACCATTTTTAGGGTTCCGTAGCCAAATGGCAATGTCAATCGTCATGTCTGTCTGTCTGTCTGTCTGTCCGTCCGTATGTCACAGGCATTTTACTCGAAAACCATAAGGTGTAGTTTTGTAATTAAATTACAAAAAAAAAAATTTCATACATAAAACTGAAAGTCAAAAAAATATTTTTCATTGCAATCCTACGTGTGGCACATCAATCGATAGGCCTTTCAAAATAAATATAAGGTTTCTCAGCAATTTTTTTTGATTAAGTGAATAGAGTTGGAGATAATCGCCCCGAAAGTCTCTAAAATTGTGTCCCCCTCCCTCTAATTATTGAACCGTGTATTTTTAAAATATGAAAAAAATCATGGATAGGGCTTATTAAATTCTTTAATTGAAAAATATTTCGAACAGGATCGGTTCAAAGGTTTTCAAGAAATTTCTAAAAAACTACCTTCCTTAAAAAAAGGACGTAAGTGCCATAAGATTTCAGTAACAATACGACCTTTTTAATAGGCACGGAACCCTTCGTTGTGCGTGGTCCGACACGCACTTGGCCGCTTTTTTCTTGCCTGTGTTTTTTTACAACTACGTTACGCCCAAAAAAATGCTCCAGATGTCTTTTTAGGTTTTCACACATACGGGTATAATAGAGATATGATTTAGTTTTTCCATTGGTGTCTCTATTAATTCTATTTATTATCGTATGCACGAACTCCTTTTTAGGGTTCCGGACCCATAGGGTAAAACGGGACCCTATTACTAAGACTCCGCTGTCCGTTCGTCTGTCTGTCCGTCTGTCACCAGGCTTTATCTCATGAACCGTGATAGTTAGACGGTTGACATTTTCACAGATGATGTATTTCTGTTGCCGCTATAACAACAAATACTAAAAAATAGAATAAAATAAATATTTAACGGGGGCTCCCATACAACAAACGTGTTTGCCGCTTTTATAGAAAATGGTACGGAACCCTGCGTGCGCGAGTCCGACTCGCACTTGGCAGGTTTTTATTTATTCTCTATGTGCTAAGTGCGTGTAGCTATCTGATTAATATGGTAGTCGTAGTTGTGGTACCAATTTTTGGTACGTTGTATATTTACATAGTATGAACGTATATTTTTTATATTATAGTTATTCTTCCCATTGAGTGAACGGATACAGGTAAATGAATTCTCCGTAGATAACAAAACCGCGCGGAGAGGTTGGCAGCTAAGTGTTCCATTAATCTTGGTGCCAACAGTCATGCCCCACAGCTACATCGGGTAAAATTAAGGACACCACTGTACACAATATTCGAATTAAACATAAAAAAAACATAATTGAGCAAACACCATGATTTATGCAGTGTAGTTACGGGCGTTAATACTGATCTCGATTCTAGATAACATACTTTTAGTTAATGTTTGTAGATGAAAAGAATAAATTGCTACCAATTTACGTGCGGCATTTGAAATGATTCACAACTCTATCATAAATGAAGTGACCGCTTCCGTTATAGCTTGATTAATGTCTTTATACGGGAGAACTGGTGGAAAATAAGATTATTAAGAAAGTTCCCGCACGAGTAATCAGATAGTTAGCCATAAAGCAAAATTTATGGGAATTGCAACTGTCATTTATGTACAAACTCAGCCTGCGTCAATATAAAGGGAGGGAACATTATGCGTGTTCATTAGTCTGAGATCAAATGCAATAAGTTTCTCAGGAACAGCTTTATTCTGCCATACATTGCGGACTGAGCGTACAGGTCGACACACGTAAAAAGAGCTCTGGCGGCCATACATTTAATATGGCGCGCAGAGCTCTTTTTAAGTGTGTCGACCTGTAACAAGATTAATAATGAGTATGTATGTATACATAGGTAAAATAAATACATGTATGTAGTATACCGATTGTGTTTTTGTAGTTCAGCTGGTATATTATTATATTACCAAAATAGTATCTATACTATAGTACAAACAAATATCCAAACGACTTGATGTCATAATGGTATTATAATATCAAGTTGAAGTTACCTACCTATATACGAAGACATTCGTTAGGTTTTTACCCTGCTGAGCAACTAGTAATCGTTATAATATAACGTTTAACCTAAATTTCTATAATAACGTGGTTCTCAAATGGAGATTTATTAAATAAAACGTAGACGATGAACCTTTCATTAGTCGTCCATCATTACAAGGGGTAATTGGATATCTTAAGGTCACGCTGCACCGTTCGGGCAGCGAAGATGTAATCGATAGCCAGTTAGTTAGTTTTGGCATGTTTTGTGTGATGCGCCGAAACGACCGTTCGATTATAGAGGTTATTTAAGTGTCCTATTCATGGTCCAACATGGCAGCCAACCTATCTATGAATAAACAAAAATGAATGGCAAACGTAAAAATGCAATACGTGCTAACTATACGTGTAAACTGATGACAGTGGCCATCCTACTGCGTAATTCTGTATAATCCTTCGTCCTTCTGCCGTAGAATTTTAATTTACAGACAGTAAGGGATAGGTAGGCAGACGTAATTATGGTACTTACTCTCGGAAGTAGTATTGATTCTTCGATAAGTAAACAAAACAACACGAAAATACCTGGCCAATTGGCCCATGCGCAGTGTAGGGTTCCGTAGTTGCTCTTTATTACATCGACATGCGCGTGCCAACTAATCATTGCGGTTACGTCGCCCGAATTTGAAGCAAAGTTGGCCTTTTTAAGTAAATTTATCATTATTCTTCCGTATTATTCCGCAACAAACGTGTATTATTTCAGCCCAAAGGAATCCAATCCACTTCCTCCATGATCACGATGTACCCTTTGTTCATCGCTTCGGTTCCCTGTGATTTATTTATTTTATTTATTTATTTATTTATTTATTGACAAATACATTTACGTGACATTACAGTAAAACCAATGCGTCACGAAACTAAAAACAACAAATAATACTATTTAGGCGACGAAACGGCGTGGCCCCGTTGCATCGTCATCTCCGGTGTAGGATTCGGCAGGTTGCCCCGGAACCGTCGAAACACGACACCCTTCGGCCAGAAGTCAGCACATGCGATGGTCTCCTGCAGCGGCCGCGGCACGCGCACCACAAACGAGCTGAAGTGCATATAGTGGCGCTAACGCAGCTGGAACACCCTCAGCGAGAAGCCGGTCTTCTGACGAACGTACTCCACCACATCATGAGCCGTGGCGGTGTAATGCAGGCGCGATACATATAACGCCTTGCTCGGTGTGGCACAACCCGCAGACCGGAACCAACCAGTCCTCGACACCATTGTAAACCCCTCCTTATCCACCTCGGTGCGCGGGGGCTTCTCCTTTGGAGGGACCCGAACTTCACGCGCTCTTGAGGGCGCGTCTCTCCGGTCGGCTGCGACAGACCGACCAGCTACGGCATCAGCATAGCGATGACGTGATTTAGAGGATGGGGCGGGGGGAGATCGTTTACAGAGACCACACTGCGTATTCCTATATATGAAGCTTTTTGCCACGTGTACAGGTTGTGTGTCTTTTCCAAGAGTAGAGAAGAATTTGCTAAAATATCTTTATTAAGAGGCTGACAACACCCAATTTTGTTGAACTGGATGTTATTTAAGCAGTTTTTTAAGAAAAACTATTTGTTCTAGCACACTAAAAAAAATATATGTTAATATTTCCCATATTTCAAAGACCGTGGACGGACTCGATACATAATTGGACGAAATCGGCTCAATAGAAAATAATTGCAAAGATTGGTCTTAAAATCATCATTAAACGGTTCTGTCTTTATTTTTTTGACGTATGGGTCTGCAATTAAAAACATGAAGTCAACATATTCATACCTAAACCGCTAACGAGTTATGTTTCACAAATGGTCCACAGTTTTTTTTATATCAATAATTATCTACTATTATATTATCTTCAAAAGCCGGGCCGCCCAGTAACACTCGCTCTCGTTTACTCCGATACAAATAGCAGTGTGCGCGCTATCCCAAATCCTCAAGGGCATTTTGGTGTTGACAGCGTCTTAATCTGATATGTGATAGTAATTACTAGAGATCGGAAATTCGGGAGCTTTTATACCTAAACTTCGGCCCCAGTACCTACACCGCGTTGTTGTTGAGTAGCATGGAGGCGGACTCAATTAAATTTTACTATTAAATTTCCAGGGATTTCCCGGAATACCGAAAATTAGGATAACATGAACACATACGTATTAAAGTATTTAAATAAACTATTTTAGTTGTTCCTATTTACAAAATATTATTTAATTCACATATTCATTTAACTAACAGTTAGATAACATCAAACCAAAATTGTTTTGTAACTTTTATTAAAAATAATGGTACAAACCTAAGTATCTCTGTTAAATCAATAAATTAAAACAAATGTACATAGCCACACAAAAGTGAATAGGTAATCAACCTACAGCGACACACGTGGTATTTTTGCATTTCCGTCCTTGTCTAATGTATGTCGTTAAAACTGTTTACCAACGTGTATGTTGACAAAAATCGCTGAAAATAGTCATAACCTAAAAAAAAGGTAGGCTTTACATAATGCTTTATACAATCCCGGAACTTAAATAATTAAAATATTATTTTTAAGAAGCCGACTCCATACTTGCTTCGCTTTTTCCGGGATTTTGCTAGGTTTAGGTATAAAAGCTCCCGAATTTCCGATCTCTGGTAATTACTCTAATTAGGTTTAAAAGCAAGTAGGATGTGTATTATGAATGGGGCACTTTATGCCGTGCGGTCCGAGGCTCGCCGCGACCGCAGCACGCTGCGTCTGGTTCGGCCGTCACGCGTAACTGTGAACCGTCTCCCCATTCATTTGTCCGTCGTCTGCTCGCCGGCGACGAAATCGACGTGATTTAATCAGTCTCCAGCGAGTCCCGCCACTCCGTTTGATTGAAGGTATCAATCTCAACGTTTCGTGCGCCCCGTTACGGACAAAAAGGGATTGATCGGACGCATAACGCTTAACGGAAACCGCATCGCGTACACGTCACGTTCTTGTACTGACACAAATACCGAAACCTGCGCTTAGCCGCTCATTCAATTAACAACGAATGTTAGTCTTAACTCTATTGGAATTAACAAGCCGTTTATGGCACGTAACTGTTTTGCGTTGATATATTACACCTGTCATTAGTACAAAAACACGAATGGTTATCCATTAGAACCCTAAGGCGCTTATTAATATACATCACACAAAAATTTGCTTACTTCCTTGTATGTGGCAATTATTTTAAATTTACATGGTGGCTGTAGAAATTAGAATTTTTGAAATTTACGATTCAAAAGATAGCAATATTTTTAAATGAATATGAGTATCAGTTTATTTAACGTTTCTCAAATTTTAAGTATATTTCAATCATTTCTATTTATACCAATTTACAGACCGTTTTTTTATGGTTGTTTAACACTTTTACTACAGAGCAAGAGAGACTTTGGAGAAGCAGCGGCCGGAACAGAGCGGCGCTCCTACCCTAGTGGGGTCTATACCCCACGAAACTACAACCTCGCTCTTTATGTATCAGGGATGGTAAAGTATACCTCCATTGAGACCACATAGCTGATTACGTAACTTTTCGAACATACGTTAAGACAACTCAACTGTCATTTTTCTATACAGACAATTACATTTAGATCTACCCGACGACGTACGTACAAAGCGTTACGTCTTCAACCAGCAGAAGGATCTCTAATAAAATATTCATTTTACTTATTACAAGGCCCAATAGTGACTTTTTATCATGGTAGTAGTAGTAGGTATAAGTGAGTGTAATAACATTATGTAGTATCATACGAACTTATTTTATCATGGTAGTAGTAGTAGGTATAAGTGACTGTAATAACATTGTGTAGTATCATACGAACTTATTTTATCATGGTAGTAGTAGTAGGTATAAGTGACTGTAATAACATTGTGTAGTATCATACGAACTTATTTTATCATGGTAGTAGTAGTAGGTATAAGTGAGTGTAATAACATTGTGTAGTATCATACGAACTTATTTTATCATGGTAGTAGTAGTAGGTATAAGTGACTGTAATAACATTGTGTAGTATCATACGAACTTATTTTATCATGGTAGTAGTAGTAGGTATAAGTGACTGTAATAACATTGTGTAGTATCATACGAACTTATTTTATCATGGTAGTAGTAGTAGGTATAAGTGACTGTAATAACATTGTGTAGTATCATACGAACTTATTTTATCATGGTAGTAGTAGTAGGTATAAGTGAGTGTAATAACATTGTGTAGTATCATACGAACTTATTTTATCATGGTAGTAGTAGTAGGTATAAGTGACTGTAATAACATTGTGTAGTATCATACGAACTTATTTTATCATGGTAGTAGTAGTAGGTATAAGTGACTGTAATAACATTGTGTAGTATCATACGAACTTATTTTATCATGGTAGTAGTAGTAGGTATAAGTGACTGTAATAACATTGTGTAGTATCATACGAACTTATTTTATCATGGTAGTAGTAGTAGGTATAAGTGACTGTAATAACATTGTGTAGTATCATACGAACTTATTTTAATCGACAAATGTACGAGAGCAACTTTAAAAGAAATAAATTTGATAAAACAACGTTGAGATCTTACCTCTACTCAGGTCTAGTGATGTGACTTTTCCCTGAAGTAGTATGTGGTTTGCAGACATTTCGGTGCGTATGTCCCAGAACCGTATCCTCTTATCGAAGTGTCCCGAGATGATGGTGGAGCCGGCGCCGTCTGACGTCACCAGGTCGTTGCACGACGACCCCGCAAACTTTGTCTCTGTACCTGCAATGTTATAATAAGGCAGGTCAAGCGTGACCAGTCTTTTAGCTAAATGGATGTCCGGACCGATATCTCGTGGGCGTATTTATTGTTATGACGTCTTTGGTACTGTGAAGTTGATATAATGCACATCATTTAATCTGAAATTGATATTTGACTGAGTTAAGTTAACCCATCACAGTAACACAGCCATCAGCCGTTCCGTTTTTCCTCTTGACACACGTAGCACTAGTTAGTAGTTAGTTAGTATATATAATCATCTTCCTACAATCTACACTCAATAGCAATGGAAATAAGTAGGTACTTATTATTTTATTAAAAAAGTGACTATATAATAGATTTGTTTTTAGACCAATCACTTTAATCCGTTGCTGAGCTGGACAAGAAATAATAATCCTTTTTCAATAACTAAATATTTTTATTAACTTGCTAAAACCGGTTCGATTCTAATCCGACCGTCAAAAAAACCCAAACAGAAATTGATGATCAACAAAAAAACATTTAAAGATACACCAACATACGGTAACATTGTTAAGTGTTATAAATCAATCTTGGATGTCGATAATTAAAGACAAGTTTTTACTAATTATAAGATTTTATACTTTGTTATCTTGTTACCGAAGAAGGGAGATTGAAATTCCGAATACTTTTGTAGGTATGACTTAAGGATTATACTCGGGTCTGTAATACATGATTTAGAGAAGTACTACATAACTGAACCATATCTTATCCATACTAATATTATAAATGCGAAAGTGTGTCTGTCTGTTTGTCTGTTACTTCTTCACGCTTAAACCGCTGAACCGATTTAGATCGAATTAGGTATAGAGATATTTTGAATAAAGGGAAGGACATAGGATAGTTTTTATCTCGGATATCATCCCCTAAGGGGGCGAAATTGGGGGTGAAAGTTTGTATGGAACTACGATATGAACGAGGTCCACGCGAACGGAGTCGCGGGCAGAAGCTAGTACTTATTTCATAATCTTAAAACCCAGGGTGAATGAATAAATATTCAAGTTTAGTTTGTATAAGTCAGAGCCAACTTACGTGTAAGATTATAAACACGGTCCTTTCAACTTACGGTGTCATACACCTACACCGGATTTAATTTAGAATCAGTAGAGGGTATGTCCGGAGACACGAGGTTGCCATGGGCAACTGAGAAGAAAGACTTGCTAAGTGTTCATATACAGGGTGATTCAGGAGACATGAGCAGGATCAACCCTACACATACAGTTAAGTGAAGAATCACCCTGTATATATTATATATTGGGTCTACAAACGTGTGTGTGCAGAAATATTTGTGAGTCTATGTAGTATTTTTCTTCGCGTTGCTATATCTTTACCTTGTAAAAGTTGACCTCCCGGGACTAACCGACTAGTTACCGATGTTTTAATTGGACGTTGCACATGAGAATAAATTGGTGCTTATAATGATCAATGTTGGCACAGGAGGAAGCGTTGATTGAGAACCTTTACGCCGGACAACGTAGGATCGATAGGCTTTTTATTTATTTATTTCATCTTTATTGCACAAAAGAATATCTTATGGTACAAAACGCGGAAGGCGGGGTTTTAGTGCGTTTACAACAGGAAAATTTTCAAAAATACCTTTTTTTCTAAACAAAAATACAGGCGTTATGAACTACTTATCGACTATTGTTTGTACTTAGGGATAAGAGTGCTTAAATTTAGCTACATTTGTAAACCCTTACTTTTAATTGCGTAGAATTCTGACGTATCTAGAGGTATGGCAAGTGAAAATTAAAGAAGTAATATTTATTATATACCTACGAATTATTATTTAAATATTTGCATTTACGAACATATTAATATATTTGGATATAATAATGTATTAAGCACTTTTCTGAGGAAAACGAAAATTCTTGTGGGCATCATTTTGACGATTGACGATTGGCATATATTGCAAACCTTTGCTCTTAGATTTTATTATTATGATATTAGGCCAAAATGGTGGACTGATGACTTGGTAAAGGTTGCGGGAGTCCGCTGGATGCGGGTGGCGCAGGACCGGTCACTTTGGCACTCTTTGGGGGAGGCCTATGTCCAGCAGTGGACGTCTTTCGGCTGATATGATGATGATGATGACTTTTGTATTACAGAAACTTATCATTTGGTACACAAATTACCACTGCGTTACCAGTCCCCATGACCCCTCCAAAATAATGTCTACTGCGTTACCAAACAATAGTTTTTTTTTAAATTGAGCCCATTTATTTCGATAATAGTCATCATTCGGGTTGCCATTCTGAATTAGAAAATAATGAGTTTTTTAAACATTATCCAAATAAGTAAAAAAATATGCGGTAAAATGTACAAGGGACGTTTTTATAGGCATCAAAAAGAATTTTGGCCTATTTATTGGATCTGCCAATATTTTTATTTTTTTATTAATTCATTGTATTAGGCAAACAACACATAACATTCATTAAATAGATTGTAGAAAATACATCAGGGGTTCTGGTTAAAAAAGCTAGAATATGAGCAGAAAAGAGCGAATGAATTGATTGCAATATGTGACGAGTATAATGACGAATTCAGGTTCGTTACCCACACAGTTTACGAACACATGCTCACACATATGCAGTGCTTGTTTATATGCCGTATAAAATGCCAGGAAACACTGACATTTGACTAGGGTCGTCCGGCGTAAGGGTTCTTAAACAATAAAAGCAAATATTAAGTAGTAGAAATAATGGTGGCGGAAGGCAGTAACAGATGAGCGACTATTACTATTAAACATTTTTATTACCGACATAAGTACAAGTATACAATGCTTGTTAACGGTCCGGATACTGGTAGCGAGAATTGCACTAATTGAATACCTGTTCGTGTATATCATGAGCGGTTTTATAACTTAACTTAACATTATAGACCGTAGACAAAGCACTCGGTCTTCATTTTCAATTCGAGAGTTTAAAATAAAGCCGTTTGTCTGGTAATTTGATTGAATTGTTCTTTCTTTATTTTAACAGGGTCAGATACCGGGCCAAATGCGGGTCATTGAGATTTATTTCTTTAAATTAAACGTACAAAATAGCATTGGTAAAAGTATTTGCATGTAAGTACATAGTTTTGAGGCACAAGAAGGAACGCAAAGCACGTCCTGAGCGCAAGTGAACATTTTTAACCAAAAATGCAAGTAACGCGGCGCACACGACCGGCGCATACTCCGCTAATGATGACTGATATTTGAACGTCAACTACAAATTAAGACAGAATTTACAAATCGTAGACTTCTTTCCTTTACTTTCATTGCGTACGGTTATATTCTTAGAAACTGTACATATGAGTTAGGAATTTGGGTAAGGCCGCGGAGCGTTTCAACCTCCGCACTTTTATGTAACGCTTTATGGAGGGCCTAGCGTGACAAAATCACCAAGTTTGTATGAACACAAATAAGCTTGCTTTTCTACTTGCAATATATATTGAAACTAAATACCACCATTAGGTTTTATTCACCAATAATAAGAATAATAAATATTAGGGGACAATCTAACACACATCGACCTAGTACAGTCAGCAGCATATAGTTAGTAGCAAGTAGCCAAATATATCGGAACACGTTTTTATTACTATAGGAATAAGGAAGTGTTACGATATATTTGGCTACTTTGGCTGCTACTACTGTGTGCTGACTGTACCAATTTCCCAAACTAAGCAAAGCTTGTACTATGGGCTATGGGTACTAGACGACGATAAACATACCTACTTATACGGATAAATAAATACTTAAATACATAGAAAACATCCATGACTCAGGTATAATTATTTGTGCTTATCACACAAATAAATGCCCTTATCGGGATTCGAACCCAGGACTTCTTGCTTCGTAGGCAGGATCACTAAACTAGGCTAAAGCGGTCGTCAATAAATCGTTACATAAAAGTCTGGCGGCTAAAACGCTCAGCGGCCTTACCCATTTACATAATAGGGCACACGTCGATCGAATGAGCAAGATTGGATTGATTTATAATTTGGAATTCGTTCATACTAAATATAAATAATTAGTATAAACGAATTGCTTTTCATATTCAGCGCCAACAGTCTCGTAGCGCTACGCGCGTAGCCGATAACACGCGTTTCATGACATGCAGCGAAAATTGTCTACGGGCAGGGAAACTGCGTAGAGGGTTCCTGACCCTTAAAATGTTATGGGTTAAAAATAGACTCGAGCTAACAAAAGTTGTCTGTCCTGTTCCCAAAAGATAGACATAGAAGGTGTATTATATCGACATATACAGAACTCGACAAAATGTTTGCTTATATATAAATTTAGTTTGTGTTGACCTCAAAGACATCTCAAAAGTATTAAATAAAATACAGTGTGGACAAATACTGACACATTTTACTCCTCAGGTCCCATATCTTGAGCGTCCGGTCGTGGCTGCCGGTGATCACCTTGGTGGGCTCCCCCAGGAACTTCGCCGCCATCACCTTCGCGCTGTGACCGGTCAACGTGTGCTGCAGACAATGTTAATGTATTGTCATTATTACTATTAGTCGTAAACGCATACTTATTGTTTGGATAGGGTTCTTTATCAACTATATTATACGCACGGACGGTGGCGACGCCGACCGGTTAGTCTAGTGGGTAGTGACGCTGCCTACGAAGCTGAAGGTCCTAGGGGTTCGAATCCCGGTACCTAAGGGCAAATATTTGTGTGATGAGCATGAATAATTGTCTCTGAGTCTTGGATGTTTTCTATGCATTTAAGTAATAATATCCATGAAATATATCGTCGTCTAGTACCCATAACCAAGCCTTATAGAGCTTACTATGGGGCTAGTCCGATCAGTGTAAGATTGTCCATTAATATACATATATAATAATGTTTAATATATTTAATACAGGCACTAATCGAATGCTGAGGAGATTTTTGTTGGAGTAAGAGTTCTGTTAGTCCTCAATGTGCTACTCCAAATTACTGCTACTCAGGGCTCGTAGCATACGCGCTGCGGCAAATTACGGCAGCGTAGCACTACTACATGTACAAACGTATTGAAATACGAAGAAGTTGCAAAGTTTTCGCGGTAGATTTCGCAACAAACCTCCCTAAGGCGTAATTAAAAGAGTGATTGAAAAATTCATGGCGACGAGTAGGATCCGCGATAGCACAGTTGGAAAGAGTAATGCCTGGAATGCAAGTATCGCGGATTCAAACCGGAATAAATTTTCACTTAGATTATAATTTCGTTAGTAGACGTCTCTGCTAGGTAAACATGTACAGATATTTAAATATGAATGGGTGTTAAAGCGGTGAATGCGGTTATAAAGTGACGGATTATTTGTCAGACAAAAATGTTGGGGATTTAGATTTAAGTATTGTAACGCCGAGTAAATAATTGAATACCGGTTTTTATGTATCAATGGAATATTGGTATACGGTCCGTGATATACGATACTTCATTATTTACACACGTCTTATAATTATAAATATAACAAAATCTAGCCTTGTGTGCTAATAAAAGTCACAATTGCAAGGGCTACTTAACTTATGTACCTACTTGTTAGTCCGACATGGGGTATAAAATACGAGTAGGTCGAGTACCTATTACTTGCGGTATTGAACTTGATTGTAATATGTTTTTAATGTTCAACTGGATCTTGATTTATCGGCTGTTGCAGAATACAACCGTGTTGTTAAAGTGAGTTTAACTGAGGAAAGACGTAATAATTGTGTTTACGGCTGTGTTTCCCTGGATGATCATTTCCAGGTTATGACTACCTGTATGACCATTAATTACTTTAAATACGATCAGCAAACACAACAGGCTATATCAATTAAGGCTTTTGTGAATGGTATTTACGTGAATATGGGCGCAGTTAATCTAATCGGAACTAACAGGGGAAAGCTGTTGTAGTGGATATTTCGTATTTTACCTTTATTTCACTCGATATTAGAACGATTTGATTAATACTCGAAAATCTGCTACATTTATTCAATATTCATATGGATTAAATAAGCAATTTGTACCCGCTGCTCGAGGACATGGTATATTTGTCGCAGGCATATTGTTATTACGATACTTTCTACAATATAGCGGCAAATTACATTACAGCTACCTGATTTACAAAACAGCGCGGTTTTGTAATTCGGCGGGTTGACGGTTAGTCAGATTGAATACCGCTGAATGAAAACTCGCTGGATCATCAAAGGGGAGGCCTTTGATGATCCAGCGAGTTTTAGGTACGACGAAGAGCGAAGCAAGGAGTGTTGGGTAGAACTGCGACCCTAAGACCCCTCACGCACTAAGCGGCTTGCCGTGCGGTTGGACAAAACATATGAAACCGCAAACGCAAAACCCCTACGTACTAAGCGGTTGCCCGCGGCTAGCCACTTAGTGCGTACTAGGGCTAAAACATGTTCTGGCGCTTCGCCGGCCGCTACCGCCCCGCACGCTAGCTTCGCTCGCTCCACCCGCCGCAGTACAAAACGGCCCTCTTTTGTAAAACAGGTAGCTGTAATGTAATTTGCCGCTATATTGTAGAAAGTATCGTAATAACAATCCCGCTAATATTGTGTTGGATTCCGCCGAACACCAGAATCCATAGCCATTCTTGACGTATTAATTTGCATTATAACCTCTGAGACTTGTTCTTTTCACCGTGGCTTCATTACTGTTCCACATTGAGATTCATAGAAATTGTTTGATTGCACGTGAAACGTCCTTAAACTCACTGCTTACACACATATTTATCACGTTTTCTTTGTTTGAATAATTGTTATCGTACATTTTAGTGACGAACTTTCTGTATTCTACGCCATTGTTGTTGTTATGTCAGATAGCGCCGCGAGTATTAAAAATAGGAACTAAAATTTTCCAAAGCGGCGGCTAATGACCCGCTGTATTACATTACCGGCTAGTCGTATTGAAGAGTGATTAGCGCCGAACACATTCCAGTGGATTTTCATTCAGCGGTTTCAATTCGCCTGATAGTCAAGGCGCCGTATACAGCGCCGTAAACAGCGCTGTTTGGGAAATTTGGTTTTAAAGAGCATACACCAAAAATATAATAATTAATCTCATGAACTGATTTACGCGTAACCTATCGAGATCAAACTAGATAGGAAGTACATTTTTAAGATAGAGTAGCATAACAAGTTTTCAATTAGCCTACTGCTTGATGTTGCCATTTGCGTCTAGCACGGCTCCCGGGGCCACGACGAACGATTATTGGCCTCTGTTTACCGGCTCGTTATCTTCGCACTGACCTAACTCACGGCGACGAGAGCCGCTCCGTGGGGTGCCGATTTTCAATACAAGAAGGCCGTAGCCGTCCATAATAGCTGCGCCGAATCGAATGAAACACCGCGTGGCGTCGATTTGCATCTTAATTGACTGTTAATTAGTGCTACTTGAGACTGATATTAACTTTAAGCAGACATACTTAACGAATGGTTTCATCCAGTTTGCTAATGGAACCGTTGTGATTCTTAAATGAACGACTCACGATCTGCAAGCTTCCTGAACTAAGATAAGTAGACTAAGTCCCCGCGTACTTGTATAAATACAAATTCAAATCGAGTTCCATATTCAAAATCGCAAAAACGAATCGGAGACTCACGAGGATAACGCATCTTAGCGATGCAATGTAACAGAAAACACCAGAGGTCATCGCAGCTACAACTCGTACCTAAACCTCAGGAGGAGGCGTCGTAGGTGGCGCTAGCCTCAGCAACGCACCGAGCTTCATTATTTATTAGATAATAAATGTTAACTAGAAATCACGTCGTGATAGTAGATTTATAATGTGACTGTTTATACAACATGACAGCTTTGTAGTTATACATGCCTGACACGCTTGAAATGTCTCCATAACTCTGTGCTAATGTGCGAGCGGGCGGTTGACCCGCTCTCGCCGCTCTTAATTGCAGACAAAACACTCCGTTATCGTGCGGCGCGGTCAACAAGTTTCATTCCGTTTATGTGGAGTAAATACTAACATAAACAAAGCGCGCGAACGCATAACGCAACGGAACAGCGCTCTGCACTCGCCGCCTGTGTGACTTGCCGCCGCGCGCATGCAAATATATTGGTGGGGCGGTCGAGCTACCGATTTCCCGCCCGCCTAACGATTACTTCGCCGGGCATTTACCGTTTTTCTAGCCTCATGTCATGTAGGTACTTCATGCTAAGCTTTTATGTACCGCTAGCCCTTCTTTAGTGTTAAGCTATCATTATGCACGTAATTAATTGAAAATCCAGCATGTTATAACGGTAACGGTGTCCACAAGTAGCCTAATGCGGTTTACCTTCTAGATGCTTTTTCTTTACCTTAAAGCCATGGTAAATACAAAACCCAAAAGAATTATAAAAAACAACGGTAATAAACAAACGATGAATATCACATTCCGTAAAGGGGACCGATTTCTGACTTTCGAGCGCTCGAAAATTAAATACCACTAATTACGATTATAGAGTCAAAATCAAGGCACTTACTTTCTACCGATAGAGTTCAATATGAGTGGTCCAGTACCACTCGTTTTTAGGGTTCCGTAGCCAAATGGCAAAAAACGGAACCCTTATGGATTCGTCATGTCTGTCTGTCTGTACGTAGTTTTGTAATTAAATTACTAAAAAAAATATTTCTTCATTTTTGACAGTTTTCGAGTGAAAGAGTTGAGTGCTCGAAAGTCAAAAATCACCCCCCTGAAAACTGAATTCGGACGTGTGTCCCTTGACTAAATTAATTATTATTTAATAGGACCATTTTCTCGCTCGTAGTCAAGGCAGTGAGTCAAGGTAAGGTGAAGTTAGAAACTGTCTATATCTTGTAACATACGACGTATAATCGAACACCTTTAAGACGCGATCTGTTTTATAATTCCGATTTTCGTGTTAAATAAAAGAAGTAATAAACAACTAAGGTAGCCTTTAGCTACAGCTTTTATATAATAAAGCTTGTATTTAAAAGGTAATGATAGCTTTTACATCTAAATACCTTAAAAATATCGCAATCGTCATGAGAAATCATTCGAAATGAGGAGACAAATGGAATTTATATGTGACGATAACTACAATTGTGTGTGTCTTTTTATTAATTTCAGAAAACAGAATCTACAAACAAAATCTATATAATTACTAGCTTCCGCCCGCGACTTCGTCTGCGTGGACCCGGGATAAAAACTATTCTATATTTTAATCCAAGCTTCAAACTATCTTCGTGCGAAATTTCATCTAAACCGGTTGAGCCGTTTAAGCGTGATTGAGTAACAAACATCCAAACATCTAAATATCTAAACATCCAAACACCCAAACCTTCGCATTTATAATATAAGTAGGATTGAACCTGCTCACAAAACACGGGTATCGGTTGAGAAATGCAGCCTGTAGAGGAGAACAGCCGGACATCTGGAAATACGAAAGGATTTTGGCCCAAGCTGAAACGAAAGAGTCACAATGTAGGTAATGTACATATTGACATGTTAGGTTGTCATACTTGTAGTACCAAATCGTAGCTTAAGCTGAGATAATTTCGATGAAGAATAAAATTTAGACAATTATTTTAGAGCAGAGCTTGGTCACCGTATACCTTTATAATATATATGCACTAGGTATATATTATATGTAATTAATATGTTATGCCCATCACAGGCCGGAGATGTTTAAATTATAACCGTGATTAATATTCATGCACTGGTACACACGGCGGCGGAAGAGCCGAGATCTAATGTTACAGGTGTAAAGTAAATGGTAGGTAAACAGTCTAAGAAACTAGAGGCAATGATAAAACTACGACACCAAGATTAGACCCTTTCAAGTTGCCTCAGGAACACTAAACCGGAGTGGCATCTTAACTTGTCAGAAGTTAATTTGTCAGGTAGAGAGGAAGCGACGTGTGAATTAAATGTACGAACTGGTTCGAGAAGTAACGCAGGGGCAATCTGTTTTAACAAATACCATTTTTATCTAACTCTGATCTTTTGGCTAGCGGAACGCTGACATATTGAGTACAACAAATTGGGTTACCATTTAAATGTATTTATGACGTAAATAGATCAAGTAACCATTATCGTGTCGTTCCTATTTGCACTGGTTATCACCATGTTTTATGTTTCGGATGCGCCGCCTACGGTAAGAAGTCAACTATCTGTGACCTGCAAGTGCGGCCTGGGGTTAAAGCTAAGCGATACTCTTGAGTGTTGTTAGGCACCTCTAAATCAAACTGCTCTACATTATTCCAATCTGTATTAAAGTCACAGATGCATTAGCAGTTTGCCTAAGACAACCCTGTGCGCAGTTAGTATTTGCGTCGGTAACTAACGGCATATCTCGGCTCCCATTGGCTACCGTTCTGGCCGAATTCGATCTCGCGAGTATGTTCGGCGAGGGGGAATTAATTAAATTTAATTCGCCAGGCGCCATTACCGGCGAGCAGCAGTTCCCAGAGAGTGCAACGGGACCTTATCATCGCTTTTAAAATTTATAGTTACGGATAATTAAGTGTACGTATAGTGGTTCGGTTCGTACGTCGCGTCACGAATGCAGGTCGGTAGTACGTACGCTGTTTCGGGTTATTGCCGCGATAGGCAGGGCACGCTAATTGAGGGGGTTAAGCGATACCATCCGGACAAGGACCGCCGACTCTAACGAGCTAATATAAGTATCGATATCGCTTCCCTACCGGTTTAGATTGCAATTGTACACACTCACTCGTAAATAAATCTCTACAGCACAATAAACACGATTCAGAAAAGGAAAAGTATTGTCGTAGACAATACTTCCTTGTTCGTTCTTCCTTCCTCGTTAGAGAGTATAAGATTTTACTCATTGTTTATTTGTTCGCAGCATAGATAAACCGAGTTATATAACGTTAGAAGCAGTATAAAACAGACAAAATGAATTGGCGATATTAATAATCAAATAATATTTCCGTAAACAGACAGAGGCAACTTGGACAAAGCAGGAAAGGGCTACCTAAAGCAATTTTGTTATACAATCTTCTATCCAATGCAGATTCCTGAATGCATATCAGATAATTGCGAATGGTCATTTAAATGTATAAATATCGCACGTGCGGCCGGCTAAATAACTCACTCCTTATAAATCAGTTGATTTGAATTGCGCTCTCTCATTAGCGATTCCAGCTGTGGTGCGTTGAGCTGAATAACACAACTTATTACTTTGGCTACACAACTAAGCGCGTTTATACAGAATCTAGTTTTAGATATCACATGGGCGACTTATCTTATATAGATTACGATTAATGGTCCCACAAAATACACGAGTGTACCGGTAGAAGTTAACCTAACTACTTGATTGTCGCACGTCAGTTGCGTTGAATACTAAATTGAATGCAATTTAGTACTACGTAAGAAATAATGATTTTAAAAACTTAATCAAATTACGGAACAGTTCTGTGAAATTCCACTGCGTTGCTCTGGTATATCAAATTCCTAATTGAGTTTGGTTTGACGAACCTCAATAAAACCTTTCCCTTTATTAAAATTTAAATAAATCAGGTCGATTTTAAATCTTCAGACTAATTATTTCTTCAGACTAATTATTTCTTCAGACCAAAATTATAGATCTAGTTGGGTCTTGATGATAGCCCATTTTCATAACAAATACAATTATTAAAACAGAAAAGTGGAAGAAGAAAATCGTTCGCAGAATTACACGGATGTACGGTATTTGAATTATTACTAATTCTAAGAGCTACAACAACACTATTATAAAATAACCATTTACGTAGCAAAAATAGTTAAATATATTCTCTGTTATCTTGAAGACAGAAGCAAGATGCTCATGAATTAAGATATAATTAAATTTGAATAACGTAGATCTCTTACCACAACAACGCAATATTTAGGTATAGTTTACAACAAATTACACACAATGTTTAAGTGAATGAAATTATTTTGTTACTTTAAATTAGACCAATAGATATTTAGACTTGAAATTGTTATATGTGCTTAGTATGTATATATAACCTTCCCAGCTAGGACTATTTGCTAACAAGTGAAATCAAAAGATTTTTCAAAAACCCAACCGCTTCTTTCGAATATTATAGCTCATATCGCTCCCACGATGATGAGGCATCCAACGACCCCTCAGAAGGCAAAATCCATCAAACCGTTTGGACTGTAAGTAAGGTTTTGAATTATTATGGATGTTTTGGTTATCTTAAATAAATAAATAAATAAACAAACTTAATAATGATTTTGAAATACCTCTTCAAGGATCCCCAGAAGACATAGTTCGTCGAATTATTCTGTTATTTTTGGCATCTGGGGGTCCTGTCTTTAGTGACACTCGCAATATTAAAACGAATCGATTGACGTATGATTCATTAAAATCGACCCACACGGTAAACACATTACCCTCCTCTGCGTCGCGCAGCTGCGTAAAAAAGGCCAACAATGGTGATGCAGACTTGCTAAAAATTATGATGTTTAGTCTAATGAAACATTGAGCGTCATAATCGTATCTATATTATCTGGTCCTCTAAGATACGGCATGGTGTGAAGTGTGATGAACGAAAGCTCTGATGATAATCACGAAGCGCTCTCTAAGTTTCAACGTAATGAACTAATGACGAGTGGTATAATCATTCTATACTAAGTAATCGGTGTAGGTTTTATACATTGTATTAAAAAGTGCTTTTAAGGTCAGTCCATTAGGTCATACAGAGTCAAAAAAATCAAAGGTCGCCTTACCTGTGGTCAATAGTTAATCGTGAATAAGTATATATGTTTCTAACGCATTAAATTATATAATAGGGGACGCCGTTTATGGTATTAAGAGTCAAATCAAACTATGTATATAGAAATAACTTTGGCAATGTCCACACGAAAGACGCGAGCCTAAATCTATGTAGGTATGAATGAATCTACAATATTTTCTCACAGGAAATATAATGTGAATTTATAACGGAATTCGTCGCGGAATACCTTTAACGTTCTTACTGGCGCCATGGAAATTATATACAACCTCTTTACGACAACAGGATGCATATCAACAATATCAGCGATATAAAGTATATGGAGTATTTTGAAGACCACTTTATACGACTTTAAATTATTCTACACGCAGAGTTTAATTACGTCCTGGGCGAGTGATTAAACAAAGATGGAATTTTTAATTGGAACGAGAAACACTCTGTAAAGTAGCGCCCCCAACACTGAGGCATGTACTTCGTGTAACATTTTAAGGGGATGGCTTGATTTGAGTCGAACACGCCCCCTAGACAGAGACACGCTGATGCCTTCCGCGCACGAGGAAAAGAGATGTAACACTCTTTTTTGGACAAATTTCGATAAATACCTAACTTAGTGAAGTTTTATTTAAATTTCATAAATTGAGATTTTAGATAAGATAAAATACTATAGTATTAACTTGATTGTGTCGTAAAATAATGTATCGTTTGAGTAGGCTGATTAAAAAAAGGAAAATACAGACCCAACTTTGGATTTTTTTTCTATCGAGGAAATTTTAAGCAATCATGTATCGATAAAATCAGATGAACAATCATATAGTCAAGAATCATATATCTGAAAATCAGACCTTATTGTTTCTTAATCTAGTCAGAAGCAGCTCCCTGAATTTTGTCTTTCTCGCCCGCTTATTACCTCAGTATGCTGTGCTCTACACCCGCGATATTTGAATAAAAAATCATATTGCCAAAGCGTTAGATTAATATGATTATTCACGACTGATTTTAGATATATGAATTACAATTTTTTTCGAAGGAAACGTGAAAACACCTGTTTTGGCTTAGAAGCAAATTTTAAGTTGCTAACGGCCTCATATCAAGATTTTATGACATAGTATTTAATGTTTTACAAGAAATTGAAACGTTCAGATTATGCCTGAAATGTCAAAGGATATTTTTCTTTTCATATATGTTAATCAGCCCATTTAAGCGCCCTAGCGTTTCAAAAACGACCATCTGGTAATGCTACTCCCAAAACTAATTGTTACGAGCCGGGATTGGAACCCACGACCGCCGTTCAGGCATGAGGCTGTCAGGTTCAGGCCCTGAACCACTGGGCTACCGCAGCTATCATCAAGCTGTATCCAAATAACCGCAAAATTCATAAATAGTATTCTAATTACATTTTCCATTGGGAGATATGTGGAACAAGATAGAACATTTTTTTTAAAGAGGAAGGTAATTAAAATGATATAATTTGCATATAGGAAAGATACCCAATGTTCAATTTTAATTCGTGGAGCAAGGCGTCGGGGTCGGTGTCCCCGTGCGAATATAGCTATTTCTTTTTAGCATTATAATTACGATATCGTCTGACGTCGATCGAAGTGCTGCTGTGGCGACCTCCCACTGGTTTTGAACGCGAAGATACCGCCTCGTAAATAGGTGTGACTTTCTACTTATCACCCTGAATCTTAGTTAAACATTAAAACAAGTAGCGGTAGCCGGGTGTTAAATTTGATAAATTGATACATAATGGAATTGTAGTGTCGTAATAATGTATTTTTTATTACCTATACAAGCATACTTTACTGAGATACAGCACTAACGCTACAGATTTAACTCAAGTTTAACACTGTGGTCGAATGTCTACTTGTCTTGACATGATGTGTGTGTGTTGATGTTTAATCGTAATAAAATATATATTATCACTTAATTTCGTGTATGCTGCCAAATGAACGCTCACGGTCCGATACGGAGCCAGAACTGCGTTGCACCGACTCACTCTTAGCCGGTTGTTCTTGTTCTATGTATCATTTATCTCTTGACTTTGTGAAATGGGAGGGCCGTACAAAATTAGTTAAAATTAACAACAATTTACACATCAAGATTCAAGACGGTGGCATAAATTACATTTTGTGCTTCGGGCTTAATGGTTCGCTACAATTATATCACACTTAACATACATATATTATTTTAGGGTACTCCGTAGAGTAATGTTTTACTGTTTTTGTTTATAATGTTCACTTGACGACTAGTTGAGCCTTGTTAAATATGTAGTGGCGCTTTAGTGTGTAGCTGCCAGCCTGATTTTTTTTGTATTCATTTTACATTCTCTATGCACATATTGCACATATATATTAATATGTAAATTGTCATCTAGTACCCGTAACACAAGCCTTAGGCTTACTTTAGGGCTATAATTGATAGTAATTTGTAAAATGAGATTTTTCTCTAATATACATTTATTTATTTAAAAAGTAACGCAAAGAAAAGCACGAAGTGGCGTATAGCTACCTCTATACAATATTAAAACCGCGGAAGTGTAGATATTGGAAAAAGTTTCATTTAAATACAAGCCACTCAGAAGCTCATGAAGGAAAGGAGTAAAATTATTCTACAGTCTTCAGCCGATGCGACCGTATACCGGCAGCTCAATAGACAGATCTCCAAGGCTCTTACCCGCGATCTGCGCCAATTCAATACAAATCGTATTGAAGAGGCCATGCAGCGCAATAAGCGCTCTAAAGTATTCTCGAGAGATCTGTGTATAGGGCAGAGCCAGCTCGCGAAGTTAAAAACTGAAGATGGTAGAATCGTTTCTTCTAAACACGAGATTCTGGGTGAGATTTGAGATTTGAGAGAGCTTTTACGGACAGCTACACACGGCAACGCGCAGACCTGAAGTTAGTCAGGCGGAAGACCCTAGAGCTAGACTAACCCGACACTATACCGACGACATCCCGGATATCAGCCTGTACGAGATTGTAATAACTCTTAAACAGCTCAAGAACAACAAAGCACCCGGTGAAGACGGAATAACAGCCGAACTTCTGAAGGCGGGTGGAAAACCGGTCCTTATACGGCCCTTCAGACGTTGTTCGATTCCGTCTTACTGGAAGGGAGAGCTCCAAAGGCATGGAACAGAGGTGTGGTTGTGCTGTTTTTCAAAAAGGGTGACAACACTCTGCTGAAGAACTACAGACCTAGTCTCGTACGCAGGCTAGATGACTTCCAGCCTTCCGAACAAGCCGGTTTAAGAAGAGGCTTTAGTACCGTAGACCACATTCACACGCTTCGTCAGGTTATACAGAAGACCGAGGAGTATAACCTGCCCCTCTGCTTAGCGTTCGTGGACTACGAGAAAGCCTTCGATTCGATTGATGCCTGGGCTGTACTACAGTCTCTCCAGCGGTGCCAAGTTGACTATCGCTATATCGAAGTGCTGAAGTGTTTGTACGAGAACGCCACTATGTCAGTCCGACTCCAGGACCAGAACTCGAAACCTATTCCGCTGCAGCGGGGAGTCAGGCAAGGAGATGTTATTTCTCCAAAACTGTTCACCGCTGCACTGGAGGACGTTTTCAAGACTCTGGACTGGAGAAGGCTAGGCATCAACATCAACGGCGAGTACATCACTCACCTTAGGTTTGCTGACGGTATAGTGGTCTTGGCTGAGACCATGGAGTACGATGCTCGATGACCTCAGTAAAGCTTCCGAGCGAGTTGGTCTAAGAATGAACATGGATAAGACGAAGATCATGTCAAATGCCCATGTCGTACCAACTACAGACCAGACAGAACAGAACAGACTATCCAGTTAGATAGGTCCAACTTCGAGAAAGAGGTCAATCGTCGAATCCGACTCGGCTGGGCAGCATTCGGGAAGCTACGGTACATCTTTTCGTCCAATATTTCGCAGTGTCTCAAGACGAGAGTCTTTGACCAGTGTGTGTTGCCAGTGATGACATATGGCACTGAAACGTGGTCGCTTACTATGGGCCTCATGAGAAGGCTCAAAGTCACCCAAAGGGCAATGGAGAGGACCATGTTGGGAGTTTCTCTGCGTGATCACATCAGCACGGCTAGCACGCGACGGCGCGCGAGCTCTCTCGATTTTTCTCGCACTATCCGTCTCTCTCTTATTAGAACAAGAGGTATGGCGCGATAAAAATCGAGAGTATGTCGCGGCCGCCGTGTGCTAGACGTGCAGAAATGAGGCTATCCGCAGCAGAACCAAGGTAACCGATATGGCTCTCCGAATCGCTAAACTTAAGTGGGCAGGGCACATAGCACGTAGAACCGATGGCCGTTGGGGCGGAAAGGCTCTCGAGTGGCGACCACGTACCGGAAGGCGCGGCGTGGGTAGGCCCCCCACAAGGTAGACTGATGACCTCGTAAAGGTTGCGGGAGTCCGCTGGATGCGGGTGGCGCGGGACCGGTCACTTTGGCACTCTTTGGGGGAGGCCGATGTCCAGCAGTGGACGTCTTTCGGCTGATATGATGATGATGACAAGCCTTGCTAACGGTACCTACGTATTATTGAATAATCATCAAATCTAATATGCTGGCTATTGGAATGGGTGAAATACGACCTGTAGAATTGCAATCCATACTAATATTATAAATGCGAAAGTGTGTCTGTCTGTCTGTCTGTCTGTCTGTCTGTCTGTTACCTCTTCACGCTTAAACCGCTGAACCGATTGCGATGAAATTTGGTATGGAGATAGTTTGAATCCCGGGGAAGGACATAGAATAGTTTTCATCCTGGAAATCACCCTCTAAGGGGATGAAATGGGGGGTTGAAGTTTGTATGGAGCTGCGATATAAACGATTTCCACGCGGACGGAGTCGCGGGCAGAAGCTAGTTGTTAAATAAATACAAGTCAGGTCCTTACAGAAGAAAGTAGGCATAATAGCGCCACTACTCGCTCTGTAGGGATGTGGTGTTGGATTTCTGGTGTTGAGGAAGGTCGCTAGAACTCGTCCTCGGGACACACTGTGCTGAGTTGAGAGTGAATAACCCGCATTCGTCTCTAGCTATCGACACAACTAATCCACAAATTAAGAAAGGGTCAGCAACGCACTTGATTTTTTTCTGGAATTGCAAGTATCCATATGCAGACGCGAGGAGGAAAGATGAAGAAAGAATCGCTGTTTGTGAACGCAACATGGAAAGGAGTATGCTCGGGTTAAAGCTAGCAGACCGGGTAAACAACTACAAAATAAGAAAAACAACAAAAGTACTAGACGTAAAAACCAAAATGAGGCAACTAAAATGGCAATGGGCAGGCCACATATGCCGTATGGAGAACAGGTGGACGAAGCGTTTGGTGAAATGGTATCCGTACGAAGGGAAGAGAAAGCGAGGAAACCCGAGGAAGAGATGGAAGGATGTCTTCACCGAAATAACGGGCGCCGATTGGATGCGTAAGGCTCGGGACAGACAACTGAGGAAGAGCATGGGGGAGGCCTACGCCACGCAGGCGACTACTATTACCTAAAGTAAAATTTTATGAAACAAAACAAAAAATAGAATTATGTAAGCAAATTTAATAGTAGAAATAAAGGCTATTTTTATTTTTATTTTATTTATATGCAGACCGTATTATATTTTGCCACCGTCGTAGTATAAAAATAAGGTTAATATATATATAAAACAACCCAAAGTCTTACAATCTTTTCATGGCCTCCCAGGCTGTGTTTGACTCGGATTAATTTATATTTATATATTATTATGATGAGTGTTATATTGGGGACTGATTAACTCGTAATCGTACCGTTACTCTCGACTGTTCTATAGAATATTTGCCGCCTGCGAACTCACATATTTCTCTGTCCGTAGCAAAAAAACCTCTTATGGTTAATTAAAAGTCAATATTCATTAGCAAAATATTTTAAGTCCCGATTTGATAGAAACCCGTTTGCTACTCTCGTGAGAAGGGTCATGATAGCGAATATTAATTATGCATGGCAATTAAATTTATCATAATTTAATAATAACTGTCTTTCGTCAGTTTATTATGTTTCAGAATTCTAAAATCGCGATATCCTTTTTTTGTTAAATGGAGATAATTTCATAGAATGAAGCATAACCGATAGGAAAACATATTTTTGAAACTTTTAAACAGTATACTGGGTGGAACAGATCGATGGACTTTTAAGCAAATGGGATATAGATCAGGTTTAGTGCTTTACTTCTCACCTAGTAACCATATTAATATTTCTAACGGTTACCGAGATACAACTTGTTAAACTTTGGTGAAAAAAACTGTATGTTTCAACCCTATCCAGCAGATTCAATGAAGTCAGCAAGATTCTTGTGACTTGTGACATGTGTCAATTTCAAATGAAAATAATAACTATGTATAGTATTAGGGTTGTCACTAAGATAAAATATTTCGATTTTAATTTTTTTTTTTCTTTTAAATCCAGCTTAACATTTATAATAGATCGTTTGTACGTCACTTATATAACACTGTCCTTTCAGCTTAGTCCAAGGAAATGTTCCTCCCTGTATATCTAAATCTAAGAGGTACCTACACAATTTCGACAAATAGATCGGTAAGATATTCTCGTATACTTGCTTGCGACAGATCTTTGTTATGAAACTGTGTAGTAGTAGGCTGAAAGGTAATTAAGAACCAGTTCAGTTTTCCAGAAGACACGGCTAAGGCTCCTTGTAAGGCTGACTTGACTGTTATAAACGTATTTTTTTGTTTTTATGACTCAATGATAACGAGCAGTGGCACGTTCTTTCGAACTAAGTATAGTTAAAATTTGCCCAAGCCGTTAAGAAAACGAGACGCGGTTTATGTTTAAATGTGCTTTGAGTCTTGTTTCTCCTGTTATTTAGGGAATACCCCTTGCATATTTAAAGACTTATTTGTTACAACGTCGATGAATATTTTATATGACTAAGCAAAAGATAGTTACAATGATGTTATTTCTTGCAAAATGTTATGTGTGATAAATCAGGTATAAACCGCTAAACCGTTATAGTAGGTATATAAACACGGCTTAAGTTATTAATTATGATAATCCATTCCAATCTGTCAAAATCATCACGATTCCATGATTAATTGCTTGTTGGGTCCTGGGTGTTCTTCGTATTAAACACCAACAACTAGTTCTTCAATTTCACTATTATAGTTGAGTAAAACATTGAGCGTAAACACATCAAGATGAACAGCAGGTATTCAAACTAAGGTAAGCGATAGAGCTGCTGCGGATAAACGGTACTTATCTATCTCTTGTTTGTATTGTTAATACGTTTACGTCACTCCGGGCGGTAAGTGATATATACCGCCCACGGGCGCAGCGGCAAATCTCCCTTCACACCCAGGAGAAGACGTAAAATTGTGTACGCACTACGGGCGGTAATTCGTAAAGCCCCAGATCGCATATTTATGGCCCTCACCTTCGGTTCGGGCCACAAACACCTACGATCTGGGGCATTCACGAATTCACCGCCCTGGGTACGTAATGTACTATTGTTGGGTCGTCAAAATGGCTCGGTTATTCTGTCTTTACTATGGCAATACGAAAAATAGGGAACGGCCGTAAATAATAGTTTATCTAATTACACTATAGTACGCTTTCGTATATTACTGCAGAGGGCGGGAAAAGTCATTTCGTGGATAAGTATGGTTTTGAAGGACGAGGCATAGCCGTCATAGCCGAGTCCTTCAATAGATACGAATCCACGAAATTACATTCCTGCCGAGGCATGTATACTGCTTTTCTCCAAATATGCGAGGAAATAAAACGATATCTTAAAAACGTTATATTTATTTGAAACATCTTTATAAAACAATCTAAACAAATTTAACACTTTAAATAATATAAACCTACTGATAAAGATGCTACGAGTCAGGAGTTTTAATTAAATGTTATAGACACATTGTTCATATTAGGGCAGTTCGTGAACGACAAAGTTATATTTTTCCCCGGAACGCTTATGTGGGTTTGAATATTTTCTTGATTAGAAGTTGTTGTTGATTGTGTGTCCGAATGCTGCGGATTAGGTGATAAAGTGGCAGAATCTATGCGAGTGGTGGATGGTTTCGGACTTGGTACTTTATTACATTGCTTATTCGATGTAGATGTGGCCGAGGTTCTGTTAGAAGAGTGATGGTTTGATTATTTTTTTCGGATATGTTCTTTTTGTTTTGCACTGATTCCTAAATGTAGCTCTCAGCTACTGCGTCGGATTTCCAACTTTGCCTCTGCTGGCAATTCTGGTGGTGTACCCATTGGGATATCTTCGTCACTATTTGTAGAATTCATTTTATTTTCGTAAAAATAACACGGCAGAAAATCTTTGACATAATGAAATTCACGTTCCCGCCTCAATTTTTTTTAAAGATATTGAAGTTCAAAGTTTTGGATCCGAATTGTATATTTGGTTCCACATTAAATATAGTAATGAAAATAAATAAAAAGAAAACTTATAGGATGGTAAATAAAAATATATGCATTATTACATTTAGTTAAATCGGTAATTCCTAAACGCTCAACATTAAAAAAAAACCATATCATTATTACAAACTATTTATCAGTCCGAGAAGAAGTCTAAATAAGCTGTAGTATAATTTGGACACAATCATTATTCTATCTATCTCGGTTTTTGTTCGTGACTATTAGATAATTGGCTGTATGGTGAATTTTCAGTCTTGGATGAAATTAAAAGTAAAAAAACCTGCACAACACGGGCATGTCCGGGAAGTAATTCCACTTTTTTAATTTATTATCGCATACAACGATGGACTTCGCGGTGTGTTTTTACTACATTACTGGGAACATTTCCGAGCAAGTTAGAGAAAAAATGTATTTAAAGAGAAAAGAGACAGCGGAAAGAGTTTCAGAAGTCAACCAGAGTTTGTGGCTCAGGTTCCCATTATTAATTACAGTGGTAACACGAAGGCACGGCGCGGGCCGGTAGCCAGCGCGGGCGCAGGCGGAAGCTCACGACGCGACATCACCCGATTTATGTGTGGGAGCGGGGGTTCGTGAACCCGCGACACGAAAATTATTAATTTATCTCATAAATTAGTGGCCAAACGACAACTTGAGTGGAATTGAGTTCGTGAATTGTTCTCTGACAGTACCTACTATCTCACTAATTAAACTTTTTGTGGGACCCGAATGATAGCTCTAGGCGAGCAATATTTTTAATAACACAATATACCTAATAAACGTAGGGTTGGAGCTCCACCAGGAAAACATATCATTCTTATAAATAATTTATTTTCTGCACATCGTGTTATAAATCGAGGCGTGCAGAGATTTAACTTCGCCTAAAATGCGTATACACGACTACTTGGGCGTTTAGATCGCACAGCGGTAAATTAACGACACACATGAACATGAATAACTTAAAGAATCGTAAAACTGAAATAAAACACAAATCATTCATAACAGTTTTCGCACGCTAATGTAAAATTGTTCGGGTATTCGGTAAAAACTAAAATTGGATGGTCGAAAAACGATGTGACCGTGTTACAAGGTGGTGGTTAATGCCTCCATGGCGTGCCGAAACCATGTCTAATGTGCTTCTAATAGCAACACCGGGATCGTGCGAGTGCTAAGTAATTGATAGACTAAGTTGCTCTATAGTCTAGCTCTGTTATTACGATAACATTTATTATCCTTTCTAATATGTATATGAATTAGGAATCCTTAAAGATGTTATTATACGTACTAATGATTAATCGTTTGTTCGATCTTTTGCGGGTCACGTATATTTTTTCATGGGAATTTTAAAATTTTCTCTGTTGATTGCAAATAGCAATTGTTAGCGAATCTCTTAAAAATGACTACGGAACCCTAATAAAAATAGTTATACAGGGACTAAAATATTACGATAAAATAGTAATTTCATCATATTAAACATTGTATGATAGGATCAGATGTTGTAGAGGGTTTGAAGAAATAAATAATAGTCAATAGTATGTTCTGATTGCGATACAGTGAATGTACACCTTGGATAGGTAAGGTCATTTTCATGTTTTATTTTGGTTTCCCGTAACATTTTTTGTACCTGTAATTTGAGGTACAGTCGACAACACAGCTAAGTGACCATCGGAAATCTAATCTGACCTTAAGTGCATTGTAATAAGGTTCTAGGTTTTCACGGTATGGTTAGTTAGGTGTGTTGCTGTGTGTACCTATAGAATTGATATACGGAGGAAAGTCAACCGCTGAATATGATATCAATTGAAGTGGATACAAAGTACAAAGTATTAAGATTGGTCATTCGGTCAAAGCTACCGCCAGCCGCGTTAGAATTAATGACACATGGAAGACATTCATCATGTTTTTATTCACTTTGCAAGCATGTTTTTAAAACTTCATTATTTTTGCTCGCATGACTTTTAACACTTTAGAGACCCATAATTCGTTTTGTTATTTAGTTTTATATCTCTTTTTGTCCGTGTTGATTAATAAAGACATTATGAGTACATTTACAGCGACCACCAACAAGTTTAGATATTGCGTGTAGATATAAGTACATGTCGCAAGCATTATGGTGATGCTTAGAGGCGAGAAGGAAGGGCCTAAGGGCAACGAGCCAAATGACTGGAGACATGCACTCGTAATACAACATCCATGAGATTTATTACGTCAGTGAACGTCTCTGATACACGATGAAGAATTATTCGGCCGACTGTGACAATTTTGAGTCATGCAAAAACCTTCTCTAACTTGCTTAGTGAAATAATATTATACTCGTAATACAACAATTTGAATATGAATTGTAAGGACTTTTGTTTTGAAAATTTTTAATAGGGCCCGAAAAAAAAGGGACATTACTGCATTTACACAAATAAATATAATCCTTTATGTATTCTATTCTTAAGGCTACATTACTGCATTTACACAAATAAATATAATCCTTTTTGTATTCTATTCTTAAGGCTATTATCACAAATCACGGATTCTATAATGTGTGTGTCGGCGGCCGATCGTAAAATAAACAATACGGCAGATGGATTAGGGCAACGCATTCGTCGATATGCACACATCGGCACATCGTAAAATAGTTTTTTTGGTGGTGCTGCGTGCGTATGCGATGGCGGCCGTGTTTATGGGAGCCAATAATCAGGGCGGACAACAATGGCTTGTCATAAGCGAACTCTGTTTTAGGTCGGTTGGGTTAGGGTTCGCTTGTGCCCCTCAGACCAGAAATAGACACCCCGCGCAGCGGGGTGGCGTCGACTCGCTGGAGGTTATCAGTCCGCACTCTTTATTTTTTTTTCATTTACCTACTTCAATTTTGGAAACCCTACTTACGTATAATGGCGAGTATTGAACGATATAGCGGCGTTTCATGATATGCCTAGGAATTTCATGATCAGCCTAAACGTCACTAGGCAAATCGTTAAATGGTGAATTTTGAACGATATGGCGGATGTCACTCAGCCAAATCATGAAATGGTGGTGTTTCACGATATGCCTAGGAATTTCGTGATCTGGCGGATTTTAAGATCGGCCGCCGACATTCATATGCACCGTTTCGTTCGTTGTTTGTTTTCTCTTCCTCGATTTACGTAGGGGTAGGGCGACATGCAAGCAAACCAAACAATCATTCAAACCATAGCTAGAAACTCAATAAAGGTTAGGTATACCTATATGTCAGTCAAACTGTGCAAACGGTTTTGCGGGACCCTGTAATTGTTTATCTTGTATTCTTGTTTCTTTCTTAATAAATAAATAAAATAAATATTGATTTCCTGGACTACGACCAACAAAAAAGAGTGTAAGCAGTTTACCACCACTTCGCGGAGACAAGACAACTTCTTCTAAATGATTTTAGTGTAAGTACATAAGTCTAAAAATATGGTAGTACTGGATTGAACGGATTACGTAATGTAATATATTTTTCCGTAACGACTATTGTAAAATAGCGATTTTAGAACATATCATCATTTTATTTTATATATCGTTTATTATATTTTGTGCCTAGGCATATAATATAATAAATGATAATATACAGGCTGTAATTTAATACTGCAAGCATATAGTAAGCAGAATAGTTCGATTTTCGGCAGCATCAAGCTTTACTTGCTAATCGCTTTAGCTTGAGCTAAAGCGATTAGCAAGTTTCAATGGTGGAAAATTGTACTTGGGATTGTAAATTCAAACATAAAACCACTTTGAGTTTCAATGCCTCTATCTCGAATCGTGAAGACAGCATTGCCAGTATCATTTCAACACGGCACCGCGGTTTAAAACAATTTCATGAGCCCATTGTAAAGGGCCAGTAACAATAAACAATAAGCAAAGATGCTTTCTATTTTAAAACTATGCACGCTCCGAGCGGAATAACTTTTATGCATTATCACCATTACAGTAATCGGTGAAGATCAATGAAGTGAGAAAGTGGACAAAAAGTAAGCCCCGATTGTTTGGTTAAGTTTGTGCACATCTACTTTTTAATGGGCCATTCACTAAATTATACGTTTCTGCGCCGAGAAAGTAACGATCGGGATTCAAATCCGTGCTGTAAATCGTTTCCTCTACAAGTGAAAGTAGATGTTTTTTACAAATGAATTATCGTTTGCTGTTCGTAAAAACATTAAAATAAAACATTTCTGCCTTTCCTTTTTTTGTATAAATTTTCCTTATTTATTTATTTGAATAAATTTCACAATCAATAAAATGGACCAATTCGACAACTCTATACAGATATTCTCGTTTACGTTAGTGTCAATATAGTTATGCTAGTGGGCTATTAGGCTTGTTGGGCTAGTGTTAGGTGGGCGCAAAGTGAGGTTTGGGTTACGGTGTACCTGAAGTACAAAACAAAGGATCATTCACATTTCGCGCGGCAGACAATGCGCGGGCCAGCCGCCCAGCGAGCGTAACGCGGGGTGAACGAATCCTAAATCAGTTGACGGCCTAAGCGACTACTCAGATAACATTGTAAGTTACGTCTATTCCAGTGAGAGGTTTTCCGCTTAAGTATAGGAGTATTATTAGCGTTCCGTTAACATTGATAATGTTTACGAATCTGCTAATCGAAATCTAATTTGATCGGCACATATGTATCAAATATATGCATGAAGACAATATGATTAACTCGCGAAGTATGAAACCTAAACGTAGTACGAGAGTAATAACCTTAAGATCTCGATAGAAATAAGAACCTCGCTAAATAATAAAACCAAATATTACTTAGCAATGGGGTTGATCATGACAAAACGTGTGCTTTTAGAACTACGAAGTTACAAAAAAATCACCATACTAGGAATCGAATTAAGAATAACTATAGCACTTTAGGGTAAACAGGCGGAGCTAATTTCGGCACTATTATCTCGGACTGGTTACCGTATCTAATGTGGGTATGTAAGCGAAAGGTTCTTGACTCGTGCTTGCGTAATGGGACGTCAATAGACTGCTCTGGCAATAATTTCATTCCAATTCGTACATTGATAAGGTGATAACTTGTTAAGCTTCAAATTAAACACTGCTTCTTAAACGAATACAACTCAAAACTCTTTTCCTCTTTCAATCTTTTACAAAAATGAGATGGGTTAATGTGACCAACCTTCAGTAACGGTCCGCTTTCGTTTTTGTTTGAGAAAGAACATACTCACTAGATAAACGACTTAGGTATATGTGATAATTACAAACCTTGAAGTTAGTCCGACTAAACATAACTAAATTTAGCATCCAATATATGTAACAAACAGCTACGGCATTGGCTTACAGCTAACTCGTGTCGTGAGCGTACTTCTATCACCTGCCCTACATGT
The DNA here is from genome assembly GCA_947578815.1 of Epinotia ramella. Classification (NCBI taxonomy): domain Eukaryota; kingdom Metazoa; phylum Arthropoda; class Insecta; order Lepidoptera; family Tortricidae; genus Epinotia; species Epinotia ramella. The sequence goes on along the minus strand of OX388202.1, from coordinate 12,148,988 downwards.
AAAGATATTTCAGCAAAAGATCAGAACACGCAGTTTGATTTGTTATCACAGTGGGTAAACCTAAAAAGACATCAAATAATAGCTTTAACTTCACCTTTATATACAATGTGTTGATAACGATCTGACCTAGCTAAACGTACACTTAAAAAGCCATAAATAACACTTTTATTTTGGGCCGGTTAAGGCAAATGCGGTAGAAAAGAGCGCTGATGGATGATAGTGCGATAATATAACGTTATATCGTTGATCTCGGGGGAAATCTGAGCTTGGCTGCGTTATCGCGCGGGCGCCGTTACTGGAACAACATGCAAATCAACGCCAACCCGCACCTGACGCCGCGCCGACCTCAGCGCGCGGCACAAGTTTACTAAATTGTTCTGTTTACATAGTTGCCATGGTTAATACGTTTTATCAAAATAGCAGATTTAAATGTTAGAATAACTGGTATAAGTTTCGTTCCTTTTCAAAAGCATAATATTTCTTGCACAGACCAAGTGCCGATATCTGAAAGGCAGAAACAAGAAAGTGGCGATATTCTATCAACTATCGCAGGAAAAGTCTAATGTGTGTAGTAGGGTCATTTCGCCGGTTAGCGACCACCTGATTTCATGTGCCGGTGGGCGACCACTTAAGCTGAGTTGGTGAACTGAAAGGATATTTTCTCGGTTTTTTAGTAGATTTCTATTCTAAAACAACAAAAAAATGCATGTACAAGTAATTGTCTCAATAGGGTGTGTAGTATTGATGTTATCTTCAATAGAAAAAACCTTCTCCTTCAGGTGGTCGCTAACCGAAGGTGGTCGCGTAACCAGCGAAATGACCCTATTATGTGCATAAACAGGGACAATAAAATTGCTTTTTACCGAATAAGATGCATTTCGGCATGTAATACTGGCGCTGGAACTTCAGAGTTCATCTAATGTATGTTGCAGGTTATTAATATACTCACACGATAGTTTATTTCATGTACATATTCATTGTAATAACTAATAATACCACAGATATAATACCAAGATAGAAGAACATGAATTATAAGTGAATTGAGCAATGTCTAGTTCCTATTCCGCTAGAAGTGTAACCCTTGTGGGGCACCCAACATTCGTAGTTCGCGGTAATGCGTGGCGCGGTTATCGGCGCGGGGGCATCTGCCTCCGTACGTCAAATTAACGGACCGGAACTGGGAACAACGACCAACATGCCAAATTTTTCTTCACTACATACTGGTATATAATGAAAAATATACATCCACTATAAACTTCGTACATTGTTTGCATGCACCCAACTGAAACGAATATTACAATGTATGAGCTCCGTATCCACCAACAGATGTCTTCACTTTCGAGTTCAAGCGATATCAAATTGTGAAAAACTGTATTAGACTAACATTGTCACTTCTTGCGTCTTATTATTAGTTAAATGTAGGTATAAAGTATTTCCATATCTATTCATATTTTCTTATACTGCCCAAGTGCCCATCTTCTGATACAAATACTAATATAACAAGATCTAGTTTAGGTTAGCAGAAAGAAACTAACTGTTGTTTTTTTTTGGAAAAAAATGCTAGTTGACAATTCTAAGTAAGTAGGTATTTTTTGCCTTAAATATAAAACCGTTTATAGAGAAGAATAAACTTGTTTAAATATAAAAGCTGTGGAGCAGAAAACTGATTTGTCACGTTCCCCGCGCTCGCATACCAGCACGAGTCGACGGCTCCTAAACTCTCATTATTAAATGCAAATTCGAGACATTAATTGCTGATGTGATATGACATAGAGGAGCATGAAACCGGACATAATCGATGATTGTTTGCACACATTTGCGTGTCCGATCTATCATGCCAAGCTCGACAAAAAAATTAAACAAAAAAATGGACAATAAGTATGACTGATAAGCGGGCTTGCGAGCCAGCCACAGGAAAGCTCAACGGAATCGCCCACTAGAGTTCGCTAGTTCAGATGTCAAGGAACTTCTCAGGATCATACTGGCGATTTATCATTGGATTTTGTCACGCAAAATGAATGACCACGGGTCCACGAGCGGGACTTGTAACTGTAATTTTATGAAAGTTGTTTAGTTGTTTAACGTTCTGAAGAGACGGTAGTCTGATAAATCCTGTGCTTTTTATAGTGCGACTTCCAAAGGTGTTCTTCTGTTAATTTATTTATTCAAATAAGGTTTCTCCGAATCACAGGGCAGTCTGCGACACGACGGGGTCAGGCGGCGCCCGCGAGCGCCTGCATGGGTGGCCGCGCTGCGGCGTAACATCCAAACGCTTAAACAGTAAACACATCCTTTACAGTTTACAGCAGGCGTGGCTAAGGATATATGAGTATTTATCTACGCACACACGCGAAAATGCGAGTAGTAACTGGCGGTAATGATCAGCATTATATATTACATCAATCAGATTTATAATAATAAAGCGTATTTCGTTACGAATGAACGTTATGACTTTAAAAATTAAAAAATCTTTTAGTTAGGACAAGGATTTTTGATCAAATCATGGGGGATCACTTTAGTTTGTACATGCTTTAAAAACAACAGTATTTTAATATCCTTTTCACGAAACAAATTATTTAATTGAATATTTTTGTTTCGTGTTATTTTTTAACGAGGAAGTTACCCCGATCATTTTATAAACGATATGATACAGAGAAAGAATATAATGGAAAAATAAACCATCTTCGTCTGTAGCCCCCGACAGGATTCGAACCTGCGACCTTTCTATTAACGCTAGACTGCTCTACGTAGTCTGTCTCTCGTAGAGCAGTCTAGCGTTAATAGAAAGGTCGCAGGTTCGAATCCTGTCGGGGGCTACAGACGAAGATGGTTTATTTTTCCATTATATTCTTTCTCTGTATCATATCGTTAGTATTTTAATATATTCTAATTGGACACAAGTTTAATGGGCGCTCATTGGCACCTACGTGAAAATAATTTAGTTTATTTTGTGCGTGATTAATTAGTGGATGTTATCAAAAAATGTGTGATAGAGAATGAAAGTGATGAAATAGTACATTACGTACCTAGGGCGGTGAATATTTATGGCCCGAACCGAAGGTGAGGTGACAAACATCTGCGGTCTGGGGCTTTACGAATTACCGCCCGTGGTGAGTACACAATTTTACGTCTTCACCTGGCCACAATGCGAATTTTACCGTACGCGCAGCGTGCGGTATAACTCGCATTATGGCCAGGTGTGACGTAAAAGTATTTTTCTACTCGAGCACTTCTTATCCGTCAATTAAATAACTAACAGCGATATCTAAATCAACTTAATTTGAGTTTAGCTCAGAATAAGATGACTGCTAGCAGAATATAAGATAACTGTATGCAGAACTAAAAGATAACTGTATGCAGAACTAAAATGAATATTGACCAATCACGAGGCTCGATTTCCAGAAGACATCAACGCGCAAAAATAAAAATAAACCGGCCAAGTGCGAGTCGGACTCGCGCACGAAGGGTTCCGTACCATTATCTATAAAAACAGTGAAAAAAAAAGTTTGTTGTATGGGAGGCCCCCTTAAATATTTATTTTACTTTGTTTTTAGTATTTGTTGTTATAGCGGCAATAGAAATACATAATTTGTGAAAATTTCAACTGTCTAGCTATCGCGGTTCTTGAGATACAGCCTGAAAAAAAAACGTTTGTTGTATGGGGGCCCCCTTAATATTTATTTTATTTTGTTTTTAGTACTTGTTGTTATAGCGGCAACAGAAATACATAATCTGTGAAAATTTCGACTGTCTAGCTATCGCGGTTCTTGAGATACAGCCTGGCGACAGACAAAACGGCAAAAAAAACACGTTTGTTGTATGGGAGCACCCCTTAAATATTTATTTTATTTTGTTTTTAGTACTTGTTGTTATAGCGGCAACAGAAATACATAATCTGTGAAAATTTCGACTGTCTAGCTATCGCGGTTCTTGAGACACAGCCTGGCGACAGACAAAACGGCAAACAAAACACGTTTGTTGTATGGGAGCCCCCCTTAAATATTTATTTTCTTTTGTTTTTAGTATTTCTTGTTCTAGCGGCAACAGAAATATCTGTGAAAATTTCAACTGTCTAGCTATCGCGGTTCTTCAGATACAGCCTGGTGACAAACAGACAGACGGACAGCGAAGTCTTAGTAATAGGGTCCGGTTTTTACCCTTTGGGTACGGCACCCAAAAAAAAGCAGTTGCACTTCGTTTCAGCAGGGCGATTTTCAATAGATACCAAGTTAGTTTAATAAATTATTATTTCCGTTAACTCGTAGAAAAAGTATTGTATGCAATAGTTACATAATTAGCTTTTTAACTCTCGTACCTTAATTAGGCCACTCATTAAGCTTCGTGGCCTAAACGTGGTACTCGACTGAAAAAGCATACATTATATAACGATTGCATAAACTATTCTCTGATTCAACTCACTTGCTTATTATTTAAACATCCGTTCACACTCATAGTACAGGTATCTTAGTGGAAGCAAGTATCAATGCAGATCATGGCATACAGGTTCAGGTATCAGGTCCATTGTATATAGGTTTTATAGTACTTACATATGTGTATAAATAAAGTAATGTACGAGTATGCATCTGTACATCATCAGACTTTAAACATTCGTGTGATCGTATTATGCAACGGTGAGAAAACCACAAACAGTTGTATAAACTAATATTCACTCAATAATTCAAAAGTAATACTCACTTTTTATGAATGTATGGCTCCGGATTACTATTTAACAGATTTGAATAGTTTAGTTTTCCGTTTTCCGATTTTACACAGTACAATGCTATAGCTACGGTAGCCTAGTGGTTCAGGCATGCGGCTGTCAAGCGGCGGTCGTGGGTTCGAATCCCGGCTCGTACCAATGAGTTTTTCGGAACTTATGTACGGAATATTTACCGTTAGCTTTTCGGTGAAGGAAAACATCGTGAGGAAACTAGATCGGTTTCCTCATATAGCCATCTCATAGCCATCCCAATAAGGTCTAGTTTTCCCTCTGGGTTGGAAGGTCAGATGGCAGTCGCTTTCGTAAAACTAGCGCCTATGCCAAATCTTGGGATTAGGTGTCAAAGCGGACCCCGAGCTCCTTTAGGGGCATAACCGGGAACAACGCTAGGAGAATGATGACAATGCTATTCTCACACGCGATTGCTAAAAAACGAGCAAAAATGATCTGGAGACTTTTTGCTGCTATCTCTTAGAATCGATATTATGAGAATAAAGAAATTCCAAATTCTGACTGTTCCGTATTCGAACCTTTTTGTATTCACTCGGCTGAAACCCACGTTTATTTATAAATCACAATTACATTTTGAATCTAACGCATAAAAAACTAGACTTGAATATGACGCTGTAAAAATGCAATATAATTTTGAATACGATACATTAAATGAGTAAAAAATACTTATAGTGTTTCAATTACATTAACATAGTCTGTGTCACAACATCCTTGGTCATAATGTGAGAATAGTGAAAGTTTAAATCAATATATAGGTAGGTGTGTGTTTTAAGGAACGCTGTAATAAATTAGTAATTAAAACTCCATAAGTAAACCAAATGCTTTTTTGTTTGATCAAAAATGGTTGTGTGTGCCATTTCACTATAAAAACTATGGTAAAGTTAATATAAAGTTAATCGAAAGTAAAAAAAAGTAGAAAAATCCAAATGTACATTGGAAATACGCTGGCATTCCACTTACGTACTTAATTATTGCTCCACGGATCTACACGATAAGACTAGAATTAGTCCATCTACCATTGATCCAGATATTTTTTTCGTTGAAATAACTTCTAACACCACATGCCAAACCAAGTTAAGGCGAGTGTAACCCTCAAAATGTTGACGCGGTCGCTCTTTAATGTTAGCTCGATGTGCTGAAACGGCCGCGCACGGAAACTTTCCAAAATTACTATAAAAATAGATCTTTATCACACCTGATCAACGACAACAACTCGAAAAAAGTGAACAATGATGCTTCAATTAATATATTTTGATTACTCTCCCGGAAATACTATCAAAATATAATTTATAAGTAGTTTAGAAGCAGTAGCGAAATCAAAGTTGCAAACTGCCCAATTTAAGTTAATGTTAGTTATCATCTTGTATAAAATAGAAAATTATTTAGAAAATAAATAATTATTTATACATAGTAATTACAGTATTTACAAATTAAAAAAACATAAATTGAAAATACCAATACTTTACAAATATATATTTTAGAATTTATGGGTCGTTCATTTTAGAGCTTGGATTCAGATTCAGATTCAGATTTTTTATTTGTGAAACATAGGTAATACAAAATTGGTCTTACATAATAAGTATACATGAACCTCCATGTTTTGCCGATTGGCATACATATCAATGTCAAATAAGTTACAAATTTATAAAATAATCATTAAACACGAGCATATAAGTAAAAATTAAAAATGTCAATTACAATATAAATTATAGATCTGTGTCATTCATAAAATCCTGAGTAGAGTAGTAATATTTTTCAACCAGTAACGTTATCATTTTTTTCTTAGAAGGTTCTTTTTCCAGTTCAATTATGTCTATCGGTAATTTATTATAAATTTGAGGCACCATTCCTAATAAACTTTTGCGGACTTATGCAGTTTTACACTCTTTACCACGTAACTTGTTTTGGTACTATATGCGAGTATATCCGTAATATTATTAAATAAGGGTTTCTCACTTTAAGTTTCATAGCCTTAGTCCGAATCGACACGACCGAACGTGACATTATCCTCACAGATTTTGCTATCGCTGAAACCGACCACTAAAATCGATTCGAGGTACCTAGTGTATTGGTTTTGTTCTCGTTCAAAAATAATGAATTTGGTAAAAGTGCGTTCAATGTACAAAATAGATTGATAAATTAATGGAATTATTTGTCGCAGAATGGATACCCATTCTACGTTTAACGGAAGTGTACGTTATAACGTTAAGTTCCTATTCGGAGTATGGCGCCAATTAAAGCATACGTTGTTACAGTTAATGTTAAATTTAAACACTAGGTGGCATTTTAAATAGTTATGGTAGTAACTTGTATTTAAAAGGAGCCTAATTCGGCCTTAGTACATACTAGTAGCTGTTTTTAGAAAATGATTTAATTACACCAAGTATTAAGAGGAAATGAAGAGGTCGATGAAAGTTGATAACTTACGAAGAGTTTTTAAATCATCGCGTAAAAGGCTGTTACCGTGAAACTTAGCTAAGGTTGTAATTGTTCACTCGGCGATCGTTAATTTGCTTCTAAATTGAACGATTTAAGTGCGGTGTTGATGGATGAACATAACAACATAGTCATTATTTCGATTACGATTTGTTATCGAAGGCATCGTAAAATATACGTTGTTACAGACAGAGATATTGCACAAGTGCTCTCTAATTTATTAACATCGCAGATTTGATCTAGCTGCAGCCTGCAAGTGCAGAACAAAGCGCAGGCGCAGACAATGCGTAGCTCCCATGAGTCGCGTCGCGTGCGCATCCGTACGCACATCTCATCGCCGCCCGCGCTCCAGCCGCAACGCTTCAAGCCGCCATTTGTGAACACAGATTCATACCACTGATTTTTATTGTATTTATGTTCATCGGGGAAACGAGAATAGAGGAACTACATATGAATCAAGGTATGGGGAAATATTTGTGTGATAGGCATGGCATGAATATTTGTTGCTGAATCTTGAATTGTCCCCGAATATTTATTTTACTTACATACTCGTGGGCTACAAAAACATGCCAAAAACGATCCTACATTCGTGCAGTTTTTATGATACTAGTATAAGGTCAAAGTGTACAGGTCACTTTATTATTACTTACACTTATTTTACAAATATTTCACATAAAAAACATATATATTTAATAACAAATCTAGTAATCTGTCGACAATCTTGGTCGTCTCACAGTCATAAACTGTTTGTTTTTTGTATATATGATACAAGAATGAATTGAAAAAAATTAACATCTGTTATTTAGATATTCAGTAAACTCGTAGTTATAAAATAGCTTTTTCTATGGACTCATATTTTTAAGTGGGTTTTTTTAGTTTTTCATCCAAGCAACAATATTTTGAAAATCTTGTGATAAAATGTATGACAACAAACAGCTACGAACAAGGTACACAGCAGTAGATAATGTTATTATGCCCGTTAGGTTATCCGCAATGTTGTTAAATTTTATAGTATAATGATTCCTCATTACCCGCTTAGAGTTATAACTTAATAAATTCTTCGTGTAATTACTACACTTCAAATAATTCTAAGTTTAGTATAGGGAATAATGACACAGGATAGGTTCGGCGGAGGGCAGCCGGGGGCGCTGGCTGTTTCACATAGGATTTGTAATTAGTGGAGACCGGCGCGGGCGACGCTATCGGTGTATCCGGCGCCGCCTTCCTATCATGTGAGAGATCGCTGCGCGCCGTAAATTTACTGAATGCACGTTCTTTATGACTAAATACACTATTTAACCAAACAATCGCTAAAGTTTGCGACAAATATTTTAATATCTATGCCTTTTGTATTCTTGACAAAACTTTGCTCCAAATAATGGAGCAGTCAAGAAATATCTGCAGTGTACGTTTTTTATTACGTCCGTAAACATTGAACTAAAATGACACTATGTACATATTTAACTTCAGCGTACGTACGTTTTATGATATGATAAATATGTATGTAGTTTTATATCATGGCAAACCAAATTCTATTTTGGTATTTTATTTCCCAAATCCCAATACATTAATTATTTTTACCCAATATGTACTGAATTGCTACTAACTTAATAATACATTATTGTCGAAGCAAGGGAAGTAGGTAATTGCTGGCTGAGTAATTAATTTAATACGAAGCCAGCAATTGCCCTTCTGGCTGAGACAAATATAGTGCTTTTTTCAAAAATTATGCAAGAAAAAAGAAAAACATACTTTCTGAAACTGATGAGGCATGCTTTTCTTCTCGCCACTTCATAAAATTGTTGTAAGCCTTGAGATATTTGTCTTTTGGCTTTGCAGGGAACAAATTATCAACAAGTAAGCTTGCAGCTTCTTTTAAATCTGGAATCATTTTCACGTAAATTTTCAATATTTCTCAAATAGAGTTGGGCAGGACATATTGCCAGGCTGTGTGACGGTAGGTGGACCAAAACGTTAACGGATTGGTGGCCACTTACAGGAAAAAGAAGCGTCGATCGTCCACCAGCACGATGGGTTGACGACGTAAAAAAGACCGCGGGTCATTTCTCGATGAGACTAGCACGGGACCGGGATAAGTGGCGTACTCGAAGAGAGGCTTATGCTCAGCAGTGGGCGATTATTTTGCACCTAAATACTAGTAAAATATCTGCTACAATTTCTCCTCTACCTATAGGTTGCCTGGAAGAGATCACTCTTTAGCGATAAGACCGCCTGTTGTTCACCTCTATTTGTTATTTGTTGTTGTTCTGTAGGCTCAAAAATTTGTACTTTCGTTTTTACAGTTTAATAAGTAAGTAAGGGGTTTCATTTTATTTTTTTATTTACCCTAAACTTGGCTAAAAATAAAAAAATCAAGCCTCTGTTGTACTGTATACAGCGCGAAGAATCCTTCCACAAAAAAATGCAAAAATGTGACTAAACAATGTGTGCATTTAAAGATACACTGTCAAGTTTAGGGTTTTTCTTCTATATACTCGTAGGTAGTATTTAATTGTGCTCTAAATTCATTAATGAAATAGGATACGATTTTAAAAGATTATAGATAAAAACCATCCAAGTGCGAGTCGGACTCGCGCACGAAGGGTTCCGTACCATTATCTATAAAAACGGAAATAAAATCATGTCTGTTGTATGGGAGCCCCACTCCGACTCGCACTTGGCCGGTTTTTTAGAATTTCTTGTTATAGCGGCAACAAAAATACATCATCTGTGAAAATTTCAAATGTCTAACTATCACGGTTCATGAGATACAGCCTGGTGACAGACGGACAGACAGACAGACAGACAGCGGAGCCTTTTATTAGTAATAGGGTCCCGTTTTTACCCTAAAAACGGTACAACAAAGATATGTTTCATCATACTTCCTCGTAAAGGGCTTCATAACGCGCAGACATAATAGAACTACAATAGCCTATATTACGCCTAGGGCCGAAATGGTTCTTTTCTTAAATTGTATCTGTCACTCATGCGTCAATTAAAATCCAAGGAGGTTTTAACTCTACTACGATGTTTGAAAACATAAACGTATAATAAAAAAAATCGAATCGTATAATTAAACACTAATACAAGATGTTCAACTGAATTATCTAACTATTTTTCTACTCTTGTACCGTTATCTGTCATTTCAATTCAATTCAATTTTTGGTGCTATATGGCTCCATCAAAGCCTTGATGATTCCGCCAATGTCGAGTATCTGTCATTTATATAGGCTCTAGCTCAAATACAATGACACCGATAATAAGTCGTAAAACTCTATGCTCTATGGCCCCATAAACGCACTGTTTAGCGTACTTTTATGGTTCATACATTTTTCATTTTTCATAAAAGCACTGTTTACCACGATGTCAAATCATCTAACTTTTTTTTTAATCGGCCGGTATATTGCAGTGGTACCAACTTCATAAGCAAATTTTTCAAAATAAAAGTTTTTATTTACTATGAAACATTTGTAGAACCTAAATTATTTACTAAAATACATATTTTACCAATACGGGTGTAGACTCGAAAATTATTATTACTCCCAAAGAAAGAAGGCAAAAAATATGGACGAAAATCCCATTCAGATATCTCAAAGAATTAAGAAGTTACAACCGTTTTAATATTGCTTGTTAGAGAGAGAAAACGCAAACAGTGTGTGACGTCACGTTACGGGATGCTGCCGGGGGGCCGCGTCGACGGCGGCGCCGAACACGACGAGTATTAGTGACGTCACAATCTTCAAGCGTCATAGTTTCATATGAAGTTGCGTTTTGCGAAAAAGGGACGGAACATACCCCTTCTTAAAACTTTGGAGTCTTATAAATTCGTGATTATTTAACCATTTGCGTTGATTTGTCTGCATTCGACTACATTTTTAATCCTTTTTCTAGAAAATATGACATTATTGATTATTTTATTTAGTGTCTACACCCCTATTATAGGTATTATTTATAAATATAAACCGATCCGATTCGGTTCGGATCCGGATTCAGTTTGGTTCGGATGGCAAGTGCAAGGAAATTAAAAACAAAACAGACCATAAACAAGAGGTGTCAATGTGTCATATTTCTAATTTCCCACCAAAGTTCCAATTCAAAATTAAAAGACGAAATATGATAACTATTCGTAAAATCCGTGTTTGTGAAGTGAAGAGAAATGTGTACGTTCATTTTAAAATGGACGAAGAAGAAAATAACTGCACCGCTGAAGAAATTGCGTGAGTAGTAATAGAACGGAAAACTTAGTGCATGAAAAGTCAAATGCTATTTATTTAAAATTAGTCGTAGAAAAAGTATTGTATGCAACGGTGTATAACTTGGTTTTAAAACGCTCGTGGCGTCTTTAATTGCGATGCTCGCCAAAGCTCGCACGACACTCGCGTTTTCAAACCCTACTTATACAACAGTTGCATAAAATACTATTAAAAAATAAAATGTGGTAGTTTTATTTATGTAAACTGTGATTTTAAATCGCCGAAGGGTCTTTCCCACGTCAAATTTAACAAAATGGACGGTTGTCACTGTGTATTTAAAATATATTTTACGTCACTCTGGGCGGTAAGTGAGATTTGCCGCCCACGGGCGCAGCGGTAAATCTCACATCACACCCAGGAGAAGACGTAAAATTGCGTACGCACCACGACGGGCGGTAATTCGTAAAGCCCCAGATCGCTCATTTATGGCCCTCACCTTCGGTTCGGGCCACAAACACCTGCTCTGCGGCATTCACGAATTCACCGCCCTAGGTACGTAATGTACTATTCTCAAACATGCAATGAAATATTGACGATGTGTTCTTTATGCAGGCGAAAACGTGATACCTACTTCGCGTATCACGTTTCGGGCGCGGCGGGACGAGAGATCCGTAACGGTATTTCATACAAAATTGGTGGTTGAAATAACCCTCCGTCCACTAAAATCTATTTGGTAGGATCCATTATGGATCCGAGTGGACCTTTTGGGCGTTCAGATCTATCAATGGATTTGAGTAGACTTTATTGAGCACTAGGATCCAAATAGATTATGTTTAACTAACAAGTCTCCTAAAATCCATCAATGGATTCATGTAAACTATTTATAGCCAGCGATCCTTAGGTGGATTTTAGTTAACTTTGATGTCGAATATAATCCATCAATTGAGTCATGTGATCTTTTAATAAACAGGCTGTAAGCTATAAACTAAATTCCTTGTTCGGCCGTTTCCTATTAGGTGCTTTTCCTAGTTAGGCCATTCCTCGAATGACCTCTATGTGAATTCATAATTGGGCCACGTCCCCAAATGACCACTATAGTGCAGTCGTGGTCAAAATATATTTACACTTTGGGACCTTAACGTCTTTGACACAAGGCCCAAAAGGCAGGTCGCCGTTAGGTACGACGACGAGCGAAGCGAGGAGGAGTGGTAGGTGTACTGGGACCCTATAGAGCGAGCCGAGCGAGCGAAGCGAGCGTGCCACGGCAGCGGCCGGCGAAGCGCCAGAACCGAAAATGTGTTCTTTCACTTCCTCATATTAAATGTTCGATTATGGCGCTTCGCCAGCCGCTGCCGCGGCACGCTCGCTTACTACATTGATGTGGATCTGCACGTCTAGCACACGACGGCCGCGACATACTCTCGATTTTTATCGCACTATACCTCTTGTTCTAAGTGTTCTAATAAGAGAGAGACGGATAGTGCGAGAAAAATCGAGAGAGCTCGCGCGCCGTCGCGTGCTAGCCGTGCAGAGCATAACAAGTGTTCAATATAAAGCGTAAATATTGGAGTTTCTCAAAATCCATTGATGGATCCAAATGTACAAAAAGTCCACTTCAGCACGTTGTGGATTCTAGTGTCCAATAAATCCGTTCACGCACAAAAGGTCCACTCGGATCCATAATGGATCCTACCAAATAGATTTTAGTGGACGGGGTGAAATCAAAGAAACATTCTTTTGTTTCAATCTAAATTCGTAAGACGACGTCATGACGTTTAGCCATTAATAAAAGGTATAAGTTTTTTTTCCCATTGAATGTTTGAGAAAAGCATCCATCTACTTAGCGGGCAATCCCTATTTTCCCGGCCTCTTGTTTCTTCGCGAATGTGCTAAAAACATTCTGTGCGACACGACACGTACGGTAAGAATTTTACCAAATTGAGCCATCAAAATCCTCTAATATACAATAACATAATAAGAAAAGGCTTCTAATAGTCTCTCGTTCGTAAATAATGTCTTGCCATACTCGTGGCTATTGATGTGCCGACGGAAAGTTTCCTATATTGCGAAATGTTTCTGCAATTTAACATAGGAAAATTTCGGACATTTTCTTCATTTTTGTATGGAAATTGAAACTTTTCATTCCCAACATGGAAATTTCCTTAATTCCTTGTGAAACTTTCTAGAAATTTCCGAGTACTTTTCCAACTTTTTGGAAACTTTCCGCAATTTGCACATCGCACTCGTGGCACAATGTACAATTTTTCACTTAATATCTCTTTTTGTGTATCTTCATAACGAATGGAAATCACGTACAGGAAAATCTGCATGTAATATTTTACGGTTTCATTTAACTTATGTTAGCCTATTTCATTCATCGACCTGAAATTATAAATAAATCAGCCAAATCGAGCTAAGTGGGCCGACACTTTACAGTCCCTAGTACCACACCGAAATGGCATTAGCCATGTTAAAGTTGTTCGCAATGGAATAGGGCAGACCTCCTGGGTGTGCTTCCGACATTTGCCCCACTCTCCACTGCCCACACCATCTGCACTGCCTAATATACTATGGAATGGGTACTTTGATTCGGGGTCGACTTTGATCAAATAGGTTTTTCTCCGAAATCATTGTTTTTACTTGTGGATGAACTGTGGCAGTGAATCTTTTTAGTTTCAAATAGTTTTTATTACTACATTCTCAATGATCAAAGTAGTCCCATTTTTTCCTAAAGTATTCCACGGTACGTATAAATAATACACATGCATTTTCCAAAATAGGCAAATAGGATCGATAAAGTCCACTTCACAGATGGATGGCTATTTCATTTCAACTGCCTTTTAGCCAAAATATACTACCCAATGTGTTCGTTCAGATTTAGCCTGGTATCAAAAGGGACATTAGCTAAAAATGGTTAACTAACATCAAATTATTGCATTGATAGTTTAAGGTGGCTCGACGACCATATAAAAAACGGTTTTTGACATTCACAGGCTAACAGCGTGAAGAAACTTTTGTAACACACTATCATAGATTGGCTTTCCATTAGCGCGAAATTCCTCCTTTCCTAGATTAAACTTGTATAAAATAGAATAATTTGAGAAATTCGTTTGTCACGTGATACTTTGGGAAAACGATTATTCTAGTCGTCGAACCACCTTAAGTACGTAGGTTTTTATACTGATGCTACAAAACCAAATGATAATATATTCTAAAAAACATTACTTACGCCGAAAAGTACATGGGGTAAAAACTGTAAAAAGGAAATGTCCGAGAATTATATAAGGAGTAGAGTAACGCTAGCAAAACGGGCGAAGCCGCTGCGGTCTGCGGTAACTGTTGATAATTAAGAGTGGTCTTTTATTAGCCGCCGATGGTAACGGCGCGTGCGCCGGTGCGCGCTCTTCCGCGCTCCGCCCATTGACGAGCGTCCACGCCAAGTGCGACTAGCATGTGAACACCGATGTAAATTAAAAACAAACCAAACAAGATAAGTTTTAAACAGAAAAAGTACCTACTTTGAAGTAGAATCGATTCTTTTACAAGTTAAATTAACTTTCGTACTGCGCAAGTAACATTGATAAGGTAACCAGTAATTTGACGGAATCGTTGACTTGATTCTACAATGCGTTGCTTCAAAGATTGACTGACGTTGAAAAATATTGACGAGTCGCAACCGGCTATCATCTTATACAACGAATAAAAACTACATATTTATGCTGTTGTCCACGTTAATCCCCTAGCCTGATCCCCCAGGGGAAAAAAACGGTTAGGTTGTTACTTGAACTGCGACCCTACAGCGCGCGAGCCGAGCGAGCGAAGCGAGCGTGACGCGGTAGCGTCCGTCGAAGCGCCATAACCGAACATTATCATTTTTTCCTAGTTGAATATAAAATAATTGCCGCTAATTCCCCTGGGGGATCAGGCTAGGGGATTAACGTGGATAACGTGATATTTATACGCTATCGATTTACTCTTACTGACAGTGCACATAAATTCTCCAACTTAACGATTATAATGTTTTGAGTAAGCAATTGAGTAAGATTAAATAAATAAATAAATATTAGGGGACAATCTTACACAAATCGACCTAGTCCCATAGTAAGCTCATTAAGGCTTGTGTTATGGTTACTAGACGACGATATATATAATAGATATAAATACTTAAATACATAGAAAACTTCCATGACTCAGAAACAAATATTCATGCTCATCACACAAATATTTGCCCTTACCGGGATTCGAACCCAGGACCTTCAGCTGCAGAAGATTGCTTTAGAAGTGGTACATCATCTTCAATGACATAATGACAAAGCATTTTTTTCAGTATGTATGAACAATTTTATTGTAAACCGGTAAAAAGTAAGGCTATACTATGGAACAAGTAAAGCGAGCGTAAGTAAACGCATATAAGGAGGTTGGCGCCGGCACTAACGCACGATATCCACACGATTGTATTTGAGGTATGCTGAGTTGAGTTATCGCCGCTCGTCCGTCGGGGCCTTTGCCTTCACGAGGCGCTTCCGCGACCGTCGCGTGTCCTCTCCGATACGAGCATGACGCCCGCGGCCCTTCTAATAATGCTAATGTTCCCGCGATAGCTAGATGAAATGCCGCCTGATACTACCATCACATACAATGACCGCACCGACTAAATGGGCATCAGGTGGAGTCCACGGATTCCGAAGCGCAATATTTACCGTCCAGCAGAAGATTACACAGGTATTCAAACGCTTAGATGCTGATAATATTTCCTAATAGTTTATAAGGCCGACAAAGTATATGTTAAACTATTTACTGATATTAAATTATTTTCGTGCTTGCAAAAAAAGCACAAAGCTTGGTTATATAACGTTTTTATAAAAAAGGGAAGTTATCTCTTTCTCGTTTGTTAGGGATGTTATGTATCTAATTACTACAAGTGATTTATATTAATACTTTATATAAATTTGAGGACGATCTTACACAAATCGACATAGTCCCAAACTAACCAAAGCTTGTAACTATGGGTACGAGGGGACGATATACATATAAATAAATAATATTATATGTATAGATAAATAAATACATACTTATAAATATACATAGAAAACATCCATGACTATGGAACAAATATTCCTGCCCATCACACAAATAAATGCCATGGGGTTCGAACCCGAGCCCGTCCAGCTTCGTAGGCAGGGTCACTACCAACTAAGCTAAAGCAGTCGTTTTTAAGCCTTAGAGGGGATTTTAGGATATACGTACTCGAGCGCGTCAGATTAACATAAGGGTCGGGTAAATTGCAAAAAAAATGTAAATGGTTAAGGTGGTATTTTATGCAATCGTCATATAATGTATGCTTTTTCAGTCGATCGTTATTTAAGGTACGAAACTTAAAAAGCTAATTATATAACTATTGTATACAATACTTTTTCTACGAGTCAACTGAACTAATTAAACAAACTTGGTATCTATTGAAAATCTAAGACATGCTGAAACGAAGTGCAGCCAACGGCTTTTTCTTTTTCACTTCTCATGCTCGAAAAGTGTGTCATATTAGACTTAAATAGCGGGGCTAAAGCAGTACATTTAGCCCCTAGGGAAAATATGTAAACATATTTATGATTTTAAAACATTTTAATTTGACCCATCAAAACACTTCAACGTATTAATTAATCCACCAATCACAACTGTTTAAAAAACCATTTGTATTTGCTATCAACTAATCAGAATACAGCTATATATTAAAATCAACCAATCAAGAAACAGAATAAATTTCAAATATTAGGCGTGTTTTATTCCCGAATTCACAATCATTAAAAAAAATAAACGCCTTTGGCCGTCTATAGCCTCGTCCAAACGTTCAAGCGCGGTGGCCTGCAAACATGACATAAGCTATTAGATTGAGCGGGATAGACTGCAGTCTATCTCGCTTTATCTTATGCACAGGACAGCGTATGCTGTCCGGCGCGCTCGGCCGTTTGGACCCGGCTGTATACGGCCAGTAGCGTTTATTCGTGGTGTCAATATTTCGTATCAATGTCAAACAGTTTATTAAAAAAATCATGCCGCCAAATTGAACAATCTTTTCGCTGTGGAATTTATTATTGATTGTGGATGGATAATCTTTGTTTTCACTGTTTTCTCGCAGTCTAAGTAAAAAGTAGAGTGTATAACTCTGGTCTAAAAGCCATATTACCACTCGAACAATTTTCCCTCACTTCGCTCGGGAAAATAACCATCTCGTGGTAATATGGCTTATTTTAGCCCCGTGTAATCTACTATTTTATGCGTTGATGTCTTTTACCTTTTGACTTTCTCATGACGGCGTCCTATTGGACAAATACATTTTAGTTCAGTAAAGGCGCCACGTGATTGGTCGAATTTATTTTTGTTGTCTCAACAGTTGGCGAGGCGAGATATTTTAAGAATCTTATGTAACGATCTTTCATAAATTGGCTTCCCATTTGCGCGAAATTCCCCATTTCCTAGAATAAACTTGTATAAATTTATTTAGACTATAATAATTATAGACTAGAATAATTTGAGAATAATCGTTTTCCCAAAGTATCACGTGACAAACTATTAATTTCTCAAATTATTCTAGTTTATACAACTTTATTCTAGTAAATGGGGACAAAACAGTGTTACATAAGTTTCTTAAAATATCACGCAGTTAGCCTGCGAATGTCAAAAGACGTTTTGTATGGTCGTCGAACCAGTTTTAAAGCCTTAATCTAATTTAAAAGTAACGAAAGTTACCCATATTAAATTTATTTTTTGCGAACTTGAAAATGATTATAACTTCGAAATCCTTCAATCTTTTAAATCCAATAAGTCCCCTTGACGTTTGAGTAAATCCACATTTAGCGTCGTGGAGTACCCTGTTTTACTATTACCTCATTAATCGATTAGATGCCAAGAATCACACGACGTGACGTTTTTGGAAAAATACAACAATAACATTATTGACCTAGATAAACGACCTCTGCAGTCTAATTCTTAAAATATTTAAATATTTGAGACGGCGTCCTACGTCTTCACCGGTAGCCATCACCTCGCTGACACATGCTCTGTTGAAATGATAGATTAGGTAAGTAGAATATTTGTATAGAAAATCTTTGAAAACAGTATATTCTACGTTGGTGAATTAAAACTTAGGCCCGTTATTGCGGTATTTGTCAACAGTGCGGTGTTGTGAAAAACTATGTAAATCAATGAAGCTATAAAGACAAATCGCCGTATTGAAACAATATGGTTCCTGAGTGACTAGCACCATTTAAATATGTTGTATTGAATAGTGTGGTCGTCATAATTATACATATTTATCAGCGGAGGGCGGCGACGTGAGACAATCGCTCGTAAAGTGACAACACAAGGCAAGCGCGCATCGCGTCCATGTCGATAAATCTCACGCATAGAAAGCCAAGCACACGTCCCATGCTATTGTGCTGTAAGGAAGCATTTATACGATGCTGCATTAGCAAAATGGACCGAAAGTCAATAATTACGGGTTGAGTCTGCTCCAGGCTCTTCCCCGTTCACTCTATGCCAACTTTAATTAACATCAATACAAGCGCCGTGTTTAAGAGGAGTCGACGTGATATACGCTGCAAATTTATCCTGCACTTGTAACAAAAACGATTTGTTATCTAAAGTGGAAGGCATTCCTGTGACAGCCGCCTTTGCCTTGGCAACTAAGCATTATATACTGTGTTATTGGTGAGCACCTTAAAAAGTATACATTTATAACGGGAGATAGAATTATAAAAGCCACTCCTAACTGCACCGAGAGGTCCATTGAAGTGGACAATACACACGGAAGCTCGGCCGCACGTGATCGTCTGTGGAACTATTCGATTAATTGATAAAACCGTTACTATGTAATGACGAACGATTGTTAATATAATTCACCATATTTAAAGCATGGTACCATATTGAAAAACTAGTCCGTAGCACGAAAGCGGGCGGAAAGTCTGGAATTAACTGTGTTTAGACGTGTATGACTGTAGAGGTGGTGAGACGGAGGGCTTTGATGACTAGAGTTTGTAAGGTACATGGCGCCGCGCACACTGTTATTCATCATATTTGCGAGGAAACAAATCACATTTGAAACAAAAATAATAGATACTCATCGCTATAGAAAATACAAAATTTCAGTCGTCCATCTTTCTTGAATTTGACGTAAGGTACACCTAGCCACGACTTAAAATCACTGATAAGAATATTTTAGAGAGAAAGTATATTACCATACTTATATTTTTAGATACCTATTTAAACAATTCAGTTAAACATGTTTCATTCGTTTTTATACGCTTAGATTTATTTATAAATAGCTTTTCAAACACCGTATTTGAGTTAAAATCTCTTTTCTTTATATAAGACGCATAAGTGACCGACACAATTTAAGAAAAAGTCATTACGCCCATGGGGGTAATTGAGGCTATTGTAGCTCTGTATGCCTGCGCATTATGAAGCCCTTTACGAGCAAGTGTGATGAAAAAATATTACCTACAGTATTCACAAAAAAGTTTTTGAATTGGTAAAATGTGCTTGGTATTAAACTGTGATGGGAAATCAACATCTCTGCGATTGATATGCTTATATATGGCGCCACATATAGTCTGGCAAACGTCTAGCTAGAAAATAATAGGGGGGCGCCTTTATCGCTCATATGGCAACACGAATAGTACGACCGAGCGATTTTGATCCTTCACTTTTTACTGGGACATTATTTAAATTTGGTTCCTAATTTATAAAAATTACAATCAAACACATATTGGTATAGACAAACAAACTCACAAACATAACCTCTATTTAATGTTTATGTAGACAGAATGTTAGTTATTTAAATGCTAGTTTTGTTTACCACTTTTATTAAATAGTACGATATAGAGTTTCTTCTTCCTCCAAAAATTCCACTTTGGTTACAATTACACTTAATTAAAACACTTAAATTCAACAAATATATTGCAAGTACCAAGTTGGTTTTATGTAAACAAAACCTCTAAATTGCACTATGTAAACAAGACGAAAATTATCAATTTACTGTAATCGTAGCGTTAGGAATAAATAAAATTAATATAAACCATTTATAATTGACCACTTAAATTATTAATAGTTTACAATAATTAAAAACCTGTCATTCAAGCAGTTCATCTCCAGTTGTCCAATTCCGACAAAATTATTCCGGCTTGATATTCCGTAAGAGTAAGACATCGCTTGTATACATTATATGTATTTAAATTACTTCCCGAGAGGAACTGGGTATTGTATTGCCATTGTATGGAATTTTTGTTGCATTTGAATGTTAATAAATACGGTAAATTTGTTATCGTTGTTGTTACAATGACAATACATAAGTATGACAAGTTAAACGAAGTTACCAGGGTCGAAATAAATTGGTTCCGTTTCTAGACGTTTTCAAAAATGGAGATGGATTTTATTTCTTTGGCAAGAGACAACACGGCTTTAGAAACATGACGGGGGCAGTGCGGGGGCATCACTAGTCAGTGTCGAAATTCTCTGATTCAGAGGTCAGAGTGACGGTAAACCGGTGACGGCCGCGTGCTTCAATTGAAGGCAACTCCAAATTTTAACGAATGTAAATTACGGCGATTAGAGCGGTTAAATTGTTTAGTTATCTTGTCTCTCGTGTCGGAAAACAAAAGAAACATTTTATGTCATGTTTATATGTTTGAAAGTGGTCTTTTGGCATGAAAATCGTGAATACCATTTTATCAACAAAAGCGGTGAGCTGTAGGAGCCTGGTCTGGAGCTGGAGCTGTACATTTTAGTCGCGACGATCGCGAACCCTTCAAGAGCGTTTCGTGTAGCGACACCTTAATCATATCATAACAAACCATATACCTACAATTCCTGATGAAATAAAAATCAACGTTACCAATCGCTACACGTATTCTTGTTATGCTTCAAGAAGCGACGGCTCTATTTGTTTATGGTAAGAAGCTTTTAATGTTTTAACGAGTTATGTTATTTTTCCCCCTTTGAACTGATATTATTTAACTCTCAGTTTATAAGTAAATTGTGTTGAGTGGTTCCTGCGCTGCTGTAAGGAACGGAGACTCCGATAGCTAAGTATACTCTAAAAGATATAAGTATTCTGAAACTTTCAGTAAGTATATACGAGTATAAAGTCATTTCTAACTTTCATAGAAGTTCTATGCCTATTTCATCATATCAGCCGAAAGACGTCCACTGCTGGACATAGGCCTCCCCCAAAGAGTGCCAAAGCGACCGGTCCTATGCCTATTTATTACATACTTAATAAAGACTTTTGAAGTCTTCGTTTGCGCAGTTACTTTTGATGCTGACTGTACATGCTGTTTATTATTCTTTTCACTTCTCATGCTCGAAAAGTGTGCCATATTAGGCTTAGATAGCGGGGCTAAAGTACCACATTTAGCCTCTAGGGAAAATATGTAAACATATTTATGATTTTAAAACATTTTAATTTGACCAATCAAAACACTTCTCGTACTAAATCCACCAATCACTACTATTTAAAATACCATTCGTATTTGGTATCAACTAATCAGAATACAGCTATACAGGGTGGAAATAGATTTTGGGTCAGTGAGGGCAGCTACCAGATCCCGTGTTGCTAGGCGAAAATGGTCTTAGGAGACCTTCCTTCGATTTCAAATTAATGAAGATTGGCGTTTACAAATTTAAGAAAAACAGGGTGCGAGAAAATGGTCATTTTTGACTAACTTTTTTTTTGATGCCAATCGATCCGATTCCTGTCCAGGATCAAAAGCTTGTATGGGACCAAAAATAAATTTCCGGCTAGAAAAGCCATAGATCGAGAAAAACTTTCCCCATACAATTTGTATGAAAATGAAAAAAGTTTTTTTTACATGTATTTTTTTTATGTCAATCGATTCCATTTCTATCCAGTATCAATAGTTTCCTTAGAGTGAACTTTCGGTAATGTAAAAAAAAGCCAGAAATGAAAGAAAACTGTTTTCATACATTTACTATGGAGAATAAGTGAACTTTATTTACATTTATTACTGTGATTTTCATAACCGTATTATGATCCTTCAATGAATTGAAAAATTGAAAAACAATGAAAACTGATTAGCGTGACAGAAAAATGTAAATAAAGTTAAAATGTAAAATGGAGCGAAGTATGCTGGGCATTAAACTTTCTGACAAAATAAGCAATACAACCATTAGAATCACATATCATAAGTACTCTAAGATGGGTTCAGAAGCCGTAGGAAAATGACCTATATTGCTACTATAGTGCTACCTGTAAAATATCTTTGTTGCAATCGTTGCTGCATTTACGATATCCGGCGGAGTGTGCATATCGTTCTCGGAGTCGCTACTACTCATATTTTCAACTAAAACGTGAGTTACAAACAACTTTTCTCAATTCTACTTTCGTAACAGCAAAAAACCAACAAAGAAATGACAACAGTAATGGCGGCAATTCGATCCTACGTCAAGACGAATGTTTTTTAAATCATAGACAAACGAATGAAGTCCCTATTCTCATGTCACTCGACATCAAATATCGCGCGGTGTATATAAAAAAAAAACATACTGAATTGACGCTTCGCATCGATAACTGTTTTAATATCTATTCAATTCAATTTTTAAAAAATGGCTTCCATCTAAGTTAAGATGATTTCGCCAATGTCAAGTTTGCTTATAAAGCGACGTTGTTCGGTAGTTTGGTCAGTCGTCAATAATGCAATCAGCGTCAGAAGCTCCGCTTGAGAAGCAAGGCGTCCACCGCTGACCGCATCCCCGACGAAAGACCTTTAATATCTATGAATACTAGAATAGAGACCCGCATGAGTTTGACAGCTGTTCCAAATTTAAACTCATAACCTTACAAAAATCTGTACTGTAATACAGTACAGACTTTACCTACTACCACAGACAAGAAAGTTCTCATAGTAAAATTGGTTGTAATAATGCTGGTCATTTCCTACGGTTTCTGAACGCATTTAAGAGCACTAATGATACGAGTATGTGCGTAGATAAAGTAGTGTATGCAACTGTACATAATTAGGCCTTAAAACACTCGTGTGATCCTATTATGAAACACATTCATATTTTAAGGCCTCCCATTATGGATCAGTTGCATAAACTACTATACTTAACAAAATTTTGCCACTGTATGGTGCATGTACACTTACACACACATTACATGTACCTACATTTCTACATGTACATTACACTGTATGGTTCTAGGGCCTTATCTCTAAGCGATAAGGTCCCAGAACCACAAAAAGTGTATCCATGTTTATGATGCTGACTGTACCACGTTTGTACAAGCTGCAGGGCAATGAAACTCCTTGACATCGGAATACGGCAACTTCTGGCTTTATTTTACAAAGTTATATGCAGAAAAGATACAAGAACTAAAAAATAATAATAATGAAACAACTACTCATAATGACGGTCCGATTGGAGCAGAGACGCCGAGTGATAACGGTAAAAATCAGCCAAATTCCTGCATGCATCGATATAGTAGGTACATTAGTCACGATTACACGAAGAACTTAAAACATTAGACGTGTGAACCCATAATTTACTCCATATTTTTAGTGCAATGAACTGCGGGCAATTTGGTAAATGGGCAGAAGATGAATTTGGCAGTGGTAGCTAATTTTGTTATATTATCGGTGAGAAATGTTACGACGGCTTGTGGTTTACTGATGGTGATGACTGTGCCCATGTTGGGTACTCAATCCGTCTAGGTTTTGCACGTAGGTTTATTATGGCAATTTTTGTATTATGCTTAATATTTATAGGGACAATCTCCGAAACTATGATAGAGCATTGAACTTTGTCGTGATGTTTTATAGCCACGTTCCATAAGCCGCGTAGAGGCGTCGCGACAAAAACTAACTTGTCAGCTCATCTATTGTCCAACGATTGATTTCAGCACGTCTTCGAAGACGAAGGTCACGGGTCACTCGAACCTAAAAACATGGGACGCGATACCAAGATAAATCTTTACATAACTTTTGTTTTAATGCCGTGTAATAAGTTTGTTATTGTGAGGCGAGCGAGGGCGACGAGAATATTGAAATTGAATGTAATCATAGCAGTGAAACGTGACGTCGGCCGACAGTTAGCCGGATGAGTTGTGGGAGCGGAGGCACGGCGCACGGCTCGCGGCCGGGGAGCGCGGTGCCGACGTCCAGCGGGAACAGCGCCTCCACGAAAATTTATTTATCGGGTATCGCGGCATACATCAGCGCCTAAGGACAAGCGGGTGGATGGAAATTGCGGGCGGGCGAGGCGCGGTCGATGCGCTCGTCGATACGGGACACTTTGCTCACTTCCTAACATAAATTCGGTACACGGTGGAATCGAGTATTATTATTCAATCGTACGATCGTAGTTCGCGCGGGGCCATAAGTCACGGCGACGCGAGCGCCGGCGGCCGCCGTGAGCGGTGGCGCACGACCGCGATGGCATCGCGCTTGCAGCGCGGACCGCTAGCTGCGCAGCCGCTACATTAGCTCGTGGCTGTGCAGTGCAGCCGCAGCGGCGGCCCCGCTAGACGCAACCAGCCCGTGCTTACAGCGCACCAGACGGGGTCGGCGCCGGCGGCGCCGCCTACTCGTTGCCTCTTCATCTTCACACATATACCCAAGAGTAATGAAAACTAGTATAATTTGTACAGGATGTATGCAATGTTTACCCGTTTTGTTTGCTCTTGAGTGTATATCTAAACTGCGAAGTCAAATAAAGTAACAAAAGACGAACTATCATCGGGTATGTTGGATATTTATATCATTAAAAAAGAAATCTAGCGAATTGAGATTTGATTGAGAAATCCTAGTTGTCTTTTATATAAAGCAACACATAAAACTATTTGTGTCTTTGCTTCTGCATTTTTAGGGTTCCGTAGTCAACAAGGAACCCTTATAGTTTCGGCATGTCACGCCTTATAGTGGCAGACATAGCGAAACTATAAGGGTTCCTAGTATTAATGGTTACTAACCATTACTACTAGCACAGATTAAAGAATACAAGTACAGATACCCAATCTCATAGAGCAATAGCGTACCGTCCTAATGTAGGCAATTCTGCATACAATTTTAGTCCCGTAGCTACACCAGTAGATGCAGTATCCGAGCTACCACGGCTATGACGCTGTCAGCCTACCTGATAGTTTTAGTAATACATTGAGATATCACCAGATGGCATTGACTTCTCGGGCAACAAATAGAGTATTTTTGATTTTTTTGATATAAAAGTAGTATTTTCGAGACAATATTACACATCACACAAAATTATACATAGCCAAACGCTTGGAGCCTGTGGTTCCATAGAACTTTCGCGACCAGTGATGGCGCCATCTAGTGACAGTACCCATAATACGTGTAGCAAACTTACTTAACTCACACGTATAGTACGAGTTACATGGATTTAGTACCAATTTTATTGCATTTACTAAACTTATACAATTTACCTTTATTTTATGTACTTTAAGGATGTTTGCGATATAATTAAGGTACGTTGAATTGATTAAAGTGTAAAAATCATTCTATCTTCACGATTTGTGACGAGTCAATGTCCGGTGGCTTGAATATGTCATGCTCGCTTAAAGGACTTTGCTTACGGTGGCGTCGTTGATCGGGTCGCCACCTTCCCTAAAATATGGTTGAGGGAGGCGATGGCTGAGATATGCGTCATACTCGTGATCGGGTGCTGTTTGTGGAGTCCGGACTGTTCATGCTTGCAAGGGCATACTACCTAGTTACTACTTAAATACTTACTAGTGTTATTATTATTATTATCGTATTGACGAGAGACATCATTCTGATCTTGACACGTTTTATTGTTATTGACCCTGTACATCTTTGACAATATTACATTAATGTTCCTTTTTTTGTTTTGACGCTTAGATACCGTATACATCTCTTAGAATATTAGAATAATTATTAATTGTATTTGGACGCTCAGAGCCCTTATACATATCTGGAATAATTAATTAATATCATTAACTTTTGTTAATGCTGATACAGATCTTATATCGAATATAATGGTCATATTTTGCAATTTTGTTTTGTTTACATTAACTTAGTGAAATTTAGTTGGTTAACCTTTTATATATAATTTCAAATTATTATTGTGTAAGATTATTATTATTTTATTGTAAATTACCGTTTGACATGTAAAAGTGCCCTTGTGGCCTATTTGCAGAACAAATAATTGATTTGATTGATTACTGGTTCAAATGTTTCGCTCGGTACCTGCGTCGCCATTTATGAGTTCTTTTTTGTAATAACTA
The DNA here is from genome assembly GCA_947578815.1 of Epinotia ramella. NCBI lineage: Eukaryota > Metazoa > Arthropoda > Insecta > Lepidoptera > Tortricidae > Epinotia > Epinotia ramella. Next base: position 12,122,356 of record OX388202.1, on the reverse strand, counting down.
TACGTTGATCGAGTTGGGAGGCCATGCTACTAGGAAACAGTAATTCATTGAAAAATATTTTTGTTGGGGTACCTCCCCTCCCCTACACCTAAAGTGGGGATGTCATTTTTTTTCTCCATAAACCCATAGTGTGGCGTATCGTTGGATAGCTTGTTCAAAAATATTATAGGTTTTTTAAAATCATTTTTTTTTCAATTTAGTGAGTCGTTTGCGAGATATTGGGCTTTAAAGCCCTAATTTTTGTTCGAGTCATGTGTCCCTCGCCCTGCTGACTAAATTGTTACAACTGGGGATGTGAAAAAAATCGTGGCTGTAGTATCTACATATAATTAATTTAAAAGGAAAACTATCACGGCTAAGTAGGCATAACTAGTTACCGAGTAATAGTCGACCAACTTAAAATGTACTTAGAAAGGCCAACATTCGTACAAATTCGGCTTACGCAACCGCGCCATTTTTAGTTGGAGCGTGTCTATGTAAACTAACACAGACAGGCAACTACGGAACCCTACACTGCGCGTGGCCTGACAAGCACTTGGCCGATTTTTTTAGTTAAGTGTTCGGAGATTGGAAAGAGGAAGGCTATCATCAATCATTCCGTCAGAATGAGCAGGGTTCAAGTACAAAACAGATACGTACAAGTAGGGTTTGCTGTTAGGTGAAATGAAGTTCATTTGCAATAAAAAAGTCGTTTCTCATAGAATGGTTGCTTCCATTCCTGACAGTTAAGCCTATGGCTTGTTTTATGACTAGGCATTTAGATAAAATGTGGTTAAATATCCATCGCAAAAGGTACCTTCTAGTGGATATGCATACCTACTAGTTACGGAACAATTTACTTAGTAAAAAACTTTCAAATGATCACACTGTTGAGTTTTTTTTGCTTAATTGTGAAAAACTTAGTATTATTTTTATGTGAATTCATTAGGCACGAAGGTAGTACTTTCGATATTTTCTATTATAACAAATTTGGTGAAGTGATGATGAAGAATGAAGACCAAAGATGACATATGGAACTCATCAATAATATATTGATTTAAACTTTCACGATTTTTACACATTATTGTTACTAAACGGGAATGAATCGCGTATTATCGACTTATTTATTTACCTCTCTGAGGTTTCCCGACGATGCGCGCAGCAAGAAAGTGTTGATACCCGCTTTAGCCAGTCGTCCCATGACCATGGATGCTGTGCTGTGAAACATCCAAAACGTCGGGAAACCCCAGAGTTGAGAGGTAAATAAATAACTCATCAATTATATGCTTAAAACTACAAAAACACGTCACAGATTCCTATATAATTGCGTTGCGTTGTTGTTCATAGCAACTAATGAAGTGCCAAAGGTGATTCTGAGATCCTTGAGGAATAGACGGAAGCCCAGTGTGTCTTACTGGTCTATATCTATACCACTATGCCGCGACCGCTGCGCCAAGTATGCTGCCGAACCTTATCCTTGTACATGTGACAATCTTTGTACCCGTCCATTTTTTGAAAGGCCATTAGCGCCATCTATATGTAACGATACCATAACGCATACGTTTGCATGTTACCCACTCTTTTGCAGCAGTGATAAGTAAGTGTGGTAGGTATGTCTTAAGTAGGATTTTCTACCTGTTCAGCACGCTTGCGAACTGACGTCATCCACGGCCGTTTGCATCCAAAGTTTGAAGATCGGCAACGAGCGGGAAAAACGGTTGCCGACACTGTCAATGACATTGCGGGTGCGTTGTAAACCCTACCTTAGCTCGTGTCATGTCTGTGTGTAAACGTCGTTTAGGCTAAATGATAATCAATAATTTACTTTAAAAACAAAGTTTTAACCGACTTCAATTCAGTACTCCGCCAAGCCACATGAAGATTTCCACATTTCCTTTCCCCTTTACCACATGAACTGTTTTCCCAGAGTAAATTATGCGTCGATTATTACAGAAAAAACCAAACTGCTGTACACGTGAGCCGACAATATTTGAGGAGTTCCGTCGATTCATCAAGAATCTCAGAATCACCTTTGGCACTTCATTAGTTGCTATTAAAACGGAATCATCAGAATCTGCGACGTACTTAATATAGATTTAAGAACATAATTGGGGAGCTCCAGGAGACATCTGAGGTTCATCATCAGTTCCACTTCACCACATTTGTGATTTCCGGGTGTAAATACACGAGTTATAATAAAAAATACCCAAATTACTACATGCGTGCCTGATATATTTGAGGAGTTCCATCAATTCCTTACGGTTGCTATAATCCAACTGGAGTTTTGATAACAATGGGACCAACCAACCTGAAAGCATATACTTCCAAATAAAAAAAGAATTGTATGAATCGGTTTATAAATTACGTAGTTCTGAGGTAACACTTACCGAACCAAACCGACCTCAACCGAATTGAGAATCTCCTCCTTTTTTTTAAGTAGGTTAAAAATATATATGTCACAGTACGTGTATGTACAATGTACGAGTACTCGCGTTCCACCCTAAAGTTAGTCCAAATCTAGTAAGTATTAAGTATGGTCAAAAGACACTCACTCGGTATGGTCAAAAGACAATTACTTTTGAAGGCGTGCGCCTGTATAATAAAATACATTTAGTTATAAAGAGAGCGAGCTCGGTCAACTCATTCAAAAAGCAACTCGCACAGTATGTCATTGAAAATAAACTACTATTATAATTATAAATGTTGGCATTCCAACGAATGAGATGACTGAGGGCAAATGAGTACACACAAATGTGACTACATATTTTCAATTTTCATCGAGCGGATCTTGTTATCTATTCATAATTTATGTATTTTAATGTAATTAGTAATGTACCTAAACTATTGTTCTCATGGAAGTGATGGAATGTCTTATATGAGAATAAACGTCTTTAAACCTAAACCTAAGTAAGTATTCAAGCGCAGCCAGCCCAGCAACGCGGTACAATAGTGAGTCGTGTTCGGCGTAGGGTAATGGTGCCTAAATGTCCACGGCTAACAAGCCTACGATGTCGGTACGCACGCTGACGACTTCATGGAATATGTTGCGTTACATGAGAACCTCTGGCGTGCTGCCGCTTGCCCGGACTACAATGGGACCCGCGGACGGAGGGCAGGGCAGCCGAAGCAAGTCTTAGACTATTGCGCTAAAACTACGTGCCTATATATAACAATAAGAATAACGAAACAAGTGAAATAATGCTACATTATTGCAAAGGCCGGGAAAATCAATTCTTGGATAAGTCGATTTTTGGATGAAGCCCCACCGAGGCATATACTAATATAGTGCGTTTCTACAAAAATGTGAGGAAATCAAATAATATTTTCAAGAATATCTCAGTATAATCATAAAATTGCGAGTAGGTACGTCAAAGATTACCTATCTCTATCCTACCTATATCTACCTATCCTATCTTGGCCAGCAATTTTTTTTAAAGTAGGTACACGGCATGACTCATAATGACAGACACACAAAGTAAGTTTTAAATGTAATTTAGTGAATATTTTATTATTACTGAATTAAAATAATTTGAGCCATTTTTAAACACCTTCGTCATTTGTATCACTCACAAAAGTAAGCGTTTGTCTATGACAATTAAAAAGAAAAAAGAAAACATGGGCAAACTTTAAAAGTAGGTACGTTAATTTAGCTGGCGTCTTAGTCGAAACATGTTTTTAAAGGTACACTTTTAATTAATTAGGTACTGTAAGATGCTAAATTGTAACGTTTTTTAACTTAGTTTTTTTACTATTGTAAGGCCTAATTGTATTTCCAAGCATATGGGAAAAAAAACTTTTTATACCCAGTGCGTGCCAAACAAATTCACCTACACACATATAACCTTATGCTCTGCACACATATTTAAAAGATTACTTTTTTTTACATTTTAGACATACAGATTACTGAAAAAACTTCCGCTGCAGACGGGAAAGAACTTCTAAGAACGGACCATTCCTACAATGTAAAATTCAATATCATTTTTTGACCGATAGGTAGATTTAAGTTCTCACAGTACAAGTTCATATATAATAACGACGATAAATCAAACAATAGAAGACAATGTTCGCTACTAGCCCGGGCTTGCAAGACTCTACTCGGTTGATGCCAGGGCTGGGCCCGACGAGTTCCTGACCCGAATAGAGGCCTGGACTAGAACGACCGGTATAACCCCGCTAAGCTATAGCTTCCAAGAAGCGTGGCATACCGAAGATACGCCAGGTATCGGTCCGGTACAAAACAAAACGTGCTTTTACCTTGATGGAAGCTTCATCCGCCGTTGTCTGTCGGCCGGCGTCTCGACAGGGCGGCTTCGATATGTGTATCTGAATGTATGAGTAATAGTGTGTGTGTCGAGGCCGTCGCGTGTCCTGGTGAACACTTCCTGGCCCCTGGATGATAGCCCACCACGTAGGCGCACCAAGCTACCGCCACTAATTTATCACTTCAGGCTCCAAACACTGGCAGGCAAAAACAAAACTCCTCGATATGAGCGCCTGGCCTCAATTATGAACTGATTCCAATTAACATAAATCAATGTCCCGAATTCTTTCTCAAAAATCAAATACAAATCAAAGAATGGGTTGTTCAAACCAGCAAGGGCAAATTCTAGGTTATACTAAAAAAATCGCAGACGTCAAACGTCAAATAGTGACGTGTCTTTTTCTTCCCCGATTATCAACCGAGTGATACCCGCGGTAAAAGACCGGTACCGAACAGACAATGAATGGTTCATCGTCCAAAATGTCTGTGAGCACTTGCTAGTTGGAGCGACAGAGAGCGAGATACACGAACGAAGTTCGTTTTGCTTTCGCGGTAGCCCCTCAGGTTAAGACAATATTATGGGATGGTAATATTTAACTTTGTATTTATTCCTAACTTAAAAAGAAATACAAATGGGAATGGACACGAATCTGCTTTGCAAACCAATTCTTGTGCCTTAAATACAAAGATATCATGCCGCTAACACTCCTAACTTGGAGCTCGTTGAGCTCTGGGATAGTAAAGGTCAAGCTCAGGGGACAAGCACGTTTGCGTCTAGACCAAACTCTTCAGGAGTCAGTAGTAGTCGAGTTCATGAAGTCTTCGAACCGGGCTGTGATTCCAGTTGTCTTAGTGACATAATGAACCGTCCCGAAGATATCGCTTTTCTTTCATGGGTTTTGAAAGATAAATACATGCAAATTGTGATTTCTCTGTAACATGACGGGGACGTCATGTTTCCGGCCCCGAGTATGACCAACAGAGACGGGATGTGGACTGGACACTGACTCTGACTGTATTTATTTATCTGTAACATGACGGGGACATCATGTTTCGGGCTCCGAGTATGGCCAACAGAGACGGGATGTGGACTGGACACTGACTGTATTTATTTATCTGTAGCATGACGGGGACAACATGTTTCGGGCTCCGAGTATGGCCAACAGAGACGGGATGTGGACTGGACACTGACTCTGACTGTATTTATTTATCTGTAGCATGACGGGGACAACATGTTTCGGGCTCCGAGTATGGCCAACAGAGACGGGATGTGGACTGGACACTGACTCTGACTGTATTTATTTATCTGTAGCATGACGGGGACAACATGTTTCGGGCTCCGAGTATGGCCAACAGAGACGGGATGTGGACTGGACACTGACTCTGACTGTATTTATTTATCTGTAACATGACGGGGACATCATGTTTCGGGCTCCGAGTATGGCCAACAGAGACGGGATGTGGACTGGACACTGACTCTGACTGTATTTATTTATCTGTAACATGACGGGGACATCATGTTTCGGGCTCCGAGTATGGCCAACAGAGACGGGATGTGGACTGGACACTGACTCTGACTGTATTTATTTATCTGTAGCATGACGGGGACAACATGTTTCGGGCTCCGAGTATGGCCAACAGAGACGGGAAGTGGACTGGACACTGACTCTGACTGTATTTATTTATCTGTAACATGACGGGGACATCATGTTTCGGGCTCCGAGTATGGCCAACAGAGACGGGATGTGGACTGGACACTGACTCTGACTGTATTTATTTATCTGTAACATGACGGGGACATCATGTTTCGGGCTCCGAGTATGGCCAACAGAGACGGGATGTGGACTGGACACTGACTCTGACTGTATTTATTTATCTGTAGCATGACGGGACAACATGTTTCGGGCTCCGAGTATGGCCAACAGAGACGGGATGTGGACTGGACACTGACTCTGACTGTATTTTTTTATCTGTAACATGACGGGGACAACATGTTTCGGGCCCCGAGTATGGCCAACAGAGACGGGATGTGGACTGGACACTGACTCTGACTGTATTTATTTATCTGTAACATGACGGGGACAACATGTTTCGGGCTCCGAGTATCGCCAACAGAGACGGGATGTGGACTGGACACTGACTCTGACTGTATTTTTTTATCTGTAACATGACGGGGACAACATGTTTCGGGCTCCGAGTATGGCCAACAGAGACGGGATGTCGACTGGACACTGACTCTGACTGTATTTATTAACTGAACTGTTTCGACTAATACAACCCTTAGTCTTCTGAGACGGCAATGCGATGCTGCTAAACTTCCCATGTGTACATGACTTTATTCTTACAATCGGGATAATAAAATGGCATTTGCCTCACAAAAGAAAGTACTTACATTCGACTGGGTCAAACATTATCGTGAAGCCGATAAAATTAACTCACGACTTTAACCCTTGCAGATGCAGGTGTAAGCTGAGAGTATCGTCCTTGCGTGAACAGCTAAGCTTTCTATTTACCTAGTTTCCACAGGGCAAGCTAAATATGTCAAGTGGCGGGTTTGAGCGCTCTTTATTTAATTCCACCGTATATGGAGAAACATCACTGATATCGCGGAACTAACTGTATGGCGTTGGAAAATATATCGTAGATAGTTTAATTGTCTCACCTTACTTTTTTAATTTACTAGATGATATCTCACGAGAAAGATAAAAAACACTACCTATCTAAAAAAAATGATCTGAATTAAAAATCCATTAGTTACTAAGATTAGTTTGCTATGCTATTTTATATTATTAGATTTTCTCACGTTATATACAGTATGAATAGCTAAATTAAACCCTTATTGTAGTTTAAAAACTGAAAATAAAGTACCTACTGTTGAATAGAGTGTAAGACTAGGTACAACTATATATCGAATCCGTTTATAAATTATTTCGAGTATCTCATTAAAATTCATGGTAAATCGTAAACGGCAGTATTCTATTATACCTATGTATATGTATTGATAAATTAGAATTCCTAAACAAATTGTTACATCACAATCACAATAGTTAGCACTATTTCGCTCAAGTAATTTGTCGGTAGTAAAGTCAAGAGCAGGAAGTAATGTTTACTTAAGTAGTTTTTGCTGCAATCAAGAATGACATGCTCCATAGATAATGTATGTAGAAGGTAGTGTTTGTAGTTTGTCTGAAGCATAGCAAACATTTTCACCGCATGACGACACCTGCGTCGGATCCGGCGCTCCGCACTGTTGTACTAAATATCCCGTTATCAATGCACTACGCAGTAATTATATAATTACGGATCCACCGACAGAATCCAGCCGAACGTGTATTTTAACAGTGAAAAATGATCACCGACTTGTGAACCGTTTACGATCTCAAGATTCCAATTTGTATAATTACGAACGCGCATCGCTTGTTTATTTCGGTACGTGTTATTACTGTGCAACTAAGTAGATTTATAGCATATTACAAAACTGTTTTCAGAAAGCATTTAAACACTTTAGTCCTCGTTTAAGAGCGACCGCCAGCGTTAATAAAACATCGGCATGACGGCAAACTAAGTGACCTGCGCCCATAAAAAGACAATGACTTAATTACTTCACAAAACGAGCCTTAGCTACCGATTAAAGGAATACTTTTAGTAAAAGATACACAACCCATTAAGGTAATAGAAAAATGGGCAAACAAAAAGGGCTGAGAACAGCAGCTGCAGCGTGCTGACATAGCCATTTAGACGAGAAGAGGAGGCGAGAGCGTGCGGCGACCGCGGGTAGCGTGAGAAGTGCGCCGCGAGCCGGTGCGCAGCGTGCGCGCCCAATTTCTTATGCAAATGTGCGCGCGGCGCATCAGCCAGCTCCTCGCCGCGCCGCGCCGCCGCAGCCGCGCGCCGCCACTGCGGCCGCACGCCGCTCGCACCCGTTTACTCCCTAACCTATTAGCCATAAGACAGTGCACGGCACATGCACTTTAGTGCTTTATTGACCACATTAGAAAGGCACCAGACCTAGTATAGCTTTTTATGGCGCATCACAAGTTCACAACAATGGGGTTTAATAACAACGACAACAGATAGCTCGTTACTAACCGACGATTTCGTGGCGCAAGAAATCTCCTTATTACCGTCGGGCAGTGTAATAGGATAGTGTGAGACTAAGGTAGAAAAACTCATTTTATAAATTGATAAAATAACCATTGTCGGGTTTAACTCGAGTCGCGATATTTATTATCTCCTCTTTCTGGAGTTTAGTTACATCGGTCATATCCTTTTTTTTTTTTTGACCATGGGGAAATGTGTTTATCCCCCTCGAACTCAACGAATCGAGTCCAATGGGCACATACCCCCCGGCCCGGGGAAGGCCAAAGTGGGGGGTTAAGGTGAACTAGTATTGAAAGTTGATCTTTGATTTCCCTTTGGATGGTCTAAAGGCAAAATATAGAACAACATTTCATCGACGTTTTTAGGGTTCCGTAGCCAAATGGCAAAAAAACGGAACCCTTATAGATTCGTCATGTCTGTCTGTCTGGCTGTCTGTCTGTCCGTCTGTCTGTCCGTCCGTATGTCACAGGCATTTTACTCGAAAACTATGAGGTGTATTTAAATAAAATTTTGAGGATAGGTGTATTTTGTTAACTGCTACATAGTTTTGTAATTAAATTACAAAAAAATATATATTTAGGGGTGCACTCCATACATAAAACTGAAAGTCAAATTTTCTTTTTTCATTGCAAGCCCACGTGTGGCACATCAATCGATAGGCCTTTCAAAATAAATATAAGGTTTTTCAGCATTTTTTTGATTAAGTGAATAGAGTCGGAGATAATTGCCTCGAAAGTCACTAAAATTCTGTGTCCCCCCCTCTAAGTTTTGAACCGTGTACTTTTAAAATATGAAAAAAAATCATGCTCATAGGGCGTATTAAATTCTTTCAGCGAAAGTTGTTTTGAACAAGATCGGTTCTAAGGTTTTTGAGATATTTCTAAAATATATACCGATTGCTAACTGTAACTAAATTTTCTAATATGAGATTTACGTGTCTATATTAAATGTCATCAAATAGTTTCATCTGTGAGAAGACGCCTTACAACATGATTGGACACGGGGTCCGCAGGTTAACTGACCTAAACGCCAGCAGTCCGTGCGTAGCGCCGATCTGTCCGAGAGCAGACTGTCGGAGTGCAGATTGAATCTGACAGTTGTGATGACACTGGTGGAATTACAAGCGTTTAATCGCAGAGAATGTGCGCGAGTCGGTACCGACGAGCGCGAGCCGTAGTCGGGGCCGACAATGGCGGCGCTGTCACGCCAAACGTTGAATCCCAGCGCCCGATCACGACCGCGACATCGGAAATCAATAATCGGATGATTTAGCCACCGCTCCGCGTGCGAACCTGATTAGACACGATAATGCTTGCCACGTCGCTTTGCACCGAATGTTCCGAAGCTGTGGGGCGATAGGTTATCGTCGCTCGAACCACATACAACTGTATTATTTCTACAAACGCCGACTAACGGAATGGCACATATTTTTCAATGATACCCATCTCATGAAACCGCGCACGACAATCCGATTTACAGTAACATATTCGATATCAATAGCAATAAGTTTTCCTTTTATGGCTAAGTGCACCGTAGCCATCGAGGTAAGTAACCAGGGTTTATAATAAATAATACTACCTAATCATATACTCGGTGATTGAAGAAAGACATTGTGCGGATAAGTTGGATAATAAAATAAACTTAAACGGCTTGTAATTATAGAAAAATGCATAATTGGTATGTCAATGTCCCGAAGGTAGACAAATAGAAGAAAAGGGCTCGCCGCATAATGCGCAGGGCGTTGGCGCTGCGCTGTCCATTAACTGTCTGCAACTCATCATTGTCTTAATACGATGATAAATGAAATTGCACAAGAAGCGGGGATCTTAGTGCTGCACTTAGCTGGAACAAAGTCTAATTACATTTCGTGAGGTATCAATGAGCGCCGCAATTACGTCAGTGGTTGTATGTAATCGATACCGCGAGCGCATTTCCCGGGTGTTTCGCCGACGTATCTAGAATAATGTACCATTACCATGATTTATATCGGCCCGATCATGGGGCTAATGGCGGAGGCAGGGCCTCCCAGCGTTGCGCATATGGGTTCGCAGGGACGGTAATGAGAGCGCCGCCCGCGCCACCCCGGAGCGGTGCGCGGTGCGCGAGCGCATCGGGGTGCAAAGTGCACCCGCGGGCTTAAAGCTAACGCAGGATTTTAGCGCAGTACAGATCGACTGAATTACCATAAACCTACCCACTCTCCGCTATTCATAAACAAAAAAACTTCTCATGCTCGAAAAGTGTGTCACATTAGGTTTAGCAAGCAGGGCTAAAGTAGTACATCTAGCCCCTAGGGAAAATATGTATACATATTTATGATTTTTAAAACATTTTAATTTGACCAATCAAAACACTTCACCGTATTAAATCCACCAAACACAACTCCTTAAAACATTAGTATTTATATTCATTCTCATATTCATATTCAATTTATTCATAAAGCCAATTTACATGTCACAGTTAACATTAAATCAAAAGTTAAGAAATTAAAATTATACATTATGAATTATTTAAAATAAGAACTAAATGAAATTCCAGTAGTTATTAAAAATACAATTAATAAAATAAAAAGTAACAATAGACATAAAATTCAAATTAATTATTGAGAAGCACAAAAAAATTAAAGCACCACAGTCTTGTCTTTAAATAACATAAATTCATTAAAAGTGTAGAACGGGTGCTCCACAAACCATATTTTCAACCGATCGTATTTACTAACCAGAATACAGCTAAATATTAAAATCGACCAATCAGGAAACAGAATTCATTTCAAACATTAAGTGTTATTTACTCCCTAATTAACAATCATTATAAAAAAAAAGACCGGGTTGCACTCCGGGAGTGCCGGCAGAAGTGAAAACTCAATAACAATGTAAAAGTTTTTCGATCAGGTCACGTGATATCTTACCTACTTACCTTACCCACCCTAAAAATGAATTTGACGCAAATGTATAAACAATTATCAATTACTAAGGTGGACGGGCCCGTCGGCGCGCCGACGGGCGGCGGCAAACACGATACCAATTTGTTTTTGCCATTGCCAAATATTTTTCAAAGCTTTATCTCTTTAGGAATAACGTCTAAATTCGAACTATTCGAATTTGCAAGAACAGCAGACCGACGCAGACCAGCAGGCGACCATAATATCAATTTGTTTTTGCCGTTCGTAAATATTTTTCTAAGCTTATCTCTTTAGGAATAACGCCCAAATTCGAACTATTCGAATTTTCTCAATAGCAAAACGGTGAAAGACGCGTTGGTATTATTACAAATTTATTTGCAGAATATGCTATTGCAAAAAGTGTTTAACGGCTTTATACCCTTACGAATAGCGTTCAGTTTTGAATGAAGTCGAATCGGCTAGCAGCAAAAAATGACCTCCTTCACATCTGACGTCACAAAACTCTGTCGCGTATTTAACAATTTTTCCCCACGCCAAAAAGTGCTCAGCGCCGCTAAAGAAGTTTTCACTTCAAAAATAAACGCCTCTGACCGTCTACAGCCGTGCCCAAACGTTCAAGTGTGGTTGACTGCATACCTACATGGCATAAAGCTATGAGATTGAGCGGGATAGACTGCTGTCTATCTCGATTTATCTTATGCCCCGTATGCTGTTCTCTGCGCTCGGTCGTTTGGTTGGACGCGCGTATTATGTAGACGGTCAGAGGCGTTTATTCGTGGTGTCAATATTTTGTAACTGTCTCAAAGCAGATTATTAAAAAAATCATGGCGCCAAATTGAACAATCCTTTTGCCGTGTATTTAATTATTGATTGTGGATGGAAAAGCTTTGTTTTTACTATTTTCTTGCAGTCGAAGTGAAAAGTAGAGTGTATATCTCTGGTCTAAAAGCCATATTGCCACTCGAACAATTTTCCTACACTACGCTCGGGAAAATAACCACCTCGTGGTGATATGGCATATTTTAGACCCTTGTCATACAATAAACTAGGTATTATGTATGACAATTAAATCACACTCTCATACAAAACAATAAAAAACCTTACTTTATTGTAACTTATTATCTAAAATCATCTATTTTGCTTTGTTATTGCATTGTCATCGGACCTGATTGGTCAATCAAATTCCAAATCGATCCGATGGGTAAAATACGTTTGCAGTTTTTGAGGTAGTTTGATATTTGTTAGTTAAATTAACATTAAGACTTGAAAAACGAACACACAAATTACATTCGTGCTGAAACGGCTCAAATAATGTTGTTTTTATCACTTAAAAAAGATTAGATGCTGATGAAGGTTAGTAAAACATAATTTATTCAATGAATTCAAAGGATTGTTCATTGATTATATGGACACCTATAAAGTATAAAGAATAAACGAATAAAAAAAAACGTGTATTTACAAATGTAATGGTCATGCGGTCGTGTTGTTTTTTCCAATATTTCAAAAAAAATAATGGCATTCTCCTCAGCTATGTAAAATTTTACTGGACATAAAACACACTAAAACTTACAACATGAAATTAAATTAAAATATAGATCTTTCAATTCATAGTCATTTGGAACAGTTACCTCAATTACAAAGTAATTCATTACTATTACAATGCGTGGACAATCAAAAACAAGCATAAAAAATATTGAGTCTAAAATTGCTGGATGTCTATAGTGACGTCTCATTACAGGCACGGTGATTATCCAATTCGATCGCCGTTAAATGTCTGTAATTTTCGTAGAAGCTGCTCGACAACAAGCCTTATTACGAACGAAAATAATAAAATTTATCGTGGAGCCACACTTTAGCAAGTCGCTGTCGCCTAGCCGTAGAGCAGATACTCTGCAAATGCACGCGAAAAAAGGGAATAACGAGGCGAGGTGCGCAGAAAGCTATCTGAGCGGCGTAAAAGGAAAAAAAAGGTTATTACAGGCATGACGTGGTTCCAACAGCCCAAGTAGGGGGGTGTTTGACACCGCTTTCAATCCCTTTAGTCATTCTGCAATTAGTAAGGTTCCGTCACTTACGGCATGTCTATCAGCGTCAAATTAAATGCTTGCCTATAATTTAACTGCAGACATCAGACGCTGCCTGTTTGATTGGAATGCTTGTTGTTAAATGTATTTTGAGTGGACTCCGAATATTTACAGCTTAATTGATTGATGGAGCAGACGGACAATAGAAAACCATAAATAAGATATACCGGCAGCGGACTTCAAACTCAATTCTAGCAACGGACATATTTGTGAAATATTTAGAACCTACTGGTAGGACATGCATGACAGCTATCTCTGCTGCTGTTGTTTCTAATTTTAACGAAGGGTGTTATAAGCCTATATCTGTGAGTGTATCTGTGTGTATGTCTGTGGTATTAACCGATTTTACTGCGGTTTATTTTTAATTAAAAGTCTTGTATGTCGACATGGAAACAGATATCATCTTGAATAAAGGCAATTTTCTCGAACCAAGAAAAAACAATCTTGGCATAAGATGACCATTTCGCGTCATTCGATATAGTTGATCCTCTTGTTAATTCATTTCGCAGTTAAAGAATATTTACCTAAAATCAAGTATGTATTTTGTTTCGTGTAGGATGCTCACGTTTACGACCTCGAGAAGCATTTATCACTCTTTCACGTACATACATATTATTTAACCAAGATTATAATGGGATAGGAGGTGACAGTTTTGCCATATAAATATGTCAAAGCATATGTAGGTAGTTATATAAACTGACAACAACTCCATTCCCAAACCCATCGCGGTTGAATCAGCGAACGTAAAACACATAAAAATCGACCTCCTTACAAATGTCTACCTGAATTCGTGCCTAAAACCCGGTACGCGCATTGTCAACTGCGCATCCAATCACAGCTACCCAAAGTATCAGCCTATTTTCAATTACCCAACATACTCGTAAACGGATGCGATCGGTCAATCTACGAATGCATTGCTGTGTTTAGCCGTTGTGCATCATATCGGGCGACAGCTATATGACAGTGACAACAAAAACGTAGAATTGTTGAATAGTTACATGCCACAAGTAGCTATTTAGGTGTCATAACGTTTATTTAGTTTAAGAAATATATTTTTTATTTTAGCTACCTATTAATTCTACAATATTCGCAATGATGGAGTCAACTACAGATAGTCCAGGCAATGAACTGACAACTTGTATGGAAAAAATGTCAATTTTTGAAATAATTTATAATAGCTTATTTTTTATGTATAACGGATATATTATCAATTAAATAGTTACCCAGCGACAAAATCCGACAAAATTTCAGACATCGAAAAAATGATAAGTTAACTGGCTTCTAAAAAGTCAGTAAAAATATTAATAAATGTTTTAAAAATATTAATAACATTTGCTCTATAATATTCAAGATAAATCGTACAAAAAAAGATAATGCATGCTTCATTTAAATCTACATAATTACTTCCGGGTGGAAAGTTTGTCGGATTCTTGACTAAATCATCTTAGAATAACATTTTCAAATGAAATCAACAAAAAAAACGTTATTATAAATTAATGTTTTTCAAAACCGTATTTTGCCTGGAGTAAGATGCGATCCTATATTTTTAAACTAGTATATATTTATTTGTAACCACGTTTCTTCTTGAAAACAGCAACAACGATTTTGGCGAAATTTGCAATGCAAGAGTTCACGAGGGTGTAAAATTGATCTTAGCTAGGTCACAGATTATATATGGCTAGGTCTCATATCCAGCAAAAATAGTTTGCTCTATTTACACCCGAGTGGGGCCCGGTCACCCAGCTATGTACTAGATAAATTCATTCATTCGTATCAGGCGAAAGACGTCCACTGCCGGCCTCCCCCAAAGAGTGCCAAAGTGACCGGTTCTGCGCCACCCGCATCCAGCGGACTTCCGCGACCTTTACTAGATCATTAGTCCACCTTTGGGGGGGCCTACCCACGCCGCGCCTTCCGGTACGTGGTCGCCGCTCGAGAACCTTTCCGCCCCTATGGCCATCGGTTCTACGTGCTATGTGCCTCGCGCACTGTCACTTAAGTTTAGCGATTCGAAGGGCTATATCGGTTACCTTGGTTCTGCTGCGGATAGCCTCATTTCTGATGCGATCGCGCAGAGAAACTCCCAACATAGCCCTCTCCATTGCCATTTCGGTGACTTTGAGCCTTCTTATAAGGCCCATAGTAAGCGATCACGTTTTAGTGCCATATGTCATCACTGGCAACACACACTGGTAAAATACTGTCGTCATGAGACACTGCGGAATATTGGACGAAAAGATGTGCCGTAGCTTCCTGAACGCTTCCCAGCCGAGTCGGATTCGACGATTGACCTCTTTCTCGAAGTTGGACCTACCTAACTGGACAGTCTGTCCTAGGTATACATAATCGTCTACAACTTCGAGCGTAAAGTGTCCGATTGTAATCGGAGTTGGTACTAGATGGGCATTTGACATGATCTTCGTCTTATCCATGTTCATTCTTAGACCAACTCGCTCGGAAGCTTTACTGAGGTCATCGAGCATCGTACTTAAGTTCTCCATGCATGGCCATGGTCTCAGCCAAGACTAGTATATCGTCAGCAAACCGAAGGTGAGTAATGTAGGTCTTCGCCGTTGATGTTGATGCCTAGCCCTTCTCCAGTACAGTCTTGAAAACATCCTCCAGTGCAGCGGTGAACAGTTTTGGGGAAATAACAACTCCTTACACTGACATAGTGGCGTTCTCGTACAAACACTTCAGTACTTCGATATATGCTTAAGTTTTGTATATTATTATTTATTTATTTAAACTTTATTGCACAAAAGAAAACTTATCGTACAAAAGGCGGACTTAATGCCATATGGCATTCTCTACCAGTCAAACCTTAAGGCAAAGCGGAAAAGATTGTGGGGCAGTGCAAATAACAACTAAAAAAAAATAACATTACGGTATTTCTATATACAACATATTTACACAAATACATATAGGTACATAAATAAAATAAATACTTACATACACAAATAAATATATATACATAAATATACACTACATACATACTTACAAGCGAAATTTTCAAACCTGTAACCTTTAGTCTACTCGGATCTGCCAGCAAATAAATTACGCACAGATTTCTTAAAGACGAATTTGCTCGGGGCTTTCCTGATCGCGGGGGGAAGGCCGTTCCAAAGACGAACCACCTGCACAGTGAAAGAATTGGACATAAAGCCAGTACGGTGAAGAGGGATAGATAGAGAAAGATTGCCAGAAGAGCGAAATTGACGGTCACGAGAAGCACCATGAAAGTGAAAAAAAGATTTGAGATATTCAGGGGAATGTGGATCATTAAGAATAGAAAATAAAGTGCAAAGCATGCGAGTATTTCGCCGTTGACGGATAGGAAGCCAGCCAAGCCGAGCCCGAAAAGAGGAGACGTGGTCGTATTTCCGTAGACAGAAAATGAAACGGATACAGTTATTGAGAAGTCGATCCAGCTTATCGAGAAGTTCTTCATTTAAATCCGGATAGCACACATCACCGTAGTCGATTATGGGTAAAATCAGCGTGTTCACAAGCAAAACCTTAGTGTGTATGGGCAAAAAGTGCTTGAACTTGTTAAGAGAGTGGAGAGATCCCGTAATCTTGCGGCTAATTTCCGCAACCTGTGTTCTCCAGCTCAGAGTACAGTCCAAGTGAACACCTAAGTCTTTTACACTCTGACTGTAGGTATTATGTATGTTAGTCTGTAAGATATTTGTAAATATGGGCCTTGTTGCCTGACTCATAAATAGGGATTATACGGATATACAAGTAACTTTTTTTTCGTATAATTCGAGGATGAAGAATTCAATTCTGTTACTAAATTTTCAGTCACCCATACAAAAAATACGAAAAAATCAAAATTAAAAAAAAAACTAAATTTTTTTTTCGAAAATCCTCTACAGAATTAAAACTGAGGATTTACTCTACAAAAAAAATACCTGTAAATAGCCCAGGTATCCTACTATATAATAAAGCTGAAAGGGTCGAAAGCCTGTACATGGAAGATATTCGTAAAAAAGTAGGTTCGGGATACTTAGAATCGATAACAGAACACGTTCCAGCAGCTTTAGAAGTTTGTCTGTTTATCTGTTCATGTGATCGCGCATCACTTGAAAACGGTAGAATGGATTGTGATGCAAACTTTACTAATATGTCAAGAAAATCCCCGGCCAGGTTATAGGCTATAAGAATATTAAAAAATGGGTTTGAACTTTGTATGGGAACTCCTTGCATCTATGAGCTAAAGACTTGAAAATTGGCAAGTATATACTTGACTATAAAGTAAAAAAGACCCCCATTCAAACCTTTAGCCAAATATAGATACAACTTGAATAAACACGGTATGTAAAATAGTGCTAGGCGGCTAAAGACAATATATTAACCAAAACTGGTTGATTGATACCTCCACAGATAGTAACTGTTAGACATTAGAGACCTAATTATATTGGAACTCCAGTCACTGACGACGTCGCTGTTGATATTGAAAAACCAGCAACCTTGATAGATGACCTCTGCCATCATATATTTGATATGAAAGCAGAGGCCATCTAAAGTTGTTTGATAGGTTGAGTTGAATACTTATCTCGAATTATCGTAGTTCACCAACGTCAAGGGATGTGGGTATAACATTTGGACAAAACGGTATGCCGCGGAAAATTGATTATATTAGGTACCAAATTTTTTTATGTAGCTCCCGTCACTTTCTGAAATATTATTGGGAGCGCATAAGAAACGCGCCCTAAAGGGATATTTTGGAACTTTCATTCCTATGAAAACCTCAGCCTTCGCTTTGCTACTTCTTCGCTTGCCTCCGGCTCTCTAGTTTCCCTTGCAAGACACCGGAAGATAATCAGTGTCCTTAGGGGTCATTGCTCGCATTAAGACCGCTTTCAGAAGGGTTTATTTGGGCCTTTTATTCCAACGAAAAGGCCTTGCTTGCCTCACCGCTCGCCTTCGGAACTTTGGCCTGGGATTTCGCTTGCAAGGCACCTGGCGATAGTAATTGTCCGTGGGGGCTCACCCACAGGCCTTCAGCCCAAGAGCTCGCATAGCGACAGCTCTCTAAAAGCATGCTTAGGGCCTTTCATTCCTACGAAAAGCTCAGCCTTAGGCTCCGCTTGCCTCCCCGTTTACCTTCAGGACTTCGGCCCTCAGGTTTCGCTTGCAAGTTACTCGGAGATAACGAGTATCCGTGGGAGACCGCTCTCTGAGGGATTGCTTTAGGCCTTAAATTCCAATGAAAAGCTCGGGCTTCGGCCTCGCTTGCCTCGCCGCTCACCATCGGGCCTGAAGATAGTGAGTGCCCGTCGGGCTCGCCCTAGGGCCTTCGGACCTGGGTCCCGCATAGGGAGCGCTCTCTAAAAGGATACTTTGGGCATCTCTATAGTATTATCGACGACCAAGTTTATTTGTGTCATTTTTTTATTTAGCTAACAAATAAAGAATAATAAAAATACCTGAGACTTGGTAGTTGTAGTTACTACGAAATAACTCACAACTTTTTACGGTGGAAGAGTTGCAAGTGTTGGCATCTTTTTTACATGGAATGTTTTTTTATGGGATCTCACTTCTCTTTGTAGGTTATTGTGTTATCAATACATACAAATTATGAATGCAGTCTCATTCTTTCTTTATTGTCCCATTCACTGCCAATATAACTTGGTAATCCATATGATAATATAATGAATAACATAATGAAAATCTCATGAAAAAATGTTAGATTTAAGTACTTAAATAGGTTATTGTATTACAGTATAAAACATGAGCGTTTCTCGACATCAAACGTCACAGTTTGGCGAGTTTTTATGTTGTGTATAAAATGTAATTTTTGATTAATAAATAAAAAATTTTTTTTTTTTATGGGATTACAAAGTTACTTATGCAGTTATCTAGAAAACTGGACCGAAATTGCAAAATATTTAAGTTTTTCCTTGATTTATACACTAAACACTAGTGTAGAGTAAAGTTTTAAAGTGAATGCGTGCTTAAACTATGTAAATGCCCGCATTAAACTAAATACCGACTTCAGCACGGTCCACGGTGCGACACAAAACATTTTTTTAAAATTACAATTATAAGTCATTGTCAAGTTTATTATTTTATATAGTAGGATAACTGGGCTATTCACAGTTTTTTTTTTCTAGAGCTAATCCTAATAGTTTTAATTCTGTAGAGGACTTTCAAAACAAAAAACGGTAATGAATTTTTAATTATGAATTTCTCGTATTTTTTGTATGGGTTAGTGAAAATTTTGTCACGAAAATGAATTCTTTATCCTCGAATTACACGAAAAAGACACCAAACTTGATATAGTTGCTAGATGAATGCAGATATAAAGCCTAGAGTGAGGCGCGCCGGAGGCACTTGCCAAAGGTACAGAAGGTCCACTGCCTAAACTGAAGACGTTAGCTGTCACTTTTTGGCAATAGACAATCATAGAGTGGGATAGGGTTAACTGAACATCTAAAATTATAAATTTATTATTTTTGTTTCCATGTTTGTTATCGAAAGAATCATCCATTTAGGAAAAAAATATATTATATGATTATAAAAAAATACGAACGCCGGAAAGTCAGGATTAAGTAAAAAAATACATGAAAACAGATTAAGTTTTTACAAAATAGTTGATATTTTGCAATGGGATTCTTTAGTCATGTTAGCTAAATGTTGTGAAATTGAAATTCGTTTAATGATGTGCGATCAATGAAATTATGTTGTTACTACGTACAACGGAACGTATATTATATGTACATATGAAAAGTCATTGTGTGCGATACGCTTTACTGTCCTAGCTAGGCCTCCACAGGAGGTTACCATAGATAAGAATCGTTTCGCGCCAAAATAGCAGTGGGATAGGCCTTTCGCTACCCATCTCGACACGCCGTCGACCCCCCGCCTCCGTAGCCACCTACCTTATGGAAGGTCTCTGTTAGTTACAGTTAGCAGCAGAAGTAGCTACGCAAAAAAGCACGCTCAAAATTATCTAGACAGTCCTTATTCTCTTGACATTAGAGTCGTGTGTAGGACATTTTGAGCACTTGACCCGCTTAGCTACTTTTGCTGCTGACTGTACAAACGCCAACACAGTTAACTGACCATCCTGTATTTATATAGAACCTTATTAAAATGCACATAAAGTGCACGGATGGTCAGTTAGCTGTGTTGTCGATAGTATAGATAAATTAACGAGAGCATAGAATTGCATATGTAGTAGTATTGTATGTTTTACAGGCATTCTATATTTGAATTTTCTATTTTCTCGTCCTATCACGGTACAACCACTACAAATGCAATTCCATGTTCTCGATAATACGTGTATACGAGGACGAGTGAAGCGATGAGGAGTGTTAGGTAGAACTGCGACCATACAGAGCGCGAGCCGAGTTAGCGAAGCGCCAGAACCGTTTTTTTTTGTAATATTTACATACGGGCTTTCGCCGCCGACAATCGTCATATATTACATAATACATATTGATTGTTCGTGTAATGTGAAAGCAACACTATTCATTGCATTTTGAATTGTTTCTCGTACAATGTATTTAAGTGCCTACAGAAGTCACTTATAGGCGCGAGGGCGTACAAGACGATGCATCTTTATTTTTAACTTTTACCGCGTCACTGTGGTAAAAGTTTGAAATGAACGATGATTACAAAGCATTTCGGACTTTTACCAACCCATATCGGTAAACCTGAGGTGTTACCGGTAAATCCTATGATTAACCACACTTCGGGTTTTTACAGTAATATGTACAAGAAGAATTCATTCAATAAACCATTGCAGGTAACCTACATTAGAGTCATAGAGATAAAATCTACGATAGCTTTATTGATCGACAAAATATTGACGTGCTAGTACCATCGATATGCATTACTTTATCGGCATTTCACTGTCAAACTTTATCTATCGACGTTTTGCTCGTGCAGTAGGCCTGTCAGTGACGTCAAATTCGTAAGCACATCAGCGAATGATTGCTCTATAACACGGTTATTATACCGTAATACAGTTCGGTGCAGTAAATCACGACTTGACTCGCCGCATGAATTGCTTTCCGTGGAGCTGTTTCGTTAATCGGTGACATCACATGTAAGTAATAATTGAGTAAGTCAACATTAGTAACTAATTACATTTAGTAAGGTAATTTATATATTTTTTTATGAATATTCAGGCAGTCACATCTCCAATATTCTAAGTTAAGCGTTAAACATAAACTATATAATAGTACATTGTGATACAAGTGAGGTATGTTGATAATTACATCAGAGGCGGAATTGTTCAGGCGAACCGCAGGTGAGCGTGATAAGACTGATAAGCAGAGATCGGAAATTCGGGAGCTTTTATACCTAAACCTAGCAAAATCCCGGAAAAAGCGAAGCAAGTATGGAGTCGGCTTCCTCAAAATAATATTTTAATTATTTAAGTTCCGGGATTGTATCATGAAAAGCCTACCTTTTTTTTAGGTTATGACTATTTTCAGCGATTTTTGTCAACATACACGTTGGTAAACAGTTTTAACGACAAGGACGGAAATGCAAAAATACCACGTGTGTCGCTGCAGGTTGATTACCTATTCACTTTTGTGTGGCTATGTACATATGTTTTAATTTATTGATTCAACAGAGTTACTTACGTTTGTACCATTATTTTTAATAAAAGTTACAAAACAATTTTGGTTTGATGTTATCTAACTGTTAGTTAAATGAATATGTGATATAAATAATATTTTGTAAATAGGAACAACTAAAATGGTTTATTTAAATACTTTAATACGTATGTGATCATGTTATCTTAATTTTCGATATTCCGGGAAATCCCTGGAAATTTATTAGTAAAATTAAATTGAGTCCGCCTCCATGCTATTTAACAACAACGCGGTGTAGGTACTGGGGCCGAAGTTTAGGTATAAAAGCTCCCGAATTTCCGATCTCTACTGATAAGAGAGCCGAGGATGTAATTATCAAGGCTCACGCGTTTCATACGACATTTTTCAACACATTTTGCGAGGAAAAAATCCTTTTCATAAGATTAAAATTTTATAGGCCTGCCAAACTATTTTCGTTACTTAATGATGGGAACAGGTTTTTACTCACATATTGTAGATCGCCAAGAATTTCCAGGAGCGTCCATTCTATTTATCGCTTTTCTAGTCACCACGAGTCAACATTTTTGATAATAACCAAACACGCATTAACAATGTTTACAAATATTTGTGAAATAACCTATAATGGAGCGCCACAATTTTTTTTCATGAAGTTTGCGCAGTGCGCGCGCATGTGTTAAGCCAGACAGTCAGACTTAGATGAAATCTCTAAGCAGCCTATACAAAATAAAATAAATATTTTCGTTTTCAATTGTTATCAAAAGTGAATAGTTTTACTAAATTAAACGTTTCTATATCATAACCAAAAAAAAATAGTCAATTAATGAATAAAAAGGATTTAATCTGTTAAGTCAAGTAAGAATCAATTTGCCGCGATTAAAAAAAAAAAAAACCAGCCAAGTGCGAGTCGGACTCGCGCACGAAGGGTTTCGTACCATTATCTATAAAAACAGTAAAAAAAAAAGTTTGTTGCATGGGAGGCCCCCTTAAATATTTATTTTATTTTGTTTTTAGTATTTGTTGTTATAGCGGCAACAGAAATACATAATTTGTGAACATTTCAACTGTCTAGCTATCGCGGTTCTTGAGATACAGCCTGAAAGAAAAAAAACGTTTGTTGTATGGGAGGCCCCCTTAAATATTAATTTCATTTTGTTTTTAGTATTTGTTGTTATAGCGGCAACAGAAATACATAATTTGTGAAAATTTCAACTGTCTAGCTATCGCGGTTCTAGAGATACAGCCTGGCGACAGACAGATGGACGGACAGCGAAGTCTTAGTAATAGGGTCCCGTTTTTACGCTTTGGGTACGGAACCCTAAAAAGCTGTATATTCTGTACAACCCGGTTAATTTAAGAATGCACCGTGTTCAATGTTCATGCATGTATACATTGACGATCGGTTAGCCTAGTGGGTAGTGACGCTGCCTACGAAGCTGAAGGTCCTGGGTTCGAAACCCCGGTAAGGGCAAATATTTGTGTGATGAGCATGAATATTTGTTTCTGAGTCATATGTATTTTAAGTATTTATATCTATTATATTTATCGTCGTCTAGTACCCATAACACAAGCCTTAATGAGCTTACAATGGGACTAGGTCGATTTGAGTAAGATTGTCCGCTAATATTTATTTTATTTATTATACATCTTGCTGCAAGGTGCCAACGTGCTTTAATCGGGATATAACCATAACACACAAGTGTTGTAATGTTATAAAATACATGTGTTTAATACCTAGGTTTATGAGCCTAAAAGCGATATAATAAGAGGTACGTTACGAGCAAATGTGTTGAAAAGATATATACCAACGAGGGTGTAGAATGGGGCGTGGAATTTGCTACTTTATTACGTGAAAACTACATAAAATGAGACAGTTTTTTTTAATGTTCATAATTATCTTCTTATATTTAAGAGTCAGGTTCTTGTCGGTGGAGTAATTTCCAAAGTATTCCATTACTCCAATTTAGGAAAGTGTAGTGGTTTCCCCCTTGCCTTCCACATCGCAAGTTACGAACCGGGTTTGCCTCGCTCCATGATACGTGAACAAGAGCCCTCCAGATCAGACCCAATTTATGTATTCGTATTCCTGCCAGTACTAGGATTATTCCCACCTGTTACCACCAATTTGTTACCAGTGGTAACAGCTGGGAATTGGTTCCCTACCTTTTACCGCTTTAGTAGTCGTTGGTAACTAATGGGAATATTTCCCCATCTTTCACCACTAAAGTACTCGGTGGACCAATGGACTACTGGGGAAGAATTAAACCCAGTAGTTACCATCAATTACTTATTCCCAACAATCCCATATAGATGGAAAAAAATCTCATTCGTTACCGCTGGTAACAAATTGGTGATTACAGATGGGAATAACCCTGTACTACTGGTGCCAGTGCAGCCTTAAATGCTGCTTTCCATGTTACTATAAGATATTTAGAATCAAATCGCAAAGAAAGCTCTTATTTTGCGTTTCTGGTATAGGTCAAGTTGGCTAGAAACCATTTTATTGCTTTGCAATTTTTTATATTAATTTTCGTATCCTTTTATTACTTATTATGTATATATATATATATATGCGACAAACAAGTGGGCTCATTAAAAAAACATCTGTAAAATTAAACTCCAAGGTTACAAGTCAAGTAGTTAAAGTACCATATTTTTGGCTATTAAAATGCCAACCTTTTTTTGTAAGTATTTTTTTAGAATTAAGTAAGAATATGGGTAACGGAAGCATAAAAAACCGGCCAAGTGCGAGTCGGACTCGCGCACGAAGGGTTCCGTACCATTACCTATAAAAACAGTCAAAAAAAAAGTTTGTTGTATGGGAGGCCCCCTTAAATATTTATTTTATTTTGTTTTTAGTATTTGTTGTTATAGCGGCAACAGAAATACATAATTTGTGAAAATTTCAACTGTCTAGCTATCGCGGTTCTTGAGATACAGCCTGAAAAAAAAAAACGTTGGTTGTATGGGGCCCCCCTTAAATATTTATTTTATTTTGTTTTTAGTATTTGTTGTTATAGCGGCAACAGAAATACATAGTCTATGAAAATTTCAACTGTCTAGCTATCGCGATTCTTGAGATACAGCGTGGCGACAGACAAAACGGCAAAAAAAACACGTTTGTTGTATGGGAGCCCCCCTTAAATATTTATTTTATTTTGTTTTTAGTATTTGTTGTTATAGCGGCAACAGAAATACATCATCTGTGAAAATTTCAACTGTCTAGCTATCGTGGTTCTTCAGATACAGCCTGGTGACAGACAGACAGACGGACAGCGAAGTCTTAGTAATAGGGTCCCGTTTTTACCCTTTGGGTACGGAACCCTAAAAAGATTATAAAGCATAATCTTGAAAAAAAGGCAATAACTAAGAAAATAAAAAGTATGCCTGCATTCACGTATTGGTAAAGAAATGTATAAGATTTATTATATTGTTAATTCATGTATGGAAATGCTTACCTATTACTAATCTAACTTCGACTAATTTACATGAAAAAATCGTAAGAAAATATCGAATTACTATAAAGTCTCCTTAAGCACTTAATCCGCTAATGTGAATACATTGAAGAGGAGAAACTTAGATGCATTAGCGTGCCTTTTGTTTCATTTTCAGTATCGCTACCGCAATCACTCGGAACGGCGGTTATATTTCAAAGCGACATGCGTCGTAGCAACCTTAAAAGGTTCCGTTCAAGAAGCGCGATTCTAAATGGGCTGTGCCGTCGCATTAAGCATTCCTCGACGCATGCTGATGAGCGAGAGCAGCCCTGCTTAACTCCACTGACAATCGGATGTGAAAAATACCTTCCAGTTCCGATATAAGCATGCACTAATGGACGCAATGTCTACACCAACTTTGGAGTGCATTTACGTTTGAGAATTTACAGTGCAGATAGACTTGAGATTCCAATGGCATTTTGATGGCTAATTGAAATAAAGTACGATTCATGTGGAGTTGGGTTTGTTAATTTATGGCGAATATTCGCATAGTCATGGTTAAATAAATGATAGCTAGGTCTGCGTAGTTCTCACGACAAGACAGAAAAGGATAAGGTTTATCCTATTAAATCGCTTAACAGGATTGAGCACCTGTGTTGCACGCAACATGAAATACATTGTAGTTCCAGGCGCCCTTATAAATTTTTCTGTTAAACTATTATCTTCACGATCTCATAAAACGGTTAAAAAGTTACAAATTCACGCACTGATCAGCTCTGATCATCGTTTCATTATTCAGTGAGGCGCCAATGGAGGAGTCTAATGCATGCGCTGCGCGGACGCAAGTCTCGCGGGAAATGACCGCATTAACTACCACCCTACTACTGGGTCCCGGCCGTTGCCGTGGCACTCCTGACTCACCAACTAACCTACAAACCCTTCGGCGATTGTGCAAATCTGCTCATGAAAATTCATGAGTATTCTTTAATTATTAAATATAAAACTGGAACCATATAGAAAACTAGTGCTCTTAATAACTACTCGTACAACGTTATTATAAGTTTATAATGACTGTGCAATCAATTCTGATAGGTAAAGATCAATACTTGCTCGTTTATAATGTCCGTCGCGTGGCCTGCGTGAAATAATTAAGAGGCGCCAAAGGACATGTCTGCAGGTTAAAATTATTAGCGTACTAATTGTATGTAATATTGCAAAACGTGCAC
Source organism: Epinotia ramella (assembly GCA_947578815.1). Lineage (NCBI taxonomy): Eukaryota > Metazoa > Arthropoda > Insecta > Lepidoptera > Tortricidae > Epinotia > Epinotia ramella. The sequence goes on along the minus strand of OX388202.1, from coordinate 12,095,790 downwards.
CTATACAAGCGAGCTTCGCTGAAAAACATCGGACAATTTATTTTACATTTTATCATACTAGATTACCTATATTATTCGACATTCTTTGGCGTATATCTTTACACGACTTTAAGAGATAATGGTATGCTAATGCACAAGAATAGATGTTCCCTAGGCGCGGAGGATGTTAAATAAAAATAGACATTTCAAATTGATCAGGAATTTTATTAATAGACAAAAAGTATAAAACGACAAACTTAGCAGTTGCAACACATAACCAGGGTTAGGAATTTATTCTGCATTATTCCCGCATTATTCTGATGTTGGACAATACGAACAACAAAATATTGTTTTATCTAAGGGTGCACTTGTTTAATTGGACAGAAGTTCGCGGTTCGCATATCAACGACATTGTCGAGTACAATTAGGGATTTTCTAACGCGACGCGGTCTCTACAAGGGAGTTCCTCATTAGGCGGGTACACGCACCCACTAGGATCGCCGCCGAGTACTTACGTACCTTCCGCTGCGGGCTGCGCGCTGTTTTGCCCGCCCCGTTTTAATATTCATTTCATCATATATCTACTGGATTGTATACGACCACTATCAAAACGCGACATTTAACGAAAAACACCATTAAAATTTATAGTAGGTACACGCTCTGTAAGTAACAATGTGCATAAATTTATAGCCAACTCGTACAACTAACTGCACCACGAAAAACGAATAAAACTAGCGCCGGTTTGCTTGATATTAAAACGTATCACACTTGAAAAGGGTTAGTTATTATTATGCATGATACGGCATCTTAAAAAGGTTCCATTCAGTTGTAAATAAAAATGGAACAAGCGCGAGTAAACCCGTCCAGTAAAACAGCAATGTGAGAGCTGTCAATGAGAGCGATTTATCACTTGGTAGATCGGCCGTGGGGCTGTTGGTGAAGCGAGAGGGCAGGAGTTGCGGAGATATGGACGAGAGAGACGAAAGCTGCGAGGGCTCCTCGATCGGGCGGCAAGGACGCTGCGCAAGGCCGTTCGCAAGAATAAACTTGCGTAGCCGCCGCCCCTTGGACCGTAATCGCCAGAGAATTAACAAATTAGCCGACATTGCAATTCATTAAATCATCACATTAGGACACTTAAACAGCGTTTGCAGTTAAATATAAACATAAAGTTAGTAACGTTGTTATTTATGAACTCGGTTTAACCGCAGTAATGAATTCTATTATATGTATTTGCAAATAATCTCTCTCTATGCAGTGAAATTGATTCTTTGTCGTCTGCGAACATAAAGCGCTTGAAATATTAAACTGGCACGTTTACTGTCACTAGGAAATATGTAACGGGAAAGCCGATTGGCGCATGCAATGGGTTTAAGTTTATTGTAAACGATAACAATTGCATCCTCACGGAACGTCATAAGCGAGCAATTAAATACGAGTATATATTTGAATAAGACCAACGCAGCCATATTTCTAATATAATATTAAACCATCTTGTAGTAAAATTCATGTTCATTCATCAACCATAAAAAAAAACAAACGTGATGGGGATGCGCTCTGATATAGCGAGTGCCAGTCAGTTCTTAAATCGAAAGTTATAACAATACGATAATTCCCAGAATAGTCACTTACCTTGGCTCCATAATAAAATCAAGTTTACTAGCACATTTTAGAGCACTGGCATTCAAAGGCAACCCGCACTTTACGAAGAACATGTACAGAAAATTGGAAAACGTGCTTTAATAAAGATTATGATATGGCTGTTAAGTCCGATAATGCCCAACATGTTGGAGGTTCTACTAAATTTGAATGTGGCGTAAGTTTGAAAACATTTTATAGTTGATAGTGAAACACATAATGATTAATGCAAAGCAGTAACTCACGTCACCACGTCTCGCAACGTGCGGAATTTCAGTGTGACGTGTGTCCATATACGGATCAATATAATTTCAAATTCAAATCTGGCACCACTTATTTACTCAATATTTTCATGTGTTTTTTGCTTACAATCTTCGCCCTTGTCATTAATAACTATAACATACTTTGAAATAAGCACTTGCGAGCTAAACCTATTATTATAAAAAAAAATACTAGTAGTTTTGCACTGGAAATGCGTTCTGCTGCCGCAGATGGCGATACAGAAAAATCGAGCCACGATGACTCACACATAATCCAGACTAACAGGTCTGCGGTGTTATTTATAAATCCCATCCCATAAAAAACATTCCATGTAAAAAAGAGGCCAAGTCTCGAAACTCTTCCACCGTAAAAAGTTGTGAGATATTTCGTAGAGGCAAGTCTCAGGCATTCTTATTAATCTTTATTTGGCTGCTTAATAGAATTCTGCAACTTGGCAATCACACAACTTTACTGCATCAATCGATTTTTGCATACCAAAAACTATGTAGTATTGTGTGATTGCCAAGTCAGTCCAGTAGTGATAGAATGCAGTTGGTGTATCTAGAAAACTGGACCGAAATTGCAAAATATTTTAGTTTTTCCTTGATTTATAGACTAAACAATAAATGTATTATAAATTTGAAGCTTCTGTGTCTGCTAGAAGTGCCTTAGACATTCGATTTTTTGGTCAGTCAGTGAGTTAGTGATAAAACTAAGAAACTTTGACTAATTATAATTCTTAAACTACTGGTTCAAATTGAATGATATTTGTAATATACTGTGTTTATGCAATGCCTGCTTGGTTATGCAATGCCTGCTTGGTTACTGAAAATTCAGGCTTTTAGTTTTATCCACAACGAAGTTATAGAGGGGTCGAAAATGGCCTGAACTGCTTCCAGAAAAGGATGGTACGGCCGTGCCGCTGTTTTGCTCGACTTGGCGGGGGCACTGCCGTGCCCCCAGATATCGTTTAGCAAGGATCGGCAGCTTGTTCGAGACCTACATTATAACTTTCGAGGACGAAATATCGACATCAAGGGCAAGGCATTGATATAATTTAGTCACGACAGCGAACTATTTAAACATGTATGAGTCTTTATAGTACCTACAGGTATTTATAGTACAGGTACCGCACCGCACGTCTTACTATGGGCTAAATCTAAATTCGCGTTGATACATTTTTATCATTTAGGGTTCCGTAGTCAAGAGGTAACCCTTATCGCTTCGCCAAGTCTGTCTGTCCGTCCCGTCTTCGGCTTCGCTAAGTAAAGTAACCCTTACTACTAGAAAACTGTGATACATAAATTAATCACGCCGACAAAATAGTAGAATAAAATCTAAAAAAAAAAAATAGGCTACCTCTCCTACACCTAAAGTGGGGCGGTTTTTTTTTCTTTTCGATAACCCATAGGGTGCAGTCGTTGGATAGCTTGTTAAAAAATATTATGGGTTTCTTATAATTATTTTTCAACTCAGTGATTCGTTTGCGAGATATTGTGCTTGAAAGCATTACCTACTATAGTTACCGAGTAATAGTCGACAAACTTAAAATGTATTTAGAAAGGTCAACTTTCGTACAAATTCGTTCAAATGCAACCGCACCATTTAGTTGGAGCGCGCGTTTCGATGTAACGAAGACAGACAGGTAACTACGGAACCCTACACTGCGCGTGGCCCGACACGCACTGGGCCGATTTTATTTATTTTTCAATAGACTACGAGGGTGGTTTGATAAGTAACTTGGTTTGATATAAAAAAATACTTATTGAAAATATTATAGCAAAAATCCTGGGCATCCAGTTCCTTAATACAAAACAATACATTAAAATTAGAAACCTAAGCCTAAAATTCCCTACTAATCTAAACTTAAAACTAAGTATCGAATAACCCGCCCCGCGCCACTCCAGGTGCAAAGGTTCCCATCACGCACACATCATACTTATTTAGGGATTATATATATATTATTTTTCTACGTAATCTCCCCGAAGTTCGACACACTTGTCCCAACGTTTCTGCAACTTCTCGATGCCTTCGCGGAAATGAGTTTCTTCAAGGCCCTCGAAATATGCGCTTACCTCCCGTATCACCTCCTCATCCGAATTAAATTTTTGCCCTGACAGAAAACTCAAAATTTTGGGAATATGTGATAGTCCGAAGGAGCTAAATCTGGTGAATAAGCAGGGTGCGAAAGCAGTTCAAATCGTAACTCCAGACAATTTTTGTACAGCGACACGACATGAATGCACCGGTGATTTGTCGTGATGAAACATCACTTTTTTCTTCGCCATTCCTGGACGTTTTCAGATATCGCCACCTGAAATTGGTCCAAAAGTGAAGCATAGTACGACCCAGTGATGGTTATCCCCTTGCCCAAGGTAGTCAATTAAGAGGATTCCTTTCGCGTCCCAAAACACAGACGCCATCACTTCCAGCAGATGGGATATATTTTGCCTTCTTTGGAGCTGGCTCACCACGACTCATCCATTGCCTAGACTGTTGTTTTGTCTCTGGGATATAGTGATGAATCCAGGTTTCATTCATAGCAACAAAACGGCGAATAAACTCTGCTGGATTATTTTCAAACACCTTCAAATTGTCAGCAGATGTTCGCATGCGAATTCGCTTTTGTTCTGGAGTGAGTAACCGCGGCACCCATCTTGCACAAAGCTTTTTCATGTGTAATTCCTTGTGCAAAATAAAATGCACCCGCTCAGAAGAGATGTTTGTGGCTTCCGCTAATTCGCGTATTTTCATTCGTCTGTCCGTTAAAACGATCATGGATTTTATCGACGATTTCGGGTAAAACCACCGATTTCGGGGCTCCTGGACGAGGTGCATCTTCAATGCTTGTCCTGCCACGCCTTAACTCATTTACCCATAGTCTAACTGTTTCGTAGGAAGGACACGAGTTACCCAACGTAGGTAAAATCCTTTCATGAATTTCTTTCGCTGATTTACCTTCAAAATAAAAGAATTGAATAACACCACGAATTCCAATTTTCTCCATTTTGCCGCGTTCTGCGATCAGTTTTGTTTTAACTACTGTCAAATCTAAACTTCCCGCCGAAAATGCCATAACTCCACAGATTAAATATCTTTAGTTATTAAACTTCATGAATAAATACAAAGATAACGCTAACACCCAATCTATCCGTATGCGAACCAAGTTACTTCTCAAACCGCCCTCGTATTTGACAAGTGAAATTAAATTGTGTTTTCATTTGCAACAGATAAATATAACGAAATTACTCAGAAAATATCTTTCATTTATGTTTGCTATTTAAAGAATTTTAATTTCGTAAAAGACGTTGTTTGATTGTGACGTCACAAGCAAGTAATCCCTACCATACAAAGAAAGCGTTTTTGACGTTTCATAAGAAGAAACTGATTTGACTTTTGTCAATTACCGTAATATTTAAAGTTAAGTAAGTAATACGTTTTCATTATTTTGTTCAAACGCGTTAAAGTTTCAGCCAATACAACGATGTCCTAAGGACAGCACGCATAGGTATAAATAAATAAATATTAGGGGACAATCTTACACAAATCGACCTAGTCCCATAGTAAGTTCATTAAGACTTGTGTTATGGATACTAGACGACGATATATACAGGATGTTAACGGGGTCATGATCCGGAATGACAAAAAGCGAATAAGATGATCATACTGAACAACCTTTCCCATGGGACCAACCACGAAATCGCAAAAAAAAAGAGCCAATTAAGAGTTAACTGTGAGTTAACTGCGATTTAATTGAGAGTTAATGTATGGAATACCTGGTTTTTTTTTGCGATTTCGTGGTTGGTCCCATGGGAAAGGTTGTTCAGTATGATCATCTTATTCGCTTTTTGTCATTCCGGATCATGACCCCGTTAACATCCTGTATAATAGATATAAATACTTAAATACATAGAAAACTTCCATGACTCAGAAACAAATATTCATGCTCATCACACAAATATTTGCCCTTACCGGGATTCGAACCCAGGACCTTCAGCTTCGTAGGCAGCGTCACTACCCACTAGGCTAACCGGTCGTCCAAGGTATGTTATGTACAATTGTACATAAAAGCAAATGTCTAAATAATGTACAATATTAAAAGATCTATATGTTAAAGATCTTTCCCGAAATATTAAGGATGTTCATTGAACCAAACTAGTGATCGTTTAAGTATCTTCGAAACTAGCTTCTGCCCCCGACTCCGTCCGCGTGGAACTCGTTTATTTCGTAACTCCATACAAACTTTCCCCCCCATTTCATCATTTACGGGGTAATTTCCGGGAGAAAAACTATCATATGTTCTTACTCAAACTATTTCCATTTCAAATTTCATATAAATCGATTCAGCGGTTTTAACGTGAAGAGGTAACAGACAGACACACTTTCGCATTTATAATATTAATATGGATGGCGAAAATTTTGAATGTCGGAGTCGAAGAAACGATTCCTCGAAGTTATCAAAATCGGAAATAAAGACCGTGAGTAACAGCTTTAATCAGTTACGAGTATAACGACATAAATCCTCATAATGAAAATGATGACAAATAAATAACAGAGATACACACCCAGCATAAACTAATATTTCAATATAAAACAACATCGAACTCTTTAAGCACAGAACCGGATACGGTAAAGGAAAATCATATCCCAAGGAGTACAGTTGTATGTACAATGACTTGCCTCGTGAAGTGAAAGAGTCAATCTTTGAGTAAATTTAAAACCCAAGTCGTAAATAGTTTTGCTTGTTGTATCTGAAGTAAACTATTTTTCTCTGGGAGTAATAACATAAATCACACGTTTAGTGCCATTGATCAGTGAGTCTGAAAACCGGGCTTCGGTGAATTCAATCGAATATTCCTCGAAATTCACCGATTGAAGAATTCGATTTCAATTTGCTTAACAAACTTTCAAATACGAAATATTTATTCGTAGTTTTATTTTAATTAGTAGATATATCTAATGTATCAATTTTGGTACTGTTCCCAGGGTCATCTTTTGACGAGGGCTCTGCTCACTTTCAAAGACGCGAAACTTTGCACACATGTTTTTTTATGTGTATTTTTTATTTATTTTTCGTTTATTAAGGTAAACTATCTCTGTACCAAATCGGTTCAGCGGTTTTAGCGTGAAGAAGTAACAGGCAGACAGACACACTTTCGTTTTCATAATATTAGCATGGATTTGAACCTTTTACTGTACACTAGCATCTGCCCACGACTTCGTCCGCGTGGAACTCGTTTATACCGTACCTCCTTCCTTACAAACTTTCATCCCCTATGTCACCCCCTAAGGGGATGATTTCCGGGATAAAACACTATCCTATGTCAGGGTCTCAAAGTATCATCGTCATCATCATATCAGCCGAAAGACGTCCACTGCTGGACATAGGCCACCCCCAAAGGGTGCCAAAGTGACCAATCCTGCGCCACCCGCATCCAGCGGACTCCCGCGACCTTTACCAGGTCATCAGTCCACCTTGTAGGGGCAGTGTCAGTGGGCAGGGCAAATAGCACGTAGAACCGACCGCTGGGGCGGAAAGGTTCTCGTAGGCCAAAGTATATCTATACCAAATTTCATCTAAATCGGTTCTGCGGTTTAAGCGTGTAAAGGTAACATACAGCCAAAGTTACTTTCGCATTTATAATATTAACATGGATGCAGTCTTCAATTTAAAAACCCTGAAAATATTAGTAAATCGCTATTCAGGGTGCTGGACTCCCATTTTTAATCAAACTCTGAATACTTAATCGAAGATGAATAAAGAGCTTGATGAATGTAGGTATAATAGGGTAGAGGTGTGTCTCTTACAAATCAACCTAAATTGAGTTCTGTGAACAGTTTTTTCTACTCCTGTACCGTTATCTGTCATTTATATAGGCTTTAGCTCAAATACAATGACACCAATAATAAGTCGTCGAAAAACTCTATGCTCTATGGCCCATAAAAGCACTGTTTATTGTACTTTTATTGTTCATACATTTTTCATAAAAGCACAACAGTGCAAAAAGTTAGATGATTTGACATCGTGGTGAACACACCACGATGTCAAATCATCTAACTTTTTTTTAATCGACTGCTGTATTGCAGTGGTACCAACTTCATAAGCAAATTTTTCGAAATAAAAAGTTTTTATTTACTATCAAACATTTGTAGAATGTAAATTATTTACTAAAATAAAAATAAATGATCATGTATTGTGTGTCAATATACATATTTTACCATTTATTGGTTTTATTGTATGTTGAGGTGCCATGTAGACAAACTATGCGATAGATTGAGTAGTGCAGTCTTTGCTTTGCGTAAGCTAAAAGCTTTAAGAGGAATGCCTACCTGCGATTTTCCCATACAAACGCTCTCGACTGTTTCCTCTCTGGTTTTTGAACATAGAGCAATGAATTTTTAAGAAAAATAAGATCAATATCATCAATTTCTATGCCGCTATGTTTTGCTTTTTTGGATATTTTTATTTTAAAGAAACTTACAGCGCCTTGAAAATCGCAAAAACGGCTTAATTGAATTGGCTGCCAAAATAGGCGCAGTATACAAATATGACAACAAATATCAAAAAAATCAAAACATAGCGACGTAGATTATTTCTTCTTCTTGCAGTTCCCAAAATTTAATAAGGATTGGTTGCGTTTTGGAGGAGGAAACAGTCGAGAGCGAAACCTCGATTTTTGAGTTTTTTGCCTGGGATTTTTAGTCCGAGCTGCAGTTGTCCTTATCGCACGAATTGGAGCTCCCAGCTCGAGCAGCGCGACAGGAACATTGCGTCAAAAATTCGAGATTTGAAAAGTTGCTCAGCTAGGCATTGCTCTTAATATCCGACGATGCCATGAAGCAGGTTTATTTTGCTCATTTCAATTCATTCATTTGGGGAAACTCAACGGATGCCAACAGAGTGTTACTTATGCAGAAACGTGCCGTACGTGCGATGGTTGGGGCAAAATCGAGGACTTCGTGTAGAGGCTTCTTCCCAATACACGGTATTATGACGCACTACTCACTCTATGTATTCGAAATTATAATGTTCGTAAGAAACAATCTTTCTTCTTTCGATACCGTAAATGCGATTGGCAAAACACTCCGCTGCACTGGGCGTTTGAGAACAGTTCCCCGTCGCATGGCACTTGCAGGTAAGAACCCGCGTGTCATTGGGCCTACCTACTACGAGCGACTGCCCGCTGATCTTAGACAGGAACCATCTGACGAAGCATTTCGACGCCGCCTTAAATACCTTTTATTGGAAAATCCATTATACTCAGTTAATGAGTATATGAGGCTTGACTTGGCATGTTAAATGATTATTATTACCTATTTAAATTTGTATGAATATGATTTGACATTTAAATATATTGTGTCACGTATTTTCTGATGCACTATATATTGTAAATAATGACGATACCTACAGGTTGATATATGTGTTCTTTTGCTTTTGGTTTGTTTTTTTTCTATTTCCTTGTTATTTTGTTATATTTGTTGACATTGTCCTAATATTATATCTTAATTTTTCTCTGTTTTTGACGATCGTGATAAAAATTCTTATTTTTTTGACATGTATGCAAATCTGTAATGTAATTTTATATCATGAAATAAATAATCTAATCTAATCTATTTATAAATATAAACCGATCCGATTCAGTTCGGATCCGGTTTCAGTTTGGTTCGGATGGCAAGTGCAAGGAAATTAAAAACAAAACAGACCATAAACAAGAGATGTCAAGGTGTCATATTTCTAATTTCCCTCCAAAGTTCTAGTTCAAAATTGAAAGACGAAATATGATAACTATTCGTTATTAATAACTTATTAAGATTTTATTCGTGTTTGTGAAGTGAACAAAAATGTGTACGTTCCTTTTAAAATTGACGAAGAAGAAAATAACTACACCGCTGAAGAAATTGCGTGAGTAGCAATAGAACTAACGGAAAACTTACTGCCTGAAAAGTCAAATGCTATTTATTTAAAATTAGTCGTAAAAAAAGTATTGTATGCAACGTTGTATAACTTGGTCTTAAAACGCTCGTGGACGCTCTCACGACACTCGCGTTTTAAGACCCTACTTATACAACAGTTGCATAAAATACTATTATCAAACATATATAACAATTATTTTATTATTTTACCTTTGATAATAGAGCATAATTATATTTTTTTCATTAACCCAAGCAGCATGCAACCGTTTATTTACGAGTGTCACTACTAACAACATCGTGTCGCTAAAGGCGAGATTAGGCCATGGTCAAATGTCAGTGATATTATTTATTAACCTGTTACCAAATTAATTGGTAGGTATGAACTTCCTAGTTTGTTTCGCTTTTCACCGACTCAACACCTTTTTTGGTTTTGGGTTCAGGTGGAATCCCTAAAACTATTATATTTAAATAACAAATAACCGCGAGTCTACGATAATTAAAAACAACTTCTAGTACCCCAAAGTATTAATAGGTACGCGGTGCTCAGTACTTAACACAACTAGGTATTAAATGAAACGATCTGAACACTTTTCCCACAGCTGTCTTTAAGACTCATCACAAATTTCTGTCAAAATCTAGGACATATTAGAGTTCATCGCGTGCGAAATGTCTACATTCTAGGTCAAGTGGTTCAAAAGTTATAAGACTATTATGATGAGTAAAAACAATGATACGACGGTCCCGTTTCCTCTAGCTCGGTGCGTGTTGGAAAAAATGTTTATGAATAATGATTCAATAGGAATAAACTTTGCTAAACCTGTTTTGTATTAAATTCAATGCGTAAATAAATATAACGATAATGGCAGCCCGATCGAGAAGATATTGACCTCCTATTGAGGTGGATGGCTGATGATCGATGATGGGATTAAAGTTAACTTAATTGATATGTTAGGTGGCGCTCGGTCGAGATCCGGCTGCGCGCGGTCGCGACCGGAATCTAGAGCGCGCGTAGTCATCAAAGATTCAATGATCACATTTCTCTCTTAACTTGAACCGTCTCGGGGCGCTTACCACAAAACTTGTTTCAGTATTCTTTCGCACTCATTGAACGATTTCGTTGTATTATTTTGTTTAATTAATGTTTCAAACTAATGGTACATTATCCATACTAATATTATAAATGCGAAAGTGTGTCTGTCTGTCTGTCTGTCTGTTACCTCTTCACGCTTAAACCGCTGAACCGATTTAGGTGAAATTTGGTATAGAGATAGTTTGAGTCCTGGAGAAGGACATAGGATAGTTTTTATCCCGGAAATCAACCCCTAAGAGGATGAAATGGAAAGTGAAAGTGTGTATGGAGCTACGATATAAACGAGTTCCACGCGGACGGAGTGGCGGGCAGAAGCTAGTACTTATATATATTTCATATTAAATCATAAAACGTAAATATGCAACTAGTAAATTTATATGCCTAGTTCTCCAAGCTAAGGAATTTTTGGCGGCACAGCTAAAATATCCTGAAAATTTTGTTACAAATTAATCTATTTGTATGACATATTGTTATTTTCAATTCACAAGTTTGTCACTAAAATTAATTTGGATTAAAAAATATATTAACAAAACTACGACGACCTCTGTAGCTTAGTTGGTAGTGCCCTGCTTACGAAGCTAGAGGTCCCGGGTTCGAATCCCGGTAAGGGCATTTATTTGTGTGATGAGCACGAATACTTGTTCCTGAGTCATGGATGTTTTCTATTTATTTAAGTACTAGCTTCTGCCCGCGACTCCGTCCGCGTGGAACTCGTTTATATCGCGCAGCTCCACAAACTTTTACCCCCCCATTTCACCCCCTTAGGTGATGATTTCGGGGATAAAAACTATCCTATGTCCTTCCCCGGGACTCAAGCTATCTCGATACCAAATTTCATCGCAATCGGTTCACCGGTTTAAGCGTGAAGAGGTAACAGACAGACAGACAGACAGACAGACACACTTTCGCATTTATAATATTAGTATGGATCTATTATCTATATAAGTATGTATATCGTCGTCTAGTACCCATAGTACAGTCGAGGTCAAAGATATGTTTACACTTTTGCACCTTATTGCCTTGTAATAAGGTGCAAAAGTGTAAACATATTTTTGACCTCGACTGTACAAGCTTTGCTTAGGTTGGGACTAGGTCGATTTGTGTAAGACGTCCCCAAAATATTTATTTATTTATTTTATTACTACTATTCAAAGTGTCAAATTCTCAGGATCCTGCAGTGTCCCTCGAACAAAATCTAGTCGAAAGTGTAATGTGATTTATTTACTACGATATTAACACCATTCTTTTTTGAGCATTCACTTTATGGCGTTAATCAAATAAAAAAGTTTATTATATAATCTTATTTATAAGAAAAATATTTTAAATAAACCTTTTCTACAATTTGTCCTATGTGTTTAGTATCAGGATCCTCCACAATATATAAATGCACATAGCACATGCTGCATATTTGTTAAATTGCAGCTTGGTCGAATTTAGATTGTTAATTCATTTAAAAAAGAGACTGAGTAATTATTACTTAAAGTACAAAGATAAAAGTATACTATTAAAGTTCCGTTAGTAGACACGGGACTACTTTAAGTAAATCATGACTGCTATAAGCCAAGCATAGACTAGAATTTGTGTTAGGTATCTACTGTTCAAGATACTAGAACTACTGCTAATTAATGTTAAGAAATATTGTCATTTGTGATTTACATAATAAATGTTGTTTTGGACTGATTTAAGTTATTTTCCTAAGTAGGTAAGTCACACTCTCAGTTTCCTGCCGCTTGATTTACTTTAAACGGTCATAAATCTGAAACTTTAGAACATATTGACTATTCCACTTAACCCAGTCTTAAAGACGTTATATTCTTGATAATAACTGCGGCAGTGAGCCTCCGAGCATAAAATTAAATTAAAAAGTGGCTTATTGAGCAATGCTTCTATAGCTTTAACGACTTCATTGAATTTAAAGAAATAACAAATAATGTTAGTAATGTAACACGAAATTAGTACCTTATAATCGAATTATGTTAATTATTGTACTGTATTGTATTGTAGATGAATATGAATAATTTTTGACTCGTAATGTCTTATTACCAATAAAGTATGTCTATGTCTAATATACTGAATTTCGCTACTAGAATGTACCAAAAATGCCGTAATCACATTCATTCTCGTCCTTACTTTGTAGAACAACCCATATAACACACAAGACAAGTAATTTGTCCGTTTTCTTTATTTCTGGGTTGTTCTAATATCCCGCACCATATGATTATTTTCTGATTGGCCTAAAAGTTGACTGCTAGAGAATGCTATATGGCATTAAGTTCGCCTTTTGTATTTGTAACTTGTTACTGTGCAATTAAGTTGAAATAAATAATGTACTAATTGTTACACGGTTGCACTCACGTATTGTCAATTCGGGCGACATGTCGCTTCGCCCGTATCCATGTATAATAATTAAATTAGTATAATTCGAAACGTGACTCACAATAGTTTACACTCAGATAGGTACATATTATAAAGCACAGTACGCTACGTGTATTCGCAGTATACACTAATGTGTAATATAGTTTATTCTCGAAAATGTTTTTAGTATACATTGCTTATATTGCATCTATATGTATATGCGGCGCACAGAGAAATTTTGACAAATGCCTTCGTTGATATTTGATCAAAGCCACGCTTATCTGTTAGGTATCATCATCATTATATCAGCCGAAAGACGTCCACTGCTGGACATAGGCCTCCCCCAAAGAGTGCCAAAGTGACCCGCATCCAGCGGACTCCAGCAACCTTTACCAGGTCATCAGACCTGTTAGGTATACCGGTATAGAAAATTAATGCATTTTCTATGTATGGTAGGGCCTTTACGATCGAGATAACCTGTACGAAACAAATTGTATGCATTTTTCCTGCTTTCTTTAGCACCGACTGCATCAATCTTACAAAGCGCCAAAGGCACTTAGTCATGGATCTCATGAGAAAGCAAATTAGAGGTTCAATTTAACATGTTTCTCAGAATAAATCCTTTAAAAATCGCAACGTGTAGGCATGAGTCATACACATACGGAAAAATAAATGTTGTCAGTCCTGGGGGTTTAGTTTTGATCGTGGCTTCGGATCTATTTCGCATTTCAATGTTTTACGCACTCGCCGAACTAATAACGTTCCAGAATGAGAACGGGAAACATCTTGCGAAACCGATTAACTTACTTGCCCTGCTACCGAAAGAAAAGAACGCTGTAACTAATTTCTGTTTGACATGGAATAACTAAGAAAACATCGGAGATGAGGATTGTCGCCGTGGTCTTGACCGGCCCTTGTTATCGATAGTTGCGGTCACAAGAGCTTCGTTTTTGGTTATATTGTACTGTAAAAGCCGTTTGTAAACCGTTCCCGGTATAGTTTAGGCATGCATCAAAATTCTGTCATGTCCTTAAATCTTTTTTATCACCTAAATGTCTGTACTCAATTGGTTTTCGACATTGTTGTATTGACCTCCGATTGCCACACCCTGCAGTTTGTTTTCGTTAACATAAATAGCCAATCAACAACAAAGCCGACATAATTAAACGGAGCGAAGCAACAAAAGAATTGATTTTGCGCTAGATACAAATCAGAACAATTGGTCTCGAAAGAGATAGATGCAAGTAAAAGTGTGGCGCCCGATTGGCAGCCGTCAAATGCTTGATTCAACATAAACGTGTCTCAAAAAAAAAACCGAGTAACAGCATGATATTATGGCCTTCCAATCCAAGGCTAGCAGCCACACGATACTATCATGAATAATATACTTTTTTCGTTCTGTTCCAATATGGTCGTTCATACATATATCATGCAAATAAATAAAGTTGATATTAAGAGCAAAACTAAGTGCGTATCACTCTAGGTATAACATTCTTAGATATAACAAACTTATATATGTTTGTACCTTTACAAAAATAAATACATATTAGGGGACAATACAAATATCTACAAATACAAATAGTTTATTTGTTCAACATAGGTAAAATTGTACTTATCTTAAGAGTCCGCAGTAGGCTCGGCCGAATTTCACCTTCCCATACAAACGTAGTTACGCTCTCATTTTAAAACTATGTGTTGGATTGTGACGAAACTTTGCATATACAATGGCATGTGCAATGACATGAGGTATATCTATGGCTGTAATTAGTTTACATGGTTCCAGTTTATAAAACAAACGAAATACAGCAAAAACAAGTTTTGTATGAAAAACTTAAATTCGCTGTATTTTTTTTACTATGGTATCTGAAGCTACATAAACTAATTACAGACCTGGATATACCTCATGTCATTGCACATGAAGATTTTTGTTACAATCCAACACGTAGTTTTAAAATGAGAGCGTAACTACGTTTGTATGGAGAATCGAGCTTACTGCAGACTCTTAAATACGTGTAGGTATTACAGTACGTCTAGCACAACTTGCTGCTCTGTCGCTTCCCGCGCAACTGAGCGTCTCTGATCTCACTCGCACCGTGCAAATTAGAGAGAGGAAGGTAGATCTTTCTCGACTCGCGTCGCGGCGCGGCGTCAGTTGTGCTAGCCCCGCTGGTATCACCATGTTGGGCCGCAAGGCATACACATTTCAGCTATTAATGGACTGTCACTACGGGGGTGTACAGTACAGTTACCATTACTTGTAGTCTGATAGAAATTCATTAACAGTACCTATAATATGCTTTGTTAACTAATAATTTAAACAATTTGATTTTGAAATTATTTATGTCCTCTATATTTCCTATTGGGTTCGGAACTTTATCATAAATTTTAGGAGCCATCCCAAGTACACTTTTCCTGAAAAACGCTGTTTTGGATGGCATGAAACTTATTTGATTTCTAAGGCGTGTACTTCTAAAACTTTGAAATAAATGCAGATTACTTTTCACAAAGATTACAATTTCAATAATATATAAACAAGGAAGAGTTAGTATGCCATCTTTTTAAAAGTATGATTTACATGAATCTATTTGCTTAAGTCCACATAATGATCTGATGCACCTTTTTTGCGCTTTAAATGCAACTTCTCTATGTATCTTCATCAAATATGACGCCGTATCTAAGCGTTGATGTAACAACGGCTGGATAGGCCAAATCTAAAAATTAATCTTTCTTAAATTATATAGGACATATCAAAATTGATTCAGTTTCTTACATATAATCCTCCGTGTCAACTTATGATCTACGCTTATTCCTAAATTTTTTGTCACATATGTTTCTTCAATTTGTTGTCACTTATATGATATACTTAAGTTATATTGATATGTATCATTCCGTCTATGTTTAAACAGCATGATCTTAGTTTTGTCCAAACATATTTTTAAATTATTGCTAGTTAACCAATGAATTACTGTTTCCAATGTATTGGATATATCATTTTCACAAGTTTCTGGGTCTTTACAAGCGAAAAGTATGGTGCTGTCGTCCGCAAAGAGAACCATGGGGTACTCGATTGCTTGTGGCAAATCATTTATATAAATAATCTAAAACACTCCCCTGAGGCACGCCGTAATGAATAGGTCTGACTTTGCAAGAATAAGTAATCGATGGATTTCGACATATCCATGTAAAGTGCTGATATCGGAACTTGCTTGTCAATATTTGATATAATTACACGCATTAGGTCAAAAATAGCCATACTTATGGACTTACCTTTACGAAATCCCTTCTGTTCTTGTGTGAATAAGTTATTCGTTTCAAAGTAACCATAAATAGAATTATAAATGACCTTTTCTATTACTTTGGAAAAACTTGGGAGTAGCGCCACTGGTCTATAACTAGCCAAGTCTTCCCTGATACCTTTTTTAAAAAGCAAGTCAACCAATCTTACAGTCTTAGGCAAATCAAACTAGCCCTGTCCCATAGTAAGCTCAATAAGCCTTGAGTTATGGGTACTAAAGATATGTTTAATAAATATAAATACACTTACCAGGATTCGAACCCAGGAGTTCGTCTTCGTAGCTTCGTAGGCAGGCTCTCTACCAACTCGTCAAACAACAAAACAAGTTTAAAACAAAAAATGTGTAACTGCATACATCTTCACGTTTCAAAATGGAACGAGAACCAATCATATTATTATTTTACAATGAATTTGACGCTGTCGGATCAATACGTTGATTGTGGTTTGTTTTTAGTGTCTTTGACCGTGATGATCTTGCTTATTTATATAAGGAACATTTACGAAATAATATATCATTGGGGTTCAATAACGACAATGCACTTCCCGTTAACTAAATCATGGTTCCTTCAATATACTTAATTATAATACTTATTTACTGTCAAATGTATATACTCGTATACTAACAGGTTTTTTTCACATATATTATTTATCATAATTTTATAAAGAATGTATAAGAGGGACTTAATAATCGCACTCCACTGGACTTATATCTTCGGTGACTACGGACTCCACTACGGCTAAAGTGGGTTCGCACTTGTCCGTTGTTTTTTCATGATGAATGACAAGCTTATTTGCATGATATTAGTGATCAGTGATAGGTGTGAGGGCGTGGGGTGCCGCGATGGCTGATAGCAGGCGCCCGAGAGACCAACAAGCTTCTCATTAAGAAGATCAATTCAAAATAAATCGTACGGATTTTCATTGGCGATTAATTCGCCGGGCGAGATCGAGTAACGGTGCTTGCGTGCCATTGACATTCGGCTGTGATCGCCCGCGCCGCAACCACCAACCCCGTTCTACACGAATACAGACATAAGCTAATTTACATGCCGTGGTTGATAAAAATAAATCGGTTTTTAATTTCAGTATATCCGTTATTGAATATACTTAAGGTCATTGCTATTTTTATAAAAAGGAACGTGAAATAAACGGTGAATTTGATCTGCGTTATTCAAGTTTATCCGTACTACGTATAACATATATAATTCATATAAATTACTAAAAATTTAATTAAAAATAAAAGTTTCCGTAATATTTATTCAAATTGATTGCCGCAATTTCCCATTCACAAATGCTTCTTTTGTTGTTAGAGCGATTAGCTTGGCCAGAGTTCAAGGTCGAACGTTGATCAGCATTACTTGTCAATTTGCACCGAATGGTGTCTCCGAAAGACAATGCGGTCCGCTGTCCGTAATGCGGTCTCGAGTGCCGGAGTAACGTTTTTATTAAATAACTCAACCACACGGCTCCGATAATGAATGAGTCGACGTTCCACCGGACCACAAAGTTCGGTTAGCGGTTTTTTTGCCCACTGCTCTCCTTACTTCGATTGATTTCTATTATTATCGGGCATGGAACTGAAAATTGTAGCACTATATGATTTGACGCGTGACATGCTTTTCGGGAAAGGTTTCTTTACTATTGTCATTCAAATATCCGTTAATAATCTCGAAGATCTTTACATACATTATTTTGCTGGATACTTTTACAGCGTAAGTACGTGGGCCGAGATTAAAATATATAGTCAAGAGGTATTCTTTTACACTTCCGCTCAAATCCATTATGAGAATAGATCTTATAAAGATAGGTTCAATCGTTAAGAAGTGCAGTGGTTACTAGTCTACTTATTTTATTTATTTACGGTATGACACCGTTCCAGATCTGTGTCACTTTTTAAACACTAAATACAGCAACGATGCAAACCTAGTGTCGCGGAGTTGTATGTATGCGATCAATTAAAATGTATTCAAAGCTTTGCGATCGTAAATCGAGCCCCTAGGTGTGCGTGAGCTTTTTAGGTTTGAGTGCATATTCATATTCATGATAGGTACGTGACGCCGCGGCGGGAATAACTACAACTTCTCGACCAAGCTTAATTTGAAAGTAAATAATGACCGAGATGCTGCCCCTTATTGGAGTGGTGTAGAAAACAAGAATTTTGATTATTTTTTCTTGGGCGCACGATGTGTCTTGGAGGCTATATACCCGTGTAAGGTGTAAAAATAAGACAAGTACAGTGTGGCTATAATGCGTACCTGTAAACCTGCGGCGTAAAATAAACTATAGAGTCTGGCCAGGGAAAGATGAGTCTTTTTTTATTTGGCAACTTAGTAATATCGTTGTCAAATGTGTCAAATCTCTTAAAATAAAATTACAGAATTAGAATAATACATTCACGCCTTTATCCCTAAAAGGGGTAGGCAGAGCACATGAAACTTGTGTTCGAGTACCACTTTTAGCATAAATGTGGGTATAAAAGATCGACAACATGTGATATCGCAGTGACAGGTTGCTAGCCCATCGCCCACAACACACTTCAACCCTGTTCCCTTAGTCGACTCTTACGACACCCACAGGAAGAAAGGTGGTGGTGCTATTCTAACCCGACACCACACGGGGATAAAAAGTATTCTATATATGTTAAATCCGGGCTATTCTCTATTTGTTACTAAAATTTATCTTAATCCGTTCAGCCGTTTATGTGTGACTTAGTAACAAACATCCAAACTTTCGCATTTATATATTATGAACCTTTGTCTTATTCTCAATAAATAAATAAATATTAGGGGACAATCTTACACCAATCGACCTAGTCCCAGACCTAGTAAGCTCAATAAGGCTTGTGTTATGGGTACTAGACGACGATATATTTAATAGATAGAAATACTTAAATACATAGAAAATATCCAAGACTCAGAAACTAACACTCATGCTCATTACACAAATATTTGTCCTTACCGGGATTCGAACCCTGGACCTTCAGCTTCGTAGGCAGCGTCACTACCCACTAGGCTAACTGGTCGTCAAAAAATATATACGTTTTATCTTTTTGTAATTTCCTCAGTGAGCAATATTTTTTTTAATACAGTTGCTCCAAAAGTGCTACTTTACGTAGCTGTTAAGCGTGCGGAAAGTTGGTTTTCGCGAACTAGTGCTTCACTTTTCCCACTCAATAATTGTACAAATTGTACCATCATTATTATGTCAATAAAAAATGAATAAGATAGAACTGTATTAAAAAAAAAAATTAGAACAACTTCATTATTTTTCAAGTGTATTACAATGATGCTACAGAATCACTAACATAGTATAAAACAAGTCGCTTCCCGCTGTCTGTCCCTATGTATGCTTAGATTTTTAAAACTATGCAACGGATTTTGATGCGGTTTTTTTTAATAGATAAAGTGATTCAAGAGAAAGGTAAGTTACTTGTTGTTTTTCCTATTTTTTCGCAATTTTATTACAAAACGTCGTTCGATACACCTGCGGAAATGTCATTCTTCACTCATCCCGAGTCTTGGTACACGTGACGTAATGACATACTTTCTACACTAGCATCGAAATGTACTATTAAACAAAAAATGAAGTTAAAACGAATGAACAACATGTTTCGTTTTCATAACGCAATTCGCCGACACCTATGTGAATCGAAGAAAATGACGTGTGAAAAATGGAAAGTGGACTAAATTTGTCTAGAGCAGTGCGTACCTACGTGTCCAAATGATAACGGGACGGGTTTTCCGAATAAATGCTCGCGCTGTGCGCAAATGACACACGAATGCAGAGTATAACGTATATCGCTCCCGCCGTGAGAACCGCTGTTAAGATAGTTATCTCCCTTGTTACAATAGTGACAAACTATTTATCGCGCTGTTGAGCTGATGTTATAATCGTGCTCACACAGACGCACTCTAATTAAGATGTCTAATCCGTTAGTTACAATACAACACTACAAATTATATCAATCATAAATATCGCAATAATTACGATAAGTACTTAAAACAAAATTTTGTCATAATGTATTTTTGAGGCATTATTTTCTTGTTGACTGTTATATTACTGAGATTCTTCCAAACCACAAAGCGATAGTGTTTCGGTATTTTCAATAACAGATATATTATTATAAGGCTACCAGAATAACCATCAGCTGCCATTCACAGATTATAGAAAAGAAGATTTTGTCGGCTGAAAATTACAAAGATTCAACACATTTGTAGATCATTTGTACCTATCATGATTACTTTCCAGCATTTACAACAATGTATTATTTTACGGCAAGTCACGTTATTACTGTCATGTAGTGAGCTTACCTCAATAGCAACGGATTAGGCGCCTATCGGTGTGAAGCACATGGACACCCGGTTACTTACCTGAAAAAGAAAAAAAAAGATATGCAGATTTCGATTTCATAAATATGAAAAAAATCATGGACTTAATAAATTCTAACAATGAAAATTGTTTTGAACACGATCGGTTCAAAGGTTTTTGAGATATTTCTAAAAAACTGCCTTCCTTAAAGAAAATGACTTAAGTGCCATAATATTTCAGTAACGATACGACCTTTTTAATAGGCACGGAACCCTTCGTTGTGCGTGGTCCGACACGCACTTGGCCGCTTTTTTTTTATGTATGTTCCCGGATTGTATGTATGTTCCCGGATTATACTCTAAGACGCCTGGACCGATTTGGATTTTTTTGTTTGTTTCAAAGGTGTTTAACTATTGATATATGCAGATTTCTGTCCCCGTACATGTTGTTGTCACGAATAAAAGCTTATTCTATTCTATTCATTATATTCATCTTAGCAATTAAGTGTATTTTATTGTTTATTCATTAATAAACAATAAAATACAAAGTGTAGGCTCCTTTACAACGATTAAAACTAACTGAACGGATTTATGAAAAGTGGACTACCCGTTTTCTTTTAAAGAAGTGACTTTGCTAATATTTCTAATTCGAAAGTTTAGAGTACATATTTAATGAGATTAAATGGAGTTTTATTATTGTTAAATGTAATAACGCCTTTATTATTGGATCTTCAATTATTATAATGATTACGAAACCGTCCCTACAAAACGTGGTCATTACGTTGTGCCAATTTATGATAAAATAATTGGCAATGACTGTCAGTTACTGAAACGTTTACGAACGTTGCTGAGCTTTTGTTATTATCTAGGAAAGTTCCAAGTTTACGTTCTAAAGCTATAGTTCAATTTTACTTAATTATCTTAATAATCATTATAAATTGTCTTTTAAACGCTATTACAATCATTTCAGTCATTATATTGCTGAGCTTGGGATGGTTTACCCTACATAAATATATCAATCAATCAATCAAATCATTTATTTGCTGTAAAACATAGTTCAATGCATGCAAACACAATGTAGTCAATTAAATTAAATCAAAAAATAATAATAGGTAATAATACAATGGAAATAGGAAGCAAGAGTTGAAACAATAATTATACAATGTCATAGAGAGAAACAGTACCAAATAAAATAACATGTCATAAAAAATATGTCATGTCAATCAAACAAAAATAATAAAATATGTTATGTCTCGTGAGGTTCGAATGAAAATTAATTATAATATATATTATGTATATTAGTCATGTCGTGAAAAATTAGTAAAATTCAAATAATAAAGTTGTAAATCTTAATTAATCTAATGCATTAGCGTAAAATTCTTTAATTGAATAGTAAGGTCGGTTAATATAATATTGTTTCAATTTTCGTTCAAACGTTCGGAAGTCATCACATTGTTTTATATTATCGTCTAGTTTATGATATACTCTAATTGCGGTATTGTTTAGGCTTTTATCGAAATACATAAAATTACATTTGGTCACTAACAATTCATTCTTATGTCTAAGCTGCTTTTGCGTGTTTTGTCTAGCTGTTTTGAATTGATCTTTGTTTCTAAATACATGTAAACAGATACAATAAAGATAAAAGGAAATAACAGTCATAATCTTATGCTCTATAAATATCGATCGAGATATACTCTAAGCCAATACAATGTTTTAATTTAAGGAAAATGGTAGTCTTTTTCAAAGATAGGGCAGTTTTAAAATGAATAAGTACTATGAATGGAATTAAATACCCATCATGATGTTATTAAATGCTGCTTGCCGCCTGTACGGACTTGTGACTGATTGCTCGGCTGCACTGAGAGTAAATTAATTTACATACTCACCTAGGATCCCTAAGGGTGAGTAGTCAAAGTGTTGTATACCGACACTCGTAGTGATAATGTACGTTTTTTACATTTATTTGACAAACATCTCGAAATATACAAACATTTATGGATTTTTGCATTCCTAAAACTATGTAGTATTGTGTGATTGCTAAGTCACAAAATTTGACTTAGCTAGCAAATCAAGATTAATAAGAATGCCTGAGACTTGGCTCAACGAAATGTCTCACAACTTTTTGCGGTGGATAGTTTCGAGACTTGGCCTCTTTTTCACATGTAATGTTTTTAATGGGATATGACTTATTTTTGTAGGTCATTGTGTTATGAATACATACAAATTATGAATCCAGTATCATTCTTGCTTTTTAAATTTTTATCTCATTCACTGCAAGTGTAACTTTTGAATCCTATATATTTATATGGAATTATGCAGTTTGTGTATCTAGAACACTGGACCGAAATTGCAAAATATTTTAGTTTTTCCTTGATTTATACACAAAACAGTAATTGTATTCTAATTTATAAGCTTCTATGTCTTCTAGAAGTGCCTTAGAATTTTGATGATCGGTCAGTCAGTCAGTAAGTGAGTGACTAAATTAAGAAACTTTGACTAAGTAGTTAAATCTTAACCAGTAGGGTTCAAATTGAATAACATTTGAAATATAAGATGCATATACCGGCTTGGTTACTGAAAACTCAGGCTTCTAGTTTTATCTACAACGAAGTTATAGGGGGGTCGAAAATGGCCTGAACTGCTTCGAGAAAAGGATGGTACGGCCGTGCCGCTGTTTTGCTCGACCTGGCGATATTATAATAAAGAAGAAAAGTCTGTGAGATTGTAGCTTTGTAAAATGTAAGTTTGAATGTAAATTATAGTTTTATAAAAAAAAATATTCCCTAGGAGGGTGAAATGGGGGGCGAAGGTTTGTTAGGAGCTCGGTATAAACAAGTTCCGCGCGGGCGAAGTCGCGGCCATAAGCGGCCACAATATTATTTTTCATCATCATACATAACGAGTATATTTGTAAGTCAAAGTTGTTGATTTGGTATAGTTAGACCAATTCTCCGATTACAAGAGAAATACAGTTCCACTCACATACGATTCCGATGCGATGTTAACGAAAAACCACAAAGCGAGCAAATTTCCAAGTAGCCGGAACAAGCAAAAGCGCTAACTAAATGCAATACGGCTGCACAGTGATATACGCTTTGCATATGGTAATTCCGTTTCATGCCTCCGCAAAACTATGGAAATGTCGCGCGAGATTCCAACCCGCCCGTGTTGAAATTAATGAGAAGAAATTATACTAAATAAATACTACAACAAATCTAATTAAATCTAGTAAACGGTGGTGGTTAAACCTTACCGGTTTAATTTTCAACTCTAAAGCAATATGCCGTTAAAATTCTTGAACTGCCAATTGGATGTATTATAACTTCGCTCGTAAAGCTCGAAGCGTCTTCCTGTCGTTTATTGCGCAGTTCCTTCTATCTGAATAACACTGAATCGCACAACTAAGGGTGATAGCGTTCATTATCTTTATAACTGTTACGAGAATATTAAATAGGAGCTTTCTCAGAGCAGTTTCCATCGAAGCTATAATTAACGAGGTGTGTTAATTAGTGACACGAGTAGATATATTCGAACCATGCTCGATGTGTCTTATAATATAAACGTGCCAAATGTAACAGAAGACGGTACATAAATATAACACAAAACAACATATCTTTAATTATATCTACAATAAGACTATGGTTACCTTTGATTTTCAGGAAGTTATTTAAAGTGGCTGAATACAAATAAATAAGCTAGTGTGGTGTTGTCGCTCAGTGATAAGCGTCAGTTTTGCGTAGTGTCGACGCGGCAGACACGCGCTCGCGCACCGCTGGCCTCGATCGTGATGTGCATGCACACTAGGTGAGGGAAAAGTGAAATTGATCTGTACTTGTATTCCTACACTTGGTTCGTTTAAGGAAACTTTCAACAGGAGCTTGTCAACAAACAAATGAGTCACATGAGTGAACACGCGACCGGGTTTCGTCTCTCGCGTAAACATAGGTATTTACCGAGCAAATGTACAAAGATAATCAAACATCGTCCGTAATAAGTATAACTGTTATAGTTTCTCAAATTTCGGTCTAACTGTTGTAGACATCTAAAGCAGCTGAATTAAAATGATTATGAGAACCCGGGCATACAATTGGTAAGGATGACTAATGGGTCTATACAAATGTTAGCATTTGGGACAAATATTCGTAATCATAATCGTAATGGTTGGGAATTTCTGTCAAAGAAAATTTAATTAAGTGGATGGCAAGCATATTAGCCATTAGGGAACTGTGCTTATTTATGGTACAAATGGAAATGGTGCGATTCACTAGTATGCCGCCAGTGTGGAGCTCCTGAGCAGACTGTACACCACACGGTATTTGACTGCCCTTTAACCAAATACAACGGGCAAGTGGAGGATTTTAAAACTTTAACCGAAGACGCGGTAGCGTACTTGAAAACTGTACATCTTTTAAGTAGAGATATATAATCAGCCATACGATAAATTAATAAATTAGGCCATTTGTGATACTAATACGGTTTATTGTTAGCGTGTATATTTAGACATCGTAGCATCATTGAAAGTTGCTGTTGCCGCAGGTGTCTATCATAAAACCATATTTTCTTTATTCTAAAAACATATTGTCATGTTACGTGTGT
The DNA here is from genome assembly GCA_947578815.1 of Epinotia ramella. Lineage (NCBI taxonomy): Eukaryota > Metazoa > Arthropoda > Insecta > Lepidoptera > Tortricidae > Epinotia > Epinotia ramella. Next base: position 12,070,352 of record OX388202.1, on the reverse strand, counting down.
TCCAGCGAACAGAACTCTACACCTACAGATATGACTATTAAAATTATTATAATTGACCAGAACGCTCACAATGAGGATATCCAGAGGTTGATGACGAATAGGGTTTTAGTTCCACGCGCCGCAACACATATAAAGCTTATATTATGACGATGCGTTATCCAGCATAACCAACTTTCGACATTCAGGTATTTGTATTCAATGCGGCTGTCAGTAAAAGACAATGGTGCCGTGAAAATTGGCTTTAAAACGCACTTTGTACTCGTCTGAACTAAAACGTATTTACATTTAAACTAAATACTTTTTTCTTTAGTTGCATACATAAAGTGTTAAGACGCTATTCGCATTCAAAGTGTATAAAGCTATTTAAATAACGTAAACCTAATTTTATTGTTGTTATGCCGGATGCGGAAATCCTATATAAGCAATTTAACATATGGTCTAGTTTATAATGCACAAAGTAGGTACATACCTATATATGACTATGACCTTTGCGAAGAGGATAATTCAAAGTATGCGCAGTCGAGAAAACGAAGTGACGTGGGCACCGGCGCAGCCTCTTGCTCAATTCATGTCTAGCAAGTTTAGTCCATTCGCCACGCTGCTCCTAATTGCAGGCTGTACACCCCGAGCCGAGCTCCTGGCTCGGAAGCTTCTCGGCTCAATAAGGGAACCCAATATATAACCCCGTTAACACGGCTGCTTTAACACTCGATAATAAATCAAATCCGCATCGTAAAACGTACTGCTTGACGATCTCTAAACAGTTAACAGTTAAACTATACGTATGACATATAGTACATGTATAATATATATAACGGATTTTATTTGAAAAAAAAAACGGGTAAAGAAATATTTCTATAATGTTTGCCCTCACAAAGTAGGTAAATGATAGAAAGTGGATTATTTGTACCCACTAAGATTAATCTTGGAAAAAATGTGAATGGTTTTAGATTTTACTACCTAAGTGCTCTAAACGATAGCTTGTAATAACTACACAAGTACGAGCGACGTTAAAAGAAGTATTATTCTATAATTTTATGATATAAGTACTATATTGAGGGAGCGGATAATAAGTTGGATGGCCTTATAAAATACGCGAGTTACGCGACGCTAACAGCGGCCTTCATGGTACGAACTAATTTATAGAGAAATACCTGAAAAACTAACCATATGCAAAATTGCTTTATTTCAAGTAAACATGTGTATAGATAATAGGATAAAAGATAAGGTCGTTTGCTGTCGTCGCTTTTAATAATATTTGTCGTCGACAACAATGACAAAAACGCTGAATATTCACCCATCTATCAAAGGTCCACATTAATATACTTTTTGGGTAAATGAAGGATCTCTTGCATGTTTTTAGCAAATTATTGAATATATCGTGAGGTCGTGCAATGTTGGCAAAGATGGCGTGTATCTCTCTCTCTCTCTCTCTCTATCTCTCTGTTCCTCGAGTTAGCAAGTGCGACAGAGACGGAGATACACGAACGAAGTTCGTTTTCGTTTCGAGGTAGGCCCTCAGCGTTCCGTTATTTCCTGTAAACTAACGGTCACATTCTAAATTAAATTAATAATGCTAATTACTGGTCCATACTCCACTTAACGTCACGGCTGCAAACTGAATATTGAACCAACCTATAAATGTGGGAACACAACTGTTACATTTAGTGACATTGCTTTAGGCCCCATAAAGATTTCCGTTGGCAAGAGTTTTAATTGGTTTCGCTTTTACGATGAAATGGTGGACGCGGCCACAGAGCCCTTGTTTCTTTAATTACCTCGAGCTCTAAGTTACAGAACCAAATAGTAAAAGGTAGATGAAGTAAAAGGGCTAGTTTATAGCCCTATTGCATACAATATATATTTTAAACAGAATGAGTTCATTCTAATTGGATACAATATGGACATATTTTGTCGTAAATTAAGGCAATTACTGAAACAATAAGGAGCGAGACTAGCACCATTCACTGAGGTAAAAAAATATAACGGAGTTCCTATGACCTAATGCTGGCTCCATCATCCAACCTGTGACGATATAACATAATAATAATTCGTTTTTAATTTTATAATGTAACTATGGGTGTAGATGCCTGAAATAAATGGTTTATTATTATTCATTGTAACATTGTATGGAAAAGGAGGTCCTTTGTCCAGCAGCGGACGTCTTTCGGCTGATATGATAAATGATGATGATGACGGGAAAATCGGCAAAATAGAACACAGCAAAATGGGCAAATTTACCCCCTCATTCATAAAACTTAAAATGCCTCTGCTAAATAAAATGTGCTTTGTCCCGTTCTTACGCACACAAATGTCACAGTCACAGTGTGACAGATAAAAACAAACGAATTTTAACGGAGTTTTTGTTAAACTATTTTAACAAAAAATCCGTTAAAATTTTTGTAGAACGTTTATGAGAATACGGCCGTTAATCATTAGTTAGATTATAAATACATAGAGGACTATAGACAACAGGGTGAAGCTTGTAGCTATTTTCCTCTTTAGCTATATGTAGGTACCATCCATCCAAGAGGTAATTCGTAATCGTATTTGTACATGTTATTTAAATTAATTAACACAAAAAATGACGGAAGCCTATATTTTTCTTGGCTGCATTAAGAACATCTAGATCATAAAGTATACACATATTTACAAAAAAAGGTTGCCGCCACAAACTAAGTAAAAACTTTGATGTATTGTACCATAATGTTGCTCTAGGTAACAGTGTACTGTAAAATATATCTACAACTATGCCTACATAATCTCTGCGGCAACTAAGAAAATGTGGAAAATGTTTATTTATTATTGGCCTCGTCTATACACTGTCGTAGACGCTTCCACGCGGCACGGGGCACACAACCATCCCTTTTTCAATAGCCGATAATTACAAAGCAATTAGATGCAATGAACGCAAGTAGGCATCCGACTCCTTGCGTATCATAGCCTTACGGAAAAAATATTTCATACTTAACTGCTCTTACACACCCTTACAGAAATTAACCAGGTGATTTTAAAGAAGTACATGTTATACAATTTATTGCGCACCCATATTTATTTATTACAAGGGTTATAATTTGCATATCCTTTGGGAACCTTGTTTTTTTCGGGATATAAAGTAGCCTTACAGTGAATAATGTCTTAAAAATCACGTTAATAATGAAATCAATGAAAAGCATAGATTGTCAATGAAAATCAATGAAAATTATCAAAGACTTTGATTGATGATGGATCATACATATAATGGAATTTACAAGAAGTAAAGGAGTATCGACCGTAAAACAAATGATAAAAACCTAACATTGTTTAGATCTTATAATTTTAATTAGATTTGATTTGGTTAACAGCCGGATACCATCTACATTTCGTTATCAAAACTTAATTTAAGTATCTCGAACGTACGCGAGACCAACATGTTTGAAGAACTAATGCTTTGCTTCAGGTGAGGTGTGCTAGGCATTTTACGAGTATGGATTCCTTTTAGGAAATCTACCTATAATGTAACAATGTTTTTTGTAAGTATGAAGCCACATTGGCTGTTACGGATATGTTTGTACAAAAATATCTTAATGAACATATAGAAATGATATGCTGCTCAAGTTGGTCCATGTGCTGTCTCTTGCGCTTACGCCAAGTCAAATGTGTTTGAGCGCGACGATAACCTAAAATAGATTAACTATGGTTTATGGCTGATTTTTTTTTGCAAAATGCATGAATGAATCGTGGTGGTGTCATATAGATTTCGACGATACGATAATTCATCCATATAAACCTCCGCAAGTATGGATGAAGTTGAATTAAACGACGTTCACGGAAAATGTAACAATTAAACTGCAGATCCATGAATGACATTTACTTCCACATCTTAAATGTTACGTGGCAGACCACCAAGATCTTAATAAAAACTGGTATTATTAGCCCATTACCTGGAAACGATGATTTGTAAACCCATTATCCGATCCAGGAAGATATTTCCCTGGTTCATTGAAAAGCGGGGAAAAAATTGTTCACATCATGATTAATATTCCAAGACGGACCAGCTATAATTGGAGTCGAGCGTGTGAAAAGACACGTCATCAAGGAAAACACCGCTCGGCAACCAAGAAAAAGAAAATGATTCAAATGTACGTACGATATAAAGTGTAGTAAAGCATTATGCAATGCAAGTGGGTGTGCTCTATAAATAATGGCAGCTTCTGGGCGATGATTTCTAACGCTGGCGATATGAATATAAATATAATTCAAAATGCTTTACTGTGCAGGGGTTGCACATAGATAATGTGGTGTTTGACTTCTATCCTGGTACTTATTATCGATAAATATAGACGTCTTGAGCGGCCTACTCGCAATGCATATTTTGGAGAATGCTGTGGTGTCAAAGACATTATTAAGCGAATCAAAGTACACTGATTAACTTTTATTGAAATATTATTATAATAATATATTAATAGTGCATTATTGTCGAAACAAGGGAAGTAGGCAATTGCTGGCTGAGTATTAATTCTAAACGGACGACGTTGGGAGTCCGTTTCATTTAATACGATGCCAGCATTGCCCTTCCGGCTGAGATGAATGATTTTCTCGAAAATTGTGCAAGAAAACTAAAATATACTTTCTGAAAATGATAAGGACTGCTTTTCTTCTCGCCACGTCATGAAATTGTCGTACGCCTTTAGATATTTGTCTTTTGGCTTTGCAGGGAACAAATAATCAATAACTCAGCTTGCAGCTTCTTTTAAATGTGGAATCATTTTCACGTCTATTTTCTATATTTTCCGAAAAAACATTAGCCACTGTATGTAAAAACTGAATAATTTTTGCATTGCTGCCTTTTTTTTTAAAATAAGTAATAATAAGTTGAAAGTGTATTTTTCTTCGGAAACCCCATAAGTTATAAGAGACAACTAAAAAGTCGCGATAAGTCACAGCTACTTTTATTTATTTATACGGCCGTTTTAACTTTTTTTAAAGTTTGTACCACGATAAATAATGGAATTTGCATGCAACATTGTTGTCGAGCAAAATAGAGCCGACAAGGTTTTTAATTTTTTAATTTTTGACTAACCATAAACATGCACGTCCTGATTTTTTACCAATAAAGTCAACTTTGCCAATCGTTTTTGAGAATTTTTTTTATTTTCGTTACGTTTCACAGTAACACATACCTACTCGTACCAGAATCTTGGCGCGTTTATGTCACGTTAAAAGGAAGATTGGGCAGATCAGTCTATTTTACAGCCAAAATATTCTTTAAATAATATACAAAAATCAGTTCGTGATCGTACAAAAAAACGTGATTTTATCATCATGCTCTTAGCGTTGTTTCGGTTGTTCCGGGTCCACTTTGGCATCAAATCTAAGTAAGCGATAGCACTAGTTTTACGAAAGCGACTACCATCTGACCTTCCAACAAAACATGATTACTTAATATGTTAGTTTATTTATGTCCTACTTACCTTACTTACCTTACTTATAAGCACTTGTTTTATATTTCTGCAATTTTTTTTTTGTACTGACATTAAAAATGTTACTTGGGAATCAAAAGTAAGTCAAATTGTCATCCTTGACTATAGTAATGGATGTCAATCATTCAATGGGTATCATTGATCTATATTATTGAAGTGAAAACTTTTTAATAAAATATACACTTATTTCTGTTAACTATTTTCCACCTACCTTATGTTGTTGCGACAAGATTGCGAAGTCTACAGAAATATGTTCAGGAACGCACGTATGCGGTGTTTAGTGCCAAACGGAAGCTTGTCACCTCTACCGACCACTTAATGCCTACTAGGTGCGATAATGGAATTATATAAAGCGGTAAAAACGAGTAGGTATGTGGGCTTAATTAGATAAACCAAGGTGAGAGGTGAAGGCAATTATAGTAAACTTCCGTGCAATTTATACGCACAAGTTATCTATCTGCATATTGGTTCGCTTTCTAGCGTATTTTTCTGTGAATATTGTTTACTAATGTCCAAGGGTTGTAAATTACAACCCTTGGACATTATGAATTACAACTTGTAATTCATCCAAAATGCATCTTGATAGTTATGAACTTATTATAAAAGTTACTTTTAGAAACACAAAATTATTACCAAATAACTAATATATCTTTATACTACAGGGGTCTCGTCTCGGCTATCAATAGAATTTTAGGAAATTCGGCGTCGAGAACCACCGGGTCCAATTTAAGCGCTAGAAAACTTTTTAAAGAGCAGTAAAAGGCTTGTCGATATCACAGGTAACCAAAGAGCTGGCAGCTTCCTCGCACAGCGGCTTAATATTGCTTTTCAGCGAGGTAATGCTGCTGCCAGCTTCTTTGGTACGATGCCACGTGGCCCATTTTTACAAGCTTTTATTTAGTTTCACCTGTCCCGTTGTCTGTCTGTCTGTCTGTAATCAAATCTTGCAAGTTAAACTTCCCGGTGACCGATTGAGCTGAAATTTTGGGTATAAGTATAGTTTGGATGACAATTCAATATTATGGTACCATCGAGCTGATCTGATGATGGAGACAGAAGGTGGCCATGGGAATTCAGTACTTAACCGACGTAACCCTGTTGAGTTTGGGCTCGTTAGAATCGTTTCAATGAGGAGTTGATGATGGTATACAGAAAAGTACAGTCGGCAATAAAAGCTTATACCAAAAATGAAATTTTTGACAGAATCTTTTAGATATAGTAAAAAAAAAGTTATTTGTTATTGTAAATAGTTTTATATTGGCTCTCTTAATACTTAATTTAATACGCATCTTATCGCGATCTCTCGAACAATCGAAATAAAATGGAATGTATTCCAACAAATGTATAGTTTGTGCTAAGTATTATACAATCAATGTTGGATTGAAATCTCAATGAAGCTCATTCAACTGGTTTCAATAACGAAGATGAGAGAAAATTCAAGAAATATCCAACAGTGGATGTCTTAATTGAGAGAATTTTTAATGTTTATTAGGAACTATGTTTGCTCCATACGTTGCAGGAGAAAATACATTAATATTAACATTCTTTATTGCACCCAAATAAAATAAAAATATTAATCTAGAACAACTAAGAATAAATTCTGCTCATAAAAGTCGTTGGAAAACTGGTTTAAAAACCAAATGTAAATCTGGGGGCACGGTAGTGCCCCCGCCAAGTCGAGCAAAACAGTGGCACGGCCGTACCATCCTTTTCTAGAAGCAGTTCAGGCCATTTTCGACCCCCCTATAACTTCGTTGTGGATAAAACTAGAAGCCTGAATTTTCAGTAACCAAGCACGCATTGTATAAACACGATATATTTCAAATTTCATTCATTTTGAACTAGTAGTTTAAGAATTATAACTAGTCAAAGTTTCTTAATTTTTTCACTCACTGCCTGACTCACCGATCATGAAAAGTCTAAGGCACTTCTAGCAGACATAGAAGCTGCAACTTTAGAATACAATTAGTGTTTAGTGTATAAATCAAGCGAAAACTAAAAAAAAATGCAATTTCAGTCCAGTTTTCTAGATACATTAACCGCATAAATAACTTTGTAATCCCATATATAAACATTATTTGCAGTGAATGAAACAAAAAAAATAAAAAGCAAGAATGGGACTGCATTCATAATTTGTATGTATTGTTAACACAATAACTTATAAAAAGAAGTGAGATCCCATAAAAAACATTCCATGTAAAAAAGAGGCCAAGTCTCGAAACTCTTTCTCTATTTACGGTGAAAGAGTTTCGAGACTTGGCCTCTTTTTTAAATGGAATGTTTTTTATGGGATCCTTTTATACGAGTACGAATACATTTTTTATAAACTGCTTTCATTGTTGACTTTGACAAACATCTGAAACTGCCCAAGCAGTTTATAACAGGGGTCACAATCTTCAACCGAGTAGGCGGCTGTATGGATGCCCGTGCTATCAAGATGCAGCAATCCCACACATGAATAGCCGCTATGAAAACCTTTATTCCAGTTGATATCTTTATGTCTTGTTACTGCTAATTTCTGACTAAACATTGTAGATTCAACGCAAGCTTCCGCTAAACGGACTCCATACCACTACAATACTTGTAATTGCTACTTCGTCGCGAAGATCATAAAGAGGCTCTAATGCCGTGACATAATAGGCACAAACACACGATGGGAAACATAAACATCGTGTTGGATGATCTTGGGAACATTCCTGTACGATACAATCAATTGACGGCGAAGATCATTCATAATTACACTAATGAGGTAGCTTCATTGCGACAATGAATGCGTCTACGTCACGACACGGTAAAGGCCAATTTAGCCATCCATCAACACACATCTCGTGGCGAATGAAAGTTTGTAACTGATCTTCGCGTTTAACATCTAGACTTTTTCTTGTGTCATTTTCTGTTTAAGTTAGTGTACCTATCTGTCTTCCCGCGTTACTTGTGGGAAATACAAAACTTATCAACTAATGCAATTTTTAATGTAAATAAGTGCCTCATTATTATAATAGTAGACATAAATCCGAAGCTTAAGCATAGACATAGGCGAAAGTTTATTTTCCAAGACAATCTAAGCACTTTATTAAAAATAATGTCCTTGTGACCCGTAGAAAGTAAGGGTCATATCACGCATGTAATCGTTTCATTGAAACAAAAGCGCCGATAAAAAAAATGTCGACTGTCCAACTGCCTCGCTTGAAAGTGAAATGCCCTCACATTTCATCGTATGACCGTAGAAGAGGTTTAATGTTGTGCCAAATGGGAACGAGGCTGCAAACGTTTAAATGTGTTATTCAACATGTTAACACTGAGAAAAAGAGCTTTTAACGAAGTCTACTCTCGTTTTTGCCAAGTGAGAACGCCATTACTTGCATAGTTTGTTACATTAGGTATTGTATTCAATAAAGGTCGAGTTGTTAATAACCTAATTAATTTTTAATAGTGGTTATAGTGTCTTAATGTGTGAAATTGGTGACGAACAATAGGTTTGATGGGCAGGTGAGTGTCGGTGGGTCGCAGGGCGCGGGCGGCGTGGCCGCGGCCGTATTCCGATTAGAGAGCGCTCGTTTAGTCTATCGGCCGAGCTTTCACGTACAGATAACACTCGCATATTCCAACGGGAGCTTAAATGTTTCCCTAATGAAGTCTACGACTAGCTAAAGGATAAACTGTTTTAGCGAAATGGTGATAATCTACATCTATAATCTAGTGTTTAAATCATACACAACCTTGATCCCTGAGTCTGAAGATGAAAGATTGCTTCACATTACTGTGTGTGGTGAAAAAAGGGTAGTTCGTACTACTAGAGGATCAAAATAGAACACAATTATTTTGAATGACACTTCATATCTAGATATGTCACTACTCGTTCAGTTCAACCCTTAACTTTTGGCATTGAAGGCAGCGCGCAGCGGGTCAGCGAGCGCGAGCGGCGGCCGCCCGCGCTGCGAATAGGCTTCGCGCGGCGCTCGCGCCGTCCGGCCATCTCTCCCTTTCTCTCGCCCCTATACCCCTCTCTCTCCGTCCTTCGGCGCTCCGTTCCTCTTCTTCTTGCAAGGTTAAGGTTACGTCAGACGTGTTATGTTATAACCGTTGAGGCGCGCTGAAGCAAGTTCAGTGTCTCGCCGAGACTGGCCGCGACACGAGCCCGTCTCCCTCGTGTTAGGACTGTGAACGAACGCTGTGAAATACAACCAGTGACAAAGTTCATGAACCGGGTGTTTTGTTTCAACTCTCTCGTGACGCATCTGACGTATCCTTTCGGTGCAATTCGGTACGTACTGGAAACTATAACATAGCATTTTTTGAGTATTTAAATGAGATTTTTCTAAAGATTGCGGCACTTGAGGACACACAAGCGCGTCCTGGTCAACAAACTGGTCTATAAATATTTTATGGTCGCCTATTGCCGCGTCCAAGGATATTTGTACTTAGCTCTTGTGATAATTAGTCTTATCTCCAACGGAGTGAAAGCTGCAAGGAACGGGCGAATTCAATCTCAAAGAGCTGCAGGCATGAAGGCGAGAGTTACCTTACAAACTAGATTTAAGGACGAACCAAATAATTGAACCGTGCGTATGACAAAAAAAATATACCCACACAAACGTCTATCGAAACTACATTAAGACTGGATTCATGTTCATTATATACTCAGATATTCATCATCATTTTTTTACAAAAATATAACGAGTGAAAGCAGATACATTTTTACAATAACGTACATTGTAACACACGTAGTTAAATGTATGTAAAATATCTATCAAGAAGAATTTTATCAGTCCTGAATATATTATTTTCAATGTAAATAAGAGTAAGAAATTTTCCCGTGTCGAATCATTTTCATCTGTAAAAATATTCCTTTCACTAGTTTAAATAAAATAAAATACGTATTGTTAAATTTACAATTAAAGAAAAAAATAAGTTTCGAATGTGGAACATTTCACAGAAATCGTTTAATATAAAAGAATCAATTAAAGAGAAGTATGAGGAGTCGGCGGCTCGATACCGTTAGGGTAGCACAGGGAAGTTTTTGCGCTCAATCATGTAGCGATAAGCTCCGATGCGCATACTGCAGTAATGGCACTGTGCTATATTTAGAGCTCACTATTATGGGGAAATACTACCTTTACAGATTTATTATGACAAAAATGGGTCTTTATATTCCTAGTAGGGTTATCTTGTGCGACAGAGTTAATTACTTTTGCTTTATATGAATAGCAAAACGTGTAGCAAGTAGCATGAACGCTACGCGGCAACAATAGACATCAACGGGATCGCACGCGCACTTGCGGAGTGCGGATTACATTTCATACGCTTATCACTTTATTGGAGAAGCTATGGATCTATAATTACTGATACAAACGAGTATTTTTATTTAAAATACCACATGCATAAATTCATAATGATAACTTACAAAAAAATTAATATATTTTAAATTTCTCCTTTAAGTAAAATAAGTTCTAAACTATCAATGACTAAAACTTTGATAGTTTACGAATTGCGTGTAGCTTTCTTAATGAATATTTCAAAGTAATTTCTTTAATTTTAAAATACAATAAAAACAACATACCAAATATCGTAAACTATCTACGAGTATCTAATGACGTGTCCAAAATATTGATACTAAAGGTATGCATTTGAAATGTTCGCAAAATAAAAATAATAGTCGTAGATAAAAAAAACCAGGAATAATTTTAACCGGCAACAAAAATGATCCCGGCTTATTTATTCGTTTGTGATTTTCTCATGACAATACACAATTAAGGTACATTCCTGAGGAGCCTTAGCTCAGGGTTTGTAGGCTACAATTTCGCTTGGAACAATTGGTAGCGGCGCAGAAGTATAACGAACGATCTTCGGCGCACGATCAGGGCCGGGGGTCAGCTCTAGTACTATAATGGTATCGCACAACGACCGCCTTAATGGTCAATTAACTGAAATATTGAAGAAAAGTATATTTACGCTTATTGAGATGTTGGGCTCTGTCAGTGAGGATTCTGTGGGAATTGCTCGGAGGATTAGCTGTGATTTATCTACGGAATACCATTCACCGTTTTCGAACACATAATGGAAGGCTTCTACCGTGCCTACTAGGATAGATATTAAAACAAACCACAAGATTCACATTGTAATGACTAATGTGACAAATTTTGCTATTCGATAGTTAAGACTTGCAAAATTGTGTCCCCAGCATAGATGTGAAAATAAGTCTTAAGCGACATGATAGTGGAAATGTGACTGCAAAAATTTCTATTTTAAAATTTATTTTCATTGTACGGATAAGCTGGTTCAATACTTAAAATATAATAAAGTTTGGATTAGACATGTACGCCTAGCCGTGCAACTACTGAGGGTTTGAAGCGCCCGAGATGCGGGTTCCGCTACACCTTATTGCGGTTTCGCAGTTCACTTGCCTAATTGAAGTTCTTTCATGGACTCGACTGCGTTTATCCAAGTTTTAACATGGTAAAATAACAATCCAAATTCATACATTGTACATGATATCCTAAAAATATCTCACGACGCAGTAATTCAATTACAAAATAGGTGTATGATAAAATTTACTGAATACATTTAAAAAGCTTGCAACCAATCATATTGTGGACGCAATATCAGATATTTCGTAAATTATCTGTTTAGAATTCGATATTTTTTTGGGTCGTATGGTTACCGTTAATGTTGCTATCAATGTAAGAACATCCACACACATATTAAATAGCTGTAAACACTATTATTCTACTACTACTATACATCACATTTATTCTACAAAAATAGCCTTATGCTCATTACCTCTTTCCCTCACATCAAGCTGTAAGCATCATTTTTCCAGTAACAATAGCCAGAAGTGTCTGACCCCGTTGCGTCGCGGATTATAATTAAAAAGATCACGTGAGAAAAGACGGTGTCGTGACACTGCGCCGTGCGGCGACACGCCACCTATCGGGCACAAGGCAATGTACCGAATTACTGATTACCTACCTTTACGGTTAATTGATTCCAGTCAAAATTACACATCGAAATGCAAAACGATAGCGGTTCAATTATCTTAGGCCTGGAACCTATCAGCGGTAGTTCGAACCTAGCAGCCGCGTCAGCCAGCCAGTCAGAATTAGGAGTGTGGTGTGCACCCGTGCATGCTAGTTTCTATTTATTAAATCCCCGGTCACGTCCGCTTGGTTCAATTGCGATAAACTAGGAAAGTACTGGATCGATTTGAATGCTGTTTCTCGTGAATCGTGCGAAGGTGCATGGGCTAGTTTCACGTAAAATATAAGTCAGAAATAAAAACTACGAGGGAGTTTTCCATATTAAAGGTTTACCTAATAATAAATATTAAACATATACTTAAAAACTGAAGATATGGTATGATGTATAAAGTTTATACTTTAATGTGCTCTACTGTATACGATAAAAAATATTCCTACTCTAAAAACAAGAAATTACCAGAATACTGTCTATCAAGTCTGTGCAATTTATCTGCGTCGGATAGTTGGTAAGGTATTGGGTTCAATGTTCTGGTATTAAGCTGACCATTTTCGTTTGACATTCACACATGTGAAAATACGTCACTTAATTTGCATTGCAATTAAAGCGTTGAGAACAACCACGCGCATCCCTTCTGGGAACTACCGGGCTTGCGGTGCGATCCGATTCCCGATTAGCTCCACGATAATTGATTAGCGGTCACTCGGCCCGGTCCGATGTTAACTGATACTTCCATCTTGTTAACAGTGCACTGTACAAATCCGCCCCAGCGACCAGACATGCCAACTAGTTCGTAAGAAATGAAGGAGTACTTTTGTAACATAAAACATGCTTTAAGAAAATTATAAAAACCACAATACAATCTTTTTAATTTGAGTATTTACTTATCTCCAAATCGTTAGCATGAAACAAAACTTTCAGTCTGTTAGCAAAAGCATGTAGATTTGTCTGATACCGTGAGTGATATACATTGAAAGGCAAACTCTTTAATCCTGTAAAATATGGAACAGAAATAATGTAACAGCACGTATTTGTTCATGTCAGAAAATAATTTCCAGCATCACTTCTCTAATAATATTCTGTTCGAAGGGCCATAAGTCCGTACATAAATTGCCATTTATTAACTGGTAAAAATAGACATATAAACAAGATACGTGCCATTACATTGTTTTTCACCCATGCATGCTGTTTACTGTTTGAGGCAAAGTAAGAGTGTAAATAACGACCACCTTGCGTGCAGTAAAAAAAACGATATTTATTCGTTACTGTTTTTTGTTTTTATTTAATCTAAACCCGCTTTATAGCCCTGTTTCCGGTTTGTTATTAAAATCAGTCGAATTTCGCCCCGTTTCCGTGAAATTATCCATAAATTGTGAAAAGCACATAATGGGAATTCTAACGGATTTTATGAATTACTGACAACATTTTCAGGCTAAAACCAGAGTTCCAACATTCATAAATAACGAATTATCGCAATTATTAAGCAGCACAATTGTGGAGGCATGCGCAGTATCCGTTCATAATTCACTTCGATTGGCTGAGTGATTGCGGGTGCTATTTCTTAAACAGGGACTCGACGAGGTTAAAGATGTCAATGTAGGAGAATTTATGGTTGTACCGGCGTACCGACGGTAAGCTGAGAAATGTGCGTAATCTGTGCGCGCGACCAGTAATTGAAAACCTATGGTGACTTATTGACGAGTGGGTGCTTAGGGCTCTATGCTCAAATTATTAGAGGATAAATTTGTCATGACCTGCGGATGTAGGACAATTTTGATTGCTTAATGACGTGACGGCTAGGCTATATTTAAGGCTTGTGCTGAAGATACACACCAAATTTTATTCATATAACGGTCGTGTGAATACTGAGTTAATTTGTTTTTTTTATAGATAGAGTTTACATTGCAAAATGTTTGTTCTCTGAGCGCAGTTGTTTAAGTTTAGAGGGAGATGATCGGGGCGCAGGCGCGGTGCTCCTATTTATAAAGTAACGTTTAAAGGGCGGTACTGTGCGGTCGAGCGCGGGGTCAGGACGGATTCCATCAGGCGTGCTTTCCATGAAGGATTTTAATTACGTCGCTGCGGGTGAACGACCTGGGTAAACGCAGAGTGCGAGATACTTTTCAAACAGATTGTTCAACTGTCCCCGAAGGTACTAGCTGTGACTACAAACATTAGCTGACATCTGTTTAAACTTCTTATTGATAGTTCTTTGGTAAGTTAAACTCTTTTTCAAACTATGTGACAGTGGCCACAAACTCACGAGTCATTGCAATTATATTATTTGTTACTAAAAATGAGGTTAACAGCCCGTTATTATTCACAAGTTTTTTATCCGCGAAATTGGCATTTGTTACCTATCACATATAATTTGATATGCCCCGATATAATTTGAAAATGAAAATCGACATGAATATTTATAGTTTTAATAAATTGAACAGGTTTCATAACAGTATTTTAAATTCGCGAAATTCGATAGTAGGTTTGAGATATGTGTGTCATAAACATAGGTAGGTAAGTGTTAACCAGGTGTGGAACACATGCATGTTTTTGGAGACAGAGTGGGCGCCGACGCGTCACGCGGCTGACTCATCTGGGACGGCCGAATATCACACTTACCTTATAAACAACACTCGTGACAGTTTACAAATTTGTGCTTGCAAACTTGTTTGAGAAACATCGCACCATAATTTAAAAGCAAATGGTTTTTTTACCATGACTAATGTGTTTATGTCTGTCGATATCGGATCATTGTGGATTTAATGGAATGTGGGTGCGTACGATTAGGATGACAAATAAGAGATTAATTGACTTCATAGTGTAAAAGTAACCTGAATTCCAGAGTGAAAGTGCGTCAATATTGTTACAGTTTCAACTCCAGGGCATCACACAATCGATATGAATTTATATAGCACCTACATTGAAACCGAGCTGTTAACGTGCAGTAGGTACATTACTATGGAATAATACTTAATGATCATGGTTCTTGTGAAACTGTTTGTGAAAAAAAAAAAAAAAACTTCTTGGACATGGAAAGAAATGGAATATTTTCAGTCAGCCTTAACCTACTCTTAATTAAGCCTTACTGGAAAGATAATCTCCGGCAAAAAATGTCCATCTGTCAAGAACTGCTAGTGTCGTGTGAACGTTGAACGTCAAATAGAAGGATTACATGCGCTTGAATTACCGACTGGTGGGAATTGTCTGATAATGAAGTCCATGGTTTACTATCAAGTACAAAATAAAAGGATAAGTAAGGTAGAACTTCAAGACGTGAGAGGGATCGAAACACCGTGTGAGCTTGGAAGGAGAACGTGGCTGTAAAGCGTTTTATGCCCGGTAATGCGTTGCAAGTGGAGCGAGTTACAACGCTTGCAACGTGCTCAAATTGATTACGGGCGATACACGCGAATTCTAATAAAATCACTAATGGAACGGTACTGGTGGCGTGCGTCGCCTAACGGCACCTCTCCGCGTCGCTCCCACGGCTGGCATTATGCAACCTGCTGGAGCGTCAACGCGCACAATACGAGTACGAGTTATTGATCGCGATCGCGATCCGGGCGAAAAACCATCGACACCGTAAGTGAAACCAGATGCAATTGTTAGCGACGTTTCATCGCCGCACCGTGTCGCCGACACGCCGATGTGGGACGCAACCGATCGATGAGCTATGGCTTCATTCAAACCTTTCTATGATTTTCAATTTGTTACACATAAATTTCACCTATTGGTTTACTTTTTTATAGTACATTAAAAATTCTTGACGTTCCGTATTTTTAATCGCATATCATGCCTGAGAGAAAAATACGGTAAAGATCCCGTCAGTTTTGCCTACATAAAACCCATAAATACGCGTTAACGAAGCTGAGCTGATTAAGAAATGATGTGAGTTCGAGGCAGGAATACGCGAGAATAGAAATTAAACGAAATGTCGGAATGTAATGTCGATTTCATTTACATTTAATTATCTATAGAATACGGACATAACCCTCTTAACGCAAATTCTCACATACTAATTAGAGGGGAAGTTCAGCATCATGCAACTCATGTGAAAAAGCCAACAAGTGTAGCATTCTCAAGTACCATGAAAGCCATTCTACGCTTATTTTTAAGTATATCTTTGTTGCAGCTTATACAAATAACGACAAAATATTGGAGCGCTTCCTTGTTTCAGCGAATTTAGAGGCTTGAGAATGATCATGATGGCACAATCATAGCTTTACGAAGGTAAACATTAAGTGTTAACATTTCTCGGATTTGTAAACATAACGGCAATTATGTGATCAGTGAACTCTTAGTTCGAGCATGTTATTAGCGGTGACAGGAGGCCACGGGCCGCGGCGCGGGCGTCGCCGGCTGCAGCGGAATTTGGTTGCGGTGGGCACGCGCGTGACCGCACTCCGAAACGCACGATCCGCAAATTAGCCAGGAACCTCTTACGTGCCCGTAAGATTACTTGCGGTAAAACAGCCCATACTTCCATTACGTAGAATTAGTGTGTGACCCAAATATGCCCCTCTACACCTATTGACGTGGAATGACATTTGCTGGCCCGCTGTTCTCGACCGCAATGAATGTGTTCATACGGGGCCGTTTACGATACTCATTAGGTATATTTGCCTTGCCAGATGGTTGCCGTGGCTGTAAATGATCCTGGGATGCGGAAACAATGCGAACGATTCTATCTCACAGCCGTATATCCCTACATTGGTACCCGGTTTGCCAGGAACATGTTAACCGCTACTGAACAGCCGTTCCTATCACCACATTAAATTATGAGCTGTCAAGTTGCATTTATGTCTTGGCGAAGTTTTATAGACAAATAACTGTACAATAATCGTTTGTTTATTAAACACATCGGCTATTGTAGAATGATCAGGTTCCATCGTAACCCAGTTTTTCTTAGACGGCGTAATTGGGTGTGTCTTTGGCGATAATTGACAGCTATGAAAGAGATGTTTATCTGTCTCATTAAGATTGATTTACACACAAACATAATGATCGGTTTTTAACTTGAATTACTAAACTAGATGGTATTTAATTTTTATTCTGTTTCTTTTTATTCTTCTACATACCTATCGTTCCTGGCCGATCGTATAATTAGATAAAAAACATTAGTGACAACTGCACTTTAATCAGTAAAAACAAATGAATTATCGAATAATTTGATAATTGGTCAACCTATGGCATATTAACATGTGGACAGGTTTTAGGTAATAACGATAACGAGAACGGTTACATCGGAAACAAGTTTTGATGTATTGGAATACCTACATACAGTAGGTACCTACTCAGAGCATATTTTATACTCCAAGTATACATATATGAGTGTTGTAATAAGTCCATTGAATAAGAATCCAACAAGTAGTAATTTATAAGGCGGTGACAATAGTTACCTTCGAGAGTTTTAATGACGTCGATCGCTATAACAAGACGCGCGCGCTTTCCATAGATCCCATGCAAATCGAGTAGGCAGCGATTTGCCCGCGCATAAATCAAGGCAAGCACTCTGCATTTCGTCAATTAACGTCAACCATATTGTGCGCGATAAAGGCCTTGCTTCGCTTGATTTATACTCGCCGCGGCGATAGCCACCGCAGATAGCAATGTTTTCACGGCTACTACTACTGCTGAAACATACTGATCTTTAATATGCGAATTAACGACTGCAAAAAGAGTTTCAAAGTATTTTCACACTACGATAAACAATGGCTGCCGTTAGTCAAGACTTATTAGACAAGAATACTCGATCGATATAATCGTTTGTTTCGAGCAAGGGCGGAACCGACGCCCTAAATCACAGCTTAACGGTCCCTGCGATTATCTATGTTTATCCTGGCGGCATAAACGCGAACGCCTATCATCGATGCTTCTGATTAATTTTGCAGTAAACAGACGTTAGCTATGGTCGTGGAGAGCGCGCGTTGGAAGCGGGCACGTTGTGGGTCTCCGGGGTAATATCTCGAAGATGTGATCGCCGGTTAAGGGATCTTCGACAATACGCAATTAATGAATCGTCCGCGGGCCGTCTCGTCTTGCGTAACGAGCTTCTGGGGCCACTTGTTATCGCTAATGAGCGAGTTGGCCGTATTGTCGCCAACTGCGCAGGACGAGCGTGCTCGACCGTCACCAACTCTCCTCCGCGCTAACTGCATCTTCTAACTAAACCACCTCCATCCAGTTTGCATACTCATTCTATTTGTATAAATACAGGATTGGCCAGTTATCGGGTTGTATACTGATTTTTAGTGAAATATCTATCTATATCATCGACGGTAATCATAGTTATGTACCTACCTATAAGAAATCCTGGGGGTATTTTATAGGTACATAACTTTGAATTGTATTTACTTACGTACTTTGATTACAGGACCATCTGGTTCGAAAAATAGTATAGTATGGGTTAAAGTACAATTTATTGATAAATAAGAGATCGGTCCAGTCATTTGCATAAGGGGTACGTTTTTACTGCAGAGTTCCTGTTTCGCGATCATTAGTCGCAAATATATTTAAATATTCCAACGTAACGGATACAGATTATGGCTACGTAGATTTTATTTATATAATTATTAGGAAACCGTTACTTACATGCATATTTCCCGTATATATTTTATTTATATCGATTGAATACGTAAAATCAACTTTGTAAGATAACTCTGGGAAACAAAAGACGTACTTAGGTTTAACAAAATACCTACTTGGGTTAAATAATATAATTTCAAGGCCTTTGAAATAAAGTATAATAGATGGTGGAAATAACATTGAGCATTCGTACCCACCATAACTTTATTAAATAAGCACCTACTTGTAATGAACACCAAAGTGTAGGTACCTATATGCTATAGCCCGGGCGATAGGTGAGATATGCGACTGACCCGCGAGCACGCAACAACGGTTTCGCGCCCTCCGCGATCTCGTAACGAGATAATAATTTAGTGTATATGCGCGGAAGACGTCCCCAGTTAGTTAGTGGTGCGGGAGGTGTTCCCGGGTCGGGTTGGGGGCCGTGCTATCTAATCGGGCGTCGCCTCGTCGCCGGTGGGCGGCGATCGGGATAAAGCGCCACTGCCGCGCCCACACGCCAATTATGTGGGAAGAAGTTACGATTGCTCGCGCGATACCTCGACTAAGGCAAACGGACCCACCTAGAACCGATCGCGCGCATTAATCGGGGAACTATTGACAATGTACTCCAATCAATGCTATCGGATAAATATTAAATGCAGACACGGAATCGTCTACTCGCGAACTGAGGTGGTGGAATGTTCCCGGCTACCTCACTATTATTATCGCAGCGATGCATTACGGCGTGCTTGATGATTTCACTATAGGTGGGCGCTATGCCTCGTTGTAAGATGACAAATGATACTTCTTTGTACACGTCTCACCATTACATAATGGCGCAGACCTTCGATGTCATCAGCATTAAGGTAGATTTTGTTTTCATTATGATCTTGCAATGAAAAAAAAAAGCATAAGTGAAAATATTTATAATTATCACACACACATTAGCATATTACGTGTATCTCGCGTGCACACCAAAAACTAGCCGTAGGTACTGTTGTTAACATATTGCCTTCGCCACGTCACTGACTTCACTATATTTCCTAGTTAGATAGAGAATTGATTTATCCTAGTTCCTAGTTTTTATATTTAAAACCAATATCAATAACGCAAGAATGAAGAATAATAAACCTAATAAAGTGAAAATAATTACAAATATATACACATGAAAGACGTGTCTAGTATCCTTACACCTCTGTTAATTAAAATGCTCCAAATTATTACACTTATGCTAAATAAAGTCGGCATATGATACCATACTCAATACAAAAATTAATTAGAAAAAAATAATGAAAAAAATTTATTAGCGTTAAGATTTTGGTACATACATAAGCAAAAATAACTACTACATCCAATTTAAACAAAATAGAAGAACAGTGGGCCCATTACCTTTAATTTGATATTTATAATATAAAGTAATGCTAGAAATGATTTACATTTCAATGGCATTAATTAGATAAACAATAGTTGTATAATTCGGAAATGAGGCTAAGTAAGTGGACACGATCTAACCTGGCCTAAGCGAGATACGTCGTCGTTGAAGGACGTAATTACGCACAATAAACACGGTTCCCATGCGAGCAGGAAAAGCCAGCACCCAGCCCTGCCACTGCATTCCCGCAATTACGTGAGCCATCGTGCGATCGATCACAACTGTCTCGATGCACGAAATGTTAATAGGCTCGTAGAAAATAGTAACATGTTATTATTATCTCCCGAAATTACACACATAGGGGGCCACAATAGAATACAAAGCAAACATTATTTATTGGTCCCAAATAGTACAATATTAAATTAATCCTACACTCGCTACGCTCGTTATTCAAAGTTTGACTCTTGAGCGCAGCGAAGGACTCAAAAGCACGAGATGTAAATACTTTGCTCTCGAGTAACACATATGACTTTTCACCTCAGCAGTGATAACATCATCATATCAGCCGAAAGCCGTCCACTGCTGGACATAGGCCTCCCCCAAAGAGTGCCAAAGCGACCGGTCCTGCGCCACCCGCATCCAGCGGACTCCCGCATCAACCTTTACCAGGTCATCAGTCCACCTTGTCGGGGGCCTACCCACGCCGCGCCTTCCGGTACGTGGTCGCCACTCGAGAACCTTTCCGCCCCAACGGCCATCGGTTCTACGTGCTTATGTGCCCCGCCCACTGCCACTTAAGTTTAGCGATCCGGAGGGCCACATCGGTTACCTTGGTTCTGCTGCGGACAGCCTCATTTCTGATGCGATCACGCAGAGAAACTCCCAACATGGTCCTCTCCATTGCCCTTTGGGTGATTTTGAGCCTTCTTATGAGGCCCATAGTAAGCGACCACGTTTCAGTGCCATATGTCATCACTGGCAACACACACTGGTCAAAGACTCTCGTCTCGAGACACCCAGTGAGAACACATTCACATTAAAAAAAATATCATAGTATCACGTACCTATTCGTCTCAAGATTATTCAGGAAGAAAACTTAATTAGGCGTTCGTTACTGCTTGTTTTAACTCTTCAGCGCCGGCTGCACCGTTAATCAATACTAGAAGGCGAGACATGGCGCGAGAAAGCAAAGGATATTTCAGTAACTAAGTATACGAGTGTCGCGTGACACTAACACATCACTAACCGTATCATTGATAACACATCACTAACCGTATCATTGATAAAATTCACAGATTTTACTAATATCTTCGAGATATTTTTGAAATATTTATAATAATCACAAGGGCACACATTAGCATATTACGTGTATCTCGCGTGCACACCAAAAACTAGCCGTAGGTACTGTTGTTAACATACTGTCTTAACCACATCACTGACTTCACTATATTTCCTAGTTAGATAGATAATTGATCTATCCTAGTAGTTTTTATATTTAAAACCAATATCAATAACGCAAGTTTCGTTTTGTTTAGTTTATTTAATCTCATTATATAAATTTCACATAAGTACAGGTTATCTTATATTAGTCTTCATATAGCGATCGTTTACAAAAATACGCAATTTACTATTTGATTAGATTATACACAATGGAAAACATGTAAATTTAAGATTAAATAAATAATAATGAAAAATAACAATACGGTCATACCTAGATACAGGTAGGTACTATTCATTGCAATAATAATAAAAAAAAAAAAAATCATGTCGTAAAAAATAATTATGAATAATACAAATTGCAGTACAAGTGGTACATATCAATAACCTACTAATAAATAATAAAAACTAATATGTCACAAAATAAAATTAGCAAATTCACAATTATATTATACCTAGTCTATTTCTTAATTTCTATGAATTCTTTTACGGAGTAGAATGACTTCTTCAATAAGTGGTTTTTAAGTTTGCGTTTAAATGTTCCGTCGCAGCACTCGGTCTTTATTCAACAAGAATGCAAGGCAACGGCAAGAATGAAGAATAATATACCTAATAAAATGTGAAACAAATTAACAGCGCGCAATTTTTTAAAAGGGGCGGGGCCTCGCGCATGCTTGCGGAAACTGCATCTGTGGTACATATGTATGAACGTAAATTTAAGATTGTTTAAACTAGAATTATTAATTAACTAGCGTAATAAAATTCATGTTTACCTATTTATTATGAAAAAAGGAGTTTATTCTGAGATCTTTCATTGAAATATTCTTCAATTGAAAATTCCATTGTATAATTATTTTGGTAATTTAAACTTGTTCATTTGATAGTTTTCGAACGTGTTAGGTACTTATTTCGCGCTACCGTAGCATTGAGAGTCGATTCGAATGGATTGGTTTGTGTGCTTTCGCTCTCTCTATATCTCCATAGGCTCTAACGCAAACGTCTTTACCAGCTTATTTTTGACAAAAGCAGAAAAAACTAAATAAAGCATATTAATTGTAATCATACACATAACAGGTTAAAATTATATTTTTTCCTAGGAAACATACGGTACATTAACTATATTTCAATTATTTCTTGTCCGATTGACTTCCGAGTATTGTTGGATATCAGAATATGTTTATTTTAAACAGACCTAACATTCTCTATCACTATTACAAAAGGGCACTCGCCTAAAAATATACAAGATATTAATTAACAACGACTAATCATAAAGATTAATTCATTCATTGAGCCTAAATGTAAGATATTTACACTCAATCGTTCAAAGGCAATCTGAAAGAGATCCTTTATAGGGATAGTCTCGCCTTTGTACCTACTTTAAAGGGATTGCAAACATAACTACTTATTTATTTATTTTAGCTTTTACTCAAACCACTTTGTCAAAGTAACAATTAAGTTACACTTTTTTAAAATCATTTCATCTCAAACGTCTTCATTTTATTGATTAGACGCTGTCTAACTAGAACGTGCTGAGAATTATTGCTTGGCGTCCGATCCTCAGGAAGCTCAACATTAAATAGCCTATTATAGATAAGAAGCCGTACAACGAGTAGCGAAATAAAACTCGAATATTGTATCAGCGGTTCACGATCACTAAAAGCATAGAGGGTCGATTTTCGTTTAATCTCAATGAAAAAAAATAGTTCGATGACTCTAGCCCATGAATGTAATGACATAATGCGGAAAGATTGGCTTGCTTTATTAGACGAATTGTTTTGCAATTTCTACTGAACGTACCGACGGCCATGTTTAGGGGTCAATTACTGTTGCGAGTGAATTGCAAAAAAGCAGGCTTTGATAATGAAAAGGTGGTGGTTGTGTAAGGGTGCAATCATAGAGCAATAATGTCGGTCTGCTCGATTAGTATCACGCGCAATGACCACGCAGGGCACAGGCGCAGACCGAACGCGCCGCCACCGTCTACGTGCATTGCTTGGACCTGTTTCCACACGCATCGCTGCCTCCGTCCGACCGCTGCCCCGCATCAATTATAACATCATTACTACGCAAGCAATCCGTACTTAACAACTAGTGACGTCACGTAATCAGGTGCTAACCAACCAAGTAACTACGGCATGTATGCACAGCCCATTAGGGATGCAAACAAATCTTCTTAACTACCAGATTCAACATTAATGTAACTTTGTAAATGAACACAAATTCCTGGCGCGGCTTGGATATTATAAAAAGCAATTGTAAAGAATATGCCATAGAGAAATAAAAGAGTTTATCTTTAGTTACCCCAGGAAAGTGTACAGAGTAATGACAGAAGGGCGGTTCAAAGTTATTACTGTAATGTCAGGTTGCTTGGTTCGCTAGCGTTACATAGCATTTCTCTTCAGCGTCAGCAAAACGCTAAAAAATAACAAAAATAACTGACTCGCCGCAAACTCTATTAGATTTTCTACTTACTTTTTGTAGAGGTTGTTGTCGCCTAACTCGATCTCGAGGTGGACGTGAGAGAATAGTAAATCTTACTTTGCAATAACAGTTGACTAGGACAGACTCGCAGATAGTTTCCAATCTAAACTTAATGAAGTAATAGTTAGATCAAATTTATGATAAGAGCAAACACATAAAGGGTAGGCGACTGCCGGTCTTACCGTGAATGTTTGCACAGAATGACTGATTAGGAATAGATTAGAAAGATTACAATCGGATTGAAGCAGCTACTCATTAACTATTTGTCGTGGTGTAGTTCCGTAAACGACAGCGACGTAGAAAGGAAGAGTTCTAATGTCAAAGCGCAGAGTCGCAACAGGGAAAGCGTTTCGCTATATCGCGAAAGGGAACTTCAAATCCACACGATATAAATCAACTTCACTGGAACTTACCTCATTCGATCTACGATAGGATAGCGACGATCAGGAACTAGTTAGAGCACTTTCTTAACGACAACGTTCATGTTTTTTAATGCCGAGTAAAATGGAATCGAACAGCCTGTTTAGTATAGTTTATGTGCAGGTTTAGTTTAAATAGTTGTAGTTTGCAATTGGAATGTCGGTGCCGGTGTTTCCTGCGCGCTGGGTGCCTTGCGGCGTGATCGGATTTCCCGTTCGCGATTATTACCTTTCTTTATTTCACGGGGCGGTTCGTTACTGTCGGTATCGGTGTGTAACGGTGCTCCGTGGGCACAGGCATTTGCATGGTGAGCCCATTATGGCGACCGGCGGGTGGAAGTTATTAAAATACGTTTAAGATCGTACCGCATTCGGCGGGGGCGATAAAGAGTAGACATTGCGGAGTCGTGAGCTAGCTTCGAGCTTTATTGCGTTGGGGATGCGATCGAGCTCTGCGGGCAAGTGCGATCCCAACGTAAACAAAGGGGGGATTGAGGTGTTCCGAGAGCGGGCCCCGGCGCGGCGGCTGCCGTGCCAGTGCTTAGCACCTGACAAACGGTGCCGCTATCTACTTAGCAAGGCATTGTTTTGTCGCAGGCGCCGAAGTCGTATCGACACCCTTCTTTAATTACCTAAACAAATTGTATTTAATCGCTGTAAATTGCATCAATCCGTGTTTAGTATAGATGCATTTTGTAAATGGTCGATGTACCTTAGTTTTAACCCAGCAGCACCTAGCTCCCAATGACCTTCGATCTGTAACTGTCGGTTTTTTCGTGTTTTTAGGGTTCCGTAGCCAATTGGTAAAAAACGGATTCGTCATGTCTGTCTGTCTGTCTGTCCGTCCGTATGTCACAGGCATTTTATTCGAAACCTATAAGGCGTATTTGAATAAAATTTTGAGGATAGGTGTATTTTGTTAGCCGCTACATAGTCTTGTAATTAAATTACAAAAAAAAAAAAATTAGGGATGCACACCATACATAAAACTGAAGGAAATTTTTTTTTTCATTGCTTGCCCACATGTGGCACATCAACCGATAGGCCTTTCAAAATATATATAAGGTTTCTCAGCAATATATAGTCGGAGATATTCGCCCCGAAAGTCACTAAAATTGTGTCCCCCCCACCCCTCTAATTTTTGAACCGTGTATTCTAAAAATATGAAAAAAATCATGGACGTAGAGCTAATTAAATTCTTTCAGCAAAAATTGTTTTGAACAAGATCGGTTCAAAGGTCTTCGAGATATTTCTAAAAAACTGCCTTCCTTAAAGAAAAGGACGTAAGTGCCATAAGATTTTAGTAACGATACGACCTTTTTAATAGGCACGGAACCCTTCGTTGTGCGTGGTCCGACACGCACTTGGCCGCTTTTGTATGGCTTATCGTAATAACAACAACGAAGTTTACCGAAATAGTATTCCATATTTACTTCAAAACTCACAGTTTTCGGGATATATGGCACCAAACTTTGGCCATTTCAGGCCAATAAACCAGTTTTTTGGAGGTAACTTTTGTAAAAATGAGTAAAAACTATTTTCATAAAAACTCGTGCAAATCTAGATAAATAATTGAAGAACTGATAAGTGTTTGGGCTATAAATATATCTATAGTTTTGAAGGAGGAATATCAACTCAAAACTCGTCAAAACTAACCAAAAAGCGCGTGGAACCCCTTAATACAGAAGAGGGCAACAAAGGCAAGGTCGTTGAATGTAGGTAGGCCTACTCCGTAAAATCGCGTGACAAGTATCGCAGAACATTATCCTTCTCCGTACGATGTAAAACCACGTATTCGGTGTGTAGTGACCGTTATACGGGGCACGCACACTGCTTGCATCAATGACGGCATTTTTCCTCAGCGAAACTTCTCGCGCTATTACCATTCAAGGTTAACCCGGTCAGTGTATCGCTTTGTTTGCACAATTGCCAGTGGGTGTCCGACATGGGCGATGTCAGTGATCGTACCAACAAGTTTGGTACAAACTGATCATTAATTAAATTAAAAAATAAAAAGGGCAACCCAGGGCAATAAGGAAACTCAAATGTGATGTCACTTTTCTATTAATGAACGTACCTGTATAATAAATAACGGACATGCGCATGCATGGGTACATATTTTGCTTCCAAATTTGAGCCTCTTAGGCCCGTTTTGAGCAAACACGGAACGGAATCAGTACCTACCTAAACTGTAAGTAAAAACGTACTGGCATAAATCTTGGCATAAACTCTCTCCTATTTATCTTTTAAGAGATGTTGTCTTATAGTCAAATCAGCATGCAGCAAGTGACATTAATGCCCTATGGTCAATTAGCGCCCATTTTTTTAGTCTTTACTTTATACGTATCTGTAAAATATATGAACTTTGAAAAATAAGTTGAAGTGTGGGTTCGAGTATTTTCGTGAGTTTCGTTTATTAGAACTACTACTGTATTCAACCAAACTAGAAAATAATTTATATCAAGATTAGTACGTAAAATTTTTGTAATTAACCTCCGATAAAGTGTTTGTTCGTGTTTAATCGAATCCCGTATTAATCATACAATTCATAAAACTTGACATACGAATGATGGTTGTATCTATTTAGAAATTTCGGACAAAGTAACGAAGAATACGAACACAGCAATATATATATTGTATATTGCAATGTGATCCGTTTTCCGAAGTGACAAGTTGATGAATTCAAGTGGAGTTTTGTCTAGTCATCTTCGCACAGTACCATCACGCGTCATAAGAACTTTCAACCTCAAAATTTCCATAAGGACTCGTGAGTCTAATCACGAAGTAAGTAATAGTATATAGTATAGTAGTCCTCCTCATAGATTTCCATAACGGCGACCCTATCAAATTATCGATTAGCCCTATTATAACAATACTAATAGCACAGAAAGTGGTTCTGTGTCTTCTTTCTCTCCTCTTAGTGTTGACGTACAACAATACAAGCGTGAGATGTAAGAGAGTTCCAATGAAGTTCTGTGCTTCAGCTGGATCTCCTCTATAAGTCGCATTTCTCAATCGATTCTCGTGAAAATTTGTCAGCAGCGGCGCTACCACGAACTTCGAAAGTCGAAGTTCGGGTATTTCCAGCTCTATCGCACTCCCTTAATCGAGTGACAGGGATGCATGTATTACGAACTTCGACTTTCGAAGTTCGTGGTAGCGCCGCAGGTTCGATAATCATAGTTTTTTTTCTATCGATCCATTTTTAGGAAACTTATAAAAAAAAACACATATACTCGCGATTTCTACACCTCACAGAGTTAGTCCTTTGAAGTGTCTAATAAACTACCTAATGTTTAACAAGAAAATATCTCCCGCATGCCGTCACTTGATAAACAGTGCGGAGTGAGACTTTCCGTAGTATAAAAAAATGCAGTTATATTATGGCAAAATCATCTAGTATACCTACATCAATAAACTTGACTAAACAGTTACAACAATTGTGTCCGTTTTAAATGAGTACGTTCATTTAATGCCTATCAAGTTTTTGCCTAACTAAGGAAGCATGATAACTAATGTGTGTGTTGTTCTTTGCAGATACGACTGACAGCAGAGCCGTCAACAAGGTAATTAAAATATAACGGAACTTTATCGGACACGGACCGTTTTATTTTAACAATGAATGATGGTCCTATATATATTTATTTGGTCTGGCCTGGCCGAAGCAATTTGGCAACTGTTGGTACCTATCTGCAATTAGCGAATTACTCGTAACTAGAATTGAACAAAAAACATTTTAGAATACGTATCAGTTTCGTATACCTAATAGTTCATTACGGTCATTCTCTACAGAAGCACCGTTTTTATAATAAAGATAATAAACTATTTTTTTTATAACCAATCGATATAATTAAAATTGCTTTTTATCAGGTGCGTATGAATAAAAAATAAAGCGAGGAAAATTTTTATTTTTGTAGAGCTTAGATTGACTTGCAATTTCTTATCGGCATTGAAAAAGTAGGTAGGTAGCATTTATTTGGAGCAACGTGAACGGGACATGTGCTCATTAATATCGAAAGTATACCACATCCGCGAGTGTGGTGCGTGGCATGTGTGGAACTGGTGTGTAAACCTGTATGGGAGCACCAGTTTCTTCGCGACTGGTCGCGCTGCGAGCGAGCTTTTTAATAAGCCTTTCAGCTCGGATAATCATACGTCCCCCTAATAGCGTACCATTTACAGCTAAACAGCTCAATAATGTCACATAATCATACTCGATTCACAGTTATGCCATAACTAAACGCATTCCACCGTTTTTTTTTGCGGGACGGAAAATTTACTTGCAATTTTTCTTACGCCTGTCTATACAGGTCATTTTATGGGCATATAAAGAGCTAGTTCACAGTGCAACGGCAAGGCATGACACTGATAAAAAGAGGCACGTCGCGGGAGCAAGCTCGTCAGGGGAAGTAGGGATTGATTGCGCATAGTTTTGAAGGCACTTCGGGGGCGATAACGCTCGCGTGTGCTTGTCGCGCGCCCAATACGAGCAGCCGTCATGCCATCCGTACATTTTAACGAGAGCGCGATCCCCCGCGCCGATAGCAACAGTCTAATGAAAACCCCTCTGAATAATGCATTAATACCAGCGTTAAATCGTGAGCACCACCAATCGACGTGGCGACGAGAAAATACGAGATGCAAATTTAAGTCAACACCGACGCCGATAAGCTTCCGGAGGTAATCCAAGAAATGCATTCTGTATTCACTTAGATTTTACCTGCTAAAATGGAATTAATATAGTATAGCATTGCACGTAGCTGGGTTGTCAATAGTGAAAATAGTGTACATATTTTAGAGATTTATCATGAGTCGAGCTCATTGCAGTCGGATAGAAGACAGATTTATGTTGCAAAGCAGGTGCTGTATGTTTTATAAATGCCTAATAGTATCGATGAAAAATGAGTTGAGTGTTGAGGGAGAAGTGCAGAAGAAGTGACGTCGACAGAGCGGGAATAGTTGGTCGTTGTGCCGCAGCACACGGCGTCGGCGTCGTGCAGGGCCGCACGCTCGACCCTCGCTCACCTTCCCTATTGAAATGTCAGTGCGCGGACCGGTGACGAGACAATCGTAAAATACAATGTTAAGGTCACATCATGACTTCAATAAACAATTCTTAACATGGGAAACGTGACGTTGTCGCCGCGTAAGCGGAACCCCCTGGAAGTGTGCCAAGCATGTTCAAGCCTAGCAAGCGACACGATTGAGAAACCATGTTTTTCAATAACCATCTCTGTATCGGTGGTGCTAAAAGGTTTCATGGAAATGGGGTCCATAAAAATAACTACGGCAAATCAGGTCTGGTGTGTGGTGAGCCACACGCAAACGCAACCACTACACACTATTCTCCTGTGATTAAATGTAGAATGAAGGTTATTTTGTAAATAATCGGGACGATTGTGTTACGTCTGTATACGCGATTCAGTTTCGCAAAGCACTCAAACAAATGGATATCGATAATGGTATCAAAAGCATGAACGCAAAACTATGTAATGTAAAGCGAAAACATGTAGAGAGCAAGGGTCGGGGCAGCCCAGGGCAAGACTGGCCATAGTCACACTACCGTTCCCGCGTTCCACATACGGTGCGCCTACGATTGGGGTCGCCGGTCGCCGCCCGTTCGCTGCTCGCAATCGTCGCGAACAATTGTTGCCTCTTACAAACTAACGATAAACATGCACCTCCTTAAGTGTATGTTACTCGTTAGTTTGTGCTAGCAGAACGTGGTTCACTGTTCCCGATTACAGTTAACGACCGCACTCGTATATAAATTGGATTAATGATCATTGAGAAATATCATTCTTCTGGTTACATGGTAACAAACATCAATAGCGAAAATAAAGAAAGCGTAAAATACGGCTACTGATTACCATGCTCAGATTATAAAACATAAAGTATTGATTGTCAGATCACAGCGTGAAACCTAAAAGGAATGAGAGTAAAATTTAATAACGCCTTTGGATGAACGCCAGCAGATCTACTACCCCAGAATAATTTATCATCGCAATTTGTATGTCAACAGGACGGACGCAAACATAGCGGGGTTTTACTTTCTTGGAGTGGCCTCAAGAAACTAGTTAAGAGAAAGTAGGATTAGTGTCTTCCATGTCTTTATCGTTATATAATACAACTAGAACTACGTTATCAGCGACCTGATCATTATACAGAATACAATGGCCACAACCACAACAATTTATCATAGATGATAAAAAGCTAAGGACGCAGAAACGACTACACTATATAGATATAAAATAGTTGTGTGACACACAAATGCCGGTAAAGAATTCCCGTCAGAGTGAAACAAATTCGCGCCTACAGACGTCCAATTAGGCCCGGCGGTATCGTGCGTATCCACCGTCCCACGTGTGTAGAAAATAGGCACTTACTCATAAATATTTATGGGGAGCACAAAGCCGTCTTTGTACACTTCCACATTCGCTCGGAATTATAATGGCTGTCACAGTAGGATTCCGAACAACAGCCGAGACGGCTCGCATTAGGGAGAATAAAAGATTTTCGCAACGGTTTCACTTAGCAACTGACGACGTAGAACATGAATAGAGATGACATAGAAAGAACTTCGCTAGCTAAATTCTTTGGGAGAAAAGCTCGTAAAGCCGAAGACAATTCAGATTTACTTTCAGGTGTGAATCGATGGCCACTTATGGAAGCGGTTAGTTTTTATTACTCGGTCAGTTAGTTACCATTTGTGGCCTCGTTCTGGAGAGTAATTTTTTGGAGGAAATTGAATAGTAGTGAATGAAGAGGATTAATTTGCGGACAGTGAAGCCGGTCATTTCCCGTTGCGGTGGTGGTATCGACGGGCCGGCAGGCGGACAGGCGGTGCGTGTCGTACGGTAGCAGTACAGTTAGCCAGCCTGGACGAAGGCGGTCACGGTGTCCGCCGGCCACGTTGTGATCTGTCAATTACAACCCCATAACCTTGTTCACATCAACGGCTACTAAGCCCTAACAATTACAGTCTTTTAGCAACAATGAACGAGCGCGCTATGACGAACTAAAGTTAGACCCTGTTTTAGTGTTCCGTATCTAAAATGGCAAAAACTGAACCCTTACATTTTCGTCATGTCCGTCTGTATGTAACTCTATCTGTATGTAAGTCTGTCCGTATCATTTATTTAGAAACTATAAGGAGTAGGTATATGAATGAAATTCGGATTGTAAGTGTTTATTTTGTCAGTCGTTACCGCTAGTGTAGTAAAATTACAAAAAAAAATAGAACGACATCCAAAAAAAAAACCAATTGGGTCAACATGTGGCACTATAGCTAAACGAGGCTATTATTGAAAAGGACTGCTGGAGCTGGCATCGTCAATTTAACGAAAGCTTCAAAATAAAAAGGATTTACATTAACAATAGCAAAGTGTGCACAGAATGTGGAGTTGCAAGGTCGAGAATAAGTTATAAAAGAAAGTGATGCTCTAGCAAGGCATTTCGGTCAATGGTTGGTTACGGTGTAATTGAATAGCTGAGTATCCTGAATCGGATTTCACGGTCTGCGGTAGTGATGGCTAGCAGTACAAGCTAGTTTTATATTTTTTGTTACACCAACAGTTTATTGTTTCTCTGAAGTGAAGGAGTACAGTTACATAGCGTCTAATTATTGTCAAGATTTACAACTTTGGTTCGGTTTGCCATCCTCTTTCATTAATTAATTTACTGGGCAAAGACAGAACGAACAGCGATAAATAAAAATGTTAACAGTGTCTCCTTAAATTACCGTTTTGTTGGAATACTATTTGTGCACGTGAGAATGGGTAGAAAATGTTTTTCTTCAATCTTGTAAGTTTTTTGTTTATTTATTTCTTCAAGTAATACATACACATTTTGAATTATGGTTATGACGCGGAAGCCTTGTTAATAATGACTGTGTCTGCGAAGTGCGCTTAAATCTTACGCGCGATAATCTTGAATGTTATAATGTCAATATTCGTATAATACCCACAACACATGTGCCATAGGCCTTAATGAGGGACTAATTAGATTTGTATAAGACCGTTCCTTATAATAGGCAGGGTAAAATCCATTTACGATGATTTTTCATTGACTGTTATTATTGTACGTGCTAGGAATAGTTCATTTCCGACGAGCCTAAGCTGTTGGTGTGACCTTTGGAATTAGAGTGGCTCGAGACAAAATCACGTTTTCCGTCACTGTGAAATCTTTCAATAGCGGAGTTGTCCGGTGAAACGGTCTCGGTAAAAGGCGCGTGGCATCACGTAGTGTAGATTAGTTTAAAAGAGCGTGGTACCGGCGCAGGTCGTTGTCCGATTTACCAAAATTTAATCGGATTTTACAAATCGTTGGTAACACAAGGATAATTAAATTTGGATATCTATAAACTTTTAGTTTGTATTTAAATTTTCTCATGCAAGTCAAACAAGAGTAGGACCAGTTCACCATGCATCGTTGACATACCTACGACTATAGATTGTGGGCATATTGTAGGTATCAGTACAGTCACTGATCGTGCCACCTCCAACGCAGTATCCGAGATTTATATATTAAATCCCATACGCACTCGATTTATACAATCAAAATAGTCCTTTTTGAGGTGAAATATATTTCAAATCGAGTTTAGCGGAGGTGGGAAATGGAGGTGGAATGGTTTATTTCCCTATTGTTCTGAAGGTGCTTTGTTCGAACATTACCATGTGTGATGTTGATGTAGTGTTCTGTTAGATGAGGACCGTCGATGTTTAGTATCCACCGAGTTATCGACGTTTCAGCAATCGTCACTGAGAGAAACATGCATGATGTACGATTGGACGAAAGATTCTATGCCACACACATCAACAGCGTAGGTGCCATCACGGGCTTATCTGAATTATTGCGTCTGTATTTAGACCTACAACGTAAGCCTATTAGAGCACTTCCAGAAAACTTTGTACATATTAGCTACCACGTCAGTTAAGATAACGTTCATTATTCCTCTTTTGTTACCTTTTAATAATATTCAAGACAACGGTTTGAGATTCTTTACAAGAAATAAAGTATAAGGATAGAGGAACTTGGTATAAAGGCATAATAAATAAATAAATAAATATTAGAGGACAATCTTACACAAATCGACCTAGTCCCATAGTAAGCTCAATAAGGCTTGTGTTATGGGTACTAGACGACGATATATATAATAGATATAAATACTTAAATACATAGAAAACTTCCATGACTCAGAAACAAATATTCATGCTCATCACGTGATAAATAATTGACGTGGTAACTATGTACAAACTTTTCTATAATTGCTCATTAACGATATTGATGGTTAAAAAAATCTCATAAATCTCAGTTATTTGAAAATGGTTATGATATCACAACCTAATAATGACTTATTGAATTTGATTTACATTTACAATGAATGATAAGGTACATCCACCACGCTGTTATTAATATTTTAATCATGACAAGCAATTTTACACCACCTCTTACTGAAAAACTTCATTTCTCACTATGTGGGAGTGCATGACTTGAAAATGTTCGGAATATTATTGAATGAGTGCTAGTATAGTCCTCATAGAAATCACAATTATATGACATTTGACTTAATTGCCGGCGAGCGTCAACAATGTTGGCTTACTTTTCCTTTAATTAGGAACGATGATGCCTCGCCTCTGGTTGTTATCCTTATTACTGTTATTACATATTTTAAATTAAAAATCCATTCAATACGCTCTCTTTTACACAAAAGAAACACTATGGCACAAAAGCGCATTGTGTGTATAGTCACATACCTGTGCGAGATGAGTCAATATTTACAGGTTAACGACCCAACTTCCCCCCATACAAAGGTCGGAAAGGATATCGATAAAGGGAATAATTTTGTATCTTATTATGCTTCTACAAATGTTTACTGATATCCAGATATTTTACTCCTATGGCGTTCGATAAACATCAGATATAAAAGCACGAAATCGCAACGAGCATGCACATTGCACGTTAGGTTGTTATCTCAAGCGAATTTATTGCCGAGATCAGACATGTTGAGGCTAGGCTAGGGAGTCGGAAGTAATGCTTAGCATGCGTTTCTGGTTATGGGTTCTTTAGGCACAAGCGATAAAAACGTTTGGTTGCACTGAACACGCGAGGATCCTGCTCAGGGAGCGTGACAGTGACGGATGAGACGCGGGTGGCGTGACCGCGGCCGCGGCGCGTCAGATGGACGCGGGCGTTATGCTGATATGGCCCGCACCACCTCCCTAGCGCCTCGGATGCGCGAACACCGCAATTTAAGTGTCAAACTAACAGAGACGAAACGAACGTCGACCGACTTCCACGAACTTTGCGAGAAGAGTTAACAGCTCCGCGCAGGGCTGCTGTAATGATAGCTGTGGATTGTTTGGCCACATTTATGATCATTACATGAAATTGTAAGCATGATAACGACAGAAACATTGGGAACAGCTACAAATCGATGGAAGGTGAAAAGTTATATTTCTTCGGATTGAGATAATAGATCTTATCTAGGTTAGAGCGAATTGGTCGCGTGTTTTCGGTTTGTTGGTACAACAGAGAATTAATTTAATCAGACATAATTATTGTTCTAGGAACATATAATGCAAATCTAATTCTTTCAAATGTGGCGTTTGTTACTAGGATAGGTAGGAATCGAATACATGCAAAAAAAGCACTTCGAAGATCGACAAAGTAAACACATAAGTCACGTAAGAAAAACCCAGACTACGAGGGGCACACTGAAATGATCGGGAATAGAAAAAACCGATCGGAGATGGGTCTATGTCAGTCAGTAAAACAAAAATTGTATTTCCGGTGGGCAATAGTTATGTTTATATATAACATGTTTTAATCGCATAGATTTATAGAAGAGGCGACGCCGTTTATGCGGATTCAGAGTTCAACCAAAAATTAGGCTTTAAAGCCCTTAACTTTGGCAATGTCCACCGAAAAGACGCGCACCTAAATCTGACAATGACCCAGATGTAACTTAATTATGTTTTATTTAAATTTTTAAGTATATAGTATGATGATATGAGCCCTTATGTCTAACATAAGACAAATGACATAAGACAATGAATCAAGGCTGAAGTTGACATTGAAATTATGGCAAAATTTCGTGCTTTTCTGCCTATTACAAAGTTCAAACCTCAATTATGCTTATAGTAATAGTTTCATTATTTGCAACTAAAATAGTACATTTCGATGCTAGTGCGGAAAGTATGTCATTACGTCACGAGTACCGAGTACGGGAGAGAGACTCGGGACGAGTGAATAATGATTAATGACATTTCCGCACGTGTTTTAATACAGTTGCGAAAAAATAAGAAAAACAACAAGTAAGGAATTCGAAACTAAGTATTCTGTAACATAATTGCAATACAGTTGAAAAATAATGAAGTTGTTAATTTTTTTTTAATGCAGTTCTATCTTAAGTATTTATTTTTTATTGAAATAATAATTATTGGTACAATTTTGTACAATTATTGAATGGGAGTAGTGAAAAGCACTAGTCCGCGAAAACCAACTTTCCGCACGCTAAACAGCTACGTAAAGTAGCACTTTTTGAGCAACTCTATTAAAAAATATATTATTGACGGCATTTGACCTTTCTCATCAGAACTTTTGTAGAGTAAGTGAGCAGAAATCAACACAAGTCGCATTATGTCGCATATGAGGGAACGCAAAATAAAACTAGCTTTAAAAAAACTTTTTTTTTAGATAACGTTTTCCTTTTTAAAGCAGGGGTCACCAATTAGTTTTCTCGGGGTCCATTTTAAGAAATAAAATGACCACCGCGGTCCGCACATTTAACAGAAAAAAATTAATTCAACAAATGTAATTACAGAAACATCAAAGGTATTTTTTTACATATCAATGAGAAAACTCTTTCTCGCAAGTTACTTCTAGGGATTGCAATCGAAAAGTTCGAAAATCCGGATTTTCAAGAGATTTCACGATCTGTTTCAAAATCCGGATTTTTAAATCTAAATCCGGATTTTCTGATTTTTATAATATTAGTGTTAAAACTGTAAAAGCATTCTAATAGAGAACATTTTCGGCAGCTAGGATGCTATGTTACCTTAAGAATGCGGCTGAACGACTCAAGACTTGACGCGTTACATTTTTTTTTGGGAAATTGTTAATTAGAAGTTTTTTATTTTTGTATGTTCAGTTTCCAAAATCTGCGTAGAAGTGTACATACCTAATTATTTGTTTATTAAAAAGACTGATAACTTTTTTTGGTTGTTTCAGTTGTTTGTTTATTTTTTCCAGTATTGAGAAAAAACCTCCCTAAAATCCGGATTTAATCCGAAGTCCGGATTTTGGCCGAACCATTATCCGAAAATCCGGATTTGAGAAAGTATTTCCGGATTTGCAATCCCTAGTTACTTCGCCGGGCGTTTTCGAATTGACGTCAACAAAGATAATGCGGGGGGGGGGATACATTTTTATTTAATTACGTACTCTGTAGTGCAAGGCGCTGTGTTCTCGCGGTCCGCACAAAACGGGTCGGCGGTCCGGACGCGGACCGCGGTCCGCCATTTGCTGACCTCTGTTTTAGAGTAATTCAATTTTTTTTTTTTCGAAGCCTATAGAGTGTCCCACTGCTGGACAAAGGCCTCCCCTCTCGAATACTTATAGATAACGAAATGTCGTGGTATACCACGTGCAGATTATGCTATATTTTTTTTTCCACTACCGGGATGTATTCAGGAGTTACCACCGGGACCTATACCTACCGCGACCTATACCTACCGCGACCTATACCTATCGTGACCTATAGAAGATAGAGCTAGGTCTGGAAATACTGAGATGCTAGCGAGATATTTTCATTGTGGTGCATTGAAGTAAAAATCAATAAAAAAAATAAGCTTACCCAGGTAAATCCCAAAAAAAACCCCTTGTGATAGTTTTGAAAAAATATTCACTCGGTGATTTTTCCGTGCAAGCTCTAGATCATTGCAGGCTTTAAAAACTTCAACAGATTTTTTGTAAAAATTAAACAATTTTTTATAATTATTTGAATGTCAATATGGTTTCAAAAGTTCAATGTTAACGTCATAAAAGAAGATTTTCAGGTAACTAAGTCCTAAGTTATCCATTCTCAACCATTTCGGTGTGCCCCTCGAACTACGCGTACGTATAAAATTTAAATGGTTCTCTCATTATCAGCTCTCAACTTTTTGACAATCATTCATGCGGTTTAAGTTTTAGAACGCAAAAAAGATTCAAAAACAGATCATAAACGACCGAACTCTGAAATAACAAAATAGTAAGGTAAACGTCCGAGTACTCGACGCTGTACTAGTATACGGTATGGGCACTTTATGTCACAGCAATATGGATTAAATTCGAACCAAGAGGATTCTTCTACATTCAAATTTAAGCCCACTTTGAACATACCGTAACTACAATTGGTAGGAAAAAATCATTAATTTGTTCACTTAAGACGCTGTCAACACCAAAATGCCCTTGAGGATTTGGGATAGCGCGCACACTGTCTATTTGTATCGGAGTAAAGGAGAGCGAGTGTTACTGGGCGGCTCGGCTTTTGTAATGTACCTAAATATTCAAATAAAAAAAGTGTGGATTATTTGTGAAATATGACTCGTTAGCGGTTTAGGTATGAATATGTTGACTTCATGTTTTTAATTGCA
This sequence comes from Epinotia ramella, assembly GCA_947578815.1. NCBI lineage: Eukaryota > Metazoa > Arthropoda > Insecta > Lepidoptera > Tortricidae > Epinotia > Epinotia ramella. Next base: position 12,032,002 of record OX388202.1, on the reverse strand, counting down.
GACCCATACGTCAAAAAAATAAAGACATAGAACCGTTTGATGATGATTTTAAGACCAATCTTTGCAATTATTTTCTATCGAGCCGATTTCGTCCAATTATGTATCGAGCCCGTCTACGGACTTTGAAATATGGTGAATATTAACTTTTTTTTTTTGACGTGCTAGAACAAATAGTTTTTCTTAAAAAACTGCTTAAATAACATCAATTTCAACAAAATTAGGTCTTGTCAGCCTCTTAACACGTTTTCTAAACGAGGTATGCTCACAACACGTAAGGGAAATCAATATGATGAAGCAGCATACCATTGACCAACGTCAATGGTATAACTAACTATTTTTAGTTTGTTTTGTCTTAAGAGTATATGTACGCAGTGTTAGAAAACATAATCTTTTATTACGACCACGATCTCGACAAAGAGTTCCGAGCAACCACATGTCACCAGAGTGCAAAGATCCACCTCATTAGTAGGTACCGCTTAAATGTCGGATAAGTATACTCCATAAAACCTTTAAAAGCGGTGGCTGTAAAACGTTTAACACTCAAATCTGTCAGCGTGTTCGTACACACGTCCGCATACATCTGGCAGACGGACGAATGTCGGATCGCCTTCTACGGTTCAATGGTCAGCGGATCAGAGCGGCCGCCACAGACAGTTCGGTAGCTTTTTTCATCGATACCGATCGCCCCCGTGGGATAATTGCGAGCCGATGGCCTGCCGTGTACTGATCTATCGTAATGTAATTTGATCTAAACAACAGATTGTTCATATTGTTTTGGCATGTGATGGATGATAAAATGTAAATGGTTTCATTTGATGTGCGGTTAAGAAATTCGTTAATAAACAGCGAAAATTACAAAAAAAGTCAGATAAAAAAATTGTACTTTCTAATATTTTTTAAATTCATTTGTTGTTCGGGGAGCGAGACATGGAAGGATTGTAACCCCGCAGTTAATATGTAAAGCGGACGATCTACTTATTGACACGAATACAAAAGGCTAAATTAGGCGCGTTTATAAACGAAATATTTTTAAACCTACGACATATTCGGATTAAAGTCGGTGTTCTATAATTATTTAGATTTAATTAAATAATAACTAAAACGCAGGTAAATAAACAGCTAATTTAAATTAGGTACGTGTTATCAGTCATTACGATTTCCGTCAAATAAACACTCTGCCCCACTATTTTATCTTGAAACAATTAAATTTTAAATGCGGATCGTAACTCAGTTTTCATATCAAACCTCAGAGTTGAAGCTGGGGGCACGGGAGTGCCCCCGCCAAGTCGAGCGAAACAGCGGCACGGCCGTACTATCCTTTTCTCGAAGCAGTTCTGGCTACTTTCGACCCCCCTATAACTTCGTTGTGGATAAAACTAGAAGCCTGATTTTTTAGTAACCAAGCAGACATTGTATAAACAAGGTATATTTCAAATTTCATTCAATTTGAACCAGTAGTTAAAGAATTGTAACTAGTCAAAGTTTCTTAATTTTTTCACTGACTGGCTGACTCACTGACTGAAAAAGAAGTTTCACGTTCGTATTTCGTTTGTATTTCGTTTACATATGGTATTTCGTTTGTCACCGACGAACTGGCAATTTATCAGAATTGCCAGTTCATCGGTGAAGCATCGGTGGTCGGAATATCAATTTGAGAAATATATAAAATATAAGGGCCGTGAGAGGGTGGGCCTCGGACCGCATCACTTGTCATGTGTCAAATATTACTAGGTAATATAATAATAGTACACTCATTGGAGTTTCTAATTAGCAGTAACAGGTGATGACGTACCACGTTGCTATAAATTGTCTAATAATTCACTGATAGAGAATATAAGTATGACTAGACGTGTATTGGTCGTTATACTCAAACACCATACTATGTATAATTTTATTTTTGACGCGCGTTGAGATCTTCTGTACCAGGGGGATATTTACGGAAATAAATTCATATTTATTAACAAAAATAAATTTTAATGTATAAATGTAAATAAATATAAATTATATTGCCAGTTCGTCGGTGACAAACGAAATACTACCTACATGTATCTACGAATGTGAAACTTCTTTTTCACCGGAGATGTGCATTTTGAATAAATTTTACATTTTATATAATCGATAACGACAAAACTTTGACTAGTGTAGTCCGAGACTCCTGAGTCTTAAATAAATTACCCTAATTTAGGGCGTCCACGCCAGTCCATCAAGCGATTGATACCAATGTGATATTTCGTAGATAACACTAAAGTTACACAATGTGATACTATAATGCGTTTAGCTCGCGTTTATCAGGCATTACCATCGATGTTACGCAGTGTAAACACCGGCGCAAGGTCTAGTTCAAAAGCAAACTAAACACGCTCATGTAAATAAGTCGCTGGACGACTATACGGAAATACCTCGCAGCGAAAATCGGATAGAGGGATACTGGGAAATGGATGCCTTTCCTGGAGACTGCACGGAGGTGTTTATTGAGGTCGAGGCCTGTACTGAACTCGTGGCCTCTTTGCTCTTCTGTTTATGGTTTATTTCTTACAACACCGTGTATGAGACCTCGCTGTCCCAGAGGATCGTGAGCGTGAGCATTTCACTAATATGGGAGTTCCGCGGACTGTATGATTACAGGGCAGCCCTATAATTCAGTTACTCATAATTGAGACACACTCATGTGTAAACTGTGTAATTAACAATAGTTTTTTCCTTTCACAGGACGGGCGCCGACGGTAGCGGTTGTGGAGCCCACAGGTCAGTGACCGCGGCACCTTACTTTACTCTGCGATCGGAATTCGTGAATCTTCACAAATAACACGTCATTATGTCTTATTAGCCGTTGAGGAAGCACTTACAGCAAATGCAAGGAAAATAACACGCTCGCATATCGTGGGGGATTGCTCAAGGATAGAGTATTGCACGCATTATAGAATTAGTGTAAGAGTTACAACGGAACATTAAAGATGAATGTAATTCCGACTAAAGCCAAAACGCATCTGCACAAGCGTGCTCTACAGGGCTAAGAAATGATACCACTTTATAACAAAACGAGAGAAACAGTCTCAAAGGCCGCGTAAGCGTGTATTGCACGTTCATGTGTATGTTTCTAAAAAAGACGTTCAGAAATTCAAACATGGTATTTTCATTTAATACTAACGAAACGACTGAAACGAGTGACTTAACTGCATTTAGTTTCGATTTTGAACAAGCTATCTTAAAACTAAATCTCAATTTTTTAAAACGTTATGTTCCGAGTATTTAAACGTCATATTATCGTAGAATATGACTCGTAAAAATAACAACCACAAACCCAACGAAGTGAAAATTTGAAGAGGAGTACAGTTACATATTCTGACAACACGCATGCAAATCGTAGAGCGCCTAAGTATCATTACAGCGCGAGGCACATTACCAAATTTGAAGTGCGGATATTACGATACAGATCGTCAAAAATGTACTGTTAAATCAGCGCGTAAAAACCGGAGTAATGAAGATTACTTGGGTAAAAACTAACGAAACTATAGCGTTCATATGGCAATCATCACATAGAACATATTGGCTGACCGGAGTTTTGAATGCAACATTTTATTTGAAATGTAGTTAGGTAAAACTTTTGTTTTCTAGTCTGAATTTAACCAAAAACAAATAATGATTTATCTAAACAAATCTTCCTCCTTCAGTAACGTAAATGTTAAAGCGCATATTGCAAAAACGATATTTATAAACTATATACCATTACATGACATCCCAAAAATAAATAAACAAACGAAAGAACCATCCATTGGCGAATTGTCACTCAATTAAGTTATTTGCAATGGATAACTCTACGTTCCGTTCTGGTATTACCCTCATCTTTTTTAATTAAAATGAAACGTACAAGTCCTGCGTCGCACTTCGATTACCAAATCCAGTGGACCGGTTTCGGCGTAACCCCGTCCTGTTACTTTTTACCGTTTAACCAGCATAATGGAACACGTGGCCCACATTCTGGGATACCATGCATACTTGTACACACTTATCAATCTATTTTTATTTATTTCGTTTAGTGCTCACTCTAGTGGAAGAAGAATGTAGATAGTAGTATGTTAATTATATTGCGCACAGTTGAAGAACATGTTAAAGTTTTAATTCGATGTGGCATATTCCTAGTATGTGCGACGTAAAAAGTTCACGACAGGTTGCAGTGAGCAATAACATTAATTCAAGCGGAACTCTTCCACGCTCCCGAGTATATAAGCGTTGCGTGAAAGTAATAACTACCCAAGCAATTAATAGGTAAACCACCTACTTATATTAATTAAAAATTAATAAATGGAGCTGTACACTTTTATGGTCGTAAAATATCAACATCCTACTATATACTGCGTTGCACTTGAATCCATATAGTGCAGGGGCCGCGGTACTTACTTATCCTAAGTACGTGTAAACGGTTTGCTAAATAAATGTCTCATGTCTATATGGAGATCGCATCGTCTTGTCGGTAAAAGTTTGCAATTAATATTATAACCCCAACTACCATAAACATCTAGTACTAGACCAAAATCGAATATTACAATACTACTTAATTTTGATAAAATACCTACTAACTATATTCACAGCTAACGATACATTCTGCTGTTGTCACGGGTGCTTGGCGTATAATCGCACATTCTTCGTCGTACATGTCGATCGTGAATGGTTCGTAAAACGAATACAAAAAGTACAGAAAGCCCTTCATCATTTCAATATCCATTACACTTCATTTATTTGCGAACATGTTCAGATTAAAATAATCGATATATCGGCGCCGGTGATAACTAAGAGCGAGCAGGCACTGACAGCTCGCTAGATAGGATTACTATCACAATGTCACTTTCGCGCTTACTCCTGCAGCGCTGATTCAATCTTTTTCTTATTATCTGTGTGTTAAATTGGCTAGATAATTATAATTGGTCGTTTAACATTCAAAGGAACAGTTATCTCATGCTCATGACAATGCTTAATCAAATGGACAAATTGACAATTTATCGCTATTTTATATTGGTAAACCTGTGTTTAAGCTATTTATAACCTCTAATCGCTGTTAATATCGGTTGGGTAATAAGAACAGAATTATAGAGTATCAGCTTTTCGCCTCGAGCATCACAAGCAAATATCGCATAGAACCGCTCATTAAGTCATACATTCAATTATGACTTACGATCATGAGCCAATTTTTCTCGGACAGAATGCTACAATAGAACATATTTCACTATGATAAGTTATCAAAACTATATTTACATTATTCAAGCAATGTATTTTTTTTTTACTTTGTACTTTACCGAACTACAATGCTTCTAATTCTGTTAAAAATCAATCATAGCTTCTACAAAAAAAAAAAAAATCCTGCATCCGAATTTGTGATAACTCGATGATGTATCTTAGGTACCTACTTATGAAACAGTCTACAAACTCTCTTCGTCCGAGATCGTAACCATAATAAGTATCTCAGTGTCAGTGCAGATATGCCATGAAATTAATCATGTGAATGTAAATAGCACACGAGATACATGAATGTTGATATAAATGGGCTGTAAATGTGTATTTTTAATTTTTACACTTCACTTATCTGCTTAGCCCGAAGGTTGACTGGTAGATAATGCTATATAGCATTAAGTCCTTATATTTGTACGATATTTCTTTATTCGGTCATTAAACAGCCAACTCGCGAGCTATCATTAAAACTTAAACGTCTGGAATGCCATTTAATTCTTGATATGACATTGACATGACCTACCATGTACTTAATCATTTCAGGAAACAATCAGATTATGAAGCAGTGTCAGATTCAAATTTGTTTTATGTAAATTTAGAGAATACTCAGAATAAAGATTAGTCGAGCAGCATATAGCAATACAGGAAATGTCCGAGCTACATCCACCCCGAGGCGTAGGGTATGCATCGGGAAGTAATCGTGGCACAAGCTTTAGAACAAGCAAAAGGCGGTCGCTATGTTCGCCCGGGGGTTTTAATTGACAATGGATACCCAGCCGACCTGCATAGATCCACCAACAGATAAAGATTTACCTTTAACCCGTTCATTAAGGTGGGTGATCAGGCTATCCAAGGGAGCTCTGTAAATAACAGAAGGAGCCTACTTTTTAGAGCAGTCCGATACTGTTTTTTGTTTTCTGAAGATCAGTGACCCCTCCAAAAATCTACCTACTTAAAACAAGATTTACGAGCGATCAACGAACTTTCCAATACAGTAGTACAAAAAACATATTTTAGTTAAATTGCACTAAATCGATAAAATTAGTGGACGATGCATTGTATGTACCTAAAGTATCATAATAAGCTATAGCACATTACAAAATAAAATAGAATATGCAACGTGCACTAATAGTTTTTCTGACAGATAAATATTTACGTAATTTGGTGCAATAAGAGGTTGCTCCGCCACAATACGCGTAGTTAATAACGCCGGTAACAAATGCAAGGCCCATCGGCTTCCCGCTAAGGCGAGTACAAGCTAATTATCATTAGCGCAAACGTAATGATGGACATAAACCTTTGTAATTGAAACTCTCCCATGGCCCATTATGACTATTGCTTTCCAAGATGAAAAAAGATAGTAGCATAACTCATCCAAAAGGGCAGCGGAATGCCGAAATTGCACATTTAATATGTGCATACTAGCACTAATTTTCGAGTTCTAATTTAACCTATCAAGTAAAACGTTGAACAAACTTATTTTAGCTAAAATGCTGTACAAGTTCGTTTGTCTTTATCTGTCACTCTGATATTTAAATTAGTAAGAAAGGGACAAAACTAGTTTTATTTAACAGAGGTATTTTAATTTTTATGTATTAGGGGGGTAAAAGTTTAGTAGATGTTTGTGGCAATAGATCCAACAGGTAGGACACAGGCTGCAGCATTAGATGTTTCTCTACAACTGTTTTATATTAAATAAATAAAAACGTGATAACTGAAATGATCTTGAGTCACTCCGACTCTCAGGTAAAGATGTGTTTAGGAATTAATAATAATAAAAAAAATAAAAATAAAAAAAGAACGTTTATTCACGGACTTGCTTACAACTAAATACATTTATATTCTTCTGCCAAACCACAGATTGGTTTGTTGGCAGACGAGGCTCCTTTACTTTTGTGTAAGCTATTATTATTGTGTATTTATAGATAATCCTTTCGAGTACCCATTCACCGGTAAGTGTTTACGCGGAACAAAATATCTCTTTTTAATTAGACAACCATTATTACATACATACATACATTCACGCCTTTATCCCTAAAAGGGGTAGGCAAAGCACATGAAACTTGTGTTCCACTACCACTTTTAGCATAAATGTGGGTATAAAAGATCGACAAAATGTGATATCGCTGTGACAGGTTGCTAGCCCATCGCCCACAACACACTTCAACCCTGTTCCCTTAGTCGACTCTTACGACACCCACAGGAAGAAAGAGGGTGGTGCTATTCTAACCCGACACCACACGGGGGTCATTACTACATTTCATGGGGGATTATTACTACGGTGTATAGACTGGCAACCCAGAACATTTTTCTAGGCGTCTTTCTTCCAATCAGGCCGCCATCTTGGAAAATCAAACAGTATGTAAACGTGCAGTAGATGGGACAATTTTCAGATATGGCCATAGCATGATTTAATACACTCGTATAAAAAAAAACTACTTATTGATTTAATCACCGACATTTGGTTTTTGCAAATTTTTGATACTGGATATCTTTATAGTTCCCGAAGATGCACTGTGTTGATGCAATTTGTGTCTTATTTGATGACATAGTCCTGTTTATGGTCCAAGCGGATCGTCAGATATCGATTTTGATAGCAATCGCAGCAAGACAAAAAAAACGAAATTACGACCATTTTCAGTTTCAGTCAGATCCATACACATTTAAGGTCCCACGGGATCCAGAGATATATATTTTGAAATCAATTAGAAATTAATATAATAATTATAGTCTCCTAAATTGCTAATGGGTTCATATTCGGAGACCATACTCGCGTCGCGTACATTATTTACATAAGAGAACTGACGTAGGATTGAAATAAGTAGAACTTAAGATCTAAATAGCAAATAAACGTTGCCAATAAAATTATTCATAAAACGATTAAATAAAAAAAAGGAAATGGTTGCTGCTATTTTGGCGCAAAAATTAAGATCTTTAAAGCTTCAAATCAGTAAGTCTAGTAAGTTCTACTAATAAGGAAAATTGTCTTAGGAAATTGTCACTTCTACATTTTTAATCTTTGAAATAATGGCCGCCATCGGCGCGTATCTTGTAATTACAGAAAAAAACACGTTATTTAAAAAATCTGTGAATTTGCCAATAAAAAGTGATCCCCGTACTTTTACTATTGTTGGGTTTGTTGTTGGTGCAATAGCGCAATGCAAAAGAAGGCATTTTTTAAAGTTTTGAGACTTTTGAGTCAAAATTGCACTTGAACCGACCGCCATCACTGCCCGCCACAGACTAAACCAATATACTCTCATGCGCAAACTTATGCTAGGTGATGTCTACTCTAGTAATATAACTCAATGTAGACAACAGACGGCCAATTTATATTTTCCAAACTATACCTAACCATAACCACTAGGTAAGTTCTACAACCATAACGCGAGTCCGAGTCCCTTTCTATTAAAGGTAATTATTAAAAATATTAGTGTAATATGTTTCTTTTTTTCATATTGCAATGTTTCAAATCGCACTATCACATTCTGCCAAATCTTGTGTATGTTCCCGCCATTACCAACTTAATGAATGTGTGTCAGGCTTTATGATAAAAGTATTTTCCTGTATGTTGGCCAATTTCTGTGTCTCTATATTGGCTGAATGTCAACTTGAAGGCGCGGAGTATGAAGTTATAATACTGCCTTAATACTGACGCGCTTGATAATTAATGTTAATAAAAGGCCCGTTCTATACTGATTTAATACATACTGTTTATTGCTGATAAATATAAATACTGACAAACCAGCACGGCTATCACAAGACGGCGCGCGAGCTCTCTCGATTTTTCTCGAACTATCCGTCTCTCTCGTATTAGACAACTTAGAAAGAGACTTATGATAGCCGTGCAGTATCGTGAGAAATACTCAGCGTATAATCTTGCAGAAACTCAAATAGACTTTGTGGCTGAACGCGAAAACAGCGCTATGCCATGCCATTAATAAAAAAGGACGCACTACCCAGGAGTCAGGTGTTAGGTACACCTAATAAAAAAGGACGCACTACCCAGGAGTCAGGTGTTAGGTACACCTAGGGTTGCCAACTTTTTTCAGAAAAAAAATACTAAAATATGTACACTGTAAAAAAATATAGTTACACCTACGGACGCGGTGCTTCAGCCCCGTGGGATTCGAATTAATTTCCAACTTCGTAGGCATGGCCACTACCTACTCGGCTAAACCGGTCGTCATCATATGTAACTAAAGGATATGTGAGCCTAAGAAAATGGTCTTCCAATATTATATACAAAGGAATTTAATTCTCATTTGAATTTTTAAGAACCGTAAACACAAGCGGTTTGCAGTATATACAACGTGTTAATAAAATAACGCAAAACCTGAAAACAGTTTGTTCAGAATCGAGCATAGAATGCGAAAAAAATACAAAAAAAAATTTTTGACAAGATTTATTTTTTACATTTGTATGGAGTGTTGGCCGACTGGGGCGACCTGCTCCATACAAATGTAAAAAATAAATCGCGTCAAAATTTTATTTTTTTATTTTTTTTGCATTCTACTCTCGATTCTGAACAAACAGTTTTCAGGTTTTGCGTTATTTTATTAACACGTTGTATAAGGTAAACGTCCAGTGTTCGACACTGGCCCAATACTTGACACTGTCCTAATTCATAACCGCATAAGTAGGTACCTAATCTGAATTAGGGTGTCCAATATTGGGACGTTTATCTTATAGATTTCTAAAATAAATATGTATTTTCAACGAATTTCACTCAATTTTAGGCTGCAAACTGGCAGATATTATGGAAGTAGCCCCCGTGTTATGTAATCAGCTTGTTTGGCGGCGAATCACAGGAACATCGATCCGGAATGTCGATGCTGTTACCGACGGACCGGTCTCATTCCCGTGAACATGCTCCCAGGACTATGTACCTATGTCATAGCCGATAGAATATTTGCGGCCTTATAAAAGTCGATGTTGCTGATTCTCTATAAGGAACAGGGAAGGGAGCCATTAATATTAAGATCTTCGTAACGAACCTCTTTTGACATATGACGTTTCGATAGTAAAGAGAGGTGAAGTGGCGTACGTGCGCGTATTATGTTCTTTATTTAACACGTGGTGGGTGAAGTGCAAACAATAATACTGATGCCTAAACTTTTCCTTTCCTATACTTTTTAAAATATAAGGAGCTGAATAAAGACGAGTCTTGGCAAACGTTGAATGTTCTAATTTAACCCGCGCGCCTACAGAGAACCTAACGGCTTTTTTATTCGACTTTATGAAAATATAAAATTTACATAACTATGTAAAATCTGGATAGTAAAAGAAGCCGCGCCGTTTCATGTTGTGTATTCCGCAGCAACATGAAAACTCCACGAAATCATCTTGCTTTCGCATGCGAACACAGTACGTAGTGTGTATGAAAGCAGAATATTCAGGCTATAATTGAATATTCGCAGTGAGCGTTTGATTCGAAAGAAGATAGGCATGTTAAGTATAGATAGGAAGGCGGTGCGGAGTCATCAAGTGTTGTCCAATGTTTATCAGCAGGCGACATCTTTATGTTTGGGGCTTTTTCTGCGCAAGCGCGGTGCGGTGGGCGGTAATGGCGTCCGCCCCAACGGGATTTGCGCGCCGACATGGTTTCGCGTCTCATCGTGCGGCCGCAATACATCGCTCCACATATTACCTACGTGCGAGTTTGTTCCGGTAAACTATCGTGATATACCATAAAAACGATGTTGCTTCGCACCTGGCAGGAACCAACACGGTTTACCTAGAAATCGTACGTACTTAACTGGAAGCTATAACAAACGCTTTAAACCACAATCTAAATATTTACATTGCAGCATTTTGTAGCAAATAGTAGGACTGTTTAACCATCGATAAATATTTAATGATATAGTTTATACCCAATTTGCCTCAGGCACGAAACCGGTCATGTAACCAATTAATTACTCAAAACAACCTTTACACTACTTACATTGAATAGCTTAAGTGATAAAATCAATGACAATGTTGCAGCGATTGTGGTGCATGTGCGTCACAATGAATAGCGTAATGACCAAATGAAGTGCTCGAACGAGCATAGTAAACATCTGATCAGGCGCTGATAACGGTACAAATTGGACCACTGACGTGACGCCAATAAAAGTGCAATGACCTTATTTGATATAAATTGCAATAATTTAAAACGTTACTTTACATTAACTTGAAATTAGTATAAATATCATCGTAAAATGTGGATTAAGTCCAGTTATCTCTGTAGATGAAACTGTAGACATAAAAAAATACACAAAAAGTGGATATTTGGATAGGAAACGTGTACAGGCCATTTTAAAGATAGTGTCTGTTGATACGATCCGTGAAGGCAGGCACAATGGTAGTCCTCAATGGGAACATCCCACACAACGGAACCTCTTCCGCCATTTAAATTGTAAAGCAAAAAGCGAAAATTAAGCAATAGAGTCAACCACAAAGCAAGCCGTTAGAAATCTTGCCCAATCATGAGCGATGTGAGCTCTGCATTATATGGCTTCAACCGTGGTCTATTTATTTAGAAACATTAATTATGCCATGCCACTTACGCATTAAAAATGAGTAACCGATGTTTGGCAACTAATTGTTTTCGAACGGCCCAACTTCTTCGTTTAACGGAAGAGGCGTGTGATAGCTATTACTTGGTAGTTAATTAAAAAAGAACGGCGTGGTCGGGATGACTGACGGTTTGTATATTACAGAGACACAGATGTGATTGATGGGCTTTTAATTTAATTGGTCATGTTGTGTTTGCTTCAATGAACAGCGAGCAACGGTGCAATGGAACTTTATCTAGTCATCGCGACCTACTTTACATTTTAATCATAATATGGAGTTTACATTCCACAATTAACTTTTACGAAGAACAAACCGGACGGAGCTGAGACATTAGTGGAGTGCTCAAAGTCACTAGATGCAACCGGCGGGCAAATCTGGGGTACCGGGCCGGTGCCTGTCGCCCCAATTGAACGACACTATTCAATTTATCAAGTCAAAAGTAAAGGTGATCGCCCACCGGCATACCTACTGTGTAGCCGGAAGAGCGCTCCACCGTTACAGCATTAGTGTTTTTTGCATCCACCATCAGTGGGACAGGAGTGTCGCCTCTCCCGAGCATAGTGAAGCCAATCAATTACATATTAGCGTAATGCGACGTGACGTAGACAGCAGCGGTTCGCGGCACATTTTGTATGCACCTCGGACGGCGCCCGACTCTAACGGCGCTGCTAGACAATCGCCTCCTGATTGTTGTTTATAGTTTATCTTCGATGGAAGCGTAGTTTGTTCATATAAATAAGCTTAGTGCCCAACAGTGAAAGCTTGTTGGAAAATAAACAATTATTATTTGCCGAATAAGACTCACTTAGAAGCACTGTTCATATACCGGAATTCTTTTCATACAAAAATACCGATATAAACTTTTGGTATATCGCTATTGAAATGATTTTTGTATTTTAACCGACTGCTCTTTTATTTCAGCGTCGTTACCTACCTAGATACAATTTTGCACTACTAAATATACTTCCTACCCACTTTGGGCCAGCCATTGGAGCCATTGAAGATAATTATTTTGTTAGGTATTTACGTTTTCACGAATACCGGTATAAGTAACTGCTAGAAGCAATAATATGAAGCATAGGGTGCAATTCAAATCGAAACAATGTTGGCGATAAAAGCAATGAATGAGCGCACGACGAGCGGCGTGGCCGTATTGGAACCAGATTTATATGTGGCAGTATGGGATTCTTTCATTAGAACAGGGTTAGAGATCGTAAAGCACGTTTTAATTGGTGGATTACATCGAATGCGGGTGCTACGGAGCCGCAAGGAGGCACAACAATGGCGGCGTGCGCAGAAGGCGGAGGGCGTCGTGTTTGCCGGCGGCCGCCCGTCCGGAATCGCACTTCGCTACAAACTTCGACCCGCCTTCGGAACGTGCCAAAACCATACTAGAACAACAAACCTAAATTCTTCAACAATACCATTTTATACAGTATAAATACAAAACCACACGCAGGGCTAATAACTATTTCTATAAATAGCTATTAAAATAAAGATGCGCGTCCATAAATTCGCAATGCAAAATAGGTAGTAAAGACGGCGAATAAACATCGAATTTAATAAAAGTAAAGAATAGAAAGGAGATAGGATCGTCGTAGGGCATAGCAAAAGCATAAAGTGCGCGGAGCGTGTAATAAACATGCCACCGCGAACGCGAGCTCAATACTCAAACATATTTTCAAATGAAGCAAACACATTTATTACAAGTAAATACTTCCATTTACTTTTAGAAACATAATGTACATTTTGTGCTAGAGTATATGTAGGTAAGACAGGTAGGTATATATTCGATAACTTTATTTACAGATTAATTCAAAACTAAAATTAAAATTATTATTTCAATATGATTAAACTCTTATTGGTTGTTTGAAATTGATAACCAATTCTAGGAGAGTCATCGTTTCAAAGAATAAATTAAGCTCATCGGGACATTCAGTGATTACATGGCGGTGAGCATTATAATCGGTTGGATGAATTCGTTCAATAACAAGTTAACCAGTGGCCCGTTAGCCCCGACCGGTCGCATGCGCATGCGGTCCGTGCACAGGTGGCGACCACTTGATTGCCCACCAATTAGTATCCACCATCAAGCCTTACGTAATTTCGTCATTGGCATGCCGCGGCGCTAGCGAAACAGATTGCTTCCACATGCGTTAATAGATACGTTCGACGTCTTCCTAATTCCAATTACAACTAGTTTAACGGTGTTCTACATAGCAATAAAACTGAATAGATGGCGACTAATAACACTTGTAAAAAATAAATTGATGCACCTTACATTGTATTCAATGAATAAGTAGTAAAAGCCCACCGTAGTACAGCATTTATCGTTATACGATTATGAAACTTGTAATAAGTATAATATAGACACGTCGATCTCGAGGCTGAATGACAAGTCAGCGGCATCCAACAATACAATAGCCCCCTTCGGAGTTCTCTCGAGAAACGCTCAATTGTCAGACACGTGTCTAACGCGATTCGATCTCGCTGCTGCCTCTACGAGGTGTTAACTAGCGACTATTACGTTCGGAGCTACAATAAGGTCTATGAAAACGAGATTTGTTACATTTCAAAGGAAATATCACTTGATGTTAGTGAAGCCACAATACAATTTGTTTCGTGGGCTGACTGCCGCGGCTACGAAGATTGAAGTGAACCTGTAAATCGAATCTATCACGTACGAGCAGCTGTCATTATGGTAAGTTTAGATTCCTTGCGGTCGACAACTCAATGCGAGGCGAGAAGACAACGCAGCGATTTGTTAGTCTTTCCCACAAATTATGAGTTATACTTTGTAAGGCCACACATGGCAGACCATGTCTTATGAAAATATCATTATGAATATACTGCACTCTTCTGCAAAATTATTGAGTGAACCACACTTTTTTAGCCTGAAATTGAATGGTCATTTTATGCTAAACGATAAACAGATTGATTACTTTAAGCGCTTATACTCATTTGGTTTACCTACGAGTATATGGGTGCTGCTTTACCCAGCACTCTAAAAATACAGCAGCCTTTATAAAGTCTAAGGGTAAGGGGGACGACATCATACGCATTTACATATATGAAAACGAGTGAGAATATTTTGTACTGGTAGTGTAAGATTATCCTTTGTCATTTGTATTCTGGGTTTAAAAGGTGGAATTCATGTTAGCATGTAAAGATAGAGAGTTTAAGCGGCTCGGCGCGGCGGGGACACGTCATGCTAGCTTTATGGCCATGGTTTAAGGCGGCGCCATGGTCCGTGTCGCTTTACCTTATAAACTGTTCGACAGAGTTGATGAATCGCGAACGGGTGCTGTTTATGGGAATCTGGCCCCTTTGTATCTTAGTCAGATATGTATCTATTGACTTATTATAACACTCTATTCTAATATTCTCTTGACAAATTATTACTATTACCGTACATTGCCGTTGAAAGTACGCGGAATGTTAGAATAAATCTGTTCACATGCTATCGGAATACAGCGAGTTGGTGGTATCCTAATATATGTATATAAAATAAATTATTATCACTGATTTGTTATTGGTCGTTAGAGATTTACCGGTAGCATACTAGCAACGTCATCTTGTATCTCATATCTTATCAGCGTTGTTCATAACTCTACGCGGGGTCTGATTCATTTATTAATATTTCTCCCGGTATCGAAGGATGTATCACCGCTCTGATACGAGATTCTATTTACGAGCGTTGGCTTTGGTCTGCCGGTAGATAGCACAGATTCGATAATGCCGCCGTTAGTGCACGGCAAAAGCATACCGGTATGGTCTCGGCTGACCTACGACAAGTGGATGCATTTACTGTTACCTGTCGTGGACTGCAGCGCGACAAAGTGCAACATTGCTTTATGACATATCCGCTAATGTACTCCGTAAATAGCTGCGGCAACACTCTGGTAGCGTCGGCTCCCAGTACTTATTAACAATTATTATCATATTCCCGTTATCCAATCTACATAACATTGAGTCTTTCGAAAATATAACAAACGGTTCAAACTTGTAGTTTCAAATTGTGTAACATTTTGTAAACCTGTCCATGCTTGAAAAAATACTAACGTACTCGTAGTAGGTACTTTTCTTTCGATACCATCCCAGTCATGATATTTTAATCTTTGAGCAAAAATGCCACTGGTTCGAATTGGGTCTTGCTAACCGTATTTCTTTAACAGATTGCAGATTAAATCGCAGTCACTGTAAATCACGTCTTCAAAAAAGACGATAGTTGGTGACGAATTATGATTTGTGACCTATTGATCATTTGGCTATTAGTGAGGCGCGTTTAGGAGGTGGGAGGGGTAGCGGTTACTCGTGCGCATCACGGCGCGGCGCCTACCGTTACACTGCACCAGTTTGACGGACGGCGCGTGAATCGGACCCAATAATCGTTCATGATAATTTCATCTCGTCGATGGAGCTAGTTAGTGTTAGATATATATTCAAACAACTCCTTTCTTTTCCTGTTTAACTGAAGAACAGTTTGACGACCCTCTTTACAGACCTGAAAATTAATCTCATCTCACGCAGATGTTTTACCAGTTAGGTTAGGTTAGGTACTTAGTAAAATAGCCACATGAGGATCTCCAAGAAGTCATTAAGCGCTTCAGACGTATCTGTCAACGGTTAAGTTTATATACAACTCAAGGCCACATCAACTCGTTCTCGAGCTCGTCCTGAATGGGCTAAGCCATGATCTCGTAGTAAGCAGTGCACCTGTCAACGTCTGTCACGCAGCCATGATGGATGGGCGCGTAGAAAGTGCGTTTGTTATGCCCGATTAGTATCACGCTTATTGCAACCATCGACAGTCAGTTTCTTTGACACACATTTGACTGTGATGTACGTTTCCAATTTGTTTATGTTGCGAGCAAATGATAGCAACATTTGTGATTTATATTCTTACACATATTCAAATGACAAATACACATTCAAAAACACTTGTAAGTGATGACTTATGACTTGGAAATTAAATTTAAAATGAAACATCCACGCAAAGCTTTTCATGTTACGAAAGACCCGTGAGAGAGAAACCTACTAGGCGACGTAAAGTGGACATTATACATATTCAGACATAATAAATATTTAATGATCTAATCCAGACGTGTTGACACGGGCTCTAGAGGTAAAAAAAAAGATAAATTATAAATGCGGGACGAGTGTCACGACTATTTCGGACTGTCTTTATGGCTGCGGCCGTTCAAAGCAACGGGTAAACGAGTGCTATTACCTAGTTTGATGGGAATAAAGATCGTTGTCTAAAAAGTTGCCACCATTTGAGAGCGTAGGCTTCGGCAGCGTCACCCGAGGCGGCGCGGCGGCGTGCTCGTGACCGCTGCGCGTGCGCGCTGTTGTCATGCGCCACTTGTGATTATCATGTCGAATGTACGGCCGGGTTACCCTTGTTCACTTAAGTTTCTACGATGCCTGTTCGCCAAATACAACAAGACGGCGCCTCGTGTGGCCTAGGGTAAAAATGTCTGCGCTGCGTAAATTGACGCATCGTAAGGCAGTCCGATGTTTAACGTGAAGTCACGACTTGTCTACAATTGCTAGAAGTGCATCGCGCAACGGAAGTAACGGACAAAAAGTTTTGTTCCTTTTCCAATCCATCGGGGCGGCAACTGACGATACTGATTACTGAGTTATTAATTTATGCTATGAAAGTTTGATAGTACTTCTTTGTAATATACTGTTTTCGAATAAGACTTTTCATATCATTATTAACTATATTTTATCCGTGGATCTGATTCGGAGCATCAAAATTATGTAAAAATAATATTCGACTAAATGTAAATCTGCGAAATCAAACTATGCGAATTAAGATTCTGCCATAACAGTATATGCGCAAAGTCAAGTAATGCTACATATATTATGCCATATAGAATTATTACTAAAAAAAGTATGCCGAAACAGGGGAAACCATACTAAGCATTTGAAAATGTGTTTCATGTACCACGTACTTTAATCTGAATTTAATTTTAGATTCCTTTCAAGTTGTTTGGCGCACGCCAGCGGAACGGTCGTGCGGCACTGACTCAATAGAACATCGTGATGATAGACACGTGACATAGCGGCAAAAATTAGCCACGCATCAAAACTTTACGTCATCGGCTACTTTAAAAGTTTCTGTAATTTAGTACAAATTCAATACAACGAAAATTTTGGGACAAGTAGCCTGTAACCAGTTCCCAAAGGTGCGTATCCTTTACTAGCCGAAAAAATATATAGACGAAGGTGGTAGAAATCGAACCCAGATATGGGGAAGTAAGTGTGCGGCCGCGTCGACCTCCGCGAACGCAATAATTGAGCATAGAAATCAAATTACAGATGATTGATGATGCCGTTACAGCACGACTGAAGCCACAACGCTGCCACCAGAGCGAACTGTGTCATTTGCGTAATAATATTTCGCCGGACAGCTAACAAATAAGTCTGTAAATTATCAAATATATAAAGATATAGGTAGTAAGGATTCTTGGGAACATGGGTAGAGCCCCAATCTCAAAAAATGGTTTAGATTGGTATTTAGCGTTTTCTCAACAAACATCACGTTAGATTTCAATGGTTTTTGCTCTAATTTCACTCATTTATTATTACGAATATTATCTTATCATAACGAAATGAAAAGAAAGATGATTGTTTTAGAAAGGAGGTTCATCAAAATTCAAATGTCAACAGAAATAGATGATGCAGTTTCATAGATTACGAAACATAATTTTGCTAGATAACGGATATCTATTACCTCTACATTAATTAATTGTTGCTGCTCTAGATCCACTAACAACATCTAAAAGCGCGTCAATGATTAGGTTTGCCTCTCTAACCGTGCTAATAAATTTGATTAAATTGTCTAAACTGGAACAGACTGGTACAAATCAATCTTTTCAGCAATAGAGACAGCGAACGACATCTGTAATTTTACGAGATAGGCCATATAAAACCATTAGGGGCAATAAATGCCCGATTGAATCACGCGTGTGATGCTTTACAGCGACCAGCCGCTTGATCTATCGCGTATTGAACTAACGTGAATAGCACGACGACGGCATTCTGAAATGTTACAATAATTATTTGAAACTTCGTCTAATTGTGAAATTGAGTCGTTTTTAGGATTGCAACTGCTTAGGTGAAATGACATAACGAATATATTAAAATGTATCTGAACCGTAGCACAAAACTACAACAGACAATTGTTTGTGAGCACCTTGTGCGTTTCATAGCGGCAAATCAAAAACGGAACTAATTTTGTGCAACAAATTATAAACAAATAAATCCTATCGATAGAAAGAGCAATCTTAATAGGGTGTTTGTACTATGGAGACAAAACGATCTAGTTAGGTCACATGTTTGGCAAAATTTGTTTTGCCAGTTTACCAGAGGCTCTAGTATAAGTTTTATCGAAACAAAACGTTACGACCGCGTTTGCGTTTAGCTGTCAAATCCAATACAAATTGAGGGTAAAACGCAAACGCGATCGTAAAATTTTGTTTCGGTAAAACTTATACTAGAGCCTCTGTACGTAATGTGTCATCTCACCATCGTGAAAGCATCCTCCTTGTTCATGGGCAGCACCATTTTTGCGCAGTGCAATTCGATGCACCAATCAGAATGCCAGCGGGTGCTTCCGCTGCGCAACTTTAAATTAACGCGACATTCATCGCACCGTGACCTGCGTACGCGCCCGCAATAAACGCGTGCCCGGGCGTTCTTTAGGCGTTACTGGGAATAGAGGAATTATTTATCATAACATCTACATTTTACATAATGCAATGCGTCTGTTTCTATGCGCGACATATCTTACATTATCAACTCGCAAATGTTTTTACAAGTAATATATATCCACTTTGTACATTTATATAAATCTTGTCTATGTAAAGAATAAAGATTTATTGTAGGCTTTTATCAATAGAAGAAACAAACATGCAAAAATGAATGAAAACCCATGTTCAGCAGTACGGAACGGAACCTCTTTGTTAATACAAAGAGCCGAAGCGCGAGAACCTCGCCGGCCGGCGCGCGGCGGCCCCGGGGCGCAATCTCTTCTATTCTTAACATTTATTGCTTTATTTCATTTGGCTGGAGTGAAAAGTGCCTTCAACCTGTTTATTGGTGTACAGCATTGTAGAACAAGCGCACCCCGAGGTGTTCGCCGCACAGTCCGTCATTGTAAACACAATACTACATACAATGCATTAAGTATAAAAATGAATACATAGATTCAATTTAACAATATTAGGTGTGTGTTGCATGACTGTGCATGAAGGTACTTACTATGTGTATAATGAAATGGTGAACTTAATTGATTTATAATGAGCTTACATGTGTGTTAGATTTCTCCAACAGTTATAGTAATTTATACTCACTGGGAGTTCAAAGGTGCTTAGAGGTGCACAACGTGCTAATTGAAACCATTTGAAGCGGTTTATGCTAAGCTATTAAACTGAACCATCTATCAACATAGCCTAGCATAGCATATTGATAGATACATGAATCGTATTGCGTGTCAGAAGAATTAAGACATGCAATAACATAGCACATAGGTACTGTACCTATACTAGAGAAATGAATCAATTAACATTTAAAATACTATTGAATTAAAATTGTCCACTAAGTATTAATTAACATTGAATCTATTAAAAAAAAATACATACCTAGTTAGTTTATTAACGATTTAAGTTAACCCATTGTGTAACGAAGAATTTGCCCATATAATATCAGTGGCTATGTAAGCAGTAGAAATCACGAGGCTGACTTTAAATAAAAACTATATCTGTCGTCTAAAAGAAATCCATACAATTATTGAACCTACTCACAAAATTTCACGAGAATCGGTCGAGAAATGCGACCTGTAGGGGAGAACAGCCGGACATCCGGACAGACATACGAAAGCATCCTTGTTCAAGCTGAAACGGAGAACTTCGTTCGCTTCGCTCGCGCGTTCAGAAATTGAATGACTAATTCACGAATTTCATGTAAACAATGGACACAGTTATACTATCAACGAATTAGGTCTATAACTGTAGGTAAATGTGTTTTTCATCACACTTGCTCGAAAAGGGTTTCATAATGCGCAGACATACAGAGCTGTAATAGCCTGTGTTACGCCCACGGGCGTAATGGTTTTTTTCTTAAATTGTATCTGTCACTCATGCGGCAGTTACAAAGCAAAGAGGTTTTATATCAAATACGATGTCTGAAAACGTATTTATAAATAAATTTAAACTCAAAAAACTACTTAAACATGTTTAACTGAATTATTTACAGATTTAATATGTAGTTATTTAGTGTCTATGTAAAATGTTATTAAGTGTTTTCAAATCGTGGCTGTATAGAGAAGGGTCTTTGCCATACGCGCCTCACGTCAAATTCAACAAAATGGACGACTGACATGTTGCAGTTTTTATTACGATTTGTATTAATTTCATCTAAAATGTATTTGTTTCCTCGCAAATGTGATGAAAAACATTGTGTATAACACGGGCGTAAGAATATTGCAAACTCGAGTCATAGACTCTTGTTCGCAATATTCCACTTCCGCCCCTCGTTAAACAATGTACTATTTTAATACACATATGTAACAAGTACTTGTTAAAATTTGTAAGGTTAGGTTAGATTCGCCTAAGCTGAAGAAATTCTGGAGTTGAGTGGAGGTTTTTTAACGGCGAAAGCGAAAGGTAAGAATTTCCTTAACACAACACAACATAATAGAAATCTGGAATATGAAAGAAAATTAAAATGTTCTATTTCCTTTAGGAATGAATGCATATCGACGGTAGTGAGCAGTGTGCCGTGCGCACACGTCGCGGCGGCGGCGGCGCGGGACTCGGACCGGTCGAGTGGGCGCCGCGGAACAGGTGCGGTGCCGCTGCCGCCGTAGCCTTACATGGATCTGACAGGATACAAACCAGTATTAGGCGAAATTTACGGGCCTCCGCCAGACTACACAAACGATAAAATAAGTTTTAATGGCACAAATCGATGCTATCATACAGATGAATCGACCAGTATTAAGCCTAGATAAATTGAATACAAGCGCTAGCTCTTTACGTAGATGTATGTATTTGTATCGAATACCTCTGGTTACGACACAAATGCCTATTACGTGTATTTATTTCCGTGCTTGTCAGATAATTCTGTATTTAGTTATTTACCGCTTTAAATTGGTAATTGAATTTCTCAGGTTAATAATACATAGGATAGGTACACTGCGGGCACTGTGGCCGACTACGAATTCATAACAAAACACCGCAAAATATCTTTACTAGGCTGTTTAAATTTTACATTAAAAAGCAATTCGACGGCGAAAAAAATTGTTACCGACTACGGTTACTTTTTATTGAATTACCAAAATACGTTCTGGGTGAGATTGCCGAACGGTGAATACAATTAAACACGAAACGCAAACGTCATTGCAACATATTGGAGAACGAATTTAATGAACAGTTGTAGACAGCAACTGTACATCAATAAATGATGTGAGTGCAATTTACGGTGTAATATGAGGTTACCTCAATTAAAATAATACTAAAAGAAGAACAGTATGAAATCAACGCGTCTCCCTATTCAAATAAAAAAATTGATGTAGTTTTGCTTGCAAATGCCCATATATAACGTAAGTAGGTACAAATACAGTCGATGTCAAAGATATGATTACACTTTTGAACCGTATTGCATTGTAAAAAAGCAATAAATATTGGAAGCTTTATTATACACAGAACGGTTAATTACCAATTACAACCTAATTAATCAATTACCAGTTACCAATTACACATTACTTAAATATAAAAGCACAATGACAGATACAGCAATAAAAAAACTTAAGCTAAGCTTAAAAGCCTAGTCAAATATAGCCCTCGAGTTGTCCCTGGCGCAAAGGCACTATATCACACTGGCCGCGTTACCACGTTGAATGGCCATGGACAGCCTTTGCACAAGGTACGAACCAGCGCGGCCGCGGGCGTCAGAACCCCTCTCCGTAATTCGACGTCCCACTTCCCTAACGAAAGCAATACGCAATCGCAATAAATGTGTATATATCTTTGACGTCGACTGTACTATAAAATAAATTGCAAACGCATCATTAAAACATAAAATAAAATTGCAAAAAATACAAAAGCATCTCTAAGAGTCATCAAAACGAAAGGAAAAATAATGTAATTGCATATACCACACCACAAAGGACGATGTGGGCAGACGGAGAAACAAATTGCGATGTCGCATCCAGTAATACCTAGGCGACCGCAGACAACTATTTCGCACAAACAGACATCATTAGGCGTTTAAGATGATGTGGCGATATGCTTTGTAATGTACCCAGCAGGGAAATTAATAAGGCTATACTCGACCACAAGAAAACGTAACCAACAAGGAGCCAGCTAAAGAAAGTCGAAGATGCGGCAGAAACGATTGCACCGAAAACCTACTTCCGATTGCCGCTTCGAGCCCATGCCGCCACGAACAATGCTACAAAATTATAGGATTTAGTCTCCAGTCCCTCATTGAGTTAGCATGATTAATCACGGAGAAAACTAGTTGGGATTATACGTTAGTAATATAGGATCGCACGTTTTACACAGTACCGATCATTAGTAGAGTCATTCCCACCACGATCGGATGAATTTTTCGTTCAAAAATTACCTGGAACAGTACGTTCCATACAGAATGAGTTTAAATTACGCGTATTACTTCTACTTCGGATTCCTGCGAGTTTGATTTACGGCTATTTAAATTGCATGATCATGCAACCTGTGACGAGCTTTTACAGTGCCATGTACATGTCGTACATTAATGTCTAGAATTACGAAGAGTGCTTTTGCTTTATCGTCATCTTATCAAATGAATATAAATCAAGGCATTTGTATCATTGCAACTTATTTTGAGTATATATCAAATAAAAGAGTAAGTCATTACAAAACCGGAATGTAAAGCCCTAAGCTATAACATGGAAAGTGGTTCAATTTTTCAATTCGTTCCAAGACGTAGAGTTAGGCGAAGCAGCGAGCGTTAGCGCCCAAGGGTTTGCCATTGGATTAGTCGACGCGTGGATAAAGTGCTTGCCAAGTTCCAACCCCTGGAGCCATATGCAAAGTATTCATCAAAAAAACGACTTGCGAGTGCTTCTTGTCCATTTCTGCGGACTACTTATCCCATCTTTATGAATAAAAAACTTCTTAATAGAAAACACGCGTGTACATAGCTGGGGGGGAAACACATTATAGGAGTAGTTGATTGACGGCAATGGTTATCAGATTTCGCAGTGCTAATGCGTAAACTGTATTCACAAGCTCGCAGTTTGTGACAGGCAAACAGATTAGTAAGCCGTTTTCGTTGGTTGGTCTTGTCTTAATTGAACAATTTAGAATTAAATGCAGAAGAGCTGGTTACGTAGGCGGTAGTAAGCTGTGATGTACCGATCGAGGCCGGAGAAACCGCGATTCCCTCATTAATGTAAATCGCACAGGGGAAGGCGCAAGCGCAGGCGCGCTCCAACCCACTAACCTCGCGCACTCGCGGCCGGGGACATCCGAGAAAACCATGCATCAACTTAGTTACGAGGCGTATAAATACTAGCATTACTAACTACTCTCTTCGTAAAATCATCCAACCTCGTATTCACGTAGACCGGGTTCTTATATTCTGTACTGTCTAGTCTGTCTACACAATTTTTTTTGTATGAATCAATGCATTATATCATTGTACTTGCTTTTTAACTACGATTTAAATGTTATAAGTAGGTAAGTATGTAATGGTTTGATAAACTTGGCTGTAATAAAATAGAAATGTCGTGAACATATTTTTTGCTTTTCTTTGAAATATATTACTTGGTGGCTCTAAACATAGAATTACTCGACAGCCTGAGATGTTGGCGAGTAATGAAGAAGGCAATTACCCATGTTAGAGCGTCAGTCATGCGAACAAGCAGAATTCCTAGTCAGTCAAATTATCATTGTACGTACCTTAGATGGCATAGCTAGTTGTTTTTATATTGCAATGCCTCGGGAGAACACAATGAAGACATCCTCTCCGACAGTTCGCACAATATAATGATTATGCAACACCGATTTATCTAACTTGCATTAATTTAACTGCCAGAACTCATTATCTACAGTGTCTGCGCCTTTGCGGCTTAAGAGGTGAAAGTATGTTATTAATAACTGACTGCAAATGGTATTTAAGATTAAAGATGGTTTGAATTTAGTATCGGTGCGAAAATTATAGTTAATTAGCGGCTCAAGACAGTTGATTAAGATAAAAGAGACGTCTAATTGAATCGAACTATTAATATCGGTAATGAATATCTATTATTGAAAACGCCCGCATAGCCATGTTGGTTAGTATTGTGGTTATTGAATATCATTATTTATGTTATTATTTTTCTAATATAGGCATTGGACCCAGAAATTAATGTCTGACGGGTAACACCTCCCTTGTAAGTTTTTGCAGCCCA
Source organism: Epinotia ramella (assembly GCA_947578815.1). Taxonomy (NCBI): domain Eukaryota; kingdom Metazoa; phylum Arthropoda; class Insecta; order Lepidoptera; family Tortricidae; genus Epinotia; species Epinotia ramella. The sequence continues at coordinate 12,006,771 of OX388202.1, read as the reverse complement.
ATCAGTCTATTTAATGTAAGCACATAAGAAAACCTTATTAGAGAACGGCACAACAACTTACAATTTAATTCAATGTTAATATCCTGAGACTTTATTAAACTAATGGTTGAACTTAGACACGCCTAATACTTCACAGAAAAGTAGATTAAGCTGTTCAGACCTGCTATTGTGTAGTGATAGATTAAATCAATTTATCTCTTGCCATAGAGCTCAAGATGAAGTCTAACAGCTTCTGTGATTACCTCAAATGGTGAAAGGGATTAACACGCCTGGGACATCATGTTGTTTTATGGGCCAAAAAGGTTTTGTAGACGTTGGTTTGTTTGGTTGAACCAAGGAAATATAGCTAACAATATGCAATAGACACTTTTCGGCTAAAGCAGACAACGGTGTAGCGACAATGTCCATAGTGTGCCAACCAGTATTCGTATGGTGAAACGTAAATAGCAGGTTGAAGGCATCCGGCTCATTGAATGCGCTGACCCCATCTGATCGGTGCTCGGGGCGCGCTGAACGTGCCGGCACATTCAGTGCCAATGCTACCCAACATGGGAATGCATCTCAGATATACAGGAATCTTTTACTAATAAGTATAGAGACGAAATCGATGCTCATCTTGTATATATACGGTGCACCGGCAAGAACAGATTTAGTTAACTGGTTTATGCATCAACGGATTTCATGATTTAGTACTTTGCTAATAATAATATACAATTTATATCAGTTAACGATTGAAAGTTGGGTATTTAGGTTGATCAGTTCCATTATCTCTGTAATAACTGTAAATGGCTAAGTCAAGACAGGGCAATATTTATGCGCGTATAAAACATTAAATGAGGACATTATGCTTAGTTGCATCGATAGTCTATTGATGTTATTTTATCGCAACATAGTATAAGGTATCATGAACGACCCACTCATCCTGGACCTCGTCGCCGGCGCCTGACCTTTCTATGCGGGTCAACATATTACAACGATGGTCTCACAACCTGACTAAACAAGACCCCGAAGCCTCAAATTGGGATCAATATGATATCACTAATTAACATACCAACGTTCTGAGTGGATGAGACAATGGATAATACAAGCGGTGACGAAAAAACGGCCATTGAAAGACTGCTTTATTGCAGTTTTGCGTGCACTATGTGCGAACTACGTAGGTATGCCACTTAACAAATAATGATTTGAACAATAAAAGTTCCAAAAACCAGTGGTGGAGTAGGTAAGTATAGTAAACACTATGTGTTTTAACTGTTATAAAAATAAGCACCACACGGGTACCTACCGAAAGGATTTCTTCATTTTATAGCAGGGCTGTGCAAATCATTTCTAAGTGTTACCACAGATGCGTATTGATATGCATATTTACATGCAAATCTAAATGTTACCGAATACCACACATTCTTAAAAAAATATTAAATATGCCATCTTTAATCGGTAGCAAACGGCTTTTATTAACAATAATCGGTAAAAATAAACGACTCGAAGGGTGGATCAGTAAGTAGGTAGTTAATGTGCCTATCAAGTATCAAGACGCACTAGCGAACTTAAGTATGAAAAACATCATAAAAAGTAACTATTACACAAACGCCCCAAAACGTTATAGTCACGACGCTGTGATAATGATGTTATTATTGTCAGGTACCCCTTGTCGACAACAATACTTGACAATTTGTTTATTAAGCCAACCATAGCGACATTCACGGTAAAATGGACGAATACGAAGAGATGACCGTTACAAATGCGAGTAGTACGTGACTAGCGCTATAGTTTACTGCTTTTCAGTCGACTTATATGGAAAATAGTAAGTAAAACTAGAAACTTATCGACATACTCTATAAAATGCGTTGCTGTAGACAGGTAAGGAAAAACCCAAAGTCGCCTGGAACGGTTCGTCTCCAGATTTCAATTAGCAACTAGGCACTAATAAAAAAAATACATTTGAACCCTTTGGACGCCATGAACGACTAAATGCGTGCATGTTGCGTTGCCGCGGCGCCATGAACGACTATAAATGTTATGCCGCAGGTATGCTGTCAAATTTACCTTCATGCTTTAATTCACACTCTCATGGAAAATCAATTAGTTTGCTAGTGTCAGGTGTGCGGAGCGTGCATGGAGGCGGAAGAAACGACCAAACATATTCTACTGGACTGCAAGCAGGTAGAAGTATACAGGAAAAAGCACCTAGGGTCTCCAGACACACTACGGGACGCAATCATAAACACAAAGGCACTCACCAACTTTCTGGAAGAGCTGGAGTGGTTAGAGTAGCGCTACCCCACAAATTTACGCAAAATAGGCACACTGGATGTCGACTTGCGGAAAAGAGTCCAGGATAACTAACTAACTAGTGTCACGTTTTCATCTTCGGAAGTGAAGAATGGTGTCAATTTTATTTTACTTTTAGCACCCCAGGCTTTAAGGGGATGCCTTGATTTGAGTCGAACACGCCCCCTAGACAGACACGCTGGTGCCTTCCGCGCACGAGACGCTTTTTTAGACAAATTTCGATAAATACCTAACTTAGTGAAGTTTTATTTAAATTTCATAAAGTGAGATTTTAGATGAGATAAAATACTATAGCATTAACTTGATTGTGTCGTAAAATAATGTATCGTTTAAGTAGGCTGAGTAAAAAAAGGAAAATACAGACCCAACTTTGGAATTTTTTTCTATCGAGGAAATTTTAAGCAATCATGTATCGATAAAATCAGATGAACAATCATATAGTCAAGAATCTAGTATCTGAAAATCAGACCTTGTTGTTTCTTAATCTAGTCAGAACGGCGATTCAAAGAACACGTTCGCAACCAAGAACCCGCCTGGTAGACACTCGTAATGTTTGCTCCGCCCGCTAGGCGTGCAGTAGTATGAATATGAACCTACACGCCTAGCGAGTTGTGTCGGTTTCTGGTGTTCCATTTTTTGTCCGGTTGCGAAAGTGTTAACACCTAAGAAAAGATATATCCTACTATATAATATAATATATAATATTATAAACGATATGATACAGAGAGAAAGAATATAATGGAAAAATAAACCATCTTCGTCTGTAGCCCCCGACAGATCTATCTAAAAAATGATCGGGGTAACTTCCTCGTTAAAAATAACACGAAAAAAAAATATTTAATTAAATAATTTGTTTCGTTATAAAGGTATAATATAATATTATGTTTGGATGTTTAGATGTTTGGATGTTTCTTACTCAATCACGCGTAAAAGGCTCAACCGATTTGGATGAAATTTTTCACGTAGAGTTTATAGCTTGGATTAAAATATAGGATAGTTTTTATCCCGGGTCCACGCAGACGAAGTCGCGGGCGGAAGCTAGTGTATAATATAATCCATACCATGGCCTCCCAACTAGAACAACGTATAATTGATACTAAAAAGAACTCATAGATGGCGACACAGGTACCGAGCGAAACATTTGAACCAGTAATCGTGAAGATAGAATGATTTTTACACCTTAATAAATTCAACGTACCTTAATTATATCACAAACATACTTTCGCACATACAATAAAGGTATATTTTATAAGTTTAGTAAATGCAATAAAATTGATACTAAATCCATGTAACTCGTACTATGCGAGTCAGCTTTCAAGCTTGCTACGTATTATTGGGTACTGTCACTAGATGGCGCCATCACGGGTCGCGAAAGTTCTATGGAACCACAGGCTCTAAGCATTTGGTTATGTATATTTTTGTGGGATGTGTAATATTGTCTCTAAAATACTACTTTTATATCGAAAAAATCAAAAATACTGTATTTGTTGCCCGGGAAGTCAACGCCATCTGGTGATATCTCAATGTATTACTAAAGGCTGACAGCGTCATAGCCGTGGTAGCTCGGATACGGCATCTACTGGTGTAGCTACGAGACTAAAATTGTATACAGAATTGCCTACATTAGGACGGTACGCTTTTGCTCTATGGGATTGGGTATCTGTACTTGTATTCTTTAATCTGTGTCCATACTAAGGTACTGTGTCTGTCTGCTCTTCACGCTTAAACGGCTAAACTAATTTCCATGAAGTTTGGTATAGATATAGTTTGAGTCCCGGGGAAGGACAAAAGATAGTTTTTATACCGGAAATCATCTCCTAAGAAGGTGAAATCGGGGGTGAAAGTTTGTATGGAACTAAGATATAAACGAGTTCCACGCGGACGGAGTCGCGGGCAGAAGCTCGTAATTGTATAAATATTTCTTATCTATCATAAGTTTTTAAAATCAGATTCAGATTCAGATCATTTATTCTTAAATAGTATAAGCATATTTATAGGTCACATTTGAAATAGGTACTTACACACAAATGTAAATATATTTTATTATTTTCAACGAACAAATGCCTCTTAAATTAATTAAAACTTAGTCACGAAAAACATCGGTACTCATAGTCTTAGATTAGACCGCGTTGATGTACCTACGAGTAACGGTATACTCGTACAGCAGTTTGATTTCATTTCGTCAATATTTTATAATATGCCTCTTTATTACCGTTCCACATTTACCGATTTAACACGAATTTCCGATGCTCTAAGACATTATAGAGACAAATTAAACTTACGGAAGGATCTTATCTAGCCAGAGAGTAAATTTGGACACCGTTACGGTTTAAGTCTTCATATAACATCGCGAATTGCAATTCAAGTGCCGCTGACACACATTTCACGAGAGCTGTGAAACCAATAAAATCATTATAAACTGTTACCAATGAAAGAACGAAATTGATATTCGGGGCTATAATTGAATTGAGAATAGTGAGACGAAACGATATCAATAACTAAATTTCCCATACCTGCAATTCAGTGTAAAAAATTCAATCACATTTTTCTCTTGTTACAGATAACAAATGTTGCCACGGCCTCTCACCGAGAACACAATGCGCCTCATACTCAGTTTCATGCTAGTGGTGTGTGCCGTTGACGCTGCAAAGAAATTTGAGGGAACGTTACGATCAGCGGCAGAGGCACCTCCACAAGACAATATAGCTGTGGAATCGGGATCGCCAGAGCCCGCAGTCGTGGCCGCTCCTCAAGATTATAAAAATCCAGGGGCCCCGCCTCCGCCTGATGTTACGTCTGAAGCACCAGCGGCACCTGCCGCTCCGGCTGAAGTGCCTGAAACTGCATCGGGAGGCGTCCCTCCGTCGGCGCCTAGTGGCGCCTCGGCCCCCTCAGCGCCCGCAAACTCACTTGAAGAATGTGACCCAGAAATGATCGGTTTTGAACTTGTCACTGGGTATGTACAATGTACAGATATTTATGGTAACCGATTTCTATAGTGAAGACTTCATTCAATGCGCATAATTAGATAGCTGGACGAAGTTTTAAAAATGAGGCGTAGTAAACGATAATTGCTACCGTAATGAAGGCTTACCTGTGAAGCGGGTCTAATGCAGAAGTTATCATGGTCTAACATCTCTCCTCCAATCTTACAAATATTCCTCATTTAATGCACGAGCTCGTGTACGTTATACAAAGATTAATTACTAAGAATTAAACTATCAACGATGGAATAAAAATCAAGAAACGATTTGATCGACCGTCGATAAGGATAAGCCGTAACATAATCCGCGCATAGTTGATGTCATGTGTTATATGTGTGCAGGTATGTGTTCTCGGCGCCGTCTCACATACTGGACGACATCCCCGGCACTCTCATGCTGACCGACTGCCTCGAGCAGTGCCAGGCCAACGACAGCTGTCGAGCTGTCAACTACGAGACCGGCCTCTGTGTTCTCTTTAGCTCCGATTCCGACCAACTGCCAGGTGAGTCATAATTGATACATTTTATTTCAAACATGTGACCAATATGCAAATAGATTTTATTGCAGAACCTGTATCCTACATTTTATACACGCGATAAAATCTCATCATAGGCGTTTGATCGTAAAAAGAAGAAGAATTAATTGAAATTAAAACTATACTAAGTTTATTGCCATTAAAAGCTAATTTCTAAGTACGTCGTCGTAATCGCTATACGTTGAAGGAAATTACTTTGTTAAAAAAAGTATAACTAAGTTTATTTTTGCCATGTTTACCGGTAATTGTTCTGGGAAGACGAACAAAATTAATTAACGTATACAAGAACACAATAGCATCGTTTGGTGTATGGTTTATGGGACACAGCAGGTGTGATCCCACATACATGGCACAATGATGTCTAGAACACTCTCGTTTATCCGCACGGAGGTGTGAGCTCTTGAATGAGCACATTCAGATTTTTTTGTCAGCACATCATTTGAATGCCAATAACGGCATGACTGTGCACGCTTACCTCGCCTTATACGAAAAAAAAAATGTTAATACTTTCGCCGTGGAAAGGAAAACTTGACCTAGTGACGACTCGAATATTAGTTATTTCGAGCTTGAGTCAGTAAACCAAGTCTTAACCTTTGCCGAGCGAAGAGTAAATATTGTAATTATGCACGAGCAGCAATGGTAAGCAATTTATCTCGCTCTTCGTTTATCTTTTAAACTTTTGCGTGCCCTCGATGCATGAAACCTGTGAATGTTTGCACGGCATCTAATTTTTATCGCAGCTTACTTAAGTAAAAAGATGTTTCACGGAAAACTATTAGTCGAAATTCCGAATATAGTCAGTGAACTTTTAAAAATAATAGGCAAAAACATGATAAATTGTTCCTCTTGAAAACGTTCTACTGAAACCACAATCTTACCTCAAATAAATCTCGGTAAGTCACTTTGACCGGAATTAAATGGGTAAATCGTGATAACTATTGTGTGAATGACCTTACTAATTGATCGTCTACTTAACCAATGTTATGGATGGGTTTTTGTCTGCAAGCTTACGAAGTGGAAATATTCTCTACATCAGAAGATTAATTACGCTTGTTTTTAGAACCGTGCATGAAAGGTTGAATGTTCATTATACCGTGCGTGATACGTTCTCGAATGCATGATGTACCTGAACTAAGAGGCTCCAGTAAACTCTAGTATTATCAGTCATATTGAATTAAAGCGTATAAAGGGATCTAAAGTTCAGTGTTCAATTCGGGGAACTAAGCTCAGGGATCCAATTACGGTTCGCTCGGTTCTCTGTGTAAATTTCCTGAAATTAGCTAAGGTTGAACGCGCTCCTTGATGCAAACGCGTCTCGTCTTAGAGCGTAAAATATTTAATGATGATATACGAACCAGAACTGAACCGAGACCTGTGATTCTATGAGAAATAAGTAATAAGACGCTGAGGCATGGAAACTTTTGAGATTAAAATGGTATTGATTCGAATAGTTCCTAGCAGGCAGGTCAGGGTGGCAGTCGCTGCCGTAAACTACATCACAATGATTTGATAAATTCTAATAGTAAAGTTTCGCCTGTCTGACATTACCACTATGTCACAAAACTGCCATATCACTAGCGCCCATTAAAACATCGTGATTTAGGCCCAGAACTTTTTGTAGTTAGATTCAGCTTTTACACAGTACAGCTCGTGCTATTAAATAATGTCGTATAGAAATGAAAAATATCCACCAAGATTAATAAAGAGTTTTGTCACCATTTGTAAAGGCAACGGTTACAATCGTAATCGTGACAAACTTCCGTTGTTCGCTGACGTAAAGTTACTTGCATTCATAAATCGTGACTTTTCCAATTACACCAATAACTGAAGAAAATACGATCGAGGAAAATTGGACAAACTGTAAGAGTTGTTTTTGTTACAGGTGCTCTGACAAAGTCCCAGTTCCCGGTTTTCACGATATACGCTCAGAAGTCCTGTCTCGGAGTGAGGCCCTGCGAGAGAGCGTGGTGCTTCGACCGAGTGCGCGGCTATCATCTGAAAGGGCGCGGCAAAAGGACCCACACAGTCGGATCGCGGCAGATGTGCTTGGACCTCTGCCTCGGGGAAAACGAGTTTGTCTGCAGGTATGTTGAGTTCATGTGAAAAATGACTCAATTGCGTTTAGCAATAACTTACAAGGAAACGGTTTGAACAATACAATAACTAAGGAATAACATATGAAAGTAAATTAACATTCGGCCTGTAACGAAGATCTATTAATGGGTGTCTAATTATGGGATGTTTATTAGCAATGAACTTCGAATAAGTATAAATTACCTTGGATGGTTAAGCGGTGCGCTACGCCGACTACTACTCCCAAGGTAATGCTAATTGTTTATTCTATCATTTTCGTTTTTTTTCTAAGCTGTTCCCTTAATGAATGATATTTATTGAAATATTCAATGATAATAATATAGTACATAGTAGTATAGTATAAACGAGTACCTTAAGTACACAATTCTTCAATAATAGACACCCATTTTTGGGTAACCAATAATCCCGCATTATAACTGTTAAGTTTGAACATTAAGGACGTTTCAAATGATAGCAACCCTTAACAATTTTGACATGCTAACTGGGAAACTGTGACTTGATTAATTTTAAAATTTAAACATATCTGTTCTCACTTACAGATACAATACAATATGTTGACATACAAGCAAGTGCACGATCGCACAACACCAAATTATTATTGCTACAATAATTAAACGAATCGATAAAATATCCGGATATAAGGCATTGTAAATTATTTGCAAAGAAATGAACAAAGTGGAGCGTGCGGTGGGCGGAGTGAGCCGTGACCTGCGAACTTTCTCAGACCGACCACGAATGCAACTAGCCTACACTTCTACTACGCCGATCTTAATATACACCGCAATAAGTATATCCTGCCATACGAGACAAACTTGTTTTCGATATTGACAATTATAAAACGTATTTGCTAGTTACATAATGAATAATTGTCTATAATGCATACTTTTACTAACCAGCCGTAGGATTCCTATTTAGTTAATTCAAGGAATAAGCTTTGTAGTGGGACAAATCACAAAAAATATTACCAGCAAAACAACGAAACAATAATTATATTTGCAACTTTCACCTACCAAATTTGTCTATGAAAGAAATACTCATACAGCGCAAAACAATAAGAATTCGACTACCCTTACTCAGATAAATAAATTCCCACCAAAAACCACAGTTAGAGGCTGGAATATACCTGCCTATACATGAAATCTGGAACGCAGTGCCAGATTGTTTTGGCTAACTCGTGACATAGCCACCACAATACGAAATTTTCCGTATCGGTACCTATTCCTTCTTCAACTATCCATATGGTTTTAAGTAAGTTTTTTTTAACGCCATTTTATATTGTGGTTGTGCATCTGTCAAAAACTATACCTACCCGAGTGCGAGAGCCGAGGATTCGAACGAACTGCGATAGGGTTTATTCCGAGAAGTCTATACAATTTTTGATGTTTAACGTCAGGTTAAACTCTTATCCTGGTCGAATCCGGTTTAAACCTACACTTATAAATACGTAATATTCTTTACAGTACATATGGTCCTACTTTCCCGCACTAGTGCGGAAAAGAGCACTTTTCGTGCATATGTCGAAACTTTAAAGAGCCATATGTACAGTATAACGTTGTACGATACACGTGCGAATAGGTAATTCGCAACTCGTGTCGATTTAAAACACTCCCTTCGGTCGTGTTTTAATGTATCACCGTTCGTTGCGAATTTCCTATTTTCGGCACTTGTATCGTAAATAACTATTCTTTTATCATACCAAAACTTCGTATTTTCATTAGAAGGCGGCCTCGTGCGACGACAGTAAAAAGAAGATGTATGTTACAGAAAAAGTAATACGTTCTTGTTCACTTGTAATCCCTAACTCAGGATTATTTCAACAAATAATATGCTTACTAAATGTTTATGCACTTCAAGCACGAAAGGTGATGCACCCTAATCGTTACGAACAAAGACGGGATGTTACATATTTGTAGCTACTTAAATGTTTTGCCGTATTAAAAACGAGAATGTTATACATATGTATAATAAGCATAGGGCTGACCGTTGTGGACAATTAACGAGCCTAGGGTATCATTGTATAATTTTCATGCAATTAAATCAAAAAAGCCATTTTTGTTGAATCCAAGATGCGTTAATGGCAGAGGAAGAATTGCAGCTAATTAAACGGTCGAAGCATGTAAGCATTAGCTATAGGAAAGGGCGGAAATTGTTATACGAAAGGTAGTTTATGGTGCTCGTGTTGCGTTTCCTGACAAAAGAGTTATTCATGTATTATAAACGTAAACATATTACGCAAAATAACACTCAATTTGATTCTATTTTCATGTGACTAAGTACACTATTTTGCATGAATTCAAATAAAACAACAAACGCAAAATCTTGTGACGTAAGCTCAGTGATAACTTAGAAGTGACCATTACAATCGCACTAACAAGACAGGACAATAGACGTTGTAGCGGGTCATGTCTCTATACTATTCAATCAGATCCGTTCAGTGACCCGCGTCAAATCGCACCAAGGACAGGTACCCGTAACTAGTCAATTGTTATTTCCAGACTATTACATAATTGAATACTCCATCTCTCCATTAATCATACAAAACAATCACTTGTTCGGTATTGAGCCAGTTTCATAAACAAGATCGTCTCATTAGGTTGACATTTGGCCCATATGATTATTTACGGTTGGAACCGATAACGAAGTCAATCAGACTTCACCGGCTCGCCGTAGATGGGAGACCCGCGGCACATCTTTGCAGCGCACCTCACTGGATAAGTCACGGTCTCTTCCTGGTAGCCATTTCGTTACTGAATTCTACAAACGAGCATTATATACAAAGCAGGGAGGCCAATTGCACGGCCTGCGTCTCAGGCGTCTAATGTAGCAGAACACGACTGTCCTATTGTGTTTATTTCCTTCTACGGTATTTGATATCATTAACATAAATAGTGTACTGCATCCGACGTTCACATTCGGTGCCGTAACGATTGAGAACATTACGTATGGCCCGCGCGTCTACGTCTTGTAATGAGACGTCGTCGCACTGCCTCGAGTTGCTGTGGTTAACGGTAACAAGTTCACCCAAAAGCTTTTTGTGAGTGAAATGGAGGTCGAACAGTAACCAATTCTACGATTTCGCGCCTTCGAATATTCCGTTAAAAATTATGCGATTACAGTGTGATTTTACGTGGTCGTGTTACAGTTGTGTATCGTATTGACACGTGTACCGTTGGGCTGGGTACAAATCCTCCTATCGGCATTGAAACAAGCGGGTAGCGGCGCACCCCGGGCGGCGCGCATCGCGATCGTCGACAGTCACGACATTTGGCAAATATTCCCTGGACGAAGAGGCGGGCGCTGCGCCCGCGCCCCGGCCCGCGCTCGTCTGCGCGCTCGCACTTGCGCATGCGGCGGTGTGGGAGCGCTTTGCCCTATCGCTTCCTGCTTCCATGATACGATAACCGATCAATGTGTACATTGTTGTCGGACTTCAAGCTTCCTCACAATGTACAATTAGATTCACCGTTTTAATGTACACATATCAATAACTCAACCCACTAATATTTCAAACACTTGTGTGTGTTGTGTGATAAACTATATACTTGTGTTACGATCAACTAATTTCAAGCTGTAGGTATTTAGGCGAACCTCAAGGCATATCGGGTAACCGCAGGGTGTACATTACAACTAAGTAATACAAATTATTGTATATAAATGGCCTATTCTTTGCCCACTCAGATAGGACCACCCGAGCTGAAGCATTATAATGAGTACTGCATTGCGTACCATTATTATACTTATTTAAGCGATAAGGTAATCTAAGCTAGCAGTCAAAAAGTTTTTTTTTATCTGATTTCACCTTTGAAACGCTACTACATCATCTAAGCTCAACCATAATGAAAATGCTACATTAACTCCAGTTTTTGTTGCTTTGCCTTTCAAGCCGAAAGAAACGGACTTCCGTTCGTGGCAGGGGTTTTTTGGGGAGAACGGTGGTTAACATAAATAATGATTTTCCATTTGCAATTGCATACGGATGCCGCGGCAAGCCTAAATTGTATTGAAATTGCTACTGCACCAACCTTGATTAAGTACATAATTTTGAGCTTTATACACTCAGAGGCAATGAAAACGGGTCAGTTTGTAAAAGTAATCCATGGGAAGTGACCCGTTTTCATTGCCTCTGAGTGTATGTATAGTAAGGTAGCTCAACATCATATGCCTAAACAAAGCAGCACCTTCATGCATGCATATTATAATGGTCTACCTTTACAAACATAAAAAAAAAACAGTAAGTATATTAAAATATAGATGCGATTACACAGATGTTTTTATCAAAATGTGTTATCATATTTTATACATGAAGCAAAGAAAAGTAACAGTACATATCGTCCTACTACTCTATCATTAGTATGCGACGAAGACCATGCCAAGAAGCTTGTTAAGATACTGAACAGGAAACGTGTAGGTATAAGTGGAAGACCAAATAAGTAAAACAACTCACGTTTTCACAAGAAAAGAAAGCTAAAAAAATAATAGTGTACAAAAGTCGCGACAAGCTTTTGAAAAACATCTGATTGAGAAATTAAAGTTTAACACGATCATTATTTACCCACCCCTGTTTGGACAATTTTAGAAGTAGGTAATATGAATAAGAAAAAGTAACAAACTATTTTTTTTATTGATCAGGTACCTTTAAGATAAATAGACACAAAAAGGCTATTACGGGTATTTTGAACCAGAACAAGAGACATTTGCGCGCTATCTTTTGTGAAAATGCGTTCCCGCGGGTTAGTGGGGTCATCTGATCGGGACCGACTGCGCATCACGAGAAAATATTGAGTGAGATCGACTTCGATAATACGCTTGTGGGTGGTCACTAAGTAAAACAAAAGTAAAAGTGGAAGAGCTATTTTGATTACGTTTATTCAAAACCGACCGATTCAACGAAATTCATATATTTCTAAGATGAACTAATGGAAAACGTAGGCAACTTCGAGGACGTAAAGAAAATATTGAATGATACTTTCAATTTCAAATACACATAGTTTGAATTCATACGGCATGTTCATGTTACTTTCATATCATTGTTTTATGCGAAATTAAGTCAACATGTAGCGATATGAAGTCGAATGAATAGGACCGGTTGTCGGAAACCAAATACATTTTGAATTGTTGATTGTTAATACCACAGCAATGCCGATTGAGTTTATGTTTTATATTTCATCATAGTTTATAAGACTGCTGAAGTCAATTCGTGATTATCATAAATTAAGTCTTTTGCTAAAGACGTCTGATAAAAACCCGGCGATTGTATGTACCATGCAGTTAAGTGAACATCTTGGGAAAGTTCACACAACGATAAAAAAAAAATACAACACTATAGCCGATGCTAACCCACATGAAACATTGTTACAGATCGGCGAACTACAATAATAAAACGGGAGAATGCGTGCTGTCTGACATGGACCGCATCACATTAGCTGGCACCAACTCTTTCCAACAAAACGAAGGTAATTGATAGGTATTTTCCTTTGTTGAAATAATAGATTCCGTAAACAACCGTCAGCTTTGAATAATCAATTCCTTTATTTTTTATAGACACCGACTATTTGGAAAACAACTGTGTTGAAGAACCAACCAAACTTTGCGAGTTCAAAAAGATGGGTGGGCGTATTCTGAAGACTGTGGATTCTGTTTATCAGGACGTTCAAACAGTGGAGGAATGCAGAGAACTTTGTCTCAATTCGCCCTTCCGCTGCCATTCCTATGACCACGGCGACACAGGGGATCACGTCTGCCGTCTTTCACATCATTCCCGTGCCACTCTTGCTGATATTCAGGTAATGTCAAGATTAACCTGCACGTCTAGCATGGGACGGCCGCGACATACTCTCGATTTTTATCGCACTATACCTCTTGTTCTAAGTGTTCTAATAAGAGAGAGACGGATAGTGCAAGAAAAATCGAGAGAGCTCGCGCGCCGTCGCGTGCTAGCCGTGCTGTACAGCTACTTTCAATGGTCACTTATTCACGCTGATATACAAACAACACTACTACTACACTATACTTGTTACTTTTTAGGATCCATATTTGGAAGTCCCTGAAGCCGCAACCTACGAACTGTCTTCTTGTTACAATGTCTCCATTGATTGTCGTGCTGGTGATATGGTGGCGCGTATACAAACATCCAAGTTGTTCGATGGCAAAATATATGCAAAGGGAAGTCCCAACTCCTGCGTCGTTGATGTTAAGCAAAGCCTAGCATTTGAATTACATATGGGTTACAACAATATTGAATGTAACGTTAAGCAGAACGGTTTGGGCAGGTAAAACCAATATCATATATTTTTCTTTACTAGGAATGGAAAAATGCAATTTTAGTTTAAATAATCTTCGAATGTTACAGATACTTGAACGACGTAGTAATTCAACATCACGATACTATCGTCACTTCATCCGATCTTGGTTTAGCTGTGACTTGCCAATACGATCTTACTAACAAGACTGTCGCCAACGAAGTCGATCTCGGCATTACTGGTGATATCCAGACTGGTCTCTCGGAGGAAGTCATCGTGGACTCGCCCAACGTAGCCATGAGGATAACAGACAGGAGTGGAGACGATATCATTGCTTCTGCTGAAGTCGGAGACCCCTTGGTAAGCTCAGAATGTATCTGCGTGAAGTCAGGTGGGGTACCTAATCAAAATACGCCAATTTCAACGAAATGTACTTCTGTCTCTTTTACCCCACTTGTCGTAATATCTCGAATGAAGTAATGACTATTTTACTAGTATTTATTTGACCATTTTGTGTTTATAGGCTCTACGATTCGAGATCATGGATCCGAATTCACCTTTCGAAATTTTCGTTCGGGAGCTTGTTGCCATGGATGGTGTCGACTCTAGCGAAATCACTCTCATCGACAGCGACGGCTGCCCAACAGATCACTTCATTATGGGACCTCTATTCAAATCATCTATGAGCGGAAAGGTAAGAGATAAACCTAAGTAATAGTCTTAAAAGCAAAATAATATGTATTTTCCAAATTATTTACGATTACTATCAACGGTTCTCTATTATATTATATTATATTTTTTCATTTTGCATTGCAGATGTTGCTCTCACACTTCGATGCATTCAAGTTCCCATCGTCAGAAGTGGTACAGTTCCGTGCCTTGGTGACACCCTGTATGCCTACATGCGAGCCTGTGCAGTGCGACGGCGACCCGAACGACCTTCGCTCCGTGATGTCTTACGGACGCAGGAAGAGACGTTCGACTCCTGCTGCACCTACTGATGATATGTTACTCGTTCAAACCATTCAAATTACTGACAAGTTTGGCTTTGACAAGCAACGTGCGAAGAACGTTACCGAAGACTCTGTTTTCGTTAGAGAGACTGAAATGACCTGTGTGAACACAGCAGGAGCCATGCTAGCAGCGGCCGCTTTCCTAGCAGCGCAACTGGTTGTTCTCGCGGCGTGGACCTGCAGTTGGCAACGACGACGCGCGGCCGCTAAAGCCGCAGAACTACTTCCCGGACCCAACGCTCCCTCAGCTCTCTGCAAAGTCTACGATGCCAGTTTCTCTCGTGCTCATCAGAGGCACTTCTGAGTACGAGTAGACACGTCGACGTGATCAGCGTTCGCAATAGTAGTATATGTTAGTTTTAAACCTCAGTCGAGTTTCAACTCACAAAGGCCATCATCATTACTTCAGAATGGTGTTGATCTTTTTGGAGTGCGGGACGACGACAGAGGTTAGTTAATGGTAGTGTGCAAGCACGTCAACGCCGTGAGCTACGTACGGGCAAGCGGCGACGACGTGCGCGACGCTGAGACAGGGACGACCAGAGGAGCGTGTGCGACTGTGGATGGATGCTAGGAGCGGAGCGATCTGTCAGCCCGTAGAGTGCATGGATGTATGCTTGTGGTCGCTCGCTTGTCCCCGTCTCCGCCGTCGACGACGGGCCGCGGCCGTGAGTCGTTATCGAGATCACGTCGCTCATTCGTTCACTTTACGCTCGGCCATTCACTTGCGGAAGTCCGATAACGTATTGTACCATATTTTTTTATGAAAAGTAGTTTAAGTCTGATTTTAATGATAGTGATAAGTAAAAAGTAACTTTTTCGTACCTTTAAGTAGATAACCGAACGTGCGACCTAAGTCAAGAGACGATGGATTGACGGCCGTCCCGACATCGTAATTTATTCAATTTAGCATAGTTTCTATTTTTACTTAATTTATGTCTGAGAATGCAATTATAGCTATTTAATGAATTCCTAATATAAATGAAATGCCTAAATGAATACGAAGTGCTATCTTTTACAAATAAGCCGTTTATTTAATACCTATGTAATGAGTGCCTTGAAAGTGAAACGATTGCAATAGTTAAAGTAATGTTATTGTAATACCCCTGACAAATCCGGCCAAATCTATTTTACCTACAAATAAATATTGAAAATACATATGGTTTTATTTTTGAAGTGATGTATCTATACGTGCATATGTTACTTATTCAATAAATAAGCGACGGTCTGTTTTAATGCGGGACATAATGACATTAATAACTGTAATTGGCACGGAATACGTGCGAATGCATTGGCGTCCTGCTGACTAACCGCAGCTCCGCGGGGTTGAATTTAAATAAAGTTATTGTCTTAAGTGCTATGCCATGTTAGGTGGTTAAGATGAGGCCATTGGCATTTATATTCACGGACAGGTGTTTTGTGGTATTTTAATGCTGACTCATTGTTTTTCACATAACGTGCACAGTGAATGAGGTTTTTATAAAAAAAAAAAATTTGAATACAAGCTTTAGCTAACAGTACTTTATTACAGCATTGTCATAAGGTCCACATATGGGATAAACAAATGTATTACAAAATTTGTTATGTTAATGAAGTGAATACGTTTAAGGCTTGCTTAAAAAAGCGTAGGCATTAACATTTAACACCCACATTTATTCCTATTATTCAGGAAGCCCTAAGGTTCAATTCTGCGCCTTCTCAATAAATTGGACTAATGAAACTTAACAAACGCCATCAACACCATTAGCTTTTCCGTATGCCATCAATAGGTGGTGTGGGAACGGAGCTTAGCGCACGTCACTGGTGGATGTGCAGCCTATTACACTAGTGGTCTGCGAGCTGTCGTCGTGTCGAGTGTCTTTTTCTTTGAATATTTTCCAAAAACTAAATCTGCTCACAACATTTGACGAGAACCGGTAGAAAAATGCGACTTGTAGAGGAGAACAGCTGGCCAGCCAGGCAGCCGGACATACCAAATGTGGCCAAGCTGAAACGGAGAACTTCGTTCGCTTCGCTCGCTCTTTCATAACAATCATAACATACTTGTAGCAATCAAATAAGCAATTGACCGAGTGACCTTTTTCCCTTCAATTGCCCGGGGCTGTGAGATACATATACGCTCAGCTATTAACAAAAACCTTTACTATACGTAATACTTAATGCCAATTACATTACTCATAAATTCTCGTGTCTGTCAAACCTTGTTTTTAAGTTAAAGTGTCAGACGATGACAAACGGGTCTGACACTTTGACATTTGTTTTCAAAGAGGGGGATAGTAGGCATTTTAAGTAACGGAGGATTGTTAAGTTTTATCAATAAGGGTAATCTTGTTCTGAACTACAAAAACTATTACAATTAAAGAGATACTCCGTCCTAAATTGTTCAATCTAAGAAGACGCTCACCGTCACTCCTAACCCTAACTCTTACCTGCGCTATGGACAGATCACATAACATGTGAATCTACATTCCATTTAAATGTTGTTTAAATGTTTTATAGAAAATATAATATTGTATTACATTTTAGTTCAAGCGAAATTCAGCTGTATATTCTAAACAGCTTGATTAAAATTTCACTCGCCGTAAATTGTATGGTGGGCGGCACGGGAATGATTCATGTATACTTAATTGAGTTTTAACCTAAAACTACCAAACGTATGTCGCTATTTTGGTTTACGGTTTCACGATATGAGATCCCGAGTCTAAAGTGGAAAAACGAAAATATTAAGGGGCAAGTAATTAATCAAAACTTGAAGCTAATTTGACTAGTCGGCCAACAGTCTAAAGGGTAGTTATACATAATTAAGTGCGGTTCGAAAATTCTTGGCACATTTTCGCTGACACTAATAGTCATACATAATTTTGTCATTACGTTACTATGCATGAAGCGCCTTGATAAATATAGTATTTTTTAATTGAAACGAAATGGTGTTCCACACGGGAGAGTTTCAATTCAATCTATGATAGGGAAATTTGTCGTTTTTGTTATGATCGAGGAAACCTACATAAAGATCGATATATAATTTAAAAGATTCACAATGACAGTTTCACAAAAAAGTCCGTCAGCTCAAATAATCTGACTAAACAATGCTGTTAATTTTCTGTAGCATGCCTCCACATTCATTATCTTAGTTATATACTTAATCATCTCTGTTTTTCTTTTTCTTGATGTAATGAACGGATAACTATTATTGGCCTCCTATTTTGTAAGGAAACATATGTAAACTGTATATTTACGGCTGTTGTTATGCTAAATACCAATTAATGAATAAAAAAATAATAAAAAAAGGCTCACTTACATTATGTCAAGTCTGACTTCATATATTTGCTGTTAACAAAACATAAAACAGTCGTAAACCTTGTGTCAAGGACGAACGACGCGTGCAGCGACGCGGGATGCGGGCTGTCAAGCGAATATGAAAATAACGCCTGTCGCCAAACGTTTGTGTTTGCGCGTGTTCCAACTCGTGATCCGCGCCGGCCAACGTTCCACTTATCAACAAACGTGACCTTAACCCGCCGCGGCGCGACAAGGGGATGTTCATAGATTGAACTCAATCAAATAAATAAACAGCCTAGCCGGTCCAGCACGTTGTTCCAACTGGTGCCTCCCGCTGCGCGATGGCGCCCAGACCGCAGCCTTACGAGCTTGGTAAACGGGTAAGTTTGAAATACGTAAGTATTAGTAACTTAAATTGTAACAATTGATATTTAAGGCAGAAAACGTATAATGAGTACCTACAATAAATTTGCTCAACCTGTATAAATAAATTAGATGCGGAGGCCGCATGCCTGCCCTTAAAGGTCACACATTACATTCACACTTTCTTGTGGAATACTTGTGCCATATTAGGCAGGCTGGGTAGACATCAAAGAGATGAAATCTTTAGGTAGGTAAGGTTCGCTCGGCACTATCACGTGTGAAGGGGCAGGGGCACGCCTCACGTCGACATTCGTGCCCGCGATTAAATCGGCGACCGGCGACGGCACGCGACACGAGCACGTGTCGCTCTTGCAAAATAAACCATTAGCAAGTGACGCAAAGACCGCATTGTTTTGCGCCGAAACTGATTTTGAGATAAAAACCGTACTGCCATAGAAATGTGCAGCCAGTCGCTAGGTGTTGACAATGTAAGTCTGAGCTTTACTTCTAGTTTTAGCCTGAAACCAACGTCTTTTCATTTCAATAATCGACGGCCACTTTGGCCGAGTTGGTAAACGAAGCCGACGGTCCCAAGTTCGCATCCCGGTAAGGGCATTTATTTATGTGATGAATACGAAAATGGTTCACGAGTCCTAGATGTTTAAATAATGGGCGACCGAGCACTGCTTGGGTGAAAATAGAGAAAATACGGAGAATTAGTAGATTGTATGACAAGGGTCTAAAATAAGCCGTATTACCACGAGATACTCACTTCGTTCGGGAACATAGTTCGAGGGGTAATATAGCTTTTAGACCAGAGTTCTACACTCTACTTTTCACTTCGACTGCGAGAAAATAGTAAAAACAAAGATTATCCATCCACAATCAATGGAATTCCACGGCAAAAAGATTGTTCAATTTGGCGGCATGATTTTTTAAATAAACTGCTTTGACGCAGATATAAAATATTGGCACCACGAATAAACGCCGTCGACCGTCTATAGCCGCGTCCAGACGGCCATGCGCGGCGGACAGCATACGAGGCGGAAGACAAAGCGATATAGACAGCAGTCTATCCCGCGTATTCTCATAGCTTATGCCATGTATGCAGTCAACCACGCTGGAACGTTTGGACGCGGCTATAAACGGTCAGAGGCGTTTATATTTTTAATAATTGTGAATTAGTAAATAAAAAACACCTACCTACTGTTTGAAATGAAGTCTGTTTTCTGATTGGTCGATTTCAATATCTAGCTGTATTCTGGTTAGTTAATAGCAAATAAAAATGTTTTTTTAAAGAGTTGTGATTGGTGGATTTAATTCGGCGAAGTGTTCTATTGATCATTTGATAAAATGATTATAAATCATGAATATGTATACTTACATATTTTCCCTAGGGGCTAAATGTACTACTTTAGCCCCGCTTGCTAAGCCTAATATGACACACTTTTCGAGCATGAGAAGTGAAAACAATTTTCCCAGACATGAGACCCAGCTAGGTCGATAAACCCCTTCTAAATTTCATGGAAATCGATAGAGCCGTTTTCGAGAATGTTAATAGTATAGGATTATTATCTAAGTACTTACGTTATTTTTCCGTTGTTTTTCCATTTACTGTATTTCGGTGGACATCTATAACAGGCTTTGATATTTTAGCTTTTAAGCTTTGTAATATTTTTCTGTAATGCTGTTGATGCCCCAAATAAATAAAAATTAAATAAATATATAAGTATAGTCTTCTAATAGGTACCTAAATAGTACAATATATGCTTTTAGTGTGTTTTTTTTAGCATTAGAAAGAAGGATAGAGCACGAAGCACGAGGTCTTTTATATGACACTTTATGCCACACAGCTGTCAAAGTATCTCAAACAGCCATTAAAAAAGACTTACATATTATTGTTGTCGACCCTAACATGATAGAAGTGTTTTCATTATTTATATGTAAATAATACTTACAACAATATATTTATTTTGAAAGTATTTATTTTTCGACTCTGTAATTTTAAATTTTGATATTCAGTTCTGCAAAGGTTGCATAATAAAAAACCTAAGAAGAAGAGGTTTTAAACGATCGGTTCGTTTTTTTCGCTGTCGACATTGTCAAAACTGTCAATCGTGTCACGTTATTTTTCTTGTTTTCTTGGTAATCAACAAATTGTTGAATTCAGATTACGAGATTATTATACGAGTATCTATTTGTTAATTAATATTAAGATTTTATTATTCGCTGTGTGTGGTGGCGTGCGGACCCAAGTGGCTTGCAAAAAAGACCGACTCGTTCTCCCCCGAACGTTTTGCCTTCACCAAAAGCAAAGAGACAGAAACAGGGTCCATTAACAACAAATGAGAAACGTATGGTAGTCAACATTTACAAGTTGGTGTGTGAACTTTGCAGCAAGGATGAATTTCCGGGTAAGGTACATTTAAAAGCAAAAAAAACGGCACTTTTTATTTATTACATAGGAATAATACAAAATAACTAATATAGGCCTGTTAAGTTCTCGTTCTGCTAAGGACTTCGTATCATCTAAAATTTGTCCCAAGCAGAAAAGGTTGACGACGACTGCTTCTTTGTTTACCGTATTTCTAATCCTAAAAAAACGGACTATAGTTTGGAACTGTAGATTTCTGTAAATAACGTAGTCCCGCAATTGTTTTTATATTATAATGTTTTAGTTTTAATTATGATATAGTTATTTTACCGAAGCTGTATGTATATACTGTGTCTTTTAAACGCCATTTTGATAAGAAGCACATGCCTAATATCGGGAAAAACTAGTGAGGGCACTTGGACCTACGAGTCGGTATTAAGAGACCATGCTAAGCCAAAGTACGGATGGATCTTGTCAATATCAAATTTTCGATATCAGGGGCTCTAATCAAATAAATTGAATGCACCTGTTAATTTACGCGGTGCAACACGACATACAAATACGGTATTACGACAAAAATGCGTGCAACTTTTGAGATGGCGGCAAAGGAAATTTAAACGAACATACGCTGTGATGTGACCGTTACTTGTCGCCAATAAACCGGTAGTGTTTCAATGGTCCATAAAACCAAAATGTTCAATACAACATTGTCGGAAAGATAAAGTCGTTTACAATAATATGAAATATTCATAAAATAACGCAGTGTGCAGCTACCGAGAATTGCGAGCAGGCACACGCTGGCGAAGCGGCGAACAAATAAACCGAGCTGCATAATCGAAGATTGACAGGCATCTGTCACGAGCCATCAGATTCTTGAAATAGATGTAACGTGGAATTCAATTTGATTCCTAAGCTGCATAGAATAATGCTTTCGGATAGGCTTAACAGGTTCCACGGCGATCGTGGAGGGTCGATCAGCATCAGATCCTTGAACCAATCCTGGATCTACTTATTCAACGAATACACGTATTTGAAGATTTAATCTAGCGTTCGGCATCGCGACACAGATGAAACATTGCGCGCAGGCTCGGTTCTCATGAAATATGTAATCTGATTAAGTATTACAATAAATGAGTCACGCTGGAAACTCAAAGAGCGCATTGGCCATTAAATGAACAATAAATACAAAGAAAGAAATAGTACGCATCATAGAACGCCTGTTTTATTGATATCGATGACTAGGTGTTATTTATTAGCAGATCTAACCTTAAATGTCGCTATTGTTGTGGCAAGCGGGCATTAACTAAGCCTTTTAAATAAAAACTGGCACACTTTCGCTGTAAAAAGGAAAGTAAAGACAAGGTAGCCTCTCTATGAATCATACAAAGATAAAAGCTAATTTTTTATACTTAAAATGAACACAAACTTTTGTGGTAAATGACGATGTATCAAAAATGTCCATTCATTCTTCAATAAAAACATCAATCCTATATATTTAAATAAATGCATGCAAATGCAACCATAGTGGACACCAATTCTTTCCTCGTAACTTGAGATTTCTTTAGCTTTTGTTGCGAATGCAATTAATGACGTCGTTAGTATAGTTGGGAAAAAATGCTGCCTCTTTTCTTAGCTAAGTTAAGTATTTGTTTTGAATTGCAATCCCAAGCTCGAACTAGTGGCGCAATTCAGAAATCAGAATGCGTTCTTGGCGTATTGGACTCACATTTGGTTTCTATTGATGCGTGCAACCTTTCCTGCCAAAGCGCACCTGTTTGTGAGTGGGATGCACTGAAGTTGAGATGGGATTGGTATCCAATTTAAATGAGATTTTTATTTGCAAAATTAGCCATGCACAGTGCACGCTCGTAATTAAATGAGTTCATACTAAATAACCCTTAACGTCGTATGGGGTTTTGTCGATCAATATCTTAGTTCTCATTTTATTTTCCAATGTAGTCACAAATTCCCATAATCAAAAAAAACTTACTCCCAAATTTGTATCTACTTGTACAGTCGAGGAAAATGAATGTTTAGCACTTTTGGACCTTAACGTCATTCAAATAGAGTTGACGTGTGTCAAACCTTCATTTTCCTCGACCGTACTTCGTAACTACAACGTACAAGACGAGTGCGACGTACAAAAAAATGGATTTTTTTAAATATGAAAAATTCAAGTTAGCGCTACCTATTGTTGAATTTTTTTCAAACAGGTAAAGATGTTTACACAATTCAACAAATCATGTTTAACACTTGATTTTAAAAGCTGCACACTACTTAAGCTTTACGGCATCGGCACATTGAATTAACAAAAAAAATACCAATTTAAATTGTTATGGCGTTTAAAAGCTCGAAACGTATTTTATATCGGAAATCCGTTATCGTATAAGTTAAGGTTAATAGCTATTTAAACTACGCATTAACTGGTCACCACTCTAACGGTGAATATGATCTTTTAAGACAAATATTTATGCGTACGTGCTAAGTCATCATCAATAAACAACCGTTCATAGGTATACAACGGAATACATTCTAAAGACGACAACAAAAATCTATGAACACAAAAAGATGAGAAGCTTTCAATCAATTAACCTTTGCTAGAGGACAGTTACTTTTACTCGCAGTCTTATTGAATTATCAATGCGCTCAATCAAACAGATAAAACAATCAAAAACAAAATAAACAAAAAAAAAATGTTCAAATCATGTTTATAAACTGGTATTAATGAAATGATAATTAAATATCTCGCGAGCACAAAGTCATCGCTTTGAGAACGATGAACAGATAAGAATTTTTAGTACGACGCCTCTTTAATTACCTACAAATGAACCGGTCTCACGGAGTGGACGCCGTCGCCTGCAGACAATAGCGCTATAAGCTAATTATTAATGGGCTTCCATCGACCGCTTTATGGCTCTCTGCAAAGCAGCGCCACGGTAATATCAGACAGGCCAACATGTAAGAAACAGTAGCGAGCTACAGTTACATTGATATTCAATCGTTTGAGTTTAGCAGAGAAGTATACGCACAAATGAAAAACTATTTTGATACCAAACTTATATGAAAACGATTGAATTATTTGACGGATATAAAATATCCCGAATGACTGGCAGCCGGGCTACGCTATTGCATATTGTCCAACTGAGATAAGATGGCAGCTCTCCGGTTACCCAACGCTCCATACAATGTAGAGTGAAATTGAAGACCATCAAGTTCACGCGATCTGGGATATTAAATTAATTTCATACCGTATCTGTTAATTCTGATAGAGACCTTATCTTATAAAACACTTACATCTCTAATTTTCCTTTAAACTTGTAATGTATATTCTGCTATCTTGTTTTCATTTAGTGACATTTAGTTATGTCATTTGTAATTCTGAAATGTTTATTATTATAAGATTGTAAATTATAGTTTGACATGTAAACAGTCCGCGCCGCGCGACATGTCGCGTGTCCATAAATAAGGCCGGCGAGCGTTGGTACTATTATCAAAATAAAAAATCGCAATAAAGTGATAGTCGCGTTAAGTATTTTCCGTCACGCACGGATGTAAGTGTAAGTGCGAGAATGACGGATGATGTATAAAGGCGATAGACGAGACGTTTTACGGCTTCTCATTCTTTGGGCCGGGTATTTCAAACCGTTTGTAATCGTAAAAAAACGGCCAAGGCGTGTCTGGACACGCGCAGTGTGGTGTTCCGTAGGTGCCTGACGTATTTGTTATATCGACACGCGCGCGCTAACTAATCGTTGCGGTTGCGATGACAGATGTCGGCGCCAGATTTAAAGTTAACTAGCTGGTTCAATCTCGTCAATGCTATCTCTAGTGTCTATTTTTTTCATTGAATTATTGTTTCGTGTTCAAAAATGTTGGACTTATTTGTAAGAAAAAAAAAACTGTATAAAACATTTGACTACTACTCTGTGAACTGTAGATGTAGAACTAGCCAGCCTGTCTTTTTAGGGTTCCGTAGCCAAAAGTTAAAACGGGACCCTATTGCGAAGACTCCGCCGTCCGTCTGGCTGGCTGTCTGTCTGTCTGTCTATCCGTCTGTCACCAGACTGTATCTCATGAGCCGTGATAGACTGTTGAAATTGCCACAGATGATGCCGCTATAACAACAAATACTAAAAAACAGAATAAAATAAATATTGAATGGGCCTCCCATACAATGACCGAACCCGAACCCTTCGTGCGCGAGTCCGACTCGCACTTGGCCGGTTTTTTTCAAAGTGAGTCGTTACAAACATCTATATAAGTAACGAACCTGCTCACAAAATTTCACGAGGATCGGTTGAACGCCGACAGACGGACAGACAAACGTTCTTCGGCTCAAACTTAAGCATAGAACTTTGTTCGCTTTACTCGCTCGTTCAAAAGTATAGGATAGAAATGCGCGTTTTGTTTTTTTTGGCATATTTGTATCATTTCGGTAAATTACGGGTCCCACCGGGCATCTTCTTCCATTAGTTCGTATTTTTCTGTGACACCAAACGACTTATCGATAACAGAGGGGCTAGTACGCTAAGTTTTATGTCGGACATAAAGCATTCGTCCCATTCTGGCCAATATGCGAGTGCAAGAGGGACAAATGCTTTATGTCGGACGTAAAACCTAGTGTGCTAGGAGGGCAGGTGCGAGTAAAATCTCTATTAGATCTACAATTAATTTAACTTCACGACACTTACTGTAGGTAACTTATTAATAACATGATGCTATTATTGTATTTGTATTTTTACATGTGTATTTGAACTTGGTAAAGGAAAATAAACGAACTTAATATAACAGGGTGGCAGTTAATACGTTTCGTGCATTAGTATGTTTGCGACTGAAGTTGCAGAGTAACGATTTGTAATTAAGCTATTATGACTTAATTGTAAGGACTCGTTGCCTTAAAAAGGCAGTTTCTCACGACCGTCTCATTTTCCCTGTTAAATTTAAATCTACAGTCTGCCGGCTACATGCAAATTTACATCGTTTGCAGGTTAATGACGAACGTCATAACATACCGAAGCATGTAATTTTTAATAATTATAGAAAATTAATTTAGTCACACTGTAGCGGGTGTTTTTTAGCACTAAGGGCCATTGGGCAATTACCAATCCGTCCGTGAAGATGGGTGATACGTAATTGAGAGCATCCGTTTGCGTGTTTGCATAGGAAATTAAAGCTAGTTACTGTTTGGATTGATGGTTGAACATTTTATCATTTATGCAATTGGAGCGAATCATCAGTTACTGAAACTAAAAGTACTTGTTCATATGATATGTATATAATATGATATATTATTTAGACAACATATTAATAGAGAATCGATTTTATAAGAGACTAGCTTCCGCCCGCGACTTAGTCTGTGTGGATTCGGGATAAAAACTATCCTATATTTTAATCCAGGCTATAAACTAACTTAGTGCAAAATTTCATCTAAATCTGCCGAGCCGTTTAAGCGTGATTGAGTAACAAACATCCAAACTTTCGGATTTATAATATTATTATTATAATATGCCTGCCGAGGTTTTCCCGAGGGACTACAGTATGGGGTTCTTCAAAAAAGGAGTGTATAAATTCTTAAAGGGTCGGCAATGCGCATGTAACACCCCCGGAGTTGCAAGCGTCCATAGGCTACGGTAACCACTTACCATCAGGTGGGCCGTAAACTTGTTTGCCACCGACGTGGTATAATATATATATATATATATATATAAATATATTTTATTAAATTTAACCCTTAGGAAAGTATTTTTCCAAAACGAGATTTTTTTCTTTTATTGTATTCTGATATGGAATCTTTACATAAAGTCTTCGCCCATACAAACTTTGCACCCCTATTTAATATTGTAATGAGGAGTACATACACAAAGTTTCAAGTCTCTCACTTGAAATTTTACTCCATCCCCATATGGGTACTTACGATATACAACGTGTTAATAAAATAACGCAAAACCTGAACAAACTGTTTTCAGGTTTTGCGTTATTTTATTAACACGTTGTATAAGCAACCTATTGTGAAAAAATCTGCTTTCTAGGTTCATCGGTTTGGGCTGGGCGTTGATTTAAGTGAGCGAGTCAGTCAGTCAGGACTTTTACGTTTGTATATCGACTACCGTAGGTTCAAAGGGCGTAAGGGACAAATTGGCGAAAATGAGTTATGAATGCAGTTATATTCAGTTTTTTTTTTCTCTATCGATTGGTGTAAATAACGTCTCGATAGCTTTAAAAAAGTGTCCGTTACGACAATGAAAAAAGTTGCACCAGAACCCGTTTTTGCAATACATTTTGCTGTATCCACTAAAATAAAAAATATCTGTGGCACATTTTGACGTAACTCTCACTTTATGTACGTTACAGCATTTTGCGCATATACAAATCATTGATGCAATTTGTCGTAACGCCCACTTGATGTACGTTACAGCATTTTGCGCATATACAAATCATTGATGCAATTTGTCGTAACGCTCACTTGATGTACGTTACAGCATTTTGCACATATACCATCATTGATGCATTTTGTCGTAACGCTCACTTTATGTACGTTACAGCATTTTGCGCATATACAATCATTGATGCATTTTGTCGTAACGCTCACTTGATGTATGTTACAGCATTTTGCACATATACAATCATTGATGCATTTTGTCGTAACGCTCACTTTATGTACGTTACAGCATTTTGCGCATATACAATCATTGATGCATTTTGTCGTAACGCTCACTTGATGTACGTTACAGCATTTTGCACATATACCATAATTGATGCATTTTGTCGTATTTCTCATTTTATGTTCGATACGATACATCCTTTTACATCCCCGAATTCACACAGGACTGTCCGTTACGCCAAAACAGTTTTATTTTATCTAATAGTCGAAGTCTGACACCCTAATTTGCCATGGAATTTTACTAGCGGTGTGATCATAGAGTTTACTAACTCTAACGCTAGTCTCAACATATAACAATTAAAGGGACAACACCATTGCTAAAATCTGAGAAAAAGGAATGACACGAAATACCGCTACGAAAATAAAAACTTCGAGCATGCGTCAACGAGAAATGGGGATAGATCTGGAAATACCAGAGGAAAAAATAAGAAGAACAAGGAAGAACTCAAGCAGGCGTCTACGAGTAATAAGGATTGAAAATCCGGAAAGGGTAAAGGAATAGGAACAAAAGACCAAGACTAAAGAAGAATTCGACCATAAATCATTAAGAAGCACTAAAGAGCAGTCTAAATTCGTTAAGGGACGTGGGAAAGTTTCTAAGGGAAAGGTAGAGTCCAAGCGTGCAAGCGGGCGTCTACAAGTATTAAGGATCTAACTGAAAAGGACAAAGGGAAAGGAAGAGGGAGAATTTGGAATTTTCTATGGATAAGCAGCCGGATATTAAACTTCTGTACGAAGAATAATTGAAAATTGCTTACCAAAAATATTTGAATTAAAGAAAAATGTGACAACGGTACGATACCGAAACGTTTTCATTTAGCATAATATATGTCGTTGCCTTATTATTAAGGGGCTACCCGAGGTTTTCATCGATTTTTGACAAGTTTTGAATCGTATCTCCTACTTTTGCACTACAGATAGAATTATAAATCAAACGGTTATCGGTTCTTCAATTTTTTATCTCCATTTCCGTCCACCGGATTTTAAAACAAATGAATATTTAATTTTGTATGATTTTTTAAAACATTGTCTAAAGAAACACTTATTTCGTATCTATATTGACGTGAAAGATCTAACATGTACGAAATCTACATATTTGGGTTCGTCTGTGACGTCTCTAAAAACTGGTCCAGGGTTTTCATTTTAAACCAATTAACACAAAAGTTATGGCCAGAAAATCAGTTATTTAGCCTAAAATTGTTCAACTTTGATACCAAATATCTCGAAAACAATGAACTTTGAACTAAATATGAGAAACTATATTGCTTAAAGCCGTTGTTGTTAATAAAATAAGCTATAAAAAACATTAGAAAACTAAGGGATTCAGATCGAAGGTCATTGGCGTATGGGAGCCCCTTAAGAAAAAATATAGGTAGCGACTTAAGCAGACACAGACGAGGAGGAGGACGATGATGAGCTCGGTGACAATCAAAAATCAAATGAAATCAAAAATCATTTATTTGCTTAACAATACACATGTTTACTTTACATATAAAATGATGCCTGGCGGACCCCAAACTAGGCTGTGCCTGAATCTTGGGACCCTGGAGTGCAATTCGTAAAACAATATGAAGTTATTCAAGAAATCAGAATGAACTCAAAAGAAGAGAGTAATAACAAGCATTATACCTACATATACCGCCATAGCGTTACCAATAGAGTAATGTTGAATCTCTACAACTTCGCAAATCTTATTGTAAATTCGCCGATGCATATAGTCAGGTGAGCGTTTTGCGAATAATGTTCTATAATTAGGGAGAGGGGCTTTAAATGCACGTTAGGTCAGGAGCTGCGGAAAAATTGATAATTTTGTAACTATTGCATGGGCTCGTGAAGTAGCTTTTAAGACATAAAGAACGAATTGAACGACACAATGAATGATTAATACCGAGTATTTATTTCCTGTTTAAGTAGTCTATTTATTTCACGTTAAGTTGTCGTGACTATTTTTGTTTGTTTTCTTTTATTCATTAAGCAGCATTTAACATTGCAATTGGAGAGTTTTGATCTCACTAAGTTTATTCATACAAATTTCCTGTAATCCTCAATGCAATATCAGCAAATCCCCAGTGCAAGTAACTAGTTACATAGCTGAGACATGGCTATTTTTTACGCCAAATTGACATTTAGAAAGATTTTTTTGTACGATACGACCTTTTGTCATATTTGTTAAACGGCAACATTGTGAAGTAAGGGACAGGTGTATTCAAAAATGGTTTTTTTTTTGGCGTAAGGGACGCACAACTTTTTAATTAAGAACCGCGTCTTAAATCTAGTTACATGATATAAAAGAGCTTAAAAAGATGTAAAAAAATCACTGACGAGCATATTATTGTGTAAAGGAACAAAAAAGTTTCGATTTTTTTTCTCGTAACAAAACCGTTTATTGGCTCTCCTGAAAAATGACCATTTGTCCCTTACGCCCTTTGAACCTACGGTAGTCGATATATAAAAATATATATATATATATATGTAGATACTAGCGACCCGCCCAAGCTTCGCATGGGTTCTATATTATACAGATAAACCTTCCTCTTGAATCACTCTATCTATTAAAAAAAACCGCATCTAAATCCGTTGCGTAATTTTAAAGATCTAAGCATACATAGGGACAGACAGCGGGAAGCGACTTAGTTTTATACTATTTAGTGATTCACAAAGAGGGATACCTAATAAATATTATATATAGTTACTCCACTTAATAATAATAAACATATAAGTACTAAAGTAGACACTTTTAATCCGTAACTCATGATATCAAAAGCCATGTTAAAGACATCTCAAATGTCAAATAATACAAGCGCCTATTTGCAAATTTAATCAAACTCCAACCAAGTTAACAAGACACGACCCAGCCACCAACGTGCAATTTTTCTTCTTATGATTAACACTCTTTTTTTTGCCTGCAAGTCAGAATAAAGATCCAAGACCGTGCAAATAGGCAGTTGCGTAATGACAACCAGCAGTTATATCGTTAAACGCGAATCAGTTAGCAGATCGTAAATCACTTTGCATACAAAATTGAAGAAGCGCGGCTGGAGCGCGTCCGGCGTTCACGAATCGAACAACAATCGATTTGGGTTCATTATAAAGTCCCTACCTACGACAATTGTACGGCGCCGACAAGAACATTCGTGGCGCAATTTGTGTACCTATTTGCATCTCGACGGGCTGTGAGTTCGCGATCACGCAGATGCTCTCCCGATGCGAAAATAAACAGAGAAACTAAAAACAACGATTGTGAATACAACTAGATATGGCGTTTTGACAGTGCATAGTTAACACTCTAACCTGTTCCGTCTCAAGAGATATGAGAGAACGCATCACATTAATGTAATGCAAATTGTTGCAAATAAATTATTTCTGATGATCAGTTTCTGTCCCACTACCAGGCAAGACTTTATTGAACTTGCTGTAAGTTAGTTTTTACACATATATTATATATACACGGTTTTTATTAGTTGCCCCAATAAGAATGAATGTTCATATACATCCTACTAACCTATTATAAATGCGAAAGTTTGGATGATTATTACTCAATCACGCTTAAACGGCTAAACCGATTTGGATGAAATTTTGCACGAAGATAGTTTATAGGCTGGATTCAAATATAGGATAGTTTTTATCCCAGGTACACGCAGACGAAGTCGCGGGCGGAAGCCGCGTTTATATTTTAATTTACTCAAACATTCAATGAAATATTGACGTTGTGTTCTTCATAATGGGCTTCGAAGTGTCATGCTTCGGGCGCAGCGAGACGAGAGACCCGCAATGGCATTTCATACAAAATTGGAGGCCTAGGCCTGCAAGATGGTCTTTTTTAATTTCCATTCCACAATTTGTGGCACAGGATCACGGCGTTCAGCCATGAAAATTAAAGTTTGATTTCTTTGAGTTTTTATGATTTATTTCATTGCATGTTTGAGAAAAGCACTATACTCGTACATACCTGGGCGTGAAAAGAGGTTGTCAGCCTCATAACTATCCGACCTCGCTACGCTCGGCCGTCTTGATGTACTCGGCCGGCAACCCATTACTTCCCGGCCTCTGTAGTAATGTACTATTCATTTAAGAATAATAACCATACATCGGGGTTTTCGGAGCGGGAATGATTTGAGAAAGAGTAGAGATAAACAGATATGTTAGTCTAAGAAAATATCTTATTATGCCTAATGAATAACTACCTCTCTGTGAGTTGTATACAATCTGTGACAAAGTTTTATTTTAATTTCCGTATAAGTCTTATAACTTATAAGGTAACAATTAAAATAACTTTAATTAATTACCTGCTGTAAATTGAATAGTTGACACGATTTTCAGAATAAACTATTAATATTTTTTCTATATTTGGGACAGTTAATCTACGGCGTCTTGCTGTAAATATCCATTTCAAGGAGCTAAATGATCTTTCCACGTCGACAGTTGTAATAGGTGCATATTTAAATTTTTTGTAGGAATCAATTGATGCACGAGAAGTTTGAGATTGAAGTTCTATTTCTTTGCCTTGTACCAACTCATTTATAATTTTTAGTGTGCTATAGCCAGAATTCTTCTTTAACACCAACTTCAGTTTATCATAAATCTGTTTTCCTTTTACGCTCATGTTTAATTTGGAAACATCTCTATAGGTTTCATGAACTATTTTTAAACTATCGCTGATGGACAGCTTCGCATCCTGTAGTTTTTTAATAGCATTTGGGATAGTCATCAAATGATTTGCTATGAAATTTAAGTAGCTTTTTATATTTGCATTTCCAAACGCTCTTTTTGCCTTTCTAATACTCTGGGCTTCGGTGGGACTGAATGTATTTAGAACACGTTTCACTTCATCGTAATGTTTGCTGTAATACGTTTCAGCTTCTATCCAGGTTCCCCACCGAATAATTGTTGGTCGAGGTGGTAAAGGCACTCCGGGGAGCATTTCTTTAAACTTTTGTATTCCTTTAGGAGATTTCAAAAATGTCTTCTTAACATTTGCGATTAAATCATTCACATCTGGATAAAGTTTTCTTACTAGTTCAGCCACTCTATTTAAACCATGAGCCAAACATGTGACGTGCAAAAGATTGGGAAAAATACATTTTAAATTTCTTCCAGCCTTTAGCATGTAGCCCACACCGTCAGTTAAAAGTTAAAGTACTTTATTGTGATTATTATGGTTAGCACCCCATAATTCATCAAGAGCACTTGTGACCGTATTGGATATTGATACATTGTTCGTGCTGTCTAACCGTTTACTGGATATCAAGTGTTGAGTGCCAATGTGATCATCACGTAATGCTCCCACTATTACGTTAGCTATTTGACGACCATAATCATCCGTGGTTTCGTCAACACTCACATATATATATATTAATTTTTTAGCTCGCTCCGTATTTTATTCATTTTTTCATCGTAAGCTTTATTTAAATATTCCCGTCGCAGTTGACATTCCGAAGGAACTTTTGCAGTTTTTCCAAATTTACCGGTAACACAATTTTCGATAAAATCTTTAAATATCGGATTGTTTACCTGCGTCCATGGTATATTACAGCCCACAACAAATTTCAAGAGCTCACTATTGAAATCATATTTCATACCTGTATGTTTATTAGATGCGACATGTCGCGTTACACTAGATTTCGTTTGAGCGAAGCTCACATTGCACTTGGTGCAAAATAATAAAGAATCTCGAACCTCTATCTCTGGATTATTTTCTATCCACGAACGCATAAACTCGTAACGAGTTTTTTTTCTCGGAGGCATATTTGTGTTGACTGATTATTTACAGTTTTTTAAAATACAATTGCATATAAGTTTATCTACTAGACAAGCAAGGGTAACGGTTGACAATAGGTGTCTAATACAATGTCAATCTTGACGCTCGATATCTATGAAGCATTTTCTTATAAATGAATAGACTTAACTGAAGAGGTTGATAATGAATGACCAATATAAAATATGTACCTATATGTATGATTAATCTTTATTTATTTTTCAATCAATTATTCATTCGGTAGAAACCTACTAGGGTACGATCTGTTTTTAAGTAAATACCTACTCTTTGGCTAATGTCAAACGTTCCCACTCCGAAAACCCCGATGTATGAATTAATGACATTGATGACATGTAATATTTAGAATATTATTAATACATGACTTATGACTCCCTCCCAGAGGATAGTATACCAATTCAATACCAGGTTTGAGTTTGCATGTACATGGGTATGGTTGAGATTATTGAATGTAGCCGATGTTTATATTATATGTGGCCGATGTTTATATTAAATGTGGCCGATGTTTTTATTATATGTGGCCGATGTTTATATTAAATGTGGCCGATGTTTTTATTATATGTGGCCGATGCTTATATTAAATGTGGCCGATGTTTTTATTATGTGTGGCCGATGTTTATATTAAATGCGGCCGATGTTTATATAAAATGTGGCCGATTTTTTTATTATATGTGGCCGATGTTTATATGAAATGTGGCCGATGTTTATATGAAATGTGGCCGATGTTTTTATTATATGTGGCCGATGTTTTTATTAAAAGTGGCCGATGTTTTTATAAAACTGTCATTGGAATTGAAATCTACCACCTTAGACGGTAGAGTGGCTTTTTGAATGCACTACTTTAATGCAATTAGGTCAACTCTAATTATCACAAGTATACAAAAACATTGCCGACATCACTTTGAGAAAAGGCACTAGAATAATTTGAAGACTATGTAGGTAGGTACGCGATAGGCATGCAGCGGAGAAAATAGAAAGCCTTATTTAATAAAAGGAGGACATATCATGCACGTCATTCTGCTTAATACAATTTGTAGGATTATTATAGAAAATAAATAGTCAATTCTTAGATTACTAGATCCTAGATAAAACGCCGGCTGACGTTAACAAATTAGTGCAAATTTTAACATCTGATATGGCCACAAGATCCGAGCACGATAAAATACGTTTTAAAGAAATACCATCAAAATATTTAAAGACACGGCTAAATTTCACGAACTAAGATTTGTTACCAAGAAAAACACGAGAATAAATTAATGAAAATTGATACCCTGCCCTGCTATGCATTTGTACCTTACCTAATCAATTAATTGGCTACCACAAAAGGAGATGATAACTCATTGGCTATATTACAAAAAACAGATAATAGTAGATTGTTAACCGAGGGCTGATAGCTACCCATTACTGACGAGATATTTTGGAGCTCTCACTTCGTTCTAGGCTGAAATGCGTGGCTTTCTCCGAGTTAAACACTCTACTTTTCATTTAGAATACGAGGAAATGAAATAAAAGCCAAAAACTTATATATTTTCTAAATCAGTCAGATCCTATAGAACTCATTTTAAAAGTGTTCATATTTTCATATTTTAATAAAATAAATTCAATGAACTAGTAGGAATAAAATTATTTCCCTTTGTCAGTGGCGGGGTAAGTTTTGATATTTATTAGAATTAATTCTGGCATAATGCTTATAAGACGAGGACTAATTGGAATACACTACTTTTCTGCACTAGAGCAGAAACGTATCACTTTCTGCACACTTTTTAGAACAACAACGACCCACTTTCAGAGCATGAGATATGAAAAGTAGAGTGTTTAACTCGGGTGAAAGTCACCCATTTCTGACTCGAACCATTGGCGCTCTCACTTCGTTCGAGCGCCATAATATCTCGTCAGGAATGGGTGCCTTTCAGGCCTTGGTTAACAATCTGCTATTTAATTGTTGTTGGATGAAAAATTACATCATTAAATGTATTTATATATACCATATATTAATAAAGAATTAAAACCATCATAATTATCAACAAACTTCAAAAATCAACACAATTTTATGGGAGTATTGCAGTATAGGTTTTTGCCGTCGCTATTTTTTTTAATGACTAGGACGCGATTCTGAAGCGGTTAAATTCAACTACGAACACTTAAAAAATATTCAATAGTCTTCAAATACCGATAATAGTCATACAAGAATGAATATATTATCAATATAATACTAACACTAACACGGTTCAACTCACGTATTCAATGTCACTACGGGTAGTGTTAGTATTATTTGAACATGTCTCACGAAAGTTTAAATTCGAATATTATCAATATTAAAAAAAAATACGCAGGGATTGTCAACATGTTTCAAAAATCTATAAACTATACAGGTTTTTCTGCCACAACTTGTTGGTTCGGGCCACAAATATGCGATCTGGGACTTTACAAATTACAGCCCGTAGTGCAATTTTACTTCTTCCTGGGTGTGAGTGAAGTGAGATTTGCCGCAACCTATTTTCCAACACAGAATAAATAATAGTACCTACTTACGCACAGAAGGAAGCTATTATAACAGTGAGGAACAGCTAAAAAACTTAAATCGTGCCATTCCGCTCTTCTATATAGCATGTGCTCTTTCGTCTATTTAACGTTAACGCGTTTTGTGTGGCACTGATGCAACTACTAGCCTGCCCCATGAATAGTTTCCGATTTGTCATTTTAAAAGGTGAACGTGCTTCGTTGTATGGGAGCTTCGTTTTTAAAATCATTATACGGAAAAATAATATAAAAACCAATTGGACAAAAACTTATCCAGACAGGTATGCAATGATATAAAACCGGCCAAGTGCGAGTCGGACTCACGCACGAAGGGTTCCGTACCATTTTATAAAAACGGCAAAAATATCACGTTTGTTGTATGGGAGCCCGCTTATATAATTATTTTATTGTTTCTCAGTAATTTGTTGTTATAGCGGCAACAGAAATACATCACCTGTGAAAATTTCAACTGTCTAACTATCAGGGTTCATGAGATACAGCCTGGTGACAGACGGACAGACAGACAGACGGACGGACAGCGGAGTCTTAGTAATAGGGTCCCGTTTTACCCTTTGGGTACGGAACTCTACAAAACTATGTATGTAAGAATATAGATGATCGTCATACAGTGGTCATACATCATTGCATTACTCGTAGCATATTTTACATGATAGATTGACATGAAGGCATGAAGTCGATAAGCATCGTTTGACAAGCGTATAATTCAAATAGTAGTGACAAACAAAATCAGCATATTCTGCGCCCACGCCGTCGCTTCCAGTATTTTTTATGCTGATCAGTCAACGAATGGGCGGACGGACCCTCCAATTTGTTGATGTTGAGGTCCTGAGTATGATTGCACAAGGATTCGTGATGATTCGCATTCAAACCTACTCAGGTGGGCGGCACGTGAACGACATCTGTGATGGTTATTGAACCCCGTATTATCATTACAATGTACATAATAATTTACCTCTGACTGACAGTCCGATGTATTTATGAGATAAGAGATTGAAATAATGGATGTTCCGAGTACTTACTAATATTAAGATAAGAAATAACTTGTTTCAGTGCACGAAAAGAATAGCATGGCTCCATTGGCAATTATATATTAGTAACCGATTTCTTTTAAGATATCTAAATACTTATTTTTTTCCATTTACTGCTTATGGGTTACTGTACTCAATAATGGATAGATTAAGGTAGGAAGACTGCATGCAATTTGGTGTTGACTTTAATATTCCTGTACCTAGTATAAACTATAAGGTCCAGTGCTATCTCTCTACCTTTAGCCTTCTTCTGCATCGGTGTTGCCCATAGGCCATTTTATATGTATTTATTTTATGAGGACCGAATTTAAAATTGAGGCTTTTAGATTGATGATTAGATTGAAAGTGGCGTGCCTTACCACTCGGCTGAACGGTTTCCCAGATGCGCAGTTGGATACCCCCACAGTAAGCACAATAAGGCAAGCTCAATAACACAAGTGTTATGGGTACTAAGACGAAAATATATTTAAAAGATATAAATGGGTGGTTAAATATACAGAAAGTATTCAAGACTCTGAAACTAATATTCATGAGCATAACACAAACATCTCGAACTAGGCAGAACCGACAGCCTCGTAAGCAGGGTAACACACTACCCCTAGGCAAAATCGGTCGTAAATATTAATATGAGCGAAAGGTAACAGCCAAATACATATTCTATGTAGTATTATAATTGTTATGTGAGTAAACTAGACGAGGGATGAGTTAGCGCGTCGGAAGTGATCAGACGCGATCACGACGGACCGGCTCGCGCTAACAGTCCGTTAATAGAGGATCGTGTTCGTGACCCCTCCTCCTAACACTACATTGTCTGATACCATGCTTGTTAGGGTTCTTTGGTTTGGAGTGATGAAACAGCAGTTTGATTAATGGGTGGGAATAATGTGCAAAGTAATAAGAACTGACATTTGGTCGGGGCCGGTTATTTATTTATTTACGCAGCAGTTAATTAATACAGTTTTTACCAATGCTTGTTGCGTATGATAACTGTTAACTCCATATTTATACCAATATTATAAAGAGGTCGCTTTGATTGAACAAATGTGTGTATTACTAATCCCGGTACTCATATTTTCACCAGCCTATAGATGGGACTATCGGGATAAACATGGGCTATACATACACGCGGTTTTGTTTGCGTTTTTTTGTAATATGCGGGCAGAGCCACGCGGGCAGCTAGTCTTGAATAATTCAACTCGGCAATTGTCGGTTTTTATGGTAATTATTCCGAAGTTAAAGAAGTAGCTTCCTGACAGGTTAAACATTGTATTTTCGAACCACGGAAAACTTCATTGAATTATTCACATTAGTGTATAAGTACGAGTTCTTTAATACACAACATATTAACAAGTTAAATAAAATGAAAAAAGCTGAGTGTTTAATATCCCTTACGCAGTAACCTTATTCACTAGTGCTTGCCTGCGTATTACAAAGAACGCAGACGGAGACACATGCTATTCCATTATATATACTAGTGAAAGAATTATTAAAATCGGACGAGGAGTTACGGAGATCACCGCCAAGATACCAACTTACACATCATCTCTCTCTTTATTGTTAGTAGACTGTATACTATACTATGTATAGAGGAACAGAAAGCGCCTTAATAAAGAATTATCTTATCTTATCCTATTCTAGTTATCATATGCTTCATTTGCCTAAATGGTGTAAGGACTTAATCTGGTATTAACGCAAAATACGGAACCCTTTCATGTTCAGTGTGTTCAATATGCGTTAAGTACTCGCTGTTTTTTAACGTCTAGCGAAAAGCATGAAGTCAGAACACAGATTGGATTTCTTTTCTTTGTGATCGCTGTATTCAGGGGCGGGCTCGGATGTTTTTTGATGGACGGTAATAACCTTGACGGTGTGTCAATGGCTTTATGCTTTCATGGATTTTCGTTGGTTTTATGCGATACTATCCGTTCGCTCTTGATTATTACGTGAATATTGTACAGAAGCTCTACATTGTACACTATTTAAGTGGTGTTTACTTATGAAATAAGTAGGAACAAAAAAAAGTCAATAAAAAAGACAAACATTTAAAGAATTTCCCAACCTAATATATATTCTCACTTGCACACTTAGCTAATAACTTATAATTCGGGAACGGACATTTGGTGGCAGGCTTGAACATAGAGAGCAGTGGAGTCGCTGTCTACGTTTCATCATTTAATTAATAATTATTGAATTAATGATTTCATACTCATTCTGCGTAGTATACGAATGAGGTACATGAACCTAAATGACTTAGGTTTTTTTATCCCATAATTCCCCAGATGCTGATGATGCTAAATGTGCGTAATTTTAAATGTCGTGAATATTTGGTTTGGCTATCTTTTAATATGATTGCAATTGTAATGTATCTACCCATCCATTTTCTTTGATTGACTGATGGAGAATGCTTTAAGCTGGATCCACATTTGTATCATTTTACATATCAATAGAAAGGTCGCAGGTTCGAATCCTGTCGGGGGCTACAGACGAAGATGGTTTATTTTTCCATTATATTCTGTCTCTGTATCATATCGTTTATAAAATGATCGGGGTAACTTCCTCGTTAAAAATAACACGAACACAAAAATATTTAATTAAATAATTTGTTTCGTGAAAAGGGTATAATGTACACCAGCGCCATCTCTCTCGCTAAGTCCGAAACTACCTGATGTGGTTCGATTAGAATGGAGCGAGCGCATAGCTCGCCCATTAGAGTGGTGCCAAGACTGTGAAACAAGTCTATAATTCGATACAGAGAGGGCGCTAGTCTTAGCGGGAATATAGTGGAAAAATATACAACTTGCGTCACTGTCCTCGTAGCTCAGTTGGTAGAGCAGTCTAGCGTTAATAGAAAGGTCGCAGGTTCGAATCCTGTCGGGGGCTACAGACGAAGATGGTTTATTTTTTCATTACATTCTGTCTCTGTATCATATCGTTTATGTCACATACTAATTATATTTTAAAATGTCTGAGACTCACGGGCGATTTCTAAATTAAATAATTGACCATATAGGTAATACCAAAATACATTCAATAATATAATCTACTCATTCGATTATATCAAAAATCCTGCAACAACATCTCCGTCATTTTCTGTTCTCAAGTTGCCATCAAACGTCCGATCCGTACTTATTAATTTTACAAGTACTTATAATCTTATAAATAGAATTCTTATCACTTGCAAAGTAAAAATGGTACATTATCAACAAGGATATGATATTCGGATCGATATTTACCTACTTGGCAAAATCCTGGAAATGGTTGGGAAAGTATGGAGTCGGCTTCTTTTTTATTTATTTTTTTGCTCCGGGATCGCACGAAATGACATAATATGGTACAAATCTACCTACATGTTTAGTTTATAGCTATTTTTGACTATTTTTGTAAGGAAATATGTTGTTATATAGATCTAACAAGAACAGTGTATGTAGTGTAGCCGCAGCGTGAATTGGCAAAGTAATGTAAGCATTTCTCTATACATATCTTACATAACTGGTAAGTCATATATTATAGTAGATTCAAGGGTTCTGTAATAAAGGAGAATAATAAAACAATATTTGAATTTAATATTTCCCCATAGTAAATTACATTAAATACATAATAAATAAGCGTATGTTCATATATGAGTTTAGATTGCCTTGTTACATCGTAAAGAAATCCCGGGAAATTTATATTACGAAAATGAAGTCGAGTCCGTCTCCATACCGTTCACGCCGCCAAAGTTCAGGTAAATATCGATCCGAATATCCGATCCCTGATTATCAAGCTATTGTTAAAATGTTTGTACATTATTTAAGTATGTATTATCTGAAAAAAAATCTGAAAAAATATTGTGAAATTAACAATAAAGGTATACATACCTAGGTATACCTACATTTAATGACCAGTTACGATATCCCAAGGTCTATTACATGGATTGTAACACAAATAGTCATTATGAAGTATTAATGCGGCATCATCAATAACAATGATAAGTAGAAACCTTTCTCCTCCTCCGAAAAACGATAATATTTCGATGGGATTTTCAAAGTCTAGTAATCGGGCCAAGGGGGGCATTCTAAAGCCGTTTTCAATTTTTTTTACAGTGACTAAATTTCGATTTATGATGGAAAATGTTGAAAAAAATCCCCTCCCCCCCTTATTTCCGACGTTTACCGGGCGAAACTTTTAAAATTATTACATAAGATTGACATATAAAAAATATTACCCTCTAGGTCACCAAATTTGGCATGTACAGTATTTTTTGAACTATCTAAACGTGTTCAACTTAAATACTCGTATTAATAAACCTAAAAACTGTAACTGCGGAAACTTTGAATCCCTGTGAGTAAAATTTCATTGCAAATGCAAATAGTCATACAAAACGCTATGAAAAGGTTTCGTATGTGTTCCAGAATTAGTCTGGTATAGTAGAACACTAAACATTTTTGGTATTCATGTTAATTAGGGTTCCGTACCAACAAGGTAAAAAAGGAACCGTCTGTCAGTTACAACTTTAAATATTTCCAGAAGTACTTGTGCTATCAATTTGGAATTTGGAATAGTTGTAAACGAGCCTAACGCACGTGTATGGAAAAGAAATAAAATAACATAGCAGAAGCACAATATTAAAACCGGTTAACGTGATACAAAAATATCGGGGAAAAACCAACATACATACCAAGTAAACCAATTGTACGTAAGAACGTACTGCAAGTTAGTATCAAAATGCACCGTCAATGGCGCTGACGTTTGACGACCACTTCTCATCACGATGACGATTGACGACAACTTCTGCTATGCGTTGTTAAGATTTTCCAAAATTAATAGGCGGGTAAAGACGGGGTTATGTTTTGTGGAAGTTTGTACGGAACCCACGGTGCGCGAGTCTGACTCGCACTTGACCGGTTGTTTTTTTTTTTAAATCACGTCGATGTAAATGTGTGAACTTCCAAAATGCCCACTCTGTAATATAAACGGGTTAACCCAATGGCGTAGTCAGGGTTTTCATAGATGGATAGATTTATATATTGGTACTGATCATACACTGTCAACATTTGTTAAGAATTACAATTATGCTCTAAATGAATTATAATAAAGTCAATAGGTATATAAATTTACAATTATCGAGTCAGGAATGATTATTGATTAACCAGTGCAATTAAAAATTACAATAAATTGCAGTTAAGAACAAATATAATAAATATAATTTTTTTTTTGGTATTTTCATTCATCAAAGCACTCGTTTACTGTGTAATAAGCCTTCATCGAGCAATACATTTTAAGCTTGTTTATAAATTGACGTTCCGTGTCCACGTTTCTAATTGCCTCGGGCTCGGGAGTCTTGTTAAAAACTTTAGCGCCTATTATCTTGAGTGACTTGCCAGTTTTCTGTAGTCTATGCGCAGGGACGGCTAGACCAGGTTTCCTCCTTGCGGAGTTACTCCTTGCTATGGGGAACTCCTCTGGGTTCCTACTTACGTATTTACCGACCTCGAAAATAAAGAGTGAAGGCACTGTCAAGACTCTGAGGCGAATGAAGAGCTGTCTGGCCGGCTCACCCGGAGGGACTCCACTTATTAGGCGAATAACTTTTTTTTGCAGCAATAACGGTCTAGTCTAGCCGCTAGGCCCCATAAATCTCTTCCACTGATTAGGTGCGTGTGGAAGTAGGCATAGTATGCTGTGTTAGCGTCCACTTTAGACAAGATATAGCATAGCAGGCGGAGTTTAGTTTTGTGCATGCCCTATGTCAATGTGCTCTCCCATTGCAAACCTTTATCGAACGTGAAACCTACATAACGAGCATGGTTCGGTTCGATTCGATCATCATTGACATTCACATGTGTCGACTGCACTACACAGCTGAGTGAAACATATGTATCGGGTTCGTTTTTCCTATATTCAATTGCATGCCATTGACGTCAAAGCAGTGCTGTAATTTAAGGGTAACATCCCTAATATTACCCTACAGTAGGAACCCAAAGAAGGCAGTACGTTATTTCTAATAATCATGGCAGTTATCTAAAATAATCCAAGTACTCTATCAATGCTAACGAGTCGAAAAGGCCAGA
The DNA here is from genome assembly GCA_947578815.1 of Epinotia ramella. Classification (NCBI taxonomy): domain Eukaryota; kingdom Metazoa; phylum Arthropoda; class Insecta; order Lepidoptera; family Tortricidae; genus Epinotia; species Epinotia ramella. The sequence continues at coordinate 11,963,545 of OX388202.1, read as the reverse complement.
TGCCTTCTTCTGCTCGTAATTGGTAACGCCCTAGGGTTTTCCTGGACGTCTAGCACAACTTGCTGCTCTGTCGCTTCCCGCGCGCCTGAGCGTCTCTTATCTCACTCGTACCGTGCAAATTAGAAAGAGGAGGGTAGACCTTTCTCAACTCGCGTCGCGGCGCGGCGTCAGTTGTGCTAGCCCCGCTGTGTTGTCATGAATCATGATCATCACTTACCCTTAGCCTCAGGTCAGCGACGGTCCACACCCGACTGGCAAAGTCGTTAGAAGCGCCCACGAGGTAGGCGCCTGTGGAGTCGAAGTCCACTGACATGACGCCAGCGTTGGAGCCGACTAGCGTCCCCTTGTTCTCCACGGTGCCCACTGCCAATACAATATAATAATTTATTGTCAAGATGTGAAATTCAGGCACTGTGTTCATATTTCGGAGCTAACCGTAGTACTGTAATGTGTAGGATTCCCACCGAACGGGCCGGTTCAGGCCGCATCGCAACAGATGCACGAGCACCCGGGTGTCTCCATCTCCATCTCTCTCTCTCCATCATCAGATCAGCTCGATAGTACCGTATTATTGAATTGTCATCCAAACTATACTTACGAGTATACCCAACATTTCAGCTCAATCGGTCACCGGGAAGTAGGTCAAATTTAACTTGCCAGATTTGATTACAGACAGACAGGTAGACAGACAACAAGACAGGTGAAACTAAATAAAAGCTTGTAAAAAAGGCTTACGTTCTTCGCACCTTTATACCAACCGTCAAGTAGTAGTCTTGGGAAATAATAACTGGCAACACTAAAATCTGCTCACTTTTTTATTTGTTTTTCCTAGATACATCCAATGAACTAAACAAAAACATTTTTTTCTACCAAAAATAAAAATAAAACATGCATTTAAGGGTTAAAACTTAAAAGAGTGCAGTAGGCAATAGCAAATTAAACGTCTGTATTAAAGCTTCAAATTCCTTTGGCAACTTCTCAAAAGCGCCCATGCGCGTTCCTGCCTGGCCCGGTCGGTGAGAAACGTACAATAGAGGCTAAACTCGGCTCTCACACACCTCCGAGTGTTGATACACCCGGTCGCGCTAGGAGCGAAAGAGCGTGTAGTTATGAGGTGAGCGCGTGCGTGCTGGATGCCATAATTGAAATTTTCTAGTTATCAAAAATCGGTATTGTTCGAAATAACAACGGTTGATCGCAAACTGATATCTTTCGATACCAATTTCGAAAAAAACGACGACCGCTTTAGCTGCTAGCTTAGTTGGTAGTGACCCTGTCTACGAAGCAAGAAGTCTTGGGTTCGAATCCCGGTAAGGGCATTTATTTGTGTGATGAGCACGAATATTTGTTCCTGAGTCATACTTTTTCTATGTATATATTTAAGTATTTATTTATCTATATAAGTATGTTTCTCGTCGTCTAGTACCCATAGTACAAGCTTTGCTTAGTTTGGGACTAGGTCGATTTGTGTAAGATTGTCCGCAAATATTTATTTATTATTTATTTTATTATAAATATAGTAAAATTGATCCGATAATAAAATTATTTCGATATTGCCGGACTAATTACGACTGCAAAGCAATATTAACTACATCTTTACTCATGCAACCAAACGTGTTCTACGATCATAGTAATTAATTCGCTTACTATCTTTTTTGCCATCAGTACTTAATCCATTATTCTTAACGCTCGATGCAATACCATACATAGTGTAAACTTTGCCGACCACTTCAACTTTTTTTTGTACGGACGATATAACCACAGCACGGCTATCACAATAAGGCGCGCGAGCTCTCTCGATTTTTCTCGCACTACACCTCTCTTTCTAAGTTTTCTAATGAGACGGATCGTGCGAGAAAAGCTCGCGCGCCGTCTTGATAGCCGTGCAGTACCGACATGGAGCTCAAATGCTTCTAGCAAATACCTCTTAACGTTATAAGAAAATAATTTCATATCAAATTATGTACAGTCAGTGCAAAAATAAGTATCGATAACATATCCTCTCATAAATAAGTACCAAAACCTTAATCCACCGACATAAGAGTTCTGGGATATATTTCTGAGCAAGTTGTATGCACCCATATTTGTACACTTGACTGTACTTCAACGCACTTACTTTTTGACACATCCCATAATTTTACTTTTCTGTCCGCGCCTCCCGTTGCCACTGTCCTTTCCGTCGGGCTCCATTTCACTGCATTCACGTCTCCTTCGTGAGCGTCCTGAAAAAATACAGCAATACGTCACCAATTTCAATGTTTAAAATAAACACGTTTGCTTGCTTATATGCTTTCTTGTGAGTCGCAGGATAAAATTCCAAATTAGCATAAAATATCTAAATGACGAGAATGGAGTTCTATGAACGCCTCGCCAATGATGCATACCTACGAGTACCTATCATGCATCAAACATTACGTATCATTATTAATACGTACAGTGTACAATTAATAGAGAAAGGATAGAATAGAGGGACTGACTCACACATACACACATGTGTGACAAAGATGTAAGTATAGACAATGCAGTAATGTATTAATTCCATGTATGTCTTCTAATCCGTCTCAATTTTGTCAGGTTAATTTACCTCTATCCCTTTTAGGCATTCGCTAGGACTCCATCTATTACATCCTCCATCTACGGTACAATTTAAGTCAGAATATTGTGGCATTTACGTGAGTCAGTAGGAAAGCTTTGAGACATTCAATATTCATAAAAAAAACGCATTCAACCTTTTTCTAGAGACAAATAATTTGAATATCCATCAGAAATCCATTTGAAATATACTTATCTCGTCAACTGATGGATATAAAAAAATCAAGGTAGACCCAAAGTGACTTATAGTTATAAACAAATAGAAAAGAGGTCCTTAAGATTTCATCACCAGCTATTAATAAGATTTTACACAACCGAGTTGGAGTAAGAAAATTGTGTTCACGATGGGTGCCTCACTCACTGACTGCAGAACAAAAAGAAGCTCGTGTGACGTGGTGCAAAGATATGCTTGTAAAATTTGATAAGGGAGAAGGGCGGGCCATATGTGTCATCAGAACTGGAGAAGACAGTTGGATTTACCAATAGGATCCATAATCGATCCTTTTATTGGTATGTTAAAACATAATCAATTTCCTGTACCTGACCCCACTGTTACCTGACAAAAGGTGAGTTTACAACTTACGAATCTCAAAGCTACTTTGGTAGGCAACGTCGTTGCATAAAACGGTATTGAGTCCATGATCTTATCTTCTGCCGAACTACCAGCCGAGCCGACGCTACCTCTACTGCCACCTTCTCTGGCAGCTTCTTCCAGCTCCCTTCTTACTCTGTCACTCTTTTTTCTGGAAAAAAACAATGGCTATATTTAATGTCTAACGTAGAAAATAAGATTTCCGAGGTTATTCGTCAATAATCCAGAGCATCATGCTTTGACCTTAAAATAAAGCAATGTAAATGATGGTAACACACCACTGAGTACTCAGTGGTTTAGATTATGAAAAAAAGAAAGTAGAACTGAGGTGAAGTATTGATGAAAAAGGATCATTAATATAACCGTTGCAAACACGTGCTATGACAATAACCGGCAGAAAACAAAGATATATAACAGTTCAAACGCCAACACAGTTAACTGACCATCATGTACCTATTTACGAGTATATAGAACATTATTACAATTCACATAAAGTGCATGGCTGGTCAGTTAGCTGTGTTGTTGTTACTACACTGTTTCCACAGATCAGCCTTACCTAAATTAAAACAAACCCGCATTCTGTATACCACTGTTTTATGGAGCGGGTCTAGTGACATTTATAAGGAAACTATTCGATATGAACATGTGGTTTTACAATTACGTATGTGAAATCAATTGAACAATTTAAATATCTATATCGCCTTGGCGTGTGTGGGTGGTTATGGTGGTTATTACTGAGATTTAATGTTAAACGAGGCACTGAGGATGATGATTATAGTTTTCAGGACAGAAAATTATTACTGTATTACCGATTTTTGTGAATTACTTTCCTCGGAATACAATAGCTACCAGTCTAATATATTGTGCTAATTCAGAAACCATAATGAGAATGATATGTGTGAGAGTTCGATACCATGATAATCATTATACATTTTAACAATTTAAGTCAAAATTGTGTTCATATTTCATACTAGCTTCTGACCGCGAGGAACTCGTTTATATCGTAGCTCCATACAAATTGTCACCGCTTAGAGGATGATTTTCGGGATAAAACTATCCTATGTCCTTCCACTCAAACTATCTTTATAAGTACAAAAGTTCAAGAGGTAGCAGACAGACAGACAGACGCACTTTCGCATTTATAATATTAGTATGGATTATACGTATGTACATATTGCACGTAACAAATACCATACAAATGAGGCGAAACCTGTGACTCCTAATATTGTCTTGATTGGGGAGGATATGAATAGAGATAATATACTTATGTACTTGCATTCACCTAGCATTTTATCGTATCGTGTTGAGATGAGAGTCGGGTAATATTAAATAGTTACTTAATCATTATATCTTGTTTTTTTTTAACAAGTACTGGTGAAGAGTGCCCAAAATAAATCAGTCAATCTTTTGTACGTGTTACAGATTAACCCCCTCATTCATAAAACTTAAAATGCCTCTGCTAAATAAAATGTGCCTTTTGACGCCATTTTAGTTAAAATAGGCTTGCAGAACGTTTATGAATACGGCCGTTAATGATTTAACTTGACATCACGATTATGAGGATAATGAAGACTCATTTCAATCTGTTGGAGTATGATGAATAAAACACGTCTTTTCGTACTTATTATTACGTACAAACCCAATGTCATGCCAAAATACAATTTCAAAATTCATGCTGTATAAAATTTGTGATGAACAAAATATACCAGCCAATCATGCAAAAGTAAATACAACCCATTCGTGTACCTACATCTAATGTTAGGTATAGTATATCTCGTCCTAACAATATAAAAAAATAAACAATAATTGGTTTTTAATTAGTAAAATCATTTATGATAGCTCCCCTACAAAATCTTAATAAGTGTGACAGATATATCATTCGTTGTCCTTGTCATAGTTACACTTTTTTAAGGGGGCCTCGTTGCGAAAATATGTGCTATTTGGTGATGTTGAGTTAAAATTAAAAATGTTTCATTTTTAACATTTGGTTCATTTTCAACATCAGGTTACAAAACGAAAATTTATCAACTCTTACATCAGTAACGATGGATATTTCTCGCCAAATTGCCCAGCTACTATCAATGTCACAAAACAGGCATGTGAGCTTTTAACATTACAAGTGAAAATTGTTTTAAATCGTGTCACCTATTTACAAAAAGGGATTGAGTGTAAATTCGATGTAGCTCGACTTGTTGCCCATGTCCATGACCTCTGAGGGATAACAAACAGGCGGGTCTATACATTTTCTAGTAACGGTTTTTTTCATGAAATACAATGAGAAGAGTACAAGTATATGAACATACATACAAACGCCAACACTGTTAACTGACCATCCTGTATTTATATACCTAGAACCTTATTACAATGCACATAAAGTGCACGGATGGTCAGTTAGCTGTGTTGTCTATAGTATTATCGACAACACTGCTAACTGACCATCCATGCACTTTAATTCATTGTAATAAGGTTCTTTATAAATACAGAATGGTCAGTAACTGTGTTGCCGCAGGGGCGGCTTTACCTTTAGTGCAGGGGGTGCGTTGCACCCGGGCGCACGGTCCTAGGGGGCGCCGAGTGCCACAAACAGGGCGCCACTCGCCTCGACTCGGGCGCTAGCGCGCGCTAGGGGGGCTGCTAGAGGGCGCTACGGTAATGATTGCACCCGGGCGCGACATGGGCTAAAGACGCCTCTGTGTGTTGGCGTTTGTACTTACTCTTTTAATTGTATTTCTCTTGAAATTTAATGACAACGGGTCACACACGTCTTTAATGCCGAAAATCGCTATAGATATGTTACGAACCGATTCGCGGTTCTTAGTCATGAGCACACGCGTTGCCGGCGCGTTTTGCACACAACGCAACGTGTGTGCTCATAAGATAACTAAGAACCGCGAATCGGTTCGAACCATGTCGAGCGATTTTCGACCCTATAAAGGCTCTCTAGGGAGTTTTCTATATAAGATTGTATTTCTCTTGTTTACTTACTGACAACTTTTGTGCTAGCCTGGCGTGGGCGTCCCACTTACCTCTCAATTTCCATGACTCCCTTATTTTTGATTCTACTAACACGTACAACTTACCAAATTATAAAGAGGAAAATTCAGTAAGATTCTAGCTTTGTAAGTTTATATGTAGAAGGTAAACTCCGGAACCACTGTGACGTGTGGTTAAAGTAAATATTTAAACATTATTACATCACAGACTTTCCATTATGCAATAAGTCCTCCAAACTAACGCTTGACCGCTAACGCTCCATTCTTATGCTTATTGGGAGGGTCGCTTGGTGGAGTGTCGCTCAACGACTCAAAATACATTTACAGAAGGAAGGTAAGCGCTTTGTTATTTTACATGATTAACTTTAAAAAACACATTGATGGATTTAGGAAATGCGGTAATTTTCATGAATGTACTGAAAACATTTTTTTGACAGACCATGAAACAACATGACAATATTGGATTAATAATTTTGAGACAAAACAGTGAAAAAATAAATAAGTCATAACGGTACACACACGTATAACCAATTAGATGTACATACATTGAAAATGAGTCAGTTTCAGAGTGCAGTCAAGACATAAATGGGCCACTTCATGAAGAGGTATAATGTTCAATACTGAACGCCACAATGCCTTCAACCCACCACAACTGCATTCACATTATGCCAAACTCACCCGAAACTAACTCTACCAAACGTGTTGATGAGAAACGCGGTAGGGCTTGACCTGTTGAAAAAATTAAACAAAAAAAGCAAAAACAAAATCATGAATAAAGTGCAAGCTCTATAAGCCGCATGGCACACACACGACCCCCTCTAACCACAAGACGAGAATACAGAGCACATAATACTAATGTCAATGTGCATACTGCAGTTATATAAGTTTATACTGCGTGCTTTAGCACAAATGACATGGAGCTGGGACACTTCATTCAGTTACGTTTTAGAATCACAAGCTAAATAAAACATCACAAGCATACATTCTACGGTGCAGTGCACAAATATCTTAATAGCAGCAACATATAATTATACAATTCGCTTGTTCTAACTATTCACAGGCGCTTGAACTATCGACCAAATGCCCCACACTAAAGACTACCACTACTGATTTGATTTGGCGCACATTGCATTTGTTTGTGAACAACTGCAAAATAAAATCATGCTAAACTATCGTTTCAAGTAGTCCAAAGTAATTAAACATCTTACTTGAGAAAGTGCTCGTTCTCCTCGTTCATTTTATCGGCATCTTTGGATTTGTATTTTATAAGCCTTTCAACTAGCGTCCGATTTTCATCCTGGAAGTAATGGTGACAGTCACTATAAAACACAGTTGTTAACTAACTACTAAATTGAAGGTATAGTAATAACATCCACATAAAATAAGTACCCGATTAATTAACACTTTCTTCATAACTGATGAAAAAATTGCTTTTAAATTATGAAAGTCCAAAAAATCGTTAGGCCTGAGTACATTGATAAAGGAAATGGTATAAACACCTAACAAGATAAAAAATGGTCTCAGAGGCTCTAGTATAAGGTTTACCGAAACAAAACTTTACGACCGCGTTCACGTTTAGCTGTCAAATCCCATACAAATTGAGGGTAAAACGCAAACGCGATCGTAAAGTTTTGTTTCGGTAAAACTTATACTAGAGCCTCAGCTCAGTCTTTGTGCAATTGTATTTAATTCCGCCACGCCAGTATCAAAGGATTTTCAATACACCTCTGCAACACTTCTCTATTCACCTTTCGGCCGTAAATAGGGAACGTTTCTCTTTCAACCTTATATATAAACAATGGTTTGGTCATGGCCATAACATAACCTACCACTATAGAATGTATTAACTGTACCGTTTACTCTACTAATGTACCACAGGCCTAATGGAGACGAGTCACGGTTTCAGTAGGTTTCCGGCGACTTAAATAGGAAACACGACACGAACCCTCGGCGCACTCGGCTTCAGCTTTCTGGCTAGACTGAGCAGGCACTGTAGCTCTTGGTTTAGGCGTGAACTGTTTACGCACCGCGCACAAGGGCAATCACATAAACTCGAGAAATATAGGGTGTTTATTTATACGGCTGCATACAATACGTGTGAAAATATATATGGAATGTAGGACGATGCCGAATAAAGGCTAATGTTTACCTCTCTAATTATGTGAAAGTCAAATAATTTTCTATAAAACAAAGTTTTAACCGACTTCAATTCAGTACTCCACCTAGCCACATAACCATTTCAATTTTCCAAGTGTAAATACACAAGTTATAATAGAAAATACCGAAATCACTACACACGTGCCTATTCAAATTGAGGAGTTCCCTAAATTCCTCATGGATCCCATCAACTAACCGGCTTTTTGGAAAATAATGGGACCAATCTGGCAGCAAGTTTTAAATAACAGCAAAGTTTTAATACTTCGAATCATAAATGACGGAGTTCTGGGGTAACAAACATTAAAATACAAAAAAAAAGTACAACTGAATTGAGAACCTCGTCATTTTTTTTGAAGTCCGTTAAAATAATACAAACGGATGGAACTCCTTTTTCTAAAAGTCAGTTTTAAATTATCAGGTTTATCATGTCACGAGTTTTTTTTACTTCACATGATTTTATCTACTGGGTGGAAATGCAACTTAAACTTTGCATTGCAACTGTTATTGTTTTTTTCATCACACTTGCTCGAAAAGGGCTTCATAATGCGCAGACATACAGAGCTGTAACAGCCTGTGTTACGCCCACGGTCGTAATGGTTTTTTTCTTAAATTGTATCTGTCACTCATGCGGCAGTTACAAAGCAAAGAGGTTTTATATGAAATACGATGTCTCAAAACGTATTTATAAATAATTTTAAACTTAAAAAACTACTTAAACATGTTTAACTGAATTATTTACAGATTTAATATGTAGTTATTTAGTGTCTATGTAAAATGTTTTTAAGTGTTTTCAAATCGTGGCTGTATACCGAAGGGTCTTTGCCATACGCGCCTCACGTCAAATTCAACAAAATGGACGACTGACATGATGCAGTGTTTATTACGATTTGTATTCATTTCATCTAAAATGTATTTGTTTCCTCCGAAATGTGATGAATAACACGGGCGTAAGAATATTGCAAACTCGAGTCATCAAAAGCCCTCCGCCTTTGGCGTCGGGCTTCTGATAGACTCTTGTTCGCAATATTCCACTTCCGCCCCTCGTTAAACAATGTACTATTATAGACTACACGGGTCACGGACACATTCATTTCATCCACACTGAAAATTGATGGAACCAAAATATGAATCACCCTAGATATTTAAAGAAAAAACATTGGCATCATGCCAACTTTGAAATGATGCTATAAAATATTCAAGTTTCAGAAAAATAAAACGTAATGTTAGTGGAATGACTATGTCAAAAATACTATATTTTATGTAAACAGAAACAGAAATGGAACTTACGTAGATGACCATTCGACTCAATTTTGCGTGAACAAAATTAAAATAGGAATCAAATCTGTTGTTGTACCGATGTTTTGTTTCGGTGTAATTTAATCATCATAAAAAAGTTGCATTTTTTTGGTCCAGCATATACAACATATTATGTTCAAAAAGAATAACGAAAGATTAGTCGAAAACTTTTCTTGCATATCATTTTTTTTTAAATAGTATATAGGGTAAATCGCCAGTAACTGGTCCCGGTTTAAGAACTGGCCACCTCATACTAAAAATTAACTCTATTCACTTATAATATAATTATTTTTTAGTACAAGGTGTTAATTACTGGCCCTTCAATAACTGGCCAGTGGCCACGTTATACTAAATTGAATTCTGTTTGTGGGGGACCAGAGTGACCAGTTATAGAAGGGTGGCCAGTTACTGGCGATTTACCCTAGTAACAAAATTTCTTCTAATTTCTTCTGGTTGCCATATTGGCACATCGGGCCAATATGTATTTTTACAAGCTTTTATTTAACTTGCGCTGTTAGTATGTATGTATGTATGGGATAAATCTTGAGAGTTAAATTTGACCCACTTCCCGGTGACCGATTGAGCTGAAATTTTAGGTATAAGTATAGTTTGGATGACAATTCAATATTATGGTACCATCGAGCTGATCTGATGATGGAGACGGATGGTGGTCATGGGAATTCAGTACTTAACAGACGTAACCCGTGAGTTTGGGCTCGTTAGAATCGTCTCAATGAGTAATTGATGATGGTATACCAAAAAATTAATTTTTGGCAGAAGCTTATTACCATTGTATTTTTTTAAAGCAATAAACAATTATTATAATTACCTGTGCTTTCCTTAATTTTTCTTCAATAGCTGCAAACGCGATTTGTAAAGCTTGGTGTTCGTCTCTCAAAACTGTATTCAGTCCTTCTAGTTCAGTCATGTTGTTCTCATACAGCTGAATCTCAGCACGGAGAGAAGCTATCAATGCAGCGTTCTCTGAAATACTAGAGAGAATAATGGTGTTATTCATTATTTTATTATAAGATTTATAAGGCGTTACACTTGAATAAAGGTTATTCTTTATAGGGAACAAAATTTCGTCCGTCAAGTAACGTTTTCATTTTGTTATCCGGTGCGTAAATCCCAATTTAACGATTGGCAGAAGGGCAAGTGCTTACTCTGGGACGCTACGTGCGTCAGCACTTTCGCCGCTTCGCACCTCTGCCGAACGGTGCGGGCAGCTGGAGCCGCGGCAGAATTTGCTGCGGTTAGAAAAAGGGACAAATATTCGGCCCTAGAGAGTAATTATTATTTTGTTCCTCTAGCTTTTGAGACGACGGGGTGCGGGGGGTCGGAGGCGATGTCCTTCATCAGGGAAGTGGGGAGAAGAATTAAGGAAAGGGGGTCCGATGCTCGCGCGGCTTGCTTCCGGGCGCAAAGGTTATCCATCGCCATCCAACGTGGTAACGCTGCAAGTGTGATGGGCACCTTTGCGCCCGGAGCAACTCGCGGGGGCCTATTTGACTAAGCTTAGGCTGTACTTAAGTTTGTTAATTCGTATTCGTATTTTTATTATTATTATAAGTATGCAATTGATAATTTTAAATTATGTTGTATTTGACAATTTATGAGAAATAAATAAAATATAAATAAAAAAAGAAATAGATTTAACGATTGATTTTATTATATTTGTTTAATTGTAGTTTTTACGGGTACCTAATCCTACTAATAATAGCAGCCGAAATAACACCACTACTTGCTCTGTAAGTATGTGGTGTTGTGCTCCTGGTGATTAGCAATATCGCCAGAGCTCTCAACGGGATGTATTGTGTGAAACCTGCATTTGACTCCAGCTCTCAACACTTCGAATCCTCAAATCAACACTTCGAATACTCAAATCAACACTTCGAATACTCAAATCAACACTTCGAATACTCAAATCAACACTTCGAATCCACTTATCAATATAGGGTCGGCAATGAGCATGTGACTACTCCGGAGTTGGAAGCATACTTTTTAGGGTTCCGTAACACTCATGCACAAAAGAAGTATCTACCCCTAGGTGCACACACATCGTGCACCCAGAAGAGGTACAACATATCACTGGAATACATACCATGGAGATATCCAGGGATGCCGCAGATGCGGTTTTTTAGACATACGCGGATGCGGATTTTGTATCGAATGATTATTTACAATCGTTGAAAACCTAACGCATCACTGAAAGCGAGTACGGCGAACCGTCAGGTTACAGAAACGAAATGAAGATTGTTATTGGCAAATGAGTAATGACGAAAATACTGATCACGCGCGCGGCACGCACCGCGTTGGTCCCTTTTTTGTCGCGAAATGTACTACATTACATCCGCATCCGCAAAAACTCCGCATCAATTTTTGCGGTTGCGGAGGCAGATGCGGATGTTTAAAATGATGCGGAACATCCGCGGTTGCGGATGCGGATGCGAATGTCTGCAACATCCCTGAGATATACCATAGAATCTGGAATTTCCTAGAGGCAACGGGGCTTAACGGTGAAATCTAAACAAAGGGCCGCCACAATAGATCACTTGCTGGTCGAAGCGGCATATAAAGGCCCACAATACCACACAATAATAATAATAGGGTTCCGTAGTCAACAAGGAAGCCTTATAGTTTCGCTATGTCCGTCTTCGGCTTTACCTCAGTGACCCTTACTACCAGAAAGCTGTAATTTGGCATGACGAGAAAAAAACTAAGAAAAAAAAAATATTACTCGTTCAACCCATGGTGTGCTTGTTTAAAAATGTGTTACTACAAACCATTTTTCAACTCAGTGATCCGTTAGCGTGATATTGGGCTTTAAAGCTCTAATTTTTGTTCGAGTCAAGTTTCCCCCCACCCTGCCGGCTAAATGGATACTACTGGGAATGTGAAAAAAACCGTGGCAGTGGGTAGTACATATAATGAATTTAAAAGGAAAACTATCACGGCTAAGTATGCATAACTAGTCACCGAGTAATAGTCGAACAACGAATGTACTTTTGGAAAGGCCAACTTTCGTACAAATGCGGGTCATGCATCGGCACCATTTAGTTGGAGCGCGAGTGTTGATGTAACAATGACAGACATGCAACTACGGAACCCTACACTGCGCGTTGCCCGACACGCACTTGGCCGGTTTTTATTTTAATAAGCTAAGATTTACTGCTGATTCGTGAAAATGAGACGTCCCTATTCCCTATTAATTTGTCCGACTAAGAGCTGTTACACGCGGCGACTTTTTGCTGTACTAACTATGCCTCGCGACATTAGCAAGCAATTCCCAGTCCCGGGTGAGGTATGTATGTATGGAGGTTTACTTAAAAAAGCGCGGAAATTTAAATTTAAGAAAAAAACCAGTTACATCCTTCCAAACACGCGGGCAATTTCCTATAAAAATACCGACCTGTATATTCGTGACGCCCTTGGTGTCTTTCGCAGTCTATGTTCAGGCCAAGCATCGCTACGTGTGCTACGCCGTAGCGCGTAGCAGCGTTCGCTCGTAGAAGCTTGACTCTTGTGCGAGTCATTGTAACCACATCAGCTCTCGAGCACGCAGCTCTTGCGACTTCACTCTGCGTGGCCGGCTTCAATCCAGAGCGGCATTTAGGTACGTGGGGTCTCTACTCCCCAACAGTCCGTCAAAAGCTACACTTCGTTTTTCAATTCATCCTCGATGGTCGGTTAATTGAACCATACAATAAATATAAGCATTTACGTGCAAAAGGTCTTCTGTCTAACAAAACCGATTTTTGACAGCTAAAAAACTCAAACTACGTTCGTATTGCTAGAGTGGTGGTACAATGCTGGTCCCGGTACGACAACTGTCATAGTCAACCGCGTTCTGGTGAATTGTATCTAAGAGGTGCGCGAGAGCCGAGTTTATCCGAAGCGGTAAGAGTGACAGGCCAGATTCCTGATTGAACTAAGATCAACGATACGCTTTTCTATCACCAGTGTACTCTAACGTGGAATTGTGAGAGATAAAATGGTAACGTGACTGTATGCACAACATATGCTGTGTGTGTCGTTTAACGACCAAGCTCCTTAAAATAAGATTACAAAAAAAAAAAAAAACTTGTTCTATATACAGCTAAACATTCCAGAAAGATAACTTACACAATGTCCTTTGCTTGCAGATGTTTCTCTAGGTCATGAACTTTAGCGTTTAGGTTTATTATCTGCTGAGAACTCTCTCCACGTCTCCGATGCAAAGATGTCAGTTCTTCTTGCTGCACTAGTATCTTCTGTTCTAACGACTGTACTCTCTCATTGCTGCCTCCTCCTGTAAGGTCAGGTAGTATAAGTTAAGTTACACACAAGTTTTTAAAAACGGAAACCGCTACACCTTGATTATGTTAGTGCCAGATCCAGTATTATATATACCTTCATCTGTTATTGGATAATGACACAGTCTATACGATGCATGATTTGTTTATGATATTGTTTATTTTTATGTTGGTACTGAGACTCAGGAAAGTTGATCAAAAAAAGTTACTCAGTTTTGTTTTAATTTAACAACATGTGATTTACCAATGCATGCCATTTGCGATTTACCACTCTATACATTATCTGACATACAGTCTATGTCATTATAAGCTACGGTAGCCTAGTCATGTTGAGGCATGCGGCTGTCAAGCGGTGGTCGTGGGTCGAATCCTGGCTTGTACCAATGAGTTTTCAGAACTTATGTACGGAATATTTACCGTTAGCTTTTTGGTGAAGGAAAACATTGTGAGGAAACCGGTCTAATCCCAATAAGGTCTAGTTTTCCCTCTGGGCTGGAAGGTCAGATGGCAGTTGCTTTCCTAAAACTAGTGCCTATGCCAAATCTTGAGATTAGGTGTCGAAGTGGACCCCGGGCTCCATTAGGGCACAACCGGGAATAACGCTAGGAGGATGATCACAGTCTGTCATTATGAGACAACACAAAAATCGACATAAAACGATGACATTATGTATGGACAAGGCCTTAGGAATGCATAATAACTGGGCACATTCAACATTTGGTAATGGATTCAAACAATTAACATAACACTACAGTCAACAGAATTGTATAAATTATATCCCCGTTTAGACATGGCTGATGTCATCAATTACTTAATATTTAAAAAATATATCAATGTAATGACATTGAACCATAATTAAGCAAGATGTTTCATTTAATAGTTAAATATAAAGATTTTTGCAAATAGAAATACTTCTACCTCAAATTGCATGAGGAAAAGAACTTCCAGCATAATGCAACTGATAAAAGTTGACAATAATTAATCTCAAAGTAAAATATCTAAAAATCAAAAATGTATAAATGTAAACACTGTGAAGTTAGAGACATGATGGTCAACTGGAGGCTGTATGCTGCTAAGACACAAAATAAAGTACTGTGATTACTAACCTGCACTAGATAAAGCACTATCTGCACTTGAAAACCGTATCCTCTCATTTACCAGCGTCAGCTGGAGATTTTCATTCTTAAGAGTGTTGACATTGTCAAATAGTCTGCTTTCTGGAACATAAGAAGTGAAAGAATTAGAAGATGATATACAATCTCAAACTCACATAGTATTGAGCTCTATCTATATTATTTGGACTAAACAAAGATGGTTTGCCGCATATAAATAATGAATTTATAAATTATCTAATGTCCATCTAAACTAAGCTTGCATCCTATATAGGTACCAGACAATAATATGAAATGCATGCTGAGTAAAATAAAAAATCCTGAACATATAGAAAACCATCTGTTACAATGGGCTTTACATCAATATTTGCCCTACACAAGATTTAAACCACAAATAATCTGTCAATTATGAGTAAGGACCATATTCTTGGCCAGCTTAACTCACTCAATTACATTTTCTATGAAAGTTTTCCGTTGTGACACGAAAATTAACCATACAATTCTATGGTTAATTTTTGGGTCACAATTGAACTTTCTCCACTTCTTCAGTTTGTATGGCTAACTACCAACTAACCAGGCTAACTACTGGCCAAGAATTTGGTTCTTACTGTAATATCTGTTTTATCATGTTATTAATTTAAAACTGAATTGAAATAAAATATACATAAGTACATATGTGAAAGGAGAACGAAATGTAATGTCATTAAGTTCATATCACGTTTTATTTAGACCATTATTATACAAACATTGTATCAATATAAAGTTATGAAGTTATCTATCAACGAAGATATAACAAAGAAATTATTCTAAAGGTTATGTTATGTTACTCACGGAATGTTATAACATCTTGAAAAGCTGCAGTTTGATATTTGTTTCTAGCTTGTAGCTGATTAATAATACCATTTCTCCACTCTCCTCCTTCCATTTTAAACAAGTTTTCACCGTACTAAGATATCAAAACAAACATTTGTCATTCATGATGTAGCATGTAACACAATTGAAATAAAAGTCTCACAAAAATATATCCAAACGCGTGAAAGTTTCAAATATTTATTCACAGCGAACTAGGTCGAATTGTTACGATTGGCAAATTATTTTAAGGATTCAAACGAGTCGTAAACATCCTTTTACAAAAAATCCTATGAGAACAATAATCACACAATAATCATCTTAGAATCAAGTGACAGTGACACTGACAGTAGTGACAGTTGAGTTGATAAAAATGTGTGACAGTATTAAGTCGGCTGTACACTCTTGCAGATTAGGTGAAGCAATAAGGCAATGTTTATATTCAGTACTCTTAATAATTACATTTTCATCCTCTAATTTTGACTAATAATTAAAAAAATATACAAATGATTTTTAACGAATAACTGATAATGATTGTTAAGGAAATGAGTAGGCAACGACATCTAGTTTCAGTTAAAAGAGTTAAAACATACATTTATAAATGACACACAGTCTAGTTACAAGTAGTTCGTAAATGTTCGGCTAGATGTCAATCTCTTGTTGTATGCATGTATAATAACGCGGATACAATAATTTTGTTCGTTTCTGATAAAAACAATCCCATAAAAAACATTCCATGTAAAAAAGAGGCCAAGTCTCGAAACTCGTCCACCGTAAAAAGTTGTGAGATATTTCGTAGAGCCAAGTCTCAGACATTCTTATTACCTAATCTTTATTTGCTTGCTAAATAAAATTCTGCAACTTGAATAAGTATCTCACAACTTTTTACGGTGGAATAGTTTCGAGACTTGGCCTCTTTTTTAGATGGAATGTTTTTTTATGGGATCTCAGTTCTTTTTGTAGGTTAATGTGTTATCGATACACACAAACTATGAATGCAGCCCCATTCTTGCCTTTTAATAATGTTTTGCCCCATTCACTGCAAATGTAACTTTGTAATCCTATATATTTGTATCGGATTGCAAAGTAATGTAGGCAGTTGGTGTATCTAGAAAACTGGACTGAAATTGCATTTTTTTTAGTTTTCCCTTGATTTTTACACTAAACACTAATACGGTATTTGACAAAAATTTAATCAGCAAATCAAGGTTGTCTGGAAGAGATCGCTTTTTAGCGATAAGACCGCCTGTTGTCTACCATTTTTTATGTTGAATTTACCTCTATTTTACTTTTACTATGTCTGGTGAGCAATAAAGAATATTCGTATCGTATTGTATCAGCTTCTTTATATGAAACGTCAAGAACGCTCCGTTAGCATGGAATTTGCAAAGATTACTTGCTTGTGACGTTACTAATCAAACAACGTCCTTATTGCTCGTTTGTATGAATTTAAAAATCTTAAAATAGCAACAATAACTAAATGAAAGATTGATACTTTCAGTATTTTCGTAATGTTTATCTGCTGCTAATGAAAAAACAATTAATTTTCAGTTGTCAAATACCCTATTGTATTGTAAATTTGAAGCTTCTATGTCTGCTAGAAGTGCCTTAGACTTTTGATTATGTCCCACTGCTGAGCAAAGCCCTCCCCACTCTTTTTCCAATCATCGCGGTCTTGAGCAATGTCTGGCCAGTGTTTTAAAAAGGAGTCCAAGTTGTCACGCCATCGCCGACGAGGTCTCCCGCTTCTCCATTTTGAATTTTGACATAGTTTGCGAATATATATTGTAATCTAATAAATAAATCTAAGTCTACTAGATTTTCTGCGACCTTGCTTTGGTCGTCCGCCGATAACGGCCCGTGGAGCGTCTCCTTAACAAAACTATATTAAGGAGACGCTACACGGGCCGATCTCGACGGATGGCCAAGCAAGGTCACAGAAAATGTAGTATGAAGTGACCTTGATTTGGCCGACCGCCGTGCTTCCGACACGTATCCACATGGGCCGAAACACGTGTCGGCCGGCATGCACTCCGGCCGATATCGGCCCGTGTAGCGTCGCCTTTACCGTTTGTCCCATCGAGTCTACGCATTGACATCGCAATGAGTTGACATGACACATTACACTTTTATTTATGAGTTGACGGTTGACGGCAAAGAGTAAAGTAAGGTTGACGGGTAAAATTCAAAACCGCTTTCGCCGTGAATTTTCAATAATGAAACGCGAACTAACGCTTTCAAGGACATTTAAGCCTGTGTGGCTGTATTTCTATATCCTACCTACTTTTATAGTGTGAACCGAGAACATTTTATTAGAATCAACAATAAATCGAGATCAATCTCATCCTCGAGGAAGCACCCTGCTTCTCTTTATAAATACGACACGTATTAGAGTAGTCCTAAGTATTTTACATTCAATGGGTTTTTCCCTGCCGTGACACAGTGCATTCGATTCGACGAGATGAGATTGTTTAGGTGAGGTGAATCAGTGAAATATCTAGTATTGTGTATAATGTAGGTATTACTAACACGTGACGGCGACTGTCAACTTCCAGATGTTGTGGTAAGTACAGTCAACAGCAGAAGTAGCTACGCAAAATAACACGCTCAAAATGATATAGACATTAGTTAGACAGTCGTTATCCTCTTGAAATTAGAATCGTGTGTAGGATTTTGAGCACTTGACCCGATTAGCTACTTTTGCTGCTGTCTGAACCTAGATAAGCCTCTACTAATAACTTAGAACTTTTTATCTCAAGGAAATTAATTTTAGGAATATACCTATAAACTTACAGAATACTGTGTAACCAGTTACTTTTTAGAATCCATTACCTAGGTCTAGGTATGACAGATTGATCTATCGACACATATAAATGCCTATGTCCTGACTGACTCACTCACTCACACATCAACGCACAGCCGAAACTACTGGGGCTAGAAACTTGAAATTTACACCAGAACTTCCTTTTATGAGATTCCATCCCTAAGGGGGTTAAATAGGGGTGCAATGTTTGTATGGGGGAAACATTATTTTTGAACTAGAGACTTGAAACTTTGTAGAAAGATTACTTATTAGAATACAAAAAAAAGACTGCGTTTTAGAAAATTCCACCCCTAAGGGGGTTAAATAGGGGTGCAAAGCTTGAATGGAGTTAACTTTATTTTTTGAGCTACAAACTTGAAATTTTGTAGAAAGATTAGGTACTTATTAGCTTACAAAAAAATAACTGTTAGCGTTTTTGAAAATTCTAGGTACCCCTAAGGGGGTTAAATAGGGGTGCAAAGTTTGTATGAAGGAAACTTCTACTTTTGAGCTTGAAACTTTGTAAACAGATTACTTATTTGAATACAAAAAAGAACTAAGAGTTTTGGAAAAATCCACCCCTAAGAGGTTTAAAAAGTGGTGAAAAGTTTGTATGGAGAGCCAGAAAATATTAAAGTAAGAGATTTGTAACTTATGTCTTAGCCTGTATGGTCTATATGGGTGGCGTAAAATTGTTGGTCCTACTATTTTGTCGCATACCAACTTTATGCCGAATAACGTATGGCATAAACATTGTTGTGCATATTTTTTATTTGCCGAAATTGTTGTTCCTAATATCGATTGTCCTAAATATTTATTGTCCGAATGTATTGTTTATTATGTCGAAGTTTTTTTTTAGAATGATTGATGTGCATAACTTGATGTTACTAATATTTACAGTTCTAAAAATGTTGTGCATACATTTTGTTACGCATTATATATCGATTGTTGACGACTTGTTAGCCTAGTGGGTAGTGACGCTGCCTACGAAGCTGAAGGTCCTGGGTTCGAATCCCCTTAAGGGCAAATATTTGTGTGATGAGCTGATGATTATGAATATTTGTTTCTGAGTCATGGAAGTTTTCTATGTATTTAAGTATTTATATCTATTATATATATCGTCGTCTAGTACCCATAACACAAGCCTTAATGAGCTTACTATGGGACTAGGTCGATTTGTGTAAGATTGTCCACTAATATTTATTTATTTTATTTTATTTATTTATTGTCCTAAATATTTTTTGTCTGAATGTAAATGCAGGTTAGATCTGGTCAGAAATTAAAAATAGTATAAAATTTATGTTACTTTAATTACTTATGACCCGCCCTCAGCTCTAAGGGACACAAGTGAATCCTAACCTAACCGACCTAAAACAGAGTTTGCTTGTGTGTGTTGTTTGATAGCCGTGCGGCGAGTTGACGCGGGGTGTCTAATACTGATCTGAGGGACACAAGTGAACCCTAACCTAACCGATCTAAAACAGAGTTCGCTTATGTGTGTTGTTTGATAGCCGTGCGGCGAGTCTATTTCTGCTCTGAGGGACAAAAGGCAACTAACGAACCTATCTAATTGATGTAAATGAAGGTGGTCTATGCTGAGAATTGCCTAATACTTGAATAACCTATGACCCGCCCTCATGTCGACGGAGCCCCGCTTCGCGGGGCCCCTATTTCTGCTCTGAGGGACAAAAGGCAACTAACGAACCTATCTTATTTAAGTATCAAGATGTAGGTCGGGTCTGCTCAGAAATTAAAAATAGTATAAAATGTAGGAAAAATGTTTTTAGGACGATTAACATTATGCGATACGACAGGCACCCGACTGCAATAGTTATTTATTATACAACGGTGCAAAGTTGTATTTTACCTGCGAGTGTGGAATTGAAACACGAGCAAGCGAAAGGATTCTATAGTTGAACCAAGAGCGAAGCGAGTAGTTCTAAATTAAAATCCTGAGCGTAGCGAGAGTTTCAACACACGTGAAGTGAAATACATTTGCACCCGTACTGTAAGGGCGATTGTGCACTACAATGAATTGTACTGTCCGGCAGTCCGATTTTTTACGGTCCGATATGTAAATGTGCCATAGCGGACGACCGGTAGAAAATCGGACTGCCGGACAGTAAAATTCATTGAAGTGCACAATCGCCCTGAGGCTCTAGTATAAGTTTTACCGAAACAAAACTTTACGATCGCGTTTGCGTTTTACCCTCAATTTGTATAGGATTTGACAGCTAAACACGAACGCGCTCGTAACGTTTTGTTTCGGTAAAACTTATACTAGAGCCTCTGAACTAGCGATGAAAATGGCGAAAGATTCACGTTGTTTCTTTCGAAACTTTGTATCTTTCCTATATAAAATACATGTAACTTTCGAAAAAAACAAAACTGACGTTTGTCTGACAAATACAATCATACACGTACAATACCTCTTTTATACTGTGTATTTTACACACGTTTATTTAATATAATTATATATCAGGGCCCGCACTTATCAATCTTGTCATGCCTTTGACGCAAAATTGACTTCACGTTCACACGTCACATAAGGCATAGATTAACGATTCCAATTTATAAGTATTTCGTCATAATTGATAATTTCAACCTCTTTAGTTAACTGATATCGAAATATAGTCTGAGCGGAATGAAAAGTCACCTGTTTGTATGAGAGCCAATACATTTCGAGTCACTATTCATAATATAATATAATATTGCGAAAATGCAATGTATTTTACACGTAAAAAACTTAAACTAGCGAGGATGCGCAAGGAAAGATACTGTATTTTATTGAAAAATACAGGGGCTTTTGAAAGATACATGCAGGGACCGGAACCGGTTACCCTAACCAGGGTTTTCCATAGGCTTATTTTAAAGGTGGTTTTAAAAACCCTATCAATAAGGTTACCGTATGATAAGGTAACCTTATTGATAGGGTAACCTTATCGATCGAGTTAACTGGGTTAACCCAACTTACTAACCTAACTACTAACCGAAATGAAAACCCCATCAGTTACCGGTTACCTTATCATAAGGTTTTGAACCACTTTAAAGGAATATGATTTTTGTGACGTCAGATGACGTCAGAGTTTTGTGACGTCAGATGTGAAGGAGGTCACTTTTTGCTGCTAGCCGATTCGACTTCATTCATAACTGAACGCTATTCGTAAGAGTATAAAGCCGTTAAACACTTTTTGCAATAGCATATTCTGCAAATAAATTTGTAATAATACCAACGCGTCCTTCACCGTTTTGCTATTGAGAAAATTCGAATAGTTCGGGCGTTATTCCTAAAGAGATAAAGCTTAGAAAAATATTTATCAA
This sequence comes from Epinotia ramella, assembly GCA_947578815.1. NCBI lineage: Eukaryota > Metazoa > Arthropoda > Insecta > Lepidoptera > Tortricidae > Epinotia > Epinotia ramella. Next base: position 11,941,535 of record OX388202.1, on the reverse strand, counting down.
CGGCAAAAACAAATTGATATTTTGGTCGCCACCGTGCACCGCCATCTGCTGTTGTTGCAAATTCGAATAGTTCGAATTTAGACGTTATTGCTAAAGAGATATATTTGGCAATGGCAAAAACAAAATTGCGCGCCGACGGGCGGCGGCAAACACAATACGTTTGCCGCCGCCCGTCGGCGCGCCGGACCCCGGCACCATTGCGCCGCGGCGGCGCGATGGGCCCGTCGCACCCAACGCGCCCGCGGGCCGTCCGCCTAAATAATTGATAATTGTTTATAAATTTGCGTCAAATTCATTTTTAGGGTGACACCGTAAGATGTCACGTGACCTGATCGAAAAACTGTTACAATGTTATTGAGTTTTCATTTCTGCCGGCACTCCCGGAGTGCAACCCGGTCTTTTTTTTTTTACAGTAGGTAATAATAACGTATGTAATATAAAGTAGAATTTTGGTCAAATGCGAGTCGGATTTTAGTTTTCCCATACATTTCGAGACCCAGCGCCTGACGAAGGCAACAAGCAATTTTTTTAATTTCTTAATTATTAATTTTATTCTGTTTTTTAGTATTTGTTGTTATAGCAGCAACAGAAATACACCATCTGTGAAAATTTTGTATTATGAGCGTTTTACGTTTTGTTATCATCTGTCAAAAGCTACTTAAACACGCTCCAAGGTCAAATTACTTTCCCCACTATAAAAAAATATATATATATATATAAAAATAGTGGATAAAATGCGTTTTTGCCCACTGGTTTTAAAGGATAATAGACGGCTTTCCGAGTCAGTGAGGGGAAAAACTAATTTCAGCATTTTTTTATTTATCTCCTAAGAGGGTTAAAAGGGGGCTCGAATTTTGTATAGAGAGCAAGACATTTTTAAAGTAAGAGCTTTGTAACATCGGTTTTAGACTGTTTGTTTAAAAACTAGAAATTGACCTAGAGATGGGGATAGAGATAAAGGGGCTAAAAGGAGTTGGAAATTTATACGGGGAACAAGACAATTTAAAAAATAAGGGAACTGTAATTTCGGTCAAAGACTAAAAAGTAAATTACTGCGTTTTTTATATTCTTCCTCTAAGGTTGGAGGTTAAAAGGGGTTGAAAGTATGGGGAACAAGTACCTATTTTTTGAAGTAAGGCAGTTCTTCGGTCAGACATATATACTAATTGGTAAGCCATTAATTCAGAATACATAATCCTACTGCTAGCAGAATAGCAGGTTAGGTTAAGTTAGAACTGCGACCCTTATAGAACCGAACAGCTACCAGAAAAGTAGGTTAGGTTAGAACTGCGATGCTCAATTGCTCACAAACCGAAAAGGAGGTAATGTTAGATTAAAACTGCGCATCATTTTGTTAATTTAAGAAGTTAATTTTGGCTAAGCAAAATAATGTATTCTCTAACACCGTTAAATGGGGACTGGGGATAGAGATGGAAAGTTCAACATCTTTTGGCATATGATAATTTTACTTTCAAAACTATACAGGCAGCCCGGACTAACGTAATTAAAACTATACTAAACGAATTTAGGCAAAAACAATAGGTAGGTAATGTAGCTTAGTAGACATAAAAAAATCCTTTAATACATTATGAAAAACAAACAATTTAAGTAGTTAGAAACGTGTGATAATACTTAAAATATGTATATTTTTACAATACAATAGGTAGGTAATGTAGCTTAGTAGACATAAAAAAATCCTTTAATACATTATGAAAAACAAACAATTTAAGTAGTTAGAAACGTGTGATAATACTTAAAATAAACGGTCATTTCAATTTAGGTTTACCTTTTAGGCCTAAACCCAGAACGGAATTACATGAACACTGGCATAGATATAATTTGAGACCCTTGGAAGGATTAAGGATAGTTTTTATCTCGAAAATCATCCCTTAAGATGGTAGAAGTTGTTTAGGGACAGCGATATATTAAGGTTAGGCCTAAAATCATTTAATAGCAATATTTTTTCTCAAGTTCTACGCGGACGAAGTCGCGGGTAACAGCTAGTAATATATAAGCACTTACCTGTCCTCATCCTACGTAAGTAAATCTCTAACAACGAAAATTCAAATGTTATAAAGTTGGAGTCATCTTTCCCAGCTAAGCTTAGCATAAACTTGGTTTAAAGTTTAAAAAAGCCGTTTAAATTAAGTTCAGAAATGAATAATGCTAATACTGAAGAATTCATTCCATCCGTCTTCTTGGACGGTTAAGCAATAAAAATGATTATTATTTGTTGGTTTAGGTACTTAAATGAAATAAACATTTATTTGGGGTCAGCGTATTCAACTAGATAAGTATTTTACCGATATAACACTGCAAGTACCATGTATATCGTCTTTGTTCTTAGAGTTGGTTTAAGTTATGTTAAAAAACCAACGATTAACTTTATTGTATTTTTATTACTTGTAATTATAGAGGCTTAAAGTAATGCATAATCTGCAGAAATTTCAAGTGTCAGCAAATTACGGTTCTAGACAGACTAGAGGTTCTGGTTCTAGAGGTACGTTACGTTTTATGTATGAGAGCACTGTTTCATATTTTTTTTTTTTTATGAATAAATAAATAAATATTAGGGGACAATCTTACAAAAATCGACCTAATAGTCCCATAGTAAGCTCAATAAGGCTTGTGTTGTGGGTACTAGACGACGATATATTTATTAGATAGAAATACTTAAATACATAGAAAACATCTATGACTCAGAAACAAATATTCATGCTCATCACACAAATATTTGCCCTTACCGGGATTCGAACCCAGGACCTTCAGCTTCGTAGGCAGCGTCACTACCCACTAGACTAACCGGTCGTCAAATTAATGTATGTTTACAGTTTACTACCAGAGTGTAAATAAAAGATTGTACTTTACGGTTTAGTTAAGATATATTACGAACACACGTTATGTGCTTACACTGAGACACCCAAGTAGACTAATCGCTACTCGTCGGGATACGGGATCGGCGCTGTGTCGCGGCGGCCCATATGCAAGCACTTATGAACGAGCCGAGTAGGCAAACTGTCGCTATACATGTTAAAGCAGCAATAGAAAAACAACTTGTGTGAAAATTTGAACAGTCTAGCTGGGTGATTCTTAAATAGTTTCCAGATAACCCAAAAAAAAAATACTTTTTTTTTTACGATATATTGCGATGTACATCAAAATTATATACCAAAAGCATATTTTTGATGCATATGAACAAGCTTAATGCCCTCAGGAAACGTAAAAAAAATGGGTACATAAACACGGCCGTGACAGATTGTGCCTCGGTCGTGACATTACTGAACGTGGCTGTGACACTGTATGACATGGATGTGACAGTTTTATATTTTTTATTGTAATTGTTAATATTAATGTTATGAAATTTGTGTCTTCTTAGTTAAAAGTGATTGAGCAATAAATAAAACACTGAAATGGTTTAATCAACAGTATTTATTTGGTATACTTCTCAATGAGAAGTTCTCATCAACACACACACTTCAAATAATTAAATCACAAGTGAGATCCCGTCAAAAAAACCGTCAGGTCAATCTATCTACTAATACAACAAATCAGCCTTTTATTCTTAGAACTATCTGATCACAGGCAGCATTATTTCAATATCACATAGTACCTATAATTAGTAAATATTAAACATAATAATTGAGTATAAAATCAGGACTAATTTTTATCCTATAGGTAGTAAATATTTTCAAAGTAAAGTTGAAGCATAATGCTTAAAGTAATTGCAGCGTTTTGAGCTCTACAACTAAAAAGTCAATCTTCTAGAAATAAAATTAAAATTCTTAAAAAAACAAAACAATAGGTATCACTTATTATTAAACATCTCAAAAAATAACCTATAACCAACATAATTTAAGGTTTGATTTTTTTTATCAAGGAAGTCTAATAAACAAACGCCACTAAGTAATTCAAATGAAATAGAATGTCACGACCACGCAATACATGTCACGACTAGGGATGTTACGGAGGCGGCTTTACCGGAGCCGGAGCCGGATCCGGAGTTTATTTTTTTTATTTAACGGAGTCGGATCCGGATTCGGAGGCGAAGTTGGGGCCGTTACCGAAGCCGGATCCGGAGCCGGATCCGGAGGTTTATCGGAGGCGGAGCCGGAGGTGTGAGATGTTTGATTTTTCGTCAACGCATCTTGTATTCTAAGGGCGAGTTGCAGCGACTTACGGTTACAGACCGATCAACGTTAAATATGGCGCCGGCAGCTGACGTCCCATAGAAACTTGTCAAACTTTCCATACATTGAGATTTTAACGAACACCACTTACGATTACAGACGGTTTGGTACAGTCGACTACAAAGATAAGTATGTTTTTTAATGTTACAAAGTTATGTATGTATATCTTATTACTATGGTAGTAAAGTCTATGTATACATATTTTTGTAACATCGTATGGATACATCTCTTTGTAGTCGACTGTACAACCCAGCCTAATTTGTTTTTTTACCTCTTGAATAGGCGTAGAATTCGAACCTGAGGACACGGAGCTACCTTTTTTTCTGAGTCTGCTTTTGCAGTCTTCATATTCCTACTCTTTTTGGTGCAAAGATTTTAGGTGGCCCTTGTTCCTCCTTTCCTAGAATAATGACACTTTCTCACATAAATCACACTTTACCGAGTTTGTACTTATATTAAAAAGTAATTCCATAGGGCACTAGTTTTAAACGTATAAAAAGCACTTACTAATATGACGCAACGCAATACCTACACGGAAGTAACTGACGGAACTAACTGATTTATATTTTATATGTAATGGCCGCTGTACACATTGGGCCAACGTTGGCGCGTGAGCAGGATGCAGCTATGCAAACTAATGAGATCGAATTATAGCGTTCTCCTTCTAAAGCATAGCTGCATCCTGCTCACGCGCCAACGTTGGCCCAATGTGTACAGCCGGCTTAAGACATAAAGCGGGCGATCGTGAGTGATAGGTAAGTAATCCCCGGACAAGTCAAAACTCGTAGGCGTGCGCCGCGCTACCGCGACAAATGCAATACCTTCAGCTCCGGTATAACTTCGGTAAAAAATTAACGGAGGCGGAGGCGGAGGCGGAGGTGTAAAATAAAAAATAGCGAAAGCGGAGGCGGATCCGAAGGTGTAAAACCAAACGGAAGTTCCGCCTTAACGGATGCGGAGGCGAAGCTCCGTAACATCCCTAGTCACGACCATGCTCTCAAAAATTCCATGGCGGTGACTTTTTTTCATACCATGGTCGTGACAATTTGAAACGTGTTCGATATAACCTAAAAGCTAGCCATGATATCGCAAATCTTAAGTAATTACCTTAAACGACACGGTATGAGGTACATATTATGTTTCAAACAATAGCGTGACACTGGTACTTACGTTTAAAAGTCGTACACGGCGTTGACGTGTTAAGGTTGTCCCTTTTTTCAATTAAATAAGAAGATTTGTTTTGCGAGGCACACACTATGTTCAGCCATTTGCAAATCTGACAAGAAGAAAGTGTTGCTGTTCTAAAAAAACGTAGGAAGGGTTGCCAACATCAAAGATAATTTTCTACCGAGTGCCGAATTTTTATATTATCATACATGGTCGTGACACAAAAACTTCTCACAAACTTTATGTTGTTTAGAATCATAAATTGTAATTATTATTTATATTTATTTTTAATCAGTCTTATAGAACAAAGGTTAGTCTTGCATAATTGCTGTAATATTTTGCGAAACAACTTGATATTTCTTCAGAAAAAAAATATTTTTTTCTAAATCCGGCAATCTCACACTACACGGTCCGTGACATTTTGGACTTGTCATTTTTTTCAAGTATGTTTCTGATAATTTTATGCCAAAAAATATTTACAGACATGATACTAGAGGTAATTTACTAAGTAAATTAATATACAGTTTACTGATTTTCGTAGAAAATATATTCAATTCTTACAACTCACACAAAAAAACGTAAGAATAAGAATCACCCAGCTATTGCTGATAAAATCAGCACTAACAGTTAAATAAACCTTACGTGCTAATTGTTAATATTATGCATTATACAAAATTACATGTCACTGGTTACATTTCACTTATAACTATTTCATAATGCATTGTGTTATATTAGTTATATTATTGACTATTATATCATATTATATTACATTACTAAATAGGTCAATCATATTACAACTTAACATTTATATAATTTTATTCCATCCTTATATAATTGTCGGTACTTTCGGGCTCAATTCATGTTAATGGTGCTAGCGGTAACAATGGACTTCAAATAGCGGCGCGATGCGGTCAAAAAGGTAGGCTCTGGGGTAGAAAATAAATCGAGCTGGACGTTGTTGCTCAGAATATCATTGAGCAGCCCTAACCCCTGGTGCAGAGGGGACGAGGCAAAAGCGCACGTCCTGTATAGAGTATAGATCCGTCCGAGTATAGAATATAGATGGCCGAAGGAGCGAGGAGTTGGTTCCTATCAAAAAGTCAAAGCTAACCGAACCTAACCTAACAAGTACCTGAAAATTGGTGCTTTTGTCCAGCGTGTCCTGAAACTGAAACTGCCCTACTAAACGTGACGCTTTTATTAATAACATCTAAGGCAAGGTAGAAGGCAAGCGAGGAAGGGCAAAACCAAGGATAAGTTACATGAAACAAATAATAATTTATTTAAAAACAAAGTTTTACTGACTTCAATTCAGTAGTTTTACCAAATTTCAAACATTTCTAGATTTCCTTTCCGCTTTACCACATGAACATTGATTATTACAGAAAAAAACCAAATCGCTACGCGGGCCGATAATATTTGAGGACTTCCGTCGATTCATCAAGAAAGGTCATTCTGAGACATAAGTTGCTATTTCAACGGAATCATATCACAATCTGCAACGTAGGTACTTTAATAGATTTAAGTAAATCATTGGGGAGTTCCAGGAGACATCTGTGGTCTTAATTATCAGTTGCACTTCACCACATTTGTGATTTCCGGGTGTAAATACACGAGTTATAATAGAAAATACCAAAATAACTACATGCGTGCCTAATATATTTGAGGAGTTCCCTCAATTCCTCATGGATCCCATCATCCAACTGGATTTTTGAAAAGAATGGGACCAATCTAGAAGCATATACTAACAAACAAAAAAAAAATACGGATCGGTTCGTTAATGACGGAGTACAACATTAAAAATAATGATAAAAAAAGGTCAACCTCCTCATTTTTAGGGTTCCGTAGCCAAATGGCAAAAAACGGAACCCTTATAGATTCGTCATGTCTGTCTGTCTGGCTGTCTGTCTGTCCGTCCGTATGTCACAGGCATTTTACTCGAAAACTATAAGGTGTATTTGGATAACATGTTCAGTATAGGTGTATTTTGTTAAACGCTACATACCTAGTTTTGTAACTAAATTACTAAAAAAAAATTTTTTAGGGGTGACTCCATACATAAAACTGAAAGTCAAAAAAATTTTTTCATTGCAAGCCCACGTGTGGCACATCAATCGATAGGCCTTTCAAAATAAATATAAGATTTCTCAGCAATTCTTTTGATTAAGTCAATAGAGTCGGAGATAATCTCCTCGAAAGTCGCTAAAATTGTGTCCCCCCCCCTCTCATTTTTGAACCGTGTATTTTAAAAATATGAAAAAAATCATGCTCATATGGCTTATTAAATTCTCTCAGTGAAAATTGTTTTGAACACGATCGGTTCAAAGGTTTTTGAGATATTTCTAAAAAACTGCCTTCTTTAAAGAAAAGGACGTAAGTGCCATAAGATTTCAGTAACGATACGACCTTTTTAATAGGCACGGAACCCTCGTTGTGCGTGGCCCGACACGCACTTGGCCGCTTTTTATTTTTGAAGTCGGTTCATAAAAGAAAAATTAGCAGTCACGTTGTATAAAGAGGTCAAGGACTCTACTAAGGGTCTAATTCTAATTTATGAGGATGATCGGAAAATACAAGATTTTTTGTGTAACAAATCGTTGACCTTCGTTTTTTATCCGACACGTTCGATTGCCGCCCACGCGGCCGCCGGTACCAGCGCTATGACCATCATTTTCCTTTTCGTCATTACGTAATAATTAGACCCCTGAAGGGTCGCCATACTGGTACAAATGATCGGTTTTTGAAATGAAAACTTCTTTAGCGGCGCTGAGCACTTTTTGGGATAGCATATTCTGCAAATAAATTTGTAATAATACCAACGCGTCCTTCACCGTTTTGCTATTGAGAAAATTCGAATAGTTCGAATTTGGGCGTTATTCCTAAAGAGATAAAGCTTAGAAAAATATTTGGCAATGGCAAAAACAAATTGGTATTGTGTTTGCCGCCGCCCGTCGGCGCGCCGGACCTCGGCACCGTTGTGCTCCAGGCAAGATACGGTTTTGAAAAACATTAAGTTAAGTTGTCAGTTCATTGCCTGGACTATTGCGCCGCGGCGGTGCGTTGGGCCCATCGCACCCATCGCGCCCGCGGGCCGTCCGCCTAAATAATTGATAATTGTTTATAAATTTGCGTCAAATTCATTTTTAGGGTGACACCGTAAGATGTCACGTGACCTAATCGAAAAACTGTTACAATGTTATTGAGTTTTCACTTCTGCCGGCACTCCCGGAGTGCAACCCGGTCTTTTTTTTTGTCAGTATCTACCGGCCTACTACGCTTAGTTACTATGAATCGCGGCGTCAAAATATATTTGTGGGTGAACGAACGGTGAGGTGAGGTCAAAACAAGTTACAGAATAGCGGGGCAGTAGTCAATAGGGCATTCTTCAAATTTTTAAAATGACTGAAAGCCGTTCTCTGATTCATGCAGGATATATTTATTTTTCACAAATACAAAAACACGCTCTAGTTATCGCATATGAAACATCCTATTTATCGATATCACATCCGGTTATGACTTAGTGCAAGGCCTGAGTGGACGCCCCGCCCAGAGCGGGGCGTGCAGCGTCCATATAAACCAAATGCAATTTATATGGACGCTCGACGCCCCGCTCTGAGCGGGGCGTCCACTCAGGCCTTACACTTAGGGAGTAGGTAATTGAGGTTACTTTTTAAATTCGTATGGTTATTGAATTATTTCGCCCGCTTTCTTTCTCCTCTCACAAAATTCTCTTACTCGTATCTGGCATACATCTCAGCTGTTACGTACTGTTCAACCGTGTCAGAGTTAATAGGTGACTCTGTTCGCAAAAGAAATCGTTTGGTTATATAAAAGGGAGCAAAAGAGAAATCTTTCTGAGGCATGATGAACCATAGAATAAACTTTAATTACTTAGAGTTAGCGAGAGTTTTCAGAAGTTGGCGGAGCAGCAACGAGCTTATAAAAGTATATCGGGGAAACTTGCCACTGAGCAAAAATGAGGTTAGGTATTTTTCTGTCGTAGGTAAGCGTTGATGTCTAGCCTCAACTTACCACCGCCTTGTAGTTTGATATTCCGGTAGACCTGGACATTTCCCGTTCGAAATGTTCATTAAGTTAAGGAGGTACTTTATTATTTACCAAACTTGCCAGACGAACATTTTCGCGAAGGAAGAACTCCTCTTACCAAGTCATTTTCGTCGAGTTATGCTTAAAGTTGCTTTTAGATATTGGATACCTACTTTTGTACAGAATATTTGCAACGTAGCATTTTGTGTGCAACATGCGATATTTCAATGTGATATGAAGGTAGGTAGATTATAAACGGGGCCGTTAGCCATACAGGTATTTTTAAATTACTTATTACTTAATAGTAAATAATAGTATATAGATTGTGAACCGAGGGTTGAAAGCCACCCGTTCCTGACGAGATTTCGTTCGAGCGGCCAATAGTTCGAGGCTGAAATGGGTGACTTTCCCAGAGTTAAACACTTTACTTTTCATTTCGAATACGAGGAAATGAAAGGAAACCAAAAACTTAAATATGTACTCAATTCTGACTCAGTCAGATCCTATTTCCTGTATTCCTGGACGCCCTTTCGAAGCGGTTATATCGAAAAACTAATTCTAATTGTTTTTTGGATGTTAAATTACATCATTAAATGTATTTATATATGTCGCGGCCGATCGTAAAATCCGCCAGATCACGAAATTCCTAGGCATATCGTGAAACGCCGCCATTTCATGATTTGGCTGAGTGACATCCGCCATATCGTTCAAAATTGACCATTTAACGATTTGCCTATTGACGTTTAGGCAGATCATGAACTTCCTAGGAATGTCATGAAACGCCGGAATTTCATGATTTGGCCAAGCCAGTGACGTTTAGGCTGATCATGAAATTTCTAGGCATATCATGAAACGCCGCCATATCGTTCAATACTCACCGTTAGACGTAAGGTGTCCAAAATTGAAGTAGGTAAATAAAAAAAAATAAGGAGTGCGGACTGATAATCTCTAGCGAGTCGACGCCACCCCGCTGCACGGGGTGTCTATTTCTGGTCTGAGGGACACAAGTGAAACCTAACCTAACCGACCTAAGACGGAGTTCGCTTATGACAAGCCATTTTTGTCTGATCTGATTATTGGCTCCCAACAAACACGGCCTCCATCGCATACCTACGCAGCGCCACCAGTGGCCCAAGAAAGAAACTATTTTACGATGTGCCCGGTATCAGAGCTAGGAATATCGACGAATGCGTTGCTCTAATCGATCTGCCGTATTGTTTATCAGGCACATCGTGATAAGCCTGGCCAACTTTTAGGCATATCATGAAATGGCGGCGTTTCACGATATGCCTAGGATTTTCGTGATCTGGCGGATTTTACGATCGGCCGCCGACATATATGTACCACATAGTAATAAAGAATTAAAACCATCATTATTATCAACAAGCTTCAAAAATACTTATCAACAAGCTTCAAAAATCAACGCAATTTTATGGACGTATAGGATTTTGCCATTGTTATTTTTATATTTTATGACTTTATGACGCGGTTCTGAAGCGGTTAAATTGAACTACGAACACTTTAAAAATATTTAAATAACTTCAAATAGCAATAATAGTCATACACGAACTAATTTATTATCAATATTTAAAAAATAACGCATGATTGTCAACCAGTTTCAAAAATCAATACAATTTTCTGAAACTGTGGCTGTACAGGTTTCTGCCATTACTTTTTTATATTTATTACTTTTCAGCTCTAGGGGCGACATGCCTTACTTTCAACCGGCTGTTTAGATAAACAATGACCTACTTTCAGAGTATGACAGATGAAAAGAGTCTTGAAATCTTAAGTTCCCACTACCTCCTTCCGCATATCTTATCATTAATCAAGGCTTTGATTGTTACTGTTCAATTAAGGATTCCAGTTTCAATTATAAGTTTTGAGAGTTAGAACAGTGAGCCTAGGACGCTATGCGCTCCGGAGCTTAAATCAATACCTACCCCATTGTGACATGATTATCGCTGCACTGTCTAAGACAGTTCCTTGGGGGAGACACTTGCCCGGAGTCTAATTAGCTTTGTTTACCCAAAGGTCTCTAAAGGTAAATGCTTGATCTTAAATTAACTCTTTGTTTCAAGAAAGGGAGCGATTATCCACGATTTAGTCGGACGTCGAAAAGGAATCTGTTTAAATTGCACCTTTTAATCCGTTCGGGGAGCGAATAGACGCCGCCTTTGAGGCGGGCGGCGAACCGGAAAACAGCATCCCTGCGCTGTTTTTATACGACTACCTACCGGAGTTAAGGAAAACAAACTGGAGATATGCTTATTAACTCCCTAAGCAAGATTTTTCTTCAAGAATTGAAATTAAATGTTTTATACTTTTTTGCATTAGGCATTTGATTGATATATAGAAAAAGATTTAAGTATACAATTACAATGGTACCTACTACATATACCTAGTAAGATGAGTCGAGTTTATATTACTAAGGGCCGATTTTTCAATCTCTAGATAAAGTTATACGTCAGTTAAAAATATCACCATCCTTTTCTTAAGTCATATGAAAGAAAAGGACAGAGCTAACATTTATCTGACAGATAGTTTTATCTGGGAATTGAAAAATCGGCCCTTAGACTGCTGAGTTGAACTTGTGAAACCGGTTTTCAACCAAGCCAAATAAATTAAGAACACGCGCGCGCCCCCTATTTCGAGTTTCGTGCAATTTAATTTGTTTGTGTATGCTAATTAGAATCAATTAAGATATGGCAATTAGATTGACTCAATCGAAATAAAGGAATGCCAGGAATGCCAGGAATGGCTGGCAATTAAATGCTTTTACAATCTTAATGAATATTTCGTTTAGGTCTACAAACGATTAAGTTTAATTTTAAGTTCAAGTATTGTACGTCCGAAAAGGGCACTGTTGATACCTTTCAATGTATGACATGAGATCTTATGTACACAGTTTTGACAATAAATGATATCTATCTATCTATCTAAAGAAAGTTAGTTCAGCTAAACAGATATATGAAGCTAGCTTAAGAAGTAACAATCACTTAAACCAATTTATTACAAGTGAACCCCATAATACCGTTTAATAGCTCCATAACATCAGCCGATAGATGTGTTACATAATAAATCGATCGGAAACTTTCGGAATCACCGTCCGGCGTTTGTGAAGCGCAATATATTCGGCTTAATAGTGTAATTTTGCAGGCTCTTGGTAATATCTTGCGGGAAACTCCGCTCACCCCGGCTGACCTCTGACAGGCGTCGGATTACTTGCAACACGCCGTCGTTAACAGATGAATATTATACGTGGAACAGGAGCACGTATTATTTTCATGGAACGCGCGGCCTATGAACATATTATTTAGGTATACGATTTATATCCTATGCAAGCACGCATAGGATATAAATCGTATAAACCTCCTAACGAAACCGTTTCAACCGTTTGTACTAATTTGATCACATATCTTAAAAAAAAACCGAAGTAGGTAGGTACAGATACATAATTTAGTTTTGGAGTGAAGTTTTTGTGCCAGGCTTCGACTCTTTTACCTCCGATGATAGACGCTCTTGTGTCACTGATAGGCGAGGACCGGTATTTTTTAGCTTTTAAGTATTTTTTAGTCTTTTAATAATTATATCGTTTTCTTAATCTTTAAGTATGGACGTATTTTTTTCTTAACACTATACGTAGGTACTACGAGTAGCCTGTGAGACTCCACGTCCATACTTAAAGGTTAACACAGTGTATAATAATGAACCGCCACCATTATATGTTTAAAATAGAAGGTAAATCAAATATATCGTGAAAACCTATCGTAGTTCAAACCTTTAAAACGTTATGAATAAAGCGATATCATAACGTTATATTGCGTCAGTGTTGAAATTTTTTGCAATAACAAAATCAGTATGCCCCATAACGATACCTAATATAACAGAATGAATATATCATAACCATAACATTATAAAATACGGTCGAATAAAGTTATAATATCGTTGTTTTTTAAACAAAGCTACAGTAGCCTAGTGGTTCGGGCATGCGGCTGTCAAACGGCGGTCGTGGGTTTGAATCCCAGCTCGTCCCAATTAATTTTTCGTAACTTATGTACGGAATATATACCGTTAGCTTTTCGGTCAAGGAAAACATCGTGAGGAAACCGGTCTAATCCCAATAAGGTCTAGTTTTCCGTCTGGGTTGGAAGGTCAGATGGCAGTCGCTTTCGTAAAACTAGTGCCTATGCCGATTCATGGGATTAGTTGTCAAAGCGGACCCCGGGCTCCTTTAGGGGCACAACCGGGAATAACGCTAGGAGGATAATTAACGTTATAATATCCTTTTAAAATACGAGCCGCGCTGTCGAATGGGCGAAAATTAGTGCGAAAAAGAGACCCTATCTATAAGTCCTAAAACGTTATTAAGTTATTATATCTCTTAAGCAAGTATCGTTACATATAAAATTGGTTTAGCTTTATAATGTTATAATGGATACCGCTATGTAACAGCGCGTAAAATGTAGCTTTGAGTATAAAAGGTTTTTTTGGAAAAAATTACGTTATAAAAAATATAGCGCTATGCGAAAATAGCGGTATTTACACTATTTACAGGCCTGCCGTAGTTAGTTTTAAACATACTTATTTATATACCTACAGTCGAAGAAAATTTTATGTTTAACACTTTTGGACCTTAACATCATTCAAATAGAGTTGACATGTGCCAAATCTGCATTTTCCTCGACCGTACATAATATATTTCATAATGCACTGCTTTCCATAATTACTTATTTCAGTAAGTATTTAATTAGTAAGTTTTTGTTGAGATGGGACTGAACTTATTTATGTAGTCTGAATTATTACAAACTACAACACAATGCACTTGAGGGGTTCTCATGCTAACTATAACCGTCTGAGAACGCCTGAACAAGCCCGCTCTAAAATAGTTATAACTCACCCAGAACTCAATCTCGACTGCTTCTCAACTATTCCTCAAGAGTCCGTGAGGCACAGATGCTTCGATTGGACGATCGTCACCAACGTATTTCCGAAATAAGGTCAGTCTTGTCAACGATTACACCTCTATTATTTAAGTTGTGTTGCTTACCCTACAGTATTCAGTTTGATTTGAAGCAATACAAGTTAACTTTTTAAGTTTATGTAACTTTCGTACGGTAAAATATAACGGCATCTCTATTTACGTTCTTTTTTGTTTACCTATTTAAATAATGAAAAAACATTTCTGGACTAAGTTTTTACTTTATTCGCATTTGTATGTTCTTTTTTTTTCAAGTAGGGAGGCTACAGTGGCACGGAGAAACAGTGGCTCGAATTTGCTGTGCTAGAAATGCGTTGTTAGCTTTATGTTTGTCCTCTACGTCAATTGAAAGCGCTCGGTATATGGTCAGTTCGGGTATGTGCGCCACAGGGGAAAGTGTGCCCCGGGGGTAAGTGCTGATATTGATTTATTTGACTGATTGATGAATGAGGCGCACTTTCCCCTGTGGCGCACTTACCCGAACTGACTATATATCGATCATGCACGAACTAGTCAGCGAGAGTATATCGTAAGATATATATTAGGTACTTATAGCTAAGTCTGTGACGGGCTTAAAATAGTAGATTGTGTGACAAGGGTCTAAAATAAGCCATATTACCACGAGATGGTTAGTTTCCCAAGCGAAGTGAGTAGGTAACTCCGATCGATCGATCGAAATCGATTCTCGTGGTAAAGAATTATCGCCGAAAAACGAATATACATACAAGTTACTAACAAAATGTTCTGATGAATGGTGATTTACCCAAAACGGGAACGTCTATCTAGGCGTTGTTAAGATTTTCCAGAATAATGGAGGGGGAAAACGGGTATCTATTTGAAAGTTTGTACGGAACCCTCGCTGCGCGAGTCAAACTCGCACTTGACAGGTTTTTTAGATAATTTTAGAACATGAACGGACAAAAAGCATAAATTAAATCGTCGAGTAAAACATACATTTATACTATTTTAATATCCTGCCTTTGGTTTGGAAGTACCTTCATAGACGGGTGAGGACCAAATTCTTGGCCAGTAGTTAGCGTGGTTAATTGGTAGTAGTTAAAAAGTTCCGTTGTGACACGAAAATTAGCCATACAATTCTATGGTTAATTTTCGTGTCACAACGGAACTTTTTAACTACTACCAATTAACCACGCTAACTACTGGCCAAGAATTTGGTCCTCACCCAGACACGTCGTATTCGCAATAAAGTGTCATGAAGTTTTACACTGTCATACATTATTTATGTGGGGTCTCCCCTCTCCCTATCGTCAACAGCTTCTAAAAATCAATATCGAGAAAAAAATACAGTAACAGAAGCTTGAGCCTAATCAAATAAACCGACTGAAAGTTAAAATTGAACGAAGTGGGAATCTCAGTCTTGAATAATTCATTAATTTTAGAAGAGCGAAAGCGAAAGGAGCTAGGTTTTTAAAGAATAAAAGTACTTATTGCAAGAAATGTATCGATGCCCACGGGAGTTTAATGTCTATACGAATGGTACGTATATCAAAAAATAAGTGCATATATTAACTAGGTGTTTTTCTAGTCTTCCCTGTGCAGTTGATTACCGGTTCCTGTAACAAAACAACGACTTAAAATGCGCTAATTTCCTAAAAACTATGGTACCTAAACATTCGTTATTTACATATTATCAAAGCATAGAAGAAAACTTACGGTAAAAAAACGCGTGCCGTTTTTTGCGGCGCTCGCTCGAACCTGAAACAGTCAACATTTAGTTAATAACATGCAAAACTCTTTTAAAAATATACCGGCAACCATCCAGTATTTTTGTTGTTGTAACACTTGCCAAACTTGGTCCTTTACGAGAATTGTATCGACTACTTAAGTTTGCGAATAAGAAGGGTCTCGATTGAGATACGTAATATACGTATAGGTATATTAGAAATATAATATACTGTAGCTGCCCGTGCGGCTTCGCCCGCGTATTGCAAAGACCGCAGGGAAACCCGCGGGATTATAATATAGCCTATGTCCACCCAGAAGGTTAACTCTCAATACTGATGAAAAAAATTTAAGTCCTATAACACTCCCTATGACGTTCAAGACTTCAATGTACATAGGGAGTGTGGCCAGAGCAAATAATTTAGCCGCGTTTAGTAGATATTAGTAATTTTCGGAATAACCCGACTTACGGAATTACCCGAGTGCACCTTAAGTAGTTTTGGAGAGTATCCCATACGAATGTACAAACTTACAATCTCACAGACTTTTTCTCTGTATTATGTTAGTGTAGACAGATTATAGGTAACAGGTGAACACCCACTGAACCTATCATGGGTAGCCGGTTTTCAATTTCGGAATTTCATAAATATTGACGTTTCTCAACTCAACCCGATAGCTACAGTCAAAAGTAGCTATGTGAACGAATACGTCAAAAGTCTTTGTCGAAAGGGAATAAGAGCTTTTGAAGTCTTCGATTGCGTAGTTACTTTTGATGCTGCTACTTACTTACAGTAAAATGTGTCTAGTTATGCTTATCAGTGCCATGAACGACTAAATCAAGATTTTGATTTAGTCCATATCGGGACATTACTTATGGAAGATTGGTAACTTGCAATACTTAAATGGCTTTTGTTGGATGGATCTTACCGTCATCGTTGTCGGCTTGGTCGCGCATTATAGGTTTCGTAATTTTTCCTCCACTTGCTACAATTTCACCGGATTTATCTAAGACAAAATGATGATCTAATTATACTGTTTTCCTTGTATAAACCTTGACATTTTGTAATTTATAAATATTGTAAACTTATTGGGAAAATCCAATTTAATTGTAATTTATAGTATAGTACCTATCCATTTTTTAAGTAGGGTCAGTTCGGGTATGTGCGCCACCGGGGAAAGTGCGCCTCATTCATCATTCAGTCATTTAAATCAATATCAGCACTTACACCGGGAGCGCACTGACCTTATAATAAATAATAATACATCAAAAATAGTTGTGAAATATAAACTTTTAAATATATTATTAATAATAAATGAGTACGTGTAAGTATGAGTATTTTGGCATTATCCTTGTGCCAACCACCGTATTTTTTGAAGTGGATAGAAACTTATGAAATGAATGAATTTTATCCTTGGTTGCAATGGCACTTTTGCCTATAAAAGTTCTGCGCTTCTGAAAAAGAAGCCCACTGTCCAGAAGAAACGCCAAAACAAACTCGACAGACAGTTCTTTTTTTTTTGCCAAAATTGTGTTTATTACAATAATAGTACGTACATAAAATAAGTAAACATAAATATGACGCCAAAAAAGGAGGAAGAGCAAAAAAAAAACAGCGTGTGGGTCTACAAGAATACATGTTGAAAACTTGAAACTGTATCACGAAATACTAATAGAGGGGTAGAGATAATAATCAAAAGGATGTATGCGACAACCTATCAGGGGCGGCGCGTGAAAATTTTCGATGGGCAACCCGGAACAAAATCTTATCGTCTATATTGTGTAAAAATAAGCATGTTTTGTTTAAGCAACTTTTTTGTAAACTTGAAAACTGCCAAGATAAAGAGCCCCGCGTTATAGAACTTTTCGGAGTTAGATTCTTTTCCGACTGAGAGCGCATCATTATAACATTTTTTTTATGACCTTATCGTATAGAGCGTGTTAAAACAAACATGCTTTTACGGTAAATTTTTCTATAATCTCAAAAACTGCCGTGTCAAAGGGCCCAAAACATCAAGTTTTGCGGGACTTTGATTTCTATTCCACCGAGAACGCATCATTATGACACCCTTTTTAGGGTTCCGGAGCCAGAATGGCAAAAACGGAACCCTTATAGTTTCGCTATGTCCGTCCGTCCGTCCGTCCGTCCGTCCGTCCGTCCGTCCGTCCGTCCGTCCGTCCGTCCGTCCGTCCGTCCGCAGCTTAGCTCAGAGGCTCTTGGTACTAGAAAGCTGGAACTTGGCATGAATATACATATTAGTCATGCCGACAAAGTGGTAAAATAAAATCTTGAAAAACATTTTTTTTAGGGTACCTCCCCTACATGTAAAGTGGGGATGATTTTTTTTATTGTCGTCTACCCCATAGTGTGGGGTGTCGTTGGATAGGTCTTTTAAAAATATTGGGGGTTTGTGAAAACAATTTTTCGATTAAACGATCCGTTTGTGAAATATTAAGCCTTAAAGTGCTAATTTTTGTTAGACTCCAGTGTCCCCACCCCCTGCTAGCTAAATGGTTGTTTTGGGATATGTGAAAAAATTCATGGTAGTAGTACATATAACGAAGTTAAAAGGAAAACTATCACAGCTAAGGAGGCTTTACACGTTTACGAGTAAATTATATATAATGGTACGGAACCCTTCGTGCGCGAGTCCGACTCGCACTTGGCCGGTTTTTTTATATTGTTTTATTAGTTGTCTGCATTGATATTTTTGTTTTTGTTAACATTACTGTCTTTGTTTTTGTTGACACCGCTTGTGAGGGTGAAGGGAGGGAGGGTTTATTTCACGGAATAAAGAATCCATTGGAAGTGGCATTCAACCGATTTTCATAGAGAACCACTGTCGCCGCACGCACACAACCATACTCCTATAAATACACGGACACACAATTGCAATACGCTTTCGATTTGTTAAAACGTACTGTGATAATATGTTGTTAACGGTAGCAAATTATATATGCAAAATCTACTTTAACAAGTACTATTTACGGTCTAATTTAGAGTGTCAAGTAAATATTTCTTACGTCCGTTACCATATGCGTTGCAAGACTTGCAAGAGACGTGGTCGTTCGGCTACTCGACGCAAGATGGCGGTGTTTTCAAAACTGGAGATGCGACCGCTTATAAGTGAATAGGGATGTGGGTATGGTATGAGTTGGACTATCGATATTTTTATGATATTCATACGTTAAATATTAAGCTAAGACTTAGTTACAAATTGTTTCTAATAAAATCTTGTTTATTATATAATTCGTATTAGGTAACATTTATATTAAATTACTTTTGTTATAAATGTAGTAGCAATTAAACACAGATTTCTAATAAACAAAGAATATAATTTGTTTAATTTAATACAAGCACATCTCAAATACTATTTAGAATTATTTTACCAGCACGGCTAGCACGCGACGGCGCGCGAGCTCTTTCGATTTTTCTCGCACTATCCGTCTCTCACTTATTAGACCACTTAGAACAAGAGGTATAGTGTGATAAAAATCGAGAGTATGTCGGGGCCGTCGTGTGCTAGACGTGCAGCAGAGTGCGGTCTAGTGAGAATTTACCGTCAAGTTTGTTCGCCGTGCGGGATAATAAGGAGGGCCTTTGTCCTGATTAAAATGCTTAAGGCCCATACGCCAATGACCTTCGATCTGAATCCCTTAGTTTTAAATATATAGAAATTGACATGTAAAATATTATTTTATAAATAAATGGATTGAATTGAATTGAATAATGTTTTTTGTAGTTTATTATATTAACAACAACGGCTTTAAGCAATGTAGAAACCCATATTTACTTCAAAGTTGTTGTTTTCGAGATATTTGGCATCAGTTGACCAATTTTAGGCCTGAAAACTGGTTTTCTGGCCATAACTTTTGTGTTAATTGGTTTAAAATGAAAACCCTGGACCAGTTTTTAGAGACGTCACAGACGAACCCAAATATGTAGATTTCGTATATGTTAGATCTTTTACGTCAATAGAGATACGAAAGTGTTTTTTTAGACAATGTTAAAAAAAATCATACAAAATTAATTAAGTGTTCATTTGTTTAAAAACCGGTGGACCAAAATGGAGATAAAAGATTGAATAACCGATAGCTGTTTGATTTAGAATTATATCTGTAGTGCAAAAGTAGGAGATACGATTCAAAACTTGTCAAAAATCGATGAAAACCTCGGGTAGCCCCTTAAGCAATCCACAAATTATTTATAAGAAACAATAAAATATTATTATTTTAATTTCTATTTATAATTTCCTAAAAGTGGGTATCCAAAGTTTATCTCTAAGAGATCGGTCATTCGTAATCATATTTTACATATTGTATTCTGTATTTATCGACATACATATGTATAATCGGAATTGGATAAACGAGATGTCCCTATGACAGCTCAAAAGTGCTACGAGAATTCCGTGCTCTGTATATCACTCCTAAAATATAATCCTTTTCATTTTGGTTTATCGATAACAATTATCGACCTTAGCCACAGCATTTGAGTAGCGAACCTTCGGGAAATTTGCCGTGCATTTCACGTTCCGAGTAGCGAAATAATACACAGGATTATGAACTTTATTCTTAGAGAAATAGAATTGATATTTCCTTGACCACAGACGCAAATTGTGTCTAAGAAATTGAAAATTAAATATTTTTTATACGTATTCTAAAATATTACTTAACGATGATAGGAAATACCTCCATGAGACAAGTTTTTTATGTGCTGTTATTGGAGCAGCTTTCAGTAACGCAATACGGCATTTTCCTAAAATAAACAAATATTCACTCATGTCATACGCCGCGTGCGGTCGCTAGGTGAGTGACAATAATCTGTGCAAGAAGTATGCTTATTATTGCTCATGTTCGGCGACACGGGAACGCCCACTCACCACTTCCAATGGATTCTTTATTCCGTGGTTTATTTCATTTTCAACCACTGCGTTGTGCTGCGAAATGTTTTGTGTATGTTTTTTGACACACAGGTGATAGCTTTTACGTTTTTGATATCATTCACAAGCAATGTCAACAAAAACAAATACTGTAATGTAAACAAAAACAAACATTTCAATGTTAACAAAAAGAAATAAAAAAAAACAAATGCATTTATGGAATCGCAATACGCTACCGAACATGCCCTTGATAGGTTCAAACCCATTTTTGATACACACTGTATAGACATTCATATAAACAAAAAAATAGAAATGACAACTATTTGAGTCCTGTTGCCGAGATATGAAGACATAAGACTCTAACTAAGTAGTGTTATTTAATTAATCTGCAGGCAACTAGGGTGCGTACTCAGGATGACAATAAATAAAATTGTATGTCGATACATAGTTTATCAAGTATCTCTACCTGCTTCGTATCGTTAATAGAAAATGTAAGAAATCATCATCATCATCATCCTCATCATCCTATCAGCCGAAAGACGTCCACTGGACATAGGCCTCCCCCAAAGAGTGCCAAAGTGGTCTGTCTTGCGTCACCCGCATCCAGCGGACTCCCGCGACCTTTACCAGGTCATCAGTCCACCTTGTGGGGGCCTACCCACGCCGCGCCTTCCGGTACATGGTCGCCACTCGAGAACCTTTCCGCCCCAACGGCCATCGGTTTTACGTGCTATTTGCCCCGCCCACTGCCATTTAGGAAATAGCTAATAATAATTATAATTAGATAAAGTTATACATTTATACATGCCATCTCTCAATAATTAAAGGGATGTTTACAAAAACAACATATATCAACATTGGTGTCGATTTTACAGGTTACACTACAGGTTACAGGGTAAACAATGGCATCTTGGATTCCATTCATAAATATCTCTTCCATAATATGAAAAATAACTTCGTCATTCATACTGGTTTTGTAAAATTATTGGCAGTATAGTAAAAAATATTATTGAATTTACGAAAATTGTTTTATTACCAAATGTATTCAACTTAATCTATACATATTATATGAAAACTCTCGCGTTACTAATCTATTGACAGATAGCGCATAGCCTAAACCGCTAAAGATATAAGCATGAAATTTGGAACATATATTCTTAACAGTACGTGGACGTGTACTAAGTAAGGATTTTTCGCAATTCAACCCTTAAGGGGGTGAAATAGGGTTCGAACCGTTGTATGGAAATCGTTCATTTGGAAAGTTATAGACTTGAATCTTAGCATGAAGGTTTTTTACTAAAAAGCAGAACAAATGATTTAGCTTCGCTATAAAAATTCATCCCCTACGGACTTGAAAGTTTGTATGGGAAAAATGTCGTTTTTAAAGTTAGCCGTTTAAAACTTCGATCACAAGCTCCTAATGTAAGTACAGTCAAATCATTGATAAGGGATTTTTTTCTAATTTACCTCTTGAAGGGGTTAAGGTAGCGGTTGAAAGTTCACAATAAGGAATGTGTGATTTTTAATGATAAACTGTGGGTAGAAACATGAAAGCAGGACAGCAGGTTTCTTTTATAACACGTAAATCTATCCAGAAATATTTTTTTTTTAACTCAAACTCCAAATGGGTCAGTATGGTGAAGTCGGAAACTATGAGAGATAGCGAGATCTGTTCTTAGGAACCATGACGTCGATTTTAGATTCAATAATAATTACATTCAAACTTTTTTATTAACTCTCATACATAACCGGGAATCGAACCTGGTCAATATTTTTGTAACCGCGTTAAGTAAAAAGGACCAAATTTGGCTATGAAATCTTGTGTAAACACCGAAGTAAGTAAGTATAAGTTTGAATGTAATTATTATTAAATCTAAAATCGACATCATGGTTCCTAAGAACAGATCTGGCTATCACTCATAGTTTCCGACTTCTCCATACTGACCCATTTGGATTGTACACCCGGTATACATATAGAGGGGTACTTAATTTTGGGCAAACGGGTTCCTTATTGAACAATCTCTACTACACAATAAATTGCAGCGTCTTGACATATGAATATAATTAATAATACCAATAACTCGATTTCGTAAAATAAGTTATGTTTGTTGGAAGTATTTATTAACATCCCCTTAATTTGTGTCAGTTATGTATGACACGTTATATTATAAATAAATAATAGAGCTAATATCACCCGCGCGCTTTATTCATACCTGAGTCTGAATCACCAGATCCTGACCCGTCATTAGCCTGGCGTTCAATTGGTTTTTTTGGCAGTTCTTCCGAGCTGCTGTCACTTGAACTAACATCTGAAATCGATATAGGTCCGATAATAATATACTATCATAGGATTTGAGCATTGGATTGAATCCCGGGGACGGACATAGAATAATTTTTATCACGGCAACCACCCTCTAAGAAAGAAATAGGGGGCGGAAGTTCGTACACACTGGGCCAACGTTGGCGAGTGAGCAGGATGCAGCTATGTAAACGAATGAGGTCGAATTATAGTCCTATCCCTCTAACGAATAGCTGCGTCCTGCTCACGCGCCAACGTTGGCCCAGTGTGTACAGCCGGCTTAAGGTATAAACGACTTCCACACGGACGAAGTCGGGGGCAAACGCTAGTAACAAATTTTCAGTCAGGCGTTTTTGTGTTTATACATATTTTAGATGCCCACTAAAAATAGAGGACAGGAAAAATATACACACCCGCATAAATAGATACCTACATAACTTCATTTAATATTGTATAAAACCAAAAATGGGTATAACAATTTACCAGCTATATTTACAGCTATCTAATACCTCAACATGTTACTAAATGGCACATGTCAATAAATTAACACTAAGACGTTCGATTGGGCACTTACCGATTGACATTACAAATACCTGCAATTATAGTAACATATAATTTGCATTATTTATACATGTTAAAACAATTCCTATTGATAAAATTATTGATTTAACTCACTGAAACAAGGAGACATATTGTGCATACATTTCGTAGACTGGTCATGGTCGATCCTCAGTAAAATATTTGTAAGACTGCAAACAGAATCAAGCTTGACACGCTTTGGTTTTAATTAACTGATAAAAAATTGTTTTGGTAGTATAATTTTTTTATAGCCTAGGTGTAACAGATTACAATTTTTCCATTTTCCTTGTAACTATTCTGCATAGGTATAGGTAATATCTGTTGCGTTTCAAAGCTAGAACATTACCATCACACTGTGAAAAATATATCATTTTTTTTATGTATGGTAAGTAGGTATAAATAAAATGTGTGCTAGATATTTATATGTTTTATAATTTCTTCCTTACGTGGAATGACTCTACAGAGTTATACAAATTGCTAAAACTTGGAGATTCAACTGTTAAAGCTTGCTTTAGACTCACCTCCAGAACTGCAGCGTAACGACTGCAGGGGTTTTGCTAAGCGCGGAGAGATTTGCACGTTCAACGAGAAAAATGAATACAATAAATCTGCACTTGCCTGCAGAAAGCTTAACTTAATAATATTATACTGACAGTATGTTTTCAGAAAAAAACTTGTCTGAAGTACAGTACACCCTTTGTCTATTTATGACTTATATCTATTGTATCAAGGTACATAGTACTAATGAATGTCTTAGCTGATGGATTATATTATTAATTAATTGTAACGCAACTCGTAGGTATATATACATTTATTCTGACACAAGGACTACATAGTGAGGTGTGTATGTAATAATTTAGTGTACTTATATGTTTTTTGAGTACTTACCGACCCACTTATTTAAACAAATATAATAAATGAAAAACGCAACGGTTTCACAGATTTGTTTACCGAATACATACAAGTTAACTATAAGGTTGGTAATCATTGCGTTTACATGATAAATGCAAGAAAACAATGGGAATTGGGTACTTATCGTTAGGAAAATATGCAGAATATCATGTGAATTTCCAAATGAAATCAAAATGTAGTTTTTCAAGCTGACAAGGAACAGTACCTATCCAAAAATTATTTGTTGTTTCATTTACGTGCTACTTACGCCCTAAAAACAATTCATTAAAAAATAACCGAGCTCTTTTTTTAAAAAGCTTTTACTTGCTTGGAATGTATGTATCTATGTATGTTTGGTCAAATCTTATAACTGAATTTTAAAGCAAACCTCAACCGATTGTGCTGAGCTGAAATTTTGCAACAGATTTTTATGACCAAGTTTTTCCCGGGCTTGTAAGATTGCTTCAGAAAGTTGTATTATATGTAGCCTCGTTGAGGACTGAGGTCACCCGTATAGAGGATAGTTAAGAGGCTGGCAATCCCTTTTCACGGCGAGGTATGTATAGTGCCTTTCTCAAACGTGTACTTAATGAAATAAATGAAAAAAACTCGAAGATTTCAAACTTTAATTTCTAGAGAAACTACAAGTAAACTCGACAAAAAATATAACTAACAGATATATTACTATTACTTCTTCGGTGTTTTCGTCGAAACTCAAATCAACAACGGACAGTAATTCTATGAAGTAGAATTACAAAAAAAAAAAAACAGTGTTGCCTCCAATATGGACGAAAAAATACCTACGCGGTTTGAGTATACATTTTTACCGCTATTATTTAGATGAACTAATTTAAACGTGTATTTGTCTAGTTGCCATTTAAAATTATTGGAAATAGTTCATATCGATTTTACATAAATAAAACTGCAAAATATAGCAAACATGGTTTATTGTTGTTTTTAATAAACGTAGTGGCAGATGCATGTCCTATTTATTGGAAGTCCGAAAATGTTCTTCATAAAATTTTACGCCATAATAATCGTTAGTCCTAATAATTCTTATTCCTAACGAGCGTACGTCATAAGTTCATAACCATTCGAAGTCATAATGACAATAATCATAAATCTCTCATATCCTAATATTTTTTTTCATCATAACACTCAGTTGTCCGTTTTATTTAAATTCATAATTACACTAGCTAGTCATACATTTTTTAATCCTAAAATTGTTTTTCATAATATTTTTCATCATAAATGTTATTTATCCTAATATACGGATAACGTTTTTTAAATGTCTAGTGACATTGAATACATGAGTTGAAGCGTGTAATTATTAGTATTATTTCAACATGTCTCACGAAAGTTTAAATTCGTTAACGTTTTTACTTAGATTTTATTGTTTAATACTGAATAATCATATTACCCGAATCATCGAAACCGCCGAGGTCACCTATTATACTGAAAGGCTCTACCTCCGCACAGACAGGCGGCTTGCTTAGCGTCTAGAGCCTAGCGAGTCACCTAGCGAGTAGCTTAGTAAAACGAACATTATAGAATTTTCGCGACCGGCCGCACTGCGCGCTTGGCGTTACGAAGTAAATAAACGTGTTTGTTTTTGTCGCAAGGCGCGAGGCGAGGCCACAAGGCTCTAGAGCTAGACGCTAAGCAAGCCGCCTGTCTGTGTGGACGTAGCCTAAGGCAGGTCCGTGTAGGTACGACGACGAGCGAAGCGAGGAGGAGTGTTAGTTGTACCGCGCCAGAACCGATTTTTTTAAATGTACTTAGCGAAAGCGTTTATTAAGAGGGGGCGTATCGCCAGGGAAAAATCAGAAATCACCCGCGCGCCCCGTACCTGCCGCGCTGATGCGTCTATTGCTGCCCCGCTCCTTCTCGCATAGTATATGCCCCGACAGTCAGATGAAACATGATGAATACCTATAGATAGTTATAATAAGTGGAAAGAAAGACAAAATCTGTAAGTACCTATATTTGAAGATATCATTTTCGCTAGTAGTTAAGTCAGTTTCGAGAGCTATAACTGAAATATGACCTTCCGTTTTTTTACTAAATCACGTAAGGGTTGTAATTTAGCATAATAATGTCTCGTAAAAGGCTAAAGCAAAAAAACAGCTATAAGTAATCGAATTTAAACTTTTGTGAGACATATCTAAAATACTACTAATAAATCCACGGTTAAAAAATTAACGTAAATGTCACGGCAGGCGACATGTTTCGAACTCTTCGGGAGTTCTTCTTCAAAACAAACATCGAAAACACTAATCCTGAAGAAGAACTCCCGAAGAGTTCGAAACATGTCGCCTGTCGCGTCATTTAATACGTGAATTTATTAGTAGCATTAAAAAAAAACTGTAATTTATTATGAAAACTTCGATCATGTTTATGAAAGCCAGATTTTCAGGCCACTGTGTGGCGGCCAAATTTTTCAATTCTGACCCCGTGTCATGGTCGGCCTTATCACGCGATAAGTGAAGGATAGAGCGTCCGTCACTGGCTGACACCGTTTGATAGAACGAGACGATGCCCCTATCTTGTCACTTATCGAGTGATAAGGCCGACCATGATACGGGGTCTGATCTCGGATTCGTACTTGGAGACAATGGAGACGCTTTGGCCCTTTAGTTATCAATTTTGAACATACTCGTATTAAAGAAAAACTGCAAAATTGTGTTCACTTTTTTTAATATAAAAATGTCCAACTTCGCAGGCAATAATTCGGGTGCAGACTCGAAAATTATTATTACTCCAAAAGAAAGAAGGCAAAAAAATATGCAGTGATGAAAATCCCATTCAGATATCTCAAAGAATTACGAAGCTACAACCGTTTTAATATTGCTTGTTAGAGAGAGAAAACGCAAACGGTGTGTGACGTCACATTACAGGATGCTACCTGCAGGCCGCGTCGACGGCGTCGCCGACCACGATGCGCGCGGCACGTTGCCGTCTTCTGTGACGTCACATTCTTCCAGCGTCATCGTTTCATGTGAAGTTGCGTTTTGCGAAAAAGGGACAGAACACATCCCTTCATAAAACTTTGGACACTTATAACTTCGTGATTATTTAACCTTTTGCGTTGATTTTTTCTCCATTTGACAATTTTTTTTATCCTTCTTCGAGAAAATATCACATTATTTTATTTAGTGTCTACGCCCCTATTGTTGGAATCTAGAAGCGTCACCCGTGATGACTTTAAAGAAAAAAAATGTCAATAATTACACGGTTCACCCACGTATTAAACGTCACTACGGGCGACATGTTTCGAACTCTTCGGGAGTTCTTATTCAGGATTGAGTGTTTTCGCGGCGGTGTCGCTTGAATCACGACAAGATTCAAGCGACACCGCCGCGAAAACACTCACTTTATAGAGTACAAATTACTTTAATTACCCAAGGAATAACACTACCTACATTTTGTTGCTTAAAAAACCACCGGAGCTATAACTGAAATATGGCCTTCCATTTTTTTACTAAATCACGTAAGGGTTGTGAACTAGCATAATAATGGCTAGTAAAAGCCTAAAGCAAAAAAAAGCTATAATCGAATTTAAACTTTTGTGAGACATGTCTAAAATACTACTAATAAATCCACGGTTAAATTCACGCATTAAATGTCACAACAGGCGACATGTTTCGAACTTTTCGGGAGTTCTTCTTCAAAACAAACATCGAAAACACTCATCCTGAAGAAGAACTCCCGAAGTGTTCAAAACATGTCGCCTGTCGTGTCGTTTAATACGTGAATTTAACCGTGGATTTATTAGTAGTATTTAAGATTAGTTATCAATTTTGAACATATTAAAGAAAAAGTGCATAATTATGTTCACTTTTTTAATATCAAAATGTCCAAGTTCGCAGGCAATAATTGTTGGAATCTGCACTCTCGATAACCCTAAAAGCGACACCCGTGATGACTTTAAAGAAAAACAATGTCAATAATGTCACTACGGGCGACATGTTCTGAACTCTTCGGAAGTTCTTCTTCAGGATGAGTCTTTTCGCGGCGGTGTCGCTTGAATCACGACAAGATTCAAGCGACACCGCCGCGAAAACACTCATCCTTAAGAAGAATTCCCGAAGAGTTCGAAACATGTCGCCCGTAGTGACATTTAATACGTGAGTTGAACCGTGTAATTATTAGTACTGTTTCAACACGTCTCACGAAAGTTTAAATTCGAAAAGCAATGTCCGCCATCTTGGAATTCAAAATGGACATCATTTCTAGAATCTTCACCCTCGAGAAGCCTGCCAATGTATGTTGTTCTTTAAAAAAACGCGCATATTAATTTATAAACGAATGTTTCAAAAATTTTAAATAATGCGACCACTTTTTGAAATATTTCTGACTATGAATTCGTATTTAGACCTCTCAGACATCGATTTTGAACATAACCGGATTTATTCTCAACTAGCGATCCGCTCCGGCTTCGCACGGATACTATATTATACATATAAACCTTCTTCTTGAATCACTATCTATTAAAAAAAACCGCATCAAAATCCGTTGCGTAGTTTTAAAGATCTAAGCATACATAGGGACAGACAGCGGGAAGCGACTTTGTTTTATACTATGTAGTGATAGTGATAGTGATAATCTTTCATAAAGTAAATACACGATCGACAGAAAAATGTTCGTCTAGTTTTGCATGTACTGCACAAATTATTCTAAGAAGCCGGTCACCCGCCGATCGCTGCGTAATCTTATAGTTGTATTTTGAACTTTAAGACCTATATGTTAAGGTCGACTTTTAAATATATTATTTCAAAATGTAGCAAAATATCTACTGGAATGTAATGATACGTTCATTCACTGGACGAATATACTGGGTTACAATATTATTGAAATAATTATGTTCATCGTGCTGTCGTGAGAGCACAGAACGTAGTCCTCTTGTCTCAGCGGAGCGATTACGACTGACTCCGCCCGCGAACGGCAACAAAAGATATACAGAACCGCACGAAACACGCGACGGGAGAAAGGGTATCGCGCTAAATAAAAAAGGCCTATACGCCAAATACGTTTCACCTCAATAAGTCTGAAAAGGGACTACATAAAAATACCCCGCTAGTACTTTCATTTGGTAATGTCAAAAGCTATTATACACTCAACTTTTACTTAATTTATATGCACGGGAACCTCACACTATTGAAATTGAGTAAAAATAAGACATGTTTTGGCGGTTCTTTTCTATCGAGGCAATTTTCGTTTTGTATGGTTTTGTTCAGACGATTCAATTGCAAATATGATGTAGTTTTGGTATGTTCTTTTTCCTGGCATTCGCTTTAGTTTGTCATAGGTAAATATTCAATCTAAGAACCCCGATTTCGCGGAACGCCCCCTCTTAATTAGGAAAATTAGGAGTTGAAGTACGTTCTTAGTTATGATTTTAGGACTAACAAAATTATGATGTATGTCAGTTATGAAGAAAACTGTTATGATTAACCAAAGTATGACTTGACGACCGGTTAGTCTAGTGGGTAGTGAGTGACGCTGCCTACGAAGCTGAAGGTCCTAGGTTTGAATCCTGGTAAGGCAAATATTTGTGTGATGAGCATGAATATTTGTTTCTGAGTCATGGATGTTTTCTATTTATTTAAGTATTTCTATCTATTAAATATGTCGTCGTCTAGTACCCATAACACAAGCCTTTATTGAGCTTACTATGGGACTAGGCCGATTTGTGTAAGATTGTCCCCTAATATTTAATTATTTATTTATGACTTCAATCAAGTTCTTAGTAATGAAATTATGAAGAAAATTTTTATAGTAACTGATCATTATGACTCCCGATGATAGTTACAGAAATTTAGGAACAAAAATGTTAGGTCGAAAAAAAATAGGACTAGCGATGATTATGACTACAATAAATTAGTATAAAAAAAATAGGACAACGAATTTTATAGCAGCCAATATGGACCCGGCAGAATGTCATACATATTGCTTTTAGTTTTTTTGATGACTGAACGCCATGATGCTGTGTCGCAAATAAATGTGGAATGACCATCAAACTTTTTATAATTTCCAATCGCCTCCAATTTTGCATTAATATTCATTATGTGTCTCTCGTTACGAATGGTGATATTTTGCTGCCTGTTATAAGGAACGTAACTTCAATATTTCATTGCATTTTGAGAAAAATACATTTTTCGTCACAATTGCTCGTAAATGGTGATATTCCATGCCTGTATAAAGAAGAACAATGGCCTAAATTGTTCCCATGGGAGTTATGAATTTTCATAACTCTCTAGGGAGTTATGAGCTTGTGTGTGATCTGATTGGTTTAAGCAAATCTAGTTGGCCGCGCGCCACTAAAATTGTGTTCTGTGATTGGTTGAGAAAAATCTAGTTGGCCAGGCGCCGCAAGAATACTACTGTACTGCTCTGTGATTGGTTGAAATATTGAAGCTGCACGCTCCAATCGCACTGATCTGGAAGTAAAACTGAACAACAAACAACAACAACAAACAAACAACTGAACTGTATGAAACATAGATTTTTCTGTTTTTTGTAGGTAGTTATTATTTCCTCGCAAATGTAATGAAATTGTGTATAACACGGGCGTAAGAATATTGCAAACTCGAGTCATCAAAAGCTTCTGATAGGCTCTTGTTGGCAATATTCCACTTACGCCCCTCGTTAAGCAATGTACTATGTATTTTTGTCATTTCCTCCCGATTGCATATACTTATCATATATGATTAACTTATAGTTAACCCAATATCGGTGGTGGGTAGTGCGTCAGCTGGTCACCAATTGTGGTTCTTGTATTGCGACTGTTGGAAATCTTATGACGCCTAATCATAGTCTAATACTATATTTGTGTGCCTGTGTGTGTATTTGTGTGTGTGTTCTTTTAAATTCATTATATAAACTACTGCCATGGTTGTTTTCATATAATTTATATCCAGTGGCGACACTTGAGTGTACTTAATAAAAATTAGTTACGGGTTAGGTAGGTACCTAAGTGTTGTTTTGTTATACCATTATTTATTTTACAGTACATATGGTGCTACTTTCCCGCACTAGTGCGGAAAAGAGCACTTTTCGTGCATATGTCGAAACTTTAAAGAGCCATATGTACGGTAAAACGTAGTACGATACACATGCGAATAGGTAATTCGTAACTCGTGTCGATTTAAAACACTCCCTTCGGTCGTGTTTTAATTTATCACCACTCGTTGCGAATTTCCTATTTACGGCATTTGTATCGTAAATAACTATTATCAACTCGAGTCTGCGAGAGTCGTTTGGTAAATTCTTACATGTTTCTCTTATGTTGTGGTGCAATAAAGAATATTATTATTATTACTATTGATTGCGCTAAGCTTGTATTGATATTATATGACTTATGAACATCCACTTTATATTTAAACAAGCGAAAAAAAATAAAAAATATATGTCCCCACTTTATGTCTGCACCACACTGGCGCGGCCTGCGGTGGCGGACAATAGTAACGGAAACGAAACGAAAACGAACTTTCGTTCGTTTATCTCTGTCTCTTTCGCACTTGCTAGTTCGAGCGGCAGAGAGAGAGAGAGTTTCGCGGTAGCCCCTCTAAGCTAAGCAACCTACGGACAGACGGGCGGACATGGCGAAACTATAGGGGTTTCTTGTTGTGTACCCTAATAACCAATAATCACGCATTCGTACTGTTACTGTTACTAGCTTTTGCCACGAATTCGTCCGCGTGGAAGTCGTTTATACCTATTCGTATCTACATACAAATTTCCACCCACTCGTTTGGTAAAATGGGGGGTGGAAAGTGTGTGATATGGATAGTATGGATTTTATTATATGTTTGATTAAACCCCAATGTCAGGTATCAGATGACCCTTAGGTAAAATAAATATTTTGTGGTTTTACTGATTTTATTAGAATACTTACCTAAGTATACACTTCGAGACGCTAGTACCTACTTGCGAGTATTGTAGGTACCTACAACTAAACCTAAGTACCTATATAAATAGGTGGCGTGGCGACTCGACTTATTGATGAGGAGTGAGACACTATGATGCAAGTTCAAAAACTAATACTTATTTCGGTACATTAGGGTTATCATGTAAAAACGAATAATAGTGATTAATTATCCCGAATCTGGCCGCATATGGATAAAGTTAACAAAGGTGTTCTCTGCTAGCAGCGAAAGCAGCTTCTGCTAAATCACACCCATTTATAATGTAATACGAGCGGAGATAATGTGTGCCCCGGGCGAGACAAATTTGCCAACTTTTTCTGTTGAACAACCTCTTTATATGAAATGGTTAGCGCCGAGAAATTCCGCGTAAAGTATTATTAGAGAAGTTGGAATACTAATGTCGGTGATTTCTTTTTAATATAAACTAGGTAGGTACTTAGTTTCTATCCGCGGCTTTGTGCGCGTGTCATTAGCCTAAAATGTCTAGTAGGTATAGTGTTTAGCTATATTACTAGAAAGATTCGATTCATCAAAATTCGGTCCATAGTTTTGCGTGAAGACTTAAGACTTATAGACAAATTCTTCACGAAATTTCGCGTTTATTATTAGTAGAATATTTGATTGCAACTGTTATCTATTGGTAACATGTCATGTCATAGTCACCAGATGTCATTTTAGCTATTGAAAGAATTTTCCGCAACGCTCCACTCTATAGTCACGGACTATAAGTAAGTAGGATATAGTAGAAACTATATTTTTCGATTTTTTTCCATTACCCTTTCGCGCAATAAACGCAAACGTAAATAAGCCCGTTGATAGCAGGCCGAGCTAAACTTGTCTACATATCGGCCAGAAGCAGTCGAAGCCCTGGCAAAAACTGACAACAATATATACACGCAAAGTACCTACGTGGCTTAGCGCCACCGCCAAGGACGTGTTTTTACCTTGGGATTTAACTGCTCAGTCTTTGTTCGAAATACGCTTCGAGGCTTATTGGATAAAGGGATTATGAATGCCTCTCCGAGCGTTAGCAATCAGATTTTACTTAACCTGTATGTGTACAAAAAAAATCATAACTTTCTTCCAATTTTCGCTGTATTACAATTACGCTGTTAACATTTCTCCTAAATCCACATAGCTAAAGCTGTCTGGTCAGCTTTGCCGTAATCATTGGCTTTGTTCTGATGTTGAGGATATTTATGATTTAAGTTATTCAGGTGCAGGCTGCAGGTGACAAATGGCGGGTATTTCAGTTGTACTCCGTCGGTTGTCTGCTAGGAGTCGCGCGTGACCCCGCTGCGACTGAAACTATTGCATGACTCCCATTCCATGACACATAAACTTTGCCTTATGAATGTCTTTGGAATACCTACTTTGTTTGGAAATGTTTTGTCGATATGCAACTCCAGGTGTTTATTTTTTAGATAAAATAACATGGAATATAAATACCTGGGTAGGTACTTCAAGTATGTATTTATATTAGCTAAGCACTTATTCTTAGGTTTTGTAAAAGGGTTTGTAGGTGTTTATAGGTTGAGCAAGTTTTCCAGTTATATCGTGCCAACTATCCGTATCTCTGGAGAGTAGCTGAGATCCTTATCGGATCTGTATCGTTCGCCAGCACTATTTAAACAAGAACGGATGAGAGTATTTTTTATGTTCTTTGACGCGACACGAAGTAATTGAAACAGTGAGTACTACCTAAGTAGCATCGCTGCTTCATAACTAATTACTTAATAGTACATTGTTGCAGAGGCCAGGTAATAGCAATTCGTGGACGAGTTGATTTTGTCGGATGAAACGAAGCTGAATCTGACAATAGAGACGAATCCACGAATTGTCATTCCTGCCGAGGCAGATATAGTGCTTTTCTCCAAAGAATGCGAGATAATTAAATAATATTTTTATAAATCTTAAAACAGCCAGTATGTCAATAACCACTCATTCCCGCCCAATTTATTTTTTTAAAGTATGTACTTACACGGCATGACTCGTGCCAGTTTCAATTGACATAAAAACATTAGAATCGATCACAATTTTAAATGTTTATGTACCTAATTATTATGCTGAGCCAGTGTCCGGTTCACTGCCGCAGAGACACACTTTTTTTTCATGTTTTATGTGCTTTTCTTGTTTATTTTATTTTTTAATATGTGTGTCATGTGTGTTTGTGAATAAATATATCTTTCTTTCTTTCTTTCTTTCTTTCTAATTAAAATTGTAAAAATTTTACGGGATTAAATTGTTGAAATATAAACGCAATTTAGTTCGTTACGAATTTTATTGTGATACCTATATATTTTTATTTCTTCATTGAAAACTATTTGAGACATTTCAAGCGTCACTTCGATCACACACATTCATTGCCCAGAATCGCTACGCGTTACGCTCGTAGCCGATCCCGTGGTTTTCCTCGTATGTAGCGGAAAGCGACTACGGCGGTCTGACGCATATGTGTCGTCATGGGCCCTGAATGGGTTAAAAACATAAGCGTTTCTTCTATGAATATTATAAAAAAGAAAACTCGGGAAAACTTTAGGCTTCTCACAGACTGGAGCGGCCTGCGGTGCCGCAAGCCGCGCCAGTGTTTTGCAGGCTTTAAACCCGCATCACACTGGCGCGGTTTTATCACACTGGTCAAGTTTTGTGGGATAGGGCACGGCCGCGGCGGACAATTGTAAATTTGTCATCAGCTGTCAAATTTACTATTGAACGCCACCGCAGGCCGCTCCAGTCTGTGAGAGGCATTAAGCACACTACAAACGGGCGCAATTTGTCACAGCCGCCAAGAGACAGCCATACTTACACTACTAACCAGTATAACTATAGCCCGTTTTTGTGACAAATTGCTAGCTAAGCCTTTAATTAAACGTACGAGCGCTTAGCTGTTTGTAGTGATTGGTCTTAGCCAAAACTTATGGTTAAAAGGTAAAAAAATTGGCCAAGTGCGAGTCGGAACTCAGCAATTAGTGTTCCGTTCATTAAGTTTTTTTAAATGATTCATACTTTATCTCCTTTACCAGGCCCCGTATCATGGTCTGCCTTATCACGCGATAAGTGACAAGATAGAGCGTCCGTCACTGGCTGACACCGACGACCACCGACAGACGACGCTCTTATATTATCAGGTCATCGGTCTACCTTGTAGGTAGGGGGCCTACCCACGCTGCGCCTTTCGGTACGTGGTCGCCACTCGAGAACCTTTCCGCCCCAATGGTTCTACGTGCAATGTGCCCTGTCCACTGCCACTTATTTTTGTGTGTTGTGTAAGGGCTAGTTTACTTACTTTACTTTACAGCGTTGTGTTAATAACTTTAAATTTGTCGAATCCGCGAGCGATAACCTCAGACTAGAGGTGTGCGCCGATGGCAAAATCATCGGCGGCGGCGTCCGGTGGGATTTTGATCGGCGGCGGCGGCGTGATCGGCGTGAAATCGGCGTGGAATTTTTTTCCCGGAGTATCGAAAAATAACTATATATAGCGTAATATCTCATTTATGACACATTTTCTGAAATGTAATTGTAGCAAAAATACTAAAAAGAAATATCAAGCAGGAATCTTGATAATCTTCTTTGTTTTCTCGAGCTCTGCCTCTATTACTCTTTCCTTCGACGCAGCCAACCATTATCATCTTCTCCAAGCTGGACTGGTCTCGGCGAGCCACGTAGTCCATGAATGTCATCATTCTCTGGAAGCATGTATTTGAAAGCTGGGTGTTAATACGAAGGCTCCTTGAGTATCGGCGTTGTAT
Organism: Epinotia ramella; assembly: GCA_947578815.1. Lineage (NCBI taxonomy): Eukaryota > Metazoa > Arthropoda > Insecta > Lepidoptera > Tortricidae > Epinotia > Epinotia ramella. Next base: position 11,905,143 of record OX388202.1, on the reverse strand, counting down.
ACATGAGATGCCCGACATTCTACGCCAGCATGATGATGATGATGATCTGTCCGACCTTTTTCGGCCTTGGCGACCACTCCGACTCCTATCTAGCGTTAGTGCATTAACGGGAGCGGTCAGATGCGCAGGATATTTTTAGGCCAGCACATAGATGCATTTAAAATGTGACAAATGCATCTATTTTTGATTTCACGCGCGGCTTCCATGTCCATGTTTCAGATCTAAATGTCAACTTTTGTGTTGGAAAATTACAGTTGAATTGTCCTAAAGCTCGTTCAAAACGTTACGTATTTTCCCCTCAGGTCTCGCAGTTCCCATGCCCTCTGCATCAACCCATCTCTACCTATAAACATCAGCTTCGTTTTTTCCTGTTGATGTGGAGGGGCAATATTGTGCACTGATCAATTTGACTTTCTTTAGAAGTGTAGCTAGCTTAGCCTCATTGACTCCTTTTATGGTCGTGTGTGTCATTGAGCCATGTCTTCCAGCCGGACACGAGATTTGGACGGTAGGGGTTTTGCACTTAAAAGGACAGATGTTCAGGTATACCCATTTCCCCAAGCACTTCAAACATTTTTCGCCAATTTATGTAGTCAAACGATTTCGTGTAATCGATGAAGCATAAGGCATGTGTATGTTAAATTCTCTGCTCTTCTGAATTAACTGCCTGATATTTAGGATCTGCTCTATTCTGCCACTACCCTTAACTGCATGCTTGCTCTATTGTGATTTTTTTGCGTATGTAGTACTCCAAATGTTTGTTCAGAATGTGCAATACAACTTTACCAGCATGGGATATAAAAGAGAGATTTACGGGAAGAGTCTTTCTTAAGTAGTGGGATAACAGTGGAATCTGCCCTTTGTTGTATACCCAGAGGAATTAGGAAACAGATTTCTTCATGGAATGAGTTAAAAATATTTTGTTACCGGAATTAGACCCAGTCGATTATAAAATTAGGTCACGTGCTCAAGGATGGACGTGCTAGAGAAAGGAATTCACATTTACTTATCGTCGGCTAAAGTCGCAAACCTTTTCACTCAATCGACGACCGGTTGTCTAGTGGGTAGTGACCCTGCCTACGAAGCTGAAGGTCCTGGGTTCGAATCCCGGTAAGGGCAAATATTTGTGGGATGAGCATGTATATTTGTTTCTGAGTCATGGATGTTTTCTATGTATTTAAGTATTTCTATCTATTAAATATATCGTCATCTAGTACCCATAACACAAGCCTTAATGAGCTTACTATGAGACTAGGTCGATTTGTGTAAGATTGTCCCCTAATATTTATTATTATTATACAATCTGAGCCAATTTTACAGGATGTCCAAAAACTAGTATTCACGGTTACATCACAACAAAAAATACGAAAAAAGTAAGATTTGCAGTAGTAGTACCTAAAAAAGTCATCATATCCGCTTAAAAATACGCTTTGAATTTTTTAAATAAGTAGCATGTCTTGTTTTTTATTTTCAATTTTTTTGATGACATTGACTTTTGAGTTGTATAAAAGAGTCAAAGCATGATTTGAAAAATGGAATTAGGTTTGTGACTAGACTTTTAGAACGTTCGCACTAATATTATAATTATGCATATAGCACGAATGTAAACCACGTGAGGGCATTCATTTCGTTTGAACGTGTCCCGCTGCAGAATTGCCGATTTTTATTTTATTGCGAAGCGAATTAAATCAAACTCTTCAATGTAGAACATTACAGAGTTGACATGTGCTGTAAAGAGTCCTTGTTCGGCGTTAGAATTAAAATGAGTTAAATAAATTGCATATAATAATTAGCACTGTTCCAACAAAAACGAAATTACGCCACGCCGACTTCACGCCGGTCAATTTGATCGGCGGCGGCGGCGCGGCGGCGCGGCGCACATGTCTACCTCAGACCAAGAAAAAAGATAGACAGAGCATTACCTACGAAAAACCTAGTGAAGCCGGTTTTCAACCAAGCCAAATAAGTTTAGCACGCGCTCACGCGCACTTATACAAACAAAAAAATTGCACAAAACTGAATATAGGAACACTAAATAATGTGATAACTACGACGCCTCTATTTGGTTTGTCAACCTTTGGTCTATGTATCAGCTTTAAATATGGAACACTAAAAACGAATATTCATAAAGTACGGAGTTCTTTATTTGAATTGGTATAGATTATGACAACAATAAATCGTATTTTTACTAGATGCAAATTATTCGTCGGATTCATTCCGAAATACGGAAATATAAGCTCAATTTATCTCACACACCTCTAGTACGAGTATACAGAGTGTTTTTTTTTAAATGGGACAGTATGGGGAAATCCGAATCTAAAGGAGATAGAGGAAAAGTGTCCAAGGAGACATTAGGTGTTTTTTTATGTAAACAAATTTGGCTCATTAAAATTTTTGGTCAAGCGTGAGTTGTTCTTAAAAAATTACAAAGTTGGTCAATTTTTTTTTTGACGCGGGTTGGCTCTGTTTCATGTAAGGATTATTTCATTGTATGGAAAGAAAAAAATCTGAACAGCAGAAGTTGGTCAAATTTAATGAAAACTAATCTTCATACAGTTGGTTTATTACTTGAGTAAATGTTCGATGTGGCCGCCGTCTTGTCTTATGCAGGTACGAGCACGCTTCAAGACACTTCTAGTTGCATTTAACAGAGACTTATGATGAATTGTGTTTAAAGTGTTGTAAACAGCATCTTTTAATTCTTGTACGGAGTTGTATCGGGATTCATAAATTCGACCTTTAAGGTAACCATAAGAAAAACGCCATGATGAATAAAATTACAAGCATGAACTGATTGGAAACAAAATCACAGCTGCAGAAATAACTTACGTTCCAAATTTGAATTCTTTTTTTTATAATTTCAAGACTATCGCGTGCCATGATGTTTACGAAGATTAAAAAAAATGTTCTTCTCTTGAATCATCTGGAGCTCTTATCGATTATCGAAATTTAAAAATGGAATAATTTTAAATATTTTTTTACACTAGGCACTTGCAACAATATTAAAAGGCGAATACTGCAATTGTATGAATATTAGTTTTCATTCAATTTGACCAACTTCTGCTGTTCAGATTTTTTTCTTTCCATACAATGAAATAATCCTTACATGAAACAGAGCCGACCCGCGTCAAAAAAAAAATTGACCAACTTTATAATTTTTTAAGAACAACTCACGCTTGACCAAAAATTTTAATGAGCCAAATTTGTTAACATAAAAAAACACCTAATGTCTCCTTGGACACTTTTCCTCTATCTCCTTTAGATTCGGATTTCCCCATACTGTCCCATTTAAAAAAAACACTCTGTATATATTGACTCCCAGATCCGCAACAACTACACCGAATCGAAGGTTGCGAAGGAACCTGCGTTGTCTAATTACTTGACATCGGGTATTTTTCGGTTTCGGTCGGAACAAATCGGAAACAGGAAACAACACGAAATACAATGCTGTGTTTTCATTATATCAATATTCATTTATCAGACTGCGAAGTGCAATGTACGTCACCAGGCAGGGCTATACTGAAGAACCATCGTAAAATGAGGCGCTATATCGATTTTATGTACTTTAATTTGTAAATATTATTTAAACTATTAAAGCTAGCGTCACACACAATTTCCGTTATGCATGTGTATTTTCAAGTCTTAGTTGGCTATAGTTTTTGAAATAGAGCTGGGGACAGCACTGTATGAAAAAAAGTTACTTTGGTCATATTTTACACTAGTAAGAGCTATCATAAAAAGAACTCAAAATGTGTATACCGTCTCAAAATTTCACGAGCTTTCGAATGATACCCCACACGTTCCTTACAATCGAAAAAAAAATTGCGAAACCCTTTATTACCCCTCAAACTGCCCTCTTTATTGGGGTTTACACCTTTTTGACTTTATTTATGTAATTAGGCCATACATTTCCATTTCTATACCAAATTTCAGCTTCCTATGTCAAACGGTCTTCGAGAAAACTGGCTGTGATAGACGGACAGCCGCCGAGTGATCGCATAAGTGTTCCGTTGGACCAATTTTGGTACGGAACACTAAAAAGTATACAGTAATAAAATTTCATACACTTTCCTGGCCGCTAAAACTGGACAGTAATGACTAATCAGTTTTAACTTTTTAAATTTGGTTGCAGTAACGAAGAACTTCACGTACTCGTACTATTTTTGCTATAGTAAGGCCTCTCACAGACTGGTGCGGCCTGCGGTGGCGATCAATAGTAAATTTGACAGCTAATAACAAGTTACTATTGTCCGCCGCGGCCAGGCCGCGCACGTGTGATGCAGGCTTTAGGCGAACATTTCCGACCATATTGGATAAAAAAAATACTAACGCGACTTTCCATATATTATGTGGAGTAACAAAGTTTATTAGTCGTTAATAGCCTGGCTGAACACAGGACGCAGCGCACGCCCGTACTCCCCTGTAAGTGGTGAAATAAAATCTGCGTCATTTCTCGGAACTGTGCCGTAACTTTGTTTACAGCGAGTAGGAGGTAGCAAAGGAAATTATGAAGTATGGAAATAGGTGCTGCGGTTAGAAATTAAGTTAATTTTGCCTCTTATGACGGCAATTACATAGCTAAATGAAAAGATCCATTTTATTTTAAGTGGATTTCGTTCGATTCGTTGTAAAATCACCGATTTTGTAATTTGTGTTATTAGTTAAATCAACTAAGTATGAAGCGTAGTTTCAGTGCCCGAGAGGCAACCGGATGGCTCGCTGTATTTGAGCTCCCGAAGCATTGTGGAACCGCCCTGTGCAACCCGAACTGAGCCAACTTGGACTGGAGCGGAAATAAGTTAAATATTTAATTTAAAAGTGCTCAGTGTTAATGTTACCTAGAACGGTGAGCTTCTATGATTTTTTTTCAATACCTTAATGTAATGAAAATTCAAATAGAGGTAGGTACTTACCCACTTTTTCTATCGGGTAATTAGATTGGGGCAGTGACAAAAATATTTATACTTGATCTGGTTTTTTGACATTGTCCGCATTACTACGAATAAATACGGACACGATCTAACATTTCCAATCTAACTACTTAACTTTGATGCTATGCGACTTACGATTTGTTCCGAAAATTCTCCGTCGTATTAATGTATTCTGATCTGAGACCAGACACGTACGTACCTACACTATCTACACCATGCCAGTCCCCGGGAAATTAGTACGTGGTTTTGATTATTTATTACCGGGAATTTCCGGATGTCTTCCAATTGATTTGACCTTATTTTATACATGGATTGGACGAGGACAAACAAATAAAACATAGAAGAAAAGCGAATCGTTTATTTATAATGTCATAGAAATTGGTTATTTTATCGTTGTTACATTAGAAAAGGGTCACAATGAAAACACGGTGTCCTAAATTAATTAGCGTCTTTCGGATTCACTTCATACGAATCCAAAGCCTGCTCGATGGCTTCGTCGACGGCAAACATATCTTTCTCGGTGTCTTTAATAATTGACTCGAACTCAAGCCACTTGTCTTGCCGTATGGATGTTATTGCATTATAAACTTTGGTCTTCAAGTTGTACAAAGTGGAGGTTTGTTGAAAATCGAACGTGCTAGAACGAATATGTTCCCACAATAGTTCTGTCACAGACAGGTCATGATAGTTTTCCGGCAGACGTAGAACTTCATGTCCGTGGGATTTGAAAATTAAATCTAGGTGGTACTGATTATCCCTAATTGGACATCGTGCAATGAGATCATATAGTTCGACTTTATGCATATTGGGGGAGCATGGAACATTGTTACGCTGCAACCACTTCAACATGTCAGCCTTAGAATGGAACCTAGTAATCGGTTCACTCAACATCTTTCCGTGCAGTGGACTGTTATCCATTATTATGATACTAGATGGTTTTATAAATGACAAAACAATGTCACTAACCCATTTGTGGAAATCTTCCGCGTTAGCTTGGTTGCAAAATAATCCTTTTTCCAGACCGGTTTTAGAAACAATATGAAAAAACATGTATCCATCAACCTGCGATAATATATCTTTATTTTCATCCATCCAGGGTTTTTTGAAAGTTCGGTTCAAGTCAATTATCCTTTCGTCTATGTAGTAAATTATTTTAGAGGTGTCTCTGAGTTTCGTAATCTTACTTAAGTATCGAAATCGTTGGAAAGTAAGTTTTGGATCTTCTATGATAATTTTTCCGTAATTTCGAGTATTTATCGGGTTGTAACCCAACTGTCTCAAAATATGGCAAAAATTGTTTATTTCTGCCACCTTCATTTTGTCTTTTACCATTTCGTAAATTTCAGTGAACGAAAACGTCTTGTGTTGTGAATACAGCTTTTTTAATGCATTATTGATAACAGCTCGGTCACACAGATCCGTCTCAAGTGTGGTTTTTTTCTCACCATTTATTTCATCCAATAAATGCTCAGGGGCATTAGTGTAAAACAACACTCTTTCTTTATATAATTCTAAAGGTCTTTGCAGGCCATGAGTACTTTCGTATTTACAGTTTTCAAAAATGTTACGTATCAAATCCTTATTTGAACAATCGAGTGTCGTCTCTTCCCTTTTTGTTTCAGAACCTGCGTTTGCCATAGTCACACTGTAACAATCGTTAATGCACTGAATTAGCATTAGGTATAAATGAACTGACCTGTTATTGGTTTAAAAAGCAAAATATGTAGGTATAAAAGAATCGCTTCATATTTTATCAACAACAAAGTTATACAGATAAGTAACAAGAATAACAGCAGAAGTTAACTTAAATAAAACAAACTTACCGAACGCGTCTCGGGAATTCTCACAAAATATGTTGAAAACACTATTTACTGCATAAAAATACGCTGCGCTATATAAAAGGCTGACACGTTGACTCGACTGAACTGATCAACTAACTGAACTGACGGCGTCGCGGTCGCGTCGGAGCGCAGTCTGAGGGAGTGGTGAGAGGGGAGAGGCAGCCGAGTTCGAGGAGCGAAAGAGCGCGATATATCCAAGCAAAGTGTGTAAACAAACGAGACGAAAAATTTTCTTTGTTGGGTTTACCGATAGCGTCGCTATGAGCGCACTTTTTATACCTATTTTAACCAAGACATCTACATAAGTACAGACAGATAAGTACTTACTTAGGATATTAATTATAAAAGTACTTACCTACTTATCATTGTGAGAATGTGGTTTAACCACCATTGATACAAATAGTTTTTAAACTACGTACACAGTTCAAATATACCTATATTACTACACATGTTATATTTAGGTAGGATCATTTCGCCGGTTAGCGACCACCTGATTTCATGTGCCGGTTAGCGACTAGTGCGTCTACTTAGATGAGTTGGTCAACTGAAAGGATATTTTCTCGTTTTTTCAAGTACCTACCTATTTCTAGTCTGTAAATACAAAAAAACCGGCCAAATGTGAGTCGGACTCGCGCACGAAGGGTTCCGTACCATTATCTATAAAAACAGTAAAAAAAAAAGGTTGTTGTATGGGAGGCCCCCTTAAATATTTATTTTATATTGTTTTTAGTATTTGTTGTTATAGCGGCAACAGAAATACATAATTAGTGAAAATCTCAACTGTCTCGCTATCGCGGTTCTTGAGATATAGCTTGAAAAAAAAAACGTTTGTTGTATGTACATACCCTGTGAATATTTCAACTGTCTAGCTATCGCGGTTCTTGAGATACAGCCTGGCGACAGACAAAACGGCAAAAAAAACAAGTTTGTTGTATGGGAGCCCCCCTTAAATATTTATTTTATTTTGTTTTTAGTATTTGTTGGTATAGCGGCAACAGAAATACATCATCTGTGAAAATTTCAACTGTCTAGCTATCGCGGTTCTTGAGATACAGCCTGGTGACAGACGGTCAGACGGACAGCGAAGTCTTAGTAATAGGGTACGGAACCCTAAAAAACATGCATACGGCTAATGGTTTAAATTTAGCGTCTGTCTTAACTGGCATAATTGTGACCCTAACCTATCGACAACCGTTCCGTAATGCGCATTTATGGCCGGTTCCAATGATCAATCCACCGATAGTTTTCCTAACCAACAGTTACATTTTGACACATTTTCTACGGGTAATCTGTCAACATGTAACTGCCGGTAAGGAAAACTATCGGTGGATTGATTATTGGAACCGGCCATTACTTAGGTGCCAACACTGCCAACCTATCTAAATAGACTCAGATCTATAAAAGCAAGTAAGTAGTACGTTTCGCATGTAAATGTTTAGATATAAGAACGATTAAAAAACAATAATTCTGCGTTTGGGTCGATTTTTAGTAAATCAATCAATAAGCTGTTACCTACTCTACTCATCATAAGAAATCCCATTACGATAAAATTATAGGCATCGGAAAATAAAACCTTACATTTGCCTACCTAATTATTGCAGGCGCTAACAATTTTTACAAAGGAATACGTCTAAGCTGCGATTTTAGATATATATGATATTTACACAGATTTACATTATTTTAGACAATCTTCCTTATCATTTACTCACCTTTATGGGCTGTTTACACTTTGATTAGTGATTAGATTAGTGCGAGTCCATACATTTGATGCAAGTGTGAGTAGCTTTTGTATGGACTCGCATTAATCACTAATTCTTCAGCTGCACGGCTATCACAGGACAGCCCGCGACGTCGCGGCGAGATACTTTTCCTTATCTCTCTAGCTCGCGGGCTGTCCTGCACGTCTATAATGAGTAGGGATCGGAAACTCGGGGGCGATTATACCTACAACTAGCAAAATTCCGGAAAAATCTAAGCAAGTATGGAGTCGGCTTCTTAAAAATAATATTTTTTATTATTTAAATCCCGGGATCCCGGGATTGTATGCAACATCAGAAAATGGGTAATACGTGTCAATTGTCGTTGGGTTATGGCTTTTTAAGCGAATTTCGTCAACATACAAGCCGTTTTAACGACATACAGAATGTATCAAAAAGACACGTGTTAGTCCGTTTAAGGGTTTAATTAATTATAGATATTGTGTTAAGATGATAATATTGATAACATAATATCAAGACATGAGAAAGAAGAAGAAATTTGTATACTTGGGTTCCCAAATAAGTGACGACAGCGACTGCGACCAAGAGGTGGTCAGAAGATCTCATATGGCCAAAACTGCGGTAAAACGACTCGAGAAGATATGGAGAAACAGAGGCATAAACCGCAAAACTAAAATAAGACTAATGCGGACTCTAGTCTTCTCGATCTTCCTGTACGCATCAGAAACCTGGACCATAAAAGCTCGTACTCGTCGTAGGATAGATGCATTCGAGATGTGGTGCTGGCGCAGAATGCTCCGGATATCATGGACTGAGCGCCGCACAAATGAGTCTGTTCTCGAGGAGCTCGACATCAAAACGAGGCTCTCCACAATCTGTATCCAACGTGTCCTCAGCTTCTTTGGCCATTATGGTTAGGTCCGGACCGCAAAGCTTGGGAAAGCTAATCATCACCGGCCGCATCGCAGGAAAGAGGAGCAGAGGACGGATGCCTATGCGTTGGGCGGACACGGTAACATCTGTGACCAGAGCCACACTCCAGGCTAGCATGCATCAAGCCCAGGACCGAGCAGCTTGGAGAGTGATGGTGAAGAGCGCCCACAGCCGTCACGTCCCTCAGCCATGAGGATACGACAAGGAAGAAGAAGAAGAATATCAAGACAAACTTTTTTTAACGTGATTTTTTTTATACATGGTATTTTTGAGTGGTTTCCAGTATATGGAAATCCTAAAGTATAGGAGATACAGGGAAAACGTCTTAGGAAACATTAGGTATTTTTTTGTGAAAATAATTATTGTTCTGTCAGTTAAATGAAAAACACATGAATTACTTACATTAAATTTTGATCATAGGAACAACTAAAATAGTCTATTTAAATACTTTAATACATTTGTATGGTTGTTATTCTAATTTTCGGTATTTCGGGAAATCCCGGGAAATTTATTAGTAAAATTAAATTGAGTCCGCCTCCATACTAGTCAACGTCGATGCGGGCGTAGGCACTGAGCCCGAAGTTTAGGTATAATCGCTCCCGAGTTTCCGATCACTAATAATGAGACGGCCGCGACATACTCTCGATTTTTCTCGCACTATACCTCTCTTTCTAAGTTTTCTAATAAGAGAGAGAAGGGATAGTGCGAGAAAAATCGAGAGAGCTCGCGCGCCATCTTGTGATAGCCGTGCTGGGAAGCGTAGCTAGCCTAGCGAAGCCTTCGGTTTACAGTATAGATGCCGATGCGCGAGGATGCTACGTCGGCTGGTCACTTAACTTTTTTCGAGGCCGGCAATTTAAAATTGTCAATCAAATGTCAGTCAGAGATGGGCAAAATGTAATCGACTAACGATTAACGATTAAAATTAACAGAATTAATTGCGACAGACGATTGAAAACGACGATTGATCAATCTTAGTTGTATAGAGTGCAGCTAGTGTAGTTGCAATTAAATTAGTTGCCGAATGATTTCAGACAACTAAATTTTGTAATCGACTAATTAGTTTGCTACTACTTTTCCGCGACTAATGTTAGAAGCAAATTGAACGGAATGGCTATGTTAACAGACTGAATAGAACATCTTAACGGATGTATAAAAATAAAATAGTCATGTATTACTTACGATATTTTGACAACTTCTATGGAGTGAGATCTCTGTGCTAACTATTATTCTTTTTGATAATACCAACCGAATGAGCTAAAATTGTGTATTACGTTTAGTTTGGATGGCAATGCTATAACCCGTCGTGTTAGGGCTTGTCAGAGCCTCAGAGCTCCTTAACCCGTAGATTACGATTGTCAGAAAAAGGTAAGTAGTGTCAGCGATAAAAGCTTGTAAATAATGAACCTTTTGTCAAAAACTTATTTTGCTATTAAAATAGTGCATCTAATTAAATTTCTCTTATCTAAGGGCAGATAAAACTGTGTACTGTGTGCATTAGTAAGTTTTATACACAAGTTTTTTGTCGCGAAAGGCTTTGACCGGTTGCATTCGATTCGAGTGAAGTTTAGTGACTAATTGATAATTATTGCATTTTCACTAGTAAACAACTGATAAGACGGATGAGTAAAGCAGTTGTCTCGCTCCTTCATACATTGTTCTCTTTCTATTTTTTACCTGCACTCCTTTTTCTTAACCCCTGCATATCAAGATTTGTGCATTTTTATGCAAAACGTATGCCCAGTTATAACAAATAATTACCATAACCATCCAGTATTAATGGAACTAGTTTAAATATAATGAGCGATAAGATGTATTAGTAAAGTAGGTTTTATACATCGTTCTATTTCTTATTTTTTATCTGGCGTCCGTATCCTTAAACCTTTACCTATATTTGCTGTACTAATCGTATGAGCATCGTAAATATCGTACTAAATACCTAGAATCTAAGATGATTGATGACAACATGTTCAATATTTTAGACATAAATCTTAATCAATAACTAAATGAAAAATTTTAGCTCAATCGGTTGAAGATAAGATTATTATATCTGCTTCAAAATAAGTTGCAAGATTCCACCCAAACCAACATAGTTACAACATATTTACGAGTAAGTACCAACAATGAACATACCTACTCGTAGTTACAGATGTGAAGGAGGTCACTTTTTGCTGCTAACCGATTCGACTTCATTCAAAACTGAACGCTATTCCTAAGAGTATAAAGCCGTTAAACACTTTTTGCAATAGCATATTCTGCAAATAAATTTGTAATAATACCAACGCGTCCTTCACCGTTTTGCTATTGAGAAAATTCGAAAAGTTCGAATTTGGACGTTATTCTTAAAAAGAAAGCTTCGAAAAATATTTACCAACGGCAAAAGCAAATTATATTTTGGTCGCCACCGCCGTCAGCTGTTGTTGCAAATTCGAATAGTTCGAATTTAGACGTTATTCCTAAAGAGATAAAGCTTTGAAAAATGTTTGGCAATGGCAAATACAAATTGGTATTGGCACCCAACGCGCCCGCGGCCCGTCCGCCTAAATAATTGATATTTTTTTATAAATTTGCGTCAAATTCATTTTTAGGGTGACAGCGTAAGATGTCACGTGACCTGATCGAAAAACTGTTACAATGTTATTGAGTTTTCACTTCTGCCGGCACTCCCGGAGTGCAACCCGGTCTTTTTTTTTTTAATCGCAGTACACCTTATCACCATAGGTACATCGTTATCGCGGGAGCAAATACGATTTGACAGTACTGAAAGATTTTAAAAAACAGTCAAAAGCAGAAATGACATTCTTATAGAGAAACGTTTATACCTGCGGCCTTAAAATGTATAATTATTTTATTGAATATCAATGCTATGTATAGTATATATCTTACCTCCGTAGTTCCGTACTTGACTTGATTAGTACTTAAAAAGATTACCTATAAGGTACGCAACCTCATCAGTCACTTTAGACATTTGTCGTTTTAAATATGCACCCATTACAACAGCAGCGGCAGTCGAAAGAGCATTTAGCCAGTTAAAAATGTTAAAATGGATATTTACTGCACGACGCCGCAGATTAATAGTAGAAAACATAGAGATTTTTTTTGTCGTATATTACGAAAATCTCTTAAGATCAACAAAAAGTAAATAAAGTTCTATTCAATTAAAACATGGATATTTATTATTATTTTCTTGGAGGCTTATAATGTGTAGGCAGAAAAGTCTGTTTTTACTAAATGGACAGTCTGTCTTACTACTTCTTTGACAAATTTATATTTGCTCCCGCGATAACGATATTATGCTTATCACATTCACCTTCGTCCGACATATTTGCGAGCACTAAACAAAACAGTGAGCGGCATAGATACCTTTCAATAGCATCACTTTTTACCCTCTTTATCTTCGCCCAAGTACCCACATTAATTATAAAGCAGACTGGAAGAACGCGTTCAGTAACATTCGGTAGTTAAAAAAATATTATTTTTCTGGGAGTGTGTTTATAATCACACATTATGAAGTGTGACACCATCACACCACCATGACATTGAATGATATGACTAACTAATCAGATGACTACCAATCATTATGACTTACGAAAATTATTATAAACTCGATTATTGCCTTTTACATTATGTAATGGCATACTACCGAGACATTGAATGTTATGGCTAACCAATTGTATGACTAACAATAATGATGACCTGCAAAAATTGGAACTCCAATTTATATTGTTAAATTTTATATTAATTAATTAATTAATTAATTTATTTATTTCAAGTGACTAGGACTCATACATTATACATTACATTACAATTACAATTGATACATTGAATAAGTTCATTAAAAATACAAAATACTAATAAAAATTTAACACAATAAAATACAATTCGGATTTAAAATACAATTAAAATTAAACAATCTCAGACAGCTTGGACGTGCCTGTGTGTGTGTTATGACTTTCGAAAATATGACTAGAAATAATATGGTGGAAAACGTTATGGACTGAAAAAATCGGATCGTAATTTTATGGCAAACAATAGAGACCCAGATCAAACACCTTACTAGTAAACGTTTGGTATTTAGCTGTTTCATTCAGGAGCGGTAGTTAGTAGTTACAGAAGAAAAGTAAGAAAATTGAATACAAAATTAGCGAAGCCCAATTTAACGGGAACAAGTTCAACTGTATTTGAAAGTGAACCTGGTGCGTCCTGAAACGGGATCCCCGTCAACGAGAGGACGGGGGATCCCGTTTCAGATATGTAAACAGATCGACGGTCCCTATTAAAAGAGTCGGATCTGCAAAACAGCTACTTTTTAGGAGAAGCTGTCAAAGTTGTTGGAAAAAAAAATTGTATGGGGGAAATTGTTAATTAATGGAATATCGTTATCAAACTTTGAATGTTTGCTTATTAGTAGGTTGTTTATTACTAGCCGTTGAGCATACATGTATTTTATCAGCCATTTTTCCAAAAAAATACAAAAACCTCCAATATTACTTTTTTAACCGGAATAGCTTAAGCATCATTTGTCGGAAGTGCCACATACGACATTTTTGTCTGGAAATTGTATACATAATTATGTCGGATGTACCACATCCGACAAAAAAGTTACTCCAAAAAATGTCGTAACTGGCAGAACTGACATTGTTGCACGGAAACTCTTATGTAACAATTTAATACAGAGAAACTTTACTTGACAACTTAACAGGCTGTAAATTACATAAAAAATACACAACAAAAAACACACTTTACTTTTCCGTGTAAAATAGTAGAATGTCTTATATCCGACACTTTGTCCTCACTGTGTGTCCCGTAAAAATGTCGTAACTGTCACAACCGACGTTTTTAAATGTCATCTGTTCTTAGATCCAACATTATTATCTTGGTTTTTACGAAAAGTATCGAAAAAAACTAAAATCTGTGAATGTGGTTTTAAAATTTAGAGTTTTTTACGACCTAAGCCGCTGAAAAGCAAAAATCTCAATTTTTGCAGTTCCGACTCTTTTAATTGGGACCGTCGAGATGCTCTTTCAAGTATAATATGTATATTATAGAGGTAATCTACTAAATAAAAAATATTATGATGTTCTAACTTGGTTGATACAGATTGTGTTTTTTAATAACAGTAGTAACACTCTCCCATATAATGATTGTACACGAGCATATTATATTGGCAGCCTTGACACCACGATTGTTTTATATTAAGTAGTTTCTTAATATTGATTACGTTAACAATAAAGTGGGGGTTCATTCTTGAATCAGTGAACCGTCCGCATCCACAACACTTTTCAGATAGAGTAAAATGTGTTATTGACCATGGCCATTCACATTCGTTGAGTTTTATCAATTCATATTTACTTAAAAAGCAGTCAACGTCTAAATATACCACAATTTCGAAAAGACAAAAATAATTTATTTTAAAAACGTATGACTGGAAAACTTTAAAATGATCTCCTTGATGATGTGATCTGAGGGGCTACCGCGAAACGAAAATGAACTTCGTTCGTGTGTCTCTCTCTCTGTCGCTGGAATTAGCAAGTACGACAGAGACGGAGATACATGTACGATGTTCGTTTTCGTTTCGCGGTAGCCATCTGTAATCTAGTGTATTCAAAACGTCGGGATGAATTTAAGAAATTGTACGCGACATAATCCGTTTAAGTAGTTTTATTTAAATGTGTAACCATGGCAGAAATATAAACTTTATTTTAAACTTAAATTAACTTTCTTAGGGTTCATAGATAGTAAGACGATTTCATGATGAACCCTAATTCGTTTTAATATGGCGGCAAGTTCTCTGGATTAAATCTGTTATAGGTGCAATTTTACCTTTCATTGTCCTATAACATACTCAATGCAGAGTTAGAAAATGGCGAATATTCATAATAAATGTGGGAATATTATTTTAACAATATATATGATATGTGCGCTTTTTCCATAAAGCATTGTAAAATTAAACAAATTATGTTGGACATTTTCAATAAAAATGACTTCCCCGGTATGTTCACACACTATATATACAGTATTAAACAATACTTACATGTGCTCTACAGTCTACACTAATTATAAATAATATTGGTTACATTAATAAGAAAAATAGGTACTTACGTTCGTTTTTAAGATATATATTTTTACCAACACACCACACCAACCGGCCGAAACAACGGAAAGATGTTTATAAAATGTACTTATAACGAAATAACTAAGTATATTATTGGAGCCCTTATCACGAAACAAATTATTTAATTAAATATTTTTGTTTTCGTGTTTTTTTAACGAGGAAGGGGAGGAGGTTTTTGTGTCGGGGGCTATTGACGAAGATGGTTTATTTTTCCATTATTTTATTTCTCTGTATCATATCGTTTATATTACTAGAGCGTTATAAATAAGATTGCTTTAGTATGATGCTCGTGTGAGATACTTATAAGAGTTATAAAACTTATAAATGATCTCAGAACACTATAGGAGCAATTGTCTTCTGGTACAACTTCTGTAAGTGTATTATAGGGCTTAATGACTATCTGCTAGTTGCTTATAAGATCGTTATAAGAAAGTAATGCTCCTATAACTGCGCCCAAATCTCTGTGTGTAGTAAACTACAAGTATCTTATAAGTACAATAAAAATAAGCTTGACAAACACTATAAGTAGGTACTGATTTTGCTTGTTCGGTCCACACTAACACTTTTAAAATGGGTTATATTCTATAGGATCTGACTGATTTAGAAAATATTTAAGTTTTTGGCTTTCATTTAATTTCCTCGTATTCGAAATGAAAAGTAGAGTGTTTAACTCGGGGAAAGCCACCCATTTCAGCCTCGAACTATTGGCGCTCTCGCTTCGTTCGAGCGCCAAAATACCTCGTCAGGGATGGGTGGCTTTCAACAGTTTCAACCCTCGGTTAACAATGTACTATTAACCCAGGATAATCGTCATAATTGAATAATAGTTATTTGTTATGCAAGGCTTCAAAGTTATTGTTTGGCGCAAGTGCTTGTATTGAAAGCTGAGCTAGCGAAGGATTGTAAAATTGATTTAAGAGCGAAACACAACTTTTCACCTCGACACCGCGAGGAAAATTGTAAATGTAATGAAAGTCATTTGGACCATTTACTCATTTCCAATAAAGGTTTGTTTATATCTCTTCAAGATCAAAGCATTTTATAATTATTAAATGTAACATAAACATTTTTGCATCTATAAATAACTCCACGCTTACTTACATTAAAAAAGTCAAAGTATTGTGGGGTACCTTCTCACTCACTACTCAAGGCTCAAATACGCATAAATTACTTAATTCGCAAACTTAGCAGGCATTAGAATTCATATATGTATATCTTCTGCACTAAAATCTATAAATAACTTCCATTATTTTGATTTTACTGTGGCTTTAGAACAAAACAAAATTAAACCTAGCGTACCTATATGAGCTTTTTAAGAAAATGTATTACCTTTTTAAACGGGGTGCGTTCCAAATTTGGCCAAAGCGAAAAGTTTTGAAGTATAAAACTACATTTTAAAATTATTTATTTGTATTGTTATAATAAGTCAGTCTAATTATTAATATTTCATATGTAATTAAGAATGAATAAGTATTATTAATTGAACTTTATCAAAATTATAGTAATTAATTATTGCCATAACACCATAAGTTTCTGAACGCCTCTCATTCTGTATAGAAAAAAATTGGATCTCGCGATTGACCGTCACGTTCCAAATTCAAAAACTCTTTCCACGCTAGCGGATATTGGGCGCAGATTTTGAGCGATAAAGCAAGCCTTTCCGAGCCGGTGAGGTGAAAAATCTATTCTTGTTTGGTCAAACTATAGTAACAAAGCCTAATCCAAAAAGGTGCACTTAATGGTTTCCCTCCCTAGGGGTCTTGGAAGGTCAGAAATTTCTGCATAAAAACGAGTTCCTAGCACAATGCACAGGCAGTTGGGCACACACAAGGTTCGAGGGGAGGTAGGATGCGACCGAGATAAGGTTGAGCAGAGTTCTAGAACACTATCGTATCCTAGTCGTTGTGTTGTGTGAAAATAACACACAGTGAAATTATAAAGCAATTTCAGTGGCCAAATGATGCAATCAGTGCAAATGTATATAACGGCCATCGATATAGAACCATACAATATAATAGTATGCCTCGAAATATGCATGCAAATGTTCATATGGAACTTTATTTTATAACATCAAACTCAATAGCCGCTGAAAATGTATTTCATCATTAAATAATACAAAAAAATTGTAAAGCGTAAATGATGCGAACCATGATTAGAAACCTTTTTCCTTTTAAACGTAAGTACATTTCGGTCATACACAGAGATTTAAGTTCACGTCTTTCCTGACATTGCTAAAGGGCTAATACCTAATGCCTAATTAGTATACAGGTCGAGTCTTAATCCACATAAACGGCATCTTCTCTTATACATGCGATAAATTACTTTTATATTTGCTCGTATAAGCCCTTAACTGTTCACCGGCTTGTTATTCTGAACGCGCTCATGCGCCTACTCACCTGAGCACCTCACCCGTCACGCCTAACAAAGATAGATCTCAGCCCCGCTATTCTTTCACTTATTTTAAGCTCACCTACGACGCCGCGATTCGCAGTAGGTAACTAAGCGTAGGCATAGTAGTTACGTAAGCGTGACGGGTGAGGCGCATAATCGCGTAAAGAATAACAGCCCTGGCTGTTATTCGCTACGCGCTAAAGCGGCTCACCCCGCCGGTCACCCGTCACGAAACTAGACCCTACCTACGCTTAGTGTAACGCATCGCGGTGTTAAGATGTGTTTGTGGATGAGCATTAAGGCGCCGTAGGTTCATGGTCTTCTCTCCCTCTCACTGAGCATAAGGGTGACCGAGATGGAAGTGCGTGCTCGGAAGCGCGGAGATCATGTTTTTTATTTTTTATTTTTTGGCTGTTTAAATAAATAAAAATGTAAACGGGTCATTGTCAGATTTAGGTTCGCGTCTTTTCGGTGGACATTGCCAAAGTTAAGGGCTTTAAAGCCTAATTTTTGGTTGAACTCTGAATCCGCATAAACGGCGTTGCCTCTTCTGTAATTATATGCAATAAAAACATATTATATATAAACATAAGCCCTTAACTATTGCCCACTGAAAAGACGATTTTTGTTTTACTGACTGACAATGACCCAAACACTGATTTCCCTCAAACATGATATTGCCGATTTTTAGAACCATATTTAATATTTATAGCTTTTGTGCATAATTTGTTACGAATATTTTAAGTGTATTTTTGTGTGTTTTAGACCTATGTTCGTGATTTTTTTCTATAGAGCGAAACTTAATCATGTTTCGAAGCTCTGATTTCCCTGCAGAAAAGCCTCAAGATTACTATTCGTATTTTTTTGAAACCATAATATTATAAACAGACGCATTATATTGTTTCAAACAATCTGTTCGCTTAACTTCGCTGAACCTACGGCGCCTTAAGGTGAGCTTCAAACAAGTCACAGAATAGGGGGGGGCTGATTTCGCTTAGTACTCCAGGCAAAATACGGTTTTGAAAAACATTAATTTATAATAGCGTTTTTTTTGTTGATTTCATTTGAAAATGTTATTCTAAGATGATTTAGTTAAGAATCCGACAAACTTTCCACCCGGAAGTAATTATGTAGATTTAATTTAAATGAAGCATGCATTATCTTTTTTTGTACGATTTATCTTGAATATTATAGAGCAAATGTGAATGAACCAAAATAAAGACAAAAACATTTATTAATATTTTTACTGACTTTTTAGAAGCCAGTTAACTTATCATTTTTTCGATGTCTGAAATTTTGTCGGATTTTGTCGCTGGGTAACTATTTAATTGATAATATATCCGTTATACATAAAAAATAAGCTATTATAAATTATTTCCAAAATTGTCATTTTTTCCATACAAGTTGTCAGTTTATTGCCTGGACTATAGTTACTTACTACGAATTGAGGCGTCAAGATACATTTGTGGGTGATTAAAATAAGTTACAGAAGAGCGGGCCAGGCGTTAAGAAAACGGAATAGGTAAACATCATACCAGAGACTCTAGTATAAGTTTTACCGAAACAAAACTTTACGATCGCGTTTGCGTTTTACCCTCAATTTGTATGGGATTTGACGGCTAAACGCAAACGCGGTCGTAACGTTTTGTTTCGGGAAAACTTATACTAGAGCCTCTGAAGGAAGGTTCGCTTACTGTTTGTGCAGTACAGTATGAAAGCAACTATGTAAAACGGATGAAACAGAACCGTCTGAATTGAGGAAACTTGATATTTAAAAATTTAAATACGTAGTTGGATTCAGTTGATCCGTCATCCCCTCGCTCGGGTGTCGGCACTTTGATCAACTTTAATTAAAGCTCTTGCGCAAATCTCACTTTTTAAATTGCTTCATACGCGAACGCGAAGCCTTAATTACGGTATTTCGCCGCATTTAAACGGCAATATTCAGCACAAATTTGTTGTGCGACATTTGAATAGTCAATATTATTTACATTGTTTTTCAGCGCGAGTGCAGCACGATGGTAGTAGGCCCCCAGTACCTACACCTGTCTTGTCAGTACCTACCTATAATTTATAACCTCGTTGACTTCTTAATATTACAAACTATACCCATATGGCAGCAAAATGATACAACGTCATACTTAAGACCGAAATAAGCCCACATCACACTGGCGCGCCCTGCCCGCGGCGGTCAATAGTAAACTTGTCATTAGCTGTCAAATTTACTCTTGACCAACATCGCAGACCCCGCCAGTGTGATTCAGGCCTTAAGCCTACATAACACTGGCGCGGCCTGTGGTGGCACTCAATAGTAAATTTGGCAATGCAGTCAACTATACAATAACTATATTGTAACTGTTGCACATGTGCGAAATGACCGCGTGTAGCGGCAAGACACTAAGCAAAATAAATGCATTTAGCCAACTATTTTTGAAAATATTTACCAATTGTACGTATTTATTAGGAAACGTGTAGGTAATCAATCTAAAATGATTAATAACACATTTAAAATGATTAATAACACATTTAATGAGTTACTAATTTTCTACAGCTTATAAGAATAAAAATGTACTAATATATGTAAAGTTCTCTCTAAAAAAGGTTTTACTTGGGGCTGAGTAAACGAAGTGAAGTAAAAGTTGTAGGTTCTTTATTTGTTTATGACAAAGTGGCTGAAATTATTAAAGAAAAAAAAAAAAAGTGAATTATCTTGGGACCATGCATTATGCAAGAGATTCTTGGGAATCACTCTTGCATAATGCATTATGGGGTCTAAAAAAATGCAATCAACCTCCTTTACCTATTCAACGTAATACGTTGGATTACCAATAACCCTATACATTCATGCCCAATAGAAAATTCTTGATAATTACGTTCATGTGAATAAACAACTATCGATTTACTTATTTTTTTTCATAAAATGGGCTTTAGTGCGAGGTTGCAATAACGCGGTGAGGTAGGAAAGAATGGACCAATAGCAAGCGACGCGCGAGCTCGGCTAGCCACTCTTGTTAGCTTCGCTCACTCGTTCAATTATATTGCAATGAATCCCGCAAATGCTCTAACGGTTTTATGTCGCGGCCCTACAATGGGCATGAAGCCTAATACATCACGTAGTCGCGCATAGAACGTAAACAAAGCACTGCGGCTGCCCGGGGATGTTTATCGGGCCGCCCGCGATATACGTCGGCGACTACACTTTACATTTTTAAACATCTCAGAACGACTTAGAGGCTTATACTTGCTGGGGAAATGTGGGAACATCAAGCGTTTTGCCGAACGTGATTCTGATTCAAAATATTTTAATTAACCCTCTAATGCATACGAAGCCATACGTGGCGTCCTAAATATTTTTGAAGTGAAAACTTCTTTAGCGGCGCTGAGCACTTTTTGGGATGGGGAAAAATTGTTATGGTCGCACTACACTTGGGAATGCGTGTTCGCGTTGCGTCGTTGCCTCTCTTTCATTAGCCGTAGGAAGAAAAAAGATGCAGCACGAATATTTGGGCAAATACCGCCAAGTGTAGTGCCACTATTAAATACGCGACTGAGTTTTGTGACGTCAGATGTGAAGGAGGTCACTATTTGCTGCTAGCCGATTCGACTTCATTCAAAACTGAACGCTATTCGTAAGAGTATAATTTTGCAATAGCATATTCTGCAAATAAATTTGTAATTAAACCAACGCGTCCTTCACCGTTTTGCTATTGAGAAAATTCGAATAGTTCGAATTTTATGCGTTATTCCTAAAGAGATAAAGCTTAGAAAAATATTTACCAACGGCAAAAACAAATTGATATTTTGGTCGCCAACTCGCCACCGCCGTCTGCTGTTCTTGCAAATTCGAATAGTTCGAATTTAGACGTTATTCCTAAAGAGATAAAGCTTTGAAAAATATTTGACAATGGCAAAAACAAAATAAATTGGTATTGTGTTTGCCGCCGCCCGTCGGTGCGCCGGACCCCGGCACCGTTGCGCCGCGGCGGCGCGTTGGGCCCGTCGCACCCAACGCGCCCGCGGCCCTTCCGCCTAAATAATTGATAATTGTTTATAAATTTGCGTCAAATTCATTTTTAGGGTGACACCGTAAGATGTCACGTGACCTGATCGAAAAACTATTACAATGTTATTGAGTTTTCATTTCTGCCGGCACTCCCGGAGTGCAACCCGGTCTTTTTTTTTTTTAAAGTAGGTAGTACCAAAAAGTGAGGTATGAGTTATATATTATGATGTGTCTAAGTTGAAATTAGGAGTTAGATATTTTATTACCTTCTAAAAGTCATAACACGGTTAGTTATGATACCTGCAATATCAGTTGTGCTCGTGAATACGTGTTTACGAAACTATCCTGATTATAACTAGATAAAGACTTATAACTTATAACTAGACAGAAAAAGTGTCTACGGAAGGTAAGTCATGATAAAAAGATGTTTTAAGGTTTGTTGGGTATTAATTTATAGTTTTTGATAATTTGCTATGATTTTCTGTTATTTTTGATAACAATATGGCTACTTACATTCCGAAGCCATATTTGGATTCGTATGCATCAAGTTCAAAATATGTCTAGCTATAAATGGCCTCGTATGCGTTGTAACCTGAATTGTTGCTCATAGGACCAACTGCGATTAGATTTCGGTGATTGCACCTACTTTGATACTCCCTCTAGTGTCATAATTCTCCTAGCGTTTTTCCAGGTATCTATTGCTGAAATGAGCTTAGGATCCGCTGTGGCACTTAATCCCCAGTTTTGGCGTAGGCACTACTTTTACAAAAGCGGCTGCTATCTGATTTTCCAACCCAGAGGGAAAACTAGACCTTATTAAGATTAGACCGGTTTCCTCACGATGATTTTCTTTACCGAAAAGCTGCTGTTAAATAGCAAATGATATCTCCTACATTAGTTTTTTGGAAAAACCCAGCGGTACGAGCACGAACCTGCGACCTCCAGATTGCAGGTCGCGTGCCTAACCGCTCGGCTACTACTAACAACACAACTAAGCAGATTAACGTCAGTGGACCATCAAGGCATGCGCTTCTCTGAAGCTTGAAGTTTATTTAGATGACACTTGTTTGTGGCCCAAGTTTCGGAACCGTAAAGCGCTTCACCTTCAGAGGCATCCTTGTGTCAGACATGACCATCTGCGATTTCCCACCACTTGAGCTTGATGGATAAATTGTATGAAAATTAAAACTATGTATATAGTATAGTTTTATACAATTTATTTTAATTAAAACACAACAATCGTAATTTGTTACTTATATTACTCTTCGACGGTAAAAAAAAAATAAGTTTCCCAACACGGGTTTTTACGGTGCCTAAAATTCCTACAAGACAATAAGGTGTCACTAAAACATGAAAGTAGGTACCTTCAGAATCTGTTTCTACTTTCACTCGCCCGTCGCCACGTGGCAACTATAGCGAAACGAACAGTGCGCTGTGGCAACTATAGCGAAACGAACGCCTCGGGAAATCTTTGCTCAGCTGAACTCCGGAAATATTACACCTAGTTACATAAATAAAATATAGTTTCGTAATACAACATTAACATACTATACGATTATATATGTATGTATCTGGGTACTTATATAATAATACAAATTTGCGAACATTAAATTCAAATCCTTATTTGTATGCTAGGAAATATTATTTCATGTATTACAGATTTTTTTTGTGAGAAACATAATCATGTATTTTCCCAGATGCTTAATAAGCGCAGCACTAAAATTAATAATCAAAGATACATTCCAAGCACACTTGGAACTGAGATAGTAAACTTGAGTATTCAAGTCCTCTGTAGCTAGTAGCTAACACTGGGAAATGGGTCGGTGAATCGCTGTCCTCCTAATTACTTGGTAATTTACATGTATTTCCTCTATGCTACAAAACAGTAAATGCACATTGGCGCAGTGTTAGGTGATATTGCTTACCGCCAAGGAGGTCCCGGGCGATTTCCGGTAAGTAATTAAGAAACGAATTGAAATGAAAATTATATTTTTTTTGAGCAGAAATTAATCTCTAGAAACAATCAATCAATCAATCAATCATATATTTATTTGCATAAATAAGGGTATAATTAGGTTTTACAATTTAATATGTCCTCCTTATTTTACCATAAACTGGTGTACAAATATTTAAAAGTCAAATGCGCCTAAATTACATATGTCAAGTGTGTAGAATAATTTAAATTTATACAATCAAAAACACATTACTCAAAAGTTCATAATATCTTAAATAAAATAATAATAACATTTTTTAATAATTATATAGTACCTCAAAAACTTGCACATATTATTCATTCATTAGTCTTGTTTACATAATCATTCTTATAAATTACAGTTACTCAGAAATTCATCAACAGAATAAAAGCTATTTTCTAGTAAATAATTAAACAAATTCCTCTTAAATAAATTTAGTGGCAGTTCCTTCACATTATCAGTTAAACAGTTAAATATTTGTATTGCCATTCCGTGAACATTGTTTCTGACTAATGCAAGATTCGTCCTTGGCAATATAAGTTTGTTCCTATATTTACCTCGCTTTGATGTGGTCGTTATCGCCTTGAAAATTAATGGGTGCTTTCTGATAAAAATGCACATTTCGAAAATGTACATAGCCGGTAATGTTAATATTTTTTTAGTTTTAAATAATGGTCTACAGTGTTCAAGATATTCAGCTCCACATGCGGCCCTAATGCATTTCTTTTGGGTCTTGAATATTTCGTTTGCGTCCACTGAGTTTCCCCAAATCACAATGCAGTATCTTAAAAGGGATGCTACATATCCATGGTATGCTGTCATCGCAGCTTCTTCAGACACCACATTCCGAATGCGGTGCAAAACATACACAAAACTATTTAATTTAGTACGTAAGCTATCAATATGAGCTTTCCAGTTGCAGAAACAATCAATCGTCAACCCTAAGAATGTGGTTGACTTTACTTCCTCTACCTGCGAGTCTTGGTATTTAATTTTAAGCGCAATGTGTTTACTTTAGTAAGTTTGAAATTGAACTATTTTTGTTTTGCAAATATTTATTTTTAGATTATTATTGTCAAGCCAATCAATTATCTCTAATAGGGCGTTATTTATTCGCTGTTCAAATGGTTCAACAACACAAGTTGTAACAAGTTATGGATACATGTATCCTATCCTGCCTTCGCTAACATATGCTAGCCAAACTTGGCTGTTCACCAACAAGATAAAAACGAAGTCAGCCACATGTGTTTAAACGTATTAAATTATTAGTATAATTCTGAAACATGTCTCACGAAAGTTTATTGTATTCTTCACTTGAGTAGAAAGTTAGTTGATATTTTCCCAAGCTAGTATGACGGCGATTCTTCGTCTTTAGAATGAAAGGAGTATATGTGTCTATTACTCTTTTGGATGTACTACTGACTGAGACGATGGTTTTTAGTAGTAGCCGAATAGTGCTTTTCTCAGACATGCAATAAAATAATTTAAAAAAACTCCAAGAAATGAAACTTCAAATTCTAGAGAACCAAAAAGTAAACTAGACGAAAAATATAAGTAACACATATAATATTACTATTTCTTGGTCGAAGTTTTCATCGCAACTCATATTAAATAACAAAATCAACAAATAACGCACAATAAATCCAATAAACTAGAATTATAGATTGAAAAATTACCAATTTTGCCTCCAATATAATGTTTTTTTTTTTTTGTGAGCCTATTGAGTGTTCCATTGCGGGGCAAAGGCATCTCCCCGTAATCTCCATGCGTCACTACTATATGCTTCTTCCGCCCAATTGCTGAAGAATACATCCAGGTCGTCCCGCCATCTCCGTCTAAGTCGGCCGCGTCTGCGTCGCCCGTCATGTGGTACCTAGCTACATTGGCCCATCCGTCTGGATGCATTCGAGAGACGTGGAAGGCCCAGTCCCACTTCGGCGTGGCAGTTTTTGCACCCACATCTGCTATGCGTGTTTTGGAACGCAGGGTAGTGTTTCGGATCCGATCCGTCCTTTTGACACCGCTCCCGCGCTTCAACACTGCGCTCCATAGCGCCGCGGCAAACCCGCAATTTGGACTGCTGGCTTTGAGTAAGTGACGAACCAAAAAGCTAATAATTAGATGGAATAATTTAAATGTGTATACTTTGTCTTGTTAAAATTGTAATTTAAAATTATTGGAATTAGTTAATAATGTGTGATTTGTTATTTTCCAGAGAACCTAAAAGTAAACTAGGGAAAAAATATAACTAACACAGAGATCGCACGTCACGCACGTCAGAGATTTCGTCGGAACTCGTAATAAATTAAAAACTCAACAACACATGCACAATAAATCCAATTATATTTTATTACAGAATGAAAATTTTAAATCAATTTTGCCTCCTTAATGAGGACTCATTAAGGATGCAAAATTGATTAAAACTGAGTGTCTCACTGCTGGGCAAAGGTCTCTCCCCGTGATCTCCATGCGTCCCTTCTAGGGACTAGCTATTGTATATAAAAAGAACTGCAAAATATAGCAAACATCGTTAAGTGTTTTTTAGTGGCAGAATGTCATAACGAACCAAAAAGCAAATATTGCTTATAGTTTTTTTAATGGTTGAACGGTGGTGATGCTGTGTAACAAATAAATGTGGAATGTCTCTCGTCTCTCCGCACCTGAAACGCGATACTGCGCTGCCTATTATAAGGAATGGAACGCCAATATTTCATTGCATGTTTGAGAAAAAGGCGTACTCGGCTTCATGAGTTTTTCTGCAGTCTTAAAAAAATATCAATCGATGGAGAGGCTCGGCGTCCATGGATCTGTAAAGTAGAAAAAAGAGCACGGGGCCTATCGCCAACATCCTAAAAAACATTCTAAAAAAGGAGGACACAGTAAAAAAGGCCACGGAAACCAGCATAGTCGAGTATTCCCGCAATGCCACAAATCGGCTGGAGTGGCGCGTCATAGCAAAAGCTGCGACCAATGGCAAGAGGCACAAAAACTATGGAGACCCACCGAGTACACCATGAACATGACCACTACCATTCTGACAAGACTAGGTAAACGACTAAGAAGATTTTTTAAACTACTAATAATTAGATTTCGATGGGAAAGCCGTAATCAATTTAAAGAAAATGTTGATAGGTGGTAAAGAACTCTCACCTCTTCTCTCTCTGCCTAAATCCGACTCGCGCTTGGCGAATTTCACTTTTCATGTAAGTAAATACGATGCCTTCTCAAGCCCGACAAAAATCATGGTGCAATAAAAAACTTTGCGAATAAATCTCCGGCCGAGAAGCATTGTCGTTTATATTGTGTAAGTAATTTTACGTTGATGGGCGCATCGTTCCCCGGGCGAGTGTTCTGTATTGTTCTACAGTCAAAACCAAGGTAATTGCCGTGGTTTAGTGCTGCGAGCGACGCATTGTTCCGTTTCAGCTAAAAATACTTTTTCAACAGATTTTTTGCTTTAATTAAATGGATGCGGTTTTTCTACGTTATTCGTTTTCGGATTTATGATCCTGGCTCTATGTAAGTTTGGTGAATAAAGTTGTAGCCCATTGCTAGGAACTGTTAATAGCTGTGTGCTGCAATTTCGACGCACAATCGGACTAATAGGTACCTACGAAGGATCGTTGTAACGATAAATCGTCTTCCGCCGAATCGGTTTTACGGTGAACACCATAGAGCGATCATATGTATTTATAAATATTTTACGAATAAAATAAAAATAACCTATTAACTACTTACCTGCTTACGCTACGTTTTAAGCATTAACGTACTGTCTACCTTAAAAGCCGGTTTTAAGTTCCACTACTGCCAGTCAACTAAATTCCGGCAAATGGGTCACCTAATTGCTGTGTAGCAGGCGCGCATAAAGATGAGGCCAGTTTTTGGCGCGACACTTGCTTCCTGATAAATGCAGAGCTCACACAAAGGTTATGTATGTAAGCACAGTAGGTACTCGTATTCCTAACATGGTCTTCGGTATTCGCAGTTATTACTCATTAATAAAACAAACGGATTTCATAGCGCATATTATGTAATCCCGAGGTTTCGAGCCCTTGCTTTTTCGGGATGTATTTATTACATAGGTAATTTACACGCGATAAATCTGCTAAAATCGTTTTATTTCATACATATACCTACTATCACGTCTATCACCTGCAAAAATGCATGGAGACTTTTGTCGTCCACTATACCTACAAGTTAGAAACGAGAACGAGGACGTACACTTTGTTTGAATTTTAACTGCCGTCAGACAGATCTCAAATAAATAACTAACCAAACTTCTAGACTCCACGAGATTTGTAAGTTTTATTTTTAAATGACAAATAGATGAAATAAAAAGCCTTGTTGTGTAAAAATGGCGGAATTATTGAGTAAAAAATGTAAAACAATAAAACAAAAGATCCGAGTTTCTCAGATTCTAAGCAAGTTACGCGATCAGTAAAAAACTGAGAAAATTTAAGTTTTGGAGGTAGGTACTTTCTTAGCATTTTATTTTTATTTTTATTGTGTTTAGTTCCCGGTGTAGAACAATTTTCCCCTTTGTCCAGTCACATTTTGTTGAAAATTTAAGAATATTTTTATCATAATTGTCTCGCGGGAGTTCTAGTACCATTATGCTTACATCAAGATTAAATAACATGACTGCTGGTGAGACATTATCTTTAATGTGATATTATTTGCGTGATAATTTCATAGATTTCATCAGTTGTAACACTCAACGAGAATATGCATGAATGAGATAATTACTGTGTATATGCCGAGTGCATTTGGAGCTACACGTTTGCGACACTGAAGTGCGCTCTATTCGTTCAAAGCACTAGACTATTGATGAACCGTCAGTTACCTAACGAACATCGGTAACACCAGCCCGGGGCTGGTATTCGAAACAGCCGACAACTCGCCCTAGACGAAACAGTGTAAGTCCGACCTACGATCATGTACAGTTGCCATAAATCTCGAGGTCGAGTTAACCTAGAAATTAATGGTGAGATGAGTCCAGACAGCATGTATAAAGCATAGCAGGCGACCGCATCCGTCAATGACGAGAGTTGCGAGCTTTTGTCTCCTTTGCCCAATTAATCCCGAAAATTGCCAGTACAGTAAAGCTTAACAATTATGCCACTTTATAGACATATTATTCTGGTGAGACCAATATGCCTCATAAGATATTACTTTAATGGTCGAAGAAAAAGAAGCAAGGTGTGTAATATCCTGTTATCATTCCCTAGGGTACCAGATTTTCCTCTATGTTGTCCTGTCGTTGGTTCACTTTCGCTAGGTCTATTCTAGTTTTTTGTGTTCCTACATCCCAACGCGTCTGATGGTATATTAGTCGTCTTCTCGATCGGTCTACTTTTATTAGGTATGTACCTACTCAACAGGTGTGAAATTAAACTATACGCAATATGAGTTCACTATGATTTATTAGGGCATTCGACTTGGCCGTGTTTGCTTGATATTAACTTCTTGTCCTTTTAAATTGCGATGATAGGGAAAAATTTCAAAATTAACCGTCCAATTGGAATTTACAATTTCGTACGTAATTTACAGACGCTTCTGCTTAGCTTATAAATTACTGTTTCTTGTCCTTTTGTTTGAAAGATGACATAAGAGGAGGTTCATGTAAATGTGGATGTAAATAGTATTTAAGCTAAGTGACGTCTGCTTCTAGTATAGAAAGCTATGGATTCAAAGCGTTATTGTGTGACCAGTTTTAACTCTCATCGAACATAACCCCTTCTGTTGATTTCCCCTAGTCGTCGTTTAATACGACAAAGAATGCTAAAGTTAACAACCTGCTGGAGTATTGGCGCAGCCGCCTTTGCCCCGGGCGACCACTCCGTGATCGATTGCTCTCAAAACGCTTAGCGTCACACTTACTGCGAGCATTGTGCAGAAAAATGCTTCTAGCCCGTTTTGGGCATTCCTGTTCAAACTGCATCGTTATTCGTTACCTCGTTGTTGCGCTTGCGAGAATCGTTTGTGCGTGACTTCGGAAAACATTATAATTACTTTTTTTAGGGTTCCGTACTCAACAAGGAACCCTTATAGTTTCGGCTTAGCTCAGTAACCCTACTACAAAAAAAAAACCGTAATTCGGCATGGGTATATAACGCCGCCGCCGCCGCTCAATCACGCCGACAAAATGGTAGAATAAAATTCTGAAATTAGGGTATATTATATCCCTTACACTTAAAGTGGGGATGTAATTTTTTCAATTTAGTGATTCGTTTGCGAGATATTGGGCTTTAAAGCCCTAATTTTTGCTCGAGTTTAGTGTGGATGTGAGGGTGTGGTGTGGGATGTGAAAAAAATCGTGGCAGTAATTAGGTACATTGAATTTTAAAAAAAATCTATCACGGCTAAGTAGGCAAATGTTAAAATGTACTTAGAAAGGCCAACATTCGTAAAAAATCGGCCACCATTTAGTTGGCGCGCGCGTGTCGATGTAACAGAGACAGAATGGCGACTACGGAACCCTACACTGTGCGACTTTGCGTGGCCCGACACGCACTTGGTCGCTTTCTTGTTTTTAAAACTAATAGGCTAGTTGACTCTTTTTTAAAGTAGGTCTTAAATGATTAATATAATTGTTCGATTAGACCAAAGAACATATTACCAATGTTTTTCGGGACAATCTAGAAAACCGCAGAATTTTATTATAAAAGTTTCCTTTTCATAACCAGGCGAAAACGTTGTCAGCCACGTTAGTCTTTAGATTATCTGTGCTGCAACGTCATACTTGTGTGCTTGACACGCACTTGGCCGGTATTTTTTATTAGTGTAGCTGCATTTCATTGTCTAATCATCATCGGCCTGACTTTCTTAGACGTATCAAACAGCGCCTTGTAAATGTAGCGTGGAACATTTTTTTTAAAGAATTGTGAGTTAGATGATAGCAGGATGCTCACCTGTGTTTTCTTCTCTTTTCCTCAAGAAGATCAAACCTGGCCATGTCATGTCTATTTCGCCTCCAATATAACCTATCACAATTTAGCCCTATACTCGTATCTGGCGATCTGATCCCAATATCAGTAATTAGTTGATGCTCATGTTCCTGCCAATGTTTAGCGCAATTCCCCCAATATAATTGGTTACTATATACTATCTATATCTATGTACGTATTCTTGTACATTTGCCTCTGTAACAAAAAACTTGAAAGCTTGTATAATTTAATATTCATAATGTCCTATTTATTAAAGCCACATGAAAGAGGAAAATATTTGAAATCCCTACCCTATTTAAGGTAAAATCGAGGGTCCTCAAAGAAACAAATATTTGAGGCTTTACGCCAAGTCTGTGCAAGCAAGTGGCGGGACTTGCTTGCATGAAGACACTAGTAGTTTTTGCCTATTTGTCTTTGATCTTTCGGCTTGATCTTTTGCGGATCTCTTTGTTTTCCGATTTCCTTACTCTTTTAGCTGTCGTTGAAATTATATTTTTAAAGTTTACGTTTTGCCAGTTTATGGAAAGACGACATTGAATATACTAGCAGATGAAACATAAGATTCATCGAATGAAATATACTGCAACTTTATATACAACGTGTTACAAAAATAACGCAAAACCATTTAAGGGCATAACTGGTGGTATCGTGTTCTGATAAGAAAAAAGTAAGAGATAGGGAAGGGGGGCCCAAAGCCGGTAGGTTAAGGGCGACCGCTAAAAAAACTGCAATTTTGGTGCATTACAGTCACAGGTTTTATGTTATGGCATAGACAATTTATTGAACTTTCAATTAAAACATCGTTTAAAGTCATTGTGTATCACTGCGTTTAGTAATATAAAAGTTACAACACCTCTCCAAAAACCCGCTTTGCTCACATATGGGCCCCCCTACCCTATGCCCTTTAACGGTTTTGCGTTATTTTTGTAACACATTGTATGTGCATATCAATATTAAAATCAATTATTATTTATTGTGAAATAAATAAATGTAACTCTAATCTAAATCTATTCTGCAAATAAGCCACAAGGGCACTTATACATGTCAAACGGTAATTTACAATAAAATAATAATAATCTTACACAATAATCATTTAAAATTTGCAGATCAAGAACCTATAAAAACAATTTTTGTTATAGCGGCAACAGAAATACATCATCTGTGAAAATCTCAACTGTCTAACTATCACGGTTCATGAGATGCAGCCTGGTGACAGACGGACAGACAGCGCAGCCTTAGTAATAGGGTCCCGTTTTTACCCTTTGGGTACGGAACCCTAAAAAAGGAACATTAATGTAATATTGTCAGACATGTACAGGGTCAATAACAATAAAACGTATGAAGAACAGAATGATGTCTCTCGTCAATACGAAAATAATAATGATATCACTAGTATTTAAGTAGTTACTGCCCTTGCAAGTTGCAAGCATGAACAGTCCGGACTCCACAAACAGTAGCACCCGATCACGAGTATGACGCATATCTCAGCCATCGCCTTCCTCAACCATATGTTAGGGAAGGTGACGCTGACGACCCAGAGCGAGCATATATATTATGTTCGTAGTCGTTTAAAGATACAGTAAATCTACATTCTTATCGCTGCTGTATTTCCAAACTCATTCGCGTGGGTCCAAAATTATGCTATCCACGGAACGGAGCACGGGAGCTCGCGAGTTATCAGTCCTATTCAGTAAAATCAATCTCGTTGTTATCCACATAATCTAGTAAATGTTTGTGTGCGTCGCAAAATATAAAGGAATGCCAGCTAATTAATTAAAGACCATCATGTTTTCCTCGTGCGCGGGTGTGGTCATTCTCCCTGTCGCCGACTAAGGGAAAAATAAAGATTAAATGGAAATATTTGTTCGGGCATTATTGTAACATACGACCTACAGATGGCAACAACTGGCAAAGCCGCTTGAACTATTGCTTATTATTATTAGAGATTAAGAATTATTAAGGTATAGTTTTTGCGTTCGCTGACAGTACTTCGACAGGCGGGGCCATATGTAGGCTTAACGACGCTTAATTGAAGGTACTGTCAACAGTATTTATACAGCTAGGTCAGACCAGCAGGATTTTTCCAAATTTTAACTTACTATCGACAACACAGCTGATCGGCAACTGACCATCCGTGCACTTTATGTGCATTGTAATAAGATTCTATATAAATACAGGATGGTCAATTAACTGTGTTGGCGTTTGTACAGTAATATGTTTGTTTTAGTATCTTGACTACAAAACTATGCACCGGCTTATAAAATAAACAAATGTTGCACATAAACATTACAGTCCCGCTCTGTAACTTGTTTTAACCTCACCTCACCGTTCACCGACAAATATATCTTGCTTGACACCGTGATTCGTAACTAAGCGTTATAAGTCCAGGCAATGAACTGACAACTTGTATGGAAAAAATGTCAATTTTGGAAATAATTTAAAATAGCTTATTTTTTATGTGTAACGGATATATTATCAATGAAATAGTTACCCAGCGACAAAATCCGACAAAATTTCAGACATCGAAAAAATGATAAGTTAACTGGCTTCTGAAAAGTCAGTAAAAATATTAATAAATGTTTTTGTCTTTATTTTGGTTCATTTACATTTGCTCTATAATATTCAAGAAAAATCGTACAAAAAAGATAATGCATGCTTCATTGAAATCTACATAATTACTTCCGGGTGGAAAGTTTGTCGGATTCTTGACTAAATCATCTTAGAATAACATTTTCAAATGAAATCAACAAAAAAAACGCTATTATAAATTAATGTTTTTCAAAACCGTATTTTGCCTGGAGTATTAGCAGCCCCGCTATTCTGGAACTGGTTATAAGCTTTAGGCTGTTATTCTTTCACACGTTACAGAATAGCGGAGCAGAGGTATTTCGTTAGGGTGAGGCGAGGGGTGCATTAGCGCGTTTCGAATAACAGCCCAGTAAACACCTTAAATATGTAGTTTTATTGCCTTTTGACGTTTAACGCGCGTTCGAAAGTTAGGCGATTAGGTACCTACTCGCTCTGCACGGCGCTGACCCGGTATTCGACTTACAAAATATGATGTTTCCCACGAAGGCCCCCTTTTTCATATATTTTATTTTAATAGGACAAAAGCAAGAGGCATGATAAGGCGATAAGACGAGGACACGTTTCATTTTGTTAGTCACCTGCCCTGTACAGCCGACATGTAACAAAACGTGCAGAGATCCCTTTCCGTACATAAAACTATGAAATACGACATTTTCCTGTGATCCTTAATAGGGTTCCATAGCAAATATCCTTACAACTAGCAATATTCATTTCCGCAATAAACAGAACTCCGATATTTAGATATATTTGGCCGGGTTCGATTTCCGGCGGTGTAGGTATGAGGTTTTTTTTGAAATTTTCGAATGAAGTTTTTTTTTAATCGAGCTAGAAACTCCTAACATAAATAAAGTTTATCTATGGTTTAGTTCAGTATACCCAGGTTCCGAGGTTTAAACCTAACGGCACTGCACATAATTTAGTCTGACAGTTACCTACTCAATAACAACAATAGTCCAGTCAAAGAACTGACAACTGGTATGGAAAAAAATCAATTTTGGAAATAATTTATAATAGCTTATCTTTTCAGTCTAACGGATATATTATCAATTAAATAGTTACCCAGCGACAGAATCCGACAAAATTTCAGAAATAAAAAAAATGATAAATTGACTAGCTTCTAAAAAGTTAGAAAAAATATTAATAAATATTTTTGTCCTTATTTTTGTTCATTTCCATTGGCTTTATAATATTCAAGTTAATTCATACAAAAAAAGGCAATGCATGCTTAATTTAAATCTACATAATTACTTCCGGGTGGAAAGTTTGTCGGATTCTTGAATATAGTATCTTAGAATAACATTTTAAAATGAAATCAACAAAAAAAAACGCTATTATAAATTAATGTTTTTCAAAACCGTAGTTTGCCTGGATTACAAATACATACGGTTCTCCTGGTATTTAAAAAATCCCTAGGAACAAATTATTTCCAATCGTATTTACTCAGGGAAATCGGAAACATCCGTGAATATCCGTTACAAGATACTGTTCAGTTCAAGGGAAATGGAGTGAAATTTGAGAAAAAGCAATTTGGATACGACCACTGGATCAAAAGGCCGAATCCCGTAAGTTACCGGGGACGGTCTATTAAATTTTGAAACTTCATTTTACCGGATAAATTGCTTCTTCACCCTGGCGATCTTCAGTATAAATACAAACTGTAATCTGCGACCTCGCAAACGAATAAATTTTAGTCATAATTATTTCCGTGTTTGTGTTTACCGATTTCAAGTGGAACGCTATTCTGCTCGTCGCGCCGCGCGGCGCGGCGGCTCGGATGCGGTCGGACTCGGAGGTTGTCAACTAGGGTAGGTACGATGACGACAACCAACTTTGCTAATAATGTTGTGGTTATTATGTACTGAATATGTTGTATAGAAATGTTGGGTTTTTCAATAGTCTAAATAGATGATTAAATTATAGGACCTTATAACAATGCCAACTTCGTAAAACGAGCGCGCCTTATGGATGTGTAATTCATTTTCACGTTGGAGCAATACATGTCGTCCCCCACTAGGACCATCATTCCCCGGGGTTTTTCAACATCACTGTCGTTATCGCCATATGAGCGCTATCAATTCCCTATTAATCTGAAACGCAAAAGCTTTTAGATTTATTTTTGAACATAAAAATGTGGATTTTTAATACGTTCGATAAATTATAAACACATTTAGCAGCGCACGTTTGGAACCATTTCTCTTCTTGCTCGACTAGCCCATTTGCAGATCTCCAAACGGCGCCATTACTCAGCAATAAATTGGCATTTGCGCCGTCATACATAAATTACACCAGCACACCGAAAACCAACTTCTAGCGCACTCATTTTTTCGGTATTACAGGAATAATAAATAGCTATTGCTGAACTAAAACATAAAGCAATAAAAACTGGCATGCAACTATTGAAACTTTTTTAATCCAGTAAGTTTATATTTTTAGTACGAAAGAATGATTATAATGTTTGTATACTAATACTTTGATTTTATTGATAAATTAGTGCCCGCATTGCCTACTTACCATTTCTTGTCGCACTCATTTACCATTTCAAGTCGATGTAGCTTATCTTGATTACAGGAAAGCTTTTGACAGAGTAAATAATGACACGCTACTAGTAAAAATGGCCTTAGCGGGATTGTCCCGCTCATTATTAATGTTACTGGCAAGCTACTTATCAGGAAGGAAACAATATGTTCAATACGGTCAATGTAGGTCTAACTTATACTCGGTATTATCAGGAATTGGGCAAGGCAGTAACCTAGGTCCTCTCCTATTTCTCATCCTGATCAATGACTTGCCAGCATCCATTAAGCACTCAACGTGTTTAATGTTTGCCGATGACTTAAAATTAGCGAAACCGGTCATGAACAATTTCGACTGTGCAAAGCTACAAGAGGATATTGACAGTGTTTGTGAATGGAGTGCACGAAACAACCTTTCTCTCAATGAGGAGAAATGCCAAGTGATGTCATACACCCGTGCACACCATCGCTTACAATTTGACTACAAGATAGAGAACAACCCTTTGCAGCAAGCCTCATCCGTCAGAGATCTCGGCACTTTATTCGATCCGCACGTCTCGTTTAATGACCACATTACTAGCACCTGCAGTGCTGCAAGGAAATGCTTGGGCTTTGTAATCCGGCAATCTAAATACTTCTTTTCACAAAATGCCCTTAGTGTATTATATAATGCGTATGTTCGAAGCCGGCTCGAAACGAATGCAATCATATGGAGCCCCCATGAACAGAACTACACTCTTATGTTAGAAAGAATACAAAAATCCTTCGTTCGCTTCCTTTTCCTCAAGCTCTACGGGTATTACCCTCGTCTATACTAGGGCTCCCGCTACACGTGTTAACCCGCCCGCCCGAATACCCGTGTTCTTAAGCCCGCGGTGCTAAGCGCCCGTTCTACACGGACACGCCCGAACCCGCCCGGTCCGCGGGCGGGTACCCGGGTACCCGTGTACCCGTACACACGTACCCGCGGGTTCTAATTACACGCGGGTTCGGACCGTCCGTGGCCGTTCGAGTTGAGGCAAATAGAATATAATTATTTCATTTTACTCTATTGGCATTAGCAACTCTATGGGTTTGGTGTGTATGATGTTGTTTTATATTAGGTATGTGACAAAAGAAAACATCGCAGGAAGCCCATGTTTACTCTATTGCGTCATAATCCTACTAATATTATAAATGCGAAAGTTTGGATGTTTAGATGTTTGTTACTCAATCACGCTTAAACGGCTCAACCGATTTGGATGAAATTTTGCACGAAGATTTTAGCCTGGATTAAAATATAGGATAGTTTTTCGAGAGAAGTCGCGGGCGGAAGCTAGTATTGTATAAACCTAGTATTTTATTTAATGATTGCCCAACAAAGGGCACGCAAACTGTTTAACTTTTATTAATAGCCGCTTAAAGATATGATAGCTTAACAAAAAGAGTAGGTAAGTAGAGTCAGCCAAAAAAGTGTTCTACCGCTTTTCGACTTTATTGCATGCAAAATAAGGTCCAAAAGTGGTAGACCACTTTCTTGGCTGGCTGACTACATGAGAACTATTTAATTTTAACGGAGCGCTTATTGTATTGTACAGTCGAGGAAATTTAATGTTTAGCACTTTTGATCCTTAACGTCATTCAAATAGAGTTGACATTTGCCAATCCTTCATTTACTTCGACCGTACATGCCATTATGATTCTAAAGAAGGGACTGAATGTGGTATCGAAATTAAGGTTTTTAATTAACGGTACTTAATAAAGGTATTGCAAGGTATACGGTTTTAAACCGTACCTTTACTCACGAGGTTGAATATGAGCACCGAATAAAGGCACTGAATCAAAACGATACTTGCAACATTATTCTGCGTACGATACCTATATAAAGGATACAGTAATCATTTTAAAAGAAAGGTAGGAAAACGATATTGTGACAATTTGCTACAGCTTCAAAGTTTACCGTTATCATTATATAATACAAGTACGAGTACTCGAACAAAACGATATTGCGACAATTTGCTACTGCTTCAAAGTATAGCGTTATCATTTAAAAAAAAAGGTACTCGTACTAAACGATATTGCGACTATTTTGCTACTGCTTCAAAGTATACCGTTATCATTTTAAAATAAAGGTACCTACTCAAACAAAATGATACGTTAACTTTTACGTTACCGATTCAAAGTATGCCGTAATTATTTCGATATCGGACAACGGTAACGTAATTTAAGGGTATAGTATATCCGAAACTAGAGTAAATTCTATCAAATGAATGCAAGCAAAAAACGATTTTGTGCTCTCATGATAAAGTAGTTTTCTGCTTGCGTTTTTGACAGGATTGTATCTTACAATTTCGGGCGTACATCGTTGATGTAGTTTAAAGAGGTAAAAATAATTTGCAGTAATTGCAGCAACGAGATTATAATTTGTATAGGCATTGTCAGTGTCTTGCAACTTTTTTTGGATAAACCCAAAATTCTTAGCGGGTAAACTATTGATAAACAAGTCGATGAATTCCAAAGCAATATTAAGTTTTATGCGTTTGCGATAAAGTCGAAAAATGGAAGCTAATTACTTACGTCTTAAGACTCCTGAGTTTCCTTTGTTTGTTTTGTTCGTCGCCTGTCGGCGAAAAGGGTTTTATGGCATTACTTTCAAATAGGCACGAACTTCATCGTTCTAAAGCAGGTAATAATTCTTTATCTGTTATCTTCGCCGACCTGAGCTATGGTGTTTTACCGCTGAACGGATATATTAGGGAGGTGGAAGGGGTCACACAATACTAAATAGTTTTAGGTATGCAAAATTTAATAAATGCAGTAAAGTTGTGTGATTTGCAAGTTGCAGAATATTATTTAGCAAGCAAATAAAGATTAATAAGAATGCCTGAGACTTGGCTCTACGAAATATCTAACAATTTTTTAAGGTAGAAGAGTTTTGAGACTTGGTCTCTTTTTTCCATGAAATGTTTTTTATGGGATATTACTATCATTTAGTACATTTGGTTTAGCTATTTACTATGCTCGCCTCATTACAATGATCTGCAATAAATATTTATACCTATGTTATTGTTCAACAGTTGTGATTAAAAAAAATTACATCATTTTCTTGCGATTTTCTTAGTTTTTTTTCTGTCAGATACTGTAGTGTTATATTTAATTTGTGATATTGAGAGTTCGTAAAGGCCCACACAATCTGAAATAAATGTGACCAATTCTTAATAGATACATGCTTTTTAATAACTGATTCCTTCCCTTTGTGAGGTTATAAATAAAAGGTCGTGTTAATCTCGTCATTATTTCTAACATCTACAATAAGAGCTGGTAACTATTCTGGTTCAAAACCAAAACTAGATTAATGCTACTACATTATTTTTCACATTATAAGCTCAAATAAAAATATTAATTTTCAGTTACCAAGCAGGCATTGTATATACTCGGTATATTTCAAATTTCATTCAATTTGAATCAGTGGTTAAAGAATTACAACAGTCAAAGTTTCTAAATTTTGTCACTCACATACACACTGACCGATCAACAAAAGCGCTAATTTAGAACAAAATTAGTGTTAAGTGTTTGAATCAAGGTAAAACTAAAATATTTTGCAAATTTCGGTCCAGATTTCTAGATACGCATAAATAACTTTGCCAGCCCATATAAATATATAGGATTACTAAGTTACATTTGCAGTGAGTGGGAGAAAAAATTAAAAAGCAAGAATGAGACTGCAGTCATATAACACAATAACCTACACAAAGAAGTGAGATGCCATAAAACAACATTCAATGTAAAAAAGAGGCCACGTCTCGAAATTCTTCCACCGTGTGACTTGGCAATCACACAATGCTGCATCGTTTTAGGTGTGCAAAAATCCATAAACGTAGTAAAGTTGTGTGATTACCAAGTGGCAGAATTTTATTTAGCTAGCAAATAAAGAAAAATAAGAATGCCTGAGACTTGGTACTACGAAATATCAAAGTCGACGACCGCTTTAGCCTAGTTAGTAGTGACGCCGCCTACGAAGCAAGAGGTCACGGGTTCGAATCCCGGTAAGGGCATTTATTTGTGTGATAAGCACGAATATTTGTTCCCGAGTCATGGATGTTTTCTAGGTATTTTAGTATTTATTTATCTATATAAGTATGTTTATCGTCGTATCGTACCCATAGTACAAGCTTTGCTTAGTTTGGGACTAGGTCAATTTGTGTAAGATTGACTCCTAATATATTTATATTTATCTCACACAACTTTTTAGGGTGGAAGAGTTTCGAGACTTGGCCTTTTTTTTACATGGAATGTTTTTTTATGGGATAAAACTTACTAGCTTCTGCCCGCGACTCCATCCGCGTGGAACTCGTTTATATCCTATGTCCCTCCCCCAGACTCAAATCTCTATACCAAATTTTATCTAAATCGGTTCAGCGGTTTAAGCGTGAAGGGGTAACAGAAAGACACAGGCTTTCACATTTATAACAGTATGGATTCGTACTTTTTTTAAAATCTGAATTTGAGAAGGCGAACTTTACGTACTTTGTTATAATTTGTTACATTTATTAATCTGCTATTTTTATTCACAAAAAAAAAATGTTATAATTGCAAAGATACGAACACTCATTTAGTACTTGTATGTACATTCTTAGAACTACGGGATAGTTCCTAGCTTCACACCTCAAGGACGGGTAGTACTACCCGCGTGTAATTAGCGCACGGGTACCCGTGTACACGTGTACACGGGTACACGGGTACCCGTGCGCTAATTACACGGATCCGTTCGGACCGGTCGCTTAAACCCGCGGGCGTGTTACACGGGCACGGGTACCCGACACGAATACACGAAACCCGGACACGACCGTGAGCCCTGGTCTATACCCCACTTTGTATGTATTAGGGATGGTAAATTATACCTCCCTTGAAACCAGACGAAATATATACCTCGCTAAATATTTTTTCCTGATAATACGAGGCCAAATGATTAACCCATCATTGCTTGCTCTTATCCCTTTACGGGTGCCCTCCATCACAGGTGTTCAGCTCCGTCACCGCCGCGCACTATTCGGTGTCCCGCCAGCGCGGACGCGAGCCATGTCGCACTCCCCGCTTCACCGTGCACTGACTCTTCTGAACGGTATACTAAACAGCGACAGTGAACTGGATATTTTTTACAGCTCTGAATCTCGATTTCTCTCACTTGCCACCAGGTACTTGGAGTCTATTTCTACTCCAAGTTCCATCAATATATCTTAGAATATTTTAGTAGTAAGCAAATTGTTTTTTTTTATTGTATAATTTATACGTTGTGCAAATATTATGGCTCTCCTGTTAACACGTGTAGCTTGACTGTAAGGTGTTAATTTATGGAATAAATAAATAAATCAATAAATAAATAAAAATAAATTTAAAGAATGACTGGTGTGATGTGTTAGTTAACCACGATTAATTCCGTTCTTCATCAATTAATTTAATTTAAGCGTCGCCATCACTGAATCACTTACTACGATAAGATTCATGGTTAAATAATAATTTGCTACACTTATTCACGTGCTCTGGCAGAAAAAAACAAAATATTCACGGATTCAGTTTTTTTTTTAAATTTGAACCGAATGGAGAAATCAACCCTTCAACATAAAGGTACGTAAGTTCTACCTTCTACCTTGTCTACCCTGTCTATCAATATGATGGTACCTATGCCTCTGATACATATACGTACATATGAAATACAAGTGCAAAATGCCACCTAATAAAGGTAGGTACGCTGTAAAATAAAGGTATATTTAGTTTGAACACTGCTGGAACCTTTTTCAGAATGGTATCGCACACCTTTTATACAGTAATTTCCAAAACAATCACGTCTCTTTTAATAAAAGCACGTTCTAACATGAATCGCTCGCGGCTTCAGTACTAATGAAACTCATAAGCATGGTTCT
This sequence comes from Epinotia ramella, assembly GCA_947578815.1. Lineage (NCBI taxonomy): Eukaryota > Metazoa > Arthropoda > Insecta > Lepidoptera > Tortricidae > Epinotia > Epinotia ramella. The sequence continues at coordinate 11,863,289 of OX388202.1, read as the reverse complement.
AATACCGGGCCATTAACACCTCCCAATTGCTCTTTCAAGGGAGAAAAACTCCTCTCTGTAAGCCACGACCCTTCCCTGTCTTAAGGTACTTACCATTAAACTTGACACAAATTAACTGAAACATGGCACCCATGTTCGGGGTAATTTTGACAAACATTATTGTAACGGAACTAAGTACCTAATTGCATTATTCTTATTAGAATACTTACACTACACAGGTACATTTGATGTTGTATGATAAATTATTGATGCATTGCCATAAATGTTAGGTGTAAGTTTAGAGGTTTATTAGAACTAGATGAAATTTGGCAGGTACCGATTCACAGTGAGTGCTCTAGCAAGTAATACAATCGTTTAGATACATATCACTAATTCCTATAACATTAGACCTAATCGAGCAAACTTTGTATAGCATTAAGATTTCCAAATATGGCCAGAGGGGTAATCACGTAACGTTTTGAACGCGCGTTAGGACAGTCTGTCAGATTTCCATATAAAAATTGATATTTAGATCTACCTAACGTTCGTACAATGCGTTACGTGATCGACCTGCTGGAATAGGTACACTATTCAAGTTTGTCAGATTATTCGGGCCCACGGTGTGTAATTGACTGGCTAATAGTGTAAAATAAAAAGTCACTATGAATTAAAACGCACTTAGAACGAAATAGCTGAGTTGACTAAAAAAGCGTCACTCAATACTCCATATTAATAGTCCAATTAAGTTTCGTGGAAATCAGGAAATCATTTCCGCTTATAAATGCTACCTTATACATATTGAAGAAAACCCTTGAACAGCCACTTAAAGAAATCTCAGTGAGATGCTTGCAGCTTCCAAGTTTGCTTAATACTTTAAACTGGTAATGAAGGCATTAAGGCGCGCTGAATGCATAAAGAATGAGTTGCTACCACAAGGTTTATATAATTAGCCCTAGCTTCCAGAGTAGGTACCTACCTACCTACCTACATATTGACGTTTCCTATACGTCTGACCTTTAGCTACTATACAAGCAATATATTTGTATATCTTTTATATAGGTAGGAGCTATTGTACGTAGATTTAATTTATTTAGGTTCTCTGTGTCTTATCTGTGTATGTGACTTGTATTTGGAAACGAATTGACTCTTTTTCGATATACCTACTTAGTTTGATTTGACAATGATAGCAATTTTGGCTCTTGCCAACATTTAGGCCTCCACCCACCGAACGCGTGTCGTGCGCGGCGCGGGCCCGCGCAAGTTGTAAAGCATTGAAACTACACTTCAAACACATACCGAACGCGGTGCGAACGCGGGCCCGCGGTGCTGAAGTTACAACTCGGCAGCGCGGCCGCGTGTCGTGCGCGTCGCGTGTGAAGCGCGGGCCCGCGCGGGCCCGCGTTGCTTCCGCGCTGCTGCCGCGCTGCTGCCGCGCTGCTGCCGCGCTGCTGCCGCGCTGCTGCCGCGCTGCTGCCGCGCTGCTGCCGCGCTGCTGCCGCGCTGCTGCCGCGCTGCTGCCGCGCTGCTGCCGCGCTGCTGCCGCGCTGCTGCCGCGCTGCTGCCGCGCTGCTGAGTGTAATAGAGACGCGCGGCAGCAGCTGCACACGCGTCGCTGACGCGGCGCCCGCTTGCGGTGTGAATATACCGCTTCAACCGCGCCCGACACGCGGCGGGCCCGCGCGGGCCCGCGCACGACACGCGTTCGGTGGGTGGAGGCCTTACCGAAGATGTGCAGGTTAAGCAATAACTGTACGGGTCGGTTCTCGGATGGGTGAAAAAATCACGACAAGTCACGTTGGGGGAGGGGGGGTCTAAAGAAACCTCACGTGTATTTTTTCTACAGTGAACGAAACTAAAAAAAATATCTACCACACGAGTAGATACGGCTGACAAGATCTAATTTGGTGAAATTGATGTTATTTAAGCAGTTTTTTCAGAAAAACTATTTGATCTAGCACAACAAATAAAATATATGTTAATATTCACCATATTTCAAAGACCATGGACGAGCTCGATACATAATTGGACGAAATCGGCTCGATAGATATTAATTGCAACGATTGGTCTTCAAATTACATTAAACGGTTCTATGTCTTTATTTTTTTGACGTATGGGTCTGCAATTAAAAACATGAAGTCAACATATTCATACCTAAACCGCTAGCGAGTCATATTTCACAAATAATCCACCCTTTTTTTAATTTCAATATTAATGTAATATTATCTTCAGAAACCGGGCCGCCCAGTAACACTCGCTCTCGTTTACTCCAATGCAAATAGACAGTGTGCGCGCTATTCAAAATCCTCAAGGGCATTTTGCTGTTGACAGCGTCTTAAACATAAATATTCACTTTAAAAAAAAATTATATAAATATATTAGGGGACAATCTTACACAAATCGACCTAGTCCCACACTAAGCAAAGCTTGTACTATGGGTACTAGACGACGATAAGCATACTTATATATGTAGATAAATAAATACTGGAATACATCCATGACTCAGGAACAAATATTCGTGTTTATCACACAAATAAAAGGGGGGGTCAAAAAGTAGCCCAAAAAATCTCGCGTGATTTGTGCACAAGCCCTAATAGGAGAATAAAACTGTCCAAAATGTTACATATAATTTTCGGTTTACCGGTTTTTTTTATCCTATGGATGGAAACGCTAACGGAATGGAATAAAAAAATCTTGGGACACTTTTTCTCGTATAACATTTGAAAGTACTCTCGATTCTGAGTAGAAAAAACCCGATAATATCAAAATTTAAAAAAAAGTCGAGTGTACAACTTTCCGTAAAATGGCCCAAGTAGTAGTTCGGTTAATTTTATTTTATTTTGTGTAATGACGATCTTTTTGGGAGATACAATAATACTTTGTATAAACATTTGACTCATTAAGTTTTTATTATTACTTACTTTACTACTATTATGACGATCACGGTAGGGATTCGACGACCGCTTCAGCCTAGTTTGTAGTGACCCTGCCTACTAAGCAAGAGATCCTGGGTTCGAATCCCGGTAAGGGCATTTATTTGTGTAATGAGCACGAATATTTGTTCCTAAGTTGGATGGATGTTTTCTATGTATTTAAATGAATGAAATGAACTTAATTGAATCCAGAACAAGTCCATATAGTAAATACATCAGGATACGAAATTAAAAAACATACTAAATTAATAAAAACATTAAAACATATGGCTTGTTCAATTCTTGTGACGACCAGCCGGTGGTACTCCCTTCAGCGCAGTGTTTCTGGCGGTGGCGGTCTTCGCGCGCAGCAGCGTGGGCCAGCCCGGCGCGCGCCCGTGAACATCGCTGGAGTCAAATTCACTAAAATAATGATATATTTCGCGACGGCGTCCCAAGACATCACCTTACATGTCACCCCACCTCTCACCTCACCTGTCACCTCGCGCCTGAAGCCTAATGCGACAGACAAGATAATCTTACCCCGATACGTCACATTTCTTTAATTTGAGAAAATATTGGCTTTGTACTTATGTTTCACACATACGATTAGCAAAGTTCAATTGTTACTATAATTTACAGCACTAGCGCGGCAGCCGAAACAAGGCGCGCCACGCGTCGTTATATTGCGTGTAAGATTTACCACAATTCTACACACACACACACGCTGGTATTTATGTATTTATTTATCTATAGGTATAAGAATGTTTATTATTGTCTATTGCCCATAGTACGAGTACCTACAAGCTTTGCTTAGTTTGGGACTAGGTCGATTTGTGTAAGATTGTCCGTAAATATTTATTTATTTTACTCAAAGCCGTATGAAAGGAAAAGCAAGCCAACAGCAACATAGTGATGGGCCATGTATTCAACAAAGATTGTATCTTCATAGGCTACTTACGGCACTAAATTAATTTTGTGTAGGAAATGCAGTTTTTCAATGATAAGTAACTCAAAATATACATACTTTTGTTCAAAACATAAAAAAAAGTATTTTACGTCACACTTGGCCATAATGTGAGTTTTATCGCACGCAGCGCGTACGTGAAGACGTAAAATTGTGTACTCACCACGGGCAGTAAAAAAGAAAGCCCTCTATCGCATATTTATAACCCTCGCCTGCGGCTCGGGTCACAATTACCTGCGATTTCCAGCTTTCTTTCTTTTACAGCCCTTGGTAAGTAATATACTATAGCACAATGCCTTAATTTTTTTATTTTATTTGGTTCCTCGGTTAAAAAATCAGAGTTTTCACACGCAATTTTTAGGTCACTGGGGTAACCCGTCGACAGACAGACGAACTGACGGACACCCAGACATGACCATGACCAATCTATAAGAGTTTCGTTTTTGTAATTTTGGCTACGAAGCCCTAAAAGTCGGTTAGCTTTCTAAAAAATGAGCGGCATGCGTGCCATATACACGTGCGCGTAACCCGGTGCGTCGGGGCGCTACACACACATGGGCTGGGCATTTTCTCAAAAGATGTACACTGACTTTTTTTCTCAGAATTTTGAAATTTCAAGTTATCCCTACGCAGACTCGAAAACTCTATTCAGCCTGCTTGAAAAAAAGTGTCCCTATCTATTAGGTTTAATTATTTTTACGAAGATGACAGAGTTTAAGCAGTGGTTTACGCTCCTTTCGATTGTGTCTGAATTATTTCATTCATTGATTTTCACTCTCAAATGTATCTTTCTTTCTTTCTTTTCTTTTCTTTTCTGTTCTTTAACTGATCGTGATCACAGAACTTAATACAATACAATACAAATACTCTTTATTGCACACCGTAAAACATGAAACAAATAGACATAACAACTTATACAAAAATAGATGTTAACAACAGGCGTTCTTATCGCTAAAGAGCGATCTCTTCCAGACAACCATTAGGTATCGGAGAAATAGCAACAAAAATTACAAAATAGGTAGGTGGCTAAATTGGAGGTAACCGAACTTACAACATACTTACACAATTACATTAATAATAAACATACACACATAACGCATACAAATAAACATACATACCTACATACTTATACATATAGTGTTAACCATAGAGACGGAAAATAAATAAATACAGAAAAATAGTAACTATGAGAAATCATGGCAGAGACAGATAGTGCTCCTTTAGGTGAGCTTTGAAAGTAGCGACAGATTTAGCACGCCTCAAGTCCACGGGCAGAGAATTCCAGAGTCGAATGGCTTTGAATGTAAATGAGCAGTTATAGAATCCTGAAGAGGAGGACGGGACACTGAGAAGAATATTTTGCGATGACCTGGCCGACTTGACAAAACTGAATCGTTCTTTGAGGTATCGGGATGAAACAGAACATTATATAGAAAGGTCAGGACATGAGCGTTACGACGATAACGAATAACGAAGCCACTTAAGCTGAGAGCGAAAATAAGAGACATGGCCATACTTGCGTAACCCAAATATGAACCGTATGCAGACGTTTTGAATGCGCTCAAGCTTATTAAGTTGGTCTTCAGTGAGATCGAGGTAGGTAATATCAGCGTAATCTAATATAGGGAGGAGTAGTGTCTGAGCAAGCGCAATTTTGGTAGGAATGGGAAGAAAATTCCGAAGCCTTCTGAGGGAACTAATTGAAGCAAACATCTTCCTGCTGACCTCGCCCACTTGAGGCACCCAAAATAAAGTTCGGTCTATGATAACATTGATAACGCCCAGGTTTTTAACTTATGCTTATTCTAATTAACTTGATGTTACTGTTGCGCTCGGTCAGTCAAATTATTTATGTATGTATTTTGCCAAGATACAAGGTAGCATTCATCATTGGCCACAGCATCTATGACAGATGATTGTTGCAGTGCTTAGCAGCCTATGGATTGCCGCATCTACGTTGGTGGCTGTATAATCTCTAGCAGCGAGGAACACGACACGGGGCACTGTGGCAATAATCAAGAAGTGTGTATACTTACATTTTAATAAACCTGACACAATAACAGCGGAAAATCCAAGTCGCTGTAAAAAACAGACTTTTGGAAAAGCGAAAATTCATGAAATACGCTATGAAAATGCTTCGAATTTTCCCACGTGGCAAAAATGATAATTATCAGTTACTTTTTTAATAAAAAAAAATAAAAAAAAAATTAGGGGACAATCTTACACAAATCGACCTAGTCGCAAACTAAGCAAAGCTTGTACTATATGGGTACTAGGCGACGATAAACGTATTTATATAGATAAATAAATACTTAAATACATAGAAAACATCCACGACTCAGGAACAAATATTACCGCTTATTGTATGTTACCGCTTATAAGCCCATCCTGTAGCCCACTCTTCAAAATAAAGCTCAATATTCATATCATTCATTATCAAAAAGAATATTACCCAAATTCATTTCAGGAATTTTCGATAGTAATTACTAGAACTAGTGCAACCGAACAGAGGAAATTGGAAACCAAAACTGTCCACCGAAATTCAACACGATTGTGTTGAAAATCTAGATCTCTGTATTAATTTTGTTTTCTATGTATTTTGTAACTAAAATACTTGAATATTATTATGGCGAGCTGTTATTAAAGTATCTTGAATATATCGCCCCTGATATGGGTTGCGGTATAAACCTCTTGGTTTAGGGTTCTATAGCCCCATAATATACCCGACTCCTTGCAGTATTATTCGCGAAGCAATATCGCAACACATTCTGATCGAAAGGGTAGGAGATGTTGAGAATTAATTCCATAAAGTCATTGAGGAGTTTGGCTGGTCGGTATCGGTACGTTTAATCTCCATTCAGTGCCTCCCGATCTTGTTAAACGGCAATTTTGACGTGTTAATAGGTAAAGTTTATTTACGCCCATCGAACTGCCGCTATTTTATTACAATACGCAATACGGTTTAGAGCGGCACCGGCGGAGGTTGGGGTTTTTTCATTACACATTTCTAATGAATGTATGTGTCGTATGGAATTAACACTTTAATAAATAAATATTAATGGACAATTTTAAACAAATCAGTCTGAGAGGAAGCGTTATTATAATTTTAATGTTTTGTCACCATCAGCTTCGCAAACAAGGTAAAAATATGCCGGGTACGTGACCAGCTTTACTACCTGAAGGAGAAGATTTTTTTATTTTTTTTTGTAAATAATGCAGACCCTAAACGAACAGTCAGCCGTAGATATGCAACTTTTTATAGCCGGTTCCAATAACCAATCAACCGATAGTTTTCCTTACTAACAGTTACATTTTGACACATTTTCTACGGACAATGTAACTGCCGGTAAGGAAAACTATCGGTGGCTTGATTATTGGATCCGGCCATAAATGTGTCAAAATGTAACTGTTGGTAAGGAAAACTATCGGTGGATTGATTATTGGTGGTTATCTACTAAAAAAACGACAGAATATCTTTCAGTTCACCAACTCATAAGTGGTCGCAAACTAGCCCACTAAATTCACAGTCGCTAACCGGCGCAATGAACCTACTCCCAAATATGTAGACTAATGCGTCGCACTAAAAATTGAATATTTGTACAGTCGAGGTCATAAATATGTTTACACTTTTGCACCTTATTACAAGGCAATAAGGTGCAAAAGTGTAAACGTATTTATGACCTCGACCGTACTACCCCACCCGTACGCCTTGGCCACGACTTTGGTCTTAGCGACCTGCGGCAGCGTTTTATGTGTTCATTGCGCGGTCGAGACCCGCAACGCACTGTGGTTAGTTGGGATCACGCGCAATGAATTAGAAAAACCGCTGCCGCAGGTCGCTTAAGACCAAAGTCGTGGCCAAGGCGGTATAGGCGTTTGTGACGTGTGTCGCCTTTCTGTAAATGGTGATCACATGGTGTAATCGACGACAATTGAAATACGTCCACTGCTTGACTGTATTGCTGCCACTTAAGAGGCCTATGACATTTGGGCGCTAAGCCAATTCGGAGATTTTACGCGAAGTTGGCACTTCGCTCGCGCTATCATTTGTTCTTTCTCGCTGCACTGTGAAAGGCGACCGAATAGTCTTGATCCAGCGCTGCAGAAATTAGTCAGGAGTTCAGGACACCGTATGCCATTTATGGGAATGACAATACTAGCCCCTCAGCTGTGGAAAGGCCCCTCGGGCCCGAGTAGTAATGGCGCTGAATCTGTGGCACGACCCGCCGGTCCCGCTCGAAACGGGTCTATACTTTTCGTAAAATATCATTGAAACGTATATTTATCTCGTTTTAACCTATTGAAACGTGTTGTGAACGAAGCTAGACAGCTAGCAAGCGAACATTTGAATGCTCAACGGTTGAAAAAAGTCGTTTTTTCGTCAGTGAAAAACGTGCGGTATTTTGGTAAAGTTTCCAAATGATGTATATTGTAAATTTTACTCATAAGCCTGTCATTTTATGTTTTTTTTATGCGTATAATACAATTATTTACTTATTGAAAACATAACTAAGCCAGAAAACTGTTTATTATTATTTAAAATCGGAAAATGAGATAAATTTTGGTACCCCTACAATGAACCCAGCTGTACAGTTATTTCACGCCTGTGTTGTCATGGTAATACATAGCTACAGTTAGATAATTTAATAGAGAGCAGATATATTCCAAAATATAGACTGCAACTGCGTAAAAAACGGAATAAAACGTAATTTTCCACCTGCACATGCACTTGGAAATCCTGTCCGTGAAGCAGGCCCCACGGGCTTCCACAGACGTGGGTTATCTGTCATTTTATCTCCTACAGTTGAGGGGCTAGCGTATTGCATTATATAATTTAGTGTTTAATTCATTCTCTATACACGGTGTTCCCGGGAATTTCCGTTAACTTCGGCATATTGCAGAATACATTCACAAAAACAAATTAGCATAATTATTTCTAGAATAAAAACAAACATTTTATTGAGAATAATTTAATGTAGTATTAACGGTTATTGTCTTACTAGCTTCCGCCCGCGACTTCGTCTGTGTAGATCCGGGATAAAAACTATCCTATATTTTAATCCAGGCTATAAACTATCTTCGTGCAAAATTTCATCCAAATCGGTTAAGCCGTTTAAGCGTGATTGAGTAACAAACATCCAAACATCTAAACATCCAAACATCTAAACTTTCGCATTTATAATATTAGTAGGATGGTACAAAGGTCTCGTTTCGTCTTGTCTCACGAGTCAGTTCGTGCATAGGCAGAGTGAGTTCGATAATAGTATCGAACTCACTTTGTAAACCTTCTTGTAGTGTATAGGAACCTTACACAATTTAACAAGCTGTTATGACGTCACAGTTAAGAGCCATTTACACTGGTTAAATCTGCAAAACTCATTAAATTAAAATATTGAATTACTTGACAACAGTAAGAGTTAAGATGCTACCTACTGTATTGGAGAAATTAACTTTATTTGATCTAAACTATGCCCCCTTGCAATTAACGGAAATTGTCAAAAACACGTAGTATATAAATCTCCAATAAAGTAGTAATATATAGGTATATAAGTTTATATAGGTAGTTATGTATTTTTGATGTTGGGTAACTTTGTGAAGCAATCAGTAGGTATATTTTAACTTTTTATTACGACGATGGCAAACAAGTACACGGCTTGCCTAATTTATTTATTTGTTTACTACAGATAGGTTTACACAACATTACAGTGTTACATCAATACACTGAACAATTACGTAAACTATTACACAGACAAGATAAATATAGGAATGACACAAATCACAAATATCACGTCAGCTACTAGGTTTTTCATCATCCATCATCTCACAAAACCTGAGACATTCACGGCACACAGCTACCCATCTCCGAGCAAAACAGTCACATTGAGGTTCTGTGGTCAAGAGCGCATTGGGTAGTGTAATTGCGCGGCGGAGAGACGAGTTTCTGCACGACACCGCCAGCAGTGGGGCGCACCCGCGGTTGCAAGCTGACCCTAGCAACATCTGGGAACATCTCATCAAACTAATGTACAATACAGTGATGCTATTCGTGATTTTATTTAAATTTGCCTTACCAGAAAATGTGTTTTCATTCAATGTTTTAATAGAAAATAGATTGTCATTTATTTACTGACTGACACGTAGGAATACATCATCTAAACCAAAAAGGTCAAAGAACAAACAAAATTCCATAGTAATGAAATATTTGTTCATGTTCAGTTAAATAAAATCTATCTCAAAACATAAAAAGTATAATAATAAAATAAAAAAAATGTGGAGCTGCTGTGCTGTCATCATTATTTTTTTATCAATAATGTAAAAATATTCCTCTCGCTTCGCCAGAGATGTCACTACTTTCCATACATTAAATCGGCGTGCCGCCTGTTTTCTAAGTTTGCAGCCCCTGCGGTTTTGAGCGTTAGACTGCCCGCCGTTTTAAAGCAAATAAGGTATTGTAAAATAATTAAGTTTTCGGTACAAAATTTAATTTGTTTCAAATTTTTTTTCTCGGCCTATGCATGAATCATAAAATAAAATTGTTATTTGCTAAGATTGGACGACAGGGTGTACTGGTGATGTAACATTTTTGAAGTAAAAACTTCTTTAGCGGCGCTGAGCACTTTTTGGGATGGGGAAAAATTGTTAAATACGCGACAGAGTTTTGTGACGTCAGATGTGAAGGAGGTCACTTTTTGCTGCTAGCCGATTCAACTTCATTCAAAAGTGAACGCTATTCGTAAGAGTACAAAGCTGTTAAACACTTTTTGCAATAGCATATTCTGCAAATAAATTTGTAATAATACCAACGCGTCCTTCACCGTTTTGCTATTGAGAAAATTCGAATAGTTCGAATTTGGGCGTTACCTAAAGAGATAAAGCTTAGAAAAATATTTACCAACGGCAAAAACAAATTGATATTTTGGTCGCCACCGCCGTCTGCTGTTCTTGCAAATTCGAATAGTTCGAATTTAGACGTTATTCCTAAAGGGATAAAGCTTTGAAAAATATTTGGCAATGGCAAAAACAAATTGGTATTGTGTTTGCCGCCGCCCGGAGCCGGCGGCCCGTCGCACCCAACGCGCCCGCGGGCCGTCCGCCTAAATAATTGATAATTGTTTATAAATTTGCGTCAAATTCATTTTTAGGGTGACACCGTAAGATGTCACGTGACCTGATCGAAAAACTGTTACAATGTTATTGAGTTTTCACCTCTGCCGGCACTCCCGGAGTGCAACCCGGTCTTTTTTAATTTATTTGTGGGTACTATTTAATTGAATTGACCAAATATCGCTCCTTAATGAGGACTCTCATGAGATTTTGTGAAACATGCCGCTGAAGAAAAATCATTACTAAATCAGTAAAACCATTATCGCAAAATCGTTTTGCTAAGATATTGACGGAGTAATCAAACTATCTTCCCCAAATAGTCGTTATTTAAAAACCGAATGGAAGGTATGTAATTTTGACGATAAAAACTTACAATTACGCGGTTTTTTTTTTGTAATACGCCTCGATTTGGACTTCAGAGTGCTATATGGGCCTTGGTTCTGCTATGGATAGCCTCATTCCTGACGCGATCACGCAGAGAAGCTCCCAGCATAGCCCTCTCTATTCCCCTTTGAGTGACTTTGAGCCATCTAAATGTTACTTACCTACTTGGAATTAATATGTGTCTTAATCTTAGATCTTTGAACTTCCTTAATACCCTAATTCCCCCAGTAATTATATATTAATAATTAACTTTTTGGTTTCGCTAAAGCAATAGTATTTTATGCAACTGTTGTATAAGTAGGGTCTTAAAACGCGAGTGGCGTGAGTTGCGATGCAAGCCTTGGCGAGCATCGCAATTAAAGACGCCACGAGCGTTTTAAGACCAAGTTATACACCGTTGCATACAATACTTTTTCTACGACTAATTCTAAATAAATAGCATTTGACTTTTCGGCAGTAGTTTTTCCGTTAGTTCTATTACTACTCACGCAATTTCTTCAGCGGTGCAGTTATTTTCTTCTTCGTCCATTTTAAAAGGAACGTACACAGTTTTCTTCAATTCACAAACACGAATAAAATCTTAATATGTTATTAATAACGAATAGTTATCATATTTCGTCTTTTAATTGTGAATTGGAACTTTGGTGGGAAATTAGAAATATGACACATTGACACCTCTTGTATTATGGTCTGTTTTGTTTTTAATTTCCTTGAACCTGCCATCCAAACCTAACTGAATCCGGATCCGAACCGAATCGGATCGGTTTATATTTAGAAATAATACCAATAATTGGTAAAATATGTATACACACAATTCATGATAATTTATTTTTATTTTAGTAAATAATTTATGTTCTACAAATGTTTGATAGCAAAACTTTTTATTTCGAAAAATTTGCTTATGAAGTTGGTACCACTGCAATATGGCGGCCGATTGAAAAAAAGTTAGATGATTTGACGTCGTGGTAAACAGTGCTTTTATGAAAAATGTATGAACCATAAAAGTACACTAAACAGTGCGTTTATGGGCCATAGAGCATAGAGTTTTTCGACGACATATTATCGGTGTCATTGTATTTGAGCTAGAGCCTATATAAATGACAGATAACGGTAGAGGAGTAGAATAAGTATTTTAATTTCCTATAAGGAATTGTATTCATAGTAAAATATGGATTACATATCCGAGGATCATAAAAAGTTATATTAATTAGTCATCATATTAAGAAAACAAAATTCAAAACTGCTGTTTCCACCGTCTGAAGCAAAAAAGTCTTTTAAAATTCCTCAGGAATATAGTATTACAAACAAACATAAAAAGAGATATTTACTTCCTGGGAAATTAATTACGAGAAAAATCTTCTCTGAAAGCATTCAAAACATGAGGAGGTCGTTCATTAAAACACTAATTGAACGCGATTCATTATCCGCCAGTGAATTAATTCAGGTAACCAGTCATTTAAATGCCGTAATGGACATTCGTTTATCATTTGTTTACTAGCCAGTTTCGTATGTTATATTAAGTAATATTTACATGCTGTATATAATATTATTGTGTCCAAGCTCGTGTCATTTATTTGGGTGTCTTAAACTCATAACCAAATGATTGAAATAATCGTGAAATAATTGAAATAATTCCGACGAATAGTTGCGAAAATGTAAGCGTTTCTGCTTGTCCTTAAACAGAAAGTTTTAATTTGCGTACTGATTTTTGTAAGGCGTACAGTGTAGTACTATATTACTTATACTAAAGAGAAAAAAAAACAAAACATATTCACAGGCTCACTATTCAAATTACAAATACAAGGAACAATAGGTACTCGTATTATTAAAGCTCAAAATCTAATTCTGGGAAACGAAATGCGGACAAATGTGTACAATGCAACATATTTATACCCATTTCCTGCTTTCTTACGTAAAATTAGATGGAAAAAAAGCGGCCAAGTGCGTGTATTAAAAAGGTCGTATCGTTACTAAAATCTTATGGCACTTACGTCCTTTTCTTTAAGGAAGGCAGTTTTTTAAAAGGCAGGCAGTTTCAAAAACCTGGGGGAGGTGGGGGGGGGGGGGGGGGGGGGGGGGGCACAATTTTAGTGACTTTCGGGGCGATTATCTCCGACTCTATTCAATTAATAAAAAAAAAAGCAGAGAAACCTATTGATGTGCCACACGTGGGCTTGCAATGAAAAAACTTTTTTTGACTTTCAGTTTTATTTATGAAGTGCACCCCTAAAAATTTTGTTTTTTGTAATTTAAATACAAAACTATGTAGCGCCTAACAAAATACACCTATCCTCAAAATTGTATTCAAATACACCTTATAGTTTTCGAGTAAAATGCCTGTGACATACGGACGGACAGACAGACAGACAGGCATGACGAATCCATAAGGGTTCCGTTTTTTTTTGGCTACGGAACTATGGTAATGGTAAATACTATATTAGCTACGGTGATTAACAATAATAACTATAGACTTATACGACATTATAAATTATATGCAAGTAAAAATAAAAATAAACTGGCCAAGTGCGTGTCGGACCACGTGCAGTGTAGGGTTCCGTAGTTTCCTGTATTTGTTACATCGACACGCGCCCGCCAACTAGAGTCTAGAGTCTGGCCAGGGAAAGATTAGCCTAGAAAAGAGCGGCAATTTTTTTAAAAAAAACAGCGTTATGAAACTGTATAAAGCGATAAAATAATAATGATACTTGAACAATTATTATTTATCTTCAATTCACGCAAAGCAACTAAGAGTAATCAAACAGAAGGAAATAAAGTTATATGAAATAAAACTCGTTAACTTCATTCTACTATATATTTAAGAAGAATAATCAAAACCACTCTCCAAAATGTTTATTTCGACGAGACATAATAATATAACTTATTATCACATTCTTCAATGTGAATAATAATAGCAGTAACCCACCCTTTAATTCACTTAAAAAGCAGTCCAACTTATTATGGAACAGTTAATTTCTTAGTTACCATATCGAGTATCAAGATTAGGACATCATACTCGTTTAAGACGTCTGACACATTTGACAATGATATTACAGTTGCCATATAAAAAGTTACCATATAAAAGAAAGGCTCATGTTTCGCTGGCCATAGGGCCTACCTCGAAACGAAATCTCCGTCTCTGTCGCACTTGCCCGCCTTTCCCCGCCATTATTTTTTGAAATATCTTTACAAAGCACAGAAGATGTTACCTTCATGGGTGCAGCGCCATCTATCTGTTCATTTTGTTAGTAGCTGGCGCAACCAGTCCGGCTATCATGCGACGGCACGCGAGCTCTTTCGATTTTTCTCGCACTTTCCGTCTCTTTCTTATAAGACCACTTAGAACAAGAGATATAGTGCGAGAAAAATCGAGAGTATGTCGCGGCCGTCGCATGATAGATGTGCAGGGAACTTGGTATGTAGGTATGTCGGTTACCAGCGATCATTATCTACCATCTTAACCGATTTTATATTTATTTAAGAGTAATGTAATTCATCATTCAAGAAAAACCAAACATTATGTATTTACTGAGATACTTAACGTTGTGATGGACAGACAGACAGACGAAAAGAGCCGCACCATGAGGTTGGTCCCCTTTTTACCTTTTGGGTACGGAATCCAAAAAAAACTGTATTTCTGTGAAAAAATGGACTAATATTTTTTTTATCGGTTTATGATTCCTAATAGCTAAATACTTCATATTTTTATCGATTTTTTTTAAGTTGTATCTCTATGCTCGTAAGTATTTATTTACTTATTTCGCTTTATTTGGAGCATCAACATAATAGCAATACATACTAAAATTCAAGACTTATTAAAACTAAAACAGTAGCCAAAGTCTACAAATATACAATCAATAAAGCCAATTAATTTAAATGCTCAAGTGTATGTAAGTGCGGGTGTGATGGTGTGAATATTTCTGTGACCGTAAGTAACTTTATTTTCCCTTTTTTAATCTATGCACATGTTTACACACGAACTGTAGAAAATACTAAGGTACTCTTTATTAAGTCTACAATTTGATAAGAAATAAATTAAAAAGTAAATCTGAAAGTAAATAGCATCAAACAGAATAAGGTACCTCAGCCCGTAGGCGGGTTTATACTGGGATCAGCCAGAGCACATCACGAGATCCTTCCCGTTAGCTATGCGTTAATAGGATCAAAACGGGCTTTATTGGGGACGTGTCCACGCGATTTCACCTAACTTATCGAATTTGCAAATCGGCTTACACTTCGTTAACCGTAACCGTATGTATTGGTAGGATATTTTCTACAAACATTATCATTATCGAATTTAAACTTTCGTGAGTTGAATCACACTGATCAAGCGACACCACCGCGAAAACACTCATCCTGAAGAAGAACTCCCGAAGAGCTTCGCCCGTAGTGATATTTAATACGTGAGTTGAACCGTGTAATTATTAGCATTATTATCTTTATCAGTCTAATACAGTATTTAAAGAAAGAAAGAAAGAAAGAAAGATACATTTATTCGTGACAAACACAAGGCAATTTACATACATTGACAATTAACAAAGAACAACGTAATTTGCCACGAAATGGTCGCAACTCAGCGTAATGCTGGCGGAGCCAGCGCTGGTCTTCCGTTGCGACCATTTGGTGATGTCACGGCACAGTGACGAAACGTACACATACGAGCAAGAAAAACGCCTCATGGCTTAAAAAACGCGAATCAGGGTCGCTCGAACATAAACAATAAAATAAAAAATTAAACTATCTATGATTATCTTAAGCTAAGTGACAGTGACACATGACGTAATATATATGAATTTACACGAAAAGTAATTAGGTCACGGCCAAAAGAAAAAAAACAGAAAAGAAACTATTATACAATAAATACACATTTAACACTTTAACTTATTGCGAAGTGTGATTTACCAGTAACTTTGACTTAAAAAAAATACCTGCTTGACACTGGTATTCCTTCAGTGATGACTAAAAATGCCGCTAATTTTATTATACACTCTTGGAATGCAGGTCTTCTCTCGACCTTAGCAACTGATATACCTATATAATAACTTAATGTATCTATATTTTAATCAGCAAATTTACAAAACGATTAAAAGAGTTTACTTACGTTTCATCTCTCACTTATAATAAATCTCTAAATTAAAAAAGGAACCCAGCCAGTATCAAACTAAGCATTAGTGAGTCCCGCGTGATCTTAGCTTCTCATGAACGGAAAAACATGTTACTTTTTTGAAGTGATAACTTCTTTAGCGGCGCTGAGCACTTTTTGGGATGGGGAAAAATTGTTAAATACGCGACAGAGTTTTGTGACGTTTATGTGAAGGAGGTCACTTTTTGCTGCTAGCCGATTCGACTTCATTCAAAACTGAACGTATTCGTAAGAGTATAAAGCCGTTAAACAATTTTTGCAATAGCATATTCTGCAAATAAGTTTGTAATAATACCAAAGCGTCCTTCACCATTTTGCTATTGAGAAAATTCTAATAGTTCGAATTTCGGCGTTATTCCTAAAGAGATAAAGCTTAGAAAAATATTTACCAACGGCAAAAACAAATTGATATTTTGGTCGCCAACTCACCACCGCCGTCTGTGTTCTTGCCAATTCGAATAGTTCGAATTTAGACGTTATTCCTGAAGAGATAAAGCTTTGAAAAATATTTGTTAATGGCAAAAACAAATTGGTATTGTGTTTGGCGCCGCCCCGTCGGCGCGCCGAGCCGGCGGCTCCCGTCGCACCCAACGCGCCCGCGGCCCGTCCGCCTAAATAATTGATAATTGTTTATAAATTTGCGTCAAATTCATTTTTAGGGTGACACCGTAAGATGTCAGGTGACCTGATCGAAAAACTGTTACAATGTTATTGAGTTTTCACTTCTGCCGGCACTCCCGGAGTGCAACCCGGTCTTTTTTTTAAAGTACATTACTACTCTAGCTTCCGTTTAGGATGGTTTTCATCCGACTGCGACGATTTATTAATTTTCGGAAATTATTAAATTATTCATTTCTTTTGCTTGAAATCGTAGCCGCCATATATGTCAACTGTCAGTGACGTTAAAATGGCGGGCTTGCTATATCTATCCAACAGTAATGATTTCGATCCGGTGTTGTGATAGACCTTCACAAAACGCATATTAAATTCATAAAAAAATAATCGATTCTGATATGGAAACTTATATGCGCTAAATTCGTTTTGAGGCGTAATTTCAATAAATGTATCAACAAATTTCAACAAAATAACGTCTAACGTCAAAAGTCTGATTCATCCTTTTTTTAATGGCATGGCATAGCGCTGGTCTCGCTTTCAGCCATAAAGTCTACTTGAGTTTCTGCAAGATTACACGCTGAGTATTTGTCACGATCACGATACTGCACGGCTATCACAAGAATGTGCGCGAGCTCTGTCGAATTATCTCTCGCTCTAAGTTGTCTAATAAGAGAGAGACGGATAGTTCGAGAAAAAACGAGAGAGCTCGCGCGCCGACTTGTGGTAGCCGTGCTGGTTTGTCAGTATTTATATTTATCAGCAATAAACAGTATGTATTAAATCAGTATAGAACTTTTATAAACTTTATTAATTATCAAGCGCGTCAGTACGTACATTCATTAAGTTGGCAATGGCGGGAACATACACAAGATTTGGAAGAATGTGATAGTGCGATTTGAAACATTGCAATATGAAAAAAAGAAACATATTACTTTAATATTTTTAATAATTTCCTTTAATAGAAAGGGACTCGGACTCGCGTTATGGTTGTAGAACTTATCTAGTGGTTAGGTTAGGTTAGGTGGAAAATATAAAGTGGCCGTCTGTTGTCTACATTGAGTTATATTACTAGAGTAGACATCACCTAGCATAAGTTTGCGCATGTCAACATACTCTCATGAGAGTATCTTGGTTTAGTCTGTGGCGGGCAGTGATGGCGGTCGGTTCGAGTGCAATTTGGAATCAAAACTTTAAAAAATCCCTTCTTTTGCATTGCGCTATTACACCAACAACAAACCCAATAACAATAACAATATTAAAAGTACGGGGATCACTTTTCATCGGCAAATTCACAGATTTTTTCTGTAATGTATAAGATACGCGCCGATGGCGGCCATTATTTCAAAGATTAAAAATGTAGAAGTGACAATTTTCTAAGACTATTTTGTCTTATTAGTTGAACATTAAACTTACTAGACTTACTAATTTGAAGCTTTAAAGCTTCAAATCAGCTTTTTCTGCGCAAAAATAGCAGCAACCATTTGCTTTTTTTATTTAATCGTTTTTATTAATAATTTTATTGGTAACGTTTAGTTGCTATTTCGATCTTAAGTTGTACTTATTTAAATCCTAGGTCAGTTCTCTTATATATAAATAATGTAGCGACGCGAGTATCGTCTCCTAATATGAACCCATTAGCAATTTAGGAGACTATAGTTATTATATTAATTTCTAATTGCTTTCAAAATATATATCTGAGGATCCCGTGGGACCTTAAATGTGTATGGATCAGACTGAAACTGAAAATGGTCGTAATTTAGTTTTTTTGTCTTGCTGCGATTGCTATCAAAATCGATATCTGACGATCCGCATGGACCTTAAATAGGACTTTGTCATCAAATCTGACACAAATCGCTGAGACAAACTGCATCAACACAGTGCATCCTCGGGAACTATAAAGATATTCAGTACTTATCAAAAATTTACAAATGTCGGTGATTAAATCAATAAGTAGTTTTTTTTATATGAGTGTATTAAATCACGCTATGGCAATAACTGAATCCGAACTCAGAAAATTGCCGCATCTACCGCACGTTTACATACTCTTTGATTTTCCAAGATGGCGGCCTGATTGGAAGAAAGATGCCTAGAAAAACGTTCTGGGTTGCCAGTCTATACGGTAGTAATAGTAATTAAAAAGAGATCTTTTGTTTCGCGTCAAGACTTACCGGTCAATGGGTACTCGAAAGGATTTTCTTATATTAATTCCTAAACACATCTTTACCAGTGACTCAAGATCATTTCAGTTATCACGTTTTTATTTATTTAATATAAAACAGTGTTCAAAATATGTAGAGAAGAAGATCAATAAACATTATATGCTGAAGCCTGTGTCCTACCTGTTGGATCTATGGCCACAAACATTTACTAAACTTTTACCCCCTTATTCATAATACTTAAAATACCTGTGTTAAATAAAACGAGTTTTGTCCCTTTCTTACTCATTTAAATATCAGAAAGACAGACGATTTTGAACGGCGTTTTAGCTAAAATAGGTTTGTTCAACGTTTTACTTGATAGGTTAAATTAGAACTCCCACCACATTACCATGCGAACGAGGTCGCAGGTACAGCTAGTACTAAATATGTGCCTAACCTTACATTTTTCAAAGTTTAGATTTAAAAAAATAAAGAAAATAAATAATATTTTTTCATGTTTTTTAATACCTCACATATAGAAGACATTTCCTACTTCGGCTATTGCACTGTTTTTTTTTAATGTAGGTACACTGCAAATGCAAAGGTAACTAAGGTACTTTACCTAAACTGCGACGTATCACACGATCGGCGTGCGTGTTCCATGAAATCATACTAATATGCGTCTTTATACGTCTTTTATACAGGACACAATCAATTTAAGTGTCTATTCTACCTACTGAGATTTAGGTTCGCGTCTTTCATGTGGACATTCTCAAAGTTAAGAGCTAATTTTTGGGTTGGACTCATAATCCCCGTAAAAAGCGTCTCCTCTTATGTGTGTATATATGATAAAAACATTATTTATGTGCAAATCTGCCATGCCCCCGCCAAGTCGAGCGCGAAGCAAACACTGCCGTACCATCCTTTACTGGAACCATTTCGCTGCATTTTCAGGCCCCTATTTAGGAACCTCTGGATAAGACCAGAACGCAGAAATTTTCTTCATCCAGTAAGCTATACACAATACTTAAAATCCAAAATTTCAAGTCTGTAGGTCATTTAGTTGCGAAGTTAAGTGAAAGCAAAGTTTCACATTTATGACACTCACTCACTCACTCATGATCATCAAAATAGAACTAGTACTTCCCATAAACTCAGAGAGTTGAAATTTGGTACACAGTTAGGGTTTAATGGCCACATAAAGGGAAAACTATAAAAAATTGCAAATTTCAACCCAGTTTTCTAGATACACCAACTGTGTACATTACTTTGTAATCCTATACAAATATATAGGATTACAAAGTTACATTTACAGTGAATGGGAAAATTCAAAAGCAAGAATGGGCCTGCATTCATAGTTTGTATGTATGGATAACACATTAACCTACAAAAAGAAGTGAGATCCCATAAAAAACATTCCATGTAAAAAGAGGCCAAGTCTCGAAACTCTTCCACCTTAAAAAGTTGTGAGATATTTCGTAGAGCCAAGTCTCAGGCTTTCTTATTAATCTTTATTTACTTGCTAAATAAAATTTTGTGATAATACTAACAGTTACACGGTTCTGTTAGTATTATTTCAACATGTCTCACGAAAGTTTAAATTCGATTAAAATTTTGTGTATTGGCAATCACACAATACTACATAATTATAGGTAAGTATGCAAAAATCCATAAATACAGTTAAGTTGTTTGATTGTCACGTTGCAGAATTTTATTTAGCAAGCAAATAAAGATTAATAAGAATGCCTGAGACTTGAGACAACTTTTTACGGTGGAAGAGTTTCGAGACTTGGCCTCTTTTTTACATGGAATGTTTTTTATGGGATACCGCTTTACAAGTTCGCTTTCGTTCAGATTCTTGAAATTATTATTTTCATGATTGTTAAGTTATCAGATCAGGTATCTTGTCATTTGTTTACATTTATCTTCAGATTAAATTGAATCAGAACTGTGGATCATACATAATGCATGAGGATTGCAGCGGCGTTGGAAATAAAACAATTTTAGTTTAAGTAGAAAATAGACAGAGAACTCCCCCCGCTTAGTCTGCTAAATTATTAACCTCTGTAAGGGCGATACGCAGAAAGGTTCTATCTTGTTTACGCGTTAAGGGAGACAGGGAAGGGAACTTAATACCCTATATCACTGTCGGGATAATACAAACTAGCAGGGTCGCAACCTTTTCCACTAAATTACGTATCAGCACATGGGATAATCCGAACTTAGTCGAATAACTGCACGTTAAAGCGACGAAAACTAAGTGAAAGCTTTATTTTAATTATCCCAACGTTAGGTTAGCTGCCGACATCTACAATACCTACGTAGGTACAACACTCGGTATTCAATTAAGGTTTTTGAGGTAGGTAAGTCAGTTAATTAAATACCTACTAATGCATAATTTATCAAACGGTCATTGGTCAGGGCTCTCAAACAATACATGTACATTCACGCCTTTATTCCCAAAATGGGTAGGCAGAGCACATGAAACTTATGTTCCAGCGCCACTTTTAGCATAAATGTGGGTATAAAAGATCGACAAATTGTGATATTACAGTGATAGGTTGCTAGCCCATTGCCCACAACACACTTCGGTCCTGCTCCCTTAGTCGACTTTTACGACACCCACCACGGGAAGAAAGGGGGTGGTGAAATTCTAACCCGACACCATACGGGCAAACAAACAATAATAAATATACAGCAAAACAATAAAGCCGCGAGAAAACTTTGTTATTTTTTTTTGTATTTTTTTCATAAATATGTGTGTTGCAATGTGCTAACTTTCACACAGATGTAAGATTGAGGAATAATTGTAATCTATTCGAAGTTAAAAAAAAACAAGATTTCATCTTGACTTCTCATCTTATTTCCGCCATGTTATTGATAACTACCTATTTCTTATGCACAATAATGTTCTTATAGAAAATTGATGACACTCTTTCCTATATCAATGTAAACCACCCATCAATATCATATCAATGTAAATTACCCATGGTTGCCTAGGAAAAAAATATACAGAGATTTATAAAATAGGCGCAAGGAAATAAGTTCGAATGAATTTTGATACAACCTGGATGCCCTTCAAACAATGCTTTGAAGCAAGAAAAAATTACCTTGAATGACGTCACGTAATTTTCCACCTCTTTCTAGATTTGTAATGTGTGTTGCTATAACTTGAAACAAAAGACGGACAGACGGACAGACGGACGGACATGGCGAAACTATAAGGGTTCCTTGTTGACTACGGAAGAAATGCTCGGCGTTATTACTATTATATTTAATTTTGTTATAATCACACAAAATTTAATAAAAAAGAAAAATAATTTACTGAAATTAAAGTGTATCGACTTTTCCTTATCTAAACTCCACAAATGCCAACGCAACCAAAATTCTCACTTTGACGGTACCTATGTGGAAAAAAATATGGCTGTTATGGCAAAACAGATTTTGCCATACCGAAAGTTTATTTCGTGAAAGAAATACTTTGCTACTATTCAATCGCAAAATGATTTACGTTCTGTATACTGACGCACTGTGGAAGTACTTACTTGGAGACCGAATTCTATTATATAGCTATTATCATCTCACATGTAAGTGGCCATTTTATGAAAATATCGGCGGCCCTTCTACTAGCAATCACTTTTGGACTCATATCAGAGTAAAACTTGTTTGTTTCTATGCAAAAAACTCGCAAATATTTAGGTTTATTTCAACCATTAGTAACTAAGGCTAATAAAAAATGTGTAGCATTCCGTTCTCGTGCGTGGTATTTTATTCGTATTTAAACGAGCCATATTGTATCATTTTGACGGGTTATATCGTGATAATTGTAATAATTTTCTGTAATAATACAGTTTGAATTTGTATAATTATTATACATTTTAATGTATACAGATTATTTCAGTTTTCCCAAAAATGAAGAAAGGAGGCGAATTACAAAAAACTTTTCCCAAATATTGACCAATAAATATCCCAAACAAATTTTCTCAAATTATCATTTGGCAAAGAATCATTACTCTAAACAACTTATCGCAATTGTACAGTTACCAAAATTTTATTTGGCTAATTATTGTTTAACAAGTAACTTGGTCTTGTTTAATTTTTTCATGTATCATTTCGTCAAATGCATCGCTTGGCATAACATAGCTCTTCCCAAAATATTGCATGGCAGCTATATATACTCGTAATAAACTGTAGACAGAACATCAATTGTATAAAGATCTCATTCTAAAATGTTCATAATATATAACAATCAAAACCCAAAAGAAACATAAAGTTTAACTTACTGGCTGTATGAGTAGCGTTAAAATATTTTTTTCGTTTACTTATTAGACTAATTCTCTGGACTATTGTAGGTACTTACATAATATGTAATGAAATTATTACTAAAATATGTTCGGTTCTGGCGCTTTGCAGGCCGCTACCGCGGCACGTTCGCTTCGCTCGCTCGGCTCACACGCTTTATGGTCACAGTTCTACCTAACACTCCTCTTCGCTCGTCGTCGAACCTATCTGAGACCTGCCTTAGGCTAGATTATGCTATAAGTTGAGTCTGCGAAGTGACTATTTGAACAAACATGTTTTTGGAATATCATACTAGCCAAAAGAAAACGTTTGCTTAATTAACAATTATCATAATAAAACATGACAAAGTGAAATGATGCCAAATGATAGTTTGACCAAATTAATAAAATGCGAAGTGTAAATGTGCTAATGATTTTTGGGAAGTTAAAGGCAAAAAATATTTTGGTCAAACGGCTGTACACTAAGGAGGTAACATTGGCTATTGCGACAAGCGACGGTTTCCAGAAGTTTGAGAATGTGTAGCTTGCATTTGAAGGCGGAAGTAACTAATATAAAACAGGACTCATTATCAACAGTGCTACTCCATTTTCACATGTATAAAATTCAAGTTGTAAACTGTCCATTTATTTACCGTTTTTTCTATTGACCCTTTCCTGCCCTATTAGTGAATATTTAGTCACTGTCAGTATGCGCTAGACCCTAAAGGAGACGCTACACGGGCCGATATCGGCAGGACTGCATGCAGGCTGCCGCGTTATTCGGCCCTTGTGGATACTTGTCGGAAGCATGGCGGCCAACCAAATGAAGGTCACTCCATACTAGATTTTCTGTGACCTTGCTTGGCAGTCCTGCCGATTTCGCTTGTG
The DNA here is from genome assembly GCA_947578815.1 of Epinotia ramella. Taxonomy (NCBI): domain Eukaryota; kingdom Metazoa; phylum Arthropoda; class Insecta; order Lepidoptera; family Tortricidae; genus Epinotia; species Epinotia ramella. The sequence goes on along the minus strand of OX388202.1, from coordinate 11,838,885 downwards.
TAGCGTAGATGGGATCCTTAAGAGTAGATGGGCGTTCATGTCTATGAAGCTAATAAAATTGAGCTCACTCGACTGTACCTGTAGTGTGTGGATTTGTCCGTGACCTTGTCGATTTAGCCAGCGATTTAAATCAGTGGATTGATGCGCGAGTGGGGTTTGGGCATTCGTTTAGCTTTTTACACCAATGTTTTATGAGCCCCAATCAATGGGGTCTATACCTAGGCTGATCTTGAAACCTGCCTGCGTTTGGGCTGGCAACCAATGCGGGTTCTTATCTCCAAATGTGTCTCTTTCGATGACTAAACGTTTCGATCTGCCACTGTATCATGTAATAGTAAAAAAGAAAAAAAAAATCTTCCAGGATATACTATGGCAACCAACTAAAATCCAGTTTTCCTAAGTAGTACGAGTATCTATTACTGTCTTGCATTTCTGATCTGCCACCTTGTGAGGTAGGGTTTCGTGCAACGGGAGCTTAGACTATAGATCTTCCTCTTCAAAAATATCGAAAGAAACAAAGATACAATTTATAAAACATACATATGGAGCATAGCAATGTACGGAAGTGAAACATGGACCTAGACCCAGAAAGATGCGGAGTTAGGTATTAGGTGTTGGAGGCGAATGGAAAAAAATAGCTCGAGAGAGAGGTAACCAATAAAGAAGTGCTGAATAGAGTGAGGCAAACCAGGCAGTTAGTGAGAAACTAGAAAATAGAAGAGGGAAGATGATAGGGCACCTCACACGACATGACCATAACAACTTCATACTCAATATAATTGAAGGGAAGATAGAGGGGAAATTTATTATACACTACCTACATATTTTTTGTATCAATATCTAGTGATACAAAAATGTATATACATACTACTACATGTTCAATGAATTAAATTTTATTACTGGACAATGAATAACCTTCCCATGATATTGATCACTTTTAAAAGACTACATGATTGCCACTGGCATACTTAAATACCTCGACAAGTTTCAATTACCGCCTAGTACCGATACTTCCGGTTCACGTAATAAAGCAAATAATACATAATTAATAAGGCATCGATTGTTGCCGCGGGCGGTCTGGTAATGCCCTACGTGAGACTTGTGACGCAAACGCGTTAATGAACGTTAATAAAGTAACTGTACTGATAGAATCAATCTCAGTTAGGGAGCTCGGCCGGTGTTGGAAAGTAATCACACTCGACTAAATAATTACCACCAACTATTAGGCTCACAACTCCCTTAAACTGCCGAAACACCCAGGGAACGAATGTACCTGAAAACATGCATTTTGCAATAATATCGAACATCTTAATTAGAAACAGGTTCGTTATATTTAAAACGTTATTATTTATCCTAATTCCTTTGTAATACATATCTAGATAAGACAACCGGTTAGCCTAGTACCTACGAAGCTGAAGATCCTGATGGGTTTGAATCCCGGTAAAGGCAAATAATATGTGTGACAAGCATAAATATTTGTACCTGAGTTTTGGATGTCTTGTATGTATTTAAGTATTTAAATATATCGTCGTCTAGTACCCATAACACAAGCCTTATTGAACTTTCCTTGGGGCTTGTTCCATTTGTGTAAGATTGCCCCCCAAAATGTATTTATTAATAGGTTAGCCCTGCACGTGTCCTCTGGGTGGTACTAAAGAGTGACAAACTTTAAAGGCCAACATAATGTATGCCATACTATTAAATAATAGGTTAGGATTTTTTTTTACTACGTATTCACAATTTTGGTTTTTTATTATACTCGTTCAACTCAATTCAACTTGTAAAAAGCCAAATCTAAAAGGACAAATAAATAAATAGTCCTCAATTTTATCAACATGAAAGTTTGTGCCGATGATATTTGTTCCTCATAAATCATAATTGCAAAAAGTACTGAACGAGTTTAAAACTTTCTATTGATGTAGGTAACATGGACACCAGAATACGACGTAGGCTACAATGTATCAACACATTCATTTCCTAAGAGGGTTAATCAAGTGTTGACTGTTTGTAAATGCAACTTTTTTTCTATATTTTAACACTGAGCATCACTACTCCGTCGCTATGGGAGATCAAATAGTACCTAACCTGAGTAAGGAATTAAAAATGTATACTGTAGTGAAATAAAATTGCTCTGTGATTTCACCCTCCAAAGTGGTGTGAGCAGATTTCTCTCCAGCTCTCGGGGCGACCGTAACCTGGAAGTGCCACTTACGTGTTATTGAATTATTTACGAAACTATCCTCCTTATTAGATTGAAATATCGTAGTCTATATAGTAGGCTTATTCAGTAACGGAGGCCATTACAAGAGAGACAATGGCCTTCAATAATCAATGAGAAAATTGACTACTGAAATGAAGATTAGTTCTCGGCGCCGGCCACTATTAATTCTTAATTTTGAAAAAGTTTCATCGAGAATAGCTGGAAACATTTACATCGGGAACCAATTACCGCCTGAAATTGATGTTAATACCGTTCAACTTAATGGGCCAGTAATGACGTCGACTTAATACGCGGTCGTCTACGAGTAGTTAGGGAGTAAAGTTTTATCGGCCAATGTGTAAAGAATAAGTACTTATTCCCGTTTATTGCTCTTCGTCCAGTCAGTTCTGAGGCAGTTAAATTCGTCGGAGACGTCACATAAAACGTCCGGATCGATTTCGCATAAACGAAAGACGTATAGCGGAGAAATGTATGGAGCCTGACCTAGATGTCAATGTTAACGCTGACGGCAACATTCCAGGACAATAACATAATTGTATTAGTACAAGGACGAAATTTAATATTCCCATGTAAAGCAGAATTTAATAAAAACCGGCCAAGTGCGAGTCGGACTCGTGCACGGAGGGTTCCGTACCATTATCTATAAAAACGGCAAAAAAAACCACGTTTCTTGTATGGGAGCTCCCCTTAAATATTTATTTTATTTTAGCGGCAACAGAAATACATCATCTGTGAAAATTTTAACTGTCTAGCTATCGCCGTTCTTGAGGTACAGCCTGGTGACAGAGAGACAGACGGACAGCGAAGTCTTAGTAATAGGGTCACGTTTTACCCTTTGGGTACGGAACCCTAAAAATGGCAAAAACTTCAAACATCTTTGTAAATATGTACATACATTAAAAACCGAAAATTTGAAATTTCAATGAGGCACCGTCTTATTACGTAAACAAATAACATTTGTTTTATTTTTTATTTTTGATTAGGGCGCGACTGATTTATAACTTATTAAGGCTTGCATTTCTCCATACTTACAAAGTTTTTTTTTTGTACTATTTGCTACTTTTTTGAGCTTGAGCATTAAGTTTCTTAAAATATCACGCCGTTAGCCTGCGAATGTCAAAAAGTGTTTTGTATGGTCGTTGAACCACCTTAACATATCCTCAAACTTTACATAAAAATAACTACATATAGGTAGGTAGTTACTTCAAATTAAATTTAACATGTACGTATTGATATATATATAACGAACGAACGTATCCTGCACGTACCTATAGGTATCAATTGTACCAGTCGTTTAATATGATCAAGTGATCATCATCACCTTATTTTCATCTTTAGAAATGCATAGTTATGGGGTAATAAGTAGGCATGGTAAATTGGAATCAGTAGGTTGAACTTTAGTGTACTCGTTGACACTCGTGATTCATTTAGTCAACTTTATGTACTTACCTACATTCACCGAAGTTGGTGGACTGAATGTTAGTTGCTTCGGGGAAGACTACCATATTGATGACATTTAATGAATGAGAAGATTACGATTGGCAAGTTTTGAACATTGCAAAACCGTAATTCAATTACAAGTTTTGGGCGCGACGTGAGTGACCATCAGATTAGGGCGGACCTCCGGATTGAAGTTAATTGGTTCATCTATGTATTGTTATAACCAAAGACCCTCATCTCTGAGAATTTATGTCATTCTGGTAGACATAAACGTAGACATTAACTCGGAAGTAGAAGTAGGATAGAAACTTATAGAATATTTAAACTTATTTAATACAAAAAAATATCGTTATACCTTACTCTAATATTCCGCATTTCACAAGAAACATAACTTGATGTATCTACATTTGTATTGACCGTTTTAACAAAGTAGTTTCCTCATCAAGATTGGTCTAATACATAGTATAGTAGTTTAGTTGCCATAAACAAGGCAGTTAGTCTGCCGAAGCGCGCCATCGTGGCACCTAGACTGAGACGTAGACTATTATTGATAGCGCAACGATGTTCCACTTCATGTGATCACAATATTTATGCATATCTTCGCCTCCTTTGATGAGTACCCAAGTGGTACTTACAAGTTTCTTTTTGCGTATTTTGTCTACGTGTGGTCAGGTGCCTGACAAGTGCCTAAACGGTGCTTGTTTTTTTTGTTAGCTAACATGGAGACTTGGAGACAGAGGGAGTTTTCTTTCTTCAAATATCTTATGTCCCAAATCTGGGACAGGGTTATTTTTTCGGATTATGGACTTTTGCCCGGGCAAGCTGAGATTGAGTTGAAGACTGCTGAACATTGGCCCTGGCAGTTGGAATTAGCCTCTTCAACACAACTTTAGGTTGTGATGCAAAGGCTAAAGGAGTGTAACTTACCAGTATGATGGCAAATAGGTTAAAATCACTTATCCGTGGGTTCGATTGGTTTTATTGTGTTTTATTAGTGTTTATTTTTAAGGAACCCGACGGGTTTGTTTCTCTTTAGAAAAGAGACTGGTGGTGGTTTCTTAAGGTAATTTAGTGACCCGCAGGGGATTAACCTCGGCCCTACGGGCCATAGCCAGTTTTTAGCTACGTCCATCATTCGGAAGAGTGTAAGTTAGCCAGTGTCGGTTAGTTTTTAATTTTAATGGCAATTTTAAGGTTATTTTTTTGGTCTCTAATTACGTTTTCAAGTATAGTACCATTCTTTGCCAAATTAATCTTTAGGTAGACCAGTGTAATAAAGGTGTAGTACCTAGGTAATTAACTCATGGAAGAGACTCCAGTCCTTAGGACCTAGTTTTTTTTTTTTTTTTTTTTTTAATGGCGCTTTTACTCCTTGCGTATTTTGGCAAGGGGTATTTCGCCAATGTCGATGTTTATTGCCTTCCACGCGAGAGGGAATAGGTCAGTAAAAAAATTTTGATTGGTGGGCGAGGATAGGACCAGGAACCTAAAACAAATAACACATATTAAAGACAACACAGACATCACAAGACGTTTTTATAATTAAGAGAGAGCGGGAAGTGGGTGACAGAACGTTAGGGGTACCAACATAGGGAAAAGGTGAACAGTCAGTAAGACGGCAAAAAAAATATAAAAGTTTGGGTTATATATAAATTGTGAGCTAAAGTTTAATATTATGTTCTTGTATATATTTAATAAGAAGAGCAGTGAGGGGAGTGTCCATAGAAATAAGAACCGATTGGAAGTTGGCGGGTCGCGGAATATTTTTAGGAAGAACATCATATAACGAATAACTGAATCTAGTGCAGCAGAAAAAAATGTGATCCAGGGTGCCATCATCTAGACCGCATTCGCACAATGAATTATCCCGAACCCGAATTTTGGACAAGAACACCGGAGTACAAACGTGTCCCAACCGTAAACGACAAATTGTAGAGGTGGCCCATTTACTTGTAGAGCGAAAACGAGAGAACCATGGCTTACATGGAACGATTGGTTGAATATACCCGTAGTGACGTCCTTTCACGTGCCTGGAAGAGTCCCATAACTCCTGCCAAGAATCTCTCAGATTGGAATGAGCGAGAGTCATTAAATCAGACGACTGGATATAGTTCATTGACTGAGAACCAACATTGGTAGCTTCTTTTGCCCACATGTCGGCTTGCTCATTACCTTCAATGCCACAGTGACCAGGAATCCAGGCAAGTATTATTTGAAGTCCCTTCTTTGTACACGAATAAATAGTTTGTTTAATTTTTAAAACTATGGGAAATTTATTTTTTATTTTAAAATGATTGCCTACAATTGTTTGCAGGCAACTTCTGGAATCCGAAAAAATTATAACTTTAGGGATGTTGTGAGATTCTACATAATTGACAGCTTCTAAAATAGCTACTGACTCTCCAGTGAAAACAGATGATTGAGCTGGGCATTTGTGACTAAGGACAATCTTGAATTTGGGGATCCAAGCTGCTACTCCAACGGAACCAGAAGAGTCTAGTTTTGAAGCATCAGTAAATATAGGCAGATAGTCATGCCATTTAGTTAATTTATTATTAAATTTTGAATTTGCTGCAGGATCTCCTTTAAAAATACCTAGATCCAGAATAACTTGTGGTTTATGAACAATACAGTCATAGTCTATTTCGAAAAGAGGGAAAGTGTTAGTAGAGTACACAGGGTATGGGAGGGCCCTAAGTTTTACATAACTGTTAACAGTTAGGACCTAGTTGTAACACGACCCAGCTCTATCCTGTGCAATTGTAATTATAATTCTTATTATAAATATTGTGTTGTTGACTGTGGTCTCGCCCATGATATAAATCTAAGTTCATATGTGCAGTTTCTGAGACTACTTACGTTAAATTCGGATGAATAAAGAGTTTAATCTTAATTGGCAATTTGTTTCTTTAATATCCATAGCTTTCCCAGGGTTTTAGCTACATAACTGACTTTTCCTATTCTCATTACAAATTTCTGTGACTGGTGCTTTGAAGGGGCACGTAGCCGGGAGAAAGCACTTGTTACAGTGGATCACAATATTCATGACACATTTTGCAGAAGGGTTTAATAACCCTTCTGCAAAACGCTAATGCGTCAGCGTATAGTATTAGCGTTCTAAAGTACCCATATATTAATGGCTTAGTCTTAAATTGCCGTTACTCAGCATCCTTAAATATTTTTTCCTCAATGGAATATAGTGACAAGACTCACATAATAGTATATGTTTTTAAAAACTGGAAATGGCCAAAACAGAGATTTGAACAAATCTCTAAGCGAGTGACCTAATCACGTAGGATGTTAAAATGGCGAATCTATTTTATCATTTGCCTAGAAAAAAGCAGTCATTTGTTCAAAAATCCCTGAATCTGTTTAATGAAATGACAAAATCAGCCAAAAAAGGCCAGTCGTTTTTTTCATTTCACTAGATTTGTTTAGGATATGATAAAATCCCTGAAAAACGTCAGCGATTTGACGAAAAGAACTCGCCAAGTCAACTCGTTTTATCATTTCACTACACACGTTTAATAGTGATATGATAGTTTGGTCTCAGGTGATATTATCAAATCTCTGAACTGGTTCAGCGTTACTCTACAATTAAGATTTATCAAATCACTCACATGATTTACTGAAATTGTAAAATAAAATGTCAAAAGTAGGTATTAAAGTTGCTTCTTAAATCCGCTCTTGTAATAGAACACAAGAATAGGATATTCTAATAGAATAATCATTTTAACGGGATTGAACGTATAGTATAACAAATAAGAAAATAAGGAAAAGAAAATTAAGCTAAGTACAAGTGCCTTAAGATTTTTTTTAAATTAAATTGTTATTTAGAATTTTTCTCTTATTTGTTAGAACATGTTGTAGAATTGTGGCATCTCGAATTACACATACTTTTTTTTACAAGCAGATCTACTTTTTTGCATTGTACTTTAGACTTTTCACAGGAACACTTCTTGAACCCCTAACCTCCAAATACAGATAACCTAGCTGCAATTTCACGTAGACTTTACTTCGTAGAGGGAACTGTTGCGGTAAATGAAGTTGTCGCTGTGACAAAAAAAATCTTAGTCTGCCAGTATAACATGACCTCGGGATTAGTAAAAACTAAGGGCGGTTGTAGATCAGATTTACATTGGTTCGGTCGTTGCGAATGGCCAGTACCATTATTAGAGAATACCAGCCCATGATTGTCCTCGGGTATCCTTAAATCGCATCGAACAATTTCTTTTGAATAGACTAATAAGACACTAAGTAACTAATCATTACAGACGAGCATATGTCGGTCAATGTTTATTCACGAAATTGTAATGAATTCTAGCTGCCCGCCTGGCACCGCCCACGTGTTACAAAGAGGAAAGGAATCAGATGAGTAGTTTCGAACTTTCTCTAACGTGCAAACTATAAATGTCTGTGAAATGTTTTTTCTATTCTAAGTATAGATTTGATATTGGTTACATGAGTTGTATACGGCTCCCGAGATTTGTATTTTCTTTAAAATCACACTTGTGTGAACCTGCTCAGTTTCACCATAATATACCTTAATTTGTACGTAATGTTTAATTGCAAAATTAAAGATAAGGCCTAAATAAATATCTTGACAGGGGTTAGAAAATTTAATAATGTCCTGCAGGAGGTTAGGAAGGAGGAGGAGGAAGTAGGAGTTCAAATTGACAACCTTGCTTGCTTTTTACGTACAAAAATTAGTACCTAATGAAGTGTTGAGAAGATTCTCATACATTTCATATTAGGTAACCAATCAATGGAACAAAATCTCAACAATGTATCACTAACTCAAGACATTTTTACCTCTTAGAAAGTATGCCCTGTTAATTCTACTAATTCAGAGACGATTCTTTGACTTTTTTTTATTTTTTATTTTTTATTTAAAGTTCCAAATAATTTTATCGCAGAGTTTCATGTTTTATGTTGTGCTAAAGCCATTAATGGCTTATTTAAAGCTAGAGTTCGGACTAACTATTTGCCATGTAAGTACTTACATTACCTTCACACTATTATTTTACTAAACGAGATTCAAGCACATAATATATAATCAACTTATTTATTTACCTCTCTGAGGTTTAGTAAAAATATAGTGTGAGAATCGTGTAAGTTTAAACCAATATACTTTCTTTCACTTTACTGTACCTAACGCTAATTAACAATAACAGATCTATCACTAGGTTATTACAAGGCGTAATCATAGTTGTTGCTTGACATATAATACTTGTTTACATCTTTGGTTGATGTAGGGTTGGATAGGTATAAATCTTGTATGTGTTTTGGTAGGCTATTTATTAATTTTGGAAGGATGTAATGATTAGTTCTCATGCCGTAAACGTTTTTAATTTTTGGTAGTGCATATCTGTGCGTATTAGATAAACTCCTTAGCCTAATGTTACGGTGGTATTCATTTAACTTGGTAATGTATTTATATTCTTCCTTGAGTATGGAAAGTTTGACCATGTTTTGTACGGGAAGTACCTTGCAATATTGGAAAAGGTGAGAGTAGTCATTACTGTAAGTTATATTTATACTGTTCGGTATAATATTTTTTAATATTGTTTTCTGCAGATTAAATATATTGGCTAGATTGGTTTTGTACGATCGTCCATAGCTGCTGAGACCGTATCGTATAACCGAATCGGCTAATGCTAGGTATACAATTCTTAAGGTGTTGTATGGGATCCTATATTTCAGTATATTTAATCTTCCTAGAAGTGATCTAAGTTTGTTGCATACATATTCAGTGTGCGGTTGCCAGTTAAATCTAAAGTCAATCAATAAGCCAATGTACATATGTTCCTTTACAAAATCGATACTAGGACAGTCGCAGTTATTGCGTTGCAAATGGAGGCAACTGTGAGTATGTGCTTTAATTACTGGAATGTAAGATGACTTATTGTGTGAGGAATGGATATGCATAGCCTTAGTTTTATCAGCGTTTAGGATTAGACCGACATCATGTGACCATCTACACAGGGTGTCGAATATATCCTGTATTTTTCGTTCGACAATCTTAAGGTCCCTATCCGCCACCACTATGCAGGTGTCATCGGCAAACTGGTATACATATTCCTCTCCAACTGTATTGCACATATCGTTGACATACAAAAGGTATTCGGTCGGACCAATTATGGATCCCTGTGCTGTACCTTTTGATGTTTTTATCATGTCACTAAAGTAATTCCCTAGTTTAACTGCGGTAAATCTGTTGCTGTGGTAGCTTGCAAGCCATTTTAAAAGGGGGCCTTGAATTCCATTCTGTTCTAGTTTTTTGAATAGGGTACCGTGTACTAGGGTATCGAAGGCTTTACTAAAATCAATGAATATTACTATTATGTGCTCTTGTTTGTTTAAATACCCATTTATCTCATCACAAAATTGTCCTAGCAGCTGCGTGGTACTTTTTTTTTTTTGGAAGCCGAATTGTTTACTATTAATAATGTTATATTGTTGTAAAAAAGAATTTATTTTATCTCCTATGTAACGCTCAACTACCTTGTCAATGCACGACAGTATTGTGATGGGTCTATAATTATTATAATCATCTTTTTTACCCTTCTTATATATTGGCCGAATTGTACCTATTTTTAATATATCCGGATACGTGCACGAGGCTAAGGATGCATTAATTAAATGGGTAATCAAGGGGGTGATTTCATTTGCAATATTTTTCAAGTCTGAGGCGCGAACTCCGTCGTAGCCCGGGCTTTTGTTTTTGTTAAGTTTATTTATTATTTTATTTGTGATGTCGTTTGTTATTTTCCCTAGTCTCATAACTATCTTTGGCTCATTGCAGTATGTGGATTCGATTAACATCGGCGTATTGCAAGTTTGTGTAATAGAATCCACATTACGCTGAAATGCTTTCGCAAAATTACATGCTAGTTCCTTTTCCTCACATTTGAAGGCACGTGAGACCGTCTCCTCTATAGACTTGCTGACATTGCCGCATAAAGAGTTTACAATGCCCCATATCACTCTAGGGTTTTTAAAGTTGTCCTTTATTTTATTGAAATAATAACGATTTTTTATTTTATTTATATATTTATTGGTGTTATTTCGGTATTTATTATATATTATTCTATTATTTAAGTTGTTAGGGTCAGACTTCCATATTTCGAACAGTTCGTTTCGTCTCTTGCTCATAAAATTTACTTTACTATTTGCCCATTCACATGTTTTCCTTATATAACCACGTTTTGATTTGATTACTATTTTACACTCTTTATAAATACGTTGAAATTGCTTAATAATAAAATCAACTATTTGGTCCGGGCATTCGTAAGCAAGTCCCGCTTTCCAGTCAGCAGTTTTGACGAGTGATAGCACGCGCCTATTGTCTATTGCTGTGTGCGTGCGCCGCTCCTGCCGCGATGCAGTGCAAGGCGGCGCGCGCACACACGCGCAGCCTATGATGTAATGGTCAGCTGGTGCCGTATGTATAACCCCGGATAGCGCCTGAGCCCCGCTCATACTGCGCATAAATAGATGGTCTAAACATGAGCTACTTATATGATTGCCTTTCTTTTCTACCCGCGTATATTGCGTAATACCACATGCCATTCCTAGTTCACTCATTTTGTTTAAATAGCTGGTGCAAATATTACTCCGTAATTTTAAGTTAATGTTAATATCGCCTATCAATAATAAGTTAGTCTTTTTGTCGAAGCCATCCAACAATGCATGCAGTTCCCGTACAAAAAAGGTCTTATCAGTGTCTGGAGGTCTATATGCAGCACAAATATTTATTTTATGCTCGGGATCTACGTGCAGACAACCAACGATTGATTCAAAGAAGTGCGAGTTTGTCCATTGTTGTTCAAAATAATAATTGTTGTGCACATACAAGACTATACCCCCACCTCTTCTATTACGTCTTAACTTTGAGTACATGGTGTAATTAGGTATATTATACAATGAGATACAATCAGAATTGATATTTACTTCTGTTAATATTAATACATCAATATTACGTTTGCTGTTACATATTAAATATTCAACGAACGCGAAGTTTAAAATTAAGGATCGTATATTAAGGTGTAGTGTGATAACTAAATTTTGAAAGGGTGTAAGTGAGTCAATATACTCATCCCAGGTTTTGTAGTTACTTTCGATTATAATATTTTCATCGGACATCAATACAAGGTTGTGATAATTAACTAGAGACTAAGAGGTTCGTGAAAAGATGAAGGAATGGTATTGCAGATTCACGAGTGAAATGGCACATCTGTTACCGGTTCCTCCGCTCCCCTGACTTGTAATAATGGAATTAACGAGCTGGTTATGAACAAACGGCGTCTTCATTTCCAGCAGCCCGTTTATTCGTCCTTTGCCCTATTTCACTGCCACTCCATTTCACTGAATTAAATAATGGACTCGACATTGAGTTCATTTGAAAGGTCTCCTCCACGTCTGCGGAAAGTAAGTGCCAACGTTAGTGCGATAACAATTTACTCGCACCTTTGTAAATGTGGCATGGACCGAAAATTCTGCTTTGAAGTCCTCATCGAAAATATTCATTTGGAATTCAGGCTGCGTACTTCATCTGCATATAGGTACACAATTTACGCATACCGCAACAAGCTATTCTGCTAAAATAACACGTAGATTGCCAAAACAATTCCAGTTTAATTATGTTTACAGAGAGATATATTAACCAGAAAACAAATCGAATTTACGCTGTCACGGGGACAAAATCCATTCACTAAATAGCCCCATCTCGTATAATGGGAGCGACCCCGTAATCCAATTAATTAGCAACGAGATGAAACTACACGCTAGTTGCACAATATCCCTCCTCTGGCCGACCGAGGCGTTGCCTCCGTGCACCTCGGCTTCTTGGCTGGTAATGGAGGTGCTCAAAAGTAACATGACCTGTTTCAGGTCGCGCTATGATTCCCTAGCGTGTACTGCCACTCGACGCGAAACTAACACATTAAGATGAACAAAAACGTTTCATTTATATCTATTAAAAGTTTGTACCTACTGGTATTTATACCTGTTGTATGCCGCCACATAAGTTAAATACCTAATCATACTAGTACTAGCTTCTGCCCGCGACTCCGTCCGCGTGGAACTCGTTTTTATCCCAGCTCCATACAAACTTCCACCCCCCATTTCACCACCTTAGGGACTGATTTCCGGGATAAAAACTATTCTATGGCCTTCCCCGGGACTCAATCTATCTTTATTTCGAATTTCACCTGTACAAACTATGCACCCCTATTTAACCCGCTTAGGGGTAGATTTTTCCGAAACCCTAAATTTACTTTTCTTGTATTGTCAGTTGTTGTTGTTGTTGTTGTGGAGTCTATATACAAAGTTTCAAGTCTCAAACTTAAAATTTTACTCCATCCCCATACAAATTTTCAGCCCCTTTTTTACCCTCTTGAGGGTGGAATTTTCAATAATCCTTTCTTAGTGGGTATTTAACTCATATAAATTACCTATTTTGAAAAAATCAGCGTTCTAGGTTCAACGGTTCTGGCTAGGCGTAGATTTAAGTGAGTGAGTGAGTCAGTCAGGACTTTTACGTTTATACGAGTTCTAGCTTCTGCCCGCGACTCCGGCGCATAGAACTCGTTTATATCGTAGCTCCTTATAAAAAAATAAAGACTATATCAGGGATAAACACTATCTTATGTTCAGGCCCCGGGACTCAAACTATCTGTAAGTAGACTAAATTTCATGTAAATCGGTTCATACAAACTTTGCACCCCTATTTAACCCGCTTAGGGGTGGATTTTTCCAAAACCCTAAATTGACTTTTCTTGTATTGTAATATTTGTAATAAGGAGTCCATACACAAAGTTTCAAGTGTCTCACCTAAAATTGTACTCCATCCCCATACACACTTTCAACCCCATTTTTACCCCCTTGAGGGTGGAATTTTCAAAAATCTCTTAGTGGGTGTTAACGTTATATAAACTACCTATTGTGAAAAAAATAGCTTTCTAGATTCAACGGTTTGGGCTGGGTGTTGTATTAAGTGAGCGAGTCAGTCAGGACTTTTACGTTTATATATATATAAGATATATATAGTTATACCTATACTTATACTAAATACGTCACTACATGATAACGTTGATAGGTTTTGGCTCGTGAATAATGTTAGTAATATGATTCAAGGAATACAATTTTATTGAAAGTGTTATCAAATAAAAATCAATACGAGTAGGATACCATTATTATTATAAGCAACGTCTATTTATGGGTACCTACTATACAACAATATAGACAAGTGAATACATTTTTTAGATAAGTTACTATAAAAAGAAATTGTCGACTTGTTTTTTTTTCTAAACATCAACTAGGTACTCGTTGATAGGGTACCAGGTACCAGGGGATAGGGTACAAGGGGTGGGTAGGGTGAGTTCCTATCACCTTCTGTATTTAGCTCGGTTGTGCCATAACATTTCATTGTCACCGAATTTACATAAGTAGTTATGCCAAATTTCAGCGCAATCGGATACCGGCAAGTGAGTGAGAATAATTAGGTATGCAAATTTTGATGACAACTTACTTACAAACAGATCAAGTTAAATACCTAAATAAAAGCTTGTAAAAAAAGGCTTTTTATCCGAAGAACATATAACGTAAAGAGAAAAGCATAGCCTGTATGTGCCTACGGCTAATTCATAATGTAGGGCTTGTATTCTGCGATACAAATTTCAATACGAATTCAATCTCTTATAATAAGGACCTTATACATTTAATTACGCATGAGTGGAAACGTGGCGCAATTAAAACAGGATTGAATATGCATTTAAATGTGTAACACGGCAAAACCTTCGCAGTGCAGCTGCGTGGCTAGTGGCTACATACTGGCCGGTAATAAAAAGTAAATATTTTCACGGCCGTGTTTTGTTTTCGGAGGCTGTAATTTTCTCCCAATCGTACTGTAGCCGGCAACGTACTGAAAAACTGATTTTATTATATTACTAGTTGGCCTTGTGATTTCATGGATTGAAAACTAACTTAACAGTGTTTATCTAATATGCAGGTACTGTTTCTTAAAGTACCTGTCAATATTGTACCTATATAGTTATCATAATTAGAGCTGTCACTTACGCAGGTACCTTATTGAATACATGGTTTTCTAATACTGTCTATATTATTGTTTGTTAAACTTATTCTAAGCCTCACTAAGCCACCACCTAGTCTAAGTCCACGTCTAGACCAAATGAGGCTCAGACAGGTTTTGAATTTTATCAAACCACAAGCAATGCTTACGGACCTTTCTACTTGGCTACGTTTCTACTGGCCACCTGGCACTCTACTGTACCTACTTACTTTCGTCTGTGCCGTTTCAGAGCCAGCTGCCTTGAAAAGCGTTTGAAAAGGATCCTGTGCCTACAGCCAAGCGGAAAATCCAAGGCCATTTTCTACCATCCAGTTTACGGAGCACCACTCAGGTCAGTGACTTTTATTTCGTTAACCCGCCATGCTGACTGAATAAGTTTAGCCCATATTTTGTAGCTACATATATGAATGATTAGTTTATTTTATTAGCCGTTAGCTAGCCGGGTTACAAACGTCTGTACGGAGATTCGAATTGGATCGATTTATCGTAAACAAAAAGCTACGGTAGCTCCGTGGTTCAGGCATGCGGCCGTCAAGCGGCGGTCGTGGGTTCGAATCCTGGCTCGTACCGATCAGTTTTTCGGAAGTTATGTACGGAATATAATTTGATATTCACCGTTAGCTTTTCGGTATACATCATCGGCATACATCTGCGAAGAAATTCAAAGGTGTATGTGAAGTACCCAACCCGCACTGGGCCAGCGTGGGGACTACTGCCCGTTTCCTCTCATCCAAGAGAGGAGGCCTTTGCCTCATGCAGTGGAACGTATATAGGCTGATTTATTATGATTATTTTATTATTATCGTTTAAACTACTTATTTTTCTGCCAATTGGTTTCTGAACTAATCCAAGTAGCTGTAAAATTTATCTTTTTGAACCTTTTATGGAAGTATCGTCCAGCAGCTTATTTATTTAGTCGTATGGCGATCTGTAGAATAGGCGAATATACATGTGATATTTTTATAGGAGCGCCTATTTCGCCGAAAGTGTTGTCGCTCATTAGCTCCACCCAGGGGGACACGTACAGGGTTGTGGTAGGTAAATCCTGCGGACGCAAGCAACAGATTGTCCCCCAAGATTGTCCAGCAGCTAAAGTATTAGTAAAGCTCAGCTGAGTTATAGGTCGTTTAGCGTAAAACTGTAAATCAGTGTAATCCGGCAAGAGTTCGACAGACGGACCGCGGGCGGCTGTTTGTCGTCGATGTCCTTCTATAAATCACCGACCCTTGTCCGCGAATACACAATGGACAACGAGTCAAAACGTCAGACAAACCCAACATCCTGCGGGTGTATTACGAAACAATGCGACAACGTAATATTCAGTGCGTTGGACAGTTTGTAAACTAAATTGATCCCGAAAACTTCCAATTACCGGCCCTGCATTTTACAACAAACCATTTTGTTCTATCGAGGAAATTTTAGGCAATCATGTATCGATTAAATCAGATAAACAGTCATATAGTCAAGAATCATATAGCTGAAAATCTGATCTTATTGTTTCTTAATCTAGTCAGAACGGCATTTCAAATGACGCGATAATTTCCAATTCACCCCCTTAATTTCAATTTCATACCAAGTGCGTCGAGCTCAAATGAATACTTACGCAAAAGGGAGCACCCGAACCAAGACAATTGGCATAGAATTTTAATACGTGAATTCAATTACATTCTTTATTCTTCAATTTAGGCATATTACATCCACATGCACATAATATGATGTCGTTATGAAATTCCTGATGTATGGAATTGGTTGGAACTTTGTTAAGTAGCTTGTAGTGTGTTAGAGATTCCACTACTATTGTAGTCTACCTACTGTACTACCACTGTAGGTCTTACAGTTATCAGGGCACTGTTAGTTATTTAAAGTTTAGAAATGTAGCTTGTATATCATGATTAAGGTATTTTGTAATAATGCTTTACATGATAGAATAAGGATACAATATATGCGGTTATGCACTTGTGTGTAGGTTATGTCCTTATTTCGCTCGGGAATAGCGTGTAACCTTTATAGTATTTTATGCAACTGTTGTATAAGTAGGGTCTTAAAACGCGAGTGGCGTGAGTTGCGATGCGAGCCTCGGCGAGCATCGCAATTAAAGACGCCACGAGCGTTTTAAGACCAAGTTCTACACCGTTGCATACAATACTTTTTCTACGACTAATTCTAAATAAATAGCATTTGACTTTTCAGGCAGTAGTTTTTCCGTTAGTTCTAAACTACTCACGCAATTTCTTCAGCGGTGCAGTTATTTTCTTCTTCGTCCATTTTAAAAGGAACGTACACAGTTTTCTTGAATTCACAAACACGAATCAAATATTAATTAGTTATTAATAATGAATAGTTAATAAGTGTCTATTTCGTCTTTTAATTGTGAATTGAAACTTTGGTGGTAAATTAGAAATATGACACATTGACACCTCTTGTTTATGGTCTGTTTTGTTTTTAATTTCCTTGAACTTGCCATCCGAACCAAACTGAACCCGGATCCGAACCGAATCGGATCGGTTTATATTTATAAATAATACCAATAATTGGTAAAATATGTATACACACAATTCATGATAATTTATTTTTATTTTAGTAAATAATTTATGTTCTACAAATGTTTGATAGTAAAACTTTTTATTTCGAAAAATTTGCTTATGAAGTTGGTACCACTGCAATATGGCGGCCGATTGAAAAAAAGTTACCTACATGATTTGACATCGTGGTAAACAGTGCATTTATGAAAAATGTATGAACCATAAAAGTACACTAAACAGTGCGTTTATGGGCCATAGAGCATAGAGTTTTTCGACGACTTATTATCGGTGTCATTGTATTTGAGCTAAAGCCTATATAAATGACAGATAACGGTACAGGAGTAGAAAAAAGTTATAGTGTATTAGTGACGGAACCGATCGTATAAGAAATACCGTTCGCAGACTGAGGAGGCATTTTTTTAAACGCCGGTGGTGGAAAAGTTTTTAAACGATGTATTTTACAGTGCACTATAAGGGTCGTTGCAGCCCGGCGGTAACGGCCCTAACTTGCAAAGACTCTATTTTACTTTCTATTAGCATTTATAAGACTTTTATAAAATGCTCAACACTTATATAAGACGCCAACATCCTTGCTAATTTGCTAAAAGAGAACGAATTAATATTACTTTAGGGCGTTGTATAAGTAGCTTACAGGCCCCTATTTCACAAACTTGACAATTGTCACCTCACAAATGGCAAATTGTCAGTCTCAGATGACAATTGTCAAGTTGGTGAAATAGGGGCCAGGAATGCCGTTAAAATTCGTTAGTCATTAGGTGTCACTTTGAATTTTGGTGTTCGGCAGAGGCATTTTGTTTTATGAATTAGAATAGTTAGTAAATGCATATACAAAACAAATATAAATATACATATATTTTTCGTTGATTTTTTTCCTAACCTATGTATTGAAATTAAATGTCTCACGGCAGTTTTGGGATCCAAGGGACATGCTAACAACATACTCAAATATGGCGCTGGTATCCGAAAGTGAAGTATTTTCCCGCAACACCATGCACTAGTAGTAGGTATTTCACTGATATACCTACTGCAGAGCGCCTCTCGTCGAACGAACTTTATATCAACACAATTTAATATCATACACTGACATTTTAACTGTCTCTCAGCAGTATTGTTTTTTATTACGCTGTGTTATCTAGGGCAATTGCCATAACTTTACATAAATCTTCTTGTATAAATACTTCAAACTTACTTAAAGTTTCGTTTCGTTTTGAAGCCACACGCCTAGATTTAAGTATTTATATTCTAGGCCAGTGTTTTTCAACCTTTTTTTTATGGTAGCAACATTACTTCCGAAATAGGTGAATAATAGTTCATTACTCTGGCAACATCAAAAATTAAATGTCATCAAAATGTCGTGGCGGCGGAACAGTGTTGTGCTTTCAAAGGTAAATAATTGTGTTTTTCTCTTATCTTTTCTATGAAACATGCTGTTTTATTTGTTAATTCATAAAGCTGTAATATATTGTGCATCGAACTGCATTACTTAATTTCAGTAACTCACTGAACTACTCACAGCAATTTCAGTTCCAACTCGCTGTATGACGTGACATACACTGCCAAAGTCGTTAGAAAGCATGGCCTAACTAACCTGTATGACGTGACGTGTCATACACTACCAAATTTTGTTAAAAAAAATTGTTCGAAATTTACCACAGTGATCTGTATGAAAAGTAATGGTACCATTCAAAAGAGTAGTAGTATCTGACCATGACACTGAACAAAAACTAACAATTAAAAAAAATTAGTTTTGTTTTTAATGTTTTTGTTAGACCCTGTATTTTGAGAGAAAAACATGATCATATTTTTTTTTTGATAGAATTTTAGTTTTTTTGTCTTGAGAGGAGATTTATATTTTTTGTTAGTTTTGTTTTGTGCAATTTGATAAATACAATCTTACAGTTTCACACAAAAACTTAGATTTATTTTTTGTAAAAGTCGTTTTCTTCATTTGGCAATGTATGCTCTGCCATACATGCTGTTTTACAAAAAATACAAGAAAAAGATTTTTTTTTCGTATTTTTCCATGATGTATTGGACCTCTATGAAGGCGAACAAACATAGCAATATATAATTTTTGATTTGTTTTTCCTCTGCCAAATTAAGGGTTAAGAGTCTACAATGACCCACAGGTTGAAAAACACTGTTCCATTAGAAAATTCTTAATAAAGATGTATGCTGAGCAATACATCACAATCATTTTGGCAGAGGCGATCTATCATCTCTGAATAATGTCAGAGACGTTGTACATCGTTTTTATTGAGTTTATACAGGGCGAGAAAGTCATGTGCTGTAAACGAGTATAAATTAGTATAGCCGTTGTTTCTGCATGTCTATCTTTTTTGTGATTATGTTCGTTTTCTCTGTATACCTAAGTTTACCTAGTGTATCTTTATTTTTTTTTGAAAGAAGCAAAGATATTATGCAAATAATAAGTAGTTGCAAACGAAGCATAGAAGTTACTAAGAGTACTAGATGTATACGCGCTTTATAGATAAATAAATAAATAAAGGTAATGTTTGAACCTGCTTAATAGGCAGCACCCACTACGCTGTTGTATGTATACATGTTAGGTTGTGTGTATATGTATCTAAGTGTTAACTAAGTCTTACTGACCTTTTGGCACTTTTAAATTTATTAAATCCTTAATTCTATAGGTTTTAGTCGACTATGATGTGAACCGAGCCACGTACCGTTCCGTTTTAACAAGCCAGACACTATTTGATGGATGGCTTTTCGTTGCTAAGTAAGAGTGTTTCAAAGTCTTCGGAGTTTTACTTAGTGCTAGAGTTAGGCAGCTAAACTTTCGCTGCACTCAATAGTTCTTGTTATAACAAATGGATCATTGATCGATTGTCTTTTTAGAGAACAAAGTGAGAATTGACATTTAAAGTGATATCTGGGCCCTGTTTAATAAACGTTACAAATTTTATATTGTAATTGTAGATGACAGGTGACAATTCTACATATTTCTGATCAATTTAAATTACCAACTACAAATTTGTACATTTCTGAAAGTTACATACCTAACTGTCGAAAAGTAGCGACAATTTTACATATTTCTGTTCAATAAAAAATTACACTGGACAGGCGAAAGTTTACTGATTTGTCAAGTTAACTGGTTTATTGAACGCGTAATTGTAGATAGTAGTTGACAATATTGTAAACGCACTGTTTGTCAAAACGTTTGGAAAGTAACGATTGCGGTTTTGAAACAAAGATTAGAGTCCAATGGTGGTCATGTCGTCGTATAGTAGGGAGTGAGTGGAACTAGTGAGGAGGGATTTTCGGTTGTTATGGATGAAGGCGGGGCAAGTTTTTCGAAAACGAATAAACTTTTATTTTTATCCGACTGATCCAAGGCAAAATTCCGAGCAAACAAGATCACTGTTGAATAGGTACCTCCTTACTTAGTAAAATCGGCAACGACTTTGACCTAAACCCAGACTTGATAACAATTAGCGTATCTCGTAGCTCTTAGATACGTCTTAATATAAGCCTTAGTTGAGGGGGGTTGCAGTTTCACGAAGTAGAAAGATTGTGTATAATTTTTCCCTCAGCACCCGCATTCAAGCATCGTACGATAATATCATTGATACTAATTATTATGTATTGTATCGTATTGTAAACAAGCATACTTAAACCATGTGTAAAGAGTTTTTGCAAAATATATTGTCTATTTCTCGCTGCACGCTTCCAAGAAATCCCTCTGTAAAACTTCGATAAGTGTCATACTCCTGTCCTGCCAGTATCAGTCTGTCGCCAAATCGTTTTTGGCGACAGACAGACTTAGTTATAAATTGTTTAAAAAAGACTAAACCAACGAGAAAATTCAGTTTTACCCTCCATATTGCTCTTAAGTAAATGAATTTACAATTAATTTTAAATTGTAATTTTCCATGACGTATTTGCTAATTTGCTGTCTGTAAATGGGTAAGGACCAAATTCTTAGCCAGCTTAACTCACTCAATTAAATTTTCTATGAAAGTTTTCCGCTGTGACACGACATTACATGGTTAATTTTTGTGTCACAACGGAACTTTGTTCACTTCTTCAGTTTGTATGGCTAACTACCAACTAACCAGGCTAATTACTGGCCAAGAATTTGGTCCTCACCCAAATACGACAGGTACTTTTTTACAATTGAAGAGGGTTTACCAGCGTTACAATGTTCAAATATGTCACTGTAATACAATTACATTTTTTTTAGCTTTTTAAACGGTTATTACCTACTTGTCAATTTTACAATGATGTCGTATCCAATTTTGTCGTAGACGACACTGCCTATGAAGCAAGAGGTCCTGGGTTCGAATCCCGGTAAGGGCATTTATTTGTGTAATGAACACGAATATTTGTTCCCGATTCATGGATGTTATCTATGTATTTAAGTATATTAATTTATCTATATAAGTCTGTTCATCGTAGTCTATAGTACCCATAATACAAGCTCTGCTTAGTTTGGGACTATATTGATTTGTGTAAGATTTGTCCACCAATATTTTTTAGGATTTATTTATTAATTTTAACAAAATTCTCGGATTGTAATCTTAATTAAACAGGGCCTTGGGCCGCGGTTCAGGACGAAGGGGGCATCCTAAGATATTTTGGTTTCATGTCTGTCATTCGGATAATTTCTGATACTAAATGACAAATATCGAAGGGGGAACCCCTATGACCTGCCGCGGACGTCACGTTATGACATCGCGGATCAAGGCTCCGGGTTTGGGTGAGTATCCACCAGAGGCTCTAGTATAAGTTTTACCGAAACAAAACGTTACGACCGCGTTTGCGTCTAGCTGTCAAATCCCATACAAATTGAGGGTAAAACGCAAACGCGATCGTAAAATTTTGTTTCGGTAAAACTTATACTAGAGCCTGTGAGCTGTGCGAAGTTGCGATACGGTGAGCGAGGTGAGTGAGTCCGTCTTACTGGAAGGGAGAAAGCCAAAAGCATGGAACAGGTGTGGTGGTGCTGTTCTTCAAAAAACGTGACAACACCCTGCCACAATCTATAAACCATTACGCTTTAAACTGTGACCCTGCTGAAGAACTACCGACCCATCTCATTTCCGAGCTATGTCTCTGTTTTCGAGAGTCATTACAAATCGTACAGGCTAGATGACTTACAGCCTCCTGAACAAGCTGGTTTCCGAATAGAATTTAGTACCGTAGACAACATTCATACGCTATACGCCAGGTTATACAGAAGAAAAAAGAGTATAACCTGCCCTTCTGCTTAGCGTTCGTGGACTACGAGAAAGCCTTCGATTCCATTACAACCTGGGCTGTATTACACTTTCGTCTTTAAGGCGGTTCCAAGTAGACTACAGCCATATCGAAGTACTGAAGTGTTTGCACGAGAGACGCCACTATGAAACTCAAAGCCTTTTCCGCTAACAGCGGGGATTTAAGCAAGATGTCATTTCTCCAAAACTGTTCACCGCTGCACTGGAGGATGTTTTCAAGATTCTGGACTGGACTTGGCATCAACATCAACGGCGAGTACATCACTCACCTTCGGCTTACTGACGATATAGTAGACTTAGCTTAGGCCTTGGAGTCTTCCTCTAGTTTAAATACGATGCTTGATGACCTCAGTAAAGCTTCCGAGCGAGTTGGTCCAAGGATGAACATGGATAAGACGGAGATCATGTCAATGCCCATGTTGTACGACACTTTACGCTAGAACGAAGTTGTAGACGATTATGTATGCCTAGGACAGACTGTCCTACTTCGAGAAAGAGGTCGATCGTTGTCATTATATTACTAATATATTTTCGCATTGTTAGCCAGAATCCAGTGAAAGCTTGCAGTGCTTTTTACTGGTATTGTGACTTCAAAATCTTATGAGCAGTCTGCTCCAGTTAGCTTTTCAAAACATTGGACGAGAGTCTCCACAGTTCCCTTTCACTGTATAGAATTGCAGCTTCAAACAAGTCTAGTAAGTTACAAAGCGTCTACTTTTAAATATTAAAATTTCTGCAGTTTGAGCCCATATAGATTAAACGGCAGCATTGTGAAGTGAGGTTTACGGGTACACTTGTACGTGTATTCATAGAGTCTGCGCTTCACGCTTCATTGGCTCGGAGCGACGGATGGCGAGCAGAATCCATCGCCCAGTGCATACACTTGCTCTCCTCATTAATATTGATACCATAATATTGCATTACACTTCAGGGAGCAGAGAAAAAAGTACGCGTATATTTTCACAAAAACGCCTTAGATAATTAATGTAACATATAGCTGCTGTGAAACGTAACTTTCATCGTCGTAGAACACTTTGAGTGACTTTCTATATCGATACAAACTGGCATCTTTAATTAGGTAGAGTTACGCCGTGTGGAGTAGGAAGCTTGGCGCTAATTGCGATCTGATAAGTTTTCACGCTGAAAGCTGTATGAGCTACGGAGTCTAGGCGTCACTTTCCATGTAATGTTTTTAGTGGGATCTCTTTTTCTCGTGCGCGGAAGGCATAAGCGTGTCTCTGTCTAGGAGGCGTGGTCGACTCGAATCAAGGCATCCCCTTAATGTGGGTAAAATATGGTTTTTGAACGTTTGTAAATACGGCCACAAGTTGAAAAATGCTTCAAAAATAAACAAAATTGACTAAATTTAACCTCAGTTAATTCTAATTTCTTAAACTAACATAAAGGAAATTACTCCAAGCCGTTTCTTTTATCTCAAAGAAACCTACTCCAAAATTAAGTCAATCAGGATTGTTTAACTCGATTTGCTTTTAAGATACCTATTACAAGCCGCAGGGACCATTTTGGGGCAGAGCTATAGGCTAAATTGCTCCGAGGTGGAACGAGTCAATTTAAATGTTAAAAGAGTTCCATTAAAAATTGTCATACTAGCGATTGAACAACATTCTCGAGACTCAAGATCGGTCTTGTTATAAATTTTAGAGTAGAAAACTAGCGGCACTTACTCATGTTTTAGTATTCACATTTTTGGTAAAAGTATACAGTACTGTGATAGAAATTGTTTCATTAAAATTCCGCAATAAGTCGCACTCAATTATATGTATAAATGTATATCCCTGCACGGCTATCAAAAGACGACGCGCGAGTTCTCTCGATTTTTCTCTTTTCTTAGAAAACTCAGAAAGAGACGTATAGTGCGAGAAAAATCGAGAGTGCTCGCGCGCCGTCTTGTGATAGCCGTGCTGGATCCACATAAGAAACAAAAGTCTGAACGTTCTTTTTAAATACCGTCGACAAATTACCTATACGTAAAATCATTGGCAAAGTTTGCGTAGTACGTCACTCGAATTTACTTTAGGATATTAAAACATATATATATATATATATATATATTTATACATTGTCGGTGGCAAACAAGCTTACGACCCACCTGAGGGTAAGTTACCGTAGCCTATGGACGCTCGCAACTCCAGGGGTGTTGCCGACCCTTTAAGAATTTATACACTCCTTTTTTAGAAGAACCCCATACTAATAGTTCCTCGGGAAAACCTCGGCAGCTCATTCCAGAACCAGAGCGACCGAGGGAGGAAATTTCTCTGAAACCGTACGGTACGCGACCATTTAGGTTTCAGGGTATGAGGATGACGACGGCGAGCGATGCGGTGGTAAAAAGCAGCCGTAGGCATCACGTCGAACAGTTAATGTGGTCATCTTCGGTGGCGACATTTCGGTGGTATTTTTTACCCATTGTAGTGACAGATTTTGCATTGAAATTGATGACACTTTAGTTAGTGGCGGTCCGGATAGATGTGTGATGAAATGAATAGGACATTAAAACACCATAAATGGGAATATATCATTATTATTACGTAACACACTTTTTATAAATTTTCATGCAGCATCTCTCGTAAACGGCGACGTAGGATTTTTCCTCTTGGGTTTCTCGGTAGCTCCGGGACAAACACCACGCCGCCCCTCAGTTCCATGTACGGCGGGACCTGAACAAGTAAAACATTTATTATTACACACCGACATTATCCCTGATGAAGATAGGCTACTTTTTATCGCGGGAAAATGCTTCATTCCTAAGCACTAACCGTGCGAAGCCGGGCCGGGCAGCTAGTGATTAATATAAGAATTGTTTAATGCATTGATAAACATCAATCAAGAGAATAACATTTTATTTCCAAGGTGAGACTATTTTGTTTTGGTAAGTACCTATGTAAACTTATTTTTGATGGTTCAATCTATTACTTATAGCTATATTTTATCTGTGGACAGGTATGACTATATTCAAATTGACTAATCGGATATAGATATTATTTTATGATTAGGTACCTACTCCATACAGCTTTGACGTTTAATTTCAGAATAAGATCTTATTCAAGTTTGGTCAAATGGAACAATCGGATTGTATTATGCTAATTCTAAAACTGTCATATGTCTACGACGCCAATATCGCGCCCGCCTGATTGAAAGTAAGCGAACCTCTTTGGCAACGTAGTCGACGAGGTCCCGCTCGTTGACGGTCGCCCCGGGTTGCCGCACGACGAAGGCAGTGGGCTCCTCGCCGACGTCGCCCGCCGGCCGGCCCACGACGCCTGCCTCGCGCACGTCCGGGTGCAGAAGCAGGATGGTCTCTAACTCCAACGGAGCCACCTGCAAACCGATACATTAAGTAATTAACCATACATACGACAATTAAGTTCAATTCAATTAATTGACAAAGGAAAAAACTGTATGATAGTTATAAACGCCTGCTGATGAAAATTATATAAACGCCTGCTGATGAAAATTATCTACGAAACATAATTTCTTTATTGTAAGTAGTAAAGAATTAGTTCCGAGCGTGATTTGAACCTGCTTCTTCGACTC
This sequence comes from Epinotia ramella, assembly GCA_947578815.1. NCBI lineage: Eukaryota > Metazoa > Arthropoda > Insecta > Lepidoptera > Tortricidae > Epinotia > Epinotia ramella. The sequence goes on along the minus strand of OX388202.1, from coordinate 11,812,791 downwards.
ATCTGAGGGGTAACCACGTAACGTTTCCAACGCGCGTTAGAACAGTTTAACTCTATTTTTTTTCATATAAAATTTGACATTTCATCGTCCTGCTGGTTCTAACTAATTTGTACCGCTAATCTAACGCTTCTGCTATTAGCATGTAACTTAATTTCAAGAGCTAATAAAGTAGAAATATTTCACAAAACTAATCGGTAGGTATGTTTTTACTTTTAGTTTCTTTCTGCATCAATATAATCGAATTATACTGATCCTAAGCTACAATAGCCTATACTACGACCATGGGCGTAATGGTTTTTACAAGCTTTTATTTAACATGCAAATCTTGCAATGTTGCTAGACTTGCTAGGTATGTATCTTGTCGAACTCAAATATTGCAAACCATATTTTGTAGTAAAAAAATGTGTGTATGTACAGTCGACTACAAAGAGATCTATACGGCCAATGTTACAAAAATATGTATACACGACCTTAATGTCAAGGCAATACAGTCGTGTATACATATTTTTGTAACTTTGGCCGTATCGATCTATTTGTAGTCGACTGTACGTCATAAATTATAACACTAATAAAACATGCTGTTTGAACAGAAATTCATAGTATTTTATGCAACTGTTGTATAAGTAGGGTCTTAAAACGCGAGTGGCGTGAGTTGTGATGCGAGCCTTGGCGAACATCGCAATTAAAGACGCCACGAGCGTTTTAAGACCAATTATACACCGTTGCATACAATACTTTTTCTACGACTAATTCTAAATAAATAGCATTTGACTTTTCGGCAGTAGTTTTTCCGTTAGTTCTATTACTACTCACGCAATTTCTTCAGCGGTGCAGTTTTTTTCTTCTTCGTCCATTTTAAAAGGAACGTACACAGTTTTCTTCAATTTACAAACACGAATCAAATCTTAATATGTTATTAATAACGAATAGTTATCATATTTCGTCTTTTAACTGTGAATTAGAACTTTGGTGGGAAATTAGAAATATGACACATTGACAGCTCTTGTTTATGGTCTGTTTTGTTGCCATCCGAACCAAACTGAACCCGGATCCGAACTGAATCGGATCGGTTTATAATTATAAATAATACTAATAATTGGTAAAATATGTATACACACAATTCATGATCATTTATTTTGATTTTAGTAAATAATTTATGTTCTACAAATATTATCGGTGTCATTGTATTTGAGCTAGAGCCTATATAAATGACAGATAACGGTAGAGGAGTAGAAAAAAATACTTTTAACAATGATTTTCAATCTGGCTGTATTATGCCGATGTATGTCGAAAGGTCTTTGCTATAAACGTTTTGCGTGAAATGACCGATTGACATCATCATCATCATCATCATATCAGCCGGAAGACGTCCACTGCTGGACATAGGCCTCCCCCTAAGAGTGCCACACTGACCGGTCCTGCGCCACCCGCATCCAGCGGACTCCCGCGACCTTTAGCAGGTCATCAGTCCACCATATGGGGGGTCTTGTCTGCTCACGCTGCGCCTTCCGGTACGTGGTCGCCACTCGAGCCCACTGCCACTTCAGTTTAGCGATTCGGAGGGCTATATCGGTTACCTTGATTGATATACTTTTACAAATATAGTTACGATTAGTATTCATTTTGCATAACATATATTTGTTTCCTCGCAAATTTAATGGAAGACTGTGTGTGACACGAACGGTTTAGTATATTTCAAGGTCAGTAAGAAAGATTTTACAAATGAGAGTCTTAATAAAAGCCCGAACCTGACGCCGATGGCGGAGTACTTCGGTGACTCGGGTTTGTAAAATTCATACCGTTCGTGACTTAAACAATGTTTTCCATCACATTGGCGAGGAAACAAATGCATTTTAAGCGAAATAAATATTCATCGCAATAAATTTTATGTCGCCTTTAACGTGAGGCATGACAACGCAAATAACCTTCGGCATTCAGCGAGGATTGAAAATCAATTTTAAAATATTTTACGCACTCAATTGCTTAATTTTATTTTATTGTGAAATAATTCAATTGAATAATGTGTATGGGTGTTTTCAAATTTATAAAAAGAAACATTTTCAAACATATATGTATAATTATGATTTAAAAACTCTTCGGTTTAAAACTAACGTATGAGTGACTGATACAATTTCAGACACAAACGCCCGTGGGCGTAATACAGGCTTGTGGCTCAGTGGGCTTGCGTGTTATGAAATCTTTTGGGAACAAATATGATGAGATGAATTTAACATAATTTTATCACAGTTGCTTGTAAATGGCTTCATAACGCGTAGTAAATACAGTGCAACACGGATGATAAGATGGTTTACAAACTCGAGCCATCAAAGCCCTTTGCCTTCCGCGTCGGACGTCGGTGGTTAATAAAGAGTGACTTACCTACCTCGTGGCACAATGTGATAATCTGATGGGATTTGTAAAATGTGTTATCATAGTAAATGTACCTTATTTCCATCATACGACATAATTTCCTTCAGTCGATCGACAATATAAAAATATTTATCTTCGTCGTAATAACCCAAGTCTCCGGTTAAGAAAAATCCTTCGTCGTCGAGATACGTGGTTTTCTCAATACCGATATAACCCTTCATGAATACAGGGCCACGCAAACATATTTCTCCTCGCTGGTTCGGACCCAAGATTTCACGTGTTTCTGGATCCACCACCTAGAATAAAAAAATACAGTGCAATAATTGTGTGTAATAACAGTCGAATAAGTTTACGATGTTGATTAAAACAAGCACGGGCACGAAAATAACACGCTTTTAAAAGGACCAGGAGGAAAACAGGATCCTGTATGGTTTTTCAAGTTAGGAACAAACATTTTTTTCAGTTAAGTGTTGTTTATTATCAGGAACTAAACATAAATGAAACGCCTATAAATGCCGAAATGTACACATTTGGAATTGTACTTACTTTTAAAGTTATACCAGGAGAAGCCATACCAACGCTTCCGATCTTGGGGCCTTTTGTACCCCAACTCTCTGATGTAAGTTCGCCAGACTCTGTCATACCGTATCCTTGTAGTACATTTTTAAGCGCTGGAAATCTATATTCAGAAATAATATATAAGTAATTAGAGTGGTTACACACCGCGACTTTTTGCAGCAATTCAAACGCGCGTAGCCATAGATCATCTATCAAAATCACCTGCGGCGCTAGCACGATAATCGAATCCCGAAGTTCTTGTACTTGGATCCCTGTCACTCGAGTATTGCAAGTGCGATAGAGATAGAGATATCCGAACTTCGACATTCGAAGTTCGTGGTTATAGCTCAGTATCGATGCTGTATCGCGTCTGTAGCGCTGCAAAAATACGCCATTTGTAACCGCTCTAAGGTACTCAATAATACGTGAATCAACCATAAATTATTTATGTACAATGATATCGATATGATGACAGGTATATATACCTTGATGCTCTGCCACTGTAACATATCAAGAGACAGAGACAGCATCACTCTATTTTTGATTTCTATCAAAATTATCAATAACGAGTAGGTACCATAAATAAAGTCTAAATAACAATTCCTACCGTGCCAAATTCCTAAAGACACTACTACGAAAATCAAGTTTGCTAATGTATTATACTTAAAATAATAAGTTATGTTCAAAATATATTCGATTATAGACGTATGCAACCAATTAACACATAATGGTAGAATACAATTTGTTTTTTACGTCTGTACGTAGGAAGTATGATTTTATAAAATATGAGCGTTTGATAAGACTGTACGTCTTATTTAGGATTTTCGTACATCAGACGACAAGTGGTTTCTAAAATATGTTCTAGCAATATCGTACGTAGGCATTTCGATATTAGAAATTATGCTACATACCGTCAATATCATTGTTACTATGGAACAATAAAATTGACATTTGATTCTACCACAGTTTTAAGTTTATAAATGTTTTTGTTAAGCTTTATATATGGAAAAAAAATCGGACTAGTGCGAGTCGGACTCGCCCACCGAGGGTTCGTAACAACAAAATTATAATGTATAGTTTTCTGATTGTTCCCTGTACTTGTAGAATGAAACGATATTATTCGTTCTAGGTCAACGGAAAGTATCCTATAAATTTTGATTCCCTAGAAGATGAGGTAATATACGTTTACATCACTCCGGGCGGTAAGTGAGATTTACCGCCCCCGGGCGCAGCGGCAAATCTCCCTTCACACCCAGGAGAAGACGTAAAATTGTAATTCGTAAAGCCCCATATTTAAACACCTGTGATCTGGGGCATTCACGAATTCACCGCCCTAGGTACGTAATGTACTATTTTTGCGGCATAAACGGCCGTATCATAATTTGCGTTAGCTAAGAAGTTTGATTTTTCACAGCTTCAAGGGACTGTACACCTGAGTATATGGTTTTAACTTCAAATCGATACCTTCAGGCGTTCCCGAGATAAAGGGTCTTGACAGATAGACAGACGGATAAGTGATCCTATAAGGGTTCAGTTTTTTCCTTTTGAGGTATGGAACCCTAATAACATTTTGCGTATTAATTTGTCTAGTTTTGAGGAATCTGGGACTATCCCCGCCGATAGGGACCTAAAATGCCTCTAGAACGACGCGCCCGCATCCCCAACTTAGTTTCCTCAGTTCCCATGCTTATTGAAACAGCAATTATAGTGAATTGGAATAATTTACCTTCTTTTAATCGCTTCAATAGTTTTACCATGTAGAGGCGATGAGCGACAATAAATTATTTCTAATGTAGTTATATCATATTGATCTACTTGTTCTGCCTTAGACAGGTAGCCGACCAGTGATGGAACCAGCATAGTGATGTTGACCTAAAATAATACAACGGCAATAATAAAGCGCGCTTAGTATTTATATTGGATAAATTAATATATAATGTAATAAAAATAGGTAATGATAGGCCTTATGGGCTCGGGTTTTTTTGTGAGTACCTCTTATAGTGAAGAATATTTTTGCCTAGTATGAATATCGTACTTTTTTGACATATGATAATTTAAAGTTTTTTTTTAATGTTTTGTTTTTCAGGATGTATTCAAGCGATATTCTTAAAATTTTGTAATTATTTTTTTAGGTAGATTTGCATCGACACCCAAAAATTTAATAAGTACTAGTTATGATATAAATAAAAAAAAAACATTTTTTTTATGTGGTTATGAAGTAGTGACACCTCTTGATTGAGTTTTCTTATCAGTTTGTCGTATTTAAGAGTATAACTATAAAATAAAAAAACATAAAAAACCCCAATCATAATCGAAGAGTTTTGTTTGAAAAACATCGATTGCATACACCACATAAAAAAGAAATGTTTTTTTTATTGGGGTCTTTTTTTCTGTTTTTTATATGATAACTAGTATTCGTTTTTTCTATCTAAAGAAGATCATTTCAAAATCTGAAGCAAATCGCTGGAATACATCTTGAAACACAATATTTACATGAAAAAAAAACTTACAAAAATCATAAGTCAAAAACTATAACAAGTAGGATATTCATATACTCGTCAAAAATATTATTCACTACTAGCTTCCGCCCGCGACTTCGTCTGCGTGGACCCGGGATAAAAACTACCCTATATTTTAATCCAGGCTATAAAATATCTTCGTGCAAAATTTCATCCAAATCGGTTAAGCCGTTTAAGCGTGATTGAGTAACAACATCCAAACATCTAAACATCCAAACATCTAAACATACGCATTTATAATATTAGTAGGATAAGACTACTCATAAAAAAAAAATCGAGCCCATTTGATGTAAGAGCTTACTATGGCAACCTGAGTATATAGCCTTTGGCCATGAAAAATAAGCCTTATTAAGGACTAAAGCTAAGTTTAATCTTTTAATTATATGCGGAAAAAGCATCCTAAATAGTTGGTTTTTACAGAATTACTAGACTTCAGAAAACAGGTTGTATCATATCTGCATTGATCGCATTTTACCTGACAACGTTGGATACTCTTCAAGAGGTTTTCAGGCGTAACGTTGTCCACGTACACGATTTTTCTCCCTAGAGAGAGGAACTTGTAAGTCATGAAAGTGTCGTAATTATGATACCATTCTCCGAAAAGAAACACGGTTTTCAGGGATTCGTCTTCGAAACTGTAACAAAAATTTTATAGGAGGTTGAAGCCAAATAAAAACATCAAATTGATTGACTTTTGATGCAAATTGTTTATTTTTATAATTTAGTGATGTAAATTTCTTCTTTCTATTTTTTGACGATTTATTGCACTTAATCTAATATTTTGGATATTATAAATAGGTATTTCGTGTACTTACTCTCTAGGCAAACTGTTTAAAATACAGTTCAAATGTGTCAGTTGGACTCCCTTTGGCATGCCAGTTGTTCCAGAAGAGTACAAGATCAGTGCGGTATCTGTTTGCCCTTTTACAGGGGCCGGCTCAAAAGCGTCGACGTCTACTTGGTCCGCGACCAACGTCTTCAAACATACCTCAATCTCCTCACTCTCATCGAAACATAGGTAATGTTCTATGAAATCCAATGATTGTATTATGTCTCCATAGGTTTTCCAAAATAATTCAGAACATATGAAATATTTCGGTCTAGTTAAGTTTAGTTTGTGACTTAAACCAGCTGAAATTAAAATATGTATCACTTAAATAGGGTATAATTTAAACGATGAAATTACAAATTTATGATCTAAATTTTGACCAAAATGATTATTTCATTAAATATTCCCAATTAATTTATATCGTACTAATTGGGACACATTTAAGTCAAGGGTAATGAAAGGTTAGCAACATTATTCATATGTGCCGCGGCTACTTTCATAAGAGTTTAATTCCGACCTCTTCCACTTTGTAAGTCGTATGGAGTATAAGCTGCTCCAGTGAACACAACTCCTATGGCAGTGGGAATAAGGTGTACTCGTTTCTCGCTTCCGATTCCCACGGTGTCTCCATTCTTCACTCCTAAGTCTTTCAGAGATACAGCTAGGTTCACGGCATATTGAGTAACTTCTTCATATGTTATTTTATCCCCCGTAAGAGCATTTTCCTGAACACAAGAATAGTACATTATTGCAGCGGTCGGGAAGTAGCAATTCGTGGATGAGTTGATTTTGTCGGATGAAGCAAAGCTGAATCCGACGATAGAGACGAATCCACGAATTGCCGTTCCCGCCAAGGCGATATAGTGCTTTTCTCCAAAAATGTGAGGAAATCAAATCATATTTTCAATAATCTTAAAATAGCGAGTAGGTATGTCAATAACCTATCAACTTCCCGCCCAACTTATTTTTTTAAAGTATGTACATTTATTAAAGTTTTGTTAAAGTATGACTGCCAGTCTCAATTGGCATACATAAAAAAAAATTAACCATTAGAATCGGTCACAATGTTAAATGGTTTATGCAATTAAAATTATTAAAGATTAAACGGGATTGCAATCGAAATGCATTTCAGTTCGTTGTGAGTTTTATTTCGATATTTTTTTTCAATTCTTCATTTAAAACTATTTGCGCACAGCAATACCCTCGCAGGATACGCACGCGCACGTGGATAACTTCTCTTCTTTTATACCTAATACGCAAGATACTCTTTTACATATTTAATATTGTAAGGACTACCTACTGCCAACACTCAACTGCAATGTTTCGTGAAGATTTATTGGGACCTACCTATTGCAATTGGGTGTCCATCTAGTCGCATAGTGACTCTCGTCATAATTTCTAAAGCCATACAATTTTACGCATAAAGTTGTTGCGCATAAAAGTCTTTTGTCATTAATAATTCTGCGCATAATACTTTCATTGTCATAACTGTACTATGTCATATTTTGTTTAACCATAATGTTGATCAGCATACACGTTTTAGTCATTATATTGAAGATCATAATAATTTTTAGTCATAAGAATTGCTATGCTTAACTTATGTTATGACAATAGGCTGACATTATGATTGATTAGCAAAGAAAAATAAGTTATTGTATTAGTCGACTAGCATTTAATTAGGTTAGGGAGCTAGAAAAGGCGGCAAGGCCCCCCGCAGTAAAAAAATAAACAATCGCAACAATTGTATTTTTGGTAGGTTAGGTTATGGTTATCTTGTGCCCCTTAGAGCGGAATTATGGCTACAAATATTATGCAACCCGATATAGACCCATTGCAATTCAATTTCGCTCAATTCCAATAAATCCAGACAATGCAATTCATAGACAATGCTTAAGAATGTTTGTTACCAAATCCATGGATACGAGTAAATTAGTGACCGAAATATGTAGCAGTTTTAAGCTGAATAACGAATTGAAGTCGGTTAGCAAAAACTATATGTGTAGAATATGCAAATTTCTCTGTATTAAAATAATAATCATTTAAAGATATTCTTGTGGTTTTAAGAGCGTATAGGGGCTGACGCGCGGCCCATACAAAAACTTGATTTTCGAGCTGCCTTTTAATGAGATTATACAGAGTAAAGTTCTATTTGGTTATCTGTATTGAATTATTCGTCAGATATGACCTGCGACAAGTACCAATACGCTATGAAAATGAACATCCTATAGATTGATAACTTGGCAAACTCAATCCTATTTCTGTTTAAACTTACCACTGCTGCCTCGGTACCTTTACACCCTGCTTTCAACCGCTCAAGCATGTATTTGGCGAAACTCAAATGCGCCGGTATTTGAACATTTTGATCACCGTAAACGTGACGACTGTTATTAAACATTGCCGACAATTGAATTAAAATACAGCGATAGTTATAAATTGCACTTGCGACAATATTATAAAACAGACAACATATCGACTGGTCTTTTATACACTCATTAGGTGTTCAATAACCCAGTGACAATAAAATTAATGCTATTTGCACAAAGATAAGAAATTCATTAAGACATATTTTTATCTCTATATGAGTCCATTAAACCTTACTTGTATTTGTTAATAAATTTATAAGATAGTATGCCAGAAATAGTTTCAAATGACTTTAATTTCGACGGATACTCATACTTTTTATTTTAATAGCAGCCATTTAAATATTTTTGATCTTGATATAGGTTATTTATCAAAAATTAAAACTTCAGAATATAAATATATAATTGACGCCGCTTACCGAGGCACAAAGTGGGCATGATAAGCCTGTTGCTAATTAATAATATCTAAAGGAAACTTCTACAAAACCCTTATGCGCCGTACTTAGATTGTTTGCTTGCAAGTGCGTTGGTACTAACCATCACAGCTCATTTGGCTGTATCTTTTATACCTTTTGATTGTGCTACAATACGGACTAACGTCGCTAGTTTGTCGGATCCAGTACGTAATCTGGCAAGTTTATTTTCACCTAAAGACATGTATAGCTACTGTACAGTCAGGGATATTAATAGGCGTATGTTTAACGGATCACCAGATATAGTAAAATATAACGCCAAAAAAACACTTTTTACTGCCGAAAATAATAAATGATCACCAAAATCTCCATTTTAATGTGAAATAATAACCCAAATTATAACATCTTACTATCCTATTTAAGAAAAAGAAAATATCCTAATAAATAAATAAAAATAAAGAAATAAATAAAATAAATATTAGGGGACAATCTAACACAAATCGACCTAGTCCCAAACTAAGCAAAGCTTGTACCTACTATCGGTACTAGATGACGATAAACATATGTACTTAAATACATAGAAAACACATGACTCAGGAACAAATATTCGTGCTCAGCACACAAATAAATTCCCTTACCGGGATTCGAACCCAGGATCTCTTGCTTCGTAGGCAGTGTCACTACCAACTAGGCTAAAGCGGTCGTCAAAAATCATTGCTAACCCAAAAATAGTAAATTATCACCAAAATTTAATCTCCATTTTAATGTGAAATAGTAACCCAAATTATAAAATCTGACTATCCTATTAAAGAAATGCTATCCTAATAAATCATTGCGAACCCAACAATAGTAAAATAATTTCCTAAATTCGACGGAGCCCCGCTTTTGTTTCTGGGACTCAGTCTCCCGCCCTCCGCCCGGGCTCCCGCCAGAAATTCGCTTCTTCGGCCCTTCGTTTCCAGTGCGCACTCGACCTACGCTCCGCTCGGGAGGTCGCCGGCTCGCTACGCTCGCCACCTTCCCCCACTCGTTTCGCTTCGGCCTCGTGCACCCCGTTGCGAGCTTCTGGCTCCGCGGGCTTTTATTACACTCTAGGGGTAGGACAGACAAGACCACGTGGAAATGGGGTGCGCTGATTCGGGTTTTGGTAGCACTTGTAAATTTGGGATCATTATTCTTTATTTGGTAATATGCATATGGCAATCATAGTGGGTTATTTAGGTAGAAATATTGTATTAATTTGCTCGCTAAGATTTGGTAATCTTTTACTAAATTTGGTCTTCGAATACAATTTAATGTGCAGTCGTTACTAAAACAGCTAGTACTATTGTAATGGTAGAATTCTTTTTTTTTGGTGTTCAGTATATTTCTTTGGTAAGAGAGCTTAGGGTATTAAAGCATTTTTTGGTGGTCATTATACATATTTAACCCCATATTATTATACGTACATAAATAGCTGTACAGGACTCTATTGTCAATGTCATAAAGTTTATTTATGTACGTATATTAATACCCCTGATTATACTTGTATGTGAGCAATCTATCAATAACATAATTATAATAGTGTATTTAGCGTTAGCGAGCATCGCAAAGGAAGAGTCCACGCGCCTTTTTAAACTACATAGTTACACAACATAGGATAAAATACTATTTCTACTCCTGTACTTTATTTCGCGACTAAAACAATGACGAACTGTGATATAAGTACATACATTATTTATCTTGTGAAAGTCAATAAATAGTCTATGGGTAAAATTGCAAACAATTTGTACATAATTGAAGGCCTTACTTTAATGTACGCTTAATTTTTTTCCATAATGTAACTAAAATTAGACACATTTAATATGGGTAACTTTTGTTACATAATGGGCAAATCAATCCAGATTTTGTGGGTAAATTGCAAAACGAATGAACAAAGTTAATGCCTTAATTTTATCTGCACCTTAATATAATACAGCCATTGTGCTACGAAAGTTACCCATATGAAATATATGACTAATAGTCACTACACAAAAAAAAGTGTACATTCAATTCAGGTCTTAACTATATGTAGAACTTTTTTGAAATTTATCCTATCCTAAAAGCTTTACCTACCCATATACTATTTGTAAACACCTTATATAAACTTACCACTGCAACTTCGTTACTTTTGCACGCCATTTTTAGTCGCTCCAACATGTATTTACCAAAGCTCAGGTGCGCTGGTACTTGAATCTTTTGATCACCGTAAACAAATAAACTGTTATTAAGCATTTTAGCTTTCAAATTACTTTACAGAGTCACGGATTGCAACTGCGCCTGTCAATTATACTGACTGTATACCGACTGGAATTTTATAATAATATAACGATACTGATTTTCTACAGAGATAAGAATGAACCTAATGATGTTCCTACAATATAACAACTTTTACTAAACCCCACTTTCCTCCCGTGAGTCAATAGACCTTATTGTGTTTGTTAATTAACTAATCAAGTAATCATATCTACGTACATATTATTACCAACAAATGCGAATGGTTGTTGTTAAGGCGACGGCAGGAGCGCCCAAAACGTTTTTTATCGCTTTCTAATTCGAAATGCTGTGCTCTTCGCCCGCACAGAGCGAAACAACGGATTTATTCAATCCTCGAAATTTGTAGGGTTTGTGTATAAATGTTAGGGGAAAATATCAATATTGATTACTTATTAATTATGTATTTATTCATTGACGACTGCTTTAGCCTAGTTGGTAGTGACCCTGCCTACGAAGCAAGAGGTCCCAGGTTCGAATCCCGGTAAGGGCATTTATTTGTGTGATGAGCACGAATATTTGTTCCTGAGTCATGTATGTTTTTTATGTATTAAGTATGTATTTATCTATACATATAAGTAGGTTTATAGTAATAATAATAAACCATTTATTTCAGGCATCTAAGACCCATAGGTTAGGTTTATCGTCGTACCCATAGTACAACCTTTCCTTAATTTGGGACTAGGTCGATTTGTGTAAGATTTGTCCCCTAATATTTATTTTATTTATATTTATTTTATCTTATCGTCAAAACGATTGTATGAAATGTCATGGTAATTTTTGATAATATAATCCTGATAAGGCCAAAATGTGAAGTGAGCGCGCGTGATGCATTGAGATCATTATTGCAATGTGAAAAGACGAATCAAATTGATTTTCAGATTATTTACCTTATAATTTTATAACTTAATATTAATTTCTTGATATTAATACTAAGAATGTATTGTATTATATTTTCATAGCCGTAGTAAATTGAAGAACAAAAGCGGAAGCCGTAAATTGCCACATATCGATTGGTCGACACAGTAAAGGGCGCTGCACCGAGATTGTTCCATGTTACCTATTAATGAGAATGGCGGTCTCGGTGCTGTTCGAACAGTTACTCGTTCAGTTGCTCGACCTGAGTGGAGTTGGCAAAATAACTTGTAACCTAACTAGCAAGGTATTTCAAACACTGATCATTTGCAAAAGCGAATACTTACTGATAAAACTAGCGGCTCTAGCTTTTTTTAAAATTCTCGGCAAATGGATTCTTATCTTACTGACTAAACAAATTAAATCCTTTTTGTTAATTAATTCCCTATTTCTTTTTGGATATGATATAGAAACGTTTAATTTAGTAAAAATCCACTTTTGATAACATTTTACATGAATTAATAAAGATAACATTTTAAAACGAAAATATTTATTTTATTTTGTCACGAAAAAAAAACTGTTGTAGCGCGCCATTATAGGTTATTTCACAAATATTTGTAAACATTGTTAATGCGTGTTTGGTTATTATCAAAAATTTTGAATGTTGTTGTTGTTGTTGAGTGTTGTTGTTGTTGTTGTTGACTCTTGTTGAATGTTGTCTCGTGACTAGAAAAGTGATAAATAGAATGGACGCCACTGGAAATTCTTGGCTATGTACAATATTGGAGTAAAAACCTGTTGCCATCATTAAGTAAAGAAAATAACTTGGCAGGCCTATAAAAAAAAAAATCTTATGAAAAGGATTTTTTCCTCGCAAAATGTGTTGAAAAACGTCGTATGAAACGCGTGAGCTTTGATAATCACATAAGAGGTACGTTACGAGCAAATGTGTTGAAAAATTTATTATAGTTAATAGTTTTGTTTTGCTTCTATTTATGTACTACGCGCGTAATATACCTACATTTGACTTGTTATTCAAATGTAAGTTATTTCATGGATACATTTTTGTAACGAGTTGTCATCCATGCGTTAAGTATAATATTTTGTAAGAGATATTTGTTATTGTCTATTAACTACTCCTAGTTGAAATGGATGAAAAGTAAATGTTGCATGTAGGGGTAGCCTATTCGTTCACAAATACAGTGAGCCACGTCTTTAGATATTATATATTATATAATATATGTAAAATAATGTATTTGGGCTGGAAGCATCTATAATTGGTCGCCGTGGCAATTTTCATGTGTCTTTTTGGGCACGTGAGTATTTCACGAGTTATAATAAACAAATCTCAGGGCCTGGCGACACTGCAAATATCCATTTCAGAAATCAGACCAAGAAAAATGACTTGTCTATCCGAGTTTCAAAATAAGTTTTCACTTCTAAGTAGAATTCTGAACCAGTCTATGTCAACTAAATGTAACTGTAAAACATACTTTTATAACCTATAAAGACAGGTAAAAGTAGAGCAACCGGTTCCATATTTAGAACAGCCTTATCAATTCCCGGAAGAGTTTGCTGTAGTCATAGCAGCGTTTGATTGGTTGACAAGCCATTAGTCTAAGTGGCTTCCCTTAGTGGGCAAGTAGAGAAACCCGCGTGCAAGGAATTCTTACTTGATAAATCTTACTCCTTAATACTGGTCGTTAATGGACACCGTATGTGCGTATGTATCTACCGAGGCAACCATCCAATGGTGCTTAACTTCTCATTGGATAATAGGGAATATTCATGATTTTTTCATTTTTTTTTAATCTATTCGATAAGTAATTATACGAGTATAACCGGAAAAAATAATAACACTTTCACAATATTATTAAATAAGCTAAAAAATAATAATAAAAACTACTATCATTTTCGGACGATCAAAACGCCACCATTTTGGCGCGCTCATTTTGTGACGTCACTGTGCAATAAGAACAAATTAACTACAAAGTGTTTGATTCACACTTTTAATAAATGTGAGTGATTGAACTTTTGTGTGCTCTTCCATTACAATAAGTTGATCTTATACAACTTATTGTAATGGAAGAGCACACAAAAGTTTATTTTAAATAATGTATTGTCCCTATGTGTGAAAATAACATTAAAACTGCAAATATTTTCATATGCCCAAAGGTGGATAAGGATAAAGTGGTGTAAGGCGATGAGGAGAGATAATGTATCGTGCTTGAGTAGTTTATATTGTTGTGAAGATCATTTCGACGTGAGTATTAAATATGTAGATATGTACCTAAAATCTTTTTTATTAGGACTCGCGAACAATATAAACAATAACCTAACCTCAAAATTGTATTATATACTTATTCATAAAACTATTCTGATTCCCAATATTTTAGTTATTAATGTTACAAATATTATGACGAGTACGTATTTCGTCATCATGCACACATAAATTTTAGGCAGATTATCCGACTGTGCCTTGACAAAACCGCTTTCAATCATTGTGGCGAGTCTTTTTTCACAAGGAGTCACTGCTTTCAGTTAATAATTACCAAAAAACACCGATTATTTATCATAAACAGCGGCAAAACAATGCGAATAACTTTCAATAATCATACAAACGACCTGTTAACAGTAGACACCGTGTGCACGGTGACGTCACGTTTCGCTCCGCCAATAGCGTTGCGTTTTGGAAATTTGCGAGGGAATTTGAAAAATAGTACTTTTAAACAATTAAATTTATTTATAGAAACATGATAATTTGTAAGAATAACCATGTGTGTATATTTATTAAGCAATATAGATTTACACGTGATTTTTTTTGTCCATTTCTAAATCACATGCATATTGGGATATTCTAAAAGACATTGATTTTTTAACAAATCTTTTACACAAAAAGTAAGGGTTTAGATTCTCAACCGAATAATTATAGATTATTGTAAATTGGACATCTCATTATAATAATAATTGATACTAGCTCATTATTGATACCACGCGTGATAGTTGCATTATTCTGCTAGCTAACACTGGAGGTAGGCACTTATGTGACCTATGTAGAGCATGTGCCGCTCTTTATGAATATTGATAACTAGCTTTTGCCCGCGACTTCGTCCGTGTGTGCCTACTCGTTAATCGCATTAAGGGATTAATACTACGCCTGTACAAAATCTAATAGCAAATAGTCACCTTCCCATGGAAACTGTCACTCCCCTTTTCACCTTATTCTATTTATTTGCTGTAGTAATTCAATATGACATGACATGATTTCTGGCATTAACAATAGAGATATTTAAATTTATTTTGCATGATAGTATTTAGAAACATTGCTATACCTAATCAAGAATTTGTACGCCGTCAGGTAGCGTATAGTGCTACATATAATTAATAATTTACCACCACTGTAATCAGATTGACGTATACTCACAAATAAAAAACGTTGAACTTTGGATGATTTACGGGACGAAAACTATCCTATTCACTGTAGCATAGAGTTAAATAAGTCTCTGTACATGCACGTGTTAGTTTGTCTATCTTTTAGTTCCTGATCTCGTCTCAATGGCTCAAAGGTTAACTGGAAGAGATCCCCTAGGGATAAGTTCGCCTTTGTACCTACTAAACCTATGTTGTCTGTATTTTTACCAATGTTTTGTGTACCATAAAGTACATAAATATGTCCTTCCCAGGGTCTCAAACTATCACCAAAACCAAACCAACTACACCCACCAAACTATATACCAAATTTCATCTCATCACATTTCGGTTCAGCGGTTTAAGCGTGAAAGAAAACAGCCTGAGGGACAGAGTTACACTTACTCAGGATTGCGCTCACTTAAGTCAGTGGCCAAGTAATACTCTATTTACTTAGCTCTAATAATATTTGGTTACCTACGATCAATGAGGCAGAACGCGAATTCAGTGAGGTTTCAGTTTATATTAAAAAAAAAATTCAACAACACAAAAAAAGGGATGTGAGTAAACATATACAATACTGGCTGTCTTTGTATTGAAACGGATTTATAACTGAAGGTTACTAATTCAAGCTATCTAGGCAAGGCCCTATACGTTTTAACGCTTTGAATTGGAATCGGTTTGCTATTTGTCACGCGTGGAAGCAAACATTACCCCCAGATTCGTAAATATTATCTTGAGTCCATTATATCCATGAAACTCCTTCATCTGAAGTAGGTATATGAACTAGGGGCAGCAGAATTACATCTTCAGTTACCCAAAGCTTCGGTCACAACAATATTTACTCTGTATAATGTGTTTGGGCTCCTGACTCCTTACTTGTAAATGTGCTGTGATGTCGACGACGGTCATGCGTTTTTGTCAGTAAGTTCTAACTTACCTTAGCATGGCTATTAGTGCTCATGTGACACCCTTTTTGGTTCGCAAGTTTCCGTTTACATTCAAAGACCACGAAATGTGTCTTCTAAACGTCTCAAAATTTAAAAATCGAGGCACCTTAGAGGTTCCAAAAAAAAACTTCAGAGTTCGGTCGGGCAGTTTATTTAATCATGTACGTATTTTGGCAGTTTTCTTTTAGCAATTATGTTACAAAAATCTAAACGATTGCCTAATTACAGCAATTTCTAAATAGGTATTCTAGATTACATTAGGACGAGAGCAAATCATACTAAAACATAATGTGAAACTGTCTATAAAACCAGATAAAATTCAACCAAAATAATAAATAACTTACGTAGTAGATTTAGAAAAAAAAAGTAATTCTACTTATACAAAGGATATGTAGGCACAGAAAATTTCTCAAGAGTAGAGACTACATATTCAAAATTCTATAAATCTACCTCCCGAAGCACAATACACAATTGTCGTTGTCGTTCAAAGCATTTATTCGAAATTTATCAAACTTAAGACTACTTTTTGTGCCACAAATAAACATGACTTCAATCACAGGTTACGTGGGTGGGTGTTATATTGGCTGATATTTACTTTTAATATGGCACTAAGTAAATGTCACCTAAAAATAGGATGTAAGATTACGATCTTACTTAACAAAATAAAATGGACCTTCAAAAATTATGAAATAACATGGGTCTTTCGAACAAATTAAATAAGTACTTTACGTAACATAATAACGTACCTATTTATTACGTTTATGGTTGTTGGATTATGGACTTTAGTAGCCACATTATTTTGATATAATATCAGAGATTAGCCCAGGGCCGCAATTCTAGTTAGTTGACTTAGTGGCAGAAGGAGATTCTGATGTGAATGATGATAGCCTTTTTTCATTTATTTTTGCTGTTATGATTTTGAAAGTTTGAGCCGTGAGAGTGGAAATATCCCAGTGACATGAGGACGTTACATTTTGACATCTCTGTCATTCGGCGTAACTTGTACTAAATGAAAGTGCACCACGTAAATTTAATGTCACATATAAAGAATTGTCACTATAATATTTTGTGCATTTACAA
The DNA here is from genome assembly GCA_947578815.1 of Epinotia ramella. Taxonomy (NCBI): domain Eukaryota; kingdom Metazoa; phylum Arthropoda; class Insecta; order Lepidoptera; family Tortricidae; genus Epinotia; species Epinotia ramella. The sequence goes on along the minus strand of OX388202.1, from coordinate 11,795,157 downwards.
AGTGACAGTTAATGGCGACTCAGGATACTTCCGATGGCCAGCTTAGCACTAAATTAATGTCTACATAACTGGTACTGGTCACTGGTATTCAGTCTCTGACACGGCAAAGCGGTCAGATATACGACTCAACAGTTTTTTTTGATAATAATTACTATCCCACTTAAATGGTGGTGATATATAGACAAAGTAAGGGTAACGTCTTAGTTCTCGTCGCTGTATGACATATGGGCACTTTATGTCAAAGTTATGTGACTTAAAATCCAATGAAGTAAAATCCTCTTAGTTCAAATTTAACCCATATTGCTTTGACATAAAATGCCCATATCATACACTAGTGCAACGTCGAGGACTAGGATGTTTACTTTACCATACCACACAGCAAGATGAACAGACGAACGAATGACAACTAACTTATAAAGGAAACTTAAAAGATATTGGCATTTAAAAACGGTTTTTTACAATCTCTATGTGAACAAAATTGTTCAGTGTTTCATCATGAACAGATCATGTTGAAAACAGAACGGTTTCTATTTAAGCATAAGAAATGATTGATATAAAAAACATAAAATATTACGTACGTTTTGATATAAAGGAACGTTACACATAATTCGCTGTTTTGATTGCTATAAAAAAAACCTGATATAATGGGCACGCCTCAAAAAATGTTAATACAAACTGATAAATTAAATACATCATAAGGTTCAATAAGTTCTGAGAGTGGGTATAACTAAAAAACTAAAGTTATATATTATTTTGAATTATTAAATACGCTCTTTCTTATTTTCCGTGCATATATTTTATTATGTTGAAAATAGAATTACTTTCCTTCAATAAAAAAGCTTTTGTTCGTCGTTAGGAGTTTTCAATATCTAATAATTAGAAATAATAGTAAAAGAATTGGTCTAGATTACACGGTAGGTAACTAGTTGTTGTTCTATACAACTCAGTTCACAAGCCTGAACATATAATCATACAAACCTTCTTCTTCTCTCTCGGTCTTTTTTTTTTCTTACACTACTTGATCCAGTCTCCCTTCGTATTTTTTATATTCATATATTTGTCACTTACGTTCACCCTATTTAAAGAAACTAAAAAATATATATTGATGGCCAGTAAAACCTACCTTGAACTTTGTTAGGTGAGCTGAGCCTTAAAAGAATGATGACACGAGTTTGATTTTTTTCTAATATCCTGGATTCAAAATCCATACTAATATTATAAATGCGAAAGTGTGTCTGTCTGTCTGTCTGTCTGTCTGTCTGTCTGTTACCTCTTCACGCTTAAACCGCTGAACCGATTGCGATGAAATTTGGTATGGAGATAGTTTGAATCCCGGGGAAGGACATAGGATAGTTTTCATCCTGGAAATCACCCCCTAAGGGGATGAAATGGGAGGTTGAAGTTTGTATGGAGCTGCGATATAAACGATTTCCACGCGAACGGAGTCGCGGGCAGAAGCTAGTATAATATAAACTTCTAATTTGTTTTTTTTATTTCCACACAGTATTTTGCCAACACGGCCACTAACATGTAACAAAATATCCTTAGTCCAGGCAATGAACTGACAACTTGTATGGAAAAAATGTCAATTTTGGAAATAATTTATATTAGTTTATTTTTTATGTATAACGTATATATTATCAATTAAATAGTTACCCAGCGACAAAATCCGACAAAATTTCAGACATCGAAAAAAATATAAGTTAACTGGCTTTTAAAAAGTCAGTAAAAATATTAATAAATGTTTTTGTCTTTATTTTGGTTCATTTACATTTGCTCTATAATATTCAAGATAAATCGTACAAAAAAAGATAATGCATGCTTCATTTAAATCTACATAATTACTTCCGAGTGGAAAGTTTGTCAGATTCTTGACTAAATTATCTTAGAATTAGAACATTTTCAAATGAAATCAAAAAAAAAACGCTATTATAAATTATTGTTTTTCAAAACCGTATTTTGCCTGGAGTACCTCCCATTTAAGTGACGTCAGAATTTGTTCTATACCATCATCTTTGTTTTAGCTATTGAAGAAACAAATGAATATAGGTACTATTTTTTTTTTACTTATTTACTGTATACATTAACAGTGACACAAAATGACCAACACTCAGAAATTATCATAATGAGACGTAATCATGCCCATTCTCATTACTTATTAAACCCCCCTTGTATGTATTATGTTGCGTTATATCAAACGTACGTTACGAGATGCACCCTTTGTTACGATTTGATAAAAGTGGCCAGCGGGACTTGCACAACTGACGCCGCGACACGACGCGAGAATAGATAAGACTACCCTGCTCTTTCTAATTTACACAGCGCGAGCGAGACATAAGACGCTGAGTCGCGCGCGACTCAACTTAGCATCAAGTTGGGCTAGACCTCGTGGAACTACTGTAATCAACTGTTATTGTCGACATTTAATTTCCATTCATTAGATTCATAAGAGTAAAGTTGATACACTCTCGTATTTATACTACCCTCGGATTACCCGACACACGTACTTGTTATAATTATGATTGCAACGAAAGAAACTCCTTTTCGTTGGGCAGTCGTGTAAAAAATAGAATAGAGCATACATACATAGGTACTTATTGTCTGTTCAGCTTAAGAAAAAAAAGAAAAAAATGGTCTTTATTGTTAATTAAATTATTTAAATGCTAACAGATGTTATCAAATAAGTTATCAAGATAGTCTATGATTTTGTAAAGTGTTTATCAGATGAACGAGAAAAATATAAATAGATACGTAAATAATATTGATCCTTCCGGCACTTGATGAGTTGTCTTCGTCGCCAAATCCTGTCAAAAGAAACAGTTTATGTATTTAATGTGATTTGCTCAGTCGTAGTACGATTCATTGTATTTATCAGTTCATAAGCACAATGAGAGGAATGGGCAAAAATTAGTAAATATAATGATATTTTAACCAGTAAAATTTATGCACGAGTGATTCCTTTGGCTTACGGTAAGAAAAAAAATTTTTTTTTTCTGTATATTACGATAGTTACCAAATGTCCGTATCTGTTCACCGTAGACTTCTCCTTGGAAGTTTGAGCTTACTGCGTCATTGGCTACTGACTTTTCATGTCCTGTGTGATGAAATAGTAGATTACTGCAGAGGCCGTGAAGTTCCTGTTCCGACCGAGGATTGTATAGTACTTTTCTCAAACGATGTGAGGAAATATTAAAATTAAAATAAATACAAGGTAATCAATTAAATATTAGGTAATTTGCGCCTTTTTTATTTTTTAAACATGCCATTTGAACAAGCCGTTCGAGCACCATGTTTAACCGCACATAAGCATAGTACCATAGATTTTTTTATTTTTTTTATGTAGCAAGTATGCTTACAGAGTCTAGTGGTGGTTGGCAGTATGTAAATTTTCCTTTGTCAGTTTAATATTAGTAAGCAAATTTAAAAAGTTAGAGTAGCGGACAATAATGGTTTTACTTAGGGTTTTCATACATTACTTCTTGGCGTAAGGCCAAGAAGTAATGTAGGGAGCCATAAACAAGAAACTTCACGTCTTCATTTCGTGATATTAACGCGTACATTTCCGAGCATGTTTGAGAAAATACATTTAACATACTTGGATATTATAATGTTAAATTTTGCACAAACATTACCAATACCTTTCTTTTTGAAGGTTTGATTATCCAAAACGGTTCCCGGCGTCGTAGAAAACGCTGACGGTGGGGCTGGTATTTCTGAAATAAATAGTAGATTACTGCAGAGGCCGTGAAGTAAGGGATTGCTGGACGAGATTGGGGTAGACGGCCGAGTCGTAGACGAGGCCGAATACAACGAGTCCAGCAATCTCTGTTCCGGCCGAGGATTGTATAGTACTTTTCTCAAACGATGTGAGGAAATATTAAAATAAAAATAAATACTAGGTAATCAATTAAATAATAGGTCATTTGCGCCTTTTTTATTTTTTAAACATGCCATTTGAACAAGCCGTTCGAGCACCATGTTTAACCGCACATAAAGTATAGTACCATAGATTATTTTTATTTTTTTTATGAAGCAAGTATGCTTACAGTAGTGTAGTGGTGGTTGGCAGTATGTAAATTTTCCTTTGTCAGTTTAATATTAGTAAGCAAATTTAAAAAGTTAGAGTAGCGGACAATAATGGTTTTACTTAGGGTTTTCATACATTACTTCTTGGCCTAAGGCCAAGAAGTAATGTAGGGAGCCATAAACAAGAAACTTCACGTCTTCATTTCGTGATATTAACGCGTACATTTCCGAGCATGTTTGAGAAATAGTAGATTACTGCAGAGGCCGTGAAGTAAGGGATTGCTGGACGAGATTGGGGTAGACGGCCGAGTCGTAGACGAGGCCGAATACAACGAGTCCAGCAATCCCTGTTCCGGCCGAGGATTGTATAGTACTTTTCTCAAACGATGTGAGGAAATATTAAAATTAAAATAAATACTAGGTAATCAATTAAATAATAGGTAATTTGCGCCTTTTTTATTTATTTATTTATTGATACATGGAAAACCAACAGCGCAACATATTTATAGACAAAATAATAAAACCATATATGTCACAACGGTATGTATTTTTTAAACATGCCATTTGAACAAGCCGTTCGAGCACCATGTTTAACCGCACATAAAGTATAGTACCATAGATTATTTTTATTTTTTTTATGAAGCAAGTATGCTTACAGTGTAGTGGTGGTTGGCAGTATGTAAATTTTCCTTTGTCAGTTTAATATTAGTAAGCAAATTTAAAAAGTTAGAGTAGCGGACAATAATGGTTTTACTTAGGGTTTTCATACATTACTTCTTGGCGTAAGGCCAAGAAGTAATGTAGGGAGCCATAAACAAGAAACTTCACGTCTTCATTTCGTGATATTAACGTGTACATTTCCGAGCATGTTTGAGAAAAGTGTATTTAAATACATTGCAGAATTGTACCATGCCTTATACAAAGCTTGAAAGTTTTCTTTACCGTCAAGTTTGATGATGCCGTCAGTTTCTCCCAGAGAATTCTTGGCGATACATTTGTAGAAGCCGAAATCCTCCTTGGTAATATTCCTTATCTTGAGCATCATGAATTTGTTGTAGCCGCTGTCCATAGGGAAAGCCTCATACTTGCCACCTACAATTTCCATTTCTACTTAAATGTAATACCTCTGCATCTTACAATTTTATTAGAGTCGATAGCGGTTGGTGCGATCCACCTGTCCGCTACAGTGTCTACAAACAGTTTGGGTACGGGGATAGCTCATTCCAATGGACGGACTTCTTGACGCGCTGAGTAAAATGCATGTTGGCTGTCATATTGACTCATTATGTGTTAATAATATAAGCTATGCAGACGACATGGTTTTACTCAGCGCGTCGGCTTGTGGCCTACGAAAGTTACTTCTTGTATGTGAGAAGTACGCACTTGAACACGGGCTAAGATATAATGTAGCCAAAAGTCAGTTAATGGTATTTGAGCCCGCCAATAATAAAATATACGAAGTGCCTCCCATTTATCTAAATGGTGCTCCACTAGAGAGGGTTTCGAGCTTTAAATACCTAGGTCATATTGTCACAGCTGACTTAAATGACAATATGGATATAGAAAGGGAACGAAGGGCTCTGTCAGTGAGGGCCAATATGATTTCCCGTAAGTTCGCGCGGTGTACGAGGGAGGTTAAAATAACTCTGTTCGAAGCATATCGTACTTCCCTGTATACGTGCGGCTTATGGAGGTATTACACGCAACGGGCCCACGTAGCCCTCCGGCTCCAATATAATAACGCGTTCCGGGTGCTGGTGGGGCTGTCCCGCTTCTGTAGCGCATCGGGGATGTTCGCAGAAGCGCGTGTAGACTGTTTCTATGCGACTATGCGCAAGCGTTGCACATCCCTGGTGCGCCGGGCGCGGGCCAGCCCCAACCCCATCCTGCGGTCGATAGCGGACAGGTTAGATTGCCCGTATATGAGGCACTGTTGTGAAATGCATGATTCCAACAGTGTATATTTTATATAAGAATTTAATTTAATTTTTATACAAAATCTAATTGTAAGTTATATGTAATTTTCTGTATGAGTCCTGGGTTACTTGAAATAAATGTTTTCATTCATTCATTCATTCAATTACTTTCAACCAACGTATAATTTATAACCTATTTTATGCCGGCTGTACACATTGGCCCAACGTTGGCGCGTAAGCAGGATGCAGCTATGTAAACTAATGAGATCGAATTAAGCCCTCTTTCTCTAACGCATAGCTGCATCCTGCTCACGCGCCAACGTTGGACCAATGTGTACAGCCGGCTTTACGTTTTGAAGTTATAATGTGTACCAGCATGATAGCGAAATGACACGTCCTCAAGCAGTTTGAACTGAATTTTGTTAAATTTAATTGCGTCTTATTATGAACGTGATTTACTAAATGTGTTCTTACGTATCGCTTGCTTCTTTTTGATTAAATAAGGTCGGTATGGAAACCGTTCAGGTAAAAAAATAATCATTACTTATCATTTATGCGTCAATTATGGTTTAATATTAATCGGGCTGAAATTGAATGCTAACTAAATCAATGTCAAGTAGGAGGTCATTTATAAGTTAACTTTCGCACAGTATGATAGCACATAGAATTTATAAATGCTACTACAGTCAGATGCTACATGTAAGAAAGTGCGCCACTTAACACTGCCAGGAACCCGCCTAGCGGGTACGCCGTAGTCGCTTTCCGCTACATACAAGGAAACCCACGGGATCGGCTACGAGCGTAGCGCGTAGCGATTCTTGGCAGTGAACGTGTTAAAAAAAAACAGAAAAGCTGGCGGACACGACTTTTTTTAAATTGATTTATATAACAAAACAGTTAGGATTTGTATGGTTTATTTTAATAACATGACACATTATTAGCAAAATAATTGATGGCCTAATATTAACAACACCTCCGTTTACCTTAAGAAGTAATTTACGACCAGAAATACAAATATTTCAAAAAGTTCACATGTTTGTAGAGTCCTCGATAAACACAATTCACAGTCGTATTTCATCCAGTAACTTTCTATTCAGCACGAGTGAATAAATTCGGGACGCTCTCGATTCAGCCTCCATCGATACAAGAGAAACTATTTTCATTATGAAGCCATAAATCAACAATACAATCGAACCATGCTTTATTTGATATACCTCACCATATGTTGTGTATAATCGCGAGTTCGGACGTGAACATGTGTCATTATTTGTTACTTCTTCGTAAATGATAAAGCGGGTATAATAATGTTACAATTACCAGAAATTATCATGTCTCCCTTGTCAGTGGTCCAGTAATTTATGGAGGACGGATACGCCTCGGTGTGGCACTCAAGAGTAACATCTTGGCCTATATACGCTCCTTCCAACTGGTTTGGTATTGATAACATCGGTGGAACTGTAAAAAAATTACACAATTTAATTTGGAAATTTAGTTGAGACTTGAGCGTAACGAATCAAAGTGGATGTGAGCAGGCCACAGCACGACGAGACGCCGATAAACGGCCAAAGTCACAATGCAGTGCGATCCGTGGGTAGATTACACCTCGTTGATCGGACGATAATTGGCAGACGGCGAGATCATAGATGAGACTATAGTCCGACCGCTTCACCCAGTCCTCGCCCGCGCGCCGCGTCGCGACTATATTATACCTAGTACAGAACGAACGGCTAAGTGGCGTAAACTTGAAGACGCCTTTACTGCATAGTGGGTGAAACTGAAAACAGGCTGAGATCTATCGATAATGAACATGGATCACTTATTTTAATACCTATTGTATATTTAATGACCATGATCACAATAAATAAACATGAATGGTCTAAATGCCATCCGCAGCCCTTCATATACAGGATCGCAATGATTAATAAATTACTCACATTGTACCATTAGCATGATGCGCTTGCTTATAGACGGTGGCACCCCGTTTGATGCGATACATAAGTACGCGCCCATGTGCAGGCGAGACACTTTAGTTATCGTCAGAGTTTCACCATCCACGACGCTTACTGTTGACAAATATTATAATTTGTTTTAATGCAGGTACTCATATACAAAATCTTAAATTGATTGTCAATTATCTTATCTTAAAATGATGTTTTTTTATGACTAATCATAGCCTGAGTCCGAGTCAAATATATTAGGTACCTGATTCTCCGTTATAATTGAAGTCCTGGCCATCTTCCCGCCGCCACATGACGTACGGCTCGGGGTAGCCGCTGGCTCGACACACCAAGGTCACGTCCGAGCCCTCGCGCACCACTATGTCCGTCGACGTCATGTTGTCGATGATTGATGGCGGCACTAAACAATAACAAATAGTCTGAACCACACATAATTACGGAGTAAATAATGCGATGATAAAGATATAAACATTTGTCTTTTGGACTTTTTCCATCGTTTTCAGTTTTGAATAATGATGGTTTGGGCAACGAACAACATGGTTAATTTGTATATTGTATAAATAAATAAACTTGACAAATAGGTAGGTATTCCAGCTGGTCGATTACGTAACGCGTCGTACCTACGTTACCTACGTACGTCAGCGGCGCTACCACGAACTTCGAAAGTCGAAGTTCGGGTATTTCCATCTCTATCGCACTCCCTTAATCGAGTGACAGGGATGCATGTATTACGAACTTCGACTTTCGAAATTCGTGGTAGCGCCGCAGAGGGGTAATCACGTAACGTTTCGAGCGCGCGTTAGGGCAATTTAACTAATTTTTCCATATAATAAATGACATTTAGATATACCTGACGCGCGTACAATGCGTTACGTGATCGACCTGCTGGTAGATGTAAATGTCATTTTTTATAAGGGAAATTGACAGTAGACTTTTGTTCTAACGCTCGTTTGAAAAGTACGTGATTACAAAGGAGTACTCTTAAACTATTTGGGTTTTCGTAGCTATCCCTCATATATATAAGATTAAATAAGCTTTTGATAACTGATGACTACGTCCCGCATACGGATCGACAGAAAAACAAACAATTGGCTACTTGTAATTTTTTTTACGGCGCTATTTAGTCGATTCCGTTTTCTGAGTGGATCAAATGTTTGTATGGGACTAAGTACAACTAGACCACGTAAAAAGATAATAAAGCGGCCAAGTGCGTGTCGGACCACGCACAACGAGGGTTCCGTGCCTATTAAAAAGGTCGTATCGTTATTATACGCCCTTTTCTTTAAGGAAGGCAGTTTTTTAGAAATATCTCAAAAACCTTTGAACCGATCTTGTTCAAAACAATTTTCGCTGAAAGAATTTAATAAGCCCTATGAGCTTGATTTTTTTCATATTTTTAGAATACACGGTTCAAAAATTAGAGGGGAGGGGGACACAATTTTAGTGACTTTCGAGGCGATTATCTCCGACTCTATTCACTTAATCAAAAAAATTGCTGAGAAACCTTATATTTATTTTGAAAGGCCTATCGATTGACGTGCCACACGTGGGCTTGCAATGAAAAAAAAAATTTGACTTTCAGTTTTATGTATGGAGTGCACCACAAAAACAATTTTTTTTTAGTAATTTAATTACAAAACTATGTAGCGGTTAACTAAATACACCTATCCTCAAAATCTTATTAAATTACACCTTATAGTTTTCGAGGAAAATGCCTGTGACATACGGACGGACAGACAGACAGACAGACAGACAGACAGACATGACGAATCTATAAGGGTTCCGTTTTTTGCCATTTGGCTACGGAACCCTAAAAATGAGGGCCAAAGGTGGACCCTCGCTGGTGACAGCCGAAACGGCTTATACAAATTGACATAGAATTATGCTGACGTCACCATTTTCTATTTGTACTAATCGTTGTATGGAAAATCTATAAATTGCCGTTTTGGTCTTGAAATACTGCGTTTAGGTGCATAGTTGTCTTACAATATTGTTTTTAATAAAGTGTGAGGATACTATTGGTTGGCAGTATTCAATTAATTCGTGGGCGATAAAACAAAATATATATATTTTTTCTAATCTTTCAGGTTATACCTACATATTTTGATGGTTTTAATTTTATTCTGTTATTTACAATTTAATGCAATAATTTGATGGTTTACTATCCATATAGCAACAATACGTTTTCCATTTCAACATGAGGAAACTACCCCATTTGTATTCAGTTTGATAGAAAACAAACGATACAAGCCACATTTATGGGTTAGAGATCCTCAAACCGAGAGTGGGCTAGTTATTCGAAGTAGTGCAAATATTTGCAGTAGTGGGAAACCAATTTGCTTCCCTTGCCAACAGCGAGACAAACCGTTGGACTGAATTGGTTGCAGTTTTAAAACCCACAAAACCTGGGAGTTTATTTGTGTGAAGAGTCATTAACATGCCTTAAAGAAAATGTAAGTCTCAAGTTAGTGGTTTGTATAATTATTACTCCAGGCAAAATACGGTTTTGAAAAACATTAATTTATAATAGCGTTTTTTTTTGTTGATTTCATTTTAAAATGTTATTCTAAGATGCTGTATTCAAGAATCAGACAAATTTTTCACCCGGAAGTAATTATGTAGATTTAAATGAAGCATGCATTATTTTTTTTTGTTTGTTTTAACTTGAATATTATAAAGCAAATGTAAATGAACCAAAATAAAGATAAAAATATTTAATAATATTTTTTCTGACTTTTTAGAAGCTAGTTAATTTATCGTTTTTTTGATGTCTGAAATTTTGTCGGATTCTGACGCTGGCTAACTATTTAATTGATAATATATCCGTTACACAGAAAAGATAAGCTATTATAAATTATTTCCAAAATTGTTTTTTTTCCATACAAGTTGTCAGTTGACTGGACTATATGTAGAGGTACTAAGTACGTACAATTATTTGACACGTACCTACGCAAAAATCACTTCTGTTCAAAAATATGTTATTTTAATACTACATCTACCAACCTATGACAAAATAAAATAATTTTACAGAACTTCGCAGTAACCATTGTGGACGTAATTGAAAACTAGACCAGGGGAAGTACAATGTGTTACAATATTTAATTTAATTAAATTTTAATATAACAATACTGTATGTGAAATCCCCAACCCGCTCTGGGCCCCTGCCCCACTCGTCCACGAGATGAGGCCTGTCTGTGCTCAGCTGCACTGGGACGTATATAGGCCGATTGATTTATTTATTTTACTACGAGTACTCTCATAATTTGAAGTTTCTGAACATTATTTTATTTTGTTTCTAAGAAAATAATCTCGTTTGTACGTATCCGTGGGTTAATTGAACTAATCTTCGCAAATAAAATCCCTCTCTCTTCTGATCTTTACGTGCTCTTAATTAAGTAATCTCGTCTAATTATAAATTACTCAACTACGCATATCTACTTGAATTTCACGTATACATTTATGAATAGGAATTTCCTCGTACCTTGATTTTTAGTAGAAGATTATGAAAGGATTATTATAGATTATGGAAGGAGGTATTTACTAAATCAAAATTTAAAATTTCAGATTATTAGATATTGACACACATTTAATATAGCGCTAGATTCAGGAACAATATTTGTCTCCAACGGCTACCACATGGAGCGTGTCGTTAAAATTACTTATTGTAGTGTTGGTAGACTCAAGTCTTGGGAGTCTTCATTTCTATGACTCGACTTAATTTTTTAGACTGTAATCTATGAATCAAAACTTGAGTTAATTTATTTGTTTATTTATGTAAACTTTATTGCACAGTAACAAGTTACAATTACAAAAGGCGAACTTAATGCCATAACTGCCATAAGGCATTCTTTACCAGTCAACCCAGTCAAATCTGAGTCATCTTATGAATATAAAATAACTGTGTACGGAACTAAAATGAATTTTGACCAATCACGAGGCCGGATTTCCAGAAGACATCAACGCGCTTAAATAAAAAACGGTTGGCTGCACTTCGTTTCAGCAGGGCGATTTTCAATAGATACTAAGTTTGTTTAATATATTATTATTTCCGTTAACTCGTAGAAAAAGTATTGTATGAAATAGTTATATAATTAGCTTTTTAACTCTCGTACCTTAATTAGGCCACTCAGCAAGCTTCGTGGCCTAAACGTGGTACTCGACTGATAAAGCATCCATTATATAACGATTGCATAAACTACTATTTAGGCACACCGAAATTAAAAATGAACATAAAAGATGCGATAGCTTGAGTTTTATTTAAAGCTTCAGTTGCAACTAGAGGAATCGATGAGACACCCGAAAAGTCTTTTAAGCTCAGAGATCCGTCAATATTATTTAGTCGAGTTCTTGAAATGTAGACTCCAAAAACTTTAATCTTTACCGACACTGGTTATAATACCTTTAAACATATAATAAAAACCTTGTATAAATCTGCCTAACCTAAAAACCTTTCATATTGCATAACCTTACATCATGATTTCGATTATATCGGTCGAGGTTGGTTTGGCTCGTTCAACGCCGCGGGCGGATCTCTTCTATCAGCATAATTTTAATGGGCGGAATATCAGAATATTCAGAATTTTACATAATATGCTTACCTACGACCTGCAGATATCCTTTCCTGGAGCGCATGGGGTCGGTGTTGACCTGGCACATGTACCAGCCGCGGTCCACCTCTTGCACGCTCTTGATGTGCAGGTACCAGGAGCGGTGGTCGTTGTACGACAGGCTGATCCGCGGGTTCTGCGTTATGATGTTGTGGTGGATGCTCAGGATTGTTTGCGTGTCCATTCTGACCCATGCCACCTTATTAGGAATGAAATGAATAGTGAGAGTTGCGATGTGTCATACCTAATGATGTAGGTAGTCAATCGAATCTAGTAACCAATTGTTTTCTATTATTGTTGTATTTTAACACCCTATATTTTTTTGAATTTGTTAATAGGTACCTTAAATCCTCGTAGATTATCAACGACGCAAGCTAGCAAAGCGTCTCTGCCCACTGTCACCGTGACGTTTGGAATTGGTTCGGCGAACCTGGGGTACATTGATTCTGAAATAAAAATAGTTAAGTGAAACGAATATCACGAAAAATCAATCAAATTGTGCATTTATTTTGCCTTGCAAGTGGCACCTGCTTCATAGGAACATATTTTATTTGGTTAATTGTTCTGTGTTCTCTAAATATTACTTTTCGTTTTCCTCTAAAATGTATAGCGATCTTTTACAGTTACGTATACCTACTAGTAGTACAGTCGAGTTCACAGATATGTATACACTTTTGCAACTTATTCCATTGTTATAAGGCAAAAAATGTATACATATCTTTGACGTCGACTGTACAATGTCATAAAGGGATATCATTTGTGCAATATATATTAAATACTTACGTTATTGTTACAATTACTTTAAGTTTTTAACCGACTTTTTAATGAAAGGGTTTTTTTAAATGTTTGTTACCACAGAACTCCGTCATTCATGAGCCGATTCGTAAATGTTTTTTTTGTTTGTAAGTATATGTTTCCAGGTTGGTCCCATTTTTTTCAAAAATCCAGTTGGATGATGGGATCCATGAGGAATTGAGGGAACTCCCCAATTATACAGTAGGTACGCGTGTAGTAATTTTGGTATTTTCTTTTATAACTCGTGTATTTACATCCGGAAATCATAAATTTGGTGGAGTGGAATTGATGATGAAGACCACAGATGACTTATGATATGATACTTTATGATGATATGATTACTTATGAAGACACAGATTCTGATAAGATTCCGTTGAAATAGCAACTAATGAAAGCCAAAGGTAATCCTTGTGGAATCGACGGAAGTCCTATATTATCGGCCCACATACAGCGATTGGGTTTTTTTCTCTAATAACAACGCATTTGCTTTCGGAAATCAGTTCATGTGGTGTGTGGAAATGTTCTCGTGGCTTGGCGGAGTACAAAATCGAAGTCGGTTAAAACTTTGTTTTTAAAGTAATTTATTGACTATTAGAATGCAAAAATGATGTGACGTGAATATTGAACTTAATAATACAGGGTATTCGGAATAACGATTTAGGAACTTAAGGAGGTGATAGACTGGACTATTAGGAAGAGTTTGAACCTGACATGTCGTGATCGTGATGGGCACTTTTGCACGGGTGTGTGTAACGTCTTTAGATGAATTTTCACTGGATATCACAACATTTTATATAATTTCTTAGGATATAATCACACATAGGCATAAACTTTTGATATAACAACAAAATAGATAATTTCATGGTGTATAATATTCAATAAGTATAAAAGATATTAGATATAACAATTACCTAATATAATAAATATATGCTATAAGTATTTGTACTAATGTGTTTTAAGATATAAAAATATTAAAAAGTATAGAATTATAAAAAATCGGTTCTGGCGCGTCGCCGGCCCACGGTGGGCTGGATGGCTCGAAAAGAGGACATTCGCACTTTTTTCAGAAAATCATTTTTTGAAAAATGCTATCCAATAGAGAATTATATGAGGAACAATAAATGTGGTATACATTTTTGCGAAATAAGGCATATTGACAGCAGAAAAAAATAAAGTCTGTTTTTTTGTATGGGACCCAAAAATAGGTATCTTGTTTCTCAGAAACTATTAGAGGTCCCGTCTTCTACCTTTCAAGACTTTGTTTTTCTACTTTTATAGAGTAAGAAACGATAAGCAGATTTTCTATTCAGGTGCGGTTTTTTTTTTTAGTCCGGTAAAAGTTAACACATTTTAGATTTTTTCGTTTATGTCTTTTTTGGGTTTTTACATTATATTTCGATTGTTTTCGAGAAACTAATTTATGTGTTAAGTATATCACCCTTTTATTATAATTTTAGCTTATCCCCACTTAAGTGAAACGTAATCTGGGGTTCACCCTTAATATAAAACTCATTAATGTTAGGTGAGAAACTACTACCTAATAGTGTAAATCACTAATTAATAAGAGCATCGCTACATGGTGATAATCTCATCAATTAGCGATGAGCATCGAGGGGCATTAGCAATGACATCATTAGTTAACTGAACTCTTCTAAATTAAGTATTATGCATATTATTTATCAGTTAAACAATTGGTAAATTAACACGCATTTACAATACACTAATCTTTAACTAAAGACATTATAAGATATACGTTTATGCAATAATTAAGTGGCGGCCTATTAGTTAAATCGTTATTTTAAATGAGTCTTATTTGACCATATTGTAAAATATAATTAACATTTTATGATTCATTTTGTTTTTGCGAATAATAATTGTTTCAAGATAAAAGAATACTCACTATTTCATCTTCCATAAAATGATTGAGTTGTAAATAACTAACAACAAATTTAAACCAAAATCACCTGTTTCCCAAAAAAAAAATGTCAAAAATCGTCGCATCTGTAACTTGTTATTAATATTATAGAATTAAACTATCAAAAAATATTGTGGCATCCCAAAAAAGACAAACGAAAAAATCTAAAATGTGTTAATTTTTACTGGACTAAAAAAAAAGAAACCGCACCTGAATAGAAAATCTGCTTATCGTTTCTTACTCTATAAAAGTAGAAAAACAAAGTCTTGAAAGGTAGAAGACGGGACCTCTAATAGTTTCTGAGAAACAAGATACCTATTTTTGGGTCCCATACAAAAAAACAGACTTTATTTTTTTCTGCTGTCAATATGCCTTATTTCGCAAAAATGCATACCACATTTATTGTTTCTCATATAATTCTCTATTGGATAGCATTTTTCAAAAAATGATTTTCTGAATAAAGTGCGAATGTCCTCTTTTCGAGCCGTCCAGCCCACCGTGCGGCCGCTGCCGCGGCACGCTCGCTTCGCTCGCTCGGCTCGCGCGCTGTAGGGTCGCAGTACTCCTCCTCGCTTCGTATGTCGTGGTACCTACACCCGACCTGCCTTAGAGTAGAATTGGTGGGTAATCCGATATCCAGAGGTGGATAGTCTGAGAGCATAGTATGCCATTCGAATAATATTTCAAATGTTATGTTTTATATTATTTCGATTTGTATATGGCCTTCTTTTCTGGCACAGTTTCGTGACTGTTGGAGTCACAGTTCTAAGCCAATATAACCTAGTTTGTTTGCTAAATAAACATTATTTATAATAGTAGTACGTATTTTATACCCACTTATAACAGTTTTCTAGTCGTAAGGGTTACTGAGCTAAGCCGAAAACGGACAGACGGACGGACATGGCGAAACTATAAGGGTTCCTTGTTGACTACGGAACCCTAAAAAGGCTGCAATGTTAAAATACATTCCGGTGATCCGGTGTTTACGAAAATCAAAAGATATCAGGCGAGTCGAGTATTTGGATGTAGGGACAGTTTATATTAAGATGCGGAAGCGGGAGATTGAGCGTATTAATAAGTTGTCTGTTCATACATATACTCGTATCAATCAAGTTCAACATTGTGGGCGCTTTGGTACCACTACTGTAAGTCTATTATGTAAATTATTAAATAAATAAATAAAGTACCTACTTAGTACAATCCGTACTTGTGTTTTAATTTTATTCATTTAGTAGTATTAAAAAAGCCAGTCAATGTGCAGTTAAGACATTATTGCGACCATAACTGTTGCTAAACAAGCTTTTAACAATAACTAAGAAACAATTCGCGAAACCTTATACCTATAACAAGCATACTAGCAATGGGTGGCGGTGAAAAAGCGACAATGATATAAAGAGACAGAGAGAGATTACGAGGCCTTCGAGATGTAGTGTTTGCGGAGAATGCAAATTATAAAGTGCACAGATGAGTAAATAATGAGGAAATGTTGAACAGAATTGAGGAACTTATACACAAGGACATGGGGACAAATTAACTAGCAGTATGTCGTTATAAATAAATAACTTTGGCATTATTTTCCACCGCACTCATTCGTCGGTGCCACAGCTGAATGATATTATCAGGTAGATGTTATGTTTGATATCGTGGGTTCTTTGGGAAGCCTTCATATTATCTTATACAGATGAGGGCCCTTTCGGATACACTTCGACCCTATGGGATCTTTTGTGCATTTGCCCTCTCCTTTATGTCTACTCCCAAGCTCGCTCCATCATTTCCACGAAACGGATGATGCAGCTTAACGGGAGCACCTTGAATTCCTTTGGTTGCGGATAGCCGTTACCAAAGTAATTCATTCTTTGTCTGGCAAGGGCATGACATTCACACAATAAGTGTTCCATGGTTTCATCCTCCTCGCCACACATTCTACAGTCGAGACTGTCCGATAATCCCATCTTGGCCAAGAGATCCTTGACCCCGAAGTGACCCGTGAACACCCCAGATATGATTCTGAGTTGCTTCCTGCTGGATTTCCAGAGTTTGTTAGTCCAGCCCGAGTCCACTCCTTCTATGAAGAGCTTAGAATGCCTTAAGCCCGCCTCATTCCTCCACTCGTGTTGGTGTTTGGTTTTGGCGTAGGCTTTAAAGGCCGAAATTATGGTTCCCTGCGAGAGTCCCACAAATGGTTCTGGACCTACAACCTTCATATTACTACCTGCCTTAATAAATATAATATATTATAAATGCGAAAGTGTGTCTGTCTGTCTGTTCATCTATCTGTCTGTTACCTTTTCACGCTTAAACCGCTGAACCGACTAAGATGGAAATTGGTATAGAGATAATCGATATGATACAGAGAAAGAATATAATGGAAAAACGATTCGATGGATCCTGTCGGGGGCTACAGACGAAGATGGTTTATTTTTCCATTATATTCTTTCTCTGTATCATATCGATTATAAAATGATCGGGGTAACTTCCTCGTTAAAAAATAACACGAAAACAAAATATTTAATTTAAAATATTTTGTTTCGTGATAATGGTATTTAAATGGTATGGAGATAGTCGGGGAAGGACAATAGTTTTTATTCCGGAAATCATCCCCTGAGGGGATGAAATGGGGGATGAAAGTTTGTATGAAGCTACGATATAAACGAGCTAGCGAGCCGCCGACTCCATCCGCGTGGTAATCCGCTAGTATATGATAATTGAGAAATGTATCTTTCCTTTATATTAGTCACATCAAGATCGCTGCACCTGTTCAGATTTTAAACCTATTGATATCTACGTTTCAAGTGGTGCCATACTGCCTCCCAAAGGATGAAACATTGGTTGCCTCGGAAAAAGACACATATTTTCTCCTACTAGGTTTCATAAGCAAAGCAGCTTGATTTCATCACTAGAGCGAAGGCAGCAAATTAGAAAAAACGCAAACTCATAACACGAAAATTATGGGGTCGTAATATATAGGTACCTTTAACTGACGGCTTATATAATATAACCGTCACCATATATACATAATTTATAAATTAATACGTTTTCGGTAATTGACACACAGTAAAACAAAAAAAATTAAAGTAAAAAAAGGCCAAAACAATACAAAATAAACTAACATACTGTGAGAGTTTGTGTATGAGTGACATATTAACCGTCATAATCTCATAATCGCTGTACCTACCCGTAAGCATGTAGAAAACCGGCCAAGTGCGTGTCGGGCCAAGCGCAGTGTAGGGTTCCGTAGTTGCTTGTCTTAGTTACATCGACGATCGACGTGCGGTGCGGTTGCGTCAGCCGAATTTGTACAATTGGCCTTTCCAAGTACACATTAAGTTCGTCGACTATTACTCGGTAACTACTTTTGCCTTCTTGTCCGTGATAGTTTTCCTTTTAAATTCATTATATGTACTACTACCACGATTTTTTTCACATCCCCAGTAGTAGCCATTTAGCCGGCAGGGACACACACACGACTCGAACAAAAATTATGGCTTTAAAGCCCAATATCTCGCAAACGAATCACTGATTTGAAAAATGGTTTTTCGAAACCCATAATAGTTTTGAACGAGCTATCTAACCATACCCCACACCACGACGAGACCACATTTAACGAGAAAAAAAATTACACCCCCGCTTACTGTTTTGTCGGCGTGATATGCCTATGCCGAATTACAGTTTTCTAGTTGTAATGGTTATTGAGCTAAGCCGAAGACGGACAGACAGACAGACAGACAGACAGACAGACAGACGGACGGACATGGCGAAACTATAAGGGTTCCTTGTTGTCTACGGAACCCTAATAAAAAGAAGTTATTTTTGAAGTGGCGTCATGGGTGCGAAGGAGTGAAACATTGGTTGCTTTGAAAAAAAAAACACTTATTTTGATTCCTACCAATAGAATATAATTAGTAGTGCAAACCGGTACACCAAAAAGCGGTTAATCTGAACTTTTGAGCTCGGTTAATAACCGGTATTGGACACTATTAACCGGTTATTAACCGAAATGAGTAAAATTTATAAAATGCCTGAAATTGTGAGCCAAGGCAAATAGCCAAAAAATATCTAATAAAACATATACCTAATTAAAAGATATGTATATTTTAAATAGTTTTTCTTTAAGTAAGTATAGTGGTAAAATAATACCGATAAGTGTGACATGAAAAATGTGTACACTGAAAAGCTGTATTTGTATACGGATTTCCTATTCAAATCGAACACCTTTGCCGCATTGAACGATGATGCAGTGCTGATGAGTTATCACAATACTTATTTTTTAGAAAATTTAAAGGGCATGCTAAGTTGGTTCAGGCATGTAGAGAGGATGGATGAAAAAAGATTAACAAAGAAAGTGTTTGAGGGGAAAGTGGATGGAGAACTTTACCAATTGGAAGGGAACGACGTCGACGAACTTTTACCGACCAAATCGGATAAATCCTAAAGAAAAGTCAGGTCAAGAGTAATCTTAACCGACGAGAATTTATGAAGAATATCATGAACGTGAATGAAGCAAGAAATTTTTCTCAAGATCGTACGTAACAAGTGGAAATCCATGATATCGACCTACCCCTTCGGTAATCAGGCAATTCTTCATAAATTCTTGGCCACGATTTTTGGGATAGTAAGGGAATAATCCTTATAGATTTCTTACAAAACGGGAAAACTATCACAGCGCCGTACTATAGTGAGTTATTGGACCGGTTTGATAAAAAAAGGAGACACGGCCCCATTTGGCAAAGAAAAAAGTGTTGTTCCATCATGACAACGCACCACCAGCACATTCATCCAAAATTGTCACTGCCAAATTAACCCAACTACGTTACGAATTGCTGCCACACCCGCCTTACTCACCGGATCTGGCTCCCTGTGGCTTTTTTCTGTTCCCCAATATGAAAACATGGCTCGGAGGAAAGAAATTCAGGTCAAACGAGAGGTTATAGCTGAGACAGAAGCCTATTTTGAAGAGTTTGACAAATCCTACTTTTTGGAGGGGTTAAAGAAGTGGCCGAAACGCTGGGAAAAGTGTAAGGACCTAGAAGGAGATAATGTTAAAAAATAAAATAAAACTTTAATAACGGTACGTCTTCATCTAACACAGGTACTTTTTGATTCACCCTCGTAGGTAGCGAGTCGCCCGCTAGCGCTTATCGCGCCCGCTGTGTTCGTGGTCGTAGGCGGACGGGGCCGCGACGCTCGTGGCGGCGCGTCTGGCGGCGCCGACCCGCTCGCGACGGATAGGGGTGCTTGATTTATGCTCGGCCCACCAACGACAAATAGCGGTTTGTCGCGATATCACTCTTTCACTACCAAAATAACAAATCAGGAGCATCATGCTCAAAACCTCACTAAATCTTAGACGGTTGACCT
This sequence comes from Epinotia ramella, assembly GCA_947578815.1. Classification (NCBI taxonomy): domain Eukaryota; kingdom Metazoa; phylum Arthropoda; class Insecta; order Lepidoptera; family Tortricidae; genus Epinotia; species Epinotia ramella. The sequence goes on along the minus strand of OX388202.1, from coordinate 11,774,582 downwards.
TAAAAACAAACTCACGTAAAAGTCGGTTTGATATTATCTGGGTACATTATACCGATTGTGGAGAAATATAACGAAAATATATTTCTTGACATTATGTTAGCTCTGTTTCTTACGGCTTAGTGGATAAATAAAGCGTAGTTTTGAATGTGTTTCGTCAACTAGGCGTATTAAAAAGTAATATGCGTGGGAAACAAACATGTGACATGTTGACTAATGCGTATATAGAAGTGAGCTGTAATTAATTTCAAGTTCCATTTCCTATTCATTCATCCTATCCATTCAAAATAGGTTAATATGTATCAACCTATTCATAATTTTTGGTGCTTGAATGATTTAATTTCAAGTTCCATTTCCTACGATTGTTTAAAATAGGTTAATATTTATACTTTATCAACCTTATTTAACGTTCTTAACTATTTGAACACCTATAACAAAGTACCATTCGTAATTTCTGGTGCTTGCATGATTTAATTTCTAGTTCCATTTCCTATTATTATTTCAAAATAGGTTAATGTTTATATTTATCCACCTTGTTTAACGTTCTGAACAATTTAAGCACCTATAACTACCTACCATTCATAATTCCTGGTTCCTGCATGAAGCAAGCAAGAGCTGCTACTTACCGTCGGGAACTTCAACAGGCGCTACTGACACTACATTTTGCCCGGTAGGTAATTCCCGACCTGCAATTAAAATTTCAAAATAATGGTACGAATAAATAATAGACAAAAATGTTATAATAGATCTATTTCAGGTAATTCGTGTTCAAGGAGAGTTTAGGCAATAATTGGACTATTATCAGCATTAAAAGATATTATCCACTTACAGTAAGTTATCAGCTAGGATAATTAATACAAGTAATAGCGTGAAGAATTAAGCTGTCGTTATAAGTTTCAATGTAGGCAACATAAATGTGTTACAGTTAGAAAGTTCAGCGCGGCATAAAGCCTGTTTTATGACTACGTGCAGTAATCAACTTTATAATGTTACCTACTGTCATTACTTTTAATGAACTCTTGTGTCGCAATGTTGTAAATGAAATGAAAATAAATAAGAAAGTAGCAGTGTTTTTTACTCGTATGTTTTACATAAAAGATAAGTAGTTTTGATAAATAAAATTTACTATTATAACTGCTAAAATACTGTAAGTAACAACAAAAAATAATCAATGCGATAACTACGTTATATTCGGTTTCCATCTCGCGACAGATACATACATAGCTTGAATACTTTGACTTTTACAAAACGCTGCTGCTATTTCATAGTTATAATTTGACTGCGGGTATTCGAGTATTTCGCTGTTCTTTCTTTTCTTCTGCTGGAACCAAGTTATTCGAAGTCAAAATAAATTATAGGTAGGTATGTACGCACGAATTTCGTATGGTTTTGATACTTAGTATCATATAGGGTTATTGCGTATAGGCGTCATATGGTAGGTTGATAGCATCTATCACATACTATGTATCTCTATGGACATAGCTCGAGAGCTCTTAGAAAAGTATTCGGGTTCGCGTGAAATCGTTTAGTTAGAACGTGTAAAAGTAAGTGAGACAGATTTAATTATATTCGAATGCCATTCTAAACGCTCATGGACGTACATTTTAACGTTAAATTTTATTAATCTACACAAGTCTTCGCCCCGTTCCACTGAGATGAGATTTTTTTTAGTACCGTAAATGTTTATATAAAAAATTGCCTGCCTGTCAGAATAGTTGAGCTCCAAATATGATATTCTGTAAATTATGAATATTTAGGTTAGCGTTTTCTCTTGTTTTATACCTACGTATGATCAAGATTATGGATCTCCCAGCTGACATTGCGTACCGGTATACATAAAAATACCTATGTACATTTAAATTAAGTTGTACATCCACTTTATTATAAATATTTCTAAGAGTTTTTCATCAATAGGTACAGATTATTATTTTTTAAAACCATCTACAATTCGACTTTTAATTATTAAGTACAGTAGGCGCGTGCTATACTAATTACGAACGCACAACAATATTGTCATGCAAAATGGTCTAAGATCCCTCAAATAAATGTACCTATACCCTCATCTGTTATTTGATAATGACCAATATTACTCGTTAGATAATATAAAAGTTGATAATTCGCACAGGGGTTGCTTAGCGAAATCCTGGACAGAAGCTGTTAAATAAAATAAATACCAAGTAACTTTTTTGAGCCAACTAGCCTCATGTGTTATTCAAGCATTATTTATAGAATATGACACAAGGAACAGGAAAAATAGGGGTTGCCTACTCTGGCCTGGACTGCTATGAGATTGCCTGGTTTGAAGAGGTCACCAAGTGGAGCAATAGTCTGTTATTTAATAAATAGTTATATGAAATGAAAGGTTTTCTTTTATATTCCGTCAAACGGTGTTAGGTTGCCTAGGCAAAACATGGACACAAATAAGGTTGCCTAACTTAAAGGTCGGGGTTTTCAAAGGCGATCCTGACGCTTAGAAACAAAATATATCAGCCTGGTGTCATATTAAGGCCATCTTTATATCTTCTGTGGTCTTATTGTGTAGATCGTGTAAAAATAAGCGTGTTTTCTTTGAATATCTTTTTTGTAAGCGTTAAAATTGCTGAGAAAAAGGGCCCTGAATAACTTTTCGGACTTAAATTCTTTTCCGACTGAAAACGCATATTTTTTTATGACCTAATCGTCCAAAGCGTGTTAAAACAATGTTCAAGCAAATAAGCATGTCTTGTATGGACAACTTTTCTATATACTCAAAAACAGCCGCGTCAAAGGTCCCAGAACATCAAGCTTTGCGGGACTTTAATTTTTATCTGACCAACCACGCATCATTATAACACCCTTTTTTATGAGATGTCGTCTAGAGCGTATCGAAAGCATGTATACGGACAATTATTTTTGAGATTGCGGAAAAGCATATAATATAACACAGTATTCAGTACGTTTTAGACGACATGCTCATAAAAAAAGTGAGTCATAATGATGCGTTTTTGGTAGGATAAAATTCAAGTAAGTCCCGCAAAGTTTTATGTTCTGGGCCCTTTGTCACGGCAGTTTTGAGTTTATAGAGAAGTTGTCCATACAAGACATGCTTGTTTTAACACGCTTTGGACAGTAGGTAAGGTCATAAAAAAGTTATGTATAATGATGCGTTTTCGGTCAGAAAATAATCAAAGTCCTTAAAGTTCTATAATCCAGGTCCCTTTATCCCAGCAATTTTAAATTTAACAAAAACTTGTAAGTACTAACAAAACATACTTATTTTTACACGATATAGACAATAAGGCCACACAAAGATCGAGTTAATATGACACCAAGCTGACCAAATGTTTTATAAGTGTCGGGATCGCCTTTGAAAACCCCGACCTTTAAGTTAGGCAACCTTTTTTTGTGTACAGGTTTTGCCTAGGCAACCTAACACCGTTTGACAGAATGTAAAAAAACCTTTTATTTCAAGTAATTATTGATTAAATAACAGATGAGGGTATATTCACGTCACTCGGTGACCAATTCAAACCAGGCAACCACATACAGTCCAGGCTGACGGTAGGCAACCCCTATTTTTCCCGTTCCTTGTGTCATGGGTAGTTGACCCAAAAAAGTTACTTAGTATTTATTTTATTTAACAGCTTCGGTCCAGGATTTCACTAGGCAACCCACGTGCGATTTATCAATCTATATACTATCTAACATCTAATATTAGTCATTTTCAAATAACAAATGAGAGTAGGTATATTAGTCTTCAACGGATCCCTGCCTATAACTTGCATTAAGCAATTAACATAATTATCGTTGTCGATCGGCAAAGTGTAATAAAAACAAGTCAATCAACACTAAGCGCGGTCGACTACTGAGCACGCGTAATTGTTACTGTCATCCCCTGCTATTTTAGCTAGCTGAAATGGTTTTTGTGGGGGAGTATATAGGTACATTACGGGCACCGCTGACAGGCTCGCTCCGCGCCAGCGACAGGATTGTTCCATTATCGTCGAACGGATGAATAATTGACACTTGCAACTATGCTTTCTGGTGGAGGCGAGATGGGAGCCCAAGTAGGCTATCGCCTTTAGGATTGTATATCATTAACTCTGTAAACGCCAAACTCGAAATGTCATAAAATGCTTGAAATATTGTAAGGAAATAACGTGAGTTGGTATTGAGCATCATACTCTGGTTATAATTTAAGACACCTGTGTTTTAAACAATGTGCTCGTAAGATACTTTCATTATAATTGTTTGAATAATCAAACGTCGTGAATCGGAACTTAACATTGAAATACTTATTTACCTAATTATTTTAATATAAACACCAGAATGATTACAGAATTACTAACGACCACTGAAAGGACCACATGCAGCGAATACCTATGATAAAAACCTCGAAAAAATGTTTTTTATTTTAATATTACAATAGTTTTTTACTACTTACTTGGACTGCCTCGCCAGTAATAACCTCCATCGTACAATGTTGATTTACAGTACATACATAAATAGATACAGTGTATACTTGTAAGTACCTATATTTAGCAATATTTTTAAGTCCTATAACCACCGAACGAGAATGTATGCATCTTCACAGAACATAAATAATAAATGATGATATACATTGATACTTAATAAAGCGCTGCGTTAAGTTTACCATCGTAAAATCTCTTAGCACCATAAATATTAACGATTATGCACAGAGTCGGTAACGACTGAGAATTAAGAGTCCGCAGTAAGGTCGATTTTCCATACAAACGTAGTTAAGCTCTCATTTTACTACGTGTTGGATTGTAACGAAACTTTGCATGTACAATGACATGAGGTATATCCAGGTCTGTAATTAGTTTATGTAGCTTCAGATACCATAGTAAGAAAAAATCACAGATCTCGTGCCATTCACGACCTTCTGGTATATTGAAAATGAATTTAATGAATTCAACAAAACAAAATTTACTCATCGTCGATTGCGTTATGAAGAAAATATTAGCCTCTGTGCCACCCTTTTCATATACCATTATTTGTAATATTGTTCGTAAGCGACCCTATGAACAATAAAGTCCCATCTTTTTCATGGTATCAACTTATTTTAACAATATACTTACTATGATTCATGACTAATATCCTTTTGAGACGTTAACAATTATCATGCAATTTATGAGTCAAGTGTGTCCGTCGCCATAAACAACCACTTGACACAAACTATTTGTCCAAAACACCACACTTATGATGGTCTCTAACATTCCTTTAGTTTTTTGCCAAAGTATAATACTTACCAATGTAACTATAAATAACACATATTACTTACAGTATATTACGTATTTCAGAATTTGTTTTAAATATTGTTCGCGCGTCGACACTCGACATATATTATAATCACAAATAAAAACAGAAACCTCAAATACCAGCACGTCTAGCATGGGACGGCCGCGACATACTCTCGATTTTTATCGCACTATACTTCTTGTTCTAATAAGAGAAAGACGGATAGTGCGAGAAAAATCGAGAGAGCTCGCGCGCCGTCGCGTGCTAGCCGTGCAGTAAGTGGAACATACCGAAGACTTATTAGAAGTGTCCAGTAAAACGCGAGATTTTAAACTTGGAATTAATATTTGTCCAGTTAGTAAGTATCTATGTAATTCCTATTACCTACGTATCATGCGTCACCGACCTATAGAAAAACTAAGGATGTGAGGGCAATGAGGTCGTATATATAAAAAGATAGTTAATAATCTTGAACGCTATTTTATTTCAAATATATTCTTATTTGAAGTATACTTTTTAATATGCATACGACTAATTGTTTTAATTTTTTTTATTTTTATATATTTATTTCAAAAAACATCTTAGCGGTAAGTATACATTTCAAGATCGCCAAACTGAATTATTAGTATTTGCAAATTATTTCTAAATGAAAAAAAGGTCAGCACTGTTGGCAGTATAAGGCCTGCAACACACTGGCGCGGCCTGCGGTGGTGGACAATAGTAAATTTGACAGCTAATGACAATTTTACTAATGTCCGCCGCGGTCAGGCCGCGCCAGTGTAATGCAGGCTTAAAGAAACCAAGAAGCTCATGATGCACATAAAAAAAAGTAGCGACAAGGTTAGTGCGGAAAAGTTTGAATGCTGCGTTTCATAATATTGTTGATATCCTGAATTTTTACTGCGTTGTTTAAAAAAAACGTCCGAGTCCAAATTAAAAGTATGAACATTAGTTATAAAACATATCAATAGCTAAATTTTATCATTAAAAAAAATGATTGGTGTCTTACCAAAACAGTCAGCGGTGCAAAAAAGTCAGTGCAAATAATTAAACGCAGTAAGTATTTAATAAAAAAAAACCGCAATGATATCAAGGGTGGATATCAAGGCTTTAATTTGTTTGTGACATTTATGAATAAATATATTTTCAATTTCATTTTTAGATAGTATTAAAAAAATTACGAGTTATTCATTAAGTGGAAGGAAGAAAATTAAGCCAATCATTTGGTCAGAGAATGTGATTCTGGCTTGTTTCATCCATCCGCGCCAAATAAAGCAATTGACTCAACAAAGAGAACGTTAAAATAAAGAACTATACTTTCGGATTGAGACAATCGGATGGCTACAAAGGAAAGAAAACACAAATATTCAGCAGCGATTAATGTAAATAAATGCTGCCAGTATTTGATAACATAACTTTATTTCATAATTTGATTATAAATAATGTCTGTACATTCAATCCCTCCTAAGATTCAACAAACGTATATAAATGTCCCCGAGAAATCAAGAAAAAATATCCTTTCACAAATGCACGAATATGAATGGTACCATTAATGTTTCTTATGTAAATATATTTTTATCTTATTTTCTTGTTTAATTTTTGAGTAAATACATACTTCTTTCGACCGTAATAGCCATACTGGCCTCGTATTGTAGCCGGATCGTATGGCTTCCTTTCTGGTCTCTCCCGTAATGTACTATTAATCACAAATAAATATAGAAAACTCAAATAAACACTCCAAAAACAACTCAATGACACGACACTCGTATTGCAGAACAAAACGAGCGCGCGCCCTGAAATTGCGCCACATAAAGGGCACCTTCCTTCCTAGACCGTAAGAGATAGAGAGGTTTTTTTTTTTCATAATGTAGGCCAACTCAATACCCCGAAGGCTTTTTTTAATTTTTTCGATATCGCTTTTCGTTTTCAAGATATTGCCGATTTTGTACGAAAAGACCCCAAAAAATTGCGTAATTTTTCGACGTTTTTACATTTGTACAATAAGCTATATATATATTTTTTTTTTCACATTTTGTAATCCTTGCTAAGGGGCAAATTTAAATAACTTTTTCAATGTTAAATAAGTTTTTCATTAAAAACCATAGAACCATATAAACTAATTACAGACATAGATATACTTACCTCATGTCATTGTATATGCAAAGTTTCGTCACAATCCAATACGTAGTTTTAAAATGAGAACGAAACTCCGTTTGTATGGGAAGGTGAAATTCGGCCGAGCTTACTGCGGACTGTTAATAACTCGTCACAAATGATGGCGGAAAGTTAAATGAGGGGTCCGTTCCATTACATCAAGTTCGGCTGCAATTATTCGTAGTGTTCTATGGTCGATAATTAATAGACCACAATTTGGCAACAAACTGTTAAGTTTATTGGTACACAATTCAACATCAGTACAACGTGTTTATATCTGGGGGCACGGTAGTGCCCCCGCCAAGTCGAGCAAAACAGCGGCACGGCCGTACCATCCTTTTCTCGAAGCAGTTCAGGCCATTTTTGACCCCCCTATAACTTCGTTGTGGATAACACTAGAAGCCTGCATTTTCATTAACCAAGCACGCATTGTATAAACACGATATATTTCAAATTTCATTCAATTTGAACTAGTGGTTTAAGAGTCAAAGTTTCTTAATTTTGTCACTCACTGACTGACTCACCGATCATCAAAAGTCTAAGGCACTTCTAGCAGACATAGAAGCTTCAATTTAGAATACAGTTATTGTTTAGTGTATAAATCAAGGGAACACTAAAAAAAAATGCAATTTAAGTCCTGTTTTCTAGATACACCAACTGCATAAATAACTTTGTAATCCCATCATCCCAGTTATATTTGCAGTGAATGGGACAAAAAATTAAAAATCAAGAATGGGACATTGATAACACAATAACCTACAAAAATAAGTGAGATCCTATAAAAATCATTCCAGGTAAAAAAGAGGCCAAGTCTCGAAACTCTTCCACCGTAAAAAGTTGTGAGATATTTCGTAGTACCAAGTCTCAGGCATTCTTATTATTCTTTATTTGCTAGCTAAATACAATTTTGTGACTTGGCAGTTATTGAAGAATCGTCGACGAAGCACTAGTAGGTATATCTAAATAGTCCATCATACTCAGAACAAACTATCATATCTAGGACTTTCGGAAAGAGGAATATAATGAGACCACATCCCTGGTACACGGGGTTGTAGTTAGGGTGAATATCAGTCGGAGGTGTTCGAAGCAACGGAGCGGTGTGCGAGGAAAAAATACAATAGTTGTACTTACTAGCTTTTGCCCGTTTATATCGTAGCTCCGTACAAAATCCCCCCCCCCCCATTTCACACCCTTAGGGGATGATTCCCGAGATGAACACTATCCTATGTCCTACCCCGGGACTCCAACTATCTCTGTACCACATTTCATCTAAATCGTTTCAGCGGTTTAAGTGTAAAGATGTAACAGACAGACAGACAGACGTCACACTTTTTTATAATATCAGTATGGATGGTTTCTTGAAAACTGGTCTCGCTCCCGCATCTCTTCCTATTAATGGATTTTATCCACGTCCACTGCTCCGCTTCCACGAACAGTCCCGGTGGATACTCACCCTTAAAGTGACAACCAGGAGACAAATAAGAGGAAGAACAAAGAAAAAAATTGTAAAAAGTGAGGTGATCGTGCAAAGTACGAGTCAGCAGTGAAGTGTAAAGTCAGTACTGCTTAGTATAGGCGCGGACTCAGGAAAGCTACCCAACTGTCCGGCTCCGATTTAATTTATTTTTATATGTGTATAGAATAGTCTAAAATAACAGACACTTATTTTTTTTAGCTGCCCAAACTCAACCTGTTGGGAGAAATTGTCCTTCAAAGTACTGAAAAGTGACCAAACCCTCTAACTTCTGTAGAGAGATTTGTTCAAGCAAACTATGAAACTTTAACGTGTCTTGTTTTATACAAAATATGAGTTTGAGGTGAAATAACAAAACCCGTGTCTATTATTTTTTCATGTTTTAATTCAATTTTTTTTTTAATTACAGTTTATAAGTTTCATTTCGCAGCTGGTTCATGTGCCAGCACTTTTTTGCTTTACATGGCCGCATTATTTTTAAACCCGCAATTTTAGTCCATGGGATTAAATAACAAAAGGGATTAGACGCATTGATTGTTCTGTACCGATCTATGTAGGTAGGTACTACTAACTGCAAGTCGCAAGTCGAAGGACAGTCCTCAAGCTTGGGCGGGTCACCGCGGGTAAACATTAAGCAAGCGCTTTCACTTCAATTTCCATCTTATCCGCCTATAAGTGTATTGAATTCGCAGCAAATTCTCCTTAGTCGCAAGTGGGTAGTTTCTATTCTCGAACTTTGCCTAATGTTAACATTATTTATGATCATATCCAATGAGACGTCAGCTAATATACACTTATTGTATGTCAATTATCTACTTTAATTATTCCCACTTCACTAGAAGTGGAGTTTAAAGAAACATTTTGGACGTTCAGTAAAAATATAAATGGCTTTATGATGTTATTTGGGACATACTATCGCAAAGCTTTTTCGTGAATTTTGATGCAAATGTACAAAAATAACTTCGTAGAAATTCGAGCTTCAAACCACGGTCCGTTTGTACGTTGCTTAAAAGTAAACGTTTTTGTTTTAAAAAAGAAATGCAGGACTGAGCGTCAGCCGTATCTTTTTAAAGTTGTTTGTAGTCCTAGTTAACACGGGATTTAAGCATTTCCTCTATATGTGTAAGGTTTTTTTCAGTAGTCAACAAGGAACCCTTATACTTTCGCCATGTCCGTCCGTCTGTCCGTCTTCGGCTTAGCTCAGTAACCCTTACTACCAGAAAACTGTAATTCGGCATGGGTATATAAATCAATCTCGCCGACAAAACAGTAGAACAAAATGTTAAAAAACATTTTTTTAGGGTAGCTCCCTACACATAAAGTGTTGATGAAATTTTTTTCTTGATGCTCTTAGGATAAAAATATACATAATTTAATAATTTTTAACCAATGTGCTATCTGATTAATAAAGCTGCGTTGCAGGGCAGTTTCATCAATATCCGTTCAGTACTTTTTGCGACTAAGAGGACCAAACATCTGCATGAACTTTCGTGTTTATAATATGTATTACTAGCTGCTGCCCGCGACTTCGTACAAGTATAAATTATACTTATATTACTTTGTTCTATTGTGATGTCTAATTACATTGCTGGAAAGCTTCGTCAAAACCCCTTCAGTATTTGTTTTCGACTTTGGACTGGAAAATTAATTTATAACGATAATACATGCAGTCATTGTTTAATTAAGTCTGTATGACATACTAACACTAGTAATAAGATTTTATTATTGTTTACTAACCATGTATGGACCTCAGTCTGAAATAAATGATTTTTATTTTATTTTATTTTATTTATTTTATACCAGGGTTCTACTTCGGAAAAATAAGAGACTACCCGTCTAATAAATTAGAATAAGTTTATTTAAATAATTTAAAGACTTCCGCTATTACGGCAAACTGATTTATGAAAAAAGTTTTACAATCTTCAAACCAATTTATGAAAAGTTTCTTTTTTGTTTTACGTGGCCGAGAAAGAGCGTCGAACAAACTGACTTCATTACGATACACCCTTCTGAGTAATTAAGAAGACATTGATTATTTTCACTGAAACATAATTGTGTCTAAACATCGCAGAGTTTGTATAGCTACCCAATCGTATTGCTTGATAATTAGTAGTACTCCTAATGCATGAAAACTGGTTGCAATCGTATTAAACTGCATCCATAAATAAGAGTCTTAAAAGGTAAACAAATATGGCGGAATGGATAACCATAGACTACTATAGTGATGTGGTGTATGTCGAATAATGTCGATGTCGGCAACATTACTATAGCGGAAATGATGAATTACGATGATAAATGATAAAAAACGTGAATAATTTATTGAGTATAGGGTTATAAACCATCTTTCAATAGAAATTTCCTACAATGTAAACAAAAAACTAACTTAAAAATTTAATTTACCAGACATGTTGCTTTCACGGGAATATTGACATAAGTGATTAGTCAATTTTATTGATAAATTTTATTGTCGTCCGTGTGCCCGGTAGGGTTAATTAAAATTGTGCAATATAATTATTGTAGAATATTATTGTAGGTGGGTAAAAACTAAAAGTATTTTCAATGAGATTTTAAGCAATACTAAACACAAAACAAACATGGTGTTGCATACAATATTCAACAAAATAATTAAGTTATCTTTGGCAACCAAACAGATCGCAACGAAAGATTACATGTAGTTCGTTCCAAGGCTGCACTCCGTTCACTATGACAGCAGGACAGCATAATTAAAATTTTCTAAGTGTGAAAGAGAAGGCACAATACGGTTGCTGTCAGAGCGTAGCGTTGTTTTTTTCTGTGTGCGGTTTTCTAGTAATCTCATTGAAAATGCTTTTTTTGCTAGATAACCGGACAGAATTGAAAACATGACCATTTACAATAAAAAAATTACCATTTACCATTTAAGTTAGCCAGAGTAAGTTAATTAAGCGTAGATTAGATTAAGGCCCTTAACTATGTACATTTTTTTTGATTTTCAGCCATTTGCCTCTGACATGTCTGCAACAATATGTTTCGGCAAACAATGATTTTTTTTAGAAATTTGGCGCACCGGAATACTTAATATTTGTTTACTAGCTCAACATCACTGCCTCGACCAAAGACTACTCTGCCATCGAGTTTTTATCGATGTGAAAGAACATCCCATCCCTATCCACCAAAGACAATACAGAGTATTTAAAATGTCAGTTGTAGGTTTGAGGTTACAGCGATCTCGGTTTTCTGCAAAAAAATAAGTGTTTTACGATAAAATTGACATATTATTATAGAAATAATGGTGTTGCACGTGATTACCTAGATGTTACAACAATTGCCTACTTGTTATTGCGTGTGATTACACCAGGAATGTGTATTTTTCTACCGGTAAGTGGTTTGTTTACATTTTAAGACTCTTATTTATGGATGCAGTTTAGTTAAAATCCATACTAATATTATAAATGCGAAAGTGTATGTGTGTGTTTGTTTGTTTGTTTGTCCGTCTTTCACGGCAAAACGGACCGACGAATTGACGTGATTTTTTAAGTGGAGATAGTTGAAGGGATGGAGAGTAACATAGGATAGTTTTTATCCCCGTAATCATCCCTTAAGGGAGTGAAATGGGGGGTAAAAGTTTGTATGGAGCTGCGATATAAACGAGCTCCACGCGGACGGAGTCGCGGGCAGAAGCTAGTAATAAATAAATATTAAACAAGTGAGCATTAAACAAGAGAAATAAAAAATTCAAAACCCAACTGCATTATTAAAATATTATAACCTAATATTATAACCTAGTCCCTGGGCGACCGAACTCTGTTTGGGTGAAAATAGAAAAAACACGGAAAAAACTAATTTCCCCGGATATGAGACCTAGCTAGATCGATTTTTCGTCACCGTAAACCCCGTTATTCCAAATTTCAACAAAATTGTTAGAGACGTTTCCGAGGACGTGATTGCAAATATATATATAAATATTGCTCGTTTAATAGTATAGGATACTACTCCCACGAGTAAAAGGAATCCAACGACACGTCATATGCCAAAATCCATCGACCCGTTTGGACTGTAAGTAAGGTTTTAGATATTTAAAAGCGAGAGTTGTTGTTAAACCAACTTTATATCGTTACATTTTCTAAACGGTTATTTAAGAGTCCTCACTCCTACAGACGAGCAAGTATGCAACTTTTAAGTGTGTTTTTTTTTGTAAAATATTAGTTTTGAGCCGAAATAGCAAAACAAGTGTCCATTATTTTTTCATGTTCTCCAACATATATTAGAACTAGTAATTAATAAGTAAAACTCAAGTAGTAACTCTCTTCCAAAGTTAGAGGGTTTCGCCATTTTTCAGTACTTTGGAGGACAATATCTCCCGATAGGTTGAGTTTGGGTAGCTAAAAAAAATTACGTGTCGGTTATTTTAGACTACTCTATTACATACATAAAAATCATTGGAATCGGCGCCGGACAGTTGGGTATGTTTCCTTGTAAGTATAAGTACTAAACTTACTTAAGTAATGTTTTTTTGATACACTTACAATGTAGGTACCTATATTAAATCAGAAGCACGTTGCATGCACCAGCCCAATTTGTATATTATTCTAATTTAACCCGGTTATTCTTATATTTTGAGTACACACTAGTGCAAATGAGAGCGTACAACCAATTTAATTCTCACCCAATCTCGATACGGCAGTAAGCGCAAGAGAGAAAAGAGGTGAGGATTGTGTGGGTTGTACGAGTATTATCTACGAGTTTAACTACTTTTGAGAATACAGTGGAAACCGTGCTTTGCTCTACTCAAACTTCCGTTTCGTAAACACTGTTAGTCGGAGTTTGTCACGTTTTTTATTTGAACTTGCTAAATATACTCGTTCCTAAGTGGAAGTAAACATCCGGTGTACTTACAACATGCAAGGGAATTCGTTATTGTAGACGCAAAATATCAATTTCAAATACTAATCAGGATGTCTTTTCCAGTATGAACTCCTTCTATTACGTTTCTTTGTTGGGTTGGTTTATTTTGTATTTACCTAGTGTGATCACAGAATGAATAGACTATCTTTTGTATGAAAAACAAGTTACTTTTCATTTAGGTTTACTTTTTATGCTTGTTGACTCAATGTTTAACTATTGACAATGCTGGTAAGTGAGTTGTTGCTCAAGGGGGGGTCAAATGATATATTTACAGCGACCTGATCCTGAGTGAAGCGAAAAATTCTTAAGAAAATAAAGTAAGACAAGACGGAAATAAATTTGCTACTGAGTGGCACATACTGCTTTTCACACCTTCTATGAGGAAAATTTAAATTAAACGGGAAATATCAGGGACGAAAAGTACAACTTTGATCCCTCATTTGAGAGCAGCAATGTCTCATTTCTGAATAGCAGGTGAGAGAAAGAATAAATTAACGATACCGAATACACTGTCCAACCTGTCCGATGCAAATATTGAATGTCGTTTGCACTATAGCTACCCGATTAACTGTTTGTAAACTTTATTAATTCCTGTGACGAGCACTTTTGTTTTATATTTTAAAATTTATCCAAATAGAGGTGTTTTTACCGTCGTCTAGGAGGTACGCTTCGCTTAGTTTGGACATCGTCAATTTGTGTTAGATTGTTTCCAAATTATTATTACATTTGTAACTTATTTAATCTTGCTAGAAATGGCAGTTGAATCTCAACTAATGTATTTATTTTGTGATAACATAATTTGAATAGTGAGAAAAATAACGTTTAGTTTAAATTTTAATTTAATAACACCTTTATTTCGACGCTTATTTTTAATTTAGAACCTAATTATTATATGTAAACATTAACGACAAGCTGTAATGTCACCGAGTAGGTTATATTATGTTCTAAAACGTTTACTATGGGTTTTTTCCTCCTTTACTAATTAGACCCAGAGACTAAAAATGTATACCTAAGAAGCTGCCCGCGCGGCTTTCTAGCGTATTGCAAAGAAAGCAGGCAGACCCGCGTTATAGCCTTTGACCATCCAGAAAAACAATTCTATACGCTGATGAAAGAATCTTGTAATCGGATAAGCGGTTCCGGAGATTACCCATTACACTTACAAAGCTACAATCTTACAGATTTTTCCTTATTATACTAGAATATGTACGAGTATAGATTATCATTAACTCCTGTTGGGACGGAGCAGCAAGCTGCCAACGTGCTCACAGGTGGTACCTAGATAGTGGAACGGCCACATATCCCTAACCAGCAGCAATAGGGTAATCACTGTTATCAGGACGTGGCGGCAGGTTTGGGGGGACCAGGCCTACCTTTAAACTACCACAGAAGGTTCTATAAGACTGCCCTAGTACAGGGAGAGAGCCGAAGATGCAGAATCTGGATAAGATTTATGCAGGGTACCAGTGGGCGGCACCTGGTCATTGTACTGTGCGTGTGGTCCTGAAAGTACGAGCCAAGGTCTTATCATTATGATGATGATTATTAATATCATTAAGGGCGTATGAAAAATATCGCGTTCTTTTAAACGCCGTTAAGTTAAGTAAAGTAAGTAAATTTTTTATTCAATATAAATACCGGTTCTGACTGATTTTCAGAAATTTGATGATCGTATACTCACGAATCTCACGATGGCTTTATCTGCTTTAGGGTGAGTTGCTGACCGTCTGTAATCGTAAGCGGTGTTCGTCAAATTCTGACTGTATGGAAAGTTTGACAAGTTTCTATGGAATGACAGCTGCCTGCGCCATATTTAACGTTGATCGGTCTTACCCGCACTTAAACGATAGGCGGCATAGTTGCTTAAAATTTCCTCTATAGGAAAAAGATACAGAATTGGGTCTTTATTTTCTTTTTTTAACCCAGCCTACTCAAACAATACATTATTTTACGACACAACCACGGGTGGTATTTTACCTCATCTAAAATCTCACTTAGTTAAATATGAATCAAACTTCTCTAATTTAGGTATTTATCGTTTGTCCACAAAAAGCTATTCCCGAAGAATGTTGCATCTTTTTTTCTCGTGCGCGAAAGTTATAAGCGTGTCTCTAACAACGGGGCGTGGTTTCCGCGAATTGACTCGAATCAAGGCATCCCCTTAACTAGCTAATACCCGCGCGGCTGCGCCCGCGTATTACAAAGAACGCAGGCGGAGCCGCGGAATAAAATATATCTCTGTCCACCCCGAAGGTCCATTGTATAGAATTTTTTTTTGGAGTATCTCCCCTACTCCTAAAGTGGGGATGTAATTTTTATTTCGTTTTTTTTTGGGATAGTTGATTTATTCGTTTGCGAGATATTGGGCTCCAAAGCCCAAATTTTTGTTCGAGTCATGTGTGGCTTGATGGCTGCTACTGGGAATTTGAAAAAAATCATGGCACTAGTACTATATGTACTAGTGCCATGATTAATTTAAAAGGAAAACTATCACGGCTAAGTAGCCATAACTAGTTACCGAGTAATAGTCCACCAACTTAAAATGTACTTAGAAAGGCCAACTTTCGTACAAATTCGGCCGACGCAACCATTTAGTTGGCGCGCGCGTGTCGATGTAACTAAGAAAGACAGGCAACTACGGCCGATTTTTTGTATTAGTACTTACAGACTAGCTGCCCACGCGTCCCCGCTCGCGGATTATTTACAAAGAAGGGGAGGGAAGCCGCAAGATACTAATAATGCGTTAACTTCTAGGTGATCCGCTATTAGCACGATTTCTTGTCTTTAAACTTAGACCTCTATAATAACTTTCGGCTCCATGTTATTTGCTCGAGGTACAAGTATCAACTTTGTGGTATAGAAATGTATAAACTGACCGCGTTATTGTGGTGTGGAGCTATCATTATTGTGGTGTGGAGCTATCATTATTGTCCATCCCGGAATCGCCTTCCTCTTCCTCCTTCCTTCTCTAATGTTTTAAATAGGAAATGTCTGTGAGGGTGTATCTTTGTAGGTGTGTGTATCATTAGAACCATTTTAATGATTTCGTAAAATCTTTGCATTACGCGGGCGGAGCCGCGCGGGTAGCTAGTCAATGATAAGTGTTCAGTTTTATTGGATTTGACATTCGAGCCGTACGACATTGTAGTTCGGAGGACCCATGTAGTATAAATTATTCATATCGGGGTCGGCAGAGAACGTAGGAAATCTGGCCGGGTTCAAAGGTTCGTCATGAATAGTATTCGGAAAGTTGTTGATTTAAAAATAATGCATTATATTCGGCATTCAAAAAAGAATAACAGTTTTTGATAATCTCTTTCTAAAATTCACTTTAGATTTAACATAACAACCACAAACTTTGCAAAACCATAAATCCCCTTCGCGGAAAAGCCCGAGATTTTGTCAGACTTATGCTTCAACTGAAATCAATCCCCAAGTATGTCTAAGAAGCGGAATTTTACCCATCGCTAATGTTTATTGCAAAGATAAAATACATCCATAACTGTCATGGCCGCTCGGGGATGACTCCGGATATCCGTCGATGCGTCACGGCTAAGCCGGCCCCGGTACATTCTGTTTGTGATTCTGCCCCTTGTTAACTGAGTTATGTTATAGAACACAAGTGCTTCTCGTCTGCGACCCTCTGAATAAATCTTATACTTGAAGGAGCCCGGAATTTATTTCTGCGATAATGTTTGTTTAGCACCAGGGACAGAATTTCTTGATTGCTTTAGTAGGTAGCTTATCAGATTTATAGAATGCAGCATTTGCAACATGATGTCTGGCTTTATTCATTGTAACAGAAAGATGGAAATAGATGGACAGAAATGAAGTAATAAAAACAGTGTCAGTGCTGGTTGGAAGATTGCCCATAAAACTAATAGCACAAGGATGCGGCGCCACGGAAGCGCTGAATTGTTGTAAACATTTTTTGTCTTTGTTAACTTTTGACCGACGATTTCAACTATTTATTTTTCAAAACAAATAAGGAAGTGTGATTATCTTTAGCTAACTATCCATATGTATAACAAGTATACCTACTTAAAGTAACTGATAGGTATAGGTATGTTGTAACGTATAATTTGACATTTTATTGCGTATTTATTCTATTTTTAATCACATTAACTTAATATCATAACTAAGTAAACTTTATATATAGCTGCCTTCCTTATTTTTATTTACTATGAACTAGATGACTATCATTTTCTATAAAAAAAGAGTTCATTCAAACTTTTCACAAGTTGACTCTGATGAGCTCAATAAAAATGCTAATTGCAACTCACCTGTCGTGCTGCTGCAGGAAGTCAATAGCGCTATCCATATTACACAATATAAACGTATAAAAAGAGTCATTTTCGCATTCACATGAGTGGAAGTTGTCATCGAATTCATCTATGGGTTTGGGTGCGAGCGCGTGTCGTGGCAGACGGTAGGGCGGCGAGCGGGCGTCCCATCTCTGGGAGGGTTCCGGAGGCACTGCTGCGGGGTGCCGTGCCGTACCGGCGCTCCCGCGGTCACCCGGCGCCCGGCACCCCCAGATAAACAAGGGCGCGAGAACTGGGAACAGGCAGACAAGCCGTCTCGCTGCGGAAAGAATACTATTAGGTATAAACCAATGCGATTAAATGTGACTTCAAACATTAAACTATATTGTATCCATTGCGGTTTTTTGATTTTCTGAAATGTTCATTGTAATTACACTGTCAAGTTTAAATTGGTCACATGCCGATGGCATGGTCTGAATCTTAATCAATCTATCAGAATAGTTACATAAATATATCTATTTTTTTAAGGCGTTCAACAAATGTGAGTTTTTAGTTTAATATTTTATTGAATAATCTGAACCACTGTCTTGGACAGGCCTTTTTGCATATTTAAACATTTTAGTTTTAACTAGATACAATGTGTCTTAATACGACGTAGATACCTGTAGAAATATTAGAGTATTCCTTATTTTTCGTAATGGAAAACATTATTTTGTTTTTCACAAACATGAGTTATTTCATCACATTGATAAAAAAAAACCCTTGGCGGGGGAACCAGGATTCCCTGACCGTCTCTTTGGCAAACCCCGCCCTGTCAACCACCTCTTCAGTCGTCAGGCAATCCCTTTACTTTCCATGCCTCGACAATAATGTACCTACTTTTTCCATTCATCCTCTTATCTATCATGATAAATTATAATACTATGGTCTAATAGATTCAAATCGCCATTATAGAAGATACCAAATTTCTTTTGAATAGTTACAAAACAAACAAAAAGCCACCAATAGAAATGGTGATCTCATACCCTTTAACGGCCAAAGTTAAATTTTATTCATAATTCAAGTCTCCTTGCTATTGTGTAGACCTAAAAATTTTGGCCCATAAAAAAATACAAAAAGATGCTTAACAGGTGGTCATTTTGGCTATGAAATTTAGATTGTGCCCTATAAAGGGTTAACATTTAATTTAATATTATTCTAAGATGCGCTGCACGAAATATAAGGGCATTGTTACAGCTGCAAGATGCTGACACTAAAGCCCTCTAGCCAGCTAGGGGACTGTACTTAAGAAGAGCATTATTGCGATGCAGAGGTCTCACAGCAGTGTCGAGCGTCCGAGAGCGGTGTAGCGACACTATCGTACTATGATACCACAATAACACTCAACGTCCTCTCCACAGACACTCGTTATGCAGTGCAATGCTGAAATTCGCTTATGTAACGTCAAGCAACCGATTTTGTTTCTAGAAACAACATGATGCCTGTTACCTACGTACGTTATGCTGCACTTTTACATGAACACTGGATCTATTTAGTACCTAGTCTTGTTAAACTTTTTAGTATAACTACTTGAACACAAACTTAATCTATAAATGAAACATTTATGTTGATCAGTGTGTCGTTTTAAAACTTTACGTTGACTTTGATATATAAGAAGATGGAAAGAGGCAATAGTTTTCTTAATTACTTCTCTCGTTATCGATGTCCTGGAGAACATTATTTTCTCTATCGGTTACCTATCAGGGAATAAAAGTGCCGTTTCTCGGCCGCGGTTTCCACTCCCGCAACTGGGTCAAGGCGTCTATTTATTATGTCTCTGCTGGTGATTTGCGGATTTACTCAATCATTTTACTCGCTAAGTTTTTTTTAGTTACTGAAATCAAGGTAATTATATGAATGTTATTTATTACATTCCATTAATTCGATTATATTGCAATTATACATTTTGGCTGATCAGTGATTTTGGCTGATTTTAAGAGACGTTAGGTAGTGTAGAGAGTGTCATCTCGCTCATATTAGGAGCAGCCCGACTGAGGTAGGTCTGGGGTAGGTCTCCGCTTTACAGAAGACCGCAGCCATAATAACGCCACTTCTTGCTCTGTAGGAAAGGAATGTGGTGTTGTGTACCTGGAGGTGAGCAATGTCGCCGGAACTCCCGAAGATGTGTTGTTGTGAGAGAGAGGGGCCCACATGCGTCTCTACAGCTTTCAACACAACGATTCCTCAAATAAATAGTTAACATTAATAAATACTAGGGAACAATTTTACACAAATCAAACCAGCTCCGTCCCATATTAAGGCTCAATAAGGCTTGTGTTATGGTTATGATGGGTACTATGTATACGACGATAAATTATATAGATATTATTCTAATATCAACTGTACTTTATAGTACAAATTTGGTAGGTAGAGATCTTCTAAAAAAATATATTTTTCAATAACACATTGCACATTGCGGTACACCCGCTATCCTGAATGTCAGGTTCGCGGGTGTACCATCAATTTGTAATAACTTTAATAGAACGGGGTGGTACAATCTTTTTAAAAGTAAGTATAGGTACTAAATAATACATTTTGCGTACATATTCCACATACTGCTTTTTTAATTTATTCAGGGACACCGTCCATTCAGACGCACTATAGATGCATTTTCATTCGTCATTAACACTTTCACTGCCAGGAACCCGCCTAGCGGGCGCCTACGCCGTAGTCGCTTTCCGCTATGCGAGGAAAACCAAGGGATTGGCTAAGAGCGTAGCGATTCTTGGCAGTAAATGTGTTAAGTCGATCGATATACCGCATCCGGGTGCTTCATAAGACTGAAGACGGTATTTCTTCTAGGCATATTTACTGTTTAAAATCACAAATAAACACT
Source organism: Epinotia ramella (assembly GCA_947578815.1). NCBI lineage: Eukaryota > Metazoa > Arthropoda > Insecta > Lepidoptera > Tortricidae > Epinotia > Epinotia ramella. Next base: position 11,753,692 of record OX388202.1, on the reverse strand, counting down.
AACTTAATTAAAACAGTCAATAAAAAACAAACTCAAACTTAACACAAAACAACGACAGTAATTAACTAATAACAATACAATTTAGAACGCGACTGTACACCAGAAGTGAGCGGGGTGTCGTATCGGTGCGCGGGACAGAGTACGAATGGAGAGCCAATCAGCGCTTACGCACGCCCCCGCGCGTCCCCTTCACTCCCCCGAGATACCTTATTTTCGACTTCTGCGCATAAACGGTCAGCGCTCGACTTACGTGCCGCTACCTGTACATAAAAGGTACATTTATCTGCTATTCAAATCATATCTCGAAGTTGCGTATATTAGCAGATCTGTGTGGGCCGGGCTGGGTAGTACACTTCTCAGCCCGGCCACATTGGATGACCTTTAACTGGCAAACTATCGAGGTACAATTAATTTTCGACTTGGTACATAATTAGTACATTATTGGGTACATTTTATCACTGTAATCACATCCTCGTACGAGCATGTGGCCGGGCCAGAAGGAAACACCAAAAATTGGTTGGGAACTGATAATCGGCAAGATCATTTTCAGCATTAATTTAGAGAACCACTAATAAGACATAATTCGATGTTTGTCAAAGATATTCCATTATATATATCGTCGTCTAGTACCCATAACACAAGCCTTACTGAGCTTACTGTGGGACTAGGTCGATTTGTGTAAGATTGTCCCCTAATATTTATTTATTATTTATTTATATTATTATTTATTCCATTACATAACAATTTCTTCCATACAACATTTTTTTTCCGAAAACTATTACGGCTTCTCCTGAAAAGTAGCTGTTTTGCAGATCTGACTCTTTTAATTGGGACCGTTGAATTAAAAGCGTGAAATGGTAGTTCGCGAGGGAGAAGGTATGTCTGAACTCATCCAAGAGAACTCCCACCCGCCGCTATCGAACAATGAAAACTGAGGCAGGGGGCTTGCAGTGGGCGGGGCGGGGCGCGTTAGATACCTAACGCTCGCGAGGCCCCGGGCCGCCAGTCAGTCGAGGGCCGGTACCGCGCGAGCGAGCACACACGTGCGTCGTGCTGTGATGCGCCGCCGCCGCCGCCGACTTGAACGCGACGAACCGCGGGTACCTATTTTTGTCTTATTTATTACGAGGTTTTTAAAAGCAAGATGAAAACGAAATAGGGCCCACAGCTGCTCTGTTTATGATTGTTTTCACCTCACCGGCTCGAAACGGCTTGCTTTATCGCTCAAAATCTGCGCCAAAAAGCCCATTATATCCGCTAGTGTGGAAAGAGTTTTTGAATTTGGAACGTGACGGTCAATCGCCAGATCCAACTTTTTTCTATACAGAATGAGAGGTCATTATCCTGCGTTCAGAAACTGATGGTGTTTGCCAATAATTAATTGTTATAATTTTGATAAAATTAAATGATTAATACTTATTTTTCTTAATTACATACGAAATATCAATATTTAGACTGACTTATAAGGATTCAATACGAATAAATCATTTTAAAATAAAGTTTAATTTTTCATAAAATTTCGCTTTTTCCAAATTTGGAACGCACCGTTTGAAAAGTTAATTTAAGAAAAAACTCATATACCTACATTTAATTGTTTTGTTATAAAGCCACAGTAAAACCAAAATAATGGTGGTTATTTATAAATTTTAGTGCAGAAGATATACATAATTATATGAATTTTAATGCCTCCTAATTTAGCGGAAAAAGTGAAATAAGCGTATTTGAGCCTTAGTTTACCCGTGCGTGAATACCCAACAATACTTTGACTTTTTTAGTGTAGGTAAGCGTGGAGTTATTTAAAGATGAAAAAATGTTTATGTTACATTTCATAATTATAAAATGCTATATCTTTACGAGATGTAAACAAGCCTTGCCAAAAATAAGTAAAAGGTCCAAATTACTTCCATTACATTTACAATTTTCCTCGCGGTGGTGAGATGAAAAGTTGTGTTTCGCTCGGCAGCAAAGTTGTTTGGCGTTTCGTGCCTTGAAAGCCTCGCTATGCTCAGGATTGTACTTTTGAACCATTCGCTTCGCTCATGGTTCAATCTTAGAACCCTTCGCTAGCTCGGCTTTCAATACAAGCACTTGCGCCAAACAACATCATTGCAGCCTTGCATAACAAATAACTATTGAATACCCAAAAGGACGTGGTTTATCTTAATTCGAAGTGAATATTTAATAAAGTAATTTTTTTCTACCATCAAATATAGTAGGTAATCGCCTATTCAAAGACGGAAAAAAAAAATTAAACAAGTCTGTCTTTTGTCTGTTGTCTATCCTATCCTTTCTTAACCTATATCATCACATTGATAAAACTTTACCAAATAATGTCTGCCTTTCCGATTCCAATATAGAAAAACGTATCCTCAAAGGAAAATCATGGCCGTCACGTCGTTTTGTGTAAGGAGCACTTTTCCGGTGATAATGCAAACCTTTGGAGCTAGATATACTCTTAAAAAAAACTATAAATGTACCTACCTACGGAACCCTAAACAGAGTACCTTAATAAAACCATATACGCTTTTTGAACTTACTTGTGAATTAACTTGCGAATTAAAATTTCAAAAGTTATATATATTGAATTAGTTAATAGAGAAGTGGCAGATCAATTTTATGTGAAGTGTTATTCATAATGACACTGACATACATGTGAAGTAGCATGTACTAAATTAATATCGGTTAACTTTACTCAAGCGACATCTGGTGAGCTAGAACATGTTTTGCCTTCATTGATGTATTCTTGGCTTGACAGCCCTAGCGCTACACGTGCCGTGTGTGAATGAATACAGGTTATACGATAGACAGAGATGCACAGAGTAGGCACGTTTCTTATGCCTAAATGCCGGTTTTGCTAGGAAGTGCAATTTCTGTACTTGTACTATTACTTATTCTGTGCTCTTACTCAAACTCCGATTGCTAATTCATCACCAAAATGGGTTGCCACTAAACTAATAGAGATTGTGTCTCAAGGGAGAAAAACGATATATCTACGGCGAGGGAAGTAGATATATTGAAGCGAAAAATTACTCAATTGATTGTTAAATATTTTGGTAGGTACCTACTGCTTCTCACTCCAGAGGTTATAAAAACTTTTTACAGGGGTACCTATATTAATATTTCTTGGGGTTCCGTACCAAGAAGGTAAACAAGGAACCCTTATGGTGTGACTCTGTCGGTTTGTCCGTCTGTCTGTCACAACGTTAAATGTCCCAGGAAATAATTATATTTCCCATTTGAAATAGTTGTAAACGAGTCTATGGAAAATGAAAAAATGTATTTCCTTTGAAAAATGATATCATAGGATACGACGGGGGACAAAAATTAATAGGTAAGTTCAAGAGAGTTTTCAAATGAAAGGGCTTCAGATGAACATTTGGAAACAGTTCTTTTATTTACAGTGACAAAAAACATGCACATAAGATTAACATTTTTATATAGGAATAATTTTAAAGGTTTCTCTACCTAGGTTATTTTTCTTTAAATCATCCAAAATATTTCTGAACTACATTAGTAAAATTAATCATCTTTGTATGCAATTTTTTTCTTCAAATGCCTATATGGTAGGTACGTTATTTATAAAGTAGGTACCTTCTTTCAAATTAATTGGAAAATATTGAAATCTGTTCATGTGATCACGAATTATCGCTGAAAAACCAACATACATACCGTGTTCCTTGGTCGCCCATTACAGTAACTACACTATGAGTTGTAAATATTTTCCAGTATTAATGGGCGGGGTGAGGACGGGTAAGGGTAGATATGCTGTACGAAAAATTGTACAGAACCCTCGGTGCGCGAGCCAGACTTGCACTTGACCAGTTTTTTTTAAACCATGCTGAGGTAATTTATTGATTGGATACAATTCAAACGGCTATTAGACAGCTATGTGGTGTAACTGGATTCCTCTTAATCGTGGGAGTGAAATAGGCTACAATATTAGTAAGGACTATTTGGACTATGGACTATATATAAATTGCACTCGTAACATTACAGACATTCTAAACATTTGGTACGATTTTAATACAAAGGTTCTAATTACTCTTAAATGGAATTTTAATATTACATGCGCTTAGCTAACCGACCAAAAAATATATCGACGACGCAGAGAAAACCTTCAATCGGAATCCAAGCATCAAACCTAGAAAAAAATCCGTCAGTAGGTAAACTAAATCTATATGGCTATTTTTTTGTACTATTTGCATCATCCAATCTTACCTTAACATTTAAGGTAAAACAAACAATAAACATATTGTACGGAACACTAGTGACTCTCAAAGTAAAGCCATGGATTGGATACGGATAATTCGGTCCTCTGAGATGTGCTGTCAAGACTTGGCGTGCTTTATGTAAAAATACGAGTACATCTCGTTGGTTGTAAAAATACTGTTAGGTTTTTATCTCACAACAAACGTCAACATTATTATGCCTGGCACCTTGTCATCATCCCCAAACGTATTTGGCAATGGAAGTGAATAATAAGAAATTGTTGTTCCTTGAAATGGAAGGAAGGAATCAAATTTTTCTCTTAAATACGGCAGTTATTCTCTGGCCATTTCCGATTGTAAATCAGCTAATGGAGTGAACGTGACGGGAATCCGTTTTAGGATAAAAGCTACTATGGAAATGAACTTCGAGCAGGCAAATTATGTACTTCGTGGTTATGTTCAACAGGTATCAATATCGACTTACATAGTTCGTGTACCCAACTGTCCTGTCAAAATATTCTCTTAGATTAGGGAATAAAATGATCCAATGCTTAACAAAACACCATTGAAATTATGACGTAATTGTTTTAAGAAGACATACAAGTTGGGTATTAACATATAATTAAAATTGTAGGTTTTTTTTTACAAAACTTGGCTAGGTCCCAATTAAAAAGACCAATTTTGTTCAAGATAAAATTAAATCTTTGTTTATCTTACGTCTAACCAACCAACGTAACTACATCTCGCACAAATGCGCAATTCTTTTAAAGGCAACTTCTGCTGCAAAACAAAGCTAAAAGGCTGACGCAGAGTGGTAGTAACACTCGTAACAAACGTCGTTATCCTACATTTCGGGGTGAACAAACCGGTTCGCGACGCGACTTCGCGGCGGCGCCGGCGACTCAGAGGCTGCTTGGCAGCCGGATGACCCCTCATCGCTATTTGATCGGGAAGTCAATCTAACCCCATATTGCAAACCAGCGTGACATCTGTGTGTTACCACAGAATAAGTAATAGTTGGTGTTACTGCAACTCGTTTTAAGACGAAAGCTTAGCGCGCAAGGAAACGAGAGGGCGCGCAACGCATTATATCACATTGGTATGCAATGTGTCGATCTAGGTAAACCTCCAAAGAATGAAGTATATTCATAAAGATTGCCAAGATTTTTGGTCGGGTGGCCTACAATCGTGTAGATACATAATATAAAATATGTTTAGGTCAAACGATTCATATACCGCAAACTATGGTGAATAAAATAGGCATGCGGCCCATGAATAAATATTATGAATGGTTGTGTAAGGAAATAGGTAAGTAGTGTAGTAGCAGTAATGTAGGTAAGATCTCAGCATAGGACAGAAGAGCTGCAATTTATGAAGATGTTCATTTCCTAAAAGGGTTGACCACGGATTGAAAGTTTGCATAAGTAACCTGTTTTTTTTATCTAGCATAATTATTCCATGGCAGAGGCCACCAAACTCATAAATTTATCATAGGTACCTAATTATTAAATAAACAAGTGCGAGTCGGACTCGCGCACGAAGGGTTCCTTCAAACGAGCCCAAACTCAACGGGGTTACGTCGGTTAAGTACTGAATTCCCATGGCCACCTTCTGTCTCCATCGTCAGATCAGCTCGATGGTACCATAATATTGAATTGTCATCCAAACTTTACTCATACCAAAAATTTCAGCTCAATCGGATATCGGCAAGTGACTGAAAAATGGATTGCAAATTTTGACGGACAACTTAGATACTTACATAAGAACAGGTCAAGTTAATATAAAGCTTGTAAAAACGGCAAAAAAATCAAGTTTGTTGTATGGGAGCCCCCTTAAATATTTATTTTATTCTGTTTTTTAGTATTTGTTGTTATAGCGGCAACAGAAATACATCATCTGTGAAAATTTCAACTGTCTAATTATCACGGTTCATGAAGTACCCCCTGGTGACAGACGGACAGACAGACAGACGGACGAACAGCGGAGTCTTGTTCAGTAAGTACTCGAGTTGTAACTTCATTTTAAATCAAATTTGGGGGTTTAATTGACAAAATAAATAATGAATATCATAAATTGTTTTGTAATTCCGTAACGTTTGTATGAATAGTTCACGCAGTCGTTCCCTATTTGTATGACTACCTATTTGTATAGCATAAGGTGTTTTAAGTATATCTAATACATTTCAAAACAATAGTAGATTTCTTAAAAGTATCCTATTAAGTTTTAGGCGCAGATGAGGCAGCGCCGTGTGAAGAGGTCGCGGGTTCATTGGTCGATACTTCGATAGGATCCGAATGCGGGGTGCGGGAGTTTCCCAAAACGCACGCCATAGTGCCAGAGGGCACAGAATAAGTAATAGTACAAGTGTAAGAGTACGAGTTGAAGTTGGAGAACCTACGTTGGTGGAAACATTGTATTTGTTTAAAATTACTAGTTATTTTATTGCGATTAGAAAAGTCAGAGCTCACATATATGTGTGGGCAAGGTCTAGAAACCTTGACTTGTAGGTACCTAATTACTACGGAATATAAGATTTATAAGTGTAAAATTTTCAGATTCAGATTTAGATTCAGATTGCCTGTTTGTCTTTGTTACATCAACGCGCGCGCCAACTAAACGTTCCGGTTTCGTCGCCCGAATTTGTACGAAAGTTGGCCTCTTAAAGTACATTTTTAAGTTGGTCGAATATTACTCGGTAACTAGTTATGCCTACTTATGCGTGATAGTTTTCCTATTAAACTAATTATATATATGTACTGCTTCCATTTTTTTTTCATATACTTATACCTAGTAGTAACCATCAAACCGGCACAGGGCCGGACGCATGACTCCAATAAAATTTGTTATCGGTGAGCTGATAGTAAATAGGTCTGCCGAGTGACGTGGTCAAGCGCTAATGTCAACTGTACATTTTTGAGTTTGACATTTGGTCAAGCGCGAGTGGGAGCCAGCTGTCAAACGTGCGCGGCTGTCAGATTCGAATTTTGTGGTGAAGCGCGAGTCGGAGTCAACTGTCAAACTGTCAAGCGCGATACATTATATTTTAGTCACTTGTTTTAAATTAAAATAAAAATCATTTTCAAAACATATCAAGTTTGGGCTCCTCCAGATATTATACGGTTGAATCATTATTTGTAAAATATACCTAAATGCATGCTACGGGTCAAATTAATTCGTATGGCCTTAAGAACAACCGCTCCGATACGTACCGCTAGGACTAAAAAGGGTGTTTAGGTATTCGGTAGGTACAGCGCTATTTATTAACAACATTTTGAATTAAGATAAACAAGATTGCTTGCGCACTTGATTAGCTTTTCATCTGACATTCAATGCCACCTGGGTAGTTTACTATTCAAAGACACGTCTGTATTAAAACTATTGCACCTACCGACACTATAATTAGATCCTTTCAATATGCAAAACGAGCTGGGTTGCCTGAAACATTCCAGTCACGTGAACCGGGGCCCGCTTAGTTGTTAATTTTCCTGAATGCGTCTCACTTGTGTCGGTAATCGAACTCGAAACTTTATGAGTGTGCTATCAAATACACGTGTCTATGGACGGCGGGAGTGGATAATTCTACGGCGAAACTGGAAGGTGTACCTACTAGACAGTAAACATACTTGACGTGTTGCCTTCCTAACGCCACTATGGAGACTAGGGACGACAATAACAATTATAGGTATGGGACGCGGGTTGATGATGATATAGTTTTATACTTTTCTTACTCTTTTTACTCTGGAAACAACTTTCACGCACGTTTTGATCTTTAAGACAGGCGAAATATGTATTAATAATATGAATACGTCTCACTGCGATGTGATCAATGGAATTGGTAACGACTTCAAACCCAAGGGATAGTAAAATACCTAGGGATGGATAATTGAAACAGTAAATTATACTTTTCATTTAGCATTTGATATTCGTATATTTTCTGTTAAAAAGCAACCAATAACAATATATAACATTTGATAACAGTGTCATGTAATAGATTTGGGTGTATTGTGATATGATTCAACGATTACTGATGAACAGAATGATATAAACTCAAAGTATTTATTCGAAAGATGGTAATAAATATAAATTTAATTAAATAAATATTAAATTTTAGGGGACAATCTTACACAAATCGACCTAGTCCCATAGTAAGCTCAGTAAGGCTTGTGTTATGGATAGGTACTAGACGACGATATATATAATAGATACAAATACTTAAATACATAGAAAAACTTCCATGACTCGGAAACAAGTATTTATGCTCATCACACAAATATTTGCCCTTACCGGGATTCGAACCCAGGACCTTCAGCTTCGTAGGCAGCGTCACTACCCACTAGGCTAACCGGTCGTCAAATCGGTAATTCGAGATCTAATCAGCTTATCAAATATGATAATATACATAACAATTTAAACGGGCTTTTCATTTCTGTATGGGTGCGAGCTCCGCGATCATCCTAATTACTCATATATCCAAAATCATCAGATATCTAGGGATCAAATTAGGAACGCCAAACGTATGGATTGATATAATTAACTACACAAGTAGCTTGGTGTAATTACTGTTTGAATTAAATGATACCCGGCTGGACGCCTGCCTGCCTAGCAATAAGTAATTCGATGTGTTGTCGGAACATTCGCCTACTAAGTTTTCATCTTGCATGAAAGTTGGTAAATCAGCAAGAAAATGCAGATTGAAGGAAAGCTATTTCCAACAAAACGCTCCGCATCGACTCAGAAATTGGTTCCTCTTTTCGCTCCACTGCCCGAAGAAAGTTGCTGCGCTACAACCTATTTTTATTACTTATTTCGTTCCTGTTTCTGTTGTCTGATAGATGTTTGATTTTAATCTCCGATACAATTTATTGAGACATGCCAAGAGGAAAAACTACTTCTAGAGGTAGGACAGTGATCTAGAACTTAATTTAAATCGTTTGTATCAAGGATGAATGATGTGTGCAGTAATCTAAACTTAAAAACGAGAATAGTGTTACCTTTATTTGGCAAGGCCCTAGTTTCATTAAAGATTATAAAGTTATGAACTAATATAATCCCACTGGTTGCCAAAATGTATAAGCTCCCATTCGAAAAGTTAGCAAACAATATTTATATTCATGCGAAATTCGGATCGAAAACCACACAATAAATTAATGGCCAGGTCAATCAGAGATATAGGTATATTTTGTATGCCAAATTCCTTTAAATAGTATAAATCGTGTTTTTAGGGTTCCGTAGCCAAATGGCATAAAACGAAACCCTTATGGATTCGTCATGTCTGTCTGTCTGTCTGTCTGTCCGTCCGTATGTCACAGGCATTTTACTCGAAAACTATAAGGTGTATTTTAATAAAATTTTGAGGATAGGTGAGGATTGAGGATATTTTGTTAGCCGCTACATAGTTTTATAATTAAATTAAGTACTAAAAAAATATATTTTTAGGGGTGCTCTCCATTTTGTACATAAAACTGAATCAATTTTTTTTTTCATTGCAATCCCACGTGTGGCACATCATTCGATAGGCCTTTCAAAATAAATATAAGTTTTCTCAGCATTTTTTTTGTTTAAGTGAATAGAGTCGGAGATAATCGCCCCGAAAGTCACTAAAATTGTGTCCGCCCCTCCCGTCCAAGTTTTGAACCGGGTATTTTAAAAATATGAAAAAAATCATTGGCATAGAGCTTATTAAATTCTTACAGCGAAAATTGTTTTGAACAAGATCGGTTCAAAGGTTTTCGAGATATTTCTAAAAAACTGCCTTCCTTAAAAAAGGACGTAAGTGCCATAAGATTGCAATAACGATACGACCTTTTTAATAGGCACGGAACCCTCGCTGTGCGTGGTCCGACACGCACTTGGCCGCTTTTTTATTTAGTTTATTTTACGTTAAGTAAGTATAGGAATTATTTTGTGTTTTGAAGGTATACCATTATTTTATTCGATAAATATTAGGATCGATTCCCCAGATTTTTTACCTTACAATCTCGTGATGACCATCCATATTTACTTATATAGCACTGCTCGTATCTCTACCTGCGAAAGCTCAGAAATACTCTCAGGACACATTTACACAATGTGCGTGTATAGTAGTATAGTATTCTACCATATTTAATTGTAAAAAACATTATATTTACAAATATTTAAGGTCGAGTCTACGTCGCTCGCGCTATGGCTAATCGCCATCGTCAGATAAAACATTTGTTAATACACATGTATATGTGTATATAGACTGAACAACAAAGAGCACGTAAAAATGTTAAGCAGCCAGAATTCATTCATGTGTTTTGCTTAAAAGGAAAATGAAAAATAAATTTGTCCCAACTCAATTTCGTTGTTCTCTTGAACAGACGAAAACCTTATCTCCCTGCCTTTATTATTTTCCAAGTCCGTCCGCAATATTATGCGAGACGGCACGGCAGATGGATCAGAAAACATAAATCTGACGTCTAAACATGTTTGCGCTGAAAACGCTTACTCCAAGAAGATTTTTCTGGCTCTCCCCGCATTAATATTACCGGCTTTCGTGTCGTTTTGGCACTCATTACAATAAGTAAAATCGACTGTGCGAATACCACGTTCAATTAATGACTTTATTTAACAAGTGACACTTTACCAATGTTATTCGATAAAAGTAACAATTCTTATTTAGTATTTTCATAAAGGCGTCTCATACGATATACAGACTCAATTGTTCATATCATCTTGCGTTTGTTACGGGTACTTTGCACTTTGGTAAACGACGCGTAAAGTTACGTTAACTCCACCAATATCCATTTCAGCCGCGTTTTATTTTGCCCTCGGAATTTAAAAAATAAGAACTGAACATCTCATGCATTCGTTTCATCACCTCCCCTTACGCATTTATTAGCCGTCACGCTCATAACGGCAGTTCTCACTCTGCGTGGTTTGTCAAATTGTCGGCATTCCTTTCTCGCGCCACGCATAGTTCCCACAGACCCGCGCCGCCGGCGATTGAGCAATCCCGTGATACATTATGGAAAATATTATGTATTTATTTATTAATATATTTTTCTGTTTAATCGTGCTCGAAAATGCCGCCGTTTTTATGAGACAATTCCGGTAGCAATTTGTATGGGTATATTTACGTCATGTGACAACAGTACGAGACATGTGGCATCATTTAGCCCTTTAATCGCAGAGAGAGTAAAGCTAAGTCTGTCAGTCCTGAAATGGCCAGAAGTACTTGGCAGGCAGCGTCAAAGTTGCCAACAGCTATATTGGGAGTGGGCCCACGGTCTATATAATAAATAATAAATAAATATTTGCGGACAATCTTACACAAATCGACCTAGTCTCAAACTAAGCAAAGCTTGTACTATGGGTACTAGACGACGATAAACATACTTATATAGATAAAGAAATACTTAAATAGGTACATAGAAAACATCCATGACTCAGGAACAAATATTCGTGCTCATCACACAAATAAATGCCCTTACCGGGATTCGAACCCAGGACCTCTTGCTTCGTAGGCAGGGTCACTACCAACTAGGCTAAAGCGGTCGTCTAGTCGGGCAGAGTCTGACTCACGACGCACTGAAAGTTCCGTTTTAACTTTCATACAAAATAAACCCTATAGAATATGCTAATCTACGATTTTTTTTAATATATAGGAACATTATAAATAAATGTTCCTATACGAGCCCCAATGCAAATGTGCACGTCTAGTGAGTAAAAAAAATATTAACCTAACTTCAACCTGAAAATTCAGTATCACTCAGGTGTATAGAAGGACTAGTTACATAAAAACAAAATAAGTTATAAATCGTATTTTATTTATGAAATAAAAAAATAAAAAAAAACTTTACTCAGTAATAAAATAGTTATTTACGATACAAGTGCCGAAAATAGGAAATTCGCAACGAGTGGTGTAATAAATTAAAACACGACCGAAGGGAGTGTTTTAAATCGACACGAGTTGCGTATTACCTATTCGCACGTGTCTCGTACAACGTTTTACTGTACATATGGCTCTTTAAAGTTTCGACATTATGCACGAAAAGTGCTCTTTTCCGCACTAGTGCGGGAAAGTAGCACCATGTGTACTGTAAAATAACATACTTTACCATATGTAATGCGCATGCAAAAAAGGCCGTCTTCAGTGTTCCCACGCAGATATAAACATTTACCACTTAGTGGTGGTGGGGTTACCGTCACCTTTTGCATCTAAAACTGCTTTAATCCTGAGCGGCATTGTATCTACCAGCTCTCTACACTCTTCAGGGGTTATTCCATTCCAGACACATGTAAGTTTCTCCTTAAGATCAGCTTTTGATTGAGAGGGGCCCTTTCGCAACTTTTTCTTCATTTTCCACCACAACACAATGTTTCTATTGGAGATAAGTCCGGGCTGCTGGACGGCCATGGCATGGTAGGAATTTTCTTAGCCTTCAGCCACGCCGTCGTTGCCTTAGCGGTATGGCATGAGGCACCGTCTTGTCGAAAAGTATACGCAATTTTTATACTTTAACTTCCGTATAGACGGCAGCAAACTCCCTTGCTCTGCTTTTATATTTTTCGACATTGACAGTTGTATCTATAAATTGAAGACAGCCCACACCCTGTGGAGACATGCAGCCCCAAATCATCAAAGAGGCTGGAAACTTCACCTTGCGCTTAAGGCAGTCTTTTTGAAATGCCTCTCCATTTTAGGGTTCCGTAGCCAAATGGCAAAAAACGGAACCCTTATAGATTCGTCATGTCTGTCTGTCTGTCCGTCCGTCCGTATGTCACAGGCATTTTACTCGAAAACTACGAGGTGTATTTTAATAAAATTTTAAGGATAGGTGTATTTGGTTAACCGCTACAAAGTTTTGTAATTAAATACCAAAAAAAGGTTTTTTTAGGTGTGCACTCCATACATAAAACTGAAAGTCAACATTTTTTTTTCATTGCAAGCCCACGTGTGGCACATCAATCGGTAGGCCTTTCAAAATAAATATAAGGTTTATCAGCATTTTTTTTAAATAAGTGAATAGAGTCGGAGATAATCGCCTCGAAAGTCACTAAAATTGTGTCCCCCCCCTCTAATTTTTGAACCGTGTATTTTAAAAATATGAAAAAAATCATGCTCATAGGGCTTATTAAATTCTTTCAGTGAAAATTGTTTTGAACAAGATCGGTTCAAAGGTTTTTGAGATATTTCTAAAAAACTGCCTTCCTTAAAGAAAAGGATGTAAGTGCCATAAGATTTCAGTAACGATACGACCTTTTTAATAGGCACGGAACCCTCGTTGTGCGTGGTCCGACACGCACTTGGCCGCTTTTTTTCACGAATGACTTTGTGTGTAGTACAGTAGTCCTTTAACCACCAAAGTCAATCTGTGTTTAGATATCAGTTTTTGAAATATGTTTCGTGTTTTCAATTGTGACTAGACTCATTTGCATTGGGGCTCGTAGATTCGATAGTCAACTGGTATTTTTATTTCCTCAAAATAATATCGCTTTCAATTAAAATTGAACTTTGAACGTTATATATTCGCGCCAAAAAGGCAGCTATCGTGACGTCATAACTGTACCTAATACCAACAAACCTATATAAAAATACTTTGACAATTTAACTATGATAGATGAAAATACCCTATTCTGTAAACATCCTTAAAGCGCATAGAAGTTACCGTCATGGGTACAGCGCCAAGCGCCTTCTATCAGATCATTTTGTTACTAACTCGTGCTAGTAACCAACATGATATGGAATGTTATTTTTTCTGTAATAATTCGTTATCACGTGAACCGATTACAATTGTATATGTATTTTATCTGGTAGAAGATAATAATACTAATGTTTAAGAATAATATAAAAGCATTAACTGAAATAGTATTCGCTATTTAATTCTAGTTAATCCTTTCAGATGAGTCAAATAGGAAATTGTAGACAAAATACAAAATAAGCAGTGACTGATTTCAGTTATGGTCATACCGGTATGAAACCGGTATTCTATTACGGTTTTACGGTTTTACCGGTATTCCATACCGTTATGTTTTTAAATCTTGGGTCATTTTTCCCTTATTTGTTATTTTATTTTTTAAATGATTAGTTATAGGCACATCACATCAATCTTTGGGGGAGGCCTATTGTCCAGCAGTGGACGTCTTTCGGCTGATATGATGATGATGATGATGATGACATCACATCGGCTGATCGGAATTAAAAACAAGCAAGTCTATCTTTCTCGAAAATCTGTTTTTTGGCTAATTCTTAGCCTTGTATATCGAGGCGCAAAAAACTATTTTTTTTTTCCAAATTGTGTTTACTTACTTTTTAGTTATTTGTTAATGGGCTCCCATACGCCAATGACCTTCGATCTGAATCCCTTGGTTTCCTAACGTTTTTTGTAACTTTTCATATTAACAACAACGGCTTTAGGCAATATAGTATCCCATATTTATTTCAAAGTTCATTGTTTTTGAGATATTTGGCATCAAAGTTGAACAATTTCAGGCCAAAAACTGGTTTACTGGCCATAACTTTTGTATTCATTAGTAAGATTATAAAAACGCATATCAAAATTATAGGTAAGTTCAGTATGTATGAGTAGGTATGAGTTTCGGGTGTATAAAAGTTTTAATGAGGATGAGGTTTTGTATTTTTACAGACCTTTCTTTAAAAATGGATAGGTAATTAATTCTGTATTAACATTTTTCAAGTTATCAATTTAAAAAATGTTAAACAGGAATCAAACTTTCCTATATCTGCACCTGGAAAGCTAGCTTCAATAAACCGAGGACGAGTGTCGAAATGAAAACTACTAAATTTCCTTGATTTTTGACGGGAGCCCCTTAAAAGCGATTGCAATTACTCAAAACAACTAAGTAACCTTTATTATATACAAGTATCTCAATAAAAATAAGCTAAAACACATTTCATATTAGTTTCCTGTTTATACGTATTACGGGGTGCTATGTCGAAAAACGTATAAAATAAATAAGCTAAAATCAAGCAAACGGATTGTTAGAATTAAAAATAACCACTGTACAACATATTGTACCGATGCTTATAAATTGTGAAGTGAATATGACTATTGATGGCATACCATCAATATGTCATATTCACAATTTATAAGCATCGGACAGAGCTTTACTCAGCGCAGCTACAAAACCACGATCTCCAGATTAGTAGTCACAGTCACGAATACATAGCGCGGATTTGGCTTCGTTAGTGAAAAACTGAAAACCTGGGAAAACGATTTTTCCCGGAAAGGAGAGTCCTGAGTAAATCACATCAAAATCGTTAAAGACGTTTTAGAGAACCCATTTACAAATAAATGAGAATATTAATTGTTGTTGCTCGTTTAATAGTAGGTACAATTAAATTTTCACCTCACCAGCTCAGAAAGGCTTACTTTGTCGCTCCAAATCTGCGCCCAATAGTCCATTTTATCCGCCAGCGTGGGAAGCGATTTTGAATTTCGAACGTGACGCTCTCGCTAGAAAGATCTCGCGAGCGTAGTTACATATGTAATAAAAATAATCACGACTCACGAGACTCACCCATAAAATAATTTTAGAATGTCATTAATTTTTTAGGGTTTCGTACCAAAAAGGTAAAAAGGAACCCTTATGGTGCTCTCTCCGTCTGTCCATCTGAACGTTAAATATATCAGGAACTACTTATGCTACAATTTGAAATTTGGAACATTGTAAAGAAGGCTAAACATGTATAGAAAATGAAAAAATTGAATATATTTTTTTATTTTCTGTGCAAATAAAGAATACGAGGGGGGTTAAAAATTCAAAGTCTAGTTAATAGATCAAGGGCTTGATTTGCACTTTCCAAAAAATAATTTTCTGTTTCTACAGTGGTAAGTTTTTGATTTATGAAGGAATATGATGAAAAAAAATACCATTCCCCTCCTTATCTCCGAAGTTTACCAAGCGAACATTTAGAAATTATTACATAATATGATTACGAGTAGGTAATATAAATATTACGGGAAAAATATAACGTATTTTTATTTATTTATCATAAATAATTTCTTAACTAAGTTGCTAATTTAATTACTTCCTATGTAATTATTTGTCTGTAAATTCCTATAAGATTATTGCTAAAGTCCTTTGTTTCAAATAAAAAACAGTTATCGAAAACGGTACACGTGATAAATAATTATTGCTGAAAAACAAACATACTAGGTTGCCGTTATTAGAACCAAATAAGAGATGGCGCTGTACAACGGTAATTAAGATTGTTCAAGAATTGGGGTCGTGACGGGTACCTACGCTGTATAAAAAATTGTACGGAACCCTCGGTGTGCGAGTCAGACTCGCACTTGACCGGTTTTTATTTTCCCTTCGTGCAAGTTTGGAATGCACCGTTTAAAAAGTTTATTTTGAAGAAAAGTCCTATGCATTTCAGTTTATTTTGTTTTGTTCTAAAGCCGCAGTAAAATCGAAATAATTGAAGTTATTTAATAATTAAGAATTGGAATGCCTGCTAAGTTAGCGGAAAAAGTAGTTTTTTTCGTAGGTTAGGTACCTTTGACCCGTGAGTCCAACAATATTTTGACTTTTTAATGTGAGCGTGGAGAAGAAGAAGAAGCGACATAACTATGTAACGTTCAATAATTATTAAAAGCTTTGATTTGGATGAGATGTAACCAAACCTATATTGAAAATGGGTATAAGGTCCAACTGCTTACATAAGGTAAAAAATTGTGTGTTTCACTCAGCAGCAAAGTTGTTTGGCGTCTCATGCCTTGTAAGCCTCGGTATGCGCAGGATTTTATTTTTGAACATTCAATCTTGCAATCCTTCGCTAGCTTGGCTTTCAATACAAACACTTGCGCCCAACAACTACTAGTACTTTCTAACCTTACGAGTACATAACAAATAACTAAATATATGATGGATATAACACTAATGTAGTTCTCCAATTTTTAAAGGCTTCTGTCTCCTCCAACCAGCAATGAGCATTCTGATTTCGTGAATTGTTTATTGCGGAGGCGAAGGGAGTTAGCGAGAAAAATGCGGCGTCATTCATTCGCGCTCGTCGCGGACACTAACTGCGTGTTCTGCGTTGTTTGGATTTACTGCGAAAAATGCGATTCCCCCCCGGTAGGTACTTGTACTTTACTCGCTGATTTGCATTCCTGCTTTTGAGAAAATTAGATTGGCACTGCACTTGATTGAGGGTTTAGAATTCCGTTAGTAATGTTTTAGGTAGTAAACGTGTAATTCTATCGTAACATCTGTTAAACCTTCCTTGCCACGTTGCTTCAACTGGGGTCGACGAGTCAGGGTGTCCAAATAACAAGTCACTACTAACTTTTTTAAATTTTATTCTAACCACTGAACTTAATTTTAAACTTATCACACAGTGCGAATATATTAAGCCAATTCGTTGTGCTCAGTCCAAGTGATCGTAACCGAATGAATCGAATTTGCGATCACTTCCACCAACTACTGCGGCGGCGCCACATAATAAAAAGTCAACCAATAGCAACAGCTACTAGTGGCGCCACCCCAGCAATCAACCAATAGGAGCGTTGCGATTTATCAATATTGCCAACATCAATAACTCTTAACAATTAATAAAATTATCGAATTTATATTTTAAAATAATGATTGAATACAGAAAATAATATAAAATGCTAACAAATTCGTCCATCCTGACTATGTGACACGCCCTCGTGTCTAATACATAAGAGCCGAATTTGTTCTCATTTATAATATCAAGAAGAGGAAGAAAAATTATACAGGTACCATAACTATTTCGACTCGTGTATATAAAGAAAAAGTTCAACATAAACAATCATTACTTAATTTTACATCTTAAAAACGCTTTAATGTTTATATTTTATATATTTCTTGTAATGGTTTAGTAAGTATTAATACGATTTGCCTTATTCGGTCTCATTACATATTTCAACACAACCTCAATAAACACTAAAGTAAATTTTATTGCATTTAATTGTTCCACAGAAAGATTTAGTGAAGCAGGTAGAAATTATATTTTAACGTCACTAAGAAATTGACGGAGGAACAATTACATACATTCTTGAAATTTAACATGTTTTAATTTTAAGTCCTTATTCTAGAAAATCCTTCCAATATCCTTCCAATATTTTTCCAATATCCTTCCAATATCACTCCGATATCCTCCCGATATCTTTCCCATATCCCCCCCCCCAACTATCCTTCCAATATCCTTCCAATATCCTTCCAATATCCTTCCTATATCCTTCCAATATCCTTCCTATATCCTTCCAATATCCTTCCTATATCCTTCCTATATCCTTCCTATATCCTTATGTTTCCTTTTATTTCATATTGGAGCCTAAACTACTCGTAGATCATTAAGTATATATTTATAGAATTAATCATCAAATTTTGACAAAGCTTTTATTCAAACCTCATCAATATCCATTTTACTAATCTCTGTATTTTCGCCACTATCCGTCTCTAATGCCGCCTCATCTTCGCTACTATCACTGTCGTCCACACCCTTAAAACTTAACCACGGGTGTATTCTATCTACTGGGTGCACCCCTTTGTAACTTGCTTTACCCTTCTTTTTCGTTACTGGCGTATCCTCTACCATATATCTATCATTAGGTAGAATTTCAACCACTCGATAAGGACCATAACATTTCGATTTCAACTTTTTGCTTTTACCCGGGCATAAAGTGTTCCTCTCAACCCTAACCAGGTCTCCAACTTTAAAACTACGAGGCTCACTCCTGCTTTTATCGAATCTTTCCTTTTGTTTTGCTTGTGACTCTAGAATATGTCTATTTACATCAGATCTAATACCATCAAAGTCGATCTCCTTGGTAGACACCATCGCATCGTCATCATGCAAAACTGTAACTATTTTACCTTCCGTCATCCCTTTTAGTTTCAGACCAAACAATACTTCCGCCGGAGTTCTACCTGTCCCTTTATTAATCGTATTATTAAGGCCCCATTGTACATCTAAGACTTTATCATCCCATAGTTCCTCACTTCGGCCATGATTCATTGCCGTAAGTGCGTCAAGAATGGTGCGGTTGTACCGCTCCACCTGGCCATTAGCACGTGGAGTGGCAACCGCATTCATTATATGGTGCACACCTAATTCTTTGAGAAATGATTTTATCTTCTTCCCAGTAAATGTAGAATACCTATCAGTTATAAGTCTAGTCGGTAAGCCAAACGTGCCAAAGTACTCTCTAAATATTTTAATCGTAATGGACGCTTTAGTACTTTTTACCGCCTTTAACACAATAAACTTCGTGAATGCCTCAATGATAACTAATAAATACCGGTTTTTAGATCGGCTAGGATTAAAGGGGCCCAAATGGTCGGCATGCAGAGTGTGAAATGGCGTGGACACTTTTGGGATGGGGTGTAGAAATCCTGATTTTTTTCCTGAGGGGGCCTTACTAAGTGCGCATTCTAAACAAGCACCGACATATTTCTTTATAAACTTCCGCATCTTAGGAAACCAATAGTTTTCGCTAACCTTTTCAAAAGTTTTATCAACTGAAAAATGTCCTATGTCATCATGACACGTGCGTAAGATCTGCCATCTCACACCTCTGGGTACCAACCATTTAGGTCCGCTTGGGGTGATCTTAAAAACGTTATTATTTTTCAAACAATAATTATTTTTGACTTCAACTATATTATTATTGTTGGGGTCCGAAAGTATGTCCTTTATCCTATTCACCTCACTATCGTCATATTGAACAGTTTTTAGCCAAGAATCATTTATCTGAAATACCGTGGGAAGATCCAAATTAACAATATCCTCGGATACGGGATTTCTACTCAACGCATCGACATGCATCATTCCTTTTCCCGGCTTGTATTTTACATCGCAATCAAATTCTTGTATAAGACTCCACCAGCGGGCAACTCTAGGTAGCATATCTCTCTTTGTGAACGTTGCCCGTAAAGAATTACAATCTGTTACAATTGTAAACGGCATTCCCAACAGATATGTTCTAAATTTTGTCAGAGATGAGACCACCGCTAAGGTCTCTAGTTCATATGCTGAGAAATGTTGCTCCTCTGGTGAAGTCTGACGACTATAATATGCTACAGGTTTCAGATCTCCCTCTTTTTGCCTCTGCAACAATATTCCCCCTACCCCCAACTTGCTTGCGTCAGTGTGCAATTCAGTATAAAGGGAGGGATTGTACAGAGCTAAGATAGGTCGGGATACAAGCTGCGTCTTTAGCTGTTGAAAGGCCTGATGCTGTTCGTCTCCCCAAACCCAAGGAGCATTATTTTTCAACAAACTAGTCAATGGTTTGGCAATCGTTGCGAAACCTTTAATGAATTTTCTGAAAAAGCTCGCCAGACCAACGAATTGCCTAACGTTATGTACACTCTTGGGTATGGGAAAGTTATGAACAGCCTCAGTCTTCTTCATGCCAGGCCGTATGCCACTATTGCTTATTTCAAATCCTAGGAATTCTACAGACGTCTGGAAAAATCTACACTTGGTCAATTTCAACGTCAAACGTGCTGCCCTCATATTCTTAAAAATTGCCTCTAACCTTTGTAAACCTTCGTTTACCGTTCGTGATGGTACTAGAATATCATCCATGTAAGCTACCGCTGAATTATACCTAAGAGATCCCAGAGCTTTATTTACGGTACGCTGAAATACTGCTGGCGCATTCACCAAGCCAAACGGCATCCTATTAAATTCCCATTGGCCGTCTGGGGTAACGAATGCAGTCTTCGGCTTAGTTTCCTCGGTCAACTCTATTTGGTAATAACCACTTGCTAGATCTAAGGCTGAATAATACTTATTATCTGATAAACGATTCATCTGATCTTCCATGCAAGGTAATGGGTAGTGTTGCTTAACTGTCTTCTTATTAAGTAGCCTATAATCGATGCACAGCCTTTTATCGCCAGTCTTCTTCCTTACTAAAATTATAGGACTTGCGTACGGTGAATTGGACTCACGGACGATTCCGGTTTCAACTAATTCATCTACCATCCCTTGTACTTCTTGCCTTTCACAATGTGACATGCGGTATGGCCTATACACTACTGGTTCGTTGTCTTTCAAATCTATGTCCATCTTTTCTATATCTGTACAACCTAATTCCTGCAAACAGGTAGCAAAACAATCCCGATATGAATTGACTAACTCGAGAAGCCTAATTTTATCCTCCTCAGGCACGTCTCCAACATTCAAATCATCCAGCGTAAACGTTTCCAGTCGTCTGTCTACCTTTTCCAATTTATTAATTTTGTGTATACCAAACGATTCTATTACAACTTCCGACCGTACTATTAGTTCGTTTAACTTAAAGTTGACTGGCTTTGATATAGGATTAACAAGAATAGCGCCTTTACCTTGAACTAACCTATAAACACCCTCTATTAAGAGGTATTCTCTGCCTATTTGTCCCCTATAGCCTCCACCTACATAAAACAATCCGGTATAACCAGTATCACAGTACACATTAACGACGCCCGTTTCTTGTAAAGTCGTGTTCTCACTAACTTTTAGTTCCAATTTTCCCTTGTCAATTCGTTCAACTGAACTTTTAAAGAGCAGCTCATCGTTCGTTTTTATTATTGTCACGTGGGGCTGTTCTGTAAAAGTCTGACCAATAAGGACAGGGTGTTTTAAAAACAGATCAGGTACCACTACACAAGTAACTCTACATTTTACATCTTGTATTTTTACCTCGGCTATACATGACCCAATTGACTCGACTAATGCCCCACCAAATCCTAACATAGGATAAGTATCTGAAGTGTCCCACCGTTTGAAAATGTCCCTCGCTGTACTCTCGCGTATCAAAGTCAATTCACTGCCCATGTCAATAAAAGCGTCTACAGGCACATCATTAACAAATATACTTTGAACGTATTTATCCGACTTGCTTTTGTCTGTAGGTGCCTTTATGGCCATAACCGTTTTATTTCCATTATTTGTCAATTTATTTACCGGACGGAAACATTCGGATTCTATATGGCCAATCGCTGAACACTTGCTACATTTTTTTATAGGCTTGGGACATTTTGAAACAGGGTGACCTTCCTCTTTACAATTGTAACACCTAATTAACGGTTTACCTATATTTTTGGGTCTGTACATAGGTTTGTTTGTATTAGCCCTTTTAACGTTAGTTAGGTCTGACTTTTGAACTTTACGTAGATACGCTAACAATTTGTCACAATCATCAAACTGTGCAGCTTCCGCACCCATACGTACTGATCTATCGTCTATGCCATGTAGAATACATTCTACTGCCCTTCTGCCATTTACTACCTCTAATCGATTAATTAAATTAACTTTATCATAAAAATAATTTTCTAATGAGTCACCAAATTTTGCCCTTCGATTGAGCATCTCTGACATCATTTGACCATAATTCTCGTTAGACGGAAATGCACTCCTTAGTTTACGTTGCCAGTCAGCCCAACTCAATAAAAGGGATGGTAAACCCTCGTACCATTTTTTTAGCAATACCTACAAGTTTTGGCAAAGCGTAGTGTATAGTTTGCCTTTCCGTCCACTCATACAAAGTCGCGCTTTCATTCACCTTTAAAATCCATTTGTCAACGGTTTGGTTCTTTAACGAGGGGTCGAATTCAGGAATTACGTTGGTATTTGAAAATGTTTCTTTCTTAATTTTATTACTACCTGTAATATTCTCAACCATGTCTGCGAATTTTGCAATTAACTCCCTATTATGATCACAATTAGAACGGTCCCTAATTCTGCTGCGTGAGCGATAGTACCTGCGACGTTCCCTATAGCGGTCGTGTGCTGTCCGACTGCCCGACCGTTCGTGACTACGCGAGACCCTACTATAACGTGCAACCGTGTAGCGTTGCACCGGCTCATACTGCGATCTTGGCGCCCTACTACGTGATACTCCACGACAAACTCTACTACGGCTCCGATTTTGTATATTGTTTGATTCGTCATGATCATCTACTAGGAAGGATGTAGGGCTACCTTGGCTGCGTCTTCTTGATGTTCGGCGACCGCTACCGCCTGTGCCGCTGCGTCGTGCTGGTTCCGGCGTGCGCAACTGCCGTCGTCTGCTTGGGCGGTTGCCTCGTGCTGGTTCCAGCCTCCGCAACTGCCGTCGCCAGTTTTCTCTGCCACGTTCGCGAGCCTCACTGCCACCGCCGCCACTTGGGAGTACTGGGCTGCTAGATGGCGGACGAGATCTTGAGCGTAGTTCTCCATTCATTGTACTGGAAATTAGTAAAATCCAAGCCGATGAGAAGTTCCATAAAGTAAATATTGACACACTTAGGTCACATCTAGCAGTCTCTAAGCATCAGGTTGGTAAACCGGCGATTCTACAAATCGGCTCTACATATCGGCTCTACATATCGGCTCTACATATCGGCTCTACATATCGGCTCTACATATTGGCTCTACACATCGGCTCTACATATCGGCTCTACATATCGGCTCTACATATCGGCTCTACATATCGGCTCTACATATCGGCTCTACATATCGGCTCTACATATCGGCTCTACATATCGGCTCTACATATCGGCTCTACATATCGGCTCTACATATCGGCTCTACATATCGGCTCTACATATCGGCTCTACACATCGGCTCTACACATCGGCTCTACACATCGGCTCTACATATCGGCTCTGCATATCGGCTCTACATATCGGCTCTACATATGGGCTCTACATTTCGGCTCTACATATCGGCTCTACATATCGGCTCTACATATCGGCTCTACATATCGGCTCTACATATCGGCTCTACACATCGGCTCTACATATCGGCTCTACATATCGGCTCTACATATCGGCTCTACATATCGGCTCTACATATCGGCTCTACATATCGGCTCTACATATCGGCTCTACATATCGGCTCTACATATCGGCTCTACATATCGGCTCTACATATCGGCTCTACATATCGGCTCTACATATCGGCTCTACACATCGGTTCTACACATCGGCTCTACATATCGGCTCTACACATCGGCTCCACACATCGGCTCTACACATCGGCTCTACACATCGGCTCTACACATCGGCTCTACACATCGGCTCTACACATCGGCTCTACATAGCGGCTCTACATAGCGGCTCTACATATCGGCTCTACATATCGGCTCTACATATCGGCTCTACATATCGGCTACATATCAACATGCACGAATCTCCAGAATATCTCCGCAACGATAAATAGTTTAGTCCTAAAAATATTCTAACCATTGTATATCTAGCATGTCCATCTCCAGGGAGTAACCCTGGCAAGATAAACATGCAAGACCTACCATATTAATCTCCGGAATATCTCCGTAACGATAAATACAGTTTAATCCTAAAACTATTTTAAGTAATTAATTTATCTTACATGTCCATCTCCAGGGAGTGCCCCGGCAAGATAAACATGCAAGACCAACTGCATAAATCTCCGGAATAACTCCGTAACGATAAATACAGTTTAATTGTCAAAAATATTCTAACTATTCGTTTATCTAGCATCTCCATGTGCAGGGAGTGCCCTGGCAAGATAAACATGCAAGACCAACCGTATAAATCAGTAACATTTAAAAAGAAACGGTTTGAACACTTTGAACAGGAATCAAATCTGTACTTTTCGTTGTGTTTTTAGCATGAAAACTGAGAAATTTACATACGTTAAAGCATACAAGAATACCAGAATACGGCGACATGTAAATTTAAAGTAGATATTCGTACCTTGTGAGCGTTTAATCATCCCTGCTTCTGAAATTTGTTAAACCTTCCTTGCCACGTTGCTTCAACTGGGGTCGACGAGTCAGGGTGTCCAAATAACAAGTCACTACTAACTTTTTTAAATTTTATTCTAACCACTGAACTTAATTTTAAACTTACCACACAGTGCGAATATATTAAGCCAATTCGTTGTGCTCAGTCCAAGTGATCGTAACCGAATGAATCGAATTTGCGATCACTTCCACCAACTACTGCGGCGGCGCCACATAATAAAAAGTCAACCAATAGCAACAGCTACTAGTGGCGCCACCCCAGCAATCAACCAATAGGAGCGTTGCGATTTATCAATATTGCCAACATCAATAACTCTTAACAATTAATAAAATTATCGAATTTATATTTTAAAATAATGATTGAATACAGAAAATAATATAAAATGCTAACACATTCATGAATAAATAATAATATTCATATTGATTATAATGTTGTAACTAAACACAATTTACCCTATAATAATGTACAAATACGTTTGCCGTCACTTCATTACAACCTAAAGTAAATGAATACGCAAAAAATGGCAACGCAGAAAAAAACTAGTAGGTACTTACCTACATGGAATACACCTTCTGTTCTGGATGAACAGAGGTATAATTATTGAATTCACTGTAAAATTAATGAATGGAGGCGTGGAAAAAGCTAATGATAATACATTATTAGATAAATTTAGTACCTGTGTGATAAATGGAACCAATTATATCTTCCTTTATTTTTCCCCTATAAAAAAAGTGCAGTGCAACTTTCCACTTGTCTTTTTTGTTTGACTATGTTGATTACTTTTTTCTCTGCTATAACACATCAAACTACACCACGCTTTATACCTTGTTTACATTCAGCTCCCTTCCATGACAGTGAGCAGAAAGCGGGCAGGTCAAGAATTAGAATAGGTACTTAATTCTACTACTAATGAGGTATGTCAGATACATGCATTACGGCTGCAGATTAGATATAAAAGGTATCATTTATAAAAGTGCAAACATTCTTATTTTTGAAATAAATGGTATCCCTTCGCTTTTGCACATCGCAGGGTATTTAGTCAATAGCCGGTAACACCGATACTCTATTACCATAAATAGTTTGCTTACCCCTACATCAAAACAAGTGCCGGCTCTCAATAAATGCCTTTTCTCAAAAATAGTACGAAATGTTCCCATAACATCTGTGCAGATAGTATCCGAAAGTGATTCATCCTGGACAATTTTTAGAAGTGTCCAGTAAGTAAGTATGAAATCCCATTACATATCATAATATTTAAATAGTATAGAACAAAAGTGTCCAGTAAGTAAGTATGAAATCCCATTACATATCATAATATTTAAATATAGAACATTTATGACGTCAGATGTGTAGGAGGTAGGATGGGGAGAGATTCGGGACGAGGCTTTGGGGGGGGGGGGGATAGTTTGATGTAAGACAAACTTTTTTTTTTCCTTTTTTTTTTTCCTTTTTCTCTTTTTTTTGTTTTTTTTTGTTCTTTTTCTTTTGTTCTTTTTTTTTGTAAATTTTTTTTTTTGGAAAATTAAAATTATTCAAGTTTTTACGTCTACTGCCTTTGTTATGGCATATACTAATGCTGGTGACTGTACCTATATATTTTTTATTCTAACTTTTATTCAAACATTGTTTTATTTTTGAGAAAAGCACTATACACGCTTCGACCATAAGTGCCATCCTGGCCTCGTATTATAGCCGGACCTCGCCTTCGGCTCGGCCGGCTAAATCATACTCGTCCAGGATGGCTTACTTACTGGTCTCTGCAGTAATGTACTATTTCTCAAACATGCAATGAAATATTGACGTTGTGTTCTTCATAATGGGCTTCGAAGTGTGACGTTTCGGGCGCAGCGAGACGAGAGACCTGCAATGGCATTTCATACAAAATTGGAGGCCTAGGCCTGCAAGACGGTCTTTTTTAATTTCCATTCCACATTTTGTGGCACAGGATCACGGCGTACAGCCATGAAAATTAAAGTTTGATTTCTTGGAGTTTTTTTTTAATTTATTTCATTGCATGTTTGAGAAAAGCACTATACATACCTCGGCGTGAAAAGGGGTTGCCAGCCTCATAACTATCCGACCTCGCTACGCTCGGCCGTCTATATGTACTCGGCCGGCAACCCCTTACTTCCCGGCCTCTGTAGTAATGTACTATTTCGAAATAAATTTTGCTCTTTTCTGAACGTATAACTATTTATTTATAGTTGCATGCAGAAAAAATCACGCTCCTAATGTTTCAGCAGTTGTCTCATATCAGTTCTTAAATTAGCTGGCTGCCTTTACTTGAACCAAGTACTTCCCAAGAAGCCAAGTGTCCGAATTTCCCATATTATTATTTATTTATAATCAAACTGATTCTAATATACAATATCTATCTGTTTTTGACTCACACAGAAGCCTACGCCAAATTGTATCTATTAAAGTCGCAAGAAAAAAGAAATAGTTCAGTTGAAATAAGATTGTAATTTTACCATTCTAGTCAGAAAGTGGCTTGTTTGCTCGTGAAAACGAGTAAAGTGTACAAGTGCGGCAAACGAAGGCGGTGGCCACTGCCGTTGGCTGCCCTCCAGTGCAGTGCATTGATTTAAATGTTTACGAAGCGTATCTACCTACCCGCGTACACAGATAATCTAATTTAGGCACACGACCGTTGATTTAGCCACATTTAGGTTTTATAGTGATTCAGGAACATTAATTCTTGACAGTCTGGTAAAAATGGTCAATCACTCTTGCTGTGTAATAAGTGTGTATTTTGTAAGCTACTTCAAAGTATTATTTATATGTAATGTGTAGTCAAATTATAAAAAAATTTTTTTAGAAGGCGCTTACACAAAATGTCAACGTATTTTTTTGGTTGAAGCGAATAGATTCAAAGAGAATCGCACACAAAAGCACAATCATTGTAGCAACTAATCCTCATCACAATATGTAGGTTAGGTTACCTATTTTGAAGTGGAACTGATGATGAGGTGCCGAAGGGAATTACGGAATCCTTGAGGAATCGGCAGAACTTCTTAAATATTATCGACTTATGTATATATAACTGAATAGCAATTTGGTTCTTTTACCGTAGTATCCAAAGCATTTACTCTGGTAAGGTAGTTCATGAAGTAAAGTGGAAAGGAAAGTGAGTGGAATAAAACTTTGCATGTGTGACATTGCGGGGTACAACAATTATTTAATTTTCCTTTTCTTTAATTACATTATTATTAGGGTGAGTTTCCTTACGGAACCCGCCATTCATTTAGGATCGGTTTATATGTAAAGTAGGTACAATAATCAGAAAGTCATATTGTAAGGTTGACAGACACGGATGATAAATCTGTCGAAGATCCTAGATTTCAAGTTTAAATCGTCAATATTTCTATAGGTATACCTACTTTGTTGTCGGATGTGCTGAATCGATTGATAATCTATAGCTAAAGGATCGCCAATTAGAAACTGGTTATTAGAATGTTAACCTACTAAATTTGATTTTTTTAGGGCCAACTATTGCATGGGTTGGAAGTTGGTTAAAAATGCTGATTCTCGTATCATATAAACAATCTTCTGAGTTACGTACTCTCTCCTTATATATGCTGCCGTTACGCCCAAGTTCGGTTTATCACGTCCTGAATAAAGCCAGGTATTCACGCCTCTCCTTTCTCTAATGATGTTGAACGATGCGACACTGTCTGCATATACAGTAAAGACCATCATGTCCGTTATTAAAAAAAAACTGGCTCCCCAAGTCCCCATTCATGGCTCGCCGTGGTATAAAAACATCCTCTTAGTTATTCAAAGAGTCTTGTACAGGCTGTTCGACTTGGCGTCATTGAGGCGGGTTGGGAAAATTATCAACAGCAAGTGGCCCGTAAATTTTCATACCAGAGGTCTTGCTCCATTGAAAGATTGAAAGACCAGATCAATTCTATACCTTTTACATAGAGAAAACATTTTTAAATGACGAGTCCACTATGTTACATTAGTACATTACCAATTTGTTACCGATTTTGTTCAATAACTACTAGTTATCATAATACATCGTATAGGTGTAAACCTATATTTGGGATTAGGTTGCAAACGGACCCCAGCCTCGTTTAGGATGCGACGGCGATGACGCTTTAATGAGGAGGAAGGTTCATTATTTTAACACATAAAATTGGTCCTAACTTTGTATACATTAGAACCGATCATGTTTAGGAGGTAGCTATTTAAGTAATTGTAGTCTAACTTGTTTTCGTTGTTTACAAAGCACACATTCACCTGTTCCTGTCCTATTCAACAGATTAATTCATTTATTATTATTATAATAAATCAGCCTATATCCCACTGCTGGGCACAGGCCTCCTCTCATGTATGAGAGGGAACAGGCAGTAGTCCCCACGCTGGTCCAGTGCGGATTGGGGACTTCACATACACCTTTGAAGATGTATGCTGATTCACCGAAAAGCTAGCGGTAAGTATCAAATGATATTCCGTACATAAAAGTTACGAAAAACTCAATTGGTACGGAGCCGGGATTCGAATCTACGACCGCCGTTTGACAGCCGCATGCCTGAACCGCTAGGCTACTGTAGCTTCCTAAATTCATTTATAGTGTTTGCATAATACATCGTGTAGATCTCGCATTAAGCTTCTTAAAATAATCAAAAGAGTGATGAGAAGCTGAGTATTTAGCCTAATAATGTACCTACCTGCTTAATACATTTCTTGAATTACATGACTATAAATATTATAAACCACTATAGCTGGACTAATAATACCAAGTTGCATGTTAAAAATGCCGTTGCAACTCCGTCTACACTCAATAGGTAGTTTAACTAAGTTCAAACAGAGGCTATAGGTACCTATAGCTTGTAAGAATCACATGGAGGTGAAATAGCTCAACTCTCCCTCACCCTAACTCTCAGTTATTTGTCTACTAGTGCGTCTCAACAATGGAAAATTAGCACGATTACTTTCCCATTTATAATTTATTGAAAGTTGTCAGGCGTAAAGATTATGGTTATTAGACGCCAGTTCGATGCAACGGTGGTCTTCCATCCGTTGCTAATAAGTCAAGGGCGAGATTTGGAAAAGGAACTTATGAATCTTATACATATTTATCTTCCATCAGCGGGAGTAGGTGAAGTGATTTTCGGAATAATGAAATCGTGCAAAATGCTGTGCGACAAATGACTCAGCGGAATTATGTACTTAGTGTACCAGCCCTACCCTACTGGCTAGATTTAATGGAAGACGTAAGCTATCCCTCCTACGTTTCCTCTTAGCATAATTATAATAATAACTCCGCAAACTTCAGTAATTTGCTGAGTTATATGTATAATACGCGAGGCCGATTTTCGTACACCCATCAAAGTTATGGTGCGATTTTGATAAATTATAATTTTGTCATTAGATTCGTCTCATGCTTTTGAGTTATATAAAACTGTTCGATCCTAATTTATCATAGAACAAGTACTAAAAAAGGAATCATAACATTATTGTGGGCCGGCCAACCACGTGATTTTGGCTGCGTGACGTCACGTTACGTAACTCCTGTTTGTTTGCTTGTTATAATCTATATAAAAGTACGACGAGGTGACGACGTACTTTTGGTTTAAATTGTGACTTGTATTGTTAAATTGCCATATTTTTATTGCTTCTAAAAAGGTGATTACAAACTTATTTTGGCATACTCATATTGCAGAAACCATTCACTGCCGTGGATGCCCATCAGCGTCTTTGTTAACGTTACTTAGCACCAACCAACTAAACCGGTAATACATAGATTGTTTTGGCTGTAAAATGTACGTTTGTTTTGTACCTTGCAAAGTTTGTTAGTTTGGAAATTGTGTGTAATCTAAAAACAACTGTGCATTCCATTTTAAAAATCCCCCGGTGGCCTTTTCTATATTTAACAGTGTTTTCATTTAATTAATGTAAGTAAAAGTATCTACTTGTAAAGTACCTTTTGTTTGTTAAATAAATACCTACTTTTCTCAAGTGACAGAATATATTTTTTAATAGGTAAGGTAGGTATACAACGTGTTAATAAAATAACGCAAAACCTGAAAACTGTTTGTTCAGAATCGAGAGTAGGTAGAATGCAAAAAAAATAAAAAATACAATTTTTGACGAGATTTATTTTTTACATTTGTATGGAGCAGGTCGCCCCAGTCGGCCAACACTCCATACAAATGTAAAAAATAAATCTTGTCAAAAATTTTTTTTTTTATTTTTTTCGCATTCTATGCTCGATTCTGAACAAACTGTTTTCAGGTTTTGCGTTATTTTATTAACACGTTGTATAGACCTTCAGGATTTTGTGCTATATTTTAACCGGAGCCTTAAATAAATTTTATTTATTTTTATTTTTTATTTTTATTTATTTATTTTGGTTCACCAACAATTGTTTACACTATCAAAATATTAACTAGGTACTATTGCTAAGTGTAACAATCACTTAAAGGTAAACACCGCATGCACTATATAAAAAAACAGCTTTAACAATTAACTAATCAAATTTATACACAGGTTTTTGCTTAACTTAATATTACTATATAACTAAATATTTTAAAACTATTTTGTGTTGGTCACTCACTTTTGAAGACATTACTCGACCGTATTTTAAATTTCAAGACCGAGTCAAAGAAAACATCAGACATGTGACTGCAGCTGTTAATCGCTTTACACAGCCTTGGGATAGGTGAGCTGCTGCCGAGAACAGTCCTTCTGAGCGGTGGGCAGAGTGGTGTAATCGGTTTGCGAGGAGTTCGGGAAGGAGCTCGAAAAGAGAGAAGGGATAATAGTTGCGGACTATCTATATGATTGTTTACGAGCTTATATGAGAAAATTGCGTCCGCAATCTTTCTCCTCGTTTCTAGTGATCTTAACCCGAACTTCTTTAGACCTTGTGTGTAAGAATACGATTTAAGTTTGCCAGCAGAAAAGCTCAAATGCCGAACAAACCTTTTCTGCACACGCTCCAGTCGCAGCGAGTGAGTGGCATAGTGCGGCCGCCAGACCACACTACAGTACTCCAGAATACTCCTTACTAGGCTATTGTATAACAAAGTTTTAGTTACACTACTTTTAAATATTTTTACGTTCCGTATAACGAAGGCTACGGGAAGGAGCTCGAAAAGAGAGAAGGGATAATAGTTGCGGACTATCTATATGATTGTTTACGAGCTTATATGAGAAAATTGCGTCCGCAATCTTTCTCCTCGTTTCTAGTGATCTTAACCCGAACTTCTTTAGACCTTGTGTGTAAGAATACGATTTAAGTTTGCCAGCAGAAAAGCTCAAATGCCGAACAAACCTTTTCTGCACACGCTCCAGTCGCAGCGAGTGAGTGGCATAGTGCGGCCGCCAGACCACACTACAGTACTCCAGAATACTCCTTACTAGGCTATTGTATAACAAAGTTTTAGTTACACTACTTTTAAATATTTTTACGTTCCGTATAACGAAGGCTAACATCCGAGAGGATCTTTTGACTATATTTTCGATGTGAGGGACAAATGTGAGCTTTTGATCTATAATTACACCCAAGTCTCGAACTGTATTTACTTCTTGTATAACTTCTTCACCAATGAGATAAGTAGATTTTAGAAGGTTGTGTTTTCTAGATATCTTGATGTGTACACATTTTTTGGCATTCAAGACCATCTGGTTGTTCGTACACCAGTCAACAAGCCGACTTAAGTCGCTCTGTAATAAGTCAATGTCGCTAACAGAACCAATGCTACGAGTAAACTTCAGGTCATCAGCGTACATAAGTATGTTCGAGTGTATAAAACAATCAGGAATGTCGTTTATGAAAATGTTAAATAATATTGGGCCTAAATGAGAACCTTGGGGTACCCCGGATGATATGGTGTGTGACAGAGCAGAATAAATGAAATAAATGAATTTTATTCTGCAATTAGGCCGTAATGGCACTTTTACAAGTCAAAACTCTACCAGCGTTTCTGAAAAAGGTCCACTGTTAAGAAGAAACGCCGCAACAAACTCAACAGTCAGTAATTTTTTGCCATAAAAGCTTATTACAATGATAGTTCTTAACCTACTCGTTCTTAAAATAACTCAAACTGAATATGAATACAAAGAAAAAAAAAACATCATAATGCATTGTTCTACAAGAACACATGTCCGACTAAGCTATATGAATAATTAAGCTATTATGGGCTCTGGGTTGGGCCATGCATTTCTGTCAGTTAGATAGTCCTCCACCCTGTAATAAGCCTTTAACATATATTTTTTTTCAAGTAATTTTTATGAGCTGGAAAGGGTAGAGCCAAAATTTCTTTAGGTAATTTATTAAAAAAATGGATACATTGACCCGAAAAAGACATGTATACGAACACGAAACTTTTTGGTGGCTATTTTATTTTTATTTCGTGTATTAAAATTATGGGTATCAGATTTTTTACAGAATGAATCTATGTTCTTAATGACATAAACAATATTTTCATAAATGTATTGGGACGCTACTGTTAAAATGCTAATTTCTTTAAAGAGTCTCTCACAGATTCTCTTGCTCTCAGGTTATATAAAGAACGAGTGGCTCTTTTTCATAATACAAAGATTGTCTGTATGACAGCTGCTTTACCCCAAACCAGAATACCGTACGACATAACATAATATTATGAAAATAACTATGATAAACTAGGCGAGCTGTTGAAAAACATTGGTCTGTTGTCTAATTTTTCTAATAGCATATAGGCTGAACTTAGTTTACGCGTCAACACGGTAGATTTTGGTCTAATTTTATACCCAAGAATATTGTTTTATCAACTATTTCTAAACACTCATCATTTACAAAACTAGTTTCCACCGGTCTAACATTATGCAAAGAGAATGTAACACATTTCGTTTTCTTGGCATTTAATAGAAGATTGTTAACGGTAAACCAATCGAGTACTTTGACCAGTGTGCCATTAACTTTGCTATACCTAGTCTGTTGATTTTCGGTCAACCTTAAAGATTAATGATGTATCATCGGCAAATAATACTATATCACAGAGATTGCTTACTGTAGACGGCAAGTCATTTATATAAACCAAAAATAAAAATGGTCCTAAGATAGAGCCCTGAGGCACTCTTAACGTTACTGCAGCTCCACTAGACTGGGTTCCATTTACAACAACTGTTTGTGTCCTATTGCTGACATATGAAGACAAAAGACTTAATGCATTTTCAGACAGACCATTATGCTGTAGTTTCAAAATGAGCGTTCCATTATCCACGCAATCAAATGCTTATATACTACTCTAACCGACCGGCAAACTATCAGTGTTGAACCATAATGATAGCTCAAAACGAAGCAACCACATATTTTAATATTCTGTGCATTATTAAGCATATTTAGCAGCTATCAGATTGATCGTGTTTCATTCCAACGGACCTTTTCTCGCGTCTTGAGTTTTCGGGTGTTTCAATCTACACCTTCCTTTGCCCTCCACCACAGAATAGCGAATAGTGCTGTTAATAAGTAATTTCCTACGTAATAAATCTTGATGTAAACAATAATAAAGTATTAGTTATCGTACAGTTTAACGTTAGTTAATTTAAAAATACTAGTTAATAAACAGCAAAAAAGTGATGTAAAAATTCAGAACTCTGTAGGTATTAGTACTTATTCACTACAGTTCAACGTAAGTTAATTATAAATTCAAAATATTCACAATAGAAACGAGAGTGTCTGGAATATTCTGCAAAGCTAAACTAAATGTGATATCATCATGGCGGTAAAACCTGGCACGTTAATCAATATTGCCCGAGTTGCCTTCACAAACAATCTCCCGATAATAATAACTAATATCACGGGAATGGATACACTTAATAGCTTCGCTCGTGCTTGCGTCCGGCCAAGAAAAAATATTGGACTTTCGAGGTAATTTGGACAAAAATTAGAATACTTTATTATTCAACTTCATTTACTTACCTTTAAGTACTTTATTATAAATAATGCTAATAATTACACCGTTCAACTCAAAAGGTCGACAGTCCACCTTGTTGTTGTTGGTGTTTGTTGTTGTGGATTTAATGAAATCAACATAATTTTACTGCATTTAAACTTTACAATCTGAATGGGTGATTGATTTAAATTAAAACAGTTTTGAAAATTATTTGATTTGAAATACGTATAAAATAATACGTATAAAGTAATACATACATCCCAACAGTTTATAATTTCAAATACTGATGTCACCAATCTCGCACCTAAGGATATATTTTCGTATACCTAGTCTCGGTCTTGAATAGGATTATCAGTTCCGCATACCTACTTGAGATACTACAAAATAAAAACCAGCCAAGTGCGTGTCGGACCACGCACAGTGAAGGTGAGTGAAGAATAGTTGCCTGTTTGTCTGTGACCTTTGTTACATTGACACGCGTGTGCCAAGTTGCCAACTAAACGTTGCGGCTGCGTTGGCCGAATTGGTACGAAAGTATTCTTTATTCTTTATTATATTGTAGTCATGTTCATAGTACATTTACAAGCATATATGGTAGGTACATGACACCCTACAAGGACACTCAATATTTGTTGATCTTAAATCTAGATTCATATAATTAAATGTATTGATAAAATTATTTATACTGTATCATCTTAACTTAATAAATTACTTAATTCACGTTAAATGTTTACTATTGGCCCTAGGAAATAGCATCAACATAATAAGAATTTTGATTGTAATTACATGAGAATGTGAAATTGAAAGATTTTATTAAAAATTATAACATGGTGTTCTTGATCCATACTAATACTATACAATTATCAATTATGAATGGAACCAAATTAATGTCGGTAAATAAATTATTAACAGGATTTCAATATGTTTACAGTATTATCACTAGAGTAACAATAAGGTGAATTATATAAGGGACTTGTCATTTAGAAACTCATCTACCGAGTAGTATGCTTTGTCGAGTAGGAGTTTTTTTATGATAGTTTAAAATTTCTTATTATTAGGTTCCAGTTTGATGCGATTGGGAAGTTTGTTTGTTATTATAATACATCGGTAGTGAGGGCCCTTTTTGCACATAGCTAACGTCGTGTTTGGTATAGCTAGCTGGTTTTTTGATCTACTATTATAATTGCTGTTATAAACTTCTCTCTTGGTTTTAAATAGTTCGGTGTGCTTTCTGACAAAGAGTGCTGCTTCTAAGATATATATACAAGGCAATGTAAGTAGCTTAAGTTTAACAAAGTGCGGACGGCAACTGTTTGGCACTTGAGTGTTTGTCAGGATGCGGACACCCTTATTTTGCATGACAAACAAATCATGTGCATCAGTGCTGGGGAACCACAAGACCACACCATAACGGAGCCACGCGTGGGCATATGCATACTTAGTATGCCGTTAGTGAAGATTCAAGGTCTGTGTTTCTTTTTAGAATACTAAGCGCGTATACAAACCTCGCCAGTTTTGATTTTACATCCTGGATGTGGCTCTTCCAGTTAATACTCGTATCAATCCCTTTCCCTAGTAACTTAAATTCACTTACTTTTTCAATGTACTGATCATCTTTTTGTAATTTTACTTCCAGCGGTTTTTTCTGAAAGGGTTTGAGTTGGAGTATTTTTGTATTCTTAAGGTTTATTAAAGGTTTTCTCTTTTAGCCAGTCAGTTATTTTTTGCATAGTTTGTTGAAGCCGTTCGTTGCATTCCGTACTACTTTTGGCCCCTAAAAGTATAGACACGTCATCGGAAAACATTACACAAGTTGTATCTATCGTTTTAGGAAAATCATTTATATAGGCAATAAACAGAAGGCAGGCGATTACAGACCCTTGTGGTACAGAACAGGTAGTTCGGCACATTTGTGACGTAAGTAGGCATTTTCAAGTAGGTACAGTTATTAACTTGGTCGACTATTTCCCGTTAGCTAGTTATGCCTACTTTTCCGTGATAGTTTTCGAAGTAAATTCATTATATTTTATACTGCCATGTTTTTATTCATATACCCAGTAGGCCGGACACATGAATCTAATTAAAATAAGGGTTTTAAAGCCCAATATAACACAAACGCATCCCTGAATTGAAAAATGTATTTTATAAACCCACCTTTTTATTGAAACAAGCTATCCAACGATACCCACAACATAGTGTTACCGCAAAAAAATACACATCCCCACTTTAGGTATTGTTTAGCGTAGGAGTTACCAAAAAAAAAAAGTATTTATAAATTTTATTCTACCTTTTTGTCGCTGTGATTGATTTGTATACTCATGCTGAATTACAGCTTTCTAAGAGTAAGGGTCTCTGAGCTAAGCCGTAGACGGACAGACAGACGGACATGGCGAGACTATAAGGGTTCCCTGTGACTACGGAACCCTAAAAATGGTTTTATCAATAGTGTTATAACGTATATGAATTGTTGTATCGTAATGGAATCCAATAGGAACCTCATTTGTTCTGCGGCATGCCTGTTCTGCATGGTTGGCCGGTACAACTCTGTTAAGCCTCCAGTTACGTGACAGCAAAAAGTGCTATCAAAAGAGTAGCCACCGCGTGTTGCAAACAGATAAATTGCGTACAGAGTTCAGTCCCCAGTAAAGCGGATATAGCTCTGGCATGAAACAAACAGTCGAGGTTTATGCAAATTGGGCTCCTTTGTATTTTCCGGATTAAAATATAGTGGGAATTAGTTCCGTGTCAGATATCCGGCGAGTCGGCCACTTGATTTTATTGCTTGCTTCTTTATTTTAAACAGGTTTTATAAACCCCTGGTTCGTTTTAAATAGCTGTCTCAGCTGAGAAATCGCACTAATGGTGAAAACACTACATTTAGCTGGTTTACTTATACTGTGCAGTGATCGTTTGCTACAACTTCTTAAGAAAAGAGAAAATATATATAAATTATTGTGAAATCTTGCAAAAGTGAATTGAGTCAGTAAGTGGGCACTTACTGACTCAATTCACTTTTGCAAGACCGCATGTTGTGAGGAATGAAAATACCTCTGCTTTATTTATTATCCAAACTATAGTTGCCCGCGTTGTATACCGAACGCGTACTGCAAACAACGCAGCCAACCCCGCGGGGAAAAATATAGCTTATAACCTCAGAGCACATAATACTATAGAGCGGACAATCCGCTGGCAGCTGTGACGCAGATGTTAGCTCATTGGGCATACTCCGCCGCCAGCTCACCGTCCGTTGTCCACCGAGAAAGTTCCGTTCTTTTCCAAAATGCCGAGTTGTGCAATAATTACTTTCAAACATCGCAGTGATTATATAATTCCCACACCAATGGGATCACTTTTCACAGGCAAATACTATAAATACTATTTATTTCAAATAAAACCACGAATTCAAGAACTTGCGACAGGCATATTCAATACAAATCGCCCGGCATGTCCGATCTCCTTATAATATCTGTGCTCATAACTATCCAGAAAGTCCATTCTACACGCAGATGAAATATTTTTTTAAATCCGATAAGCGGTTCTACCGATTACCCATTAGGTACATACATACAAACAAACTTACAAAGCTACAATCTCACAGATACTTCCTGTATATAATATTAAGTATAGATTAAACTCTTACCACAAATCCCGTGCGTATTTCAAATCCGTTAGAATGTGTCGTCGTCGTTCGCCACTTAACACGCGATATAAGAGTTGTTTGGACGTGAGGAATCCCGAGGCGTTTGTGAATATTCATGTCCCTCGACAAACTTCGTGGAACTTGAACGCAAACTTTTTATACCTAGGTACTTGTTTTGTTGTGTCCCCCACAACTGCGGACAACCAAGATATACATTTTGAGTAGGCATTGAAACAGATATTTTTAGTTGTTTGAATAAGATTCGAATACAAGGGAAAAATAAAAAAAAATGCGACCACAGCCGTACGATTCCATCGCTGGGCATTTTCAATAAAACGTGTACCCAATTAGCGTGAGTTGTTCAATAAAAATTAACTCAGTGTCAGTTTTGTGACGACAATTAAGCATACAAATTATGTGAAAATGAACTTTTATCACATTTAATTAACGTGTAGGAATATGCATATCATTTATAAATTAAACAGGAAAAGTGAATATTTTTACAAACTGAATGCTTAATTGTCGTCACAAAACTGACACTGAGTTAATTTTTATTTAACAACTCACGCTAATTGGGTCCACGTTTTATTGAAAATGCCCCGCTACTAACAAACTGAGCTATCGGAACAATCTTACTCGGTTGGAAAATCTTTCAACCAGTTCCCGCGTACAACGTCTTAGGCTTAGGGAGGCGTGTAGGACATCTACCTAGAAAACTCAGGCTTCATAACGGCGACAACGTCACAAATTAGGTAGGTACATTAGGATATCGTCAGTGACGCTGTACGCTTTTCTTCAGTAATTTTGTCGCGGGCGATAATTTGTAAAATGCATCAGAAAATTGTATCATGTAGCCGCCTCGTGGGCGTCAGCTGGAGCACTGTTGTATCATGTAGCCGCCTCGTGGACGTCAGCTGGAGCACTGTTGTATCATGTAGCCGCCTCGTGGGCGTCAGCTGGAGCACTGTTGTATCATGTAGCCGCCTCGTGGGCGTCAGCTGGAGCACTGTTGTCGTTCACCAGCTACACCTCACTAAACACGTAAAAATAACTACGTGTTTATGCTGTGTTTATACACGTCATTAGATTTCCTAAAGGCGCCACAGTAATCCAGGTTTTACTATATACTTAATTTGCATGTTATTCCAGGTGAAAATGATTTTTAGCGCCCGTAACATTCTTCTCAGTCGTAAATTATTTTCAGGGGGTCTTGGACATGTTTCTGGTGTTACCGGTGGGTCTCCATCGTTGTTGTGCCTCTTGCCAATGGTCGCAACTTTAGCTATGACGTTTGCGGTTTGTGGCATTGGACTACGCTGTAACCGCACCGTAAGATTCGGGTATTGTAAATCTCATCAAAACCATTTGATCTTAAATGAACATCTGTTCTTGTTGTCTAAGTAGAACCCTTTTTACAAATAAATAAACGGGTCATACTGCGATTTAGCTTCTCGTCTTTCCTGCGGACATCGGCAAGGTTAAGAACTATAATATAAAATTTAATTTCACATCGCCTTTCTAACGTATTTAATGTTCTGTGAAGGTCACTCGTGTCATTAAGGACCTGTACGATAAGTATGATGACTTAAATCTTATTATTACTCCAATACAAACAAGGCAAAAATATTTATAACCCGTGTTTGAGGGAATTTTATATTATTGATTGTTTTAATTGTTTGTTTATTTATTTATTTATTTATTGCAACCATGGTATTACAGATCTTACATAATTAGTACAGTTTCACATGGACCCACCCTGTTAGGGCATAGCAATTAAATTATTTAATAATATAATATACATGCAGTAACAATTGTGTGTCGAGTTTACATTTTATTCTAGGCGAGTTATCATGGTCAAGATTTCATACATGCTATTTTGGTATTGTTTACAATTTTACTATACATTCTTAAATTATTGTACATTGTTTTAATTTTTAATTCTTATTACATTCTTTACGCATATAGTTATTACTTATAACATAATATTGAAATTTATATAAAGTGAAAAAAAAGAAGAGATTGTTACATTTTGTAATAAAATTATTCTTTGCGCATATCATTATTATAACATAATATTGAAATTGATATGAAGTAAAAGCTTATTACATTTTATGATTGAATTAATCTTTACGCATATAGTTATTATAAAATAATATTAAAATTGATATAGAACAAAAAAGAAAGAAATATAAAAAAAATCAGGTATTAAAATGTAAATTTAAGTATTAATTAGCAATTTACAGAGTAAGCATGCATATTGTAATTATTTATTTGACGTGTGTGTATTTGTGTGTTTGGGTCTGTGTTTGATTGTGTTTATGTTGGTTTGTTTGTGCGCCCATTGTTTATTGATCAAATGTTTTGTCGGTCATATACTCCTGAATTTAATAATAGGCCTTGGCTAACAGGAATCTTTTGAGATCGATACGATATAGAGTATATTTCTCGTGTTTCTTTATAGTAACTGGGAGGTGATTATATATTTGGATACATCTATAGTACGGTCCTTTTTGGTAGATATTCAACTTGGGGGCAGGTAGTGTTAGTTTATTGTTACGACGTGCACTTTTGACCGGTTTAAAGAAGTCTGGATGTTTTTTAACAAATAAACCGATTTTGAATATGTATATACATGGCAAGGTCAGAATCCTATTTTGGATGAAGTGCAGTCTGCAACTGTCGGGTTGGCGTATGTTAACTATTATGCGAATGCATTTTTTTTGTAGTTCAAAAAGGTCGTGAACGTCTGTTACGTGTCTATTACGGGTATTACTGAACTTGTTTCGATCACATCGAGCCGAGTTTTTTAATCATGAGCGCTAGCAGAACATCGGCGTCAAATATTATAGTCTGATAACACTGGAACTCGCGGGAGTTCCCTAATTAAAACTACCTAGTTACGTTGTTTATTTTTGAAGCGCAGTTGATTTTGTGCATAAACAATGTGTATTATGCAAACCTGCCAGCCTGCTTTATTCCTTGTTTCTGTTTCCCTGGAAAAGCTCGTCTGCATACATATTCCGATAGGAACATCATATCTGTTGTACGTAATGTAGCCAGATAATAAGCAGTCTATGTGCCCGCGACAGCGCTGCTGCCGCGGCACTGAACACGTATTATCCCCGCGCATTTAGAAAATTTTTAGGGGAGTATAGCTACTCCCCGTAGCCGCCAAATTATCTTTTTTAAAACGTTAAGGCTCTTAAATGAGTTGGTGACTAAATCCGAAAAAAGTACTTTTATATTTCTTTAATAATTTGAACGTTAAAATTTTTCGTAGAACATTAAATCCTCCCCCTAAGTCGGTCTCTCACTGCTGAAGATCGTGACCCTGTCGCCTATTTTTTTTTATCAGCTCTCCACTTCTCACTATCGGTTGCCCTGTAGAGAGCGATACTCAGATAAATCTCCAGTTGATCGGATATCAAATCGGACCATCGACTTGGGCTTCTTCCTCCTGGTCTCGTGTCTTCCATATTTTCCGTCACTATTTATGTATAAGGCACCGTAATCCCGGTAAGGGCATATATTTGTGTAATGAATGAGCATGAATATTTGTTTCTAAGTCTTGGATGTTTTCTATGTATTTCAATATTTATATCTATTAAATATATCGTCAATATCAAATAAAGGATTTTTTTTTAAATGTAATGCCCCGAGCCGCGTTCAAACCGGTGACCACAGGCATATGCGGCCCGTCACTACTAACGAACTGAGTTATCGGACCAATCCGTCTCAAGGCGCATTCGTGGCCGCAGTCACATTTCGAAAGCGTCTATTTTCTTCCGAAAGGCCGCTTTAGAGTCCAACTGGCCGATTGCGTAACGCTTTGTAAGGGAAGAATAATGTCAGGTAGGATCTAAAGGTCACTTTTCTTTTTTTGAATGGGAAAATGACATTTGAGTTGTCTTGCACCGTAAAGATTTGAAAGATAAGGGTCTGAACCTGAACATCCTAATTTTGGTACGATTCAGTATGTTCCTATCTCTCCAAAAATCAAAAATCTCAGCTGGGAGACATTGCCGCTTTCGCCATACCGGTTTGTCGTCGAATTTCGGCTTCGCAACCACCCCTCGTTGCTCAGCGCTGGTCCTCAATATACAAATTCTTCAATAACGTCGCTGAATCTATCGATAATCATTATCTTCGTTTTCGGGGTGTTGATATTTAGTCCATAATTAGAACAAATACTATAGGGGAACAAAAACTTTAATTGAGGGTGCAGTTTTGTAATTTGGGCTTGTATTAAGCACTTGATAGGATCTCACATCAGCGGTCGCGGACACCGCTATATATATAAGGACCTAGCTTACGCATATTGTTTTACTCCCAAACTAATCTATAAGTACGTCTATAGCTACGTACCTTATGTAGTACTAGACGTCGATATGATTAATGCATACAGACATCCAAACCTCACGAATGTTCAATATTAGCGCTTAGCGGAATTCAAGCCCAGGAACAACCACCTACACAATTTGCCGTCTAAACATAATACATGAATAAATTCGAGACGCACTTTGAATCATATTTGATTTTGTAAATAGTTGAACCGGAAATTCTCAATGACGGAGACTAGGATTTTGCTCTTCTTTTCTTATTCTCTACACTTGCAGCACTTTTAAAATAATCTTCCCAACCGTAGGTAAACCGTAAATCCTAATAAATTGTCTAGATGTGGTAACGAGTTCGCGGTGCAGTCTCTGCGGATACCTATTTTATTAGATTTACTGAAGCGTTTGTCTGCTAAAGGATTATTTACGACCATTTGCTTGTTCAGTAGTATAAGTAGGTACGCGTTGGAAATCACAAAAAAGAAAAAGAAACAGTAATATCGACTGAACTTGTTTATCACACTACATAATATTGTTTACGCACAGTAAGTCCCATATCTAGCAAAACTGATGTTTGACAGCTAGAGTACATAAATTATGACATCCAATTAGCTACCTACTCATAGCACGTATTGTCTAGTTAGGGGTCGTCACTTTTGCGTGCGATTTTCGGTCGTGTGGTTCAGTAGTAGCCAATCAGAGAACGTTATGAGCAAAACGGAGCGGACGAAATCAAAATCAAACTTTCTAAAAAGTTGCAAATTTATACGTGTCTCATACTTAGTGACATACAACTCTTTGGATTGCGACGATATATACCGTAACGAAGAGCACTCGTTGGCTCGTTGCGACGGTTTAATCGTTCATTCAAGTCATTAGTTCTGCGTCATTCCTAGAACTCAAATAACGAGAATCTCAATACGATTTTTAGACTTGCTCCTGAACTAAAGGAAGTAGAGGAACTAAAAGACCGAACTAGTAGAGACTAGTTCGGTCTTTTAGTTCCTCTACTACAAAGTATTGACCGATTGAACACGATCGGGGCGCTCTTTTTAAAGACCGAGCCAGTTCAACTAGTGTCTTGTACCATGGCCGTGATATCACATGTTTTACCATAAATCCACCAGAACACTCTATTACTTAGTGGACTATGAATAGCTAAAGGAGTTGGCCAAAAAAAACCCAGAATCGCCAGAAATTTCATATTATGTGCCGTTTTTGGGGTTCCGTAGTCGACTAGGAACCCTTATAGTTTCGCTTTGTCTGTCCGTCCGTCCGCGGATAATCTCAGTAACCGGTAGCACTAGAAAGCTGAAATTTGGTACTAATATGTATATCATTCACGTTGACAAAGTGGTAAAATATAAAAGTGTTTTATTTTTATTTTTATTAGGATATCTCCCCTATACGTAACGTGTGATATATTGTTGGATAGGTATTTAAAAATGAATAGGGGTTTAATATAATAATTTTTTGATAATGTTAATATTTTCGGAGATAATC
This sequence comes from Epinotia ramella, assembly GCA_947578815.1. Lineage (NCBI taxonomy): Eukaryota > Metazoa > Arthropoda > Insecta > Lepidoptera > Tortricidae > Epinotia > Epinotia ramella. The sequence goes on along the minus strand of OX388202.1, from coordinate 11,709,405 downwards.
ACTCCAGAAGTAAAAAAAAATGTGTGTCCCCCCCTCTAACTTTTGAACCATACGTTTTAAAAATATGAAAAAAATCTCAAAAGTAGAACTATAAAAAAAAAACTAGGAAAATTATTTTGAATTTGATAGGTTGAATAGTTTTTGAATAAAATTACAAAATAATTTCTGGACGAAACACTACGGAACCATACACTGAGCGTGGCCCGACACGCTCTTGGCCGGTTTTTTATAGGCATAATATGTACTTCAAAAATATATAATAAGTTACTGCAAAAACGACGTGGTATACTAGATATTTTAGATTAATGAAACAATAAAAATTATTTTTTTAGATCCTGAAAAATCTGTATTAGCCGTGATCTATGAACTCTTTACGGTTCGTAAATATAAAAAATGTGGTAATAATGAAGTACTATACAATAATCTTCGAAAAAATCATATAAATGTGTAATTTAGCATAGGTGCTCATATAGGCAGTGCACTTGGGATCCAAGCGGCCAGAAAGTCGGGATACCACACGGCAGTGCACTCCGGAACCAAGCGGCCAGTGGCGGGGTAGAGAGGAGGGCGAGGGGAGTGAGTTGGGCACACGGTAGGCCGCTAGCCAAACTCCTCCGTTCTGGTTTTTTTTTGTACAGGTCAAACTGAGCACCTACTTTTTTTTGAAGAACGCATGCACACACATATATATATATGTCGGAGAGGAGAAGTTTCATGCAGTGCCCTCTATTATATTCATCGTGACTTCGGTTGTAATGTGCTCCACTGTCAATCTACAAATGTCATCATTGAAATACATGCGAACGAGGACATATTGGTCTGGGCAAACTCGGGAGCTCATTAGTTCCGCCGCGCGCCAACAGAGGGCTATGACGAGTATTATTTTGAATTAGAAACAGAACAACGGACGGTTGTGTACGCTGTCATCGAGGGAAAAGCTTGACAGGAGGTGGACGCTCTCTTGGATGGAGAATTTATCGTGTAGAGAGAATGGTGTGACGGAATACGAGAACCGAAATTGCCAGTTCACTGTATTTCACATGAATTTGTAACTATGCTGTGGAGAAGTTCTTAGTAAAGTTTGTAAACATAGTAACATCGTTTTCTATCAATGCCCGAGAACCCAGGATACGCCCACACCTCGACATATTATATATTAAAGGGCGTTAAAGTAACAGCGATAACATAAAAGACAAGAAAAATAAATGTAAGTATATAGTATCGTAACTTCTATACTACATCGCTCCAGGGGCTGATATTTTAAAAAATATAATGGGTTGAACCCATTTTTATACATTTCGTTGCTGGCGAATCTGGATTTTTTGTCTATGACTTTTTGTCTAAGTTCTTTGACAGTTCGCAGGTCTGTCGTTAAATCCATTTTTTCCCTCTTTTGTAATTGAAATCAAAGAAAACCGATTACCTGCTGCTAATACTATTATTTCAAAATACATACAAGTGACGTGTGTTGATTATCATTTGTCACACCCGAGGCGGGATTGTTGATTGATTGAAAAGAGAGCCGAGGGTGTAATTATCAAAGCTAACACGTTTCATATGACGTTTAGCAAAACATTTGCGATCACAAAATATTTTAGGATGAAAATTTTATAGGCTTCTAGAAGTTTTCTTTTGTGTTCAAGTTATGACACATATACATATTGGAAATGGCTTGGAATTTCCAGTGGCGTCAATTATATTTCAGTATCTCTTTACTTTTCACCATGAGTCAACCGTTCTGTTATTAATTAATCAAACACGCGTCAACAATGTTCATAAATATTTGTAAAACGTATAATAATGGCGTGTAACATTCATTTTTCGTGATGATCGCACGGTGCGCGCACACGTGTTGTAAAACGAGACTTAGATAAAATCTCTAAACACCAACACAAAATAAAATAATATTTTTTGTATTCAATACCAATTCATGTAAAGCGTTGTCAAAAATATGTAATTTAACTCAATGAAACTTTTCTATATCATACCCATGAAAATATAATCAATTAATTATCTAAAAGGTCACTCATTTGTTTAGATTTAGACGACTGAGAATCCATTTGCCGACAAAAAAAAAGACCGGGTTGCACTCCGGGAGTGCCGGCAAAAGTGAAAACTCAATAACATTGCAACAGTTTTTCGATCAGGTCACGTGACATCTTACGGTGTCACCCTAAAAATGAATTTGACGCAAATGTATAAACAATTATCAATTATTTAGGCGGACGGCTCAACGGTGCCGGGGTCTGGCGCGAGGACGGGCGGCGGCAAACACAATACCAATTTGTTTTTGCCATTGCCAAATATTTTTCAAAGCTTTATCTCTTTAGGAATAACGTCTACATTCGAACTATTCGAATTTGCAAGAACAGCAGATGGCGGTGCACGGTGGCGACCAAAATATCAATTTGTTTTTGCCGTTCGTAAATATTTTTCTAAGCTTTATCTCTTCAGGAATAACGCCCAAATTCGAACTATTCGAATTTTCTCAATAGCAAAACGGTGAAGGACGCGTCGGTATTAATTATAAATTTATTGGCAGAATATGCTATTGCAAAAAGTGTTTAACGGCTTTATACTCTTACGATTATATATTAATATATTTTTCTCAAAAATGTTCTTTAAAGTTGTAACTTTATTGGTAATAAATCAGCACGTGAATTGTTTATGGTTAGTCAAAAATTAAAAAATTAGAAACCTTGCAAGCTCGATTTTGCTCGACAACAATGTTGCATGCAAATTCTATTATTGGTCCAGGTACAAACTTTTTAAAAAGTTAAAACGGCCATGTTTAAGTTCTAAACAGCCACAACGGAAGATAGTAGCTGTGAGTTATCGCTACTTTTTAGTTGTCTCAAATAATTTATGGCGTTTTCTGAAGAAAAATATACTTCCAACTTATTATTCAAAAAAAATGAAAAGGTGGCAATGTAAAAAATATTTTGTTTTTACATAAAGAGCCACTATATGCAGTTGTTTTTCGGAAAATATTGAAAATGGACGTGAAAATGATACCAGATTTAAAAGAAGATGCAAGCTCAGATATTGATACTTAATTTGTTCCCTGCAAAGCCAAAAGACAAAAATATCTAAAGGCGTACGACAATTTCATGAAGTGGCCAGAAGAAAAGCATGCAGCATTATTACTTTCTTTTTCTTCGTATTAAACTAAACGGACTCCAAATGTCGTCCGTTTAAAATGTATACTCAGCCAACAATTGCCTACTTCCCTTCGTTCGACAATAATGTACTATTTTGCATCTATTCGTACATTCGGGTTAGGGTCGTAAGGACTAATAAGAAGAATGACTATATAAGAAAAGGGTCTAATTTTGCATCAGGTCACGGTGGTAATACAAGCATGTAAAATGTCATAATTTCAAAATGACTGGGTATAAAATTGGACTTAGTTGTACAATGTCTTTGTTTGCAGAACGGCCGAATAAGCAAAATGTCCTAATAGCAAATCGACTAAGTAGCAGGACATTCTGAGAGTAAAATGACAGAATAGGCATATAGCCAGATATTTAAAGTCTTAGTTGCAAATCGCATACATAATCGAATGACAAGGAAATCACAGAGAGGTTCTTTAATAATTGCCTCCTTCACGTCATAATCACTGCTTTTGTATAGACATTGAATTCATCATTAGTTATATTATAACTTGGTTATCGTTATGCGACCACGACGTTTTTCTACCTAGACATTTTAAATCCAAGACGTACTATCTAGACGAAATACATTTGTGTTTTACAACCAAGACATAATAAAACATGACCCCTAATCCACCTAGTCATTGTGCAACTACAGAATTTTGCTATAATTGACGATCATTTAACCAAGACATTATGTTTACCAGGTCATTGTTAAAAACAGTCAATGTGTTTACTGAGGTATTGTACAATTAAGTTATGCGGACACAGTTATTATATACAACCTAGTCCTTACGACCAATTCATACTTTCACTTTCATTGGTAAATTTTAAACAAACACACGATATTCCTAGAAACTGTGATAAACCCTGATCAAACCGGAAGCGAAAGTTTAACAAAGTGCTTATTTAATAAATACACCTATTAGTTAAGCATCATAAAAAACTTTAAAATATACTGAAGAATATTTTGTGTACTAACTAATTTTTTTTTTTTTTAGAATACTTGTTTACATTTTTCGCAAGGATCCTTCCTTATTACAGAATTGCTACCAGTGCCACCGCAGACATGAATGTAGAGAATCGGTGCTTAAATCTGACTGTAGTTGATTTCGTTGTGCCAGCGTAGCCTACTGCCCGTGTCAGTCGCCCTCAAGTGGTAGCCTGCAATTATTCAAGCCGAATGCCTTCCTTCCCGACTGAGCCGGCCTTCTGGTCTGCTCAGACTGCACTAGTAAATGTTAACCTACGTCAGTATAGTATACCTACATATACTGACGTAAGTTAACATATAGCATATGGCGTCGCGGCATTGGATGGATAGCTATTTCAACCTACCTAGTATTATTGAATAAATGATTTGATTTAAATTAATTTCACCACGAATAGGAAATTATACCAAACTCTAGTCAAGCTTACCTTCTTATAGCACCAGCTATGCTTTGTTTGGAACTATATACACTTATTTTATCATACGTTAGACTCTATATTGTTAAAAATAAAGAAATGGTCATCATCACTATTGACGAAGATATTATTGTAGTAAAACTTGTCTTCGCTATTAGATAAGTAGGTACTAACTACTATTAGTTGCACCGAGCCGAATCTCATATACAGGTATAAAAATAGTTATGATAATTAGTGTTAGTTCAGTATTTATCAGATAGCAGTCACCGCCGCGACCGCTAACAAGATTCAAAGTGAACTCGGTGGGAGTAACGCGTACCTATAGGATAATTAGTATCGCTACCTCGCGGCATCTCATTTATCGTGCTCCGCAGGGAGGTGGGTCAGCCAGCAGTAAATCTACCAACCTGAGCGCTCTTGTCTTTGTAAACTTGAAAATCTAATTACATTTACAGCTCCGCTTTAGTTCGCCTTTCCTGCTAAATTTGCATTCTCCCTTGATTTTTGTCCGCTTTTTCCGAGATAAGATTTCTTTCTCTAGTTGTTTTAAAATTGCTGTATTAAATGTGTTCTAAAGTAATTAAAACTTTGATTCGACCGATTTCTTCTCGCGTCGGGGCGACATGCTTTGGGCGGGTGCATGGCAGGTGGGTGTTTGCCGAACCGTCGGTTTATCTGCTCGAACAGGCTCAATAAAGAGCGTCTCTATGTTGTAAAGGCGTTCCAAATGCTTATTTGCATTCAAGAAGGCTCCCTCAACGGGCCAGCAAGTGTACGGGAACGGCTATGAAACGTTGGTACACGGTTCGAAACGCTAGACGGAGAGCTCCCCTGATAGTGATTAAACGATGCTAATACCATTTACTTTCCAACTTCCCTGACTCACCGACCGTTACGTGAACACTCGCTATTTATTTTAGTGCGCTTTCCAAATCATCTTAAACGGTCGATTTAGCGGTCCGTTATTTGAGAAAATATTGTTATGGATTTTAGTTCAATATTCGAATGATCCAGTTCGTTTCCCTTGAGTTGAAGGATAACAAAATGTGGTCTACTATTTTTTTGTAGGTATTATTTGTCAACTACCGAGTTTCCGAGTGTATCTGTTTCGAACTGCCACTAGGAACACTACAAGCCATAAATTCCTTATCTGCACGTTAGGACTTGAGCCAAAAATCGCTACAAGCGCCTAACCGCTATCCAGTAAAAGAAAAAAAAGGTCACGTTAAGCCCGCATGTTCGCCTAGAATACTGGCGATAATTATACGCGTCAGCAAAACCCCGCCATGAATGCATGTAGGGATATTTTCACACACTAAAAACTTAATTTTGCAGGAAAAAATAAAGGTGTAATTTGATGTTCGCTGCGGCTAGCATATAGTGGCCCTCACCGGAGCTTCGGCCACGTTAAAACTGCAACCATAAAACTTTAGGCTGCCGGAGTTGGTCCGCCGCCGACCGCGCCGCGGAACTTCCACTGCATTACGAGAAGTAAACCTGCAGTTAAGTGTTTACTTCGCACATTCCAAGGCATTCTGCTACCAACTTGAACCATAAAAACGGCCTGACTCCTGCTTCCTTGTTCTGATAGTTTACTGCATCACAAACGTTTAGTCTCTTTAACAAAATACGAATATCTACATGTGTAACAGGGCCTGGGAAAAATAAACATGTTTTTTTTAGGTATTCAATGTAGAATAGTAATAGTAGTAACTTAGAGTTTGAACTTGAATGATTAATAACTTCCCTCCAAAATGTTGTTGACGGAGTCCTAAAAAGTTACATCGTTGTAACTATTTTCTACATATAGCGTTTGGTAAAAACAAACCAACAAAGTTACATACATGCCCCTAACAGAGAGTCTATTGTGCACCTTTAACAGTAATTCTCGCCGGCTGGCTGGCTGCTGTTGGTAAAAAAATATGTATACTACTCGTACTAAAACTTTCAACATGTAATAAAAAAGGAGGTAGTTAAAAACTTTGACCTCATTAAATATATACGAAAACTGCAATTTAACATGAAACAAAAACTACATAAACATTTTTCCCCTAGATACCTCGGAAACGTTCACATTACTGTTGCAAAAACAGAAAGGAAAGTTCTAAGATACAGGAATGAATTCACAATGGCAACGGTCGCAAATGTATGCGAAATTTCATAACTTCAAAGTTATCTTACAATATAGATACCTACTAAAATATATTTTGACTAAGAAAGATAAAACTTTTATTTTACTTTACAAAATATCAGGATGTAAAGGTTAACCTTAAAAAGTGGCTAACAGCACGTGTATTCAAAAGTTTCTCCAACACATGGTACGAGTAGTAACTTTACTTTTGAATGGATTTTGGTCGGCTTGTATGACGCTTGTAAACATATATAATTAATTTAAAATAAGATTCAGTTTCACAATATCAGTACAAGCCAACCGTCGGCGTCGCCCTCTTCAGAAATCAAACGATTGGGCTAAAGATTTTTTTGAACTTTTTCATGTCTCTACTTAGTTACTAAATCCTATTATTTCGAATTTGTTTTTATAGTATGTATTTTTTTATTCAATATTTGGGTTGAGGTCAATCAAAATTAAAAAAAAGCAATATCTGCCTTACTGCATGTGGCAATTTGTCAACTGCGCTTCATTCATAATTTTACTAATAAAATATGTACTTGGAAATGGTTAAGAATGACCAACCATTTGAAAGTGTCTTGTAGTGAAGTCAGCAATGAACCGTTCATTAACTCACTTCATAAGCCAATAACGGAAGCTTAAGATCGATAATACTAAAAAGGGGTGGCAAAGGTTTAGTAATTCACTCCCTGATCATCGCTCAGTTGGCTTGGCAGTGATTGCTGCAATTATTCAGTTCGCCGCTTCCCCCTTGGCAGCCGCCACGCGGCGCAGGTAGCCCCACAGATCACCTAACGCAGATGTTTCGTGCGCCGACCACGATCAGGAGTCCCGGTTCATCGTGGTGGCCCTTGGTGGTCATTGATAATTATGTGCTCATTATTTTCAATACCAAATAATACAAACTTAAACAAGTGAAATTAAAAGATTTAAAAAAAAACCCAACTGCTTTTTCAAAATTTTATAACCTATGTCGTCACTCCCACGATTAAGAGGAATCCAACGACACCTCATATGTCGAAATCCGTCAAACGGTTTAGGCTGCAGGGCGTGCCCTCCTCTCCTTCGGCAGTCGGGTAAAAAGGAATCTCATTGACCACGACGTGTTTTATGTTTGTCCCACACTATGTACAGACCAGTTACATTATATGAAAACTCGAAACATTCGGGCTTAACAGAAAGGGTTTCTAGGCAATACACGGCTTGTCTGTTTTCTGTCTGTCAGTTTCAGAATTGAAACCATCTTTAGGTATCCACTGACTTCAGTTATATATAAGGTCGGCCGATTAATATTCCTTTGCGTTTACACATTGATCGCTGTAACTACTTGTAATTAGTCCAGTCATATCCAAAAAACCGACCCTACCCGTGAATAATCAGTTCTTGGATTTTTTTTTCGTAGGTCCCTCGGGGGGGCACTGGGAGTGTACACAGGAGCCTGATTCAGTCTACACTTAATCTACTACTATAATAACTGAACTAAATCGTATTTTGTGTATATAAAACAAGTGTTTTCGTGATGGGATGAGGAGAACATGTGTTGAGAATTTGAAAACAAACTGAATGCTGAATCAGGTTAAGTTTACTTATGTTATCTGATCTTTTGAATGAAGGTGCACCGTCATTAACTGATGTATATAACTGGAAACCTAAGCTGAATTACATAGAAGGGATGGTACCGGCTGGCGATTGATGTCTCGGCCGGAGGCGTGTTGAATGGACTTTCTGGAGGGACAATGCGCGGAGGGAGCCGCGTGGGCAGCTAGTTATTATTATTAATATTATAAAGTGGAAAAGTCTGTGCGCTTGTAAGTACCCCCCAGTATGAGTAGTATCGGAGACTACCCGTATACTACACTACTCATTTCATTTCCAAAATTCTTTCACCTGTAAGATTTTTCAGAATTATTGGGTCGCGACGGGTATGGTGTACGAAAGTTCTTACGGATCCCTCGATGGGAGAGTCAGACTCGCACTTGGCCTTTTTTATTCAAGTTTATTATAATATTATGATGCTTATGTTGACGGTTTTATATATTAAGTTATTATTCATGTTATACAATAACCGCCAACAAACCGCTAATAAACTGCCTTGGAGTTTGGCGAAGATGTATTATTTGTTTACTATGGCAATGGTATTCAAATAAATAATAAACTAAATACAATCTATTTACGGATATGGAATTTTATTAACCATATTAAATGTATAGTTTTAATTACTTAATCAAAAAACAAGAGCAGTGACAATGGACTGAAAATGATAAAACGTTCATTGTATGACTTGGCATATCGGTAAATACAATTAAAAATATAAGTAAAATGAAACCTTCTGCAGGATACGTACAAAAAGTACCACTTCCAGCAACTATATAAAAAAAGTATTAGATTTGTCAAAATTTCAAGTTCACTTAAAAAAAATCCAACCATGGGGTTGTAATTTTGTAAAATCTCTTCTAATCGTTTGTACTTAAAAAAAACGTTAAGTAGTTTCACTCTTAAAAAATACGCAAATGGGAGCGCTGTTTATCTTTCCTATTTCTCCCAAAGAAATAATGTTAATATTTGCAATTACCAATAACAACTCGTTAAAGTTTACTGAAAGCAGCCAGTCGTTTTAATTTAACCGTTACAGTAGCCGTATTTCATTTAGTATTGATAGATTTCAAGCTGGCATTTAAGCGCAGAAGTAGTAAGATTTCTTCCAGGATGCTTCACGTCAAAGGTTCTATAATATAATCGAATCGTGAATGTCAACATTCCTTCCAAATTAAAATCGAATGTAGCATGGATTGGTAACTTGCGTTGGGCTTTTACCCTTTGGTTTACTCGTGAGATGGAACGGGAATGCTATTACTAATGCAATAAAATTAGTATTCGATTTTATCATTAGGTAGGTATAGCAATGGGGTCGCTGCTGTACACACCCACGCCTTCAACATAAACAATCTAAAGAATATTCTCATTCTCCAATAAAGCTTTCAAAGCGAAACGCCAACAAAAAGCCTCTACAAAAAAATGGCCGTACTAAGTTGGTGTCTCATCAACAAAATGCTTTTTCGAGCAAATACAAAAGGGAAACGAATACCAATCCATAAAAGTGTAATAGCGATTTCCGACAAAGTGAACAACGTAACGAAGGCTACAAAGTTTGCGAAGTAGGAAACAAAGCAGGCCACCTCCATGCTAACAAATGTACGCCCGGATATAATACTTAACTTTTCTTTATCTACTTAGGGGAGTGATATGGTATCCATTAGGAATGAATTCGTGAGATATAAATCAATTTTAATTATAATTGTTAAAACGTATAGCTTGTTGGTTTAAAGGGTTGTGTATACTCACTTGCTTCCTCGAGGAAGCAAGTGAGTATACACAACCCTTTAATTTTAAATAAGTACATTTAAATTTATATATTGTACATACAATGTTTGTGAGTAGGTACGAAGAATTAATATGGTGCAATAAATATATTTATTTCTTTCTAGAATAGTCACCTGTAAGTAGTTGTTGCGCACCGTTGGCCAAAGGATTCTATACAGCAATACGCAGCTGACTACTTCACTGACAATAGGTACCTTTTAATAATTTGGCAGTGACCAGCTTTATATTCACATTATTTCTTTAACATTTATGATTAGGCTTTTTGCAAGATGGATATGCTTATTATAAAAATAAAACTAGGTATCAAAAACACAAACGATATATGTATAAACATTACAAGCATACCCTAGAGTCGCCTGCCAGCAGCGGGGCGGGGCGTGGCCAGAAAAGTGCAGTCAGTTAACTTAACTAGGGCGGTAAACAAATAATGTCTCAGATCGCAGGTATTTTGACGCCGAAGCCGAAGGCAAGGGCGATAAATATACGATCTGAGACATACTGGCTGTTTTTAGATTGTTGAAAATATTAGGTTAATTTTAAATATTAGCTTCCCTTCATCCGACAAAATCAACTCAACCACGAATTGCTATTTCCCGGCCTCTGCAATAATGTACCATTTCTCCGTATTCTCTGTTTTCAAACAGAGCTTGGTCGCCTAGGAACTATTATTATCAGTCTTATCAACATCTATTTTTAAATAATTGAAACTAAACTTATTCTGTTTGAAACGAAATACCTATTTTTTAAATAGGATTAAAAAATAAAGAAATACGTTTAAACGTTTAGTCAATCTTACAGTTTGCTGTTGAACTTGCTATCGGTATAGGTAGGTACAAAAAAAGGATACTGATTTAAATGTCCCGTTGTCACTGTGCTGTTGCTCATGCTCATGACACGTACTCGTACAACCTCACCGACCGACCTCAACTCTGGTGCCTTTATCTATACCAAAAATATTTTTTTTGAAACAAACTTATTCATGTTATCTTGTGTACACAACGCAAATTAACTATCTACAATAGGTCCCTACTCCAGCTGAGTTTTCTGTACTTTGTTGCTCAGTCTTGTATTCGAACTACATTTCCGAGACCGTCCTTATTACGAATGCCTGTAACAAGAGTAATTGCGTCACCTGAAATCCTAAAACTAAGGAGGCAACTCCTACAGTCGGAGCTATAGGTACTATGACTAGGTGTTCTGTGTAAAACACAGAAATTCAATTAAAAGTTGTCGTTAACTCTGCACAACATTGAACCGAGTACGCACATCAGAACAACGGGATTGGATGCAGTTCACAGCTCTCAAGAACAATCCGATCGTCAAGTAGATATCTATGTAGTTGGCGGTGTGTAAAATGTGCGCTAACTGGATGCTTAAGGAAGACTAAGCACTGCATAACAATCGCAGAACGACATTAAAACTTAACTGAACTCTGACATGCTTTTCAAAACACAAAGTCTAAGACACACATACCTACATTTAAAGTCAAAGTCAAAGTATTTATTTGCTAAACATGGTTATACAGATGTTATAAAATGCAGCTTGGTATCACTATGTCTTACCCGAAGGTATCACAAAATATAGAATGAATAGGCTTAAATTAATATGATACCACAGTTTTCATGCATCTTGCTTTTCTTAATACATAAAATAACACAATTAGTGCAAATTTAACAATCGTCTTTTCTATATTCATCAATTGAATATGAAATTGAATATGCCTTTTCCACTAGAAGGGCAAACAGTTTCTTTTTGAACAGCATCAGATCTTCAACATATAAAATGTTTCTTGGCAACTATTTAAAGATTCTTGATGCCATCCCAAGAACACTTTTTGAGAGCAGGGCTGGGTGAGGACCGAATTATTGGCCATAGTAGTTAGCCTGGTTAATCGCTACTACCGATTAACCAGGCTAACTACTGGCCATGAATTTGGTCCTCACCCGGCTGTTTTATATGAAAAGGTATTGCAGATCTTACCCCGTAATAAAATAATAATAATTAAGAAAATTTATAACGTAAATAAGAATGTATATAGAAAGAATGCCAGGTCCCTAATAATTATTGTCACGTCGAATAATAACTTGGGGAATTTGATAACTGTATGCGGCTATAAAAAAATGCTTTATACAACGCAGGGCAGAGACAATGTACTCGTATGTAAACATGACTCGGACAAAAATTAAAGCCCATCACGCATTCGTCACATTACTGAGTTAAAATAGTTTATAGAAACCCAATATTTTTGAACAAGCTATACAACGGTAACCCACACCTTGAGTATAAAGAGAAAAAAAACACATTCCCACTTTAGGTGCACCGGGAGGTAACCTAAAAAAAATTCTTTTTAAAGAATTTATTTTACCGTTTTGTCGGCGTGATTGTTTTCTGCCTCTCACAGACTGGCGGTCAATAGTAAATTTTACAGCTAATGACACGTTTACTATCACGCGGCTAGTGTCACGCGGGCTAAATGAGTTACGGCTTTTAGTATTAGTCACCGAGTTGGTTACTGAGCTAAGCCGCAGACGAATAGACGGATGGACGGCCAGACGGACATGGCGCAACTATAAGAGTTCCTTGTTGACTACGGCACCCTAAAAACTGCGTAGCTTGCTTTGAATTAATTTGGTTTTGGTCAACTCGATATATAGGCGTCCAGAGGGAGAGAGACGTGCCTGAGTTTTTCGCATTTACAATTTGTATGTCATTATTCACATTAAAAGGCAAATGGCGAGACGAACTCTAATAGAAATGACATCCTATAACGTTAGCTTTTAATTTGCAATTACGTCGAAGTCCACGGTAACGCAGTGGGTAATTTAATTGCGTTCTCAACATACCTATATACAAGCCAACGATGTTTTATTCGTAATGGGTTAAAATGACGCAAAATTGATAGTAAGCCAACATATTTGGCGTGGGGAGGGTAAAAGCTAAAACAGATATAAATATTAGCAAGAAGTGTCTAATAGCCGTATTCATAAACGTTCAGCAAACCTATTTTAGCTAAAATGCCGTTGAAATTCGTTTGTCTTTCTCTGTTATTTTGTCATCTGTGTTCGTAAGAAAGGGAAAAAACACATTTATTTATCAGAGGCATTGTTCGTTTAATGTATACGTTTCTAAATTAAGCAGATTACATAGGTATGTAATAAGAATCACGTTTAGTATTTTCCAATAGATAAGACAATAAGCTGCTATCTAAAAACTTATCAATACAATGGTAATCAATGATTAAATTACATAGCCTCGCCTTACTCGTCATTTTACTAGTCAAAAACCGGCCAAGTGCGAGTCGGACTCGCGCACAAAGGGTTCCGTACCATTATCTATACAAACAGTAAAAAAAAACGTTTGTTGTATTGGAGCCCCCCTTAAATATTTATTTTATTTTGTTTTTAGTATTTTTTGTTATAGCGGCAACATAAATACCTACATAATCTGTGAAAATTTCAACTGTCTAGCTATCGCGGTTCTTGAGATACAGCCTGGTGACAGGCAGACGAACGGACGGACGGACAGACAGCGAAGTCTTAGTAATAGGTTCCCGTTTTTACCCTTCGGGTACGGAACCCTAAACCCTAATTTCATTGAATTCCCATAATCTCTTTATTTCTTATGAATATTAATAAAGGTTCTGCTACTATCATATTTAAACTGGTGTCCACCTTGTTGTATGGCCCGCCGTGTGGCCGTGCGACGCTCGCGGCCGTCGGATTTTAGCTTACACACAACATTTACAGCATGCGAATTGAAAATATTTTATTACTTTATTATAGTTACAGCAATAACGCGTAGTTTCAGTGTCCGAGAGGCAACCGGATGGCTCGCGGTATTTGAGCTCCCGAAGCGTTGTGGAACCGCCCTGTGCAACCCGAACTGAGCCAACTTGGACTGGGGCGGAAATTGGCCGGAGGTGAAAAAAAAATTGCTGCCAGGTATTATTTTTTATTAAAACAGCATTTCAGCCCACTGCTGTTTCAATCGACTACGTCGTGACAATAATTGGCCAAGTTGGCTCAGTTCGGGTTGCACACTGCACAGGGCGGTTCCTCAACACTTTGGGAGCTCAGATACCGCGAGCCATCTGCTTGGACACTGCAACAACTTGTCATTGCTCTGAATATAAGGGGTTTTAGTCATTTTGCATTATGGTAGCTACAGTCAGCAGCAGAAGTAAGTTAACAGTTTTTCACCTTATTACAATGGCATAGGGTGCAAAAGTGTTAACTTACTTTTGCTGCTGACCCTACACATATCGAAACTGACGCGAAACTTCGATTGTGTTAATTTATTCCGTGGAAACATTTCAGTTCACGCGGTCGAGCCGAGTCTCGTTGGACGGTCGTTAAACACTGCTAGTCGCTGGCACACCTGCCCCCCTATTCTGTAACTTGTTTTAAGCTCACCTCAACGCCCACCCACAAATATATCTTGACACCGCGATGCGTAGTAACTAGCGCAGGCAGAGGTCTAGTTTCGTGACGGGTAACCGGCGGGGTGACCCGCTTTAGCGCGTAGCGAATAACAGCTCTGGCCACTTCTAGCGGCGCAGTTTTCACGGCGCGAACAGGTGAGCCCGCGGGAATCGCTATTTCGCTCACGTTCGACATCCGATAAAAGTTTCCGCCACAATCACCTAAGAGCTCAGCTGTCAGGGAATAACCGTATATCGGTTTTGTTTCCCACTGCATCCCTGAGCGCCCAGATCCGTACATTACAACAAAATTTCATTTCATGTTCTTACAGCGTTTCGCGAGTGATTCGCCACTCGCAGTTGTATTCAATTTTCGCGTGCAGTGCTTACTGAGTAGCTACAATCAATACTTATACAATGTAGCTAAGAAACTGTGCCGGCAGTTCAGCTTTACTGAGTAAAAGTTGCAAAAACTTCGCTCGCATATCTATACAAACTAAAAATATCATTCAAACATGAAAAATTAGAAGGAATGCACAGTATCTGGTTCCTTTGATAACTCTTCCAAGAAAGCAGGGTCATTTAGCTAATGAGCGCGCTCCAAAGTAAATAACTTGAACAAAGTCTGCGTCAGTCGGATTCAAGTAACATTATTTTTTACCTCTCTCTGATACTGGTTCTGTCACGGCAACGTTAAAAAAATATAAATAAAATAAAATGTTGCTTTTTCCGCGATACTAACAAATCTTGCCGCCTTTTGAAATATGTTGTCTTAGTCCCAATTTTGTTTATTTTAAACACAACAAAATGTGGGTACGTTGATAGTGAAAGTAAATGGCATGGTGTTTACAAATATTATATTCCTAAGTATAATGTAAGGGTCGCGTACAGCACGGTTTCAGATAACATACAAAAAAATAATTGCATTTTTATTTTGCCGTAATAAAAATGATCTAGGTAGGTCCCTCCTTACGTCTTATTTAGTGGCACATGCTTGAAATCATGCATTAGAAGGGGCAATAAAATGCCCTGCCCGACTGTGTATGCGGAAATAATGGGTGCATTTTATTTTACCTTAAATTGAGACTCCAAATTGAACCAGAAAATCTTCTAAGTACTTTACTAAGCTTTATTGTTTAACAACTAACTGCCCAGGTACTTCTTGCCCGAAAACTTTTTGTTCAATGTGCAATTAAGAAGTGAATGGATACTTAGCGTGTAATTAGTTTATTTCTTATAATTTCCTGTATTTGGCACGAAAGTCTAACGATATAGTCGTATTAATCAGAATTTAATATAATAGTTGAGTATGTCATATCTCAATTAAAACTTAAAAGTAAGGTAAAGTCTGTGTTCCATAATGCCTTATTTATTTATCAAATTATGAAATGTTGAAAGCATTGAAAAGTGTGCTTAAAATTTGCACTAGAGCTACAGGATGTTTTAGCATTCCGCTCACGTTTGCGCCCTGAGATAAGTTTCAGCCACAATTACCTGAGCGTTCAACCGTCAGGAAATATATTGGCACCTTCTGCAACCTCACCGCCCCGGCTCGCCGCTTCGCGCCCGGACCAAATCAACTATCTACAATCAGATCACTACACAACCACGAAAACATCCATAAATGAATCGCAGATACAGCGCAATTTATTTCAAAATGTTCCGATAAATTCTACATCACGCTTCCTGGTCCATACTATGAGGCTGTTCTGATTGATAAATTGTTCATTTTATAAATAAGCAGATCTAGAAACAAAATGTTTGCATGATTAATGGTTATTTATTTTTCGCCGAACGAAAAGTTCTTTATCGCGAACTTTGTGATTATTGTTGAAGTACATAATGAAATCAAAGGACAACTTTTAAAAGGCCCCTAATGGACAAAAGGTCATCGATCAATATGACAAAGAAAGTTTTTCTCAATACAAAAATCGATGGGTCTGGATTTTTTATGGCCACATTTTTCCTCCGGTCTTTTGTGTCACTTACGTGGATTGATGTCTTGGCGGAAGGCATTCAAAGTCGTATTGTGTAATTTGCATAAAATGGCGGTTGGAAGCTTTTCAGTTCAGGCTAAATAAAGTAAATCAAAGGGCTAGTGCCGTAACGAATGTTACTAAAGGCAGAAAGGGCTGTTTCGGGTGGCCGCAATATCGGCGCCCCTCGATATCGGGATGGAATACTTTGGGCGGCATTCATTCGATCGCAATCTCTATGCTAACAGCTTGCGATTCTGATCTTCGTTTAGCGGAATGACCGACCGCAGTCACCCCGGTTCGTGTGACGCTTATTCCTTACACGTTCACTCCCCACAAGTTTTTATGGACACGCTGAATACTCGCCCTCTCTATTATGGCTTTCTTTTAGTCGACTCTCAATATTAAACCTCAACAACGAAAAAACCTTTTTTGCGAATACTTAAACACATTTTTAAGAAAAGACAACACGTCACCAACAAACAACTGATCATGGAGTACGGAGTTTGACATGGAACTAACGCATTTCTAACATTCAATACTGATTTTAACCATTTCTTCCTGACCTAAACCAAGCAACACTAGGAAAAACGCAAATTTTTATACTCATGCTCCACCTGAGATACAGTATAATCAGTATAATATTTCCACCGCCTTAAAATAAACCAATCTAAACCAAAATAATATTAGTATATATATTAATAATATTACTTAACTAAAAAAAACAGTTTTTGAGATTCGAATGAATGAATGAATATCTGAAACTAGCATTTGAACTACCTAATAAGTCCAAGGATATAGGACAAACGCCCGTCATTTTGAAAACTTAACCCTGTTCTGTACAGTAGAGACTTCCTTATATTAATAAAAAAAATTAGGTACTAAATAAGAATAAGAATAGTTTATTCGTGACAATACAAAACAAAGGACAAAAGTAATGTTTTATAAATTTATTTTAAGTACCATAATTTATATGTTTCCAGTGACAAATTATTCAAATGACGATGATTAAGGCGATAAATCACTTTCGCCAATGGAAAAGAATGACCACAATTTTTTCCAAATTTTAAAATAAAAATTAATTAATAATTATTTAATTTTAATTTTAAATATCATTATGAAGTCTCTACTGTACAGAACAGGGTTAAGTTTTCAAAATGACGGGCGTTTGTCCTATCCTTGCTAATAACATATGAACCAGTTATTGCCGTAAAGGGAATTATTGTATGGTGATAGTTTCTGGGTGTGTTTAACAATCTAGCACACCTAAACGGACGTGCGCAGCAAAAAGCTAGCTGAAAACAGAATTTCATCGGCTAAAATTTGCAGAATGTATGTCTGATAAGCCGATTGCTTTTTTCATGTGGTAGCCATACACAGATATACTCGTATAGCCTATAGCCTTTACGTAGTAGTTTCGAACTTAATTTCTTGCACAGCAGTAAAATGCAAATTGTACAATTACGTTACGCTCTCTTCCCTGCAATGGAAGCTTTTCGAACAAAAATATTGAAACTAACGTACGGACGAGCGGCTAACTCAATAGCATTGACAAAACGAACGCGGACAAAGCACATCAGTACTTATACGGAGATAGTGGAGCGCACAGCGAGAGCGTAGCCGGGGCAGTCAACATGCAAGATCCGAGCAAATCTCTCATTCAAAACAAAGTTTTAGAGCCCTATCTCTAATATTCTTATACAAAATCTGTTTGAAGAGAGGGCAGCGCAGACAAGCCACTTTGTAAAAACACCTACATCTACACTAAATACTAAGTGGAGTTCTGTATTCCACAGGGGTAACCACGTAA
This sequence comes from Epinotia ramella, assembly GCA_947578815.1. Lineage (NCBI taxonomy): Eukaryota > Metazoa > Arthropoda > Insecta > Lepidoptera > Tortricidae > Epinotia > Epinotia ramella. The sequence goes on along the minus strand of OX388202.1, from coordinate 11,691,128 downwards.
CGTTTTGAACGCGCGTTAGGTAGATCCAACTGTCATTTTACCATATAAAAAGTGACATTTAGATCTAACTGACGCGCAATGTGTATGCGTACAATGCGTTACGTGATTGACCCGCAGGTACTGGAATGTAAAAGTAGGCTCTCGAAACGTAATTTATAATACTTACCTACTGTTTCCGGAAAACTTAGGCGACTTATATATCGGTCTAATATTTTACTTAAACAGATATAATTCCGGAGACAAAAAGAATGAGGGGTCAAAAGCAGATGGTCCGCTTTTATAAAATTGTTGGAGGGTTGTGAAATATGACACAGTGTTATTTCTTCGCACACCCGGTCAAGAGTTATTGCATTCCATTACACGTTTTCTCTATCTGGAGGAAGCAGTTTTCACTAAAGAACAACCAAACTGTCTAATCTTTCGTAAAATTACTCACGACGCTACTTCACGATTTACCACCTACAGGATAAAATTGATAGGTAGGTAGTTGTCAGTTATTTTAGTTACAAACAAGCTAGTATTATTTAAGAATAATAGAAATTAGGTATTACCTATATAGATTACTGGCTCTATTCATTTGAACTACTGCGAAATGAAATTATCCTAAAAATGCGTTTTTTTACTATACAGAGTGTTTTTTTTAAATGGGACAGTATGGGGAAATCCGAATCTAAAGGAGATAGAGGAAAAGTGTCCAAGGAGACATTAGGTGTTTTTTGATGTAAACAAATTTGGCTCGTTAAAATTTTTGGTCAAGCGTGAGTTGTTCTTAAAAAAATATAAAGTAGGTCAATTTTTTTTTGACGCGGGTCGGCTCTGTTTCATGTAAGGATTATTTCATTGTATGGAAAGTAAAAAATCTGAACAGCAGAAGTTGGTCAAATTTAATGAAAACTAATCTTCATACAGTTGGTTTATTACTTGAGTAAATGTTCGATGTGGCCGCCGTCTTGTCTTATGCAGGTACGAGCACGCTTCAAGACACTTCTAGTTGCATTTAACAGAGACTTATGGTGAATTGTGTTTAAAGTGTTGTAAACAGCATCTTTTAATTCTTGTACGGAGTTGTATCGGGATTCATAAATTCGACCCTTAAGGTAACCCCATAAGAAAAAATCTAATGGCGTTAAGTTGGGCGATCGTGGGGGCCACTTTATCGGCCCATATGTACTCGTACCCATCCGACGGTTTGGAAACTGCTCGTCCAAACACAGTTTACTTGCCCTACTGTTGTGGGCTGGTGCACCATCTTGTTGGTAGATTATCTTACCAAAGTTCCTTAAAAAAATGTTCTTCTCTTGAATCATCTGGAGCTCTTATCGATTATTGAAATTTAAAAATGGAATAATTTTAAATATTTTTTTACACGCCTAGGCACTTGTAACAATATTAAAAGGTGAATACTGCAATTGTATGAAGATTAGTTTTCATTAAATTTGACCAACTTCTGCTGTTCAGATTTTTTTCTTTCCATACAATGAAATAATCCTTACATGAAACAGAGCCGCTCCGCGTCAAAAAAAAAATTGACCAACTTTATAGGTAATTTTTTAAGAACAACTCACGCTTGACCAAAAATTTTAATGAGCCAAATTTGTTTACATAAAAAAACACCTAATGTCTCCTTGGACACTTTTCCTCTATCTCCTTTAGATTCGGATTTCCCCATACTGTCCCATTTAAAAAAAACACTCTGTATATCCATCGTTTTTAAAGCTTTTCAGCCACATAACGATTCAGTAAATTTAAATACTTGTTCAATAATTTCATTAGGCGTGGGCTTGAAAAACAGCCCTCTACACATATATATTTTTTTACGCCCAAAAAGGGACGAATACAGTGACCATCTTTGCATATAAAAACCATTCAAATATTGCATGTTTTGTGTCATATTAACGAAAACGAAACGAACTTCAGACTTCAACGGTAAAGTTAACAAAATGGTATCTTCACAGTATCGGAATAGCTATAGATTACATAGGAAATTGTAGTGCAGTACAATAAATTACCACGAAAGTTAATGTGGCGACGAATTTGCTGAAATATGTACAACTCACGCGATCCGAGCGGCAGGCTTTGTACGAGCCTGGTCTGCTCCTTTTCACCATGCCGCGCCGCGCAAGATTGACAATGGACCCAGTGGCTTGGAAGGGAACACCTTATCTTTACTACATTGTGCCCTGTGTCACATGGAAACGCGAGTGCCCTCGGCCATGAACGTTTCACATACCTAATGAATCTAAACCAGTATTAACATCACTGCCTTAGTTTAGCATGAATTAACAATGTGCTTGAGACTGTATAAGTGAAGGTAAGTACTAATAATAAGGATTTTAGCAGTAATTGCAATTTCTGTGCACTCGGAAATTATTAAACTAATTCGAATTTAATAAAATACCAAATTTTCGGTTTAGAACATCTTTTTATCCCCGCTTTTGGATCGATTTTTTAACCGATTCAGTGGCACGACAGGCGTGTCAACAAAGTTTTTAACGTGTGGCGTATGACACGAGAGGAGTGTCATTTTAAAATCGATTAAAACTTCTTCAAATGAAGTTTTAGCAGGGTTCACCCCGAAGAAGATTATTATTGTTTGTCACGTAGAACAAGCTTGTAGCCTTCGTTTCTGGAATATTCTGGATATTGTTTGAATTTTTCAAAATCTGTTGTTAACAACCTTTTCAAGTTGCATTATTTTTACGACACTGATTCGGTGCGGATGGCACGACAGGCGTGTCATCAATGTTTTTAACGTGTGGCGTATGACACGAGAGGAGTGTCACAAGGGTTCACCCCGAACAAAATTATTATTGTTTGTCACGTAGAACAAGCCGAACAAGCGTTACCTCGAGACGTAAATTATAAAAAAAATAGACGGGTATGACGGGTATAATGAAAAAAGTTATCGATAGGCGTGCCATCATATTCTATGGCGTATGGCACGCCTGTCGTGTCATGAAATAATTGATCGCCGCCACAACCAAAAGTTTTCGAAAGTGGAAGACGCAACGAATCGGTTAATTCACGAGTATCTACTTACCCCTAAGCTACTCTATATGGGTTCTATGTGTTAATACAAAACCTACACCAGAGCAGATCCCTATAAATGTGAAGAAGTCTTTAATGCTCATTCGAAGTCCCCACGGAAACAAATTTACGTGGTGTTCGCCACTTTATCTAGCTAACTGTAGTTTGGCAGTCGTTAAGCTGTCAAATTAGAGCAACTCGTCCTCGCTGTCGTTGAAGGAAGAAAAAATGCAATTTTCTTTTATAGCGTGACCTGAAAGTTTTGATGTTATGGTGACGTTCTGTTGTTTCCTATCGTATCTACATGTACACAACCTGAGCCATCTAAACATAGGTATAATAAAGTAGGAAAGTACCTAGTTAATCATTTTCTTTGTTGCGTACGTTATTAGCACACACAAAGTCTGGTACTAAAACTTGGTAATTAGTCATTTACGCTTTCAGTTCAGCACAGGCAGTGGAGTGCTTTATACAGACATAATAAATAAATAATATGAGCGCATTATGGAGGCCAACCAAACTGATCTTAAAATATGTATTCCACTTGTTTAACTTTGGAATTGATCAGGGTGCCCCACCTGATCTTGTGAATTGACACTGAAATATTGGGGGACCCGCAAGACGCTTCATTCAAACGTTTTATCGCCTGCCGTTGATTGGTGCATAAGTAGTTAAGTGCCTAATAATACATATTCATAATGTAATGTTCCCACACTTATAACGATGTCACAATGACGAATACAAAATAAGATTAACTTTTCTAAATTAATCTCAATATTTTTTTCAAAGTAAATGGATTAACATGTGATTTTACAAGTATACGTGACATATTTTCCAAATGTGGTTATAGAGTACCCGGGTCATTGTCAGATTTAGGTGCGCGTCTTTTCGGTGGACATTGCCAAAGTTAAGGGCTTTAAAGCCTAATTTTTTGTTGAACTCTGAATCCGCATAAACGGCGTCGCCTCTTCTATAATTCTATTCGATAAAAATATATTAAGTATATATAACCATAAGCCACTATTGCCCACTGAAAAGACGATTTTTGTTTTACTGACTGACAATGACCCAGATACTCAAATTAAAATGAATATTTTGACTACATCCTAAATCACAGAAAAGCAAATATGAATAAAACTTCAAAAATTTAGATATTTATCGACATTTGTCAAAAGAAAGTTCCCGAAAGTCTTGCATGTCAGTTTCACGTGCGCAGATCACATAAACTTGTCTCTCACACAACGTCGTTTACAAGAGTCGAGGCATCACATTAATCAAATGAGACTTGTTTTTTAACAAGCCCTATCTTCCAATTTGGCGCATGACACGAAATAGAGTAGTTAGATAAACCATTTCCGGCTCTACTTTTTCTTTTGTAAAGCTAAAATGGTTATTTACCTTTCTCATACTACAATATTATTTAATTTATAAATTAATATTTAATCATATCAATTTCAGCTTTAAGTCAAAAATATAGTGTTCAGTACCTAGCTCATGAGGTACTGAACACTATATTTTTGACTTAAAGCTGAAATTGATATGATTAAATATTAATTTATAAATTAAATAATATTAAAATGGCGATATAAGTATTTAATACAAAATATCAATTTCTTGCATGTCAGTTTCACGTGCGCAGATCACATAAACTTGTCTCTCACACAACGTCGTTTACAAGAGTCGAGGCATCACATTAATCAAATGAGACTTGTTTTTTAACAAGCCCTATCTTCCAATTTGGCGCATGACACGAAATAGAGTAGTTAGATAAACCATTTCCGGCTTTACTTTTTCTTTTGTAAAGCTAAAATGGTTATTTACCTTTCTCATACTACAATATTATTTAATTTATAAATTAATATTTAATCATATCAATTTCAGCTTTAAGTCAAAAATATAGTGTTCAGTACCTAGCTCATGAGGTACTGAACACTATATTTTTGACTTAAAGCTGAAATTGATATGATTAAATATTAATTTATAAATTAAATAATATTAAAATGGCGATATAAGTATTTAATACAAAATATCAATCATCAGAGCGGTCTCCATGAGAATTAGAGGAACGAGAAAAAGAAAAGAAAGATTTGGATGCGAAGACGGCTGTGGATTACCCATCATAGAACATTACATTCCTCTTCTTTTCATGATATTATTTTATATAGGTATATTGTATTATTTAACGTAAGAAAGTTCATAATCATCATTTAATGGGTTTAATACTTAATTACACAGAAAACATCGAAGACTCAGAAATAGTAGATTACTGCAGAGGCCGTGAAGTAAGGGATTGCTGGACGAGATTGGGGTAGACGGCCGAGTCGTAGACGAGGCCGAATACAACCAGTCCAGCAATCAGTGTTCCGGCCGAGGCTTTTCTCAAACGATGTTAGGAAATATTAAAATTAAAATAAATACTAGGTAATCAATTAAATCATAGGTAATTTGCGCCTTTTTTATTTTTTAAACATGCCATTTGAACAAGCCGTTCGAGCACCATGTTTAACCGCACATAAAAGTACCATAGATTTTTTTATTTTTTTTATGAAGCAAGTATGCTTACAGTGTCTAGTGATGGTTGGCAGTATGTAAATTTTCCTTTGTCAGTTTAATATTAGTAAGCAAATTTAAAAAGTTAGAGTAGCGGACAATAATGGTTTTACTTAGGGTTTTCATACATTACTTCTTGGCGTAAGGCCAAGAAGTAATGTAGGGAGCCATAAACAAGAAACTTCACGTCTTCATTTCGTGATATTAACGCGTACATTTCCGAGCATGTTTGAGAAATAAATATTTATGATCATCACACTAAAACTTGTCCTTACCAGTATTTGAACCCAAGACCGTCAGCTCCGTAAGCAAGGTTGACCCCCTGCGTTTAACCAGCTATGAATTGACATTACAACTAGTTTCTTTTTAATATTGTTGAAGATTCAAAGCACTGTATGACTTAGGGCCTTAATTATACTACACAATAATAATTTTCCCTTTTTGTAATGAAAATTAGTCATAATCATATGGACTTTAGAGAAAAAGAAAGAAAGAAAGAAGGAAACATTTATTCACTACACAAAAGCCACACAGAGACAAAGGGTGTACCCAGACATACAATACAATTGACACATATACTATAACTTTAGTTACACAATGAAGAAAAAGCGAAGATTAAATAAACTAATGTAACTTTTTTGCAATCAAACCCTTAGTGCGCTTAAAGAGCCTGAATTCATTGAATTTTGTACTGGCAGAATATTAAATGTATAAATTGTGCATAATAAATAAAACATGGCAGTAAAGTGGCAGTGGGCGGGGCACATTGCACGTAGAACCGATGGCCGTTGGGGCGGAAAGGTTCTCGAGTGGCGACCACGTACCGGAAGGCGCAGCGTGGGTAGGCCACTCACAAGGTGGACTGATGATCTGTAAAGGTCGCGGGAGTCCGCTGGATGCGGGTGGCGCACGATCGGTCATTGTGGCACTCTTTGGGGGAATCTCCTACTTTTATCAATCCTTGTTCCCCCTCTACCCTTTTATACCTTCCTCTTTTTTTCTAAATTCCACATTCCTAACCCAATCAGCCAGGTTTTCCCGCCAGAACGGCTGCCAGCATGACAGCAGATCAGCCGGGCCTCAAATGTTGATTTATTAAATAATTATTCAATGAATTCCTGTTTTAATCATGATAAACGATCTTAACACAGTCAGAAAACATACAAAAAACAGCTAACAATGGAACAATATTATGCAACCTTACACATATAAATATCTAAATAGACTCAGCTATTCATTATTCGACGGATTTATTATAATCTACAAGGTAATATTAAAATCATTTTACAGTTGGTGTAAGTAGTTAGTGTATCGTGGTAAGTAGCCAGTGCGAAAATGTTGGGTTGGATATACGAGTATATGTGTAATTATTTTTCTTAGGTATATCTAATAATTTATTTATTTTATGTTCATAACATAATTCATATAATTCTGTGAATTAGAATTGTACAAATTTAAAAAATAAAATTGAAACTATTAGATATGTTTTTTAAACTGGTCACTGTTAATAAACCTTTTATTAAATGTAGGTACTAGTAGTATTTACTTTCCTCACATACGAAATGAAAATAGTGTTTAACTCGGGAGAAATTAGCCATTTGAAGCCCAGAAATCCAGAAACCCAGAAAAATTTCGGATGAAATGGGCCATTTTCAACCCTTGGTTAACAATTTACTATTTCAAAGGTTGGTTTTAATATACGAAGAGCATTCAATAAGTTCTCGGTATCGGCATTAAAACAGAAGTTATTCGTATCGTATATACACTATTTCTTGATTATTGTATGCATATTATATTTTATTACATTACTAATATTATAAATTCGAAAGTTTGGATGTTTGGATGTTTGTTACTCAATCACGCTTAAACGGCTCAACCGATTTAAGTGAAATTTTCTACGAAGATCTTTTAGAGCCTGAATTAAAATATTGGAAGGTTTTTATCCCGGGTCCATGCAGACGACGTCGCGGGCGGAACCTAGTTATGTATAAGAAAAATATAAAATCACGTCTTCTAAAATTGTAATTTGTAAAGAAGTCAGGTCAAGTTTTTACATCTATTATGTTAAAGCAGTTATGGCTAGATTTGCCTTAAAGTGGCATAAAAGGAATCGCGTTTTGTCTTTTGCAAGGAATCCTAAAAAAAAATGGATTGTTCATTACATGTACATTATCTCCGAGTACCTACATATTTTCCTAAAGGCCTGATATGCGTTGTGAAAGTTATTTCATAAAAGAATTTTAAAACGGAACAACCTACAATATTTCAGCGTTCAAATCTCAATAAATCGTCTAGGCGTGGTAACGAGCTCGCTGCGGCGCAGTCTCTGCGGATACGTATTTTATTGGATTCACTGAAACGTTTTTCAGGTCCTAAGGATTATTTACGAGCATCTGCTCCTACTGCAGAAATGATGCAGATGGACACTAAATGTATCCACTCGTAGCTTGGTCTTGAACTTGTTTTTATGGGTATACCTTCGTTTGCCAGAATTACATTTGCCATAATTTCAGTTGCCATAATAGTAAAAGGCCATAATTTTGTTTACCAGTTTAACATGTGATATAACTTTAATTTACCATTATACTCTTAAGAGGCTGACCAGACCTAATTCGGTGAAATGGATGTTATTTAAGCAGTTTTTTAAGATAAACTATTTGTTCATGCACATCAAATAAAATATATGTTAATATTCACCATATTTCAAAGACCATGGGCGGGCTCGATACATAATTGGACGAAATCGGCTCGATAGAAAATAATTGCCAAGATTGGTCTTAAAATCACATTAAACGGTTCTATGTCTTTATTTTTTTGACGTATGGGTCTGCTATTAAAAACATGACGTCAACATAGTCATACCTAAACCGCTAACGAGTCATATTTCACAAATAATCCACCCTTTTTTTATTTCAATATTTATGCAATATTATCTTCAAAAACCGGGCCGCCCAGTAACACTCGCTCTCGTTTACTCCGATACAAATAGACAGTGTGCGCGCTATCCAAAATCCTCAAGGGCATTTTGGTGTTGACTCTATAATTTCTTATGCCATAATATCATACGCCATAAACTTCATAATCCATAATCATCATCATCATAAACTTAAGAGTGGTCTTTGGTAATGGTAGCTTGTTTGAAAATAAAACCACTCCTATGCTGCAGATCTCTTTAGTTATTGAAAATATTTCGTCTTTCATAAAATCACATTCAATTTTTTTTATGAGTTCAATGTAGATTTGATCATCGCCTGCTGCTTTACCATTTTGACGGGTTTATTACAATCTATTTAATGCTCTGTCAAACTCTTCTCTAATGATATCAGGACCTAGTTAATTTATATGTGTTTCAATGCAATGTTTGCAATGTTTCTCCAGCACTAGTCCTAATTATATCTCTATTCCAACGGCTTTCTATTTTTATGTTGTCTAATATATCTTTTTTATACTGTTCTAGTTTAAATCCTACCTTATTGCTATATTGCACTCTATACTTGCTATCTATTTCTTTAAGCTTATTGAGATCGATACTCTTTGGTCTGTTCTTTCTTTTGGGCCTCTTGTTTTCAAAGTGGAACTTGCCGACTCGAAGATTGTGGTCAGCATTGATGTCTGCACCGGGCATTGTTTTACAACATTTGATTTCCTTTTTTTTTTTTTTAACGTTGGGGAAATGCGTTTACGCATCTCGTCCTATCCGGGGAGGCAGGACGGGTATGACGCGTTTCGGTTAGTCCGAGGACTAACCGAAACTGGACTACCGTCTAAAACCACCAACGACATCCGGCTCCGCCTTGTAGGGGGGGGGCGTCGCAGGATCGCTCTTGGCATTCAACTGCGTACAATCATTTGATTTCCTGCCGATGATGGTGTTTTGTTATAAAAAAATCTAATTGATATTTTACTATATCTCCAGGCTTCTATGCGTCTTTTAGGTTGCGCAAATAATGTGTTGGTTATTACCTGATTGTTTTCTTCACAAAACTGCACCAGTCTTTCACCTCTACTGTTTCTCTTTCCAAGTCCAAATTTACCTACTACGAGGGGTGATTGGAAAGTTCACGGCCTAAGTATGAAATCAAATCCAAAGAATTTTTTAAATATTTTTATTTCTCTACGTAGTCCCCGCCGAGATCTTTGCACTTGATCCATCTGGATTCCAAAGCCGTTACACCACTTTTGAAGAAACTTTCCTCCAGGCCTTCAAAATATGTGTCCACTTCAGCTTGGACCTCGTCGTTGGTCGAAAATTTCTTACCGCCCATGTGTTTTTTTAAATTTGGAAATAGGTGAAAGTCCGACGGTGCCAAATCGGGCGAATAAGGCGGGTGGGGCAATAATTCAAACCCACAGTTACGAATTTCTGCCATCGATTTTAGTGACGTGTGCACACGTGCATTGTCCTGGTGAAAGATAACTTTTTTTGTCAATAATCCAGGTCTTTTTACTTTCAGAACCTCTCGTAATCGGCGTAAAAGTTCGCAATAATAGTCCGAATTTATAGTGTTACCTTTCTGGAGATAGTCAACCATTATTACTCCCTTTGCGTCCCAGAAGACTGATGCCATGACTTTATTCGCCGACAAAATGGCCTTTGCCTTTTTGGGACGCGGAGATCCAGCACGAACCCACTGCTTCGATTGCTGTTTAGTCTCGGGCGTGTAGTGATGGACCCATGTCTCATCCATAGTAACATATCTGTCCAAAAAGTCTTGAGGATCAGCTTCATACAGGTCTAGACAGTCGCGTGAAATTGTTAGACGAGTGATTTTTTATTCCACTGAAAGGAGCTTTGGAACTCATCTCGCCGACACCTTCGAAAAACCTAATCCGTTGACTATAATGTTTTGGGTTCTTTCATAGGAGATGCCTACGATGTCAGCTATTTCTCTTACCTTTAATCGTCGGTCTTTCATTATCATTTCGCATATAATTGCCACATTATGTGGATTGGTTGCAGTGGTTGGCCTCCCAGGACGAGGGTCATCTGCGATACTGACTCGTCCCCGCTTGAATTCAGCTGCCCACTTTTTTATCATGGTATATGATGGACAGGATTGCCCCAATGTACACTGCATATCTTCGTAAATTTGTTTCGAACTCAATCCTTTTTTATGAAGATATTGAATTACAGCACGATGCTCCAAACTGTCCATTATGAAAAATCCGTATACACGTAATTTTAAATCAAACGTAACTTCTATTTTAAATAATGTTTTCCAATTAAAATTTCGCGGGACGACTACTAAATAATGACAGTTCAAAATGGCGTCAGAAAAAAAATTAAAGTTTTTTTTTTAAATGGTCAGGCCGCGAACTTTCCAATCAGCCCTCGTATATTTCCCTGAGATCCTTCCCCTACAACTGCATTGAAGTCTCCCATTAAAAATAAAATATATTTTTCTTTAACTGAATCCAAAATTGTGTCAATGTGATTAGTTAGTAGTTTTACTCTAAGGCAGGCCAGGTTAGGTACCACGACGAGCGAAGCGAGGACGAGTGTTAGAAAGAACTGCGACTTCACAGCCAGGCCTTTAAAACGTTATAAAATGAACCGGAATTATAACGGTATATTCCGTTAGTGTTCGAAAATTACGTTATAACAAAATCAATATTCTCCATAACGATATAAATACCGTAACAGAATGAATAACAGAACGATATATAATAACGTTATAATATCGTTTTAAAATGCGAGCCGCGCGCTACGGCTGCGCCGTTGCCGCTCTGTGCCAATGCCAACATGCCACCACGTGGGCCGTAGCGCGACGTGCGACGTTGCCGTTATGTTGTTCTAGCTTCTAAATCTTATTAATGCTTGTTTACCTCGATCATTTGCAAATTGGTTGTGAATTATGAATATTTGGTTGGTTGCGACGATAAATGGCGGAATAAAAATGGGACGCAGGAAACGCAACGCTGTCCACAGATTCGTGGACTTGCTCATAAATAAAAAGAAAGAGTGCCAATCTTAATAGCCCCTAGGTATACACTATTACAATATGTAAGAGGGTCAATATTTTTTTATGTTAATTGTTTGTCTCTGCACTAAATCGCAGACTCCCAGTATTAGGACCTATTCCAAACAAGCCCTACGACCGACGGTGTTGCCGTGAGCAAAAAATTATGCATAGGTATGTTGGTATGTGCTTTTGTTCATTAATCGTAATAAAATTAAAATATACTTTTAGTTTCCGACATTTTATTTTATTTTTGATTTAGAGCCATTCCGAAAACGACAAGTTAAATAAAATCTGATTATGAAACCAAAGAATGTGTGAATTTTCGATTTCGGTTCTTCGCCATAATCTGTCTAGATAGGCTCGCGATAGATAGGGGAGACCAAGGACGATTGGTACACAAATAAGTATCGATCCTCCTTTTCTTACGATTCATCCTCCTTTTCTAATTAATCCTTAGTCACTAAATATTTATATAAATAACTAGCTGTTGCCAGCGACTTCGTTCGCGTGGAACTTGTTATGGTCTTAGAAAAAATATTGCTATTAAATTATGTTCGGTGCAAGCTATTTATCGCTGTCCCAAACACACTTCTACCATCTTAAAGATATACAAAAACTATCCTATATCCTTCCAAGGGTCTCAAATTATCTGTACGGGAAATTTCATCTAAATCCGTTCAGGGATTAGACCTACGTAAAAGGTAACAGTGCGATGAGTTCGTTAGTTTAAATTGATAAATCTAAATTGAAAACTTCGTTTTTACAAACATAAATATCTTGAGAATCATCAACAGACGTTTTCATACAGTATTAAAGAAAAATATATTTTTATATGTCTACTAAGCTACATTACTGTTATAATAATAAGTACCCAATGTTGATTAAATCTATTCGATTCTGGGAGCATCGCAGTTCTAACCTAACCTATCCTACATTTCTGGTAACTGTTCAAATCTGTAAGTCTTACTTTAAAAAAGGTCTTGCTCTCTATACAACCTTCAAACCTTTTAACTCTCTTAGGGGATGAATAAAAAAAACGCTGAAATCGTTTTCTAATCATTAAACAAACGGTCCATAACTTAAGTAATAAATCTATTATTTTAAAAATATCTTGCTCTTCGTATAAATTTTGAACCTCCTAGAAACCCTCTTGGGGGATGAATTTCAAAAACATTGAAATGTATTTTTTAGTTTTAAACAAACCGTCTAAAATCGTAGTTACACTAATGTTTTACTTTAAAATTGTCTTGACCCTATACGGCCTTCGAATCCCCTTTAAACACTCTTAGGTGATGAATAAAAAAATCTACTAATCTGCTCTCTCTATTTTAAGACCAAAATTAAAAAATCTTACTTAAAAAATTACTTTTCCCTCCATATAAACTTTGAAGCCCCATTAACGCCTATAGGGGATGAATTAAAAAAAACTCTGAAATCAGTTTTGTTGTCTTTTAACATACAGACTAAGACTGACATTAGAAATATCTTACTATATTTTCTTGCTCTCCATATAAACTTTGAATACCGTTTTAACACTTTTAACCCCCTTAGGGGTGGTATTTTTCCAAGACGATGAAAGGATTTTTTTTCCTAATAAGTAATCGTACCACAAAGTTGCCCATCTCTAGCTCAAAAAAAATGTTTCTCATCCTAATCTTGCATAAGTACCTTTTTAACCCCTTAGGGATGGAATTTTCTAACACGTTAAAAGTACTAACTGTTTTTCTATTCTAATAGGTAATCTTTCTACAACGTTTCAAATCTCAAGCTCAAAAAAGTGTTTCTGATACAAACCTTTCACCCCTATTTAACCCCCTTAGGGGTGGAATTTTCTAAAACGCTGACAGTCCTTTTTTGTATTGTATTTAGTAATCTTTCTACAAAGTTTGAAGTTTCTAGTTCAAAAAATAAAGTTCCCTCCATACAAACTTTGCATCTCTATTTAACCGCCTTAGGGATGAAATTTTCTAAAACACAGAAAGTACTTTTTTCTATTCTAATAAGTAATCTTTCTACAAAGTTTCAAGTCTCTAGTTCTAAAAATAATGTTTCCCCCATACAAACATTGCACCCCTGTCCCCTACTTAACCCCCTTAGGAGTGGAATTTTCTAAAACGCTTCAAGAACTTTTTATGCATCTTAATAAGTAATCTTCCTACAAAGTTTCAAGTCTCTAGTTAAAAAAAAAAGTTTCCCTCATACAAACTTTGCACCCCTATTTAACCCCCTTAGGGATGGGATTTCCAAAAATTCCATCTTGTCCCTTCTTTTTAGTCCCAGTAGTTTCGGCTGTGCGTTGATGAATAAATTAGTCAGGAAGTCTTCTTTTACATATATAGATAAATCAGATTTCTCATTCTCTCCACCTCATTTTAATCATCTTAGCTGACCATCCATCCATCCGTAATGTGCGTGCTGGTGCCATGAGACCGGTTTAATTTATTTAAACTTTGTGACATAATACAAAAAAAAGTATATATGGTGGACTTAATGCCATAAGGCATTCTCTACCAGTCAACCAACGGGCTAAGCAGAAACATTTGATGCAGGCATTTAAATTATTAATAATTTACCATGTTATAACAATGCCATTAATATCTGGGGGCACGGCAGTGCCCCCGCCAAGTCGAGCGCGAAGCAAACACTGCCGTACCATCCTTTACTGGAACCATTTCGCCACATTTTCAGGCCCCTATTTGAGAACCTCTGGATAAGACCAAAATGCAGAAATTTTCGTCATCCAGTAAGCTATAATCACATACTTAAAATCCAAAATTTCAAGTCTGTAGGTCATTTAGTTCCGAATTTAAGCGAAAGCAAAGTTTCGCATTTATGACACTCACTCACTCATGATCATCAAAATAGAACTAGTACTTCCCATAAACTCAGAGAGCTGAAATTTGGTACAGAGTGAGGGTTTAATGGCCACATAAAGGGAAAACTATAAAAAATTGCTATTTCAACCCAGTTTTCTAGATACACCAACTGTATACATTACTTTGTAATCCTATACAAATATATAGGATTACAAAGTTACATTTGCAGTGAATGGGAAAATTCAAAAGCAGGAATGGGCCTGCATTCATAGTTTGTATGTATGGATAACACATTAACCTACAAAAAGAAGTGAGATTCCATAAAAAACATTCCATGTAAAAAAGAGGCCAAGTCTCGAAACTCTTCCACCGTAAAAAGTTGTGAGATATTTCGTAGAGCCAAGTTTCAGGCATTCTTATTAATCTTTATTTGCTTGCTAAAGAAAATTTTGTGACTTGGCAATCACACAATACTACATAATTTAGGTAAGTATGCAAAAAATCTATAAATACAGTTAAGTTGTGTGATTGCCACGTTGCAGAATTTTATTTAGCAAGCAAAAACATTCCATGTAAAAAAGAGGCCAAGTCTCGAAACTCTTCCACCGTAAAAAGTTGTCAGATATTTCGTAGAGCCAAGTCTTAGGCATTCTTTAATCTTTATTTGCCAAGTCACAAAATTTTATTTAGCAAGCAAATAAAGATAAAAGAATGCCTGAGACTTGGCTCTACGAAATATCTCACAACTTTTTACGGTGGAAGAGTTTCGAGACTTGACCTCTTTTTTACATGGCATGTGTTCTATGGGATGATGCATTTCCGATTAATGAGGCACAGAGTAGCTAAAGACAATCTGATTTGAAAATTATTAGTCAGGATATTCGTATCAGGCTACAACCTGCGCCGACAAGCCGAGCAAATCGAAAAATTCTCTATTTTAATATGACGTCGTGCACTCTAACAAACAACCTACGTTACGTAATCACATCGCTTACATTGCACGAGTAGGCTATAATAACGTTATAACATTATTATATCGGTTAAAAAAGTATCGGTTTTATATTAATGGTTTAGATTTATAACGTTATAATGGATATCGCTATACAGCGCGTCAAATATCGTTTTTGAGTATAGCGGTTTTAGGAATAATAACGTTATAAATGATAGCGCTATACGAAAATAGCGCTATTTAAAGGCCTGTTCACAGCCGAGCGAGCGAAGCGAGCGTGCCGTCGTAGCGGCTGGCGAATCGCCAGAACCGAACATTCGCAACATTCAAACGGCTCGCAGAAATGTAGTTTTTTTAAGGAAACTCGCATATTCTGTCAAAATTATTGTATTTAAAATTAGGGAAAGTAAAGTTTATGACATATGAATGATTCTGGCATACAAAATTATGGAAAACAATAATATTTATGTGAAATTCATCGTTTTGGAACATAACATTATGGCAAATGATATTATATTACTTATATAAAATTCCAATGAAACATACTAAACATTTAAAAAATAATTAAATTGAATTAATATTCATCCTTATAAATCTTAAGCGCATATTGATTTCAATACAAACATTACAATACAATTAATTACATTACATTTCAATTAATTTCAATGTTAAAGGTTTAATCTGTAATGTATTATAAATTTGTTATATCTATGAATACATTTTAAAAATAAATACTTTGACTAAAATTGTTTCATGTTTCTAAGATTGTCAGGCCAAAATTCATCTAGGCAATTATGGCATTTATACAGGGTGATTCAGGAGACATGAGCAGGATCAACCCTACGGATTCAATAGTTTATAAGCTACTCAGTCGTACCAGCATTGGTAAGATTAACGTTAATTTTTTTTTAGTTGTGTAGATGATTTATTGTGAATGAAACTTTCACACAAAATGTAAAAAAAAACTGTGGGCGTTTAATTTAATTACAATGGTAAAAGATCCATTAACATTAACTGTATGTGTAGGGTTGATCCTGCTCACGTCTCCTGAATCACCCTGTATAGTGAAAATGACTTAAGTTTCTTATAGTAAATATCATATTTGTCCAGTACTTTAAAACTGTAAGTTAGTTTATTTATATCTTGACTGCAGTGTATTGTGGGCTATTGGAAAGCATTTTTATTTTAGCGGGTGGCAGAAGAAGCTGATGTTTATTTCTAGCACTTTGGGGTTGTTTAAATAAGTGCTTGTTTTTCGATGCGTAAATGGCCAACTTATCAACAACAAAAGCAAGGCGAAATATCATTGATAACTTTTGCTGCTAAGTTAGTATTATGGTCACAGTTATATCTTTCACCACTGTAGATAAATTGCCCGTCGCGATCTAAAAAGTTTGGAATTGCGAAAGTGACGCATGTTTTATCTAGGTACGAAAACTAGCAACATTGAAATAAGTTTGCCGACTATTACTCCTTAACTAGCTAGAGTATGCCTACTTACTTAATGAGTATGCTTAGTATTTTTATCATTATATTGTTTTTTTCACATACCCATTAGTTACAAACTTGAATCTAACTTACGTTTCACTTGTGAAATAATATTTTTAAAATAATTATTTAATTAAAGAACCACTTGGAAGGGTAGGGTAGGGATATCTTTGGTTAAGTTTTTTTTTAATAATTTAACAACTGGGTACACAGTATCTATAGTAGACTAAAAAACGATCTTAGTTGTTGTCGCTTGTCCGCTGTGCATGTTAAGTCAGTTACTTCTAAACTGTGCTCTCAATGCTATTCGCAGTAGCAGTTAGTTGGCGAACGGAAGCCAATTTGCTGAAATTTCACACGCAAATGGATGGCACTGATTGACTTCGTACCCCTGAGTCATTTACTTTTCAGTGCGGCATTGACGGGAGTATGTGTCAGTACATGTATGAGTTTACTTGAGAATTGCTCAACTTTCCGTTGCAGAGGTTCATTGCACAAGTGGGACACTGTCGAAACATTTTACGATCGTGAATTAGCTTAGAATCGTAATTCCTTAATATAGATTACATTACAGCTTTTCATTATGACAACATGAAAATTTCAAAATATTATCTAAATTATGAAAATACACAAAACCGCAAAATTAATATATTTTAACTTTATTGCACAACAGGCAAACTCTTTGGCATTCTCTATCAGTCAACCTGTTCTGTAGTCAATAATTTATGTCTTAATTAACCACATGAATAACTATCACCACACATTTCAGAGATCCATACTCGCAGAAAGTTGCTCAAAAACATGCACCAAAAATCACACCATAATATACCTTATTATTACCGAAATCAATGACAATATACAAGCTTCTCACAGAAAGCCACGCTAACGTATCATGCACACCTTCAACGAGCAATTTCTCATCGTGACAAAGAATCTGATATGTCCGAAGTATAATTGGTATATTTGTAGTGGCGGCGATATTAGAGTGCAGTCGCAGGTGTGCCGCGTGATTAATTGGTCCAGAGAGCCGAAACGATGCGCTCTATCTATTTATCGGTCCGCAAACTTTACCACCCCTATGGAATGGCAATCAGAACCGTTTGGCCATTACTACTTAGTCTTTTTGTTTAACTTGATATTTGTCATTATTTTTGATATGTGGATGTACGTAGTTGTTTGCTGGAAATACAAAGTAAAAAATCATTCATTACTGTCCCACTACAGCGGACGGCACAGTGTATGAAATGCCATTACTACATCGCTCTTTACCTTTTAATAATAATGTGTTGACTGGGCAAATCTCTGCACACAGCCAAATGGGCGTTCTTATATTATTTATTTATTTCGTGAATATATTATTTCGTTGTTACTCAGATGTAAATATATCCTACGTTTTTGATATTTTATATGCATTCATCGCCTAACACATCTCGGCTTGATACATCAATCTGTCTACGTAACAAATATACGTTCAAAATACTACCCCCAAGTACTCAATTCCGTACCTACTAGCTTTTTCCAGCGAATTCGTCCGCGTTAAGGTTATCACAACAATGCCATTATTAAATACCAGACATGTACATCCTTTGGGAATGACTTCAGATATAAAAAATAGTCTACACATGTGTGTTGCACATGGTTTGTTTTTAAACTATCCATGTGCCACAATTCATCACAGTCAATTGAGCCGTTTTACGAGATTGACTGACAAACATACAGACTTTCATACACACTACTTTTTCATCAGTTTGCCACACGTGATTTGTTGTCAATATTATTATGTCCATATCAAAAAGATTTATAATAGTATTATACGCACATTATGAGAATATGAATAGTTACCAAATGTTGTTAAAACCACGAAGTATTACCACAGTAATATGAACTTTTCTTCTACAAAATAATTTCAATCAAATATCTATTTTTGAAATTAATATTAACATAAGATTATTTACTTAGGCGGTTGCATTTAATTTTAACTTAACATTTATGTATAAATAAAATACATACGTGGTGGTGGTGGTGGTGGTGGTGGTAGATACGTGGCTAGTTCAGTGTTGCCTTATTTTAAATGTTGCGTTTAGTTTTGTCCTCAAAATTATTTTCGTATTAGGCATTATTATTTAAACTTTTGATCCCTCCAAATTGCTGGTTGGTAGCGTTGTGCCCAAGTTAGTGTTAGTAGACTTATTTTGAATATATATATATATAGTGGTTGTTTATATTATAATATTTTACATATCTGATATATAATCTATGTTTAGCCATAGTAGTGACTCTGGTGACGGTAATAACAATTTCTTATCTTATTCGTCAGATACAGAGAGTGTTTCTGAAGACAGCTTCAAAAGTTTACCACCTTCGCTTCATGAGTTTCTGGATGCAGAATTTAGTGACGTCTGTAAAAAATTTAACATAAGTAGTTCATATTAATGCACAAAGTATTCCATCTTATTACAATGACTTGAGTGCTACTTTTGAACTTAACAACATTCACGCGATTCTTGTGTCGGAATCCTGGCTTAAGCCTTGCTTACCCTCTACCTCGTTTTCTTTGCCTGGATTCCAGTTAGTACGTAATGATCGCGTCGGAAGAGGTGGCGGTGGAGTTGCTATCTATCTTCGTTCGTATATTCCCTTTGCCATAGTCTCTATGTCAACCCATTCTCCCTTCTCTGATATTGCTGAATATCTATTTCTTGACATCTCCTTCTCCCATACTATCTTCATACTTCTTGGAGTATTTTATTCTCCTTCACTCCACGTGAATTATTTCTCGAGCTTAGAAAAACTCATGGAAGATCTCACACCCTCCTTTGATCATCACATTATAATGGGCGACTTCAACACTTGTATTCTTAGAGATGATCATCGCTCTCGTTCTCTAAAGTCACTGGTTCATGCTTGTAAAATGAATATCCTTCCTTCAGGCCCCACTCATCATTTTCCAAATTGTTCTCCATCCCTCTTAGACCTTACACTTACGTCCTCAGTTTCTCACATCGTTAAGCATGGTCAGTACTCCGCTGATGCTTTCTCGTACCATGATTTAATTTACCTTTCTTATAAAGTACGGCCTCCAAAGCCTAAAGCCAAAATTCTTCTTCAGCGCAATTTTGGTGGGATGGATTTGAGTAAACTTCTTAATGATGCCATGGAGGTCGATTGGGGTGTGATCTCGAGAGCTGTCACTGTAGATGAACAAGTTTCGCTTCTAAATTCTCTTCTCATTCAGGTCTATGATGTTTATGCCCCAGTTCGTTCTATAAAGGTCAAGCATCTTCTGCTCCTTGGCTTACCAAGGAAATTAAGAGTCTACTAGACAAAAATAATTTTGCCAATCGTTACCATACCTTGCGTAACCGTTGTAGCACCATTTGTCGAGATGCACAGAGACGGCATATTCATCATTCTGTCGAAAATGGTGACCCTGTGAAGGTATGGAAGTTTCTGAAGTCACTTAGGAGTTGGAAAGTCACAACAAGATTCTTGCCCCAAAAACATGGATTTCGACTTGCTTAATCAGCATTTTTCTACTTCAGCTACTTTTAGTGGCCCGGACAAGGCTAAGACCCTTCAGCATCTCTCTTCACTTTCAACTCCAGACTTTTCTCCTTTTTATTTTGTTCCTTTTACTGGCAGTGATGTTAAGAAAACTATACTATCCATAACGTCTAATGCTGTTGGTGTCGATTGCGTTAGCCGTAACATGATCCTTCCCCTCCTTGACCTTCTAGTTCCTGTCATTACTAATATCCTTAATAATTCTCTTTCTTCATGTGCTTTTCCCTCACTTGGGAATCATCCCTATTCCTAAAAAGGCTAACCCTGCTTCATTTTTCGAATATCGCCCTATCTCCATCCTTCCTTTCTTGTCTAAGGTACTGGAGCGGCTTGTACATCAGCAGCTTTCATGTTACCTAAACAAAAGCGATCTCCTAAACCCGTTCCAGTCCGGTTTCCGTTCCGGTCATAGTACGGCTACCGCACTCGTTAAGATCACTGATGATATCCGGGCGGGAATGAATGATCGAAAGTTGATGGTATTGATGCTGCTAGATATTAGCAATGCATTTAATACCGTTGATTTTGACATTCTACTTCGGATACTGCGTTCTCTTAATATATCTCCTGCAGTAATAAAAAGGTGGACGATTCCTTATCTACTTGGTGTGACACGCTAGCCGGTGTCCCGCAGGGCGGCGTGTTATCTCCCTTGCTATTTTCAATTTTCGTTCATTCTATTACTCATAATCTTTTCTCACATTATATCTTTATGCCGATGATCTTTCGACTGTCATCGGTACTGTAAACACCGACCTTGAGAGCATCTCAACCTGGAGTCGTAGATATGGGCTCATTGTTAACCCTGCTAAGACCCAAGCTATTATAGTTGGTAGTTCTAAGCTTCTTCCAAAAATTGATCTTGATAACCTTGACCCGATTTATTTCAATGGTGTTTCGATCCCATTTGCACATCAAGTTAAAAACCTGGGCGTTATCATAGACCGAACTTTATCTTGGGTGCCTCAAGTGGGCGAGGTCAGCAGGATAATGTTTGCTTCAATTAGTTCCCTCAGAAGGCTTCGGAATTTTCTTCCCATTCCTACCAAAATTGCGCTTGCAGACAATACTCCTCCCTATATTAGATTACGCTGATATTACCTACCTCGATCTCACTGAAGACCAACTTAATAAGCTTGAGCGCATTCAAAACGTCTGCATACGGTTCATATTCGGGTTACGCAAGTATGACCATGTCTCATATTTTCGCTCTCAGCTTAAGTGGCTACTACTATTCGTTATCGTCGTAACGCTCATGTCCTGACCCTTCTATATAATGTTCTGTTTCATCCCGCTACACCCCGCTACCTCAAAGAGCAATTCAGTTTTGTCAAGTCGGCCAGGTCATCCCAAAATCTTCTTCTCAGTGTCCCGTCCTCCTCTTCAAGATTCTATAACTGCTCATTTACATTCAAAGCCATTCGACTCTGGAATTCTCTGCCCGTGGACTTGAGGCGTGCTAAATCTGTCGCTACTTACAAAGCTCACCTAAAGGAGCACTATCTGTCTCTGCCATGATTCCTCATAGTTACTATTTTATTTTCCGTCTCTATGGTTAACACTATATGTATACGTATTTATGTAGGAATTTATGTATGTTTATTTGTATGCGTTATGTGTGTATGTTTATTATCAATGTAATTGTGTATGTTATAAGTTCGGTTACTTTCAATTTTGCCACCTACCTCTTTGTAAATGTTTGTTGCTGTTTCTCCGCTACCTAAAGGTTGTCTGGCAGAGATCGCTCTTTAGCGATAAGACCGTCTGTTGTTAACATCTATTTTTTTATAAATTGTTATGTCTGTTTGTTTCATGTTTTACGGTGTGCAATAAAGAGTATTTGTATTGTATTGTATTGTGGTCCATCATTTAGAAAAGTAAAAACTTACCGGTGCAAAACTATTTCATATTAATGCCAACCCATGGGTAGTTTTTTTGGAATCTAAATACGGCGGCGTTCGGTTTAACCGTAAAAAGCGATAGAAGTGGTTATTACTTTAAAATAATGTAAACAATTATAAAATTCAATATATATGGACATATACCCATACCTATTTAAAAATGTAGGTATACCTATTCTGATTGTCATTCAATTTAAAAACATAATACAATTAAAATTATCATCTAATTGATTCTTTTTCAACTTTAGAATATTACTAGCTACCCGTGTCCGTGTGATGGCTTCCTTCGCGTACTTATTACTAAAAGCGCTCAACCTAACTTTAACTGAGATTTCACCTTTAGGACAGCTTAGCTTTGTTGTAGAAACTACAAAAACATTATTGTCCCTATTCTTCAATACGAATAGGGACCTTGGGTAATTTTATTTGTTATCAATCGGTCCCGGAACTAAATTATCGAAATTACCTACATCCATACTTCCATACTATATACTATATACTATTAATATTATAAATGCGAAAGTGTGTCTGTCTGTCTGTCTGTCTGTCTGATACCTCTTCACGCTTAAACCGCTGAACCGATTGCGATGAAATTTGGTATGGAGATAGTTTGAATCCCGGGGAAGGACATAGGATAGTTTTCATCCAGGAAATCACCCCCTGAAGGGATGAAACGGCGGGTTGAAGTTTGTATGGAGCTGCGATATAAACGATTTCCACGCGGACGGAGTCCCGGGCAGAAGCTAGTATAAAATAAATTGTTTTTGTAGTACGCTCATCAGTCGTTACTTAAATACGGTTGTAACGATGACTATTTTTATTTTAGTGTTAATAGGTTCATATGCGTTATAGTCCGAATGAGGTTTTTACGGAGAGGAAGTTGAAACGAACTTTTTATGTTCGCGTAAAACTAATTTCTTTTTTATATGAAAATTTACAGACTCGGCACTGGATGAGAAGACCACGAACAAATCTATAAAATAATGTGTCTTTAATATAATTGACTATTTCGCTTGTGACAAGAGTATTGTAGCTCGTGTCTCAAGCGTAACGGTTCTCTGAAGCACTAAACCCGAACAACTTTACAAGACTGGAATAAAACAAATGCTTAAAATCTTGTGAAGTCACGTTCAGATTGCGGTGGTCTCAACATCCTGGCAATCCTGGCATGGCTGGGTATTAAGGAAATTGTTACATATAGTTAGCTAAAGGAATTCCGAGCACTGCGGCTAGATTGATGTATATCAGCGATGCGTTGATTCCATTAGTTAATTACGTCTATAAGAGGATCAAATGCGACTCGGCTGCCTGCAGTGGACCTCTGTTATACCTACGGGCTAAGATTATTTTTAGCCATTTTATAGGTACAGTTGAGTTCGAAAATATTATACACGGACAAAGTGATCAAATATATAGTACACGACTTTATTGTTAAAGGCATAAGGTTGCTCAGATAATATTGAACCTTTGGGAACATATATATATTTATGAACTCGACTGTACATATATTAATTAACATATATCAACTTACTGTTGGTCTCAACATGAATGGATAGATATAGATATAGGTCATTTTTCAAAAAAATTGCGAGGGAAAGTCTTTCGAATAAATGTGGCGTCACTATCAATAATTAAATGTTTTATTAAGCAGAAACTTCCGCTAACGAAATATTAATAATGTCAGGCAAACACTAATTAGGAAAACATTATTGATGTTAAGGTTTGTCAAATATTTGACGTTATTATCTAATTATAGGACTATAATTAGATATACACGGTGTTTTTCAATTCGTGATCGATCAGAAACCAATCTCTCTAAGCCAGTAATAATAGCCGAACACAATTAATCCATGGTTACCTAAAACAAACGTTATTTTGTTTCTTGAATAAAATGTAATTAGGAATTAATTTTAATTTGAAATCATTATTAGCCTAACGGTAGTATTTACTCTGAAACTGAAACCTCCTTAAAAATAACATAAACCAACCTAAAACGCTTCTGCCCGATTATTAAATTGAGGGTAATTAACTGTCAATTGTCACATGCATGACAAGTGAGTGCGAGTTTATTAACGTAAGACCTATCAAATGACAATTTTGACGAAATTTCACGTATGTATTTATTTATTTATTTATTTATTTAAACTTTATTGCACAAAAGAAAACTTATCGTACAAAAGGCGGACTTAATGCCATATGGCATTCTCTACCAGTCAAACCTTAAGGCAAAGCGGAAAAGATTGTGGGGCAGTGCAAATAACAACTAAAAAAAAATAACATTACGGTATTTCTATATACAACATATTTACACAAATACGTATAGGTACATAAATAAAATAAATACTTACATACACAAATAAATATATATACATAAATATACACTACATACATACTTACAAGCGAAATTTTCAAACCTGTAACCTTTAGTCTACTCGGATCTGCCAGCAAACCACCTACCTACCTACCTACCCTACGTATCTACCTACTTAACTTTAAAAAATGTAGGGTGACCATACATTCATTGGATACTAGTGTTAATTTAATTATAATTATACTACTATACTCACTATTTAATACATACATTCTCCCTCTAGAAACTCATGCAATAATTATGCTAATGATGTTACCAATTACATTTAAACCAATGTGCCTTAAAATAAATAGTATTAATGATCATTGTAGGTAATTACATAAATACATAATGTAAACAATTCTAACTCATATCTACGCGGTTAATCATGAAGAGAAGGAGGGTACCTTGCCGTAATACAGTTTATTAACTAGTACGGAAGGTGGCTTACTTTAACTTAATGCTTACCTATACTTAGATCTTAAAATAAAACTACATGTGGTTAGTTACCTAACATATTTACCTATATTATGTAAAAATGTGTAGTTCAAGTAAGCTAAATAAATAAATTAATAAAAAATAACTAAACAATGATGTAATGCATGAGGAGCCATACAGGGTGCAATCTTTTACGTGATACAAAATAGCAAAATGTGAATCTATCCATGATTCTGAGCAACTTTTATTATGGGACCAACTTTGTGTTATGCCAAAAAAATCCAACTATTTCATTAACTCTGCTCATTTTAGACTGACAAGAATGTATGAACAGGTGTGTTTTTTTTGGCATAACACAAAGTTGGTCCCATAATAAAAGTTGCTCAGAATCATGGATAGATTCACATTTTGCTATTTTGTATCACGTAAAAGATTGCACCCTGTATATTGAAATTCGTTTTAGCTGGTCACTAAAATTTTTCGACTCTTGACCACGGATTAAAATTCACCGTGTATTAAGCAAAATAACGATTAAGTATGAAATCAACACTAATATAATTACGATTTATTAAGTACGGTACATTCTTCCGCAGACTGGGCGCAAAGCAAGTATAAAAAAAAAACTAGAGCAAAAAAATAAACTTTAAAATGGAAAACACTTCCGCAATAGCCGGTGGCGGGGCCGGCAGCGGATGGGGCGTGATGTTTAGCCCGGCATTATTGCGGCGCCGTGATTTAGGTTTCTTCCATGCGTTCCAGTTCCAGGTGCAGGGTGCAGGCGCGGAGCAGGTGCCCGTGATTAATCGCTGGAGACCGCGCTATTTATAGCGCGTCGGACCCGGACCGCCCCACTAATAATATGTAAATAATTATTTATATCTAGTGACGCCGGCTCAAAGGCTTTTTATACTCCCGACTGTTAGAAAATAGAGTATTTTTAAGTTTTAGGCCTACATTTGACTGGAGGTCTATCTGGGTGTACTGGAAGGAAATATGTTTATCGCCCGTGCTTGCCTCTAAGTACGTAGGTACATAAAGCAAAATGTCATGCTAATACGTCACGTCAGATTTGCAATCAGATGGACTGATTTCATAGAAAAATGGCCGTTATCTAGTGCTGAGTATAAATGGAATAAAACTGTGTTAAGGTTTGTTTGCAAGTTGCGATAGCACTTGTTTGTCTAATTATTTTCTTTATGAGTTCGCTTATAGAGAACATAATCTAACGCATGTGCAGATATGTTAGTGCAATGATAATCTAACGACTTATTCTAACTTTTCTCGCATGTTAGACGAATAAGTATATATTAATTTATCTACATTTAAATCCATGGTCATAAAAGGCAGTGTGTTTAATCCCAAACCCCATTTTATTTCGGTGGATTAAGTGTTCTAGCAATTAGTTCGTTGCCTGGATATTTGGGTAGCCGAGCCTTATTTATCGTCGGCAGTAAAGTCCAGGCATTGCCACAAGTTTTTTACTTGAGCAAGCACTTTAAGACAAAACTCGAAATGTTCGTTATTTTAAATTAAGTTTCCTACCAGGTCCAGCAAACTTTTATTCAAGTTCTATTGTATTTCCTTCTCACGCAACTCGTCACATGTATCGCAGGTAAGGACAAGTGAAAAAAGACGACAACAAGTTTAAATCACATAATTTTTCATTCGTAAACAAAGTTTGTATTGCACAGATGTGAAAATCCAATATTAGTAGGGGAACGACAGAGGACTGACTACCCCTGAAGGGGACGAATTTCCCTAAAGTATTAAAACTCGACACTAAAGTCACGCAATACAAAATTCATCGATATTGCCGATTTCAAATAACAAACCGAGGGACATTTTCAGGCGCAGCTATTCATATTTCGGCGGAACGTGCCTCAGAAGGGAAGTTTTATGGAAGCTTTAAAGTTTTGAATTAGGGGTCGTTATACAAACTCATGTATGCTCATTTAGTTTAGATTTTGTACATTATTATACGTCCTTGGCAACCGAATAGACATAAAGGGGCTCTTAACATGTAATAAATGTTTCCTTTAGTCCAATAAAGTGGGGCAACTGCAGCGAGCGCTGTCGAGCGTCGCGGCGGTCTCATTGCCTTCATTTAAAACAATCTCCATCACGACATTATAGCCTGTTGGCCGGACCTAGGTACATCAAAAGCGGTCCGGTTTGTTTCTCCACGATTAATGGTAAATACAGTCTTCCGACGAGTCACTTCAGACCATGAAGGGGAAAATTATAAGATTTTTCAAACAAAATATATACATTTTCGGAAATATGTATATAGACTGTCTTTCTCAAACCACGGGACTTTTCAAAATAAATATCTCGATGGATAAAAAAATGGGTCTTTATTGTCCTTATTACCTCAGTCAACTCGAATAATAGATAACTCTACTAGATGGGTCATTGTCAGATTTAGGTTCGCGTCTTTTCGGTGGACATTGCCAAAGTTAAGCTCTGAATCCGCATAAACGGCGTCGCCTCTTCTATAATTCTATGCGATAAAAACATATGATATATAAACATAAGCCCTTAGCTATTGCCCACTGAAAAGACGATTTTTGTTTTACTGACTGACAATGACCCAGATACTCAAATTAAAATGAATATTTTGACTACATCCTAAATCACATAAAAGCAAATATGAATAAAACTTCAAAAATTTAGATATTTATCGACATTTGTCAAAAGAAAGTTCCCGAAAGTCTTGCATGTCAGTTTCACGTGCGCAGATCACATAAACTTGTCTCTCACACAACGTCGTTTACAAGAGTCGAGGCATCCCATTAATCAAATGAGACTTGTTTTTTAACAAGTCCTATCTTCCAATTTGGCGCATGACACGAAATAGAGTAGTTAGATAAACCATTTCCGGCTCTACTTTTTCTTTTGTAAAGCTAAAATGGTTATTTACCTTTCTCATACTTTCCCCTTGTCAATTTAATATCATATTTACATATTAATTACACTTTAATTGAAACTAGGCACAAATTAATAGTTCTGTTCGTGGGTTGAAAATTTTGTGGAAGTTGTGGGCGGTGAGGGTTTTGCGCAGCAGTCCCTGAGCTCCTTTTTAGATAATTTCCACGCCAAAGTGGTAATTCAGTAACTTGTCGAAGGCGTGTTACGAAACTCAACTGTCATATTTCCATACAAAAAATACTTTTTTGTATAAACCGTTCGTTTTTGTTGTGTTGGCAGGCCTTAGTTTTAATTTGTTTCAGAATTTGCATACCTAATATTGGTGAAATATGTAACAATGCTACCGTGTCTGTATGGTGTTTAAAACGAAATAGAACGTGGGAACACAAACCGAGATAGTAAAGTTGACAGCTCCCGCGGTGTCGATTAAGGAAATGCTAATATCATTTTGTTTGTCAACTTCCCAGACGGCGCGGACTAGCGCCATGCCTCTACTACTGGTTTCAAATAAAATTGTACCTAGTTACATTTCTAAAAAATACAAAGACAAACTTTAAAAAAAAAATACCGTCAATCATTACTGGACCTTGAAAAATCGCGTGAAGAACTGTAGCCGAAACTAATTTAATGCTATCAGAAAAGTTACTTAAAAACTTTTATCGTGCTGATTTTAACAAACGATTTTCATATCTATTGAGTTGTATCCAAACGAATATTATTTTTTATTTCGTTACATTAGGGAGGCGGTGGGATCACCGCAGCTGACGGTAGAAAATGCCGCGAGTTAAGTCACATTTCATTCAAACTTTTGCCAATTTTAAGAGCAGCTCTTGTTTAGAAACAAAAGTTGGTACTCCTTGTTTGTAAAGATGCGTTGTTATTGCGGCTAATCATAATCTTGTTCAACTCTCAAGTTGGACAGGGTACACACCTAGACACTTTACTCTACATCGGCGTCAAAATGTAGCAATTTACGAAATTGAGGCGAGTAACTTAAAAATTACAAAATTTGTTGCTTTACGGGTAAGTTAATTTTATCCTGGAAATTCGGACATTAACTTAAAAAGGAAGCACTTCGCCGTTGGGTTAAATAAATGAAGTGACTAATAATTAATTGGACTTCCACCCTATTTTCCGTTAGGTGACAATTAATTTCCGCAACACAAGAAAAGAAACCTTTATCAGAAGCGTTTCACACTTTCCGCACTAAAGTGACAATCAGAGTGTTGCGACCTCCGGCTCTTGCGGAAGATATTTATTCATTGCGGTTGGCCGGTTAACCGGTAACAACAGGATTTTTGTATAAAGCTCGGCATTCCACCTCATACTAGACAAATCGACTAAGGAGTTCAGGGAAATCGTTTGGACACGACATGGAGTCCCCGGCAGGCAGATGTAACAAACGATTTGTTACATCGCCGCGACAGGCGTGTTCGGTCGTGATCCCGTAAAAACATATTCAAGTCCAACAAAATACAACTTCATAGTGTGAGTCATTTGGGCTTAAACAAAGCGTCAACTGCAGAGTTGCTGGTAGCAATAACCGGGGATCATTTTTCATGTGGTTCATTCGGGCGGTCGAGGAAAGCGATATAATAAATCATTGTTGCCAGCTTCACGACGTTATTATTTAGTCCGGTCGGTTTTATCCGTGCATAATATAATACGTCACATCTTTCTCAAAGTCAGAGGGTTTCCGCGTTCACCAGCTAGTTAAGTATTTATTTGAGTTAGAACGGTTAAACTACGAGTTGAGTCGAGTTGTTCAGTTGAGTTCTCCAATATCTATAGAGACAACTTGTCAAAAATATCCATTCATGCGTCTTATGTCAATAACTATAAATACTGTAGTGTGCATAAATATTTCTTTAAATTTTGTCTGTAGACGGTCTTAAAAAAGATTCGTTAGACCTTATTTTGGTTACTAATGTTTTTGTGTGTTGTAATGTTTTTTTACGGGTTTGCGAAAAAAAATACTCATATAATATAAAAGTGAACAAAAATATCTATACGAAATTCAAGCAGAATTTCTAATAAAATATAATAAATAAACTGCGTTTTTGCATCATAACACTGAAACGGAATCTTAGTATTAAAGCTTGTCACAGATTTTCACGTTCCATTTTCTTTTTTTAAGTATTCTTGTAATAAAAGCGGAGAAAATGCGGTTCAATTAACTAATGGACGCTTAAATTCAGACGTCAGAATAAGTAAGTGCGAAACTCTTTCAAGTTTCTGTAAATTAAACGTCTTTTCAGAATAAACAGGTACATCTTCTATTATTCATAACACAAAGAAAGTGGAGTTCAATCTACGCTTTGTTCACGGATCAGGTGTTTATTGTTCGATATTAAGAAAGACGATTCGGTCAATTAAGATTGAAGGTTGTGTTTTTGGTTTTGTTCTGTAATTACCATGAAGGCACGTGACGCGTAAGGTTTCGGCGGTCACGGGGCAACCTCAAACTTCGCACTGTTATTTTATTTCACCGTTTCAAAGTCAGAGTCGACCCCATTTGTCTTTGTTCTCCGTTTCCTATATTTTTGCACGCAAACTCCATTATCTAATTTAGCTCTGGCTGAATGCCAGGTCGGCGCCGTTGTTGCGTTCTTTCAGAAAAGAGTTTTATTCCTTTACAATAAACACCTAAACACATTTGTTTTAATTACGCGGTTCCCAATGAGAGAAAATTCCCGTATATCGCATTTTCCTTGGATTGCGGACGAAATCCCGACTCAGATGCCTTTTAGCGTAGAGTTTTGGTCGAAATCCCCAAGCTAGGGGCAGCAAGAGGTAAATTTGAAATCATTCTGATTGCAGATTAGACGTAGAAATTGGTATTCATTACGGTAATTCTCACAGAATACCACATGTTGTTCGAACTTCGAAGATCTCCTATAGTACGATAAATTCGTCTTTTGTGAAATAAAGTTTAAATACCTATAAAGCCCTTAAAATTATAAGCAATAATATGAGATCTATAATGTTCCACATAATGTTTGTTTTTCAAAGGTCGTCGAGAAGAGATCGCTCTATTAATAAGACCGGCTGTTGTTTGCACTGTATATTTTCACCTATCAAAATTAAATTATCAAAGTTTACCATAAAAGTCATAAGAAATACGAATATAACACTATCTTGTAATAAAAACATAAGATTTATTTTAAATTTGAAAATTGTAGTTTTATTAATGTTACGTGACCGAAAATGCTGACCGCCATTTTGTCTTCTTTGGGTGACGTCAGAACATTTATTTACATAAAGCAATATTATTATGAGAAAATAAAAATAGCAGTTGACTATCAAATCTACATATACGAACATTTTAAAATTGTTGTTGCATTCCTTACTCAATTAATTATAGCGTGAAACTACAAGACAACAGTATTAAAAAGTATTCATTTACCTTCAATTTCACCGGTTGCCCAGCAGGCGTAAAATGTCCCCCGATTCGTATGGATATAG
This sequence comes from Epinotia ramella, assembly GCA_947578815.1. Taxonomy (NCBI): domain Eukaryota; kingdom Metazoa; phylum Arthropoda; class Insecta; order Lepidoptera; family Tortricidae; genus Epinotia; species Epinotia ramella. The sequence goes on along the minus strand of OX388202.1, from coordinate 11,659,689 downwards.
TGGTTTGTCCCCTGGACAACCGGGTAACGCCGTTAAAATTATCACCTATAACACAAAAATAACACAATCACTTTTGTGATACCGTAACGCAAATCTAACACAGAAGTTACACTTTTTTGTGTTGTGATTTTAGTATTAAAATAAAGGGTAAGGAAAAAAATCTTCTTTTTACGTATTTTAATAAATTTATAAATACAATTATAAGGTGCTCGGGAGTCTCCAAATAATTTAACCAGCGTGTTGCAGGAGTAAAAAAATCATATTAGTCATGTTTTTCTTGCAAATTATATGTAGGTAATAATCGAATTTGAAGTTTCGTGAGACAAATACTAATAATTAAACGGTTGAACCCGCGTATTAAATGTCGCTACGGGTGACATGTTTCGAACTCTTCGGGAGTTATGTAAAGAAAAAAAGTTAAGTGTCTTTATAAGTATTTTTTTTTACTGTTTTTATTATTTGGAGAGTCCCGAGCACTCAGTATATAGAAACCGACGACTACACTGTAAGAATAATACGTTTGGAGTGTAAGTACTTACTATTCAAAATAACAAGTCGAATAAATTTCACCAGATTAATAAAATGTTTTTCTTTACTATTAAAGTATGCTCAATCTGCATGACTCTTTACACTTGTTTTGTGTTAAGCCTGCTGTACACACTGGGCCAACGTTGGCGCGTGAGCAGAAGGCAGCTATGCGTTAAAGGGAGAGGGCTATAATTCGATCTCTTTCGTTTAAATTCATTTTTTGTACAAGAATTTATATGTTTAGGATGCTCATATTTTTTTAACATATAGCCTTTAGTCCCAATAATATTTGTAAAAAAATTGAAATTCGTCACTTTCATAGTTTAGGAAAAAATAAATAAAACAGTTTTGGGGTTAATCGGGTGTTTTTCACCCCCAGGGGGTAACAGAGGGATGAAACTTTGTGCAGGGTATTACCTCCTCAAAAGGCATCGTTTGATTATAGGTTCGACCCAAAAAGGCTGGGGGCAATTTTTCTTAGGTTATCCTGCTATACCATTTAGGAGTTATAAGCCGAAAGCAAAAACTATAACACAAAACCAGTTTTTTACAAACATTTTAGGTTATAAAACCAAATTAAGTTAAACTACACGCAAAAGCCTTCTCACTTCTGACGTTTCTCATAAACAAACTAAAAACGTCTGTTTTTTTTTTGCATTGATTGTCACCACGGTGTTACTGTGCCAAGATACGTTTTTTCCAAGTTTTCGGGAGTCCGCTTTCCTCCACTTTGGACGTTCCTGGGCGTCTTCTTTTGTGAGCCCGTTTTCGCTCATGTCGGCCTTCACGACATCCAGCCATCGCTTCTTAGGTCTGCCGCGGGGTCGAAAGCCGTCGAGGACTAGGCCAAGGCATGTAAATGTTTAAAATTAACATTATACATAGTTTAAAAGTACTCGGAAAAAACCGACACGGCATTTTCGACCTAAATTAGGAGGGGTTTGATGAACATAAATGCATGAATTTTATAGAAACAACAACTTGCATTCAGTTTGCGAAATGGGAAAACAAGCTCAATAATTGCTTTATAGAATCAACTAACAACAACGGCATAATGCTTACATATTTGGTGAAAACGAACTGAAATATTTCGTTCGGACATAAATTAACATTTTTGACGGCCTTACCCAAACATATTGATAGAATAGGTATTTTTTGCGAAAGCAACATATATGTTCAAATAGACTGTTATAGTATGTAGGTCTTAAACATGCAGTGAAATAAAAAAAACCTTTGGCTGAACGCCCTGATGTTGAGTCAATCATAGATATTGAAACAAAAGAAGTCGCTTTGCAGGCCTCCAAATGTGTATGAAACTCCATAACGGATCTTTCGTGATACCTACTTCGAAGCCGATTATAAAGAACACAACGTCAATATTTCATTGCATGTTTGAGAAAAGATTATTTGTATTGTATGTGTGCAGTCAAAATTACATTATTCGACCATCTAACGTCAGCACCCCTCTCGAGTCCCTCCAAGTGAGGCAATAACAGCTGCCTCACCAGACTGGGATTCATCGTAAATCATATAATATAATCTAAGCACTTTTGTTTAGATCCTATTCAGGTGTTACACTTTCTTTTTTGCAGGGGTTCCGTACTCGGTCCGTCCAGCTGTTTGGATAGTCGACCAAAGAAGTGCGAAACTGTGTTTTCATTATTTGATTCGCATGCTTGACAGCTAGTTTCGTACATTTCTGTCGGATATTTCACTCCATGGACCTTGGAGGTTCTACCGAAACCAAAACGGGAGATCAAACCTATTTAAATGAATATAAACATTCGTATGTTCACATGTGTGTTAATATGAAAGAGACAAACATATTTATAGTTAGATTATCGGCATATTCGGCTTTATGTGTCTCTTTTTTCACCTCACCTAAATATCTAAGTAAATAAGAAGTATACTTAGTATAGAAGGTACATAATAAAAACATGATTGAAGAACGAAATATTGAGTTAATAGAAGATTATTAAAAGCAATCAACATTTGAACCGACAGACCTTTTCTGCACGTTAAAATTAGCGTTTTGAACTCGGTACTCCATCCAACCCAGAGGTACCTTATCAACAAAATCAACCTCAAAACCCTTGTGTCCAATTATTCAATACTGGTGTTGACCTGGAAAGAAGGCAAAAAAATATGCCTAGTGACGAAATCCCATTCAGATATCTCAAAGAATTACGAAGCTACAACCGTTTTAATATTGCTTGTTAAACAAATCTATGGCTACTATTGAAATGTTCCTATGTTTTCCTTTTTTTCATAAATTTATTCTTAAAAGAGACATAACCTTCAAAAACCTAATAAAAATGCCAGATTTTCCCCTGTCTTTAAACATCTAGAAAACAATTTTGACTAGATTATTTAAAAAAAGGAAAACAGGAATACGGCCAAAGCCTTTCTTTGATTTTTAATAAAAAAAATAGTTAAATTATAGGTCAAGTATTGGAGAAGAAATCAGGGGACTACGAAACGTTGATGTTATGTACTTTGAATAGGTATTTTATCTGCAGTTGTCTCTATCGCGCTCTGAGGGGGAGGCTTGAGGTTGGCGCGACAGCAATACATTTTACAAATACCTACCTACCTCAATTATCTCGCCCTAAAGTGTTTCCTCTTAAGGTTTTGGTACATATTTATGAGAGGATTAAATCGATACATATTTTTGCACTGCTGTACAACTTTGTGATTATTTAACCTCTTTCGTTGTTTTTTTTTTCTCAATTTGACTACATTTTTAATCCCTTTTCGAGAAAATACAACATTATTGATTATTTTATTTAGTGTCTCTTATGAGTAATACACTGTCAATTGTCAGATGCATAACAAGAAGATGTTAGACTTTATTGCCGTAAGACCTTAATTAAATATATTGAACCTTATAGACAATTTAATGCTTCTTTATTATTATTATGAAATAACTTTTTATTCTCCCATTTGTCTTTTGATTTTGTTTTCGTTCTGTCATAAAATGTATTTATAAGAAGTATCCTAAGTGTACCAGGTATCCAATAGTCAATATTAAAGTAAGTAGTAATTATGCCACTTACACCCGAAGAATGCACGAGAATCCTCACGATGCTGGAAAACGGGAGCCAGCGAGAAGTAGCAAGAATAGTAGGTGTATCGTTGTCAACAGTTCGCCGTAGCCTATGGACGCTTGCAACTCCAGGGGTTGCTCATGCGCCTATATATATATATATATATATACCGACGGCGACCCTTACAATTTGCTCTAATGAGCACGTATATGGCCCGCAAAGCCGAACTTAGTTTAAAATGTTCGGTCACATTGTGTGCAGTATAACTGGCCCTGGTCATTGTAAGTATAAGTATAGGATGGTTTGGGTCGAGTCTTCCGTAAATGGCGCTTTTGGTCCAGGTGTTCAAGTCGAGCTACTTCAAAAGAAGCTACACCTTGCCTGACTTTATTACGCCATTCCGGTCTCATAGACGCGACCTCCTCCCAGCCCGCAGCAGGTATATCGCAGGCTTTGAGATGACGTTTTAATACGTCCTTGTAGCAGAAAAACTGCCCCCCACGATTACGCTTTCCATCCTTGAGCTCGGAGTAGAAGACAGATTTTGGGAGTCCGCAGTCTGTCATGCGACTAACGTGAGCACTCCATCTCAACTGGCTTTTCATGAGTATGGCCTCCATGCCGGGCATGTTACATCTACGTAAGATCCATGTTGGTCACACGATCCTGCCACCGAATGCGGAGAATACATCGTAAGCAACGCATGTGGAAGGTGTCAAGCTTTCTGATATCTCCCTTGTACAAGCACCAGCACTCAGCAGCATATGTGAGTATTGGGAGTACCATAGCCTTGTAGACAGAAAGCTTGGTTTAAAGTTTCAGGTCGTGTGATTTCCAAACATGTTGGTTCAATTTGCCAAAGGTGGCAGTAGCTTTGGCTATGCGTAGTGGGATCTCTGAGGCTAGGCGATTGTCACTTCGGATTTGCTGCCCAAGTACTTAAAGCTGGTCACTTCCTTTAACACTGAACTGCCCAAAGTCATTTGCGCTATGTCAGCATTGCAACCTCGAGGTAAATAGGCCAAATCTGTCACACGAGTCACTCAAGACACCATGGAGCCCTGGAGTGCGTCTAAGCTGCTAGCCATCATACATACGTCATCGGCATACAGGACTTCAAGCATCGATACCTGGTGAATTTTCCCTTGAGGGTTTATCAACACTATGCTGCGAAATCGATTTCTTACGGGAGCTGTACTAACAACGCACTGGCATAGTGGGAGAAATCCTAGTGCTTGGACTTTAAGACGGCGACTAGGTGAAGCAAATTTGAAACCATTTAGACCCGCAAAGGTCCTAAACTCGAAAGGTACCATCGTACAGCAAGACGAAATTATGCACGCGAACACTCAAATTGGACGACTGAAGATTGGTAAAGAGTTGTGTTCTCCGACGAATCAAAATGTGCGCTGTATTAACACGACGAAAGAGTAAACGTGTGCAAGATTTAGCGTTTGCAAGCCTGTATTGAAGAAAAGATGGCGGTACGGTGGCGGCGCGGTACTCGTGTGGGCTGGAATACCTACCTGCGGAAAGCCGAACAGATCTTTTACTGATCGAAAACGGAGCTCTGAATGGCGAAAGATATGTGGAAAACGTTCTAAATGAGCACGTTGGTCAAGTTGTAAAACATTGAAACACCACTACCCACCACCACAAACACACACCTAACTCGGTCCGAACGCGGGCCCGCCGCGAGCCAGCGGCGCTAACTTTAGGCCTAGGCTTTAGGGTACACACCGAACGGGTCGGGTGGTATCTCTATCTCTTTCGCACAGTAGCGCGGGCCCGCGCCACTGTGTGATAGAGATAGTGAGAGAGATATTAAATGCGTTGGTAGTGAGAGAGATACCTACCGACCGCGCCGCGCACGACCCGCGCCGCGCCCGACCCGCGCCGCGCCCGACCCGCGCCGCGCCCGTCCCGCGTTCGGTGTGTGGAGGCCTTAACAACTCGGGCAGTGCGGCCGCGGTTCGGGCGCAGCGCGGTTGGGCGCGGCGCGGGTCGGAAGCGAAGCGGTTCAAGCGCGGTGCTTGAGCTGATATTTTCGTAAGTAAAAAGAATGCACATTTGATAACTCCCAAGAGCGCCATATAATCTAAAACAAATAAAAAAGATATAGGTACCTATTTCCTCTAAAAGATTAAACTAAGTGAGTTTTGATCGGCGGCGTCTGGGTGTCAATTTACGCTAGGTAGGTATAATATATATTCAAACAGTATTTGTATGCAATACAGTACCAAATCCATAGATTTCAGACTTTTTCCTTAAGGGGCTCCCGTCAAAAATCAACGAAATTTAGTAGTTTTCATTTCGACACATGTCCTTGGTTTATTGAAGCTAGCTTTCCAGGTGCAGATATGGGAAAGTTTGATTTCTGTTACATTTTTGATATTGAATAACTTGAAAAACGTTCATACATAATTAATTATAAATTTTTAAAGAGAGGTCTGTAAAAATACAAAACCCGACACTTCATCCTCATTAAAACTTTTATACACCCGAAACTCATACCTACTCATACATACTGAACTTACCTATAAATTTGATATGCGTTTTTATAATCTTACTAATTAAAACAAATGTTATGGCCAGAAAACCAGTTTTTTGGCCTAAATTTGTTCAACTTTGATGCCAAATATCTCGAAAACAATGAACTTTGAAGTAAATTTGGGATACTATATAGCTTAAAGCCGTTGTTGTTAATATAATAAGCTACAAAAAACATGAGAAAACTAAGGGATTCAGATCGAAGGTCATTGGCGTATGGGAGCCCCTTAACTTGTATGGAGCTTGCTTATTGCCAAATTTCCCCGCAGCTAGGTCAACGAGAAGTGCTCTATAAGTTTTTCATTTCCTTGCGAAAGTAGAGAATATGCAGCATAAACGGCCACATCCTTTGAAGTAAACTTAATATATGGCACTACACTCCAGAGCAGATATATTCCCCATAATTTTCTCTCGCTGATTGTGTATTTAGGTCGTGAACCAAAATTATTTTCTTTTTATTAAATAAAAGCCAGAAGCAATAATACGAGTAGGTTTTCTTCGTCGGAGTCAATGTCTTCACCGTTACATATCTTGAAGTCGAGTGGCGCTGCCGGGCGTATTCTATTTGCCGTCCCTTTGAACGCGGGACCAACGCACGTCCAACGCTGGACACGCGTTCAAAGGGAACACGCCGCCCGCCTGCGGTGTGAATTTACCTTTTCAACCGCTCCCGACCCGCGCCGAGCCCGCCCCGCGCCGGGCCCGCCCCGCGCCTTGCACGACCCGCGTTCGATGTGTGGAGGCCTTTATGGCAAAACTCGGTGAGAATGTAAAATTATACACGATAACGCCCGTCCGCATACTGTTCGTGTAGTGCAAGAATACCTCAAATATGTGAGTATCTGTCCAATGGTGTGGCCAGCACGCAGCCCCAACCTCAATCCAATCGAGCATGCGATGTTGGGTCGAGCTCCAACGACCTGTAAGGCAGCGAGATCCCCCATAAATTTTATTACACTTCGCGAGCTGAAACTCGTGAGCTGAAACTCGTGAGCTGAAACTCGCATTGGTAGAGGAACGGAAGAACACAGTGTTTCAGAAATGGTGTACAGCATGCCGAATTGCATCGCCACTGTGCTCAGCACGTCAATAAGAGATAGGACAGAACCCATGGAACATTATTTTGAATTTTGTTTTTTTAAGCAAATTGACACCATTTTAACTTTATCATTTTAAATAATTAAGATAAACATTCAGCAATAAATGTAATGCATTTTATTTAAGTACCATCAAATTGTCTATATAGGTATTTCAATTTAATTTAATACGCTGAAGTTGTATTAGTTTTCAAGATATTGAAGTATATGCTAGTAACCCGAGCTCTGATCCATTCGTTTTATCGGCGTTACACATCACGCCGATTAAAAAAATACTACCTATTAAACACAATTTTCCCAAACGTTCAAGTCTCAAACATACCTAACGCTTCGTTTGTATTATATTAGACGATATCACAGACATCTTAGATTATGTAAAGATAAGCTATGAAATGGTTTGAAATTAATATTAATTAGGTACTTACCTAATCGAATTTAAACTTTCGTGCGAGACGCGTTGAAATAATGCAATTAATAACTACACGGTTCAACTGACGTATTAAATGTCACTACGAAGAACACTCACCCTGAAGAACACTCACTCACTCACTTACTCATCCAGAAGAAGAACTTCCGAAGAGTTCGAAACATGTCGCCAGTAGTGACATTTAATACGTGAGTTGAACAGTGTAATTATTAGCATTATTAATTTCCTACCTCATGAAAACGTAGGTAAAGTCTTTGAATCTTCTTGGCGGAGCACTACTGTGCCCCTGGATTTAATTGACAATATCTAGTGGGTTTACTTTGGGTTGAACTGCACATTCTGAGACCAACGATATTGTGATTTAAAAAATGCCAAAGTTTGCCCGTGCTTGACACTTTTCATCTTTATTATATTTGCAACATAAAGATCAGAAAACCTGCATTCAATCTATGACCAATCTTGACTGTGAATCTAAACATTACTAATAAAACATCTGGCTTAATTAGATAATTTCTCATTGAGTTGGTTCTGGGTTTTGGTTTCTCTTTTCGAATTCAAGACGAAACATCCAATTAAAAAAACTGCCTATAAGAACCTTTACTTACGTAATGACATGATATTATAACATAGCTAAAACGCGAAGGTGACCTAATTAAATTTCCCTCTAAAAGGATCCGTATAGTTTGTACAGTTCCGGCTGGCTCAAAGTAAGATGTTTTAATTAAGTCTAAGACCTCGCAATAAATAACTAGTAGGTGGGACGGCCGGGCCAGCACTAATTGCTAGTATATTTAATCCGGTAAAATACAGCGGACCCTGATTTCCATAAGCTTCAATTGTTTGTGCCCCCTGTATACCTGGATCCGATTTAGTTGCGACCATTTCCATTTGTGTTTATCTTTCGGCGACGAACACTGAATAAGTTAACGATCGGGCTGTAATTAATTATTCAGGTTTATTAAAGAAATGTTCTTTTTAGACTTATTATTTGGATGCTGTTTCTACTTTTTGTTGTTTACGTAAACAATGTCATACAAATACAAACGAGTTATATTATTATTGTAGTTTTAGGGTGGGGAACGGTAAAAAAGGAACCCTTGTGGTACGACTCCAATTGGTATGATATGATTTCACATGAAAAATCATAATTCATTTATTGTGTATTACTGGTAGTTTTTACAGATGTTGCAAATAAATTACATAGTTCTCTGTAATATGTCTTACGACGTACAATGATTTAGTTAGAGATGAAATACATCCCTAAACCAAGATCAGCTACTTTAGTATGTCAAATGCATGCAATTATAAAATTTTATTAAAATACAGTTTATAATATTGAGTATCTATTTAAAAAAAAAAATTAAAAATGGTTTGTGATGTCACCCCTATGTCAAATAATGCATCATAATTTATATCATATTACTCCAAATTGACAATATAATGTTCATGTACCTATCCATCTTAAATGCTACTTACTTCAAACTAAATACACTAGTTAGATTAAATTGTCAAGGTCTCCATAAAGAATTCATTTAAATTATAATAGCATTTCTCTTTTAAAAAAATACATAGTTTTACTTTAAATGGTGTCAGTTTTTCCCCTTTTTTTTTTCTAAATTAATTGGAAAAAATAATTGGATCCATTGTATATACTCGTACCTATATATGGTTTCATCGTAAAAGCTAGTTGAAGATCCTGATGGAGGAAGTATTTTCAGCACATTTGTAGCCGGGCGAGGATGTGTATTCATTTTTACAGTAAATCTGATAATGTACTGCTTTACAAAAATACATGATAATCATAAATCAGTAAAACTATGTATTTTTTTAAAAGAGAAATGCTATTATAATTTAAATGAATTCTTTATGGAGACCTTGACAATATGTATATAGAGCATAGTTTTAATAGGCCTAGTTTCTTAAATAACGGTCTACAGCTTGTCTGTTGATTTACTTTAAACAGTGCTCGTACAGTTTTCTTCTGGGCTTTAAACAGAGGCATCAGATCACAAGCAGCCGCATTGCCCCAGTGTATAATTCCATATCTGAGATTCGAATATGCAATCAGAGCCGACTGCTGTGAGACCGTTTCTTTAAGTCTTTTTAAAACATATACATATTGATATTTTTTTACACAGATTATTTATGTGTTGTTTCCATCTGACATTACTATCTATTTGTATACCTAGAAATCTTATTTCATTTACATGCTCTACAATTTTTTCATTATACTTTATAATGTTATCTAAAGGTGGCTTTCGAAGATTAAATTGTATACATTTCGTTTGGTCTAAGTTAATCATTAAATTATTCTCATTCATCCATTCAATTACATGTTTAAGTGATGTATTAGTTAAGTTTTCATAGGAGTCTCTATTATTATTATTACCTTTAATTACTAAAGTGGAGTCGTCAGCAAATAGGACCCTCTGCTCATTTACAACCTGAGGGTAGGTCATTAATATATAATATAAATAAAAGGGGCCAAGAATACTTCCTTGGGGAACCCCATATTTTATAACATGTAACTGAGAACTTGCCTTTTTTCTACTCTATGTTCATTAATGTAAGTGATTTCTGTATATTGTTGTCTGTTCGTCAAATACGAAGTAGGTATAGTGACTAGATCAAGTGGCGTATCAATCAACTTTTCTCTTTTTTACAATGCTTTAATTTTTTTATTAAAAATAATAGTAGTAGCAATATGTTGATCACCTGATACGGGATTACAATTGGATCGATTACAAACTATAATTGAGGAGAAATGAGAAAGGAAGGAGATGAAGGGGAAGGCCCGTTATAGATCAGGCAGGGGTTCCTTTTTAGGGTTCCGTAGTCAACTAGGAACCCTTACAGTTTCACCATGGCCGCCTGTCCGTTGCGCCTTAGCTCTGTCACCCTTACTACTAGAAAACTGTAAGTCGGCATGGGTACCTATATAAATCAATCACGCCAACAAAACAGTAGAATAAAAATCTGTTTTTTTTTTTCGGTGACCCTATACCCTATACCTAAAGTGAGGATGTAATTTTCTTTTTCTTGTTAAACCAATAATGTGGGGTATCCTTTGATAGCTTCTTAAAAAAAATGGTTTCTTTAAACCATTTTAGAACTCAGTGTTATTTTGCGAGATATTTGTGAAAAAAACCGTGGCAGTTATATAATGAACTTAAAAGAAAACTATCACGGCTAAGTAGGCATAACTAGTTACCGAGTAATAGTCGACCAGCTTAAAATGTACTTAGAAAGGCAAACTTTCGTGCAAATTCAGCCGACGCAACCCACCATTTAGTTGGCGCGCGCGACAGATGTAACTAAGACGGACGGGCAACTACGGAACCCTACACTGCGCGTCACCCGACACGAACTTGGATGTTATGAACTTTAATAAGTAAGTATTCGTTTTGTAATTTGTTTGATTCAGGAACTTCTAAATGATAAACCCACTGTGTTACTATATCATTAGAACCAACTCCATGAATAGTTGAGCACTGTGCATACATAAGTATTTGCAACAATGTTAAACAATACTAATTTATTAGTTATTACATTTGTAATTTTATGCACAAAAATTACGCCCATTTGCAATCAAAGTAAGTACTTACCTAAGTATAATATAGTACCTACTTGCAGCCCGCATATTAAAACAAAAGTCCTATAAATACAAATAATATTTTTTAGATAGATACGTCCTTGAACCCCGGTTAAAATTCGTGCCAAGTAGGTACTTTCCGGTTGACATGTTCTCGAGTGGCTCGAAACGAAATGGATAATCTTTATTTTACGTGTAGGTAATTTGTTATTTAAAAAATATGAAGTTTGCTGGGAAGAGCAAAATGAAGGTATGAGTTTTGTTTCAAGTGGCTGGGACGAGGCAACACACTTGCTCGTTGCCGTCGCACAAAAGGGGCTCAGCCATTTAACGCTTTTTCTACTCAACATTGTTAGGTACCTTTACAAACTAGTCTGCGCTGCGAGGAGCGTTCAGCGTACACAATCTGTACTTCTCAACTAGCGACATCGGTACACGTGAGTGTCTATTTCTGCAAAATATTCTACAAATTAACCTCGGAACGGAGGGAACACTTCTAGACCTAGCGGAAATGAGATGTAGTTAGTTACCTACGCAACACGGACCCGTGCATATACCTTGTGTAGGTATGCTAATATACAGTAATGTAGGTAGGTACTTATTATGGAATCTTAGTGGAATAATGTTGATTCTACTTTTTATCTTAAAGTTAATAAGTATTTAAAACGAATAAATTAGTATTTCCGTGCGATTTATTAATTATATTTTCATCACACTTGCTCGTAAAAAGCTGCATACTCATAACACGCAGACATATAGAGCTACAATATGCGTAATGATTTTTTTCTTATATTGTAGGTATCTACAGAACTGGGCACCGTTAATCAAATAGTTAACTTCGCTAATCTTTAATCCGTTAATAAAAAAGTTAACTTCGTTAAACGTTAATGCGTTACATTTCGGAAGATTTAACGGAAGTTAACGTTAATTTTAATTAGTCAACGTGCTAAATAAATGGTATGGGATATTTAGGTAGGATATGAAAAAGTAGAGTTTGTGATGATAATAACAACAAATTAAAATAAAGTCACATAAAGTGCACTGCCAGGGAGCAGATGAAGGGTCATAATCATCAATATTCGCCTGAAAGCGAGATTCGTTTAGGTGTGTAAATATCTTTGCCCTTGGAATGAAATATTAAAGGTCCATATCCGTTGAAGCCCCACTCGGCTCTTCGGATCATTGCTTGATCCAGAGTACGGTGCCACTCGCGTGCCAGCTCAGCAGATTGGGACGAGATGCGGTCCTTCTAAGCATTCTACCCTTGGGGGCAGGTTTGCTTCACGCCGGATGATCCCAACGTCGTTGCTGATTCTGTTGCTGACGTGGTACTGCAGGGAATGGAGCTTTTCATTCCATCCTCTGTGGTCTCTGTTGGTGGCAAGTCCCAACCCTGGTTTGGTCGCTTCTGCAAAAAGGCCTCTCGCCGAAAGCATGAATGTTACCAAGCCTGGGTAGACGCAGTGGCAGTACGGGATGTAAAGACCAGCGCATTGAAAAAGGAGTTTAACTTTGCCTCCAGGTCCTTCAAAAGAGCTATTGCCAGAGCAAAGTCGCTGCACATTGGTAGAATTGGCGAGAAATTAGAGCGGCTCCCGTCGGGAACTCGTGCGTTCTGGTCTCTTACCAAAGCTAAGGGAAATTTCTGCACCCCATCTTTTCCGCCTCTGCACATGGATAATGATTCATTGGCCCACGACGCAAAAGACAAAGCCGTACTTCTGGGTATACTCTTTGCGTCCAACTTGACTTTGAATGACGGGGGAAACGCGCCGCCGACCATTCCGCGGTGCGAGAGCTGTATGCCGGATATTCGGTTCAACCAAAGCTCGGTGCGTAAAGCTCTTCTTTCGCTCGTGACTCATCAGTCGAGTGGGCCCGATGGACTCCCTGCGATTGTGCTGAAGATGTGTGCTCCCGAGTTGGCTCCGGTCCTAACGCGTCCCTTTCGGCTCTCTTATTCTTCTGGCGTAGTCCCGACCTCGTGGAAGTCAGCTTTGGTGCATCCGATCGCCACATCGTTGGGCACAGGCGATCGAGACTGAGGGTGAAGCATTGGCTGTTAGTTTGGATATAGCGAAGGCCTTTGATCGGGTTTGGCACAAAGCACTTCTTTCGAAGCTACCATCCTATGGGCTTCCCGAGAGATTATGTGTATGGTCAGTAGCTTTCTAGCAGACAGAAGCATCAAGGTCGTAGTTGACGGTGAATGCTCCGACTCCATGTCTGTGAATGCTGGTGTCCCCCAAGGCTGTGTGCTATCACCCACGCTATGCTATTCCTTATGCATATCAATGACATGCTGCAAATCAGCGGAATTCATTGTTATGCTGACGATATAACAGGTGATGCCTCTTACACCGGCCGTACCAATATCTCTCCGGAAATCGTCATCGAGAGCCAGAACAAACTTGTGTCTGAAATTGAGACTTCCCTAAGAGAAATCTCTGAATGGGGTCGACTTAACTTAGTCCGTTTTAGCCCTACCAAGACAGGTTTGCGCGTTTCCCGCGAAAAAGTTAAAGTTTTTCGTGTCACCTCGTTTTGAGAGCACTTCCCTGACTGCCGCAGCCAGTACCGGAACCGAAGTCCAGTTCCGCGGAAATTTAGAGGGTAAGGCCAAATTAGCCTCAAAAAAGCTCGGTGTGCTCAACAGATCGAGACAGTATTTCACACCGGCCCACCGCCTGCAGCTTTATAAGACGCAGGTCCGCCCCCACATGGAATACTGTTCTCATCCATGGGCAGGGGCACCCCAATACCAGCTTCTCCCTCTGGATCGCATCCAACGACGAGCAACTTGAATTATCGACTGCCAGCATATTTCGGATCGGCTTGACTCCTTGGTGCTGCGTAGAGATGTGGCCTCGCTCTGCATTTTCTATGGCATGTATAACGGGGAGTGCTCCGAGGAATTGTTCGGATTAATCCCTGCCGCTTCTTTTCGCCATCGTCCAACGCGACAACATTACCATCTTCACCACTTAGATGGTTGGCAGTCCTCAACTGTGCGCTTCTCCAGAAACTTCCTGCCTCACACAGCTAAACTGTGGAATGGATTATCCTGCGGTATTTCTGGACCGATACGACCTTCAAACCTTCAAGAAAAGAGCGTACTCCTATCTTAAAGGCCGGCGACGCACTCACAACACTTCTGGTGTTGCAGGAGTCCAACGGCGGCGGTAATCTCTTACCATCAGGTGACCCGTCTGCTCGTTTGCCACCTATAATATAAAAAAAAAACGGTGCCCACTTGACCGACTTGACCGTATCATAATATGAAATGACGTGACGTCTACTAGACCGTTCCGGCACCGGCTAACACCGGAGCGTGCTGTACACGGACAGTCCGGCTGCCGCTGACCAACCGGAATCTACTTGTCAGAACGCGTCCGCGCGGTGTCCTTTTGGCAAAAGAAGATACTTGATTAACGATTAACAGATTCATAGAAGGTTAACGGAAGTTAATGAGTCCGTTAACAATATTTTAAGTTGACTTAAATGTTAATCCGTTACCCAAAATGTTAACTTCGTTAATTAACGGATTAACGGTCTTGTGCCCAGCTCTGGGTATCTATCACTCAAGGAGCTAACAACTGAAATACGATGTTTATAAATCTATTTATACAGTCAGCGTCATATAGTTAGTAGCAGCCAAGGTAGCCAAATATTTCGGTACACGTCTTTATTACTGTAAGAATAAGGGTGTGTTACGAAATATTTGGCTACTCTGGCTGCTACTAACTATATGACGCTGACTGTACATGAATACGTTGAAAATTGAGATTAACTAATAGTACATTGTGATACAATTGAGCTATTTTGACAATTACATCGGAGGCGGAATTGTGTTTAGAGAGCCGAGGATGTAATTTCAAAGCTCACGCGTTTTATACGATGTTTTTCAACACATTTGCGAGGAAAAATCCTTTTCTAAATTAAAATTTTATAGGTTTCCTAAGTTATTTTCTTTAGTTAGTTATTGATGGCAACAGGTTTAAATACTTACATATCGCCAAGAATTTCCAGTGGCGTCAATTCCATTTATCACATTTCTATTCACCACGAGTCAACAATGTTTGAAAATAACCAAACACGCATTAACAATGTTTACAAATATTTGTAAAATTACCTATAATGGATTACCTATGATACTTGATCAGTTTTTATTATACGTGAAATCAAAAAGCCAGTAACTTTTAAACATCACCATCGAAAAATGGAAGAAAGTAAGGAAATCGTACGTAATCAATATATGTAGTCCAGTCAATGAACTGACAACTTGTATGGAAAAAAAACAATTTTGGAAATAATTTATAGCTGAGCTCGCCCAAATGTAGGAATATAAATACATGGACTGAGGTCCAAAATATCCCGGATTCGGCAAATAGCTCATCTTTTCTGTGCAACGGATATATTATCAATTAAATAGTTACCCAGCGACAGAATCCGACAAAATTTCAGACATCATAAAAATTATAAATTAACTAGCTTCTAAAAAGTCAGAAAAAATATTAATAAATACTTTTGTCTTTATTTTGGTTTTGGCATTTACATTTGCTTTATAATATTCAAGTTAAATCATACAAAAAAAGACAATGCATTCTTCATTTAAATCTACATAATTAGGTACTTACGGGTGGAAAGTTTGTCGGATTCTTGAATAACAGCATCTTAGAATAACATTTTAAAATGATATCAACAAAAAAAAGACGCTATTACTTATAGATTAATGTTTTTAAAAACCGTATTTTGCCTGGAGTAAGGCTGGAAACAGTGCTCGACCGGCGGTCAGCGCTGACCGTCGGTCGGCGTAGCTATATCTATGCAAGTCTATGAATGCGCACACAGCTACGCTGACGGTACGCGCGTGATTTGGTTCGCGCGTACGGTCGGTCGAGGCGTCGGTCCGGCTCGTCGGTCATGCGTACGTCGGTCAACCGACTTGCTATGAGATTGTATGGATGCGTTCAGTGCTTCGCTGACGGAGCGACCGACCGTACGCGCGTAAGTACACTCAAAGCCAAAATTAATATCGATATAGAGTGCCTTATTAGTCTTATTACTGAAGTGCGGCTTCGTCCGGCAATATGGGATTTATCGTGTGTATTTTATAAAGACCGTGATGCTAAAATAAGTGCTTGGCAAGAAGTTTGTAAAGAATTAACCGTTCGTAACAAGTAACCGTTCTACAAGCATCGGGTGTACACGATATTTTCGCCGCTTTCTATTCCGTCGTCTGCGCAAAAAATTGCGTGCACATATTAGAGCATTTACAGCAAAAGGATTCATTTTTCTTGTGAACTGTACACACGCTTAGCAGTTCGCCGTCATCGTAGCACTGAATGCATATTCCAACTGACGGTCAGCGCTGACGGTCAGGACGTACGGTCAGGACATACCGTCGGTCGAGCACTGTTTTCAGCCTAATAAGACTGATGGTTTTAGTGTCACGCTGACCGTCGGCGCTGACAGGCTTATATGTATGATGTTGAGGGAAGGTTTTAGAATAACGCTGAGCGGTGAGCGCTGACGATCGTCAGCACCGACGCCTGCGCGGCCGTACGCGCCGCGCGTCGGCGCCGCTGAGCGGTCAGCGCCGATCGCAGCTCGCGCGCCCCTATCTACAGTAAGCGTTTAAAGGCCTCCACACACCGGTCGCGGTTGCGGGTCGGGCGCGGGCCCGCGCAAGTTGTAACACATTGAAACTACACTTCAAATACATATCGAATGCGGGCCCGCCGCGGGCCCGCGGCGATAAGTTACGACTCGGGCAGCGCGGCCGCGGGACGGGCGCGGTGCGGGTCTGGTTCGGTGCGGGTTTCATCCTTTCATCCAAGGCCCTTCTAAAGCCAAACTCCTTTATTAAAAAGTTACATTTTAAATCATTTTGAACGTCAAAGAGCAACAATACTAAATGTTTAGATAAGGGAATTTATAAGAGCATCTGCAACGTAACGGTTTTTTTCGTAATATGTAAGCAATGGGTTAATAGAACAGCTTCTATTAACCTAATACGCCATTTTAACTACGAGTATCCCAATCTGTTGGGATACTCGTAGTTAAGATGGCATATTCTGATATGAAAAATCCAGCGCCAATTTACAAGCAATTGTTAACATACCTCACTATAAATATATTAACTTCTAAATTGATAACATGGCGGTTAATGTTGTACAGTCGAGGTCATAAATATGTTTACACTTTTGCACCTTATTACAAGGCAATAACCCTAGTAGCATTTTGCGTTGGCCAACCGTAGCTAACGGTTGGGAAAAAGTTGGGAAATCGTTAGTAGCAATCTAACGAATTGCCAACAATGGCCCTAATGCTATTTATGGTTCATTTTCCAACTGCAAAACCATACAAACATCTAACATAGGCCCTACCACAGTTATCGGTTGGATTACCAACAAATAATCCATACGAACAAATGACGTAGGCCCTACTACCGTTTTTGGTTAGATTTCCTACAAAAAATCCATACGAACAGCCAACATAGGCCCTACTGTGGTTTTGGTCGGATTTCCAACAGAAAATCCCATACGAGCAGCCAACATAGGCCCTACTGCAGTTTTGCGCAGCGCTCCCAACAAAAAAACCATACGACCATACAACATAGGCCCTACCGCCGACTTAGTTGGCTTCCCTACGAGCAGCCAACATAGGCCCTACTGAGGTTTTGTACAGCGTTCCGAACAAAAAATCCATACGATCATGCAACATAGGCCCTACTGCGGTTTTGGTCGGATTTCCAACCGAAAATCCCATACGAGCAGCCAACATTGGCCCTACTGCAGTTTTGCGCAGCGTTCCCAACAAAAAAACCATACGACCATACAGCGTAGGCCCTACCGCCGATTGAGTTGGCTTTCCAATTGAAAATCCCATACGAGCAGCCAACATAGGCCCTACTGCAGTTTTGCGCAGCGTTCCCAACAAAAAAACCATACGACCATACAACATAGGCCCTACTGCCGACTGAGTTGGCTTTCCTACCAAAAAATCCCTACTAGCAGCCAACATAGGCCCTACTGAGGTTTTGTACGGCGTTCCGAACAAAAAATCCATACGATCATGTAACATAGGCCCTACCGCGGTTTTGGTCGGATTTCCAACAGAAAATCCCATACGAGCAGCCAACATAGGCCCTACCGCCGACTTAGTTGGCTTTCCTACCAAAAAATTGGAATTTAGCGCTATCTCGTGTCGAGTAGAGGCAGTGCTCATCTGTCACGGGCCTGGACATAGGCTAAACAAGTACTTTTTACGCTTTACGCGCACATAGCATTAGTAATATTGCATATTGAAAACAGCATAGGGCCAACAGTGGGCCACATAGGAATCCAATGGCAGCGGGACGAGAGGGGAATTCGGAAACAAAGTGCGGTGCGGGGGGCGGTGGACAGGAGCACGCGCGGAGCGCGAATTCGATCGGCCATTTTGTTATCGATCTCCATCGTGAATAGTGCGTGTAAACGTATAGTGGTTATATTTTCTTTTGAGTGCGTGCGCGCATGGCATCAAGTATTACTTGTTTTTGAAAGGGTTGCATATTTACTTAGCAAATATATATAAAAAATAGTGTGCAAGTTAATACGTACATGTTATATGTCAAATAACAATATATCGTGTTTATTAAGCAATCCTTTCAAAATCACGTTCAGTATGATCAAAGTGGTGGAATTTAATGATTCTGATGGTGACGGCGTGGTCTTAGTGTAATATTTAAGAGAAGAGTGGATCACGCCTCGCAGGAAGGAGTGCCTTTGGCCTCCTCATAAAATCGTCAGTACAGTATCCTCACAACTAAAATATTACCGGACGAGAATTGACATGTGTATCCCATTAAACGCATATTGTACGAGACGGGTGAGTTAATATTAGTTACTTTAATTTTTAAATCACAAGGTCAATTTAGTTTTGTAACGTCGTGTGTTCATTTTGATTTAATATTTGTTTAAAACTGATGCTGGCAAAAGTCTCGAGCTGCCATTTCTTTATAAGTACATAGATAATAATAAATAGTTTTAGCTATTTGTCGTTTTTATGAAAAGGTTAGTTTTAGCTATTTCTTCACAGTCCTCTTTGTTTGTGTCATTTAAATGTGTGTTCATCTCTCTTCTAACAGATGGCTGCGTCCTTGTCAGTTGGCTGACGAAACTGGACAGTGTGGACGCCACATTAAAGTTGCTGAATAATCCGGCGTCTAATTAACTTATATGGACCTTGCGCGATGAGCGGACCATTGGATTTTTGACGCCTGAACCCACTGAAATGACGGGGTGCAACTGCTCAGAATCGGAGGTCAAAATATGTTAGTCCAGCCATGACGTTGACAAATTTGGCCTAGTATGATGCCTTTTATGGCCCGCCATAAAGAATGTGTTCCTTTCTCACTTACATACTTCCTAGAAAGTGATGAGGCCGGTCAAAACTTACAATAAAATTATAAACGTATTATGTGAAGTTTTATTTTACGGTCTAGCTGTACAAAATGATGGTAAGGCAAGTAAATGTGAAAAGTCTCAGAAGGCATTTAAATCTCCGTTAACAGTTAATGTGCAGTTACGTTTGTAAATTCGGTTATTTAAAGACGTTTACTTTGTATGTCACAGATGTTTATTCTCACGAAGGCGGTTTGTGTGTATTATGCACATGCACATTGTTGTGTGCTCGGCCAATATAGAATCTCTCTCAAGATTACGCACCTAGAAACCATGGACATGTGCACTAAATAGGTACCATCCCACAAAAAATGTACGATCCCTAACGACCGCGAGCGACGCCGGGGCGCACATTGTAAGTGCCAAAGGAAATTGAAGCTTCTCTGATGTAGTTAAATTCCATATTTGCACGGAATTTACGCTGCTTGCCACCTGCGCGCGCGAGTAGTGGAATTTAACTACAGCAGAGAAGCTTCAATTTCCTTTGGCACTCACAATGTGCGCCCCGGCGTCACCCGGTCGGTGGAGATCGTGCATAAGTAAGACCAACCCGCCTTCGTGAGATAAACAACTGTACCTAACCCTACTAACTGCCAACGGCTATTCTACAGTTGGTACAGAGTGCTTTTATTTTGTAGGGCGTTCTTACGCAATGTTGCTTTAGGTCCAACAGTCGGAAACTGTGGTTGGCCCAACATAGTTCTCGTAGTAATGTTGCTGTAGGCCCTACTTTGCAAATGTAAATTGGCCCTACAACCGGAAACGGTGGTTAGCCCAACGTAGTTGTCGTAGTAATATTGCTGTAGGCCCTACGTTGTAAATGTAAATTGGGCCTACAACCGGAAACGGTGGTTGGCCCAACATAGTCATCATAGTAGGCCCAATGTTGGGAGACATCGTTGGCTTTACCGAAAACAGGTGTTTCACTCGCAACGGTTGACCAACCATTCGGTGATCAATGGCCCTACGAAATGCCAACTTAAAATGCTACTAGGGAAGGTGCAAAAGTGTAAACGTATTTATGACCTCGACCGTACATCAGCTACTTTATTTATTTTAACATCTGTCTACTAATAACCTCTATAAAGAGTATCGCACATAATTATTTAAGAACTAAATTATACATCAAATTATATTTTTATGAAAATTTGCATAGCAACGGCAAAATTGCACACCTCGCGAGATGATTGTTTTATATTTTTCCCTTACACAAACTCACTCTCGCTCGGCTATAAAAACCGTTCGTTCGTTTGCTTGTGTCCCTCAGGGCAGAAAGTAGGAGCCCCGCTTCGCGGGGCTTCGTCTACTTGCTGGCGTCTTCGGGTAATCGGGGAACATATATATAAAAAGAAGATTCCGACGAATTAGGAACCTCCTCCTTTATTGAAGTCGGTTAAAAATAGATTATGTCGTCAATTACTTATGCTAACGTATAAAAACATTGGTCGCTTTATGAAATTAGAGCTATCAATTACCATTTTTTTATGAAGATGTTAAGTAAATTTAATGTTCAATTATAGTATATTCAGTCATCAATTACTTATACTAACGTATAAAAATAGAGGTGACAATATTAAATTAGAGTTCGTTGAAATTATTTTATAGATGCAATAGAGACACTTATTCGAAGCTTAAAATATGGCGACATGTTACAAATTTAGTTGCTATAGAATTATCGCCATGCTGAGTCATAATAACGTAGCTCGAATTACACAATATAGTTAAAGACGCTTATAATTAGTTGCTGACTTATTCATTTAGTAGACAATTAAGTAAATTTGAAGGCGAAAATTACAATTTAAAGAAGCTGCATGAATTGCGAAACATTGGGTTGCATGTTTAAAACTGTAATCCTATCGCGTCTACCATTCGCTCGGTACCTAGAGAATCGAATCGCCAATACTACAAATCGTACTAGGCATGCCTGGCCTTAAATGCGTTAGGTACATTTTCAGGTATATAACAAAATATGGCAATTTTCTGTACCTACAAGCTCAGGTTTTTTCAAATCAGATTTTCACAAGCATTTTTAGAAAACACGTCAAGCACTTATACCCGGCGTCACGTAAAAAGAACGCCGAATGCCATATAAAGTCTATGGCCGCCAGCGTTCTTTTTACGTGAACTGAAGTCTACTTATAATCGTGATTATGACGAATATGAATAAAAAAATATGTAAGTATATCACGCCTGTTTTTCAGAGCTATTAAGTATGAGAAATTAACATATAGAAACTGAATAGGTCCCTTAAAACATACGCGTTATCTTGCTTTGGCGGGAGCCACTCCAACTCAAACTAGGTTATTCTTGACGTTCACTAGAGAGCAGCCTGAAGCTTATTTTTCGCAACGTTTCCCAGATATAAACCCCAACTAAGCTAAGTTTATTTTCGTTCAGTACGTTTCTTGTTTACTATCAATCATATTGTTGAGAACCCACCGTCCTACATATCGTGTTCGATTTTAGTTCTCATACGTGATATGAAACTCTCAAAAAGACGTAACACGTATCGTTTTATTACAGTTGTATTCCTGTAAAAGAATGGTCTGAGGATGATTGGCGAGTCTATTAATACTTTTCATACCTGAATAAATGATAACTATCAGAACATTGTAGAGGCACTCTGTTGTGACGGGAAACTATCTGATACGCGTGTAGTTAACACAGGCAACTAAGGTGTTCTGTTTGCCAATTGGAATCGAAACAAAAGTGCTATTGGAATGGAGTAGCTAATGGAACGTTGTAAATCTTTTACTGGACAGCACGGCGTGGCGTTTACTACAAAACATTTTTTCCATTCATCGGATACATCCCAATGGGACAACGATTCCATTTCGTGCGTTTAGTACAGCGCAACTTACATTCTCTGAAGACCGACCACCGTGGACACCAGAAACGTATTTATAGAGAACGTACCAAAATTTATCGTTAGTCGCATAAAAAGAACATGGAATATTTTATGTTATTTTTACCTATTTATTTATGGCCGGTTCCAATAATCAATCCACCAATAGTTTGCCTTACCAACAGTTACATTTTGACACATTTTCTACGGGTAATCTGTCAAAATGTAACTGCCGGTAAGGAAAACTATCGGTGGATTGATTATTGGAACCGGCCATTAGTTGGTTACTGGTTAACGTTCTATGAGAAGGGTCTGATGTAAGTCCAGGATTCGTAACTATTAACCTATGTGTGTTAATTGAACTATTGAAAATAAGATTACTTCTTTCAACATGATGAACAAGGCTTTACACCACTATTAAGTAACGTTACATTTAATACAATCAGAAACTTAAAAACAGGAGATACTTGAATGAAGATAGAGAAGAGAGAACCTACACACGCAAGAAAAGCCATGCAAACTGTTGCTAATTATTTTTACATAAAACAATGTATCAGAGCTTTTACTGAAATGATCGGGTAATTTTTTTTTGGTGTTTTTTTCAGTAGGTATGTACCTACATATTCAAATCTAGATAGTCTCAGGTCATCCTCAATTTATATTACTCAAATTAAATATCATAATATGAAAATTAAAGTAGAGGTTCTGATCCTCTGTGCAACACCAGCTGCGTAGCGCCATAATCCGCATTTAACGTAGTTATTAATGCCTCAGTACCTAATATTTTAAGTCTGAAAAATATTTAGTCTACTGCCAACGCAATTGCATGCAGTATGTAATTTATATGCAGTGGAATAATAAAGGCTGTCCATAAATCGTATTTATCGTTTAAAAAACAATCTTCTTTATAACGAAGCTTATTACTAAAGCCAGGGGCGGCCCACTCCGTGATTTCGTCGCACTGCTACAAGTAGGTACATGCCTACCGACTTAGTTGGTATGCTAGTATTGCTAGTGGTTGCCTCGCGCTGCTACGGAACGCACGCGTTAGCGATTGACGTCGTTCGCTTCGTCAATCCAACTTTTAACATTTTCGGTCGAGAATTACTTTTAAAATAAATTCTAGCTAAGAAACGCCAACATTCGCTTGAGCTTAAACCGTTATTGACGATTAATACCTACTAAATTTCCGTTACGGTACCACGGAACAATTATATAATCTGTGACCACGGGCACAGGAAAAATAATAGCCACCGGTGGCGCCGCCTCGTCTGTAGCAAGTATAGCAACTACCCAAATTGTTTTCGTTCTTACAATTCAGTCATGATGTCATAACCTAATGGATGACAGGAAAGTTCTGAAATCATAACCTAATGGAAATTTACATAGCTTTTGTGCAGACACACTACTACACAAACAAAAATCGGCCAAGTGCGTGTCGGGCCACGCGCAGTTAAGGTTCCGTAGTTGCCTGTCTTTCTTAGTTACATCGACACGCGCGCGCCAAAGTTGGCCTTTCTAAGTACTTTTTGTTGACTATTAATCGGTAACTAGTTATGCCTACTTAGCCGTGATAGTTTTCCTTTTAAATTCATGGGTGGACACATTACTCGAACAAAAATATAAAGATAATATATATACGGGGTGTGGCCTGTAATGGGAGCAATAAATTTAAGGGCTGACTCTATGTATTATCCGCAGTGATTCTGTAAAGGTATACCAGTGTTTCAAGATTCTTGAATTCGGAAATAATATTATCTGAAGTTGTGATACCTAAGTAATGGATCTCGACATCTCGATATCGTAGCATGCCAGTCATTAACTATCTTGGTAGAACACTGGGCACTTTCGTAATTGCGATTATACTAACTTTGGTTTTCTAATTCTTTTTGTTTTTTTTTTTTCAATTTTACAAGATTTTTTGGTGTTTTTGAAGTAAAACAAAATGGATATCATTCCAGTTAAGCAAAAGAACACACGTACGCTTTTACTTATTTCTTTTTCTATTTTTTTTTCAATTTTTTTTTCAATTTAACCACTTGGAAATAATTACTGATTAACTTAATAAGCCACCGTTTAATTTTTTGCTCCTATTACAGGCCACACCCTGTATATTGGGCTCTAAAGCCCAATATCTCGCAAACGAATCACTAATTTGTAAAATCGTTTAAAAAAAAACCCATAATATTTTTGAACAAGCTATCCAACGACACTATGAGTTTAACGAGAAAAAAAAATTACATCCCCAGTTTAGGTGTAGGAGAGGTGACAATTTTTTCTTTTGTTTTGTTTTTACACTCCCTGGAAACAACAACAACAACCTGGCAACCGTACTGTCTTTTCGAAGATCTCACGGTTCTAAATACAATAAATTGCCATACGATAAATAATAATAAATAACTCCCGAGGTGATTTTCGGGAAATGTGTCCTTTATATTACCTAATCCAGGGTAGAAACTATCTTCATGTCAAATTTTATCTAAGTCTACTCAGCTGTTTTTACGTGATCGAATAACAAACATCCAAATATACAACATTCACATTTATACTATTAGTAGGATATATGGTATATTACCTACCTAGGACTATTATAAACTTGTTGATTCAATCTGCCCGTCCTTTAATAAGAATGAAACAAACGTAGAGCATCTGGTTTAGGAGCCACTTTATAATTCAAACACTCGCTCCCGATGGCCGCATTACAAACCGCGAAAAGTTTTTGGATAAACTTTTGTGATTCGAGCGGAGTATAACATTCATGTTGATCCCGTATGATGCGATTTTTTTTTTATTAATTTTATATGTTTTGATAACAATTAAGTATGTATTTAATTACGTGTGTTACTTACTGAGTAAAAATCGTAATTTTATAAACGCCATGGATAAATTCCGGTTGATGGTTATTATAATTGGCCCATTCCGTAAAACATTCAAAACCGTGTTCAACCATATATCTAATATTGAACAAAGTAATATTGAATAACAAAGCAATGTAAGTAATGAGTAATGACACTGTAAATTTTTTGTTATTGTTATTTAAATCTCTCGTAATATTTTCGTGGAACAATTCGACAAAATGAAGCCCAGTGCGAACATACGTGACACCGTGGAATAAGCTGCCGTCATTGGCTGAAATAAGGCGCTTTGTAATTTACATTCTGTATACGATTTGTGCTAATGTAGGCATGAAAATTAAGTTACCACTTATGTTTTCATACATATTTGAATTCATTCATCAAGGTGTACATGATTATTGCAGATCGTAGTTCAATGTAAACATAAATAATTTGCCATGCAAAATGCTTGATAGATAAATTTTATATGAATAGATCTTGAGCTATACCTGTAGTTTTAAAACAAAGTCTGTCATTAAATTGCCGCAAATTATAATTACTTATTGAAAAAAAACATTGTGAATGAAGTTAGCTATGTACGACCCATACAATGATAATCGAGCACTAGAAGGTGTCTGAAGTTAGTAAAACATTCGTCCGTTGCTAACTCTCAACTCTACCGCACGTCGTCCACTAAATCGATATTATCAATATACATGTCCAGAACTGACCCATTGTGGCTGTAACTTAGTTAAAGTTAACAAAGTTTAAGGGAGAACTCGAGACTTCTAAACCTAGAAATGAGACACAATTTTTATTATATTGTTACAGGTTATTAGTTCAAGTAGGAGTTAGAATATGAGTTACATAATAAACATGTAATTTTCTGTTCTATTCCAAAATTGGCAAATCGATTGGCGATCTCTGACCATCAGAAAAGCTCAGACCAAATTGATCTTCAGGAGCATGCTCCGCAAGCATTTCTGACAACTAGCGCGACTAATTATTTTTCTCCATAGTGCTTGACACTAGACTTCACATGAGAAAAATATATGTATGTGTATTATATAATTTTATTATTTTTTTATGATTCAGATAATTTTACTGGTGAAAGTAGGTACTAGTACATTTTACAACTCAAATTGTTAACATTTAATAATAAATAAGTATATAAAAATTACATAGACAACTAAAGTTTAAAAAAAAAAAAGAAACTATGTAACTTAAATAAGCTAATAGCTCCCGCCGCTCCCCCATTTTTTTATTATATTATCCATTCATTTGTATTAATTAAGTGATTTATACTTTTTCTTGTTCTGACTACCTTAATATCCTACACCAAACAAACGTTTCTCTTTTAACCCAATAGTAGACTGGTAGAGAATGATATATGGTATTAAGTCCACCATTAGTACATACTTTCATTGTGGAATAAAGTATAAATATATAACTAAAAACGTATGCAAAGGACCACAGCCATTTCCGAATTAGTATAGCGTGTCAGTTAAGGCATTGACAGACACTGATCAGATCCTGAACAGCCTTAAATTTCAGGCTGGTCGGATCGTGTCCATCAACGTGTTAACTCTTTCGGCATCATCTTGCTAGGCCTTTTTCCCTTTCTTTTTCCCTTTTCAGTTGCGCTCGCGCAGGCGCGGAAGCCGGACGCGCCCCCAATTATTATCGGTGCTTACCTGTGCTATGAAAAATCACCAGTGACATAGACCTCCGCCTTATAGAAAGTTACGCGCGCGGCCAGTGTCTACATGACTGGTTCTCGCGCGACCTCACGTGTGCCCAGTGAATTATTGGACCCTCCTTGTCACGCTTGTGGGACAATGCCGTATGGTGCTCCCCTAGCGGGTTTTAAGAACGAGACAGCGCATCAACCTGCTACGTCTGCTACGCCGCTACTAGCAGCTACGTAACGCGTAGCGCATACATGGATGGGAATAAAACTGCAATAATATATATAGACTAACATGGTGAAGTGCGCGAAGTACTCGAAAGCCGTCGGGAACAAAATGCCGGGAGCGCAGTGTAGCAAATGTAACAAATGGCTCCATGCCTCGTGTGCCTCGTTGACCAACGAACAGCTGAGTGCCTTATCAGCTACGGAGTCTCTGGACTGGAAATGCAAACCCTGTGTGGCAGGGGGAAAGCCCAAACGAATCACGGTCATCCTGCCGGACCTGGAGGACGACGAATCGGACGCAGACCCCCGGGTGGGCCCGACGCAAGATAAAGTCACTCTCTACGAGATACGAAATGAGGTCCGTGAAATGCGGCAAACAGTCCGGGACATCATTAGAGGGGAGCTGCAGAGCACCCTTACGTTTTACTCTGAGAAGATAGACGAGTACGAGGAAAAGATCCAAGTATACGAATCCAAAGTAAAGTTGATGGAAAACCTGGTCAAAAATGTAAACAACTTATTTAAGAACCTAGAACTAAAAAATGAAGTCCTTGAGCAAAAGATTCTTAAAATTGAGCAGGTTCACATATGCAATGAGATTGAAATATGCGGCATCGCCGAAGACAAGGACGAGGACATCAAGGGAATAACCTTAAAAGTAAGCCAAGCGCTCGAACAAAAGACAGAAGACGTCGTTAAGGTCTTCAGGGTTAGGAAACCCGGCCGCCCTGGTGCAGCGCAGACAGCCCGCATAGATAAAGACGCACCTATTAGA
Organism: Epinotia ramella; assembly: GCA_947578815.1. Classification (NCBI taxonomy): domain Eukaryota; kingdom Metazoa; phylum Arthropoda; class Insecta; order Lepidoptera; family Tortricidae; genus Epinotia; species Epinotia ramella. The sequence goes on along the minus strand of OX388202.1, from coordinate 11,631,632 downwards.
GTAACACTAAAAGATGGACGACGTCATGCGTGGATCGAAGCGGCAAAAAAGTTCAACATAACCACCGGCAGCATAAGCATGCGAGGGACAAGCGGCGACAACTCCAGAATATACGTGAGAGAAGCACTGACCCCCGCTACCGCTTACCTCCTGTGGAAGGCAAAATGCGAACTCGAGACAAAGCGATTTGTAAATTTGTGTGGAGCCGCGACGGAACGATCATGGCGCGAGTGCAAGAGGGGTCTAAGAAAGTTCACTATATACGTGCCGAGAGTGATATACTCGTAGAAGCGCTTATACCAAAACTTAGTGCAACCTGAGCGTCAAACACAACAAGCTAAATATGGCCAACGTTGCGTAAACCAAATCAAATGTTTTATGGACCACATAAGTAGCAACATAATAGAATGCAGTCACGATACGTGGAACCAATTTGTACAAGATCTGACCCCGCAACGCAACAAGCTGCTTATAGTCCACATTAATATAAGGTCGCTCATAAAAAATCACATTCAACTAGAACGCCTAATTAGTGAGAGCCCTATAAATAAATCATTCATGTCATCGTACTCTCCGAGGTGAATGTGAGCAACAGTACCAAAAACTTATTTAATATCGAAAATTACTCAATGAACTCAGAACTGCGTGAAAACAGAAGAGGAGGAGGAATCATAGTTTATGCCCATAAAAGTGTGACATTCTTATGTGAAAAAATGAATACTAAAAGCTTTGAATGTCTTCTAGGTCAAGTGATACTGCACAGTGGATATAAGACATATTTATGTGCGATTTACCGACCACCACACTTAAGTATTAAGGACTTCGTTGGTGAGTTACTACATCTCTTGACTAAATACCCATTGAACTGTAATTTCATAACCTGTGGTGACATAAATCTAGACCTAAAAGTTTCAACCCGGTTAACAAGCTCCTATCAAAACACCATGGCTTTACATGCTGCATAACGCAATATACTAGAATTGAAACGACTAAGATAGAGGTACATCCAGGTCATGCATTGATCATATATTCATCAGAGATATAGCAAATCAAGTAGGTAGAGAACAACCACACCTAATTAATGCTGCAGTAGTGCGAGGTTCTCTCGCTGATCATTTTATGACTGGCATTTCCCTCACTGGTGTTGTAGCAAATAACGCCTTGACACATTGCAAATTAGACAACCGCCGTGTAAAACAGGAGCTTGTTAAAATTGACTGGGGCCCAGTGTTTAATCTTCAACATCCTAATGACATACATAACCTCATAGAAGACAACTTTACAAAAGTATATGTCGCATGTATGATACGTCAACCAATTGTAAACAGCATTAGAAATAATTGCACATGGATATCAGAAAAACTCGTAGAGATGTCTAACACTAAAAATAGACTTTTACAAATTTAATATACTTGAACGACACTAGCAATAAGCAAAATGAGCAACTATATAAGAAGTATAGAAACAAAACAAATAGCCAAATGGACAAAGCTAAGAATAACTTCACGAAAGAAGAAATTTGTAACAACTATAAAAACCCAAAAAAAATGTGGCAAATAATAAACAATTTAACTGGTAGAATTATCAAAGCTGTGGATGAAATGTTGCTGAAGTCCTTTTGTACGAGCACACTCGACATTTTAATATTAAGCTTACGATGCACCCGAGCGTGCGTCATTACGCTGTTTACCTAATACATTTTATTACTTTGTTATTTTAGTGCAATAAAGGTACTCAACCAGGACGGTTGCATCTTTTACTTAAGATATCGTTCCGATCAACATAACAACCCAACATTAACATATAACGTTCGTACATGTAAGGTTTAATAAACTATTAGACCCTACATTTTTGGTCCTTCGAACCGGATATTTTCAGTGTGATTGTGTCTTCTACACGGTGGCTCAATTTGGCTGGCTTCCCACAAGCGGGTTCCACCAGTTTAATTGAGCAAGAAGAAACAAAGGACACGATCGCGCGGGATTGAACCGAACAATCAACATTTCATTCCAAGGAAACAACAACATCAACAATGGAAACTTTGAAGAGACAGTACATCATCTTCGAAACCATCGATAAGATGAAGACCAACTTCCAGAAGGATACTGCTGGACGTAAAACCGCTGACTACATTGAGAAACGAATGTCAACACTGGAAGCTCTCTGGGAAGAGTTTACCACGAAACATGAAGAGCTCAAGCTTTCAGAGGACAAGACCATTTTGAATGAAGACTACGCCAAGTTGGTAGACAACGTCAAAGGTTTGTACAACATGTTCAAAAACAAGCTACAGACCTGTGTACTTTCAACGACGGAGGAAAAGGGTATTCCATCGCAGGCAGATGAGTTATTCAGCCAACAAACAACCAACTTTAGAGCCTTTACTCGTATGATCAAGAATATCGACTTCAACCAGATCTCGGAAAGATGGGAAATTGAGGACAAGCTACAAATGCTACAGACGAGGTGGAAGGCGATCGACGAAGTTCACTGGAAACTGGACAACATGTTTATTGGTGCAGACGTAGATTACGAACAGGAGTACACTCAGCACGAATCCGTCTACGAGTCTACTAAGAAGCAACTTCACCAAAAGCTAAACTCCACGGCTCATCAACTCCAAGCAGTGCCCAAGGTAGATATTCCAACATTCGCTGGGAACTATACCCAGTGGCCAACATTCATCGATTTATTTTCTGAGGCAATTCACAACAACAACATGATAAGCAAGGCACAGAAAATGCAACATCTGAAAGGCAAGCTTCGCGGCGAGGCGGAGCGCATAGTCCAACATCTATCAGTTTCGGCTGAAAACTACGACACTTGCTGGGAGCTTCTCAACCACCGATACAACAACCTTCAACTACTCTTCACCAAGCAAATGCAATTATTCCTTAACCAACCAGCCATACAACAGCAAAATGCCTTTGAAATTAAGCGACTTCATGACACCAGCCTAGAGGTCGTGCACGCCATCCACAACCTGGGTGTCGATACTTCATCTTGGGACCCACTTTTGGTGCACATTTTGACCAACAAATTGGATTCTGACACCTACGCATCCTACATGGAAGCAAGAAAGAAGCCGCGTGAATTGCCACATTTCGACGAATTCATTGAATTTTTGGAGGGTAAATTCACAGCATTAGAACCTGTGGTCAAGCGGAAACAGACAACTACAAACCAACATAGGACCAGTCCCGGACAAGCCCGAGACTTTCCTACAGCGCCACAAAACGATGGGCACAACAGCGGCAAGTTCAAGCGATATATTGCGAAATCATATCATGCCAACACAGAACGTAATTGCCCGATATGCAAAACAAATCATATTCTACTCTATTGCAAAACATTTCAGAACATGACTCCAAGTGCTAAAAAGGCAACGATGTCGCAATTGAACATTTGCGGAAATTGTTTATTCTCGCACAACGGAAAACAATGCACGTCAATCAAACGTTGCAAGGTGTGCAATACGGCACATCACACGTCGCTACATGACCTGTTACGTGACACCGCCCGCGCGCCGCCGGCTACTTCAATGTCGGCGATCCAAGAACAACCTGAAACCTCGGATAGACAACGGAAGTCTAACAATCACGTATCAGGAAACTTCAACGAGGTCCTGCTAGCTACTGTCCAAATTAAGGTCAAGGCTGCTGACGGTACCTTCATGCAGCTTCGCTCTCTTCTGGATCAGGGATCCCAGATAAACCTGATCACTGAATCTGCAGCTCAACGACTTGGTCTCAAGAGACATAAACAGAACGCCACGGTCTCAGGCATTGGAATATCCGCCAAACAAAGTAACGGAACCGTACAATTATTGTGCCAGTCACTATACGGGGATCATGAATTCTCTACAGATGCACTAGTTATGAACAACATGATAAACAATTTACCAAATTACTCATTTGAAAAACAACAATGGTCTCATCTCAGCAACATCAACCTCGCAGACCCGGACTACAACATTTCTAGGCCTATAGACGCCCTACTGGATGCTGGAGTGTATGCAGATATAATAATGGATGGCATTCTTAGAGGTCCTGTCTATGCCCCAATTGCTCAACAAACAAGACTCGGATGGGTGCTCTTGGGAAACGTAAAAACGTTCAACTGCCACGCGGTGCTCAACAACCTTGAAGACATCGCTCAGTTCTGGGAAATCGAGGAAATAACCGAACAAACTAGCAATATGACTCCAACTGAAGAATATTGCGAAACATTATACAGTACAACAACTAAAAGATTGGAAAGTGGGCGTTACGAGGTGAAAATTCCAAAACCCAATTTCGAAGAAAAACTCGGAGCTTCTAAGCCACAGGCAATAGCGCAGTTACTTCAATTAGAGAAACGTCTAGCGAAAAACGAAGAGCTCTGTAACAGCTACAAAAGCTTCATAAATGAATACATAAAGCTAGGGCACATGAAGTTGTGTACCGTACAGCGAGAGCCCAGCTGCTTCCTTCCGCATCATCAAATAATGAAACCTGACTCCACCACAACACGCCTACGAACAGTTTTTAACGCTAGTAGCCCCACAAGGTCAGGAAGAAGTCTTAACCAACTTATGGAGAGCGGTCCAAACTTACAACAAGACCTCCAAGCTATAATTCTTCGGTGGAGGTCATATCGCCACGTATACACTGCGGATATCGAGAAGTTCTACAGACAGATTCTTATAAAAGAAGAAGATCAACATTTACAAAAAATTGTTTGGCGTAACTCGCCATCCGAACCAATCCAGGAGTTTCTGCTTTGCACCGTAACATACGGAACCAAGGCCGCAGCCTACTTGGCAATGCGGACCATCAAACAGCTGATCGCAGACGACGGGCCACAGTACCCCCTCGCAGCTACGATTTTAGGCCAACAACTGTATGTCGACGATCTCCTTGGCGGAAACAATAACCTTGAGGAAGCCAAAATATCGCAACAACAACTCATCAAACTACTACGAGCAGGGGGCTTCAACCTACGCAAATGGGCTAGTAACAACCCTCGCCTGCTTGAAGATTTAACGGAAGATCAAATCAGCCAAAACTTGATCGACTTTAAGAACGTAAATAACAACAAAACTCTCGGGGTGCTATGGAATCCCTGCTCAGATCAATTTACGTTCAACATCGCCGACTTAAGTCCGCGCATATATGACGTCATCACCAAGCGGGCATTGCTATCCGACTTATCAAAACTATATGACCCACTTGGATGGCTCTCTCCAGTTACAATGAAGGACAAGATCATTTTTCAACAAGTATGGAAACAGCCTCTGTCTTGGGACGAGGCCCTCCCGCATCAAATCCAAGAAGAATGGCGGACCTTTAGAGCCGAGCTGCCAATGCTTAATAAGGTCGGAGATGTACAACAATTACATGGATACTGCGATGCATCTGAAAAGGGCTGCGTTATTTATGGCAAAAGTACCAATAAACATGGCCAAATAACAATTAAACAAATAACCGCAAAGACTAACTTAGCGCCTTTAACCAGACACGTCACTCTACCGAGACTTGAACTTTGCGGAATGGGCTTACTTGCAAAGTTAATGCGAAAAACTTTAAATTCACTAAACAATCAGACAGTACAAGTGTATGGCTGGACCGATTCAACTGTGGCATTGGGATGGCTACAAGGCGACATAACACGATGGAAGACATTCGTCGCCAACAGAGTCACTCAGGTTACCCAAGTCATGCCCGCCAACTGTTGGAGACATGTGCGCTCAGAAGACAACCCCGCGGATTGCGCAAGTCGAGGCATACTACCATCGCAACTTTTAACACACCATTTATGGTTTGAAGGCCCACCATCGCTATCTAACGACATAACAACACTAACGGAGACACCAGTATATCAAGAACCCACAGAAGAGCGAAAACACACCAAACAAACATGCTCTCTACAATCGACATCGCCGGTTATAGAGACCCTTCTGAATAATAACAGCTCTATGACACGTGTAGTTCGAACGCTCGGCTGGGTGTCGCGTTTTGCTAACAACGCAAGTGGAAAAAATAAATTGCAGTCGCCGTACTTAACAACGTCGGAACTAAGGAATGCGCAGACTGCAATAATACGGACTGTGCAGAACAAACATTTTAGCGAGGAAATTGCGCAATTAAAGAAACATAAAGCTATATCTAACAAAAGTCGACTTTTAAAACTTAATCCGATATTGGACGAAAATAACGTGCTGCGTGTTGGTGGTCGATTAGAACACGCGTGTATAACATACGCACAGAAACATCCAGCTATCATTCCGCACGACGACAGGCTGACGGAGTTACTGATACAACAAGCCCATAGAACAACGCTTCACGGAGGCCCGAGACTCACTCTGGCGCATCTGCGAAACAACTTTTGGATACTACGAGGTGTTAGAACAGTGAAGGATCGGCTTCGTACTTGCATCAGGTGTCACCGATTCAAACCAACAACCAACAATCAAGTTATGGCCGATCTGCCGGCACCCCGAGTAACACCATCGCGACCGTTCACGCACACGGGCGTTGACTTCACTGGCTATGTTGAGGTCAAGGCCAACAAAGGAAGAGGAATTAAAACAACCAAGGGCTACGTAGCGGTTTTTGTTTGCCTGTCGACTAAGGCTATACACCTTGAGCTAGTCTCAGATTTGAGCTCTGAAACATTCTTAGCGGCACTCCATAGACTGATTGCTCGCCGAGGTCCACCCCAGCATCTCTACAGTGACAACGGTACCAACTTCACAGGTTCAGCTAAGGTGCTGGCGCGAGAAAGAAAGGAAGCTCTTGAACGTTACGTAAACACTGAGCTGTTGGCATACTTAGCCAACTCCAACATTGAATGGCACTTCAGTGCGCCGGCGTGGCCTACAGCCAATGGAGAGTGGGAAGCTGCTGTGAAGAGCACGAAATACCACCTGCGACGTGTTCTCGGAGAACAGAAGCTGACGTTTGAAGAGTTCTCCACTCTCCTAGCACAGATAGAGAGCTGTCTGAACTCCCGGCCTCTGACGCCGCTAACAGACGACGTAGACGATCTAGAATATCTTAGTCCTGGACATTTTCTGGTCGGCGGTCCAGTACTGGCAGGTCCGCTATCTCCAGAAAAAGAAACGCGCAACATTCGCACACGCTGGCAACTGACAGAAAAGTTGCACAAAGACTTTTGGAAGCGATGGTCAACTGAATACCTACATACCCTACAAACTCGCAGCAAATGGAACTGCGTCAAAAGAAACCTGAAGGTCGGTGACATGGTGTTGGTGAAAGAAGACAACATCCCTCCGGCAAGATGGCTTCTGGGAAAGCTCATAGAAACGCACCCCGGAAAGGATGGTCACGTAAGGGTCGTAACACTAAAAACAAAAACAAGTATTATGAAAAGACCAATTACTAAACTGTCACCATTACCAGTAGATGCCACAGACAAAGAAAAAGAAGATTCAAGCTCGGAATCACAAACGCCCAACAAACAACCAACACGCACCCGAAGGGCGCCAAAACCCAGCTACAATAGCTACACATGCCTGCTTTTACTTTTGCTGGCATCCTGTGTTCCTGCATCAGCACAACAATCAACAAACGTTATCAAGCTAAACCCTAACAAACTAATTTATTTCGATAAATTAGCCGATATGCAGATAATACAGGATCAATGGAAATTGATAGTATACTACAACATGACAACATACTGGGAAGGATTGAAGAGCGTGGAAAACTACGTTAACCGTCTCACCAATCTTGGCGGCTATGAAACAGCATTCTCCACCGTCACCGCCCAACTCAAACATGAATTAAGAGAGCTGAAACATTATAACGACATTTTAACAACAGATCACGGATTATATGCGAAGAGAGTAAGGCGAGGCCTTGTTAACGGCGTGGGATACTTAGCCAACTCTCTATTTGGCGTGTTAGATGAGAGATTCGCCCAACAGTACGACAAGGACATCCAGCTTGTGCATAATAACGAAAATCACCTGCTGAGCTTATTAAAAAATCATACATCAATAATTGAAGCTGAATACAACCTCTTGAAGAGACACGAAGAAGTTATGAACCAACAATTTACAGCAATAAACAGGCATCTTGAAGAAACGGACCAACGGAGTAGAGCTGATCATGAAGCAGTAACGAACAACATATACATAACAGCAACCGCGCTTTCCGCTAACATCGTGATGGGCAACCTAAGGCGATTACAACAAATGCTGTTAGACTTAATAACTGACGTCAAGGACGGACGTGTCAACATGCATCTAGTGAAACCCGATCAATTCGAAGAACAACTAAACATCATCTCCGGGCAGCTTCCGGGAGAACTATCTCTGCCATGTGCAAACACGAAACATTGCATCAGAGACATGTACAAACTGTCGCGTGTACATGTACATATAACGGACAACTTTATAATTTTCGAGTTTAAATTACCATTAGTAAACGCAGAGCAATATGAGCTCAATCGAATTATACCGATCCCTCAATTACTATCACGAACAACACAGAGAATCGTGATAACAGCAGAATACATGGCAGTCAACCTAAAAAAGGATGCGGTGATACCATTAACACATCAAGATATTACATCGTGCCTGCAATTTAAAGAACATCATATGCTATGCAGTATGGCACTACCTATCTACGACACAAAATCAAGCATTAACATATGTGAAGCTCAATTAATTAACAATAAAAACATATCGGCTTGCAAGACTATATCAACGGAGTGCGCCGACAACTGGATCCGATTACACAAGCCCGGCGCCTGGTTGTTTGCGTGCTGCCAGGAATGTGCTATGCGCACATTTTGTCCAGCCGGTGTGACGCCACTTGTACTACGCGAAGCAGGAATTATTACGCTTGATACGGGATGCATGATAAAGGGAGACAACGTTGTCATCCAATCTCACAACAACTTTCACAGTGAGATGACAATAAGCGAAAACAACCTCTACATACAAGAATCTTCAATAAACCACGTCATCGTTGAGAAAAACTATAGCGTTGTCACTGAAGATCATCGAGAAGCATTACGCAAACTGAAAACCAGCATAGACACTGTGAAGATGCAGCAAGACTCCTTGCAAAATATAACATCATCTCACGAAACGCATCACTACAGCTTCATATCATTTATCGTTATCTGCACGATCGCAGCTAGCGTCTGGGCCGGCATCTACATGAGACGCAGAATGCGGAACACAGCAGCGCGAGCCATCACCAAGGAGCAGAAACGCCAGAAACCGAAAAATTACCACGGCGATGCGTCAATTCGACATTTTCGACAGCCGCGCGACTCTGGCACCGTCAGTGAGGTGATTGTACATGCCGCAACACACGTTGACAAGGCAACTACGCCTTGATTAGGTTTAACTTTCTTTTCTTATTTCTTAAATTTGGCAGCATGTACGAGCACACTCGACATTTTAATATTAAGCTTACGATGCACCCGAGCGTGCGTCATTACGCTGTTTACCTAATACATTTTATTACTTTGTTATTTTAGTGCAATAAAGGTACTCAACCAGGACGGTTGCATCTTTTACTTAAGATATCGTTCCGATCAACATAACAACCCAACATTAACATATAACGTTCGTACATGTAAGGTTTAATAAACTATTAGACCCTACACCTTTAAAATGAAAGCTAGAGACTTATCGGATAAGTTTGCCCATGACTTTGAGAATAATGTACTTTCTGTTTTAACCTCATGCAGTATGCCGTTGCTTGATAAGAGAACTTATTCTAACTCCCCAAAAGTATCATTAATATTTAAAAAAAATAAAGAAAACACCATGTCGCAAATAATTAGTAATATAAACACTAACAAAGGAGCTGGCTTTGACAAACTAAGAGCAAGGGACATAAAATTCATATCCAAAGAGATGACCTCATTACTTACTCATCTAGTTAACCGGTGTTTATCTAGCTCTATATATCCAGACAAATTAAAAATTGGATTATTCCGACCAATACACAAAAAAGGAAGTTATATAGATACGAACAACTACAGACCAATCACTATACTATCTGCAATAGACAAAATCATTGAAAAGTACCTAGGTAAAAAAATAAATGACTTTCTGTCAAGCAACGACATAATTCATGAAAGACAATTTGGCTTCCAGAAAGGGAAAAACACCTCACAACTTTTAGCCAAATTTACAGATGAGGTGAAGACCCATCTAAATGACAGGAAACATGTAATATTAACAATGATTGACTTCAGTAAGGCATTTAACACCCTAAATCATAATATACTGTATGAAAAGCTTCAGCAAAGTGGAATACAGGGGCCAACGCTAGCGTGGCTTAAAAATTACCACCAGAACAGGTACAACACAGTCAGTATAGCAGGAGCACAAAGCGAGCTGCTGCAAACTACTTATGGCACAACGCAGGGCTCCATAATTGGCCCAACCGAATACTTGTTATATTGTGAATGACATGTGTAACATATTCCAAAATGCCTCTGTATACCAATTTGCTGATGACACATGCCTGATAACAGCAGACAGTAAGTAATGTACAAATTGCGGAGTGCCAAATGCAGAAAGAATTTGACACCCTGTGTAAATGGGCACATGATGTGGGATTATCACTAAATTATAAAAAGACCAAAGTAATGTATGTGCACTCTCCATATATTAAAGCCCACTCTAGTCTAGACCCAACATTGTGGCCCATGATCATGCATGCTTGAACTCCCAACAAACATATTGTAACAAATAAGACTTCTAAAAGCCATAGTCCCACTGAAAATTAAGCATAAATATAGACACAACTCCACAAAATTATTTCAGTACTAGTAGGGTCTTAAATGTGTTTGACAAGGTAAAACTGGCTGTGATACTGGAATAAAAGGATACGATAGGGAGACTAGATACTTATAATAGACCGTCCAATCTTAGAAATTTACCCAATGAGCCCTATTTTAAAATACCAAAGAAAACCAATGAATATGGCAAGCGGGTATGGACCTCTTACCTACCTTATATACTGAACAGCCTCCCTAGACATATCATAGACGACATGAAAGAAAAACCTGAAGGCATCAAAAATATCACTAAGAAGGCACTTATAGCTTAAATATAACGATAATAAATAAATAAGTAATATATAATATAATATAAATGTTGAAAATGTTTAGATACTAACATAACATAGATAAGCACCCAACATGATTACCGCACTCCTTAGTTAAGCAAAACAATTTATTCTTTTTTCTGCAAATAAACAGTTTTTTTTTTTCCCCATTTAAAGTACTTGCGGTCAGCCTTCCCTGTTCTTTTTCTCCATTCTGCACGATTGAGTGCAAGGTCGGCGTCTAGGTATATTAAGATCTTTCAGGTCTCGCTGAACCGTCATCAGCCAGGTGGCAGGTGGTCTTCCGCGTCCTCGCTTCGTCGTTGGAATATCGAGCGTAGTCTACTGGGCGCCTCTGTACATGACCGTACCACCTCAGACGTTTTTCCGTCAGCTTTTCTGTTATTGGCGCCACTTTTAAACTACCCCGGATGTACACGTTTCTTATCTTGTCCATCATGGTGACACCCGCTGACCAGCGTAACTTGCGCATTTCAGTGGTGTGGAGCTTGTTCGGGTGGGGTTTATTTGTAGCCCAGCATTCGGATCCGTACAACATCGCTGGTCTTAACTCTTTCGGCAGAAAAAAATAAAATATTTTTCCCAATATCCGAGTCATGAAAGCAAGTGTGCAAAGTTTTTGACTTTCATGTCAGTTCAGATGTATAAAACAGTCAACTTTGCGCCGTTAAGACGCTACGTACTGAATTAATTCTTGATCACGAGCAACCATTATCATTTAGCGGTTAATAAATGTGAGGGCGAAAGTCGAAGGTAGCAGGAGGGGTTCAAAAATCGCAGACATAACCGTAAAAAGTTTGCGAGTAACGTACGCGCCATGAATTCGAAACTCAGTCAAATGATCCGGTCGTCAAGGAGCGAGCCCTGCGACACCGTTTAGCACTTATTATCGTTGATTAGCGATATGATAGCGATTTATTGTCTGAAGCCATGACAATTATTCACAACATTAATGACAATTGTTCAGCTGCGATGTAATTCCTAAAATGCACAATAATTTAATGTCTAGTCATTTATTAAACGGAATAAAATTACAGGTAGTAATGTGAAACACAACAAATAGGATACTTAATGATATCTAATGATACCAGCATATTACAATCAGTGCGGTGCTATGATTACGTTTCCTGGTTTAATTCTCAATAATCGGTAGTAAAATCATTTAAAAATGGTTACAAATGCCATATATTTTGTATGTGTTTGTATTTGAGGTTTTTGATATATTTTATAATAGGGTATTTTAGGCCTGCCACACACGGGCGGTATTCTATAACCAAATTCCGATAACTCGGCCACATACGACTGAATTTCATCCGCATCGTCTGTGTATAATGTATACTTGTTTGCCACGAATAAGTTTATCGTGGAAGTGGGCAGCAATAGGTGTGTCGACTTGAAAATTATTATTATGCAAAAGAGAGAAGGCAAAAAAATATGCCTAGTGACGAAAATCCCATTCAGATATCTCAAAGATATACGAAGCTACAACCGTTTTAATATGTTTAATCCCTTTTCGTCAAAATATGACATTATTGATTATTTTATTTAGTGTCTACACCCCTATTCAGCACGGCTATCAAAGGACGTCCCGCGAGTAGTATCGCGGCGACATAGACTATCCGTCTCTTTCTCATCATCCTCCTAGCGTTTTTCCCGGTAGTGCTCAAACGAGCCCGGGGTCCGCTTTGAATCAGAATCAGAAATCAGAATCAGAAAAGTATTTAGGTAAGTATTGCCACACAAAGAAGAAAAAAACACAAAACAATTAAAAGAAAATAAAAACTTACAAACTAAATACAAGCAATAGCAAAAACCAAAAAAATGTGAACAATACGAGAAGGTCCCAGTCTCAGCATGTGCTGCGCGAGATCGGTCGGTCGCAGGCTAACAAATTACCGTGCTCAGCTCTTTGGCACCTAATCCTAAGATTTGGCGTAGGCACTAGATTTACGATGCGACTACCATCCGGCCGTCCAACCTAGAGGGAAAACTCTTGTTATTGGCATTTGACTGGTTTCCTCACGATGTTTTCATTCACCGAAAACACACTAAATAGCAAATGATATTTCGTAAATAAGTTTTTTTAAACCCACTGGTACGAACCCGCGACCTCTAAATTAATTAGATAGTCGTGCGCCTTACCACTCGGCTACTGCGACTTTTTACTATCCGTTTGTTTCTAACCGTTGTAATTAGAAAGAGACGAATATTCTATTTCACCAAGGGCTGGCCTGTGATAGTCGCGCTGGAACAAGTTCTTTACAAAAATATACCGATACGGAATAAATAAATAATGCGTAAACTTTATGAGGACTTGTCTTAACATAGATACCTACCCCTTAAAACGTTTCCGTAGTTATCGGTTGTAGCACAGCACTATGTGATGTAAAAAAACTGACAACACATGAAAGGTCATTTTACTCCGTTGAGTATTTACTCAATACGAAATTTGTGTACAGCTAAAAATCAAAAAAATATTTTAAATACAGAACACACAAATTTGGTAGCACATTGGGTGTCCATCTAGTCGCATAATGACTCTCGTCATAATTTCGAAAGCCATACAACTTTACGCATAAAATTGTTGCGCATAAAAGTCTTTTGTCATTAATAATTCTGCGCATAATACTTTCATTGTCATAACTGTACTATGTCATATTTTGTTTAACCATAATGTTGATAAGCATACAAGTTTTATTCATTATATTTTTAGTCAAAGGAATAGCTATGCATAACTTATGACAATAGGATGTCATTATGACTGATTCGCAAAGATAAACATAATACTTTCATTGTCATAACTGTACTATGTCATATTTTGTTTAACCATAATGTTGATAAGCATACAAGTTTTATTCATTATATTTTTAGTCAAAGGAATAGCTATGCATAACTTATGACAATAGGATGTCATTATGACTGATTCGCAAAGATAAACAAGTTATTATATTAGTTGACTAGCATTTAATTAGGTTAGGGAGCTAGAAAAGGGGGGATCGGGCGGCAAAGCCCCCCGCAGAATAAAAATAAACAATCGCAACAACTGTATTTTTGATAGGTTATGTTATGGTTATCTTGCGTCCCTTAGAGCGGAAATAGGCACCCCGCGAAGCGGGGTGGCGTGGACACGCTGGCGGTTAGGTTAAAATAATTGCCAGGTGTATGTTTAAAAAAAAAAAAAGTTGGATTAAGTTTAGGTTACAGAGACAATTTATTAAACGTTATGCGCAAACATATCATGGCGATTGATATTTATGCTTAAAGCTTTTATGCACAATAAATTTATGACATTTGCTATTTATGCTCTCAAATATTATAGCTAAAAAATGTATGCGAACTAATTTATGGCTATTGTCGTTTATGCGTATTTATGATTATGACACAAGTAGATATGCCTATCGGCCTTATGGCTACAAATATTATGCAACCCGATATGGACCCGGCACATTTCAAATTAGTTCAATTAATAGGTTTTGCGGACGAACTGCCGATCTTTGTGACATAACGAACGACATGAAAAATGTGGTCATATTAGGCATTTATCAACAGTCGAAACTCGAAATAGAACATAACAACACAAATTTGTGAAAATAGCTAATACAACATACCGTCAAACAGGCCTACTTTGCCCGTTTTTTTCAGAAAAACACGAATTTCTCAAATTTTTTCCATGGCTGGATTCGGTTTTTTGGCATAAGTGCATCTATTGTAGACACATACATGCGTTCATTAGGAGAATATATTTTTAAACCAATATTTAACCTATTTTTTTAACGATTTTCATAGCGGGCAAAGTTATCTGGACTTTAGCCAACATTGCCCATGTCAATTATTTCCGTAACTATAGCTCTTATGACGTTAAGACAAGGATCAGTGCGAAATCTCGGGTAATTTTGGCGTTCCATTTAATCATCCTAGTCGTAACTTGAAAAGTCGTGAGAAATATGGGTGGGCAATGGCATAGGCAATAGGCATTTTGCTCTTTTCCATACAAGTCGCATCAAGCAGTTTGAAACTGTTAGGGTTGTCACTTGACTTAATCTTTAGTAGTGGTTTTTTATGCCGTTTTTTCACACGACAAAAAAATAAAACAGATTATTTCAACAACTTTTAATCAAATTATTTACTAAGCAGTCCGATAACGAAATTCTGAATTTGGATCAAAATGGAAAATTGATAAATTATTCGCCACGAGCACGACGGACGGACGGTCGGTCGGTAGGACGATATGGACGGGTTCCAGAGGTCACGGGTTCAACAAATTTTCCACTCTGATCGAAATTTAATAAGAGTGCAACGGGAATTTTTTTTATTTCTCGTAGCCTAACAAGATATTTTACTCATCGTCATTGATATGTGTAACCAGGTTAAATGATTTACATACATGCCCCTACCGGGATTTGAACCCAGGACCTTCAGGGTCACTAGGCTAAACCGTTCGTCAAACCACACAACCACACGTATATGCATACCTACTACTAAAACTAGACAGATTAATATAAATATATTTTACCGTACACCCTACATAAATGAAATACATAACCTTCCTTTACTAGCGCAATCAGGTAAACATGATGAAGGTGACAACCCTAAGCCTTTTTTGAGGCTGGGCAATGTTTACACTCATAGGTTGCAGAATACTACGTAACATTGCCCAGCATAATAACTTTTGTTGTAATAAGTATATCCAGGTAAAATTATAATAAAAACGATATATAGTTCTTATTTTATTACAAGTAGAAGATTCACTCACCTGAGGCTTCCCCATTTTGTACTAATAGCACTAACACTTCCGCAAGAATTGGCCCGCCAAATCGCACACCTCACTCGACCAGTTCCGACACGTTACTGAATGGAGTTAGACGCCAAGGCGATGCGTAGTAATACCACAGATATAACCTATTTTCTACTAAAAATAGTGGTGTTGCCACCAACTTTTTGAATTTTTCTACATTAACGGATTTGTTTAAAAGTTGCTCTTTGGGCAAAGTTCCCCCTGGTGGCAAAGTAGGCCTGTTTGACGGTATTTAATTTAAATTCATTGTAAATAGGTTCCTTCAGGGAGAAGCCAGCATATTTGAAACGACAGAAATGGTAAAAGAATAAAATTTTAAAGCAATAAGCCAAAAGGAAATAAGCCGGTCAATATTATTGATGAGGGAGGGTACAGAAAGCCAATTGCACCTTATCACTCGTAGTTTAAATATGTAGAGTAGGTATCCGCTTTGCATTTGTTACGACCGGGTTTTACCGACGTTGCTGAAACTTTCCATGCAGGATTTAAACAGCTAAAAACTGCAATATTTATAATATTATTTATATTATTTACCTTTAAGTATGGACGTGGAGTCTCACAGGCTAATCGATGTTCTCGTTTTCTTAGTATGAAAAAATGACGTCCATACTTATAGGTTAAGTTGGGTATATTTAGAGATTTAACAACCTTTGGCCTTTTTACTATGAAGTTACTGGAAGATCGAGCTTTGCGGTTCCGTAGTCAACCCTTATATAGTTTCGCCATGTTCGTTTGTCCGTCCATCCGTCTGCGGCTTAGCTCAGTGACCCTTACAACTAGAAAGCTGTAATTCGGCATAGGTATATAAATTAATTACGCCAACAAAATGGTACAATAAAAACGTGTTTTTTTTTTCAGGTACGGTTTGGGGATGTTTTTTTTTCTCGTTAAGCCGATGGTGTGGGGTATCGTTGGATAGCAATATTTTGCGTTTCTAAAAAGAAAAACCACTCAAAATGTTGTTAGTCATTGTGTCGTCTCCGTACCCCCCTGTCGGTTAAATAGCTACTACTGAAGATGTGAAAAAAATCGTGGCAGTAGTATACAGGGTGTTTGCTCCATCGTTTGCCAAATTAAAACGGCAGGTAGTGTCGTGCGTCAAAAGCATTGACATTTATTAAAGAGGCTACACTACAACATCTTCCTTCTTATAACAATTAACAATTTGAGAAAGATATAAAAATATGGTAACTAATATTACATCTCCCATAAATAAAATAAAACAAGTAAAAAACAACAACAAAAAAGAAAATCCCTGTTACATAAGCCAAGTTCATATTTAGTCAAAGCTAAATCATTTTGGCGGACGAACTAGCCTTCCGCTCCTAGTGACGAGACCACTACCACCTGCGGCACCTGCGTCGCGTGACCTTTGCGGAGACCCAGGACTTGAAATTGGAGTGGAAAATACAGGTGTTACTGCCTCGTCTGAGTCTGGCTCGCTTTTTTGTTGCCTCTTAGGATTTGAACGCGATTTCTCCGGTACGTCCGGCCATTGTCCGTAGTGATCCAGTATGAGCGCTCTCCTCGCGCGACGCCTGCTACCCTTGCAGGCACCCATACGTTATTGTCTCGCATGCGAACCGGCTCATCGGGTGTGAGCTGCGGCAGCTTTTTGGCACTTCTATCGTAATATTGTTTAACTTGAAAATATTTTTCTGTACGAGTTTTTTGAATCATAGCCGGGTCAACTGCATCAGGTCTTAGACTTTCATCAGTAGCAGGAAGCCTTGTTCTCAGTTTGCGACCCATCAGTAGTTGCGCTGGCGAATACTTCTCTCCTGAAATGGGGGTATTCCTAAAATTAAGCAGCACTAATTGCCAATCAGTGTTGTCTTCTTGAGCCTTATTAAACAATCTCTTTACTGTCTGTACATTGCGCTCAACTAACCTATTAGAACGGGGATACATAGGTGAACTCGTCACGTGGTCAAATCCGTAATATGCAGCCAACTGCTTAAACTCTTGCGAAGAGAATTGAGGTCCATTATCAGATACTACTTTCTAAGGTATTCCTAATCGACCAAAAAATTTTGTAAGGTTCCGCTCGTCAAACTGTTAATGACGCTACCTCAAAAAACTTCGAGTAGTCTACGACAATTAAATATTATTTCTGTTGAAATTCGAAGAGATCAGCAGCAATCACTTCCCATGGCAAGTTTGGTATGGGATATGGGCTCAGCGGTTCGCATGTCTGCGCCGCGCCGCGCGGTCTCGCTCGCAAGGCTCGCAGCGTTGTACGGCCTGTTCGATCTCGACTCCCATTCCAGGCCACCACACCAGCTCCATAGCACGCCGCTTGCATTTCTCGATTCCTAAATGCGCCTCATGGATTATTGAAATTATTTCCTTCCTAGTTTTTGTTTGTAGGCCAGCCACTCAAATAGTACTCTTTTACACGCTGTAGGATTTCATCTTTATTTGTTTCTTCCCTAATATTGGTAAGTTTATCCTTGGACTCATTAAGGAACTCCATTAAATTATTCACATGTATTGTAACATCTGCGTGCACGTCACCGTCGGAACCATGTTCTGAGGGGACACGCGATAATGTGTGTGCCAAGTACATGAGTTTCCCAGGCATGCGCTGTAATCTCACTGGAGTGCTATTCAGTGGTTTTTGAAAATAGATTCCAGTGGTTTATGGTCTGTCTCAACAATAACTTTGTTATGAGCGTAAATGTATTGATGAAAATGCGTGCAACCGAACACAATCGCTAGAATTTTTTTTTCTATCTGCGCCCACCGCGATTCAGCTGGAGTGAGTGTTCGAACCGCGTAAGCCACAGGCCGCCCGTCTTGTAATAAAACAGCACCAAGTCCCCGTAAACTCGCGTCTACCGACACAGTCACCTCGTGTGGAGAATAGTACCGCAGCACTGGTGCAGAACAAATTCATCTCTTCAACTCATTAAAAATCCGTTGATGTTCACCACACCATCTGAAATCACAATCTGTCTTTAACAAATCACGCAATGGCGCAACTATGTTTGAGTGATTAAGTATGAAACGGGATACATAATTGATCACACCTAAAAATCTCTCCAGCTCTTTCCTATTTGTAGGCGCGGGCATGTCATTTATTGCCTTCACTCATTTTGGATCGGCACGCATCCCTTCAGCACTAAACAGATGACCAAGGTATTGTACTTCCTTAGTGTTAAAGACACACTTTGCTTTATTAAATTTAACACCATTAACCTTGGCTTTCTCAAACACCTCTCGTAATCTCGCATCATGTTCATTTTTAGTGCGACCGAACACTATCAAATCATCAATATAAACAGCAACTCCTTCTGTCTTGAAAATTTACTTAATTTAATTTATTTAATAAACGATACTTGCCAAAAGGAGACGCAAATGTGCAAAACTTGGAGCTGGCTTCATCGAGTTTTAACATCCAAACCCCTTTACAAGCATCCAGTTTTGAAAAATACTTTGCACCACTCATTTCACTCGCGACTTCGTCGAGCGTCGGCAATTGCAAGTGGCTCCTGCGTACAGCTTTATTAAGATGCAAAGGATCGAGGCAAATGACTAACTTCTTGTCTGATTCCCCACAATAATTATAGGAGACACCCAATCCGTAGGACCCTCCTCACTTTTAATAATGTTCAACCTTTCCATTTCTTCTAATTCTTCCTTCAGACGAGTTTGCAAACACATCGGTACCCTCCTAGAAGCCGAAATCACAGGTGGTACTGTCTCATCAATTTATATTTAAATAACTGAAGGCAAGCAACCTGGTGTAGGTTGCTTGCCTTCAGCCTCATAATCCGACTCGTATTTTTTTTGTAATTAATTAATTCAATCACGTGATAAGTTGTAACTCGGTGCATGCCTTCAGTCCCAATAAGTTGTTTCACTCTATATCCAGAACAAACATCTTTTGAAATGAAGTAAAAGTTTTATACTTCATATTTGCCATGAAGTATCCTACAACAGGCAATTTGTTTCGACTGATTTCTTTAAGCACTGTACTTGTTTTACTTAATAGACTAGTATCAAACCTGCCTCTGTAAAACACCTCAATGACATTACAGACGTGTCAGCACCGCTATCTAATTTAAACCTTATGTTGACCAAAATGTCTTCTAACCAAAAAGGGCCAGTGCAGTCCATCGCGTTGACAGTAATATTTTGAAGGAAAAACTCACCACTGTTCTCTGCATAGTCCTCACCTTGTGTTTCATTGATATTAACCTCTCTTAGCAGCTTCTCACGACAGGTTTTAGCAAAATGTCCTTCGCGCTCACACCTGAAACAGTGAATGCCCGCGCGCTAGTTCCTCTAACGCAACTGGCACGGTGTGATCACTTTTCGTACTCCGACACGTTGCCGCTTGTACGCTGGCTCGCTCCGCTGCGCGACAGTATGTCACGTCTGTTGTCACGGCCTGCTCCAGGTCTAGTGATGATTTCGAAAGTAACCGTTCACGCATATGTCCGTCCTTTAGACCTCTTATTATCTAAGTTAAGATTAAGCTATCTTTCAACTGACCGATCTCGCAACTTTTGCTTTTAATTTTCAAGTCGCTCAAGAACCTATCAAAAGAATCGTCTTGGTAAGTTTCAAAAAACGTATGACGTTCATAGTTAACGTTTTTTTTTTGGTCAAAACGCTCTGAAAATGCTTTTGTTGACTTTTAATAGTCTCAGTCATCAGTTTTAAAACAGAATTCGAATTCTTTTACAGTTTCTCTGCCGAATTTTCCGATGACGTGTAAGAATAATGCGCACTTTTCCTTCGACGAAGCCGTTTCTCTGCCCAAAGCGATAAGAAAAAAATCAAAAGCGGATTTCCATTCTTTCCAGTTGACTGCCATGTTCCCGTGGTCTTGCAAAGGACCGGGTTGCTGTATGGCAGCATATACACAATAACTATTTTGCGCTTGCATTTTTTTAGGATCATCTGACCTGATCCGGCATTTTTTACAGTGAATTCACTCAATTTTAATTAATTATATTTTGAATAACAATATTTTCACACCTGACACCATGTCGTGCGTCAAAAGCATTAACATTTAGTAAAGAGGCTACACTACAACAGGTAGGTTGGGTTTTTGGCATTATTGCACATAATTAGAAAGAGGATAGTCTAGAGAACGTTTTTAAAGAGTTTTAAGAACATTATCATTTTTAGTTTTATTTAAATTGCAAATCAAAGTTACCCGAGACGAAATTCTTGCATCTTCATTTTTTTTGAGGGTTAATAAAAAAATAAGTAGATGTTACTTTCAAATAATTTTGAGTTTGATAGAGCCGTACAACATTACACATTACAATAAAATAAAAAAATAGGCTGTACCACTTCTTTTTTTTTTATTCAAGTTGAAACGCGTAAGCATATAGAAAATTTCTAAATTATTTTAAAAGAAAACAAAAAAAAATACCATTGGACACAAACATTTTTTGGAGGACGGAAAAGATAGCTAATGACCCAACCTACCTGCTGTTTTAATTTGGCAAACGATGGAGCAAACATCCTGTATATAATAATTTAAAAGGAAAATTGTCACGGGTAAGTAGACATTACCATTACTAGTTAGTTAGTTACCCAGTAATAGTCGACCGAACTTAAAAATCCGACTCGGCTGGGCAGCGATCGGGAAGCTACGGCACATCTTTTCGTCCAATATTCCGCAGTGTCTCAAGACGAGAGTCTTTGACCAGTGTGTGTTGCCAGTGATGACATATGGCACTGAAACGTGGTCGCTTACTATGGTCCTCATAAGAAGGCTCAAAGTCACCCAAAGGGCTATGGAGAGGGGTATGATCGCATCAGAAATGAGGCTATCCGCAGCAGAACCAAGGTAACCGATATAGCCTTCCGAATCGCTAAACTTAAGTGGCAGTGGGCGGGGACATAGCACGTAGAACCGATGGCCGTTGGGGCGGAAAGGTTTTCGAGTGGCGACCACGTACCGGAAGGCGCGGCGTGGGTAGGTTAACAAGGTGGACTGATGACCTGGTAAAGGTTGCTGGAGTCCGCTGGATGCGGGTGGCGCAGGACCGGTCACTTTGGCACTCTTTGGGGGAGGCCTATGTCCAGCAGTGGACGTCTTTCGGCTGATATGATGATGATATGATGAACTTAAAAATATACTTGGGAAGACCAACTTTCGTACAAATTAACCCGGCCGACGTAACCGCACCATTTACTTGGCGCGTGCGTGTCTATGTAACAAAGACAGACAGGTAACTATGGAACCCTACACTGCACGTGGCCCGACACGCACTTAGCCGGTTTTATTTTCTATCCAATTGGTACCCGGCCCTATTCATATTGGGAGACGAAACTCCGACACACCCATGTACACATTGTCTATTTTGCTGGATTCTGTTATGAAAGGTATTCTGTCACCGTTTGCTATAGCAGAAGCTATTTGTTTTTTCATTTGCATCTAAATTATCCAGCATCTAGACTATGCTTCATGGTTATTTGCCATCAAAGCTATGCCATCAGCAAAGCAGACATTGCTGAGGTATTCGCTATTAATGTTTATTCCTTTCGTGTCCCAAACACACTTTTTCAAAATATAGATTCCAAAAGAGCTGTACATAGGTTTGGGGATATACTCGTAGGTTCTCCTTTGTAGATAGGAAATGGTTCTCTGGTATCACAATATTCACAATCGCTTTGCTGTTTCTGTAAATCTCTTTATGTATATTTATAAGCAGTTTCTACTCCTTATTCTTGAATTGCCGAAGTTAAGCTGTACTAATTTGTCATCTCCATCCTTAAACAGAACGAGGTACAACCGCGTACGTTTTGGCATATTAAAAATGCTGCAACTAGCGGAAACTATTCGGACTAACGAAAAACGCGTTAAAATCTGCAGTTCCCTGTACAATGGAATAAAACAATATCAAGCGTGCCATTTCGTTGTGCCTACTTGGCAGGTTTTTGTTGGCCATCACTCAAGTCTTTGCAAGTTCACTCATAAATATGCAAGTCCAGAGTTGTTGAAGTACTCGTCGTATTTTACCACTTTTAGTTGGATTTACACAATAGAGCCCATTGCATAGGAACTCGCCTGTGAAGTTTCGCCGAGCTACAATATCCGAACGTCATAAATATTCAAAACGATTTATACTCGGCTTCCACAACCTTTATCAACTGCACTTAATGCCGTGTACACTCGTCACATACCAGCGGGGCTCCGTCGACCCTGCCAGATGACGAAAAAAAATGAAATAAAGAGTTCAGTTAAAAAAACATCATATTTTGACGTAGATAAGTGAAGCTGATGCAAGTGGGATAATTCGTTCAACCAATGACGGAGAGCTAGCGACGAAATAGGTCATCCCTAGTAGCATTTTGCGTTGGCCAACCGTAGCTAACGGTTGGGAAAAAGTTGGGAAATCGTTAGTAGCAATCTAACGAATTGCCAACAATGGCCCTAATGCTATTTATGGTTCATTTTCCAACTGCAAAACCATACAAACATCTAACATGGGCCCTACCACAGTTATCAGTTGGGTTACCAACAAATAATCCATACGAACAAACGACGTAGGCCCTACTACCGTTTTTGGTCGGATTTCCAACAGAAAATCCCATACGAGCAGCCAACATAGGCCCTACTGCAGTTTTGCGCAGCGTTCCCAACAAAAAAACCATACGACCATACAACATAAGCCCTACCGCCGACTTAGTTGGCTTCCCTACCAAAAAATCCCTACGAGCAGCCAACATAGGCCCTACTGCGGTTTTGTACGGCGTTATGAACAAAAAATCCATACGATCATGCAACATAGGCCCTACCGCGGTTTTGGTCGGATTTCCAACCGAAAATCCCATACGAGCAGCCAACATACGCCCTACTGCAGTTTTGCGCAGCGTTCCCAACAAAAAATCCATACGACTATACAACGTAGGCCCTACCGCCGACTGAGTTGGCTTTCCAACTGAAAATCCCATACGAGCAGCCAACATAGGCCCTACTGCAGTTTTGCGCAGCGTTCCCAACAAAAAAACCATACGACCATACAACATAGGCCCTACCGCCGACTGAGTTGGCTTTCCTACCAAAAAATCCCTACTAGCAGCCAACATAGGCCCTACTGAGGTTTTGTACGGCGTTCCGAACAAAAAATCCATACGATCATGTAACATACAACCTACCGCGGTTTTAGTCGGATTTCCAACAGAAAATCCCATACGAGCAGCCAACATAGGCCCTACCGCCGACTTAGTTGGCTTTCCTACCAAAAAATTGGAATTTAGCGCTATTTCGTGTCGAGTAGAGGCATTGCTCATCTGTCACGGGCGTGGACATAGGCTAAACAAGTACTTTTTACGCTATTCATCACCAGAGAGCACATAGCATTAGTACTATTGCATATTGAAAACAGCATAGGGCCAACAGTGGGCCACATATGAATCCAATGGCAGCGGGAGGAGAGGGGAATTCGGAAACAAAGTGCGGTGCGGGGGGCGGTGGACATGAGCACGCGCGGCGCGCGAATTCGATCGGCCATTTTGTTATCGATCTCCATCGTGAATAGTGCGTGTAAACGTATAAGTATATACTTAGTGGTTATATTTTCTTTTGAGTGCGTGCGTGCATGGTATAAAGTATTACTTGTTTTTGAAAGGGTTGCATATTTACTTAGCAAATATATATAAAAAATAGTGTGCAAGTTAATACTTACATGTTATATTCACTAATCAAATAACAATATATCGTGTTTATTAAGCAATCCTTTCAAAATCACGTTCAGTATGATCAAAGTGGTGGAATTTAATGATTCTGATGGTGACGGCGTGGTCTTAGTGTAATACTTATGTAACAGAAGAGTGGATCACGCCTCGCAAGAAGGAGTGCCTTTGGCCTCCTCATAAAATCGTCAGTGTAGTACCTATGCCTCACAACTAAAATATTACCGGACGAGAATTGACATGTGTATCCCATTAAACGCATATTGTACGAGACAGGTGAGTTAATATTAGATAATTTAATTTTTAAATCACAAGGTCAATTTAGTTTTGTAACGTCGTGTGTTCATTTTGATTTAATATCTGTTTAAAACTGATGCTGGCAAAAGTTTCGAGCTGCCATTTCTCTATAAGTACATAGGTAATAATAAATAGTTTTAGCTATTTGTCGTTTTTATGAAAAGGTTAGTTTTAGCTATTTCTTCACAGTCCTCTTTGTCTGTGTCATTTAAATGTGTGTTCATCTCTCTTCTAACAGATGGCTGCGTCCTTGTCAATTGGCTGACGAAACTGGCCAGTGAGGACGCCACATTAAAGTTGCTGAATAATCCAGCGTCTAGTTAACTTATTTGGACCTTGCGCGATGAGCGGACCATTGGATTTTTGACACCTGAACCCACTGAAATGACGGAGTGCAACTGCTCGGAATCGGAGGTCAAAATATGTTAGTCCAGTCATGACGTTGACAAATTTGGGCTAGTATGATGCCTTTTATGGCCCGCCATAAAGAATGTGTCCCTTTCTCACTTACATACTTACTAGAAAGTGATGAATGCTTTAAGGCCGGTCAAAAAGCATCGTGCTACAGGGCCAGCATTCAAATACAATTAATTATAATAGAAACATATCGATTATAAATCGAGGTTGTCTTTTTTTCCTTACAATAAAATTATAAACGTATTATGTGAAGTTTTATTTTACGGTCTAGCTGTACAAAATGATGGTAACGCAAGTAAATGTGAAAAGTCTCAGAAGGCATTTAAATCTCCGTTAACAGTTAATGTGCAGTTACGTTTGTAAATTCGGTTATTTAAAGACGTTTACTTTGTATGTTACAGATGTTTATTCTCACGAAGGCGGTTTGTGAGTATTATGCACATGCACATTGTTGTGTGCTCGGCCAATATAGAATCTCTCTCGAGATTACGCACCTAGAAACCATGGACATGTGCACTAAATAGGTACCACCCCACAACAAATGTACGATCCCTACCGACCACGAGCGACGCCGGGGCGCATATTGTAAGTGCCAAAGGAAATTGAAGCTTCTCTGCTTCAGTTAAATTCCACTACTCGTGCGCGCAGGTGGCAAGCTGCGTAAATTCCGTGCAAATATGGAATTTAACTACAGCAGAGAAGTTTCAATTTCCTTTGGCACTCACAATGTGCGCCCCGGCGTCACCCGGTCAGTGAAGATCGTGCATAAGTAAGACCAACCCGCCTTCGTGAGATAAACAACTGTACCTAACCCTACTAACTGCCAACGGCTATTCTACAGTTGGTACAGAGTGCTTTTATTTCGTAGGCCCTTCTTACGCAATGTTGCTTTAGGTCCAACAGTCGGAAACTGTGGTTGGCCCAACATAGTTCTCGTAGTAATGTTGCTGTAGGCCCTACTTTGCAAATGTAAATTGGCCCTACAACTGGAAACGGTGGTTGGCCCAACGTAGTTGTCGTAGTAATATTGCTGTAGGCCCTACGTTGTAAATGTAAATTGGCCCTACAGCCGGAAACGGTGGTTGGCCCAACATAGTCATCATAGTAGGCCCAATGTTGGGAGACACCGTTGGCTTTACCGAAAACAGGTGTTTCACTCGCAACGGTTGACCAACCATTCGGTGATCAATGGCCCTACGAAATGCCAACTTAAAATGCTACTAGGGATGTGGCTTCAGCTGTATTGAAACTCCGTTAGCTACTTCCCTGAACAAGCTTTTCCGAAAATCTTCTTGCTGGCAGGCCGCGGGTGGTGGGTGCGGGTCTAGTGGGGTGGGGAAAAAAATGAAAAAAAATAGCGATGTTTCATTACTTTGGTTAGCTTTTTAGTAAGCAGCATTTTTAAATCAAACTGGAATTGGCTTACAAAACAGGAGTTCAATTAGTTTCGCTATTTCTCATATAAATTTATGTTAAAGTGTTGCGCTCTGTCCGACACTCAAGGACTGACAAGCATGGAGCGAACGCCCGCTACGCTACACATTGATATCATATTGCTAAGGAAAAATTTGCAACAAACAGGCTTTCTGTTCTTAACAGGCCCTTAACAAATCAGCCTCACAGTAAATTACACTAAACAAATTTCCTTTCGTTCACTGACTACATCGTAACGCACTGTTTTTCGACGTAACGTCAGCTGTTTTCACCGCTGGGATTGGGAACGTTAGGACGGGACAGGCGTGTTAATCTCACGGTGTCGGGAGCACGTGACGATATTATTTTTCCCGGCATCATATCGAGTGATTAATAATACTCCTTCTGCCGTAACGACGTTTCTCGATATCATTCTGTTTACACTTAGACCCACTTAATGGGTTAATCTACAGCTAAAACTAAAATCTATCCATCAATTATTTACAAACACTTAGGAATTGATTGTACTGCCAATGTGCCCAGGTTTACGAGAGGGCACTGTATGTATGTATAGGCGGGGTCACAGGGCCATAATATAGGTTATGATTATACTAATTTTCTCGTTAAATATTCTTCTCAAGTGCTCAGTAATACAACTTGTTTGTTGTTTTATTGCTAAGCAACGAAACAAGTTGTAAATCAACGGCACATTAACGGAGCAATTATCCTATCCGATAAATTAGTGTAAAATAATTTACCGATTTGTACAACTCCACGGGTGTATTCTTCGATGTAATAAATTTCTACAGGCTTGTTCAGATACTCGCTTTAAAAAGAAACCAATTCGAATACTATGCGACTTATCGAAATCATATTTCAGGAACGTGAGGACGGCGAGGCATACCTTTTTCTAACAGATTGTCTATAAAGCCACATTTACACCGGCAGGGAGGTGGCATAAGAGCGAGTTGCTTGTCAATTATCTTGATACAGTGGAGTATCCGAGGGCGTGCTACGTCGTAGTTATCGTATAAGAATGATTGTCGACGGCACCTTTCTTATTCATAGCGATGAAAACGAAAGTCACGCAAAGCTAAGTTTACACGTATGTACTTTGCATCATGTTGACACCTTGGGATTTTTATTTTATAAGGCTGGACAAAATAATAAGCATTTTTATTTGAGGAAATCTGTTAGTTTTAAGAAAATAGTCAGATACTAGCCTGCCCGAGTATTGCAAAGACCGAAAAAGAAGCCGGGGGATAAATTATAGCTTACGTCTGTCCCGAAGCTCCATTCTATCTATATACCGGTGAAAGAGTATTTCCGGATATACGAGTATTACCCCCTACATACCCTGAGCACGATACGGTTTTTTGGAAATAATTCAATATCTGGCTTCTTATTTGTGTGTTTATATGTTAATTTGCTTATTTTTTGCTTGTTATTTGTGTGTATTTGCTATCACGAATAAATGATTGATTTATGATTTATTGATTTTAATTTAAATGCTTTTATTATTGAAATCACTAAACCAATGCACCGGAAGTTAGGAAAAAAAAGAACTCGCATGACAGTTGAGTTGTCCTAACGTGAGTTCGAAACGTTACGTGACTCTGAATCCAAAAATATATGCATCAGGAAATGACAGCATTTTACTGAAATATGAGATAATATTTGGAATTTCATCTGGCCTATGGAAAAGGTTTTTTCATAAACAAAAATAAGTTCGCGTATGCCAAAGAACTTATATGCTAGTAGTAAATTATAAAGTAAAGATAGTTTATACCATTTTCGCCTGATTTTTACGGAATTGATCTAGATTCATTTACATTATTTTTTACCGTCGCGGTATTTAATGTAGGTGGATTATTCAAGAATACTCAGTCCATTTGCCATTCCAAATTTTTGATGTGGAAAATAGCTAACAATTTTTTTTTTTTTATACATAGCGCGACCGTATCTTGTTCAGGCAACATAGGCACATACTTAGCTACAAACTCACAAACTTTATTTCTTAATAAAATTTATACAAACTGTGCATTTTTGTAAGTTTTAGTGGTTATGCAACCAAACAAGTACCTGTAGCCTTTAGTCCAAGATTAGGCCATACAATTTTGATGTGAAGTCCTTATTCCGGTTTGGTCGAACTTAGACTTTGAAATTGTTGTCGACCTTAGTCTAAAAGTTTAGTCGTGAAGATTTTATTTGTTCTTAACAATTCTATTTAGTAAATTACAGTAAATCCCGTTCCACTTAGTTATGATTAATTATTTTCATGTCCAAAATGGAATATTATTCTATCTATGTAACATTTTATTTACCAAACAAAGTGCCAATGCCAATTATTTCTTAATAATGAAATACTTATACTTATTTCTTAATAATTAAGTACCTATAGAACTAAACATATTTGTATAGGTACTTACACCGTTCAATTTAAATTTTATTAATTTCCAATTTTATGGCCTTATTATGCAAGACATATTTTTTTCAAACCATTGCTAATAACATTGTCTCCATATTTTTCTAGAATGTTTATTGCGAAGAAGGAATTGTATTTCATGCAGTAGGTACTCGGGGAACTATTGTGTTGGACCGTGTAACATAATGTTCAGAATCAAGTGGCAAGAATTTGTTCAGTGTAAACGAAGCACTACCCTTTTCTAAGGCATTGTCTATATCACATTGTCACCAGCACGCGGCGACACAAGTTATTCGTTGAGATATTTCTTTATTCTTGTAATATTTCTCCATGAGTCATTTCACACACTTAAATATGAATAAGTACCTACTCGGTTTTTTTAATTCATTGCCAGTCAGGATTGCCTTTCTTTTGTTATGGAGTAAATTCATATATATTGGATTACTTTTAACTTTCACGGACCCGTAATTGAAAAAAAAAAACCGTTGAACACGTTTTTTTTACCCAAAAACACATTTGTATTATACTTAATTCTAGAAAAAGTGGTTAAACTATTTGTATTTTTATTAATTCAACTACCGAACAGAAATATTGCAGAAGTGCCTTAGAACGTATTCTTTTCCTCAATGAGGCCTCGTATATTTTTTTGTTTCAAGTCAAACCTAACTTTGAAACTAAAATCTTTTTTTGGCAAGAATCCTTGTTTTTAAAATAAAGTTTTTTGTAACATGTATTTTTACTGTAACATGAAATCAGATTTTTTCGCTCATACATTATACGATCATTTACTTTTTTTCTTTAGAATCATACATAAAAATATTTTGCCCCTTCACTATTTTTTAAATATACTTACACTTAAATACGCAAAATTGTTTTTTTTTTATCATTATTCATCGAGCTTTTTTTGCATACAAGGTGTGTGTATTGCATTTGTGGTGTGTAACAACACAAATGTGAATAGGAATCCATGATATTGTGTAAAAATGAGGACTGAAGAATAAATAATCTGAAGAATTGCTAATTAAATAACATGGGGCAAACATTTAAGAGGAATGTGTGTTACTTCCAATACCATTTTCTAACGAATTAAATAAAGTAATTTAGCTAGTTCTGAATTTCGACAAACAAAACTACAAAGTAGACACGACTGCACGAAGTTTGCTCGCTTAATAATAAAATTGCTTGCGTTTAGTTTGATGTGACTATGTATGTGTGTTAATGTTATAGGTATAAGGCAAATATTTATTCTCTTTACTCGAGGAAGATAACAAACAAGGGTGGATCTAGGATTTGCGGTTATGTGAAGAGCACAGGTTGCCCTAGGTAGGTACAGTGGGGGCTAGCCGGGGCCAGCAGGGCGCTCGCGCTCGAGGCAAGATGCACCGAGGTGGAGGCGGCCATGCCCGCTCCCGGGTTCGTCCACTACGGTCTCTAATGAGAGCGCCTTACTCGTTAAATAAATTGGATAAAGACGTTCGTGATCTCTCAAGAACAACTTGAACCTCTTCACTGTGACTAGCAATTAACTAAATTAAAAGATTGTTCGTGCACTTACCGAAATGTTTGAAAGGGTCCGAATTTCTTTATGTACTTTTTGTCGTTAATTCACTTTTAACTAGCGATGTCCATTCACGTTTAGTCCATTTTCATAGTTCTTTTAACTTGAAAGAATCTTTCCTCATTAGTTTAATGGCTGTTAATTGAATGGTCTCATCTCCTCTGGAATTTCAATTTTATCTTATTGTCGAGTTCTGAAACACCTAGGCGGAAATTTAATCGCGCTATCGGCCGCCGGCAGATTTCACTAATTATGCACAACCCCGAGCACTGACGTTATCAATGCCAATAAATTACGTGTTTGTGTGTCAACCTGATAAAATAAATCAGTCAATAACTTAATGTTGTGTACCATTTCATTTATCCGTATCCGTGGAGAGCTCGTATTGCAGTTACAATTTATGTATGTAAATATAGAGTTCCAACACAACATAATACACTCAAGACCAAATAAAATGGGCACCTTTTTTTGTTACCCGTGTGTGTACATTGCTCTTAAGCATATTTGGAAGAAGTAAGAGATGTTATTTCTACAGTCTTTCATTTAATTTTATACAAAGTTACGTGTGCCTTATATAGTAACTAGCTTCTGCCCGCGACTCCGTCCGCGTGGAAATCGTTTATATCGCAGCTCCATACAAACTTCAACCCCCCATTTCATCCCTTTAGGGGGTGATTTCCAGGATGAAATATATCCTATGTCCTTCCTCGGGATTCAAACTATCTCCATACCAAATTTCATCGCAATCGGTTCAGCGGTTTAAGCGTGAAGAGGTAACAGACAGACATACAGACAGACAGACAGACAGACACACTTTCGCATTTATAATATTAGTATGGATTTACCAATCAAATAATTTGCTACTTTATACACTTTGAAATACCTTCATACACCTTGTGCCATACCAAATGACCAAGGCATCCTAGACGGTGTATACGTCCCGATGGTACACACCGACAGTCCTGTTTCGACACATGCCCCTAAATAAATTACTTAGCTAAACTGATTTGATTGTTCGATAGGATAAATCAGTGTACGGTAGGACGGAGCGCACATATGACGCGGCGATTTAACGGCAGAAGGAACAAAGGCCCCGGTGTCAGGTCCGACCCGCATCAGCGGATTAACTGTCTGTAACAGTGTGTCAACCGGTCGCACCAAGATTTACGCTGTTATTTTTAATATAAGAATAAGTAATATTATTAGATTATACGTTAATCTGACATTCTTTCGTGAGAGCTTACGCGGATTTATTAATAACTCTTGTTATAGACGTAGTTACCTATTTAGTAAAATGGTATCTAGAATTGTTTGCATCTTGTTCGATATTTTGAGTTGGAGTTAGGTAAGGTTAGGCGAAATACAAAAAAATAGCATGTCTATCTTTGTTACATCGACACACGCGCGCCAAGTATATGGGTGCGGTTCCGTCAGCCAATTTGTATGAAAGTTGGCCTTTCCAAGTACATTTTTAAGTTGTTTCCTTTTAATCCATATATATAATAAGTTTCTGTCGAAAATTTAGTTTTTGGTACAAGCTTTTATTGCCGAATGTACTTTTCAGTATACCATATCAACTACTCATTGAGAGGATTCGTATGAGCCCAAATTCAGTGAGGCTACGTCGGTTAAATACTGAATTCCCAAGGTCACCTTCTGTCTCCATCAGCAGATCAGCTCGATGGTACGATAATATTGAATTGTCATCCAAACTAAACAAATACCAAAATTTCAACTCAATCTGATTACGACAAATGACTGAATAAATTGATTGCAAATTTTGACGGACAACTTATATTTATACTTACATACATACGAACAGGTCAAGTTAATATGAAGCTTGTAACATGTCAATAAGTAATATAAAGCTTGTAAAAAGAGGAAGTGCTGACTGATCATCAAGGCACAGCAGAAACTATACTGGTGCTAGGAACTTGAAACTTACACCAAACGTTCCTTTTATAATGGCAAGGCAAGGCAAGGAATAAGACGGCATTTTTGCAAATTCCACCCCTAAGGGGGTTAAATAGGGGTGCTATTTTTTTTGAGCTAGGGACTTGAAACTTTGTAGAAAGATTAATTATTAGAATACAAAAAAGTACTTTCAGCGTTTTAGAAAACTCTACCCCTAAGGGGGTTAAAAATGGGGTCCAAGGTTTGTATGGTAAACATTTTTTTGAGCTAGAGATTTGAAGCTTTGTAGAAAGATTACTTATTGGAATAAAAAAAAAATGCTTGAAGTGTTTTGGAAAATTCCACCGCTTAGGGGGTTAAACGGGATTCAAGGTTAAAAAATATATGGAGCGAAGAAAAAAAATAAAGTAAGACATTCGTACCTTCGGTCTTAACATACAGGCTAAGGCCTGTATGTTAAAAGACTACAAAACTGATTTCAGAGTTTTTTTTTTATTCATCCCCTAAATATGTTAAAAGAGTGTTCAAAGTGATTTTTGAAGTAAGGGAATTCTTCGGTCATAGATATATCCCACTACTAGCAGAAAAGTAGGTTAGGTTAGAACTGCGATGCTCCCAGAACCGTGAGAAAAGTAATGTTTGATTAAACCTGCGGATAATTTTGTTAATTTAAAAAGTTTATTTGGGATAATCAAAATAATTTAGAGGTCAATCGTCGAATCCGACTCGGCTGGGCAGCATTTGGGAGGCTACGTCATCTTTTCGTCCATTAGTCCGCAGTGTCACAAGACGACAGTCTTTAAACAGTGTGTGTTGCCAGTGATGACGTATGGTACAGAAACGTGGTCGCTTACTATGGGCCTCATAAGAAGGCTCAAAGTCACCCAAAGACTATGTTGGGAGTTTCTCTGCACGATCGCATCAGAAATGAGGGTATCCGCAGCAGAACCAAGGTAACCGATGATGTAGCCCTCCAAACCGCTAACTAAAGTGGCAGTGGGCGGGGCACATACAAATACAAAATACAAATAGTTTATTTAGCAGAAACAGACTAGCATACAAAAATATATCCATCGGACTCCAAACAAGGCTGACACATTGCACGTATAACCGATGGCCGTTGGGGCGGAAAGGTTCTCGAGTGGCGACCACGTACCGGAAGGCGCAACGTGGACTGATGACCTGGTATAGGTCGCGGGAGTCCGCTGGATGCGGGTGGCGCAGGACCGGTAATTGTGGCACTCTTTGGGGGAGGCCTATGTCCAGCAGTGAACGTCTTTCGGCTGATATGATGAAAATCATTTATGCCATAAGATAATTTTGCTTTCAAAACTATACAGGTAGCCTCGTCTACTAAAACGAGTAAAACTTACTGGACGATATAAACAAAAAAAATTGTAATAAACCTTAGTAGATTTTTTTTTGAATAAATAGTGAAAAAATATATAACTTACGCAGCAACACCTGTTGATGATACTTAAGATATTTTTATTTGTAAAAATGGAAGTTTTCAATTTAGATTTAGCAATTAAAACTAACGAACTCATCGCACTGTGACCTTTTACGCTTATTCTCTGAACGGATTGAGATGAAATTTTGCGTACGGATAATTTGAGACCCTTGGAAGGATTGTTTTATCTAGGAAATCATCCATCAAGATGGTAAAAGTTTTTATGGGAGGAAAGTGAAACATGCACAATAACGTCAATAACAGTTCATAAAAAATAAGTCTTTATTTGTACACATTATAATCATCATCAGGTTAATTATAGTCACTAACAAATGTTTCATTATGGAAGTTTAAGGTTTATGACTTAAAATCCTTGAATAAAGCTATATTTGGTATTTTTTATTAAATTCTCTAACTATTCATATCGAACGAACCATTATTAATATTATTATGAGCGTTTATTACGTTTTGTTATCTGTCAAAAGCTACTTAAACACGGTCCAAGGTCAAATTACTTTCCCCACTAGTGGATCAAAATGCGTTTTTACCCGCTTGTTTTAAAGGATAAAAGACGGCTTTCCGAGGTAGTGAGGGGAAAAAGTATTTTAAGAGCAGGCTATCCAACGATACCCTATACCATGGGTTTACCGAGAAAAAAAAAGACTGGGTTGCACTCCGGGAAAACCGGCAGAAGTGAAAACTCAATTTGGCTAAATCTAAATTGAAAACATTGTAACAGTTTTTCGATCAGTGTCCGTCTTACGAATTTTCAATCTGTCGAATCTTTCGGTCACGTGACATCTTACGGTCACGTGACCTGTGGCGAGTTTAACAATTTTTCCCCATCACAAAAAGTGCACAGCGCCGCTAAAGAAGTTTTCACTTCAAAAATCCCTACTTCACGTCATTCACGTGTTAAGTAACCGGAAGGACGGACAGCCGGACATGGCAAAACTATAAGGGTTCCTTGTTGACTACGAAACCCTAAAAATGTTTGTAGTGGCAACCTAAATATTGAAAGATTTTCCCTCGTGACAATGTTTTTGTTTATTGTTATAGA
Source organism: Epinotia ramella (assembly GCA_947578815.1). Taxonomy (NCBI): domain Eukaryota; kingdom Metazoa; phylum Arthropoda; class Insecta; order Lepidoptera; family Tortricidae; genus Epinotia; species Epinotia ramella. The sequence continues at coordinate 11,596,540 of OX388202.1, read as the reverse complement.
TACGAGTATATCATAAATGGTGAGGGTTTTACCCCTCTTTGTACCTATGTTTTTTTGGAAACCTCAAAGTTTCAGCTTTCTGTGATTGGATTAAAAGATATTTGACTTGAGTTCAAGTCGACTTTTTGCTCGTAATTATAAAATACGAGCCCCTACCTACTCACTACCCCCTCTTCTTTAAAATTGTATGAAAAGTTTTTGAGACAGTTTTAAATGTGAGCCAGATAACTATGTGTAAAACTGACGAACAACAGAAACATTAATTTTTTTAGGTACTTATTGGCGAGGAATGAAAATCTTTGAGTCGAGGATCGAGAAGAAAGTATGTTTTTATTACATTTTGGCTTCATTAAAATAATGCTCATCATAAATAAGTATCCATTAGATACCTAACAGCCTGTATAACAGTGTCTAGTCCAAACGTCCATTTCGATATTGACATGCAGCGCGAGCTCACGTCACGGCTGGCTCATAATGGATCTAGCCGGTTCCATACTCACAGCCGCGGACTACGAGTATAAGCTTTTAATCTCTGCATTGCGTCACGCCGAGCGGAATGAGGGTTATCGGTTTCCCTGCTGATAAACACAAACGAATGAGCTCGGGTCCACAATCCAGTTCAATAATGCGACCCATCCACAGGATAAAAATTGATTGTTGCGCGCAGTCCAATAGGTATTTTTTTCCGCTTCCGTTGTCTGCCGTCTCGCAAACGAAATTGAATAATTGCTTTCCATTTTCATTATTTATTGTGGCGGTGACGGAATTTATTGGTTATTAGCTGACGATTAATTGCCGATCGGTGTTATGCTGAACCGACGCGCAATTACTTAAAGCAAAATCCCGACGCGTGTTAACAATGTTACGACAAAATGAACAGCGCGGAGCCGTAAACACTGATGTGAGCTCATGGCTTACTGGGGTTAACCTTGCCAGCTTCATGACAAATAAGTGTACCTACACACATAGGATTACTGAAAAAACAGCGACTCACCTAACGCGGTCCTGGCTAACGATGTATAAAATTTCCATTGTCATCAATCTCTGACGCCAAGCGGATTCGCAAACTCTTCACTAATTGCAATGTGAACAAAAAACTAAAAAGCAAAGTCATCGCGTTGCAAATTTTTTACGCTACGTTCTTTAAAACAAGTCGAAATAGCTTCGTGTAGATTTAAAAAGTACTAAAGAAAGAAACCTAAAAACGTAAACTAGGTAGTCAGTCTGTTTCTTTTCAATTCTGCAGTTGTGTTCCTCAGTGCATACTCGTGGCATTGCTTCTTGCAAACCTTATTCAACTGTCTGTTGTTGTTCTCTGCTGCGATTGAAAGGAAAAACTAAATCGTATTAAAAACATGGCCAAAGTCGTATTAATACCGAAATCAAGTAACATTGTGAACCTAATATCATGACATGATTCAAACTTATTAAGAATCCAATATTTTATTTATTTAAACAAAATGGCTTTGTTTAAATATTTTTTTGTCAATCTTCGAGCTGGGCTGTGTCTAAACAATTTATTTATTTATTTACAGATAAATTCCATTAATAAAATACATTTAGTCAAATGCAACGTTTGGCATAACAGCAAACAGTTTCTTGGGAAGTAAAATTTGGGAAAAATATTTTGGTCAAACGGCAGCAGGCACACCCAAAAGTTATTTATTTATTTATTTATTGACAAATACATTTACGTGACATTACAGTAATAACCAATGCGTCACGAAACTAAAAACAACAAATAATACTATTTAGGCGACGAAACGGCGTGGCCCCGTTGCATCGTCATCTCAAGTGTAGGATTCGGCAGATTGCCCCGGAACCGTCGAAACACCCTCCCTCCCTTCGGCCAGAAGTTAGCACATGCGATGGTCTCCTGCAGCGGCCGCGGCACGCGCACCACAAACGAGCTGAAGTGCACATAGTGGCGCGAACGCAGCTGGAACACCCTCAGCGAGAAGCTGGTCTTCTGACGAACGTACTCTACCACACCATCAGCCGTGGCGGTGTATTGCAGGCGCGATACATATAGCGCCTTGCTCGGTGTGGCAACCCGCAGACCGGAACCAACCAGTTCTGCAGTACCACACTGACTCTTGCGCGGCTTGCGCTTCCTCGACCTTCTCGTTATAGTTGAACCTACCATAGAATCCGAACGTGAGATGGCAAAAGTTTTTCCAAATAAAAATACCAATTATTCTGACACGTTAGCTCAGAATGCATGTTAAAGCGAACGCGCAAAAAGGATTGAAATATGATTGAGTTGGGAAGTGAAAATCAAAAATACACCCTGTATATATTTATTTGGTGGACCCGTTAAGCGCTGGAACAAAGCAACGCAACAACTCAAACACGCAACCGCAACTCAAAACCCTTAAACAGTGTTCACGTGCCTATGTCATGGATTAATAATGGCTGGCCTCAGCAAGCTGTATCCATAGCGATCAAAACAAAATCATGATGCTGGTGCCAGGATTGCAAACTTGTTAGGTACGCTTACATTTTGAGAAGTTTCAGTTGCTATTACCGGATGTTAGTGAGATGAGTTTATTTGATGTTTATTAATTAAGATTCCGACATCGATAAAAAAACATATATACTAAAAAGCATGCCGGTTTCCTTAACAAACCTCAAAACTTTACACCTGATCCCCCAAATAAGGTCTCATCATGTAACGGCAAGTCACGTAAATTAGGTGGGAATCGGTGGGATGTGTACTAATCCCGAGATAAAACGTTAAAGCTGCCGTCGTAACGTCGCGTGTGTAAGCAGCTTTATTTGTTGTGAACATTTGCGTCCTTCCTTACTTTAAATAATAGTACCATTTCTTAGAAGGTACCGCTCAACGCTTATCCGGAGTACAACAATACACGCACATAAACGTATTAAAATTCAGGCATTTATTTGCGCATGCTGTTCAATCCAGGGCGATTTCTTTCACCCAACTATTATTCCTCCAAGTCGACGCACGTAGTAGTTCCCAAGATGTACACTTATAATAAACTAGCTTCTGCCCGCGACTCCGTCCGCGTGGAACTTGTTTTTATATTGTAGCTCCGTACAAACTTTCACCCCCCATACCACCTCATGGATGATTTCCGGGATAAAACTATCCTCGCCCGCGATTCAAACTATCTCCATACAGAATTTCATCTCAATCGGTTCGGCCATTTAAGCGTGAGATGTGACAGACAGGAAGACTTTCGTATTTATAATATAAGTATGGATTACCCGTAGAAATTGCGAAGGATGATCAAGTGAAACCTTCACTAACAAATAAAAAAGTTCGTTAAACATGGTTAAACGGATATTCTTTTAAATATTTAAATGATATTTAGAATCCGATTAATATTATAAATGCGAAAGCTCGGATGTTTAGATGTTTGTTACTCAATGACGCTTAAACGGCTCAACCGATTTGGATGAAATTTTGCACAAAGTCGCATGCGAAAGCTAGTTTTATAATAAGAATTTAGGAGAATTAAAGCAAAATTATGTAGGTAATAAAACTAATAAACCTTGAATAAGTATTTCTACTTTGTTACGTCAAATACATGTAAGCACAGTCAGCGTCGAATAGTTCATCATATCAGCCGAAAGACGTCTACTGCTGGACATACCTAACCTAACCTAACCTCCCCCAAAGAGTGCCAAATCACCGGTCCTGCGCCACCCGCATCCAGCGGACTCCAGCAACCTTTACCTTTTTTTTTTTTTGTCGTATAGTTAGTAGCAGCCAAAGTAGACAAATATCGTAACACACCCTTACTCTTACAGTAATAAAGACGTGTTCCGATATATTTGGCCACTTTAGCTGCTACTAACTATATGTTGCTGACTGAACCTACAAATCAAAATAATACAATGAAGAAAAATAAATAAATATTAGGGAACAATCAGACACAAATCAAAGTATGGTAAGCTCAATATGTATTATATTTCATAAATATTTAGGTTAAGGGGATGCCTTGATTTGAGTCGAACACGCCTCCTAGACAGAGACACGCTGATGCTTTCCGCGCACGAGGAAAAGACATGTAACACTCTTCGGGAATGGCTTTTTTGGACAAATTTCGATAAATACCTAACTTAGTGAAGTTTTATTTAGAGTGAGCGATAGTGTTATCGAATCGCTCGCTCTTAGTGTTCTCTGTGTATATGCCCGTCGACTCAGCAGAGACTTTTACTGAATTTACGGAATGCCTAGGTGAAATGGCTGCAATAGTGGAAGAGTGTCAGATATACTCTGTTTTCATATTAGGTGACCTCAACGCTCACCCTGTATCATACATAGATTTATTAAGTATGTTTTGGAACACGCTCTCAGGAATGACGGCGTGTCACGTGACCGATTGCATCAGATCTAATTGTCAACGAGAGAGTGAAGCGAGTAAAATAAAAACACACTATTATTACAAAGTGGTTTCATTTACAAATATATCAAACTCGATACACACCCGGGCAGTAGATTCGGTAAGGAGTTCTTAGACTTTTGTGCGGAAGTTAGATGGCAGTGTGCGGACATAGACTTTCTAGGAGTGACCTCTGATACATATACCTATGTAAGTGACATTAATGGCTCTAAAAGCTGGTTGGACCACTGTGCAGTATCTGAAGCGGCACAGAGAACGATACGGAGTGTAAAAATACATTATGACGCGTACTGGTCGGACCATCCGTTAGAATTAGTTTGTAATTTAAATGTAAGCAGAAATAATAATATAACAAATAATATAGTATGTAATAGGATTATTTGGGGAGAGCGTGAAGCAGCGCAATTGACATTATATGAAAATTATTGCAATGAGAAATTTAAAAATATAGACTTTCCGATTGAATTTACCTATTGTAGTTACACAAAATGTAATAATATTGAACATAGGTTATGTATTGACTGTTAAGTTGCACGCAAATATCATTAATGTTCTTAGGGGTGCCGCTAGTTATAGTTATATTGACAAGAGATCGAATAAGAAACGTCATGTGGTAGGATGGAACAAACATGTGCGTCAAGCTCATGCGGAGGCTCAGCTTGGTTTTCAGTCGTGGGTCATGTGTAGAAAACCAAGGGCCGGTGTTGCTTTTATGAACATTCCGGTTCTGGTTCCGGTTTCGGGGCAACCTGCCGAATCCTACACCGGAGATGACGATGCAACGGGGCCACGCCGTTTCGTCGCCTAAATAGTAATATTTGTTGTTTATAGTTTCGTGACACATTGGTTTTTACTGTAATGTCACGTAAATGTATTTGTCAATAAATAAATAAATAAATAAATAACATGGTCGAAACTCGGAAGGCTTTCAAGGACAAATTAAAATGGTGTCAGAACAATGCTGAGCAAATAAAAATGGACATTTTAGCAACACACCATTCTAATAAAAAAATTAAAAAATTCTGGAAGCAAACCAATAAATTGAGACCGAGGGCGGGCCTCCCTGTGAGTGTAGAGGGTGTTAACGAGCCTAATGAGATAGCTGATTTGTTTCAGAAATATTTCAAGGTCGATTCTCCCATGGGGCCCTGCGGGGACCCATCTCCAACGAGGTGTGTGCCTGCGGGACCTCTGGTGAGAATTACAGCTAAGGAGGTGGCATCGGTGGTGAAGAACATGACGAGAGGAAAGTCGCCAGGTCACGACTCTCTTAGCATTGTTTACCTGCAGCATGCAGGGGTACACCTACCTAGATTACTCGCCATGTTCTTCAACTTCTGTGTCAGCCATACTTATATACCGAGCGATATGATGAGAACTGTGGTAGTCCCGATTATAAAAAACCGTACCGGAGACACCGCGGACATTAAAAATTATAGGCCCATTTCGTTGGTTACGATTTAGCAAAGGTGTTGGACAGTGTGCTGGACAAACAGTTGGAAAAGCACACGATGCTACATGATACACAATTTGGATTTCGGTCGGGCTTGTCCACTGAGAAGGCAGTCCTTTGTCTTAAGCACACGGTCCGATACTACACAGACAGGAAACCACCAGTTTCTGCGTGTTTTCTTGATCTCTCGAAAGCCTTCGATCTGGTGTCCTATAATAAACTTTGGCAAAAACTGTACGATGAGACGTCTCTACCCGGGGAATTGGTGGAACTGTTCAGGTTTTGGTACGGCCACCAAACTAATGTTGTAAAGTGGGCGTGGTCGCTATCCGATGAGTATAGGTTGGAGAGTGCGGGGTCAGGCAGGGGGGGCTTACGTCGCCCAGACTCTTCAGCCTATACGTCAATCGGCTGATCGAGGAGCTCAGCAACACCATGGTCGGATGTTCAATAGATGGAACGTTCGTAAATAACATCAGTTACGCTGACGACATGGTGTTGCTGAGCCCGTCGATCGACGCCCTTAGGACGCTGGCAAGTGTCTGTGAACGGTATGCGCAGGCCCATGGTATCAAGTACAACGTCTCTAAAAGTGAGCAGCTGGTGTTCAGAGGAAGAACTGTCAAATTAGACGACCAAATGTTACCACCAGTGACACTGAATGGCACCCCTCTCAAAGTAGTAACTGAGTTTAAGTACTTGGGGCATTGGGTTACCGCATCGCTAAAAGATGACGTAGATGTGGAAAGGGAGCGTAGGGCGCTGGTAGTAAGAAGTAATATGTTGATTCGTATGTTCGCAAGGTACTAGCAACGTTAAAATCACCCTTTTTAAGGCGTACTGTCAATCATTTCAAAAAACTTACAGAGCCCTACGCGTGCAATATAATAACGCATTTAGGATGCTGTTGGGGCTGCCGCGCTACTGCAGCGCTAGCGGTATGTTCGCGGAGGCACGCACCGATGGCTTCCACGCTATCATGCGCAAGCGGGTGGCGTCGCTGGTGCGACGCGTGCGTGGCAGCGCCAACAGTCTCCTTGCCACAGTCGCGGACAGAGTAGATGGCGCTTTCTGGCAATATTGGAATAGCCTACCTACATGCTTGCAATAGATCAGATCACATATAATATAACATAATTAATTAATTGTAAAACTAACATAGGTTAAACATTTTAGTAATAAGCTACTAATACAATATGGAAAATTCCGAAATAAATGATTATTTAATTTCATTTAATTTATTTAAATTTCATAAAGTGAGATTTTAGATGAGATAAAATACTATAGTATTAACTTGATTGTGTCGTAAAATAATGTCTCGTTTGAGAAGGCTGAGTAAAAAAAGGAAAATACTGACCCAACTTTGGATTTTTTTTCTATCGAGGAAATTTTAAGCAATCGTGTATCGATAAAATCAAAAAAACAATCATATAGTCAAGAATCATATATCTGAAAATCAGACATTATTGTTTCTTAATCTAGTCAGAACGGCGTTTCAAAGCACGCGATAATTTCCAATTCATGGCCTTAACAGCCGATTGCGGCAAGTAAGAAATGAAACTTTACGAGTATCAGGTACATTAAGCTCCACAATGAATAAAATGTACCTATATATTATGTTGTCATATGTCACATTTTTTTACTTACATACTCGTACTCGTTTCTAAACAGCAATCCTTACAAACGAGTACTATTACTTACATACATAAGTAAAGTAAAGTATTCAATAATAAATAGTGAATATAATTTCTGACGTCTTTCATCTTGGAGCCCGCCACCGATCAATAGCAATACTTCTAAATATCTATAGCGATATTGGTAATAAATAAACCGATAAAATATTGCCATTTAAGGTCGAACCCAATTTGTATCCCCTATCTTGAGTATTGGGAGATCACGGTACCTATACAACAGGTTTTTGCGCCATGATTTGTGGCGCCCTCGGGCATGCCGCGCTTGATCCGACACGCGCTTCCCCTTGTCTCAACAACTTGTTTTTAACAAAACAATTTCCGATGTGAATGGCAAACGCTTGAGGATAGCTCTGGTGAATATTAACACACTTTTATTTACTTGACTTGTGGACAGCTACTCGTGCTTAATAACTATAGTAAGCCACATACGGATGATTTTGAGTTAATTCGATGATTGGTTTTACAGTTTTCACACACCTATTTTTAATCATGAAGCTGTTATGTCATGTATTGGAGATAACAGGCGTGATGGTAGGATAAAGGCGTAATTGGAGCCCAACCAAAATAAAAATAGGCAATTTAGGCCCCTAACCTAGCACATGGCGTATTTTAAACGCGTAGACGACGCGCGTTTCCCTACTACCCAGCCAATTCGAATCGATTTTGCATTACCCTCGTCCACTAGCTACCATACTTCAAAACGCGTGGGGACAAGCCCCGAACCAATTCAATTCGACAATTTGAGGTGTTTTGCATTTGATGGAATACGCGGTCCTGGTCTTGACAACAAAAACGGAATGACGTTAAACTGCGTAAACCATCGTGTGATACACAGAGCGTTTCACAAACTTTATTCAACTCTACTTCTCTAACGATCCAGGCGATTCAGAGAGATAATCGTCGAGACGGCTCCTTATTTTTTTTTCACTGAGGGAATGCTATCACGCATCTCCCCGAGCCTGACGAGGAAGGCTGTGGGGGTATGTAGGACTCCCCCTTCTGTGAGGAAAGGGAATACCCACTAAACCCTCTGTGGCGTTAGCTCTCGCCACCGTGTAGGGGAGCACCATGGGATCGTTTGCATTCTACCACGATGCCCCCCCGGCTGCCCCGGTTAGATTACCGGGGGCAGCCTCACGCCATGGAGGGAGGGGTTGGTTACGCTTCAACCCCTCACCCAGTCGTGTAGGACTTATTAGTGTGGGCCCAGCCCACGGCCCTACTGGGGAATCAGGCGATTTATAAATTAACGCTGCCTTCTTCCCCTCCGTCTGCGCCGGAGCGGGTGCGCATCGGCTCTTTTTTCGCGCTCTCGCTTCGCTTTCTCTTTAATTTCCATGACTGTTTTGCAGAATTGGCTCACGGCATTCCACGATCTCTCACTGCTCAGTATACAGGACACCACGCTTTGCAGTAAGAGATATACCACCCCTAAGGCCCCTCTTTGATCTTGGTGCTCCTTGGCCCAGCAACGCCACTCTGCAATAGTGTGGAGCGCCGTATCATCATCGCTGCCGCAGTGGTGGCAAGCCGATGTCGGTTCTCTACCTATTTTATGCAGGTAATGACCGAAGCAGCCATGTCCGGTCATCACTTGCACTAGCCTGTATCCCTGTGGCTCCCGCTTTCACGGTCAAGCCAGCTGTACAAGGACGGGAGGAGCGCCTCTATGGTGTATGTTCCATATTAGAGGGAGTTCTCAAGTTGGCTTTTCCACCTATCCCTCTCACGCTTGGCCGCCATACGACGCCTTGTTTTAATCTCTCGTGCGGCCAGGCGCTCCTCAGTAGTCCTGGAGGTCGATCACGAAACGCATTGTACGCGCGTCAGGTAGATCTAAATATCACTTAATTTTAGTATAGAAAAATGACAGTTGAGTTATCCTAACTTACGTTCGGAACGTTGCGTGATTATCCCTCTGGCCTCCACCCGCTCTTTGTGGCGTTATGCCAATAACTATCAAATCAAACATCCAATTCCCAGGGCCGGGTGCTAGCGAGAGCGCACGCCGCCGCGTGCCCCACCGTCCTGTATCTAGCCCCTTATAGCCAGCTGGGCTTTCACGCGCTGGGGCTCCATATTGGTGCCCCGTACAATGCCATGCTGCGAATGACATTCGCAAATAAGCGCCAACATGGAGATCCAGGGCCACCCCCATTGCAGTGCTAATGAATCGGGGAGCCAGTCTTGCAAAGTGTTCCCCAAAGCCCCACCTGCGGTCTAGAGTAAGGTCCATATTTTGTCTGGGCCTTAACCTGTTTCACCCCCTACATCGTCGCTTAGCCTCCAAACACAACCGCTTCCGTATTTGATATGGCCAGTTTAAGGCCTAATGAACTAATGCGGTCGACAGTAAGTTGAGTCACCATCGCTGCTCTCCTCAGATGCTACGACTCCTGCTCCATTACCGCGCAATTATGAACTACTAAAACTAGTTCACAGTACCGTACTATTTTTAGCGTTCCGTAACTCAAAATGAAAAAACGGAACCTTTTTATAAGATCACTTTGTTGTCCGTCTGTCTATCTGTCAAGACCGATTATCTCAGGAACACCTGGAGGTATCGAGTTGAAATTAGAACCATTATACTCAGGTTTATTGAAACTGAAAAAAAAAACTGTAGTATAATGTAAAATTAAAATACGGCCGTTAATGCCGTCTGCCTGTCTGTAAATACCGTTTATCTCGGAAACGCCTCGAGGTATCGAGTTGAAATTAAAACCATATACTCAGGTCTACAGGCCTAAGTTAACGTAAAAAAAATACGGCCGTTTATGCCGTAAAAAGCGTATATTTCGACACTCTCCAGTTGAGAGTGACGAAATATATGTAAAATATAAATTTAAATAAAAAAAAATAAAAAAACAGAAATTATTAATAATAATAAATCATTAAATAAATTTAATATAAATTAATATGAATAATAATTAATAATAATATAAATAAGTAATAACTAATAATTCATTATTATAAATTTTGATACCCTTGAGAGTCTCAAGTGTATATATCAAAATTTATCCTTTAGTACCGTTTGGTAGCCAAAGTTTCGTAACCAGCTTCGGATTGGGAATAAAATCCCAACTCGTAACTGGCTTCAAATTGGGAATTTTAATTTACCGATTCGTAACCACGTTTGGTAGCTAGCTTCGAAACGGGAAATAGAATCCTGTGTTGTAACTGGTTACAAAATGGGACTTTTCCATTACCGATTCGTAACCACGTTTGGTAGCTAGCTTCGAAACGGGAAATAGAATCCTGTGTTGTAACTGGTTACAAAATGGGAATTTTCCATTACCGATTTGTAATCGCAATTGTTAGCCAGCTTCAAAAGCGGAAAAAAGTCCCGTGTTGTAACCGGTTAAGTATTTTTCTTTTGTCGTTGAACGCTGAATACATTACTTACCTATTCGAATAAAGGCCAATTTATATCTACCCGTCACCGGGCCGTCAACAACACTTATTTGACAGCTAGCCGACGGTGGCCGACGGCGACCGTCACCACATTCTTTGCAGAGGGCACGGTCGGGTGTTGGATGGGGCACGGACCGGGCTCGTGACGGCCCGGTGACGGATAGATATAAATTGACCTTAATGCTGACCTCTGGTCAACTTTTTTTGTAAAAATACTGTTCAAAATGTAAAGAAACATAACCTTTATTAATTAACATAACATATTATATAACAAAAATACAACTTTTGTAATTACTTAAAAACTACATGGGCATGCAGGTATCGTTTTAACATCCTAATAGTGTCTTTACTCCTTTTGAACGCTTTACTTCACATGTTAAAATGTGGCTTATACGCCAATAAGTAGTTGAAAAATAAAGAGCGAAAATAAACCTTATCTCTTAGCAGAAAAATCAGGTGAGAGAAAATGCGTTTAAAGGGTTTATTTTAAACAGCAAATGGGCTTGTTATTTCGATGCAATGACCTACGGTTATTTCACCGTTTTGTAGAAAGTTAGGAAAGTTATTCCCATTTCATAGCTGGCTGCCAGGCGGGAAACCATATTTCCCATTTGGAAGCCAGCTACCAAATCCGGCTACGAGAAGGGAAAGTTATTCCCATTTCATAGCTGGCTGCCAGGCGGGAAACCATATTTCCCATTTGGAAGCCAGCTACCAAATCCGGCTACGAGAAGGGAAAGTTATTCCCATTTCATAGCTGGCTGCCAGGCGGGAAACCATATTTCCCTTTTGGAAGCCAGCTACCAAATCTGGCTACCAAACGGTACTAAAGGAAATTTATAGGGTACTTTCCGTTAACCTAGAACTATGAAATTTGGCAAGTAATATCGTACTTATACTACAAGTACCTACAGAGAAAAATACATTTGTAATTTTGTACGGGTCTGTCGGTTGGTGAGACCGACTTGCACTTATCCGTTTTTTTTTTTATTTTATTTTATTTAGATACACAAACGGTCGCATAAACAAATATAATATAAGGGGTACACAAAGAGTACCAACAGACATAATGCTAAAGACCTGGAGGTTCATTCATAATTTTATTTTACTAACTTTACGCTATAATCTTCACCTGTGTGTAAAGTTAGAAAATACTGGACTGCTTTTCTACGTTATATTGTTGTTCGATTTACGAGAAATACTTTATTGTTATTATTTTTTTTTTGCTTGAAAACTTCAGATTTATTCTTATTAAGGGCTCTTACTATGCCTTTAAGTAATTGCCGTCTAGCAATGTGATAAATGTAAGAAAAGTTTTGAGGCACTTTAGAACTCTCTTAATGGCAATATACATTATTTGCTCCTACACCCTCTTTGTTTTTAGGGTTTTTTTACAATTCGATAAAACATTATATTCAACAGTATTTTGTCTGAGTGGTTTATACTATATGCTACCCAGATAACCTAATCAATCATAACGACTGCTAAAGTATAAGCAATGTGAGCCTGCTGTAGCTAGTTTTTTATAAAGAGGTCTCTGTACCATTCATTTCGTATGGACCTCTTAACACAATAGCGCCATTTATGAACTCAATGAAAAAGCTCCGAATAGATAGCGTCAATCTCCTAATAGCTGGTTATATAGTTATGTAGCTCTAGCGAGTAGGCTCTTTATTTTACTAAAGGAATGCGACGTTTTACATATATATATACCCAATGGTAGACTTTATAATTTACTTGTCTCTGATAAAACAAATAAGCATGTATCGTGTAGGCTTAGTTTTTGCAGCGAAATTCCAACATTTACAACTTTTGTAATAAATGTTTAATTTCGTTTAACTCTCGTATGAGACTTTTTCAACTTGTAGATGTCTAGACGAGCAATCAAAAGTTTCACACTTTCGTTCACGTCATTGGTTCTTTAATTTGTCGTCAGTTTTAACATTTATTTTAAGTTTGTATTCAAGGGACATACTTGTACCGCGTAGTTTTTTTCCATGCTTTTTAAATAGCATTTTCAACCAAAAACCTACAAATTTAAACCGTAATTCAGACTGAGATTCTCAGTAGTAGAACACTACTGCAACACTACACGACGTCATTATTCTTGCCGCTACTCGTATTTTATCCGAAGAGACGCAATTCTTCCTCCTAAGCAACGCTCATTCGGCACCTATCGCCATATTAAGATAAGAAAAGGGATGTCGTAAACTTGGGAGTGGAAACACGCTTTTTATTTCCTGGATATGGCGTAACATAAAGATTTTTCTAACAATTGAAGCGACCCCAGAGTATCAGACAGCATAGTAATCAGAGAGCATAACAATAACGCATTGCTCGGCCTACTAAGCGGTAGGGTCAAAATATGGAAATGAATTTTCGCGGTTACGAGTACTGACTTAACCGATTTTTTTAAACCTACCACAAATTTCATCGAAATCCTCAGAGCAGTTTTTAGAACCCGCAAACAAACGTATAAATCGTAAATGTTGCCCCAGACCATATACACTTCCTAACCAACTGTTGCTGTGCTGTAAGGTCAGACATGTAACCTACCTAATTTCACATTGAGGGATTAGTACTACGCCTATAATAAAATCTCTCTAATCTAAATCTTATAGCAAATATCATATTGGATTTCCAACAGGCGCAGCATCATTTCCCTATCGCATTTTCATAGAAACTTCCACTCCCGATTTCACTCCTTTAAAGGGGGATTTCCGGGATAAAAAATATTAATACCTAGGTCCTTTTCAGGCTCTCAGACTATTTCTACATCTAATTTGATCTGAATTGGTTAAGCAGTTAAAGCGTGAAAAGGTGTTCACACTTAGAAACCGACAGATAGAAAGACTGAGTTACTTTTGCATTTATAATATTAGTATGGATAATGAACCACGAAGCATAAATATTGAAATTCACAAATAAAAATTTTCAGCTAGGCCATTAGTGTCGTATGCAATCTGAAAAAGAACCATTTTACAAATAACCTATTTTGCATCTCTTTTATTAATACAGTATTGGTTTCCGTGTGCGCTCGCAATGAGGCGTTTTAGACATCCGTGCTACTGAAACTACACGGTTAATACTACATTGTACATGGTCGCCCAAGGGCTGACATGCAGCGTCGAATTTGCACCTCACACTACGAATATTAGGCAACCGTGTTAGTCTATTAGCACATATTATTCACTAAACCACTATACATAGTTTTATAGTAGACGTAATAAAACTATGGTAAGGCAGGACAAAGTGCTGAGGCTATGCCGATAAAAACATTTCCAAACGCAAAAAATATTGCTCTCCTCACATTTTCTGTTATTACGTCGAGACATCCTGCACACGCGCTCACAGTTGGCGGCCATTACAATTTTTAGTTGCGCCAGCGTCGTGGACATACAACCACGAACCTCAGAATTGGCACAACCCGCCCCTTGATGGGGTAAATGGTGCTCCTCTAACTTTCTGTGTAAAACAGTCTATACATTTATTCCCATTCAATAAATTCCAAAACGATCATAGCATTTTACCTAAAAGCAGACATTCACCTACATGTTTTTAGGTAAAATTAGCACTTTGAACCCCTCTTACTCTTGCAGTTCCGTACAAACTTCTCCATTATATTATAGCCCTCTTTCTTATTTTCAACCGTTATCACTCTCTAAATTAAGTCAATTACAACTTTGTCCTTTTACAATTCACTAACATTCATTTACGTGAAAACTGGTTATTTCTCTAAAATATTGGTTCAGTGAGGATTTCCCAAAGTCTTTTGAACCTCACCCGCTTTTGCATATGCTCGATGCTCATAATATCTAATATGCTTGTGCTATTTAAACCGTAGGCTAACAATCATTTAATCACTTATCACCTGGGTAAGAGCTAATTAATTACATACAGCCACACATCTTTCTGAGCGGTTTAATTATACGGCAGACGGCAGTGGCCACCGCTTGAGGTCGAGTGCTAACCTTACTCTTGCTGTACCGTCTAAAAAGACGCGAACATACTCCAGATCTTTTACCGCCCGCGCTGTTAAGTTGTGGAATGACTTTCCTTTGTCGCTGCGACAGTCGCGGTCTGTTGCGTCACTTAAGATAAATTTGAAGAAGTTGTGGCTTTCCAATGACTTGTGAATTGGTCGAATATAGTATTTATTTGTTTATTGTATATTTGCGATATATAATATATTACATATGATAGTGTGTATTATTATTATTTTATATTGTATATTTATATATGTATTGACATGTTTTTATTTGTCTAGAATGAATACCTATTAGGTTTTGTTTTTATTTTCTCTGTTTTTGTAGACAGTATAAGTTTACCTATCTCATTCTACTTCTACCTACCTTCCTCTCAATTAAAGGGGTGAAACATTATTTTTTGAACTAGAGACTTGAAACTTTGTAGACAGATTACTTATTTGAATACAAAAAAAGAACTTTAAGCGTTTTGGAAAAATCCCCCCTTAAGGGAGTTAAAAGGGGTGAAAAGTTTGTATGGGGGAAACTTTGTTTTTTAGCTAGACACATACAATTTTGTAGAAAGATTACTAATTAAAATATAAAAGATTACTTCCAGCGTTTTAGAAACGTCTATCCCTAAGGGGGGCAAGGTTTGGATGAGAAACACCCTTTTTTGAGTTTGAGACCTAAAACATTGTATATAATTTTCTCATCGGAATAAAAACAAAGTCCTTTCAGCATTTTGGAAAAATTCCACTCCTAAGGGGGTTAAAGCAGGATTCAAGGTTTATATGGAGATCAAATAAATGTTTTAGTAAGAGATTTGTAATTTCGGTCTTAGCCTGTATGTTAAAAGACTACAAAACTGATTTCAGAGTTTTTTGAAATTCATCCCCTATAAGGGGGTATAAAGTTTGTATGGAGAGCAAGATAATTTTAAAGTAAGAGAGTAACTTCTGTTTTAGACTATTTGAAATTGATTCCATAAGGGGTTAAATGCGTTTATCCCCTAAATGGGCTAAAAGGAGTTGGATGTTTGTACGGAGAACAAGACAATTTTAAAGTAAGGGATCTGTAACTTCGGTTAAAGACTATCCCCCTAATTCATAAAACTTAAAATGCCTCTGCTAAATAAAATGTGCTTTGTCCCTTTCTTACGGACACAAATGTCAAAGTGACATATAAGGACAAACGAATCTTAAAGCCATTTTAGTTAAAACAGGCTTATAGGACGTTTATGAATACGGCCGTAGGAAACTCTAAGGAGGTTAGAAAGGTGTAGTGTAGGTGTTTAAGATGCTATAGAAATGTATAAGTGTAAAATTTAAAATAAGTAGCCTACAAAGGGTTGGAAGTATGTCTGAGGAACAAGTAAATTTTGAAGTGAAGGAATTCTTAGGTCATACATACTATAATAGCTTCCGCCCGCGACTTCGTCTGCGTGGACCTGGGATAAAAACTATCCTTTATTTTAATCCAGGCTATAATTTGTCTTCGTGCAAAATTTCATCCAATTCGGTTGAGCTGTTTAAGCGTAATTGAGTAACAAACATCGAAACATCCAAACTTTCGCATTTATAATATTAGTAGGATCAGGTCAGCCATGTATTAGTCAAAATACATAATCCGACTGCTAGCAGAAAAGTAGGTTAGGTTAAGTTAGAACTGCGATGCTCCCCGAACCGAAAAGAAGGTAATGTTTCATTTACCTGCGGATTATTTTGTTAATTTAAAAAGTTCATTTTGGATAATCAAACAATTTATTTTCTGACACCGTCAAATGGAGACGGCGGTTGGAAATAGAAAGTTCTACGTCTTTTAGCATTAGATAAATTTGCTTTCAAAACTATACAGGTCGCCCGGACTAACGTGAGTAAAACTTCTGGACGGAGATAGGCAAAAACTTCCAGTAATGTAGCTTTCTATACATTATGAAAAAAAAATACAATTTAAGCAGAAACGTCTGTGGAGATATTTATATTTGTAAAAAAGGGGTTCTTAATTTAAATTTAGCAATTTAAACTAATGAACTCATCGCACTGTTGCCTTTTACGCTTAATCCCTGAACGGATTTAGGTTAAAATTTTCGTACAGATAATTCGAGACCCTTGAAAGGATATAGGATAGTTTTTATGTTGGAAATCTTCCCTTAAAATGGTATAACTTTGTTTGGGTCGGCGATAATTAAGGTTCAACTTACAATAATTTAATAGCAATATTTTTTCTAAGACGGTAACAAGTTCTACGCGGACGAAGTCGCGGGCAACAGCTAGTTCAATAATAGAAGGTCCTTATGGTCGCATTTATCACGGAATAATTACATTATCGGGTTTACATCATGCAAAAATAAATATGACCATCACTGGCCCGCGTGTTTGTCTTCACGTTATTATCGCAGCTTTATCACCGAATAAGCTCAAAACAAAGTAACTTTTCCAAGCTTGACTATTAAGAAACACGAGCAACATAAATTTTCACAAAGCGCAATTTTGGCACGTTATGCAAAATCCTTAACCTGCCGTTCGAATAATTTGTGATAGGAAAATGGAATTGTATGCAGAATAATAAAATCCTTCGACCCTTCGAATCGGCCTCATAATAAATTTTACCGTTGTGGTTTCTACGTATATGTTGTTTTGATCTGAATGAGTTATAGCCAGAGTTTGATACATCATCAGAAAATGTTATGTTTAAAATGTAGGTTCGCAATTCGGTAGGAAAAAAAACAGTCTAGGTTAACATATATGAAAATCGTAGTAAGTATTAATATATGAAATTATTCTAATTCAAGCGCATATAAGATAAGTTGCCATTAGGAGGCATAGCTACTTGTAGTAGATATTTAAAACAAGTTTCGAGATCCATGAAACGAACAACTTTAAATATTCAGACCCAAATGTTTGACGTCGACCTTTTGTATAACATTCTAAAACTATTGTAGATCAAAACTACTGTATCCTTCTGTACCCAATCTTATCCAGACTTAGCTACAATCTAAATTTAGTTTCAAACTAATTGTCTACGTCAAGGGCTTCGTACATTTCAAATCGACTTCGATTTTTGTAAGACAGGACATTTGCGCTCTACAAAAAATAAATTGTAAGGCAACTATGAACTTAAACGCACTTTTATTCTCCTACGAGTAAAATAACGATTATAAACTCAGTTTCCCATACTTAATCTATCAGTCAGTCTATTTATTCAAACGTAACCACACTTATCGCCGTGATTTATGTAACGAGCTTTTTTAATGCTTAGCAAGAAATGTCAACCGTTGATTCTGATTTCTCACTTTTGTAGCTATATTGACTTTTGATAATCACAAAAAACAGGATCAAATCAAGCAATGAAATAAAAACATCATGCTACTTTCACAGAGCTATTAGAATCAAGGAAAGCTTTTAAATATTATTTTCAGTCTTCACGCAATGCACGCAACAAATATGCTTACTTGATATCAACCCTATATACCCTATTCCATATTAGATTAGAAAAATCATGCATTAATCGTCATGCGATTACAAGGAAAAGCGAAGTGTTGTTATGTTTGAAAAGCACTTAATGGTCGAAATAAGTAAAACTATTGCAATGTTTGTTATCCTAGATAAACGAAAAAACGGGGACAAACTTGTCCGGTAAAAATCTAATTTAATCTATTAAGTATAAGGAAGTAGGTAGGAACTTTTCATTATTCTGAGCCAATATGTTCAATCAGACAGACTTCCGGAATAATTTTCTAAGTGATACAATGGCAAATATTGACATTGTTATATTATACCTTTGAGGTTTTCGAACTGTCAATATACACCAGTATAATATCAGATATACTCAATAACAAAGTCAATCGACAGACTGCTATGCCACAAGTAAACGTTATATATGCTAACCGCTACACACAACCGTTTTCGAATTAAACCTCCTAAAGTACGTTCAGGAGATGTATACGGGCACTGCGAGCCCCAGCATACTGACCGCAGGATACTATTACTAGCTGACCAAAGGAGGAGTGCTTATCAATATTGCGAGCACGTTCGAAAACTTTCTGCCACAATTACCTGAGAGCTCAAGTGTCGGAAAATATATTGGTTTTGCACGTCTCAGGCCCAACTATAGGGAGAATGGATTGCTTGACAAATTATCGAGTATAACATTAGTCTAAATGTGTGGCTACTGAAATATTTGACAATTATAGAGGGGTACCGTATAACGTTAATTTATATAGTTAAACGTGTTTTGTGTGTTAACATTTTCTCTTATAATAAAATTGTAGTTTATCAGGATTACTGCTCAAATTTATAATGAGGTCTCAAAATTGTAGTCATTTACAAATTGATATTTACGAGTACAAATGTTTATTATTTTATGATTTAAACACTATATACTTTTCAACGAGCGCGTTGGTTTAAGATAAATATAAAGTGCGTGCTATATTACCAATACTACCATTGTTTGGATAACGTTTGCTAGCTTTAAAAGTCGAAGTTCATAGTGATTTCAGTATATATTCTGCAAAATACAGTAAATGTACTCAGACTCAGCTCAGACTCTTATTCGTTGACACCTCTCAAGTCTGATAACACTCTCAAGTACTCGCTGGAGCTGGACCATACTTAGAACTTGAGAGCGGTACTGTTGAATGGATTTCTAAATACGGGACAAGAGGTTTCAACCCTAAAAAACATTCAAAAAACATTACACTCTTTTTCGGTGGGCAATTCAATCATGGTATTGTTGTTTATTTTATTTCGCACTTACATGTTAAGGTCAATAAATACGGTAGATACTTAAATTATTAGACAGATATACCTACCTAGAGCTGTTTTACATTCAGTAAGCTGTACGCAATCTCGCTTAAACAGGTCAACGGATCTGCATACAATTTCAAGTAAATATGAGAAATTTCCGGGATTACGCCAAAATGCTTTATTTAGATAAATCGTTTACCTTATTTACCTATGCATCAATGAAGACTTATTTAATTTAGCTATAGAAGATTAGTTGTATGTTCTCCTTTACACAGGGTACATTATTCCAACGGGGTAGTGAGGGAAAATCGGAAACTATAAGAGATGCGGAAAATTTAATAAGGACGGAGCCACGATGATGATGATATGATGATAATGTGATAACTATGACGCCTCTATTTGGTTTATTAACCTTTGGTCTATGTATCAGCTTTAAATTTGGAACACTAAAAACAAGCATTCATGAAGTACGGAGTTCTTTATTTGAATTGGTATAGATTATGACAACAATAAATCTTATTTTTACTAGATGCAAATTATTCGTCGGATTCATTCGGAAATATAAACTATTCACAATCTATCTCTAAACTACCACACACCTCTAGTACTCGTATATATTGACTCCCAGATCCGCAACAACTACACCGAATCGAAGGTCAGACTTTAACTGGATAGTAGGTCATTTTTGAAAACACCGGACCTGCGTTGTCGAATAACTTGACATCGGGTATTTTTCGGTTTCGGTCGGAACAAATCGGAAACAGGAAACAACACATCATACAATGCTGTGTTTTCATTATATCAATATTCATTTATCAGACTGCGAAGTGCAATGTACGTCACCAGGCACGGCTATACTGAAGAACCATCGTAAAATGCGACGCTATACCGATTTTATGTACTTTAATTTATAAATATAATTTAAACTATTAAAGCTAGCGTCATGTTGATAATTTTCCCGCCATCTACACACAATTTCCGTTACGCATGTGTATTTCCCAGTCTTAGTTGGCAATAGTTTTTGAAATAGAGCTGGGGACAGCAGCACTGTATGAAAAAAAGTTACTTTGGTCATATTTTACACTAGTAAGAGCTATCGTAAAAAGAACTCAAAATGTGTATACCGTCTCAAAATTTTATGAGCTTTCGAATGATACCCTACACGTTCCTTACAATCCAAGAAAAAAATTGCGAAACCCTTTATTACCCCTCAAACTGCCCCCTTTATTGGGGTTTACACCTTTTTGACTTTATTTAAGTATGTAATCAGGCCATACATTTCTATATCTATACCAAATTTCAGCTTCCAATGTCAAACGGTCTTCGACAAAACTGGCTGTCACAGACGGACAGCCTCCGAGTGATCGCATAAGGGTTCCGTTGGACCAATTTTGGTACG
Source organism: Epinotia ramella (assembly GCA_947578815.1). Lineage (NCBI taxonomy): Eukaryota > Metazoa > Arthropoda > Insecta > Lepidoptera > Tortricidae > Epinotia > Epinotia ramella. Next base: position 11,575,497 of record OX388202.1, on the reverse strand, counting down.
GAACACTAAAAATGAACTACAAGATTTAAAAAAATCATGGGCACGGTCGGCTATCGAACTCGGTCAAATATGTCAGAAGTATGTAAGAAAAAAACAGTATTTCAAAACTTTATTTACCTTGGAGTACCAGGGCAGCCTCGATTGGGATTATAGCTTTGTGATAAAGGACAAAAGACGGTGCAAGACAAAAATAAATTATACTGTCATGGCAGTTACAGCCTAATATGCGGTCAGTAAACTACTTACAGGAAAATTCAGCATTTCTGTTACCATTACAGGATTATAAAATTTAACTCTAAAAAGATCTGCAGACGGGACATTTGAAATTAAATTGTAACTTCAATTGACGCAACGTTGAAGCTAATGACGGTAGATCCCCACAAAGTGTATTCTAATCAGGCGTATACTAGCGCGTGTCACAGTAGAACCGTGGGTTGATACATTTTTGACAATATTTATATTCTTTTCTAAGACTTACTTAAAGCTTCTTCTTGTTATTTTTTACTTAAAGCTAAGTTAAGGGATTTAGTTTGTCTTCTTTGTAACACAAGTTAGGTATACTCGTTTATACAAAAAAAAAGAAACCGGCCAAGTGCGTGTCGGGCCACGCGCAGTGTAGGGTTCCGTAGTTGCTTGTGCGGTGGCGTCGGCCGAATTTATACAATTGGCCTTTCCAAGTACACATTATAAGTTCGTTGACTATTACTCGTTAACTACTTATGCCTTCTTGTCCGTGTAAAAATACATCCTTGCTTTAGGTGTAGGGGAGGTACCCTAAATTTTTTTTTTTTTCAAGATTTTATTGTACTGTTTTGTCGGCGTGATTGATTTATATACCCATGCCGAATTACAGTTTCTAGTTGTAATGGTTACTGAGCTAAGCCGAAGACGGACCGACAGACAGACAGACAGACAGACAGACGGACGGACATGGCGAAACTATAAGGGTTCCTTGTTGTCTACGGAACCCTAAAAATGCTCTGTTAATGCGCCTACCGAATAAAGTGTTAGTCCATACCAAAAACGGAGTGCAACTGGTACCATTACCAGTTGCACTCCGCAATAATAATTTATTACGATTAAAGAGTAGGTATAGATGCTTTCTGTCGGATTCCTAGGAATCCATTCATAATAAACGATAAGTTCTGACGGACCCTGATATACGAGGAAAAGGAAATATTGTTTCGTCGAGCGTTGGTTAGTTAGTAGAAAAGACCTGTTATGTGTGGGCCAAATAATAACCCGCAGGCCGCCCCACCAGTGATTTATTGTTTTGGCTTTGCGGAACCTCACTCAGAAGCTTGATAAAAAATGATCGCACTTATTAACACAGCCACCGCCTGAAGTGGACTTTATTAAATTTCGCTTGTTCTCGCAACACTGCATTGTTCGATTTGAAACTCTTGAAAATAAGTACCAGTAAGTAGTAGTTGCATGTTTTGCTTCTTTTATATGTTTACATTACTTTTAAAGTTCGTGACTAGTTTTAATAATTTGTACTCATATTTCTTATTTAAATAAATAAATAATAAAATAAATAAATAATTTGGGGACAATCTTACACAAATCGACCTAGTGCCAAACTAAGCAATGCTTGTAGGTACTACGGGTACTAGACTACGATATACATACTTATATAGATGAATAAATACTTAAATACATTAAAACATCCATGACTCGGGAACAAATATTCATGCTCACCACACAAATAAATGCCCTTTCCGGGTTTCGAACCCGAAACTTCCGGTTTCGTAAGCAGCGTCACTACCAGTTTAGCTACAGAGGTCATCAATTTGCAATGGTTTACTGCCAATGCGGGTTTAAAATAAACAATATACCTATAGAAAAACTTAATTTATATTTTAATTAACTTAATGTCATATGGCATTTTATTGTGGGGCAGTGCCTCGGACATTCATTCGATTTTTGTTTTGCAGAAACGGGCTATTCGGGCGATATATAGATTGAAACATAGAGACTCACTTAGAGATAAGTTTAAAAATAATATATAATAATATAATAATAATATAAATATTGTGTATGTACATAAAAACATTGTCAATTTTAGGAAAAACTGTGACATACATAATATTAATACTAGAAATAAGCATAAGCCGCGGTGCCCACCACTCGGCTCCAAAAAATAAAAAAATCATTTATGGGTAATTGTGTAAGGTTTTATAACAAACTTCCAGGAAACGTAACTGAGTTATCTATTAATAAATTCAAGAACTATGTGAAGCGTAAACTTATTTCGAAAGCTTATTATAGCACACAAGACTACAGGAATGATAAAACTCCATGGAACTAATTGTGACTGAATTTTTAATCAATAGACTAATTATTTAATTTTCGAAATATTTTGTTTTTTTGACATTAGATTGTTTTTCTAGAAACATTCACTAGTATTTTCTATACAATTATTACTTCATATAAAATTAATTTTTATTTTTTATGTTTCATAAATTACTTTAAAAAAAATAACTGACGATTTTAAGTGCTTTTTACTAGGCCTACTTGAATAAAGATCATTTTGAGTTTGAGTTTAATACCAAAAATAAGTTAGTTAAAAAACAGAATACTAAACACTTTCATACATTGGAGTATTCATGAAAAGCCGGTCAAGATGCAGACATATTGTAAACAAGTATTGTATACACCAAACTATACAAGCATGAGAAACGTGAGGATAAGTATCCATAAATTGGATAAACTAATATTTCCATCAAAATCTTAATCGGTATATTATGTATGTATGTATGTATATACTTTACTGAATATTTTAAAAATAGCATTGGGCTAGACGATAGGTCATAGGTACCTACCCAATTCATTTTATATCTGCAATTTGTGGCTGACTTGTTTTAATAGTTTAGATTTGATTGATTGATATGTCGACTTCGTCACGCACGTAAGCACGAATTAAATACGTGTATCTTCAGTAGGTAAGTACCTAAAATTGTTATTCGAACAAACATGTATTTTAAATATTTGGATTTGGAGCAGGTAACAAAGATATCCCTATTAGGTAAATAGTCTTTAAGGTATACTTTCTTTATATAAAATCTTGAAACCTGTTGATCACGTTACTTTCCGAACGCGCGTTAGGACAATTAATTGTCATTTTTCCATATTAAAAGTGACATTTAGATCTACCTGACGCGCGTACAATGCGTTACGTGATCGACCTGCAGCAGGTCTCCCCATTTGAAATTGAGTGCCTTTGTTGTGCAAATTAATTAACTAATAAGGCGCACATTAGAGCGTCATGTACGAACATGCCTCACTGTATTGCAACTCACTAAACATTACAATATTGTACAAAACAGTTACATCAACGAAAATCTTAGTTATTTTAAATTTGAAGCACCAAACATATTTTTCGCTCTTGAGGTTATTCGGTTGACATCAAACAAAGTGTCAACCTACTCACACAAATTGATTGTTTTATTTATCTATAAAAGTATGTTTATCGTCGTCTAGTACCTACCCGTAGTACAAGCTTTCCTTAGTTAGGGACGAGGTCTTATTAGGGAAATATTATTATTATTATTAAATTGAGCATCTACCTAATACTATGTATTTATTATTTGAGACTATATAAATCTCGGGCTATGTCCAGCAGTGGACGTCTTTCGGCTGATCTGATGAATCTGCTGATGATCGGCTGAATCTGCCCCGCATAGCGTGGGTCGAATGGCGTCAGTCTCCTATTTGTTTACGTCCCTACAGATGTCGCAGATCGCAGAGCAACACATTCGTGGCCATGTACGAATGAAGTGTGCATTGATTAACGGGGAACGTGAATAAATAGTAGACATTTTCAAATTCTGTTTGCAACCAAACAATCCCTTCATTTACTGTGACATCTAGATTTCCAGTTCATCATAATAGGTCAAGAAATTTGTTGTTTCGTCTCATATTCGAAAATTCCATACTAAGTACATACTACTGATTACAAAATACAACATAAATGTTTTAAAATTGTCAGTAAAAGAAAATTTGATGTCATTGAATGGATGCACCCTCCAAAAGTTTTCAAATATTACCACCATTATTTCACGAGATGACAGAGGTTGGGCACATATTAGCAAAGTTTGGGATAGTCGTTTCATGTCACGGGCTTTATTCATATTTAAAATTTGATCAAATTTTACAGAACAGTATTTCAATTGTATTAATTTCGCCTGTTTTTCTCTATACATCTGTTAAAATACGGATTACATGAACAACTTGAACAATTTTATTTGTGTAAGTATACATTTAACACGATTCATGTAAGGGAAGTTCCGAATTTGTAACTGAATTGAGCCTGGCTCATAAAGCGGCCATATGGTTAGCGCCAAATTTCATCAAGCCTCGTATTTAGGTACATGTCTGTATTCTCCTGCCGACTCGCGTGTAGTAATTTTACGAAAGACCGCCAAAAAGTCTCGTTTCATAAACGAGCAAATTAATTTACATTTCCACGTTTACATAAATTAGAGAGACCGTATTGCCATATATTTGTGCCTGGCAGCGAGCAGCGGCACCCTCAGCCCTGTGTCGTTGGAAATGCTAATGTGTAAATATGAGGCCGGCAAAAACTGCTCGCCTGTTCACCTAGGTGCTAATAATTTCAACTTATACGGCTTTGCGTGCCAAATTATGTGTCTACCCGGTCACCTCTTGTATGAAAGCATGCCTGCAGTAGCGGAATGTATTGTTTTAATTTAATCGCTTAAGGTAAATGGTGTACGTTTTTGATTGTACTCTACCAATATTTCAGATCGTTTGTTTGTTAGCTGTGGAGTTTAATATTGATTAAGGGCCGGTTGCACCAAACCTGGGACATGGGAAACGAAATAAATTGAATTTCATTTTTGTTGTTAATCAGTTTTAATACTGGCAGGTACAAAACTTTCTGGAATCTCAAATCTTCACCTTAAATCTGAAAGTAAATTGAGAGGCTCTGCTCATTTTCTCGTTGTTAATGACTGTAATTAAAACTTGATAATAAAGACGGACAACCCGCTTTGTTTGTTCTCGAAAGGTAAAATTTCGTGCACCTAAATGAATACTAATTAAGAAATGTGAGCTGAAGAAATAAAGGCAAATTGAGAAGCGTGACATTTTGAAAATGTCTGACGGCACAAATTCATAATTTATTACGGTGGTTTATAATAATAATAATAAGTAATAGGCTAAACAAGTACGAAAATACGTTTATTTCTCTATCCGCTCAGGAGGTAGGTAATAGGGAAGCTTCTGGGGTAATTAATATATATAATTGCGACTTTACGTAAGGGGTTACATTTCTGACCTAACCTACTTAACTTATTTATCTGGTAGCAGTTCGTTTAAGTAAGGGGTCACAGTTCTAAACTAACCTAATCTACATTTCAGGTAGCAGATTGCCGATTGTTGTTATAATGTTCTTCGTTATTACTTTTTAAATGTTATATAAGTAAAATGAAATTAGATAATATGTATGTTTAATATACGAAACGCCGATATGTAAAATGAACTATATCTGGGGGCACAGCAGTGCCTCCGCCAAGTCTAGCAAAACAGCGGCACGGCCGTACGATCCTTTTCTCGAAGCAGTTCAGGTCATTTTCGATCCCCCTATAACTTCGTTATGGATAAAACTAGAAGCCTGAATTTTCAGTAACCAATCAGGGGTTGTATAAACACGGTATATTTCATATTTCATTCAATTTTAACAAGTAGTTTGAGAATTATAACTAGTCAATGTTTCTTAATTTTGTCACTCACTCACTCACTGACTGACCGATCATCAAAACACTAAGGCACTTCTAGCAGTCATAGAAGCTTCAAATTTAGAATACAATTAGTGTTTAGTGTATAAATTAAGGAAAAACTAAAATATTTTGCACTTTTGGTCCAATTTTCTAGATACACCCACTGCATAAATAAAAAGTTGTAAATATTTGGTAGAGCCAAGTCTCAGGCATTCTTGTTAATCTTTATTTAATAGCTAAATAAAATTACTAAATAGCTTTAGGTATACAAAAATCCATAAATGCAGTAAAGTTGTGTGATTGCCAAGTAAAGCAAATAAAGATTATTAAGCATGCCTGATACTTGGCTCTACGAAATATCTCACAACTTTTTACGGTGGAAGAGTTTCGAGACTTGGCATCTTTTTTACATGGAATGTTTTTTATGGGATATATATTATTTACATGGTACATAGAATTTTACAGTCGAGTAAAATGAAACACGTTTCTCGATGTTGGAGGATGTATTATAGCTTCTGTTCGTCACCAGGACACAAATCAAAGAGAGGCAGAAAATGAATGACTACCCGTTTTTATCAACTTTTTCCCACCAACCTACGGGTCTCCCCAATGTTGCCGGTTCACAAAACATATTTTACCCACTTAAATCTTAAACTGTATTCACACTCTAATCTTAATAATCGATTAATTAATTACATTGTGGAAACCCTTCGGTATTTCTTGGACAAAATAGTAAACAAAATCATCTTTTGGAACAAATCACGACATTCGGCCATCAGACTAAGTGCAACCTCCCGGTGCACATATAAAACAACATTAATCACGACATTCCACAATGATTTTGCCACCTTAAGTACATTATCTATAAGCCATTATAGTTATCAGTTACTAATTATCTCAAAAACGTTATATGTAAGCACTGTTAAGGACATAAAAATCACTAACATCAATCATTGGAAGCTATTCTACAGATTATAGCAAAATTTTGAATATATCTAAGAAGCCATATAAATCAGTTATAATAATTACAATTATTTATACCTAACTTATGAAATAATACTGGTGCTAATACAATCACGCTTCCGAATATAGTGTAACAACCGTACCATAATTACAAAGTTATACTATATATAATATAATTGTGTAATACATTAATCAGCACGTCTTATTAGTTAGCTTAATTATGATTGAGACAGTTTATTTAGTGACCAACTTTGCCAGTGGGATGTTATCATCGCTATCGTAATCACTAGAACTTTCTACTTGTAATGCCTTTACATGAATCCAAGGTCTTCGCCGATCTGCGGCAAGAACACTGATGTATTTTTTATTATTTTTATGTTTCATCCCAGGTACATCAGCGATCCTATACCTATCATTACCTAATACTTCTATTATTTTATAGGGGCCGATAAATTTAGACATTAATTTTGTACTAGCTCCGTCATTATTATAATTATTCCGTTTTATTTTAACCAAGTCTCCTAAAAGGTATTTATGAGCGGGTGCGTGTTGGGCGTCGTGCTTTTGTTTCTGTTTATCCTGAGCTTGCTTTATATTTTCGTAGATTTTTGTGTGTACGTCTTGAATAGTAGTATGATCAGAAGGATTTTGGTACAAATTGAGTTTGTTAGACATTTCGTCTCGGGATCTTGTACCAAACATGGCTTCTGTCGCAGTCTTTTGGGTGGTTGCATTTACGGTGTTGTTAATACCCCATTGTACCTTTTGTAAACATTTATCCCAGTCGCGCTAGTCCTTGCCAAAATTCTGAGCAGACAGGGAATTCAGTATTGTTTGGTTGAATCTTTCTGCCTGCCCATTAGATCTTGGACAAGCCACCGCATTAAGGACATGTTTAATCGATCGCTCCTTGCAAAACTTTTCAAAGGCTGACGAAGTGAACGACGTTCCGCGATCAGAGATAATTCTTTATGGTAAATAGAAGTCTTGGAAGATATTATCCAAAACCTTTATTGTGCTTTTAGTTTTGGTATCTTTCACGGCCTTAACGAAAACGTACTTCGTGAATCCGTCAACAATGGTAAGGATATACGAATTACCATCTCGACTTCGAACGAATGGTCCGAGGTGATCAATATGTAGTGTATGGAATGGACGACCAACCTTTTCGATGGGATATAATTTACCACTTTTAGTCTTCGAGGCGTTATCTTTATTGTAAGCACAATCTATGCAAGCACCGACGTACTTTTTTACAAAGCGCCGTAATTTAGGGAACCAGAATTGACTTTGTATCTTTTCTACCGTCTTACTAAAACCTAAGTGGCCAAGTTCATCATGATTCGAACGACAAATTTGCCATCTAGCATTTCGAGGAACCACTAAACGCAAGTCATTACCAATCTTCTTATACACTGCATGGTTTTTAATGATGTAATTTTCTTTAATGTCTTTTATCTCATCATTCGTTTCGGGTTTCAATATTTTATAAATACGGGATATATCTGGATCAGCAATCTGCAAAGTCAGTAGCCAGTTTTCTTTACTTTTATTGTATACCGTCATGGTGGAGTTATCAAAATTACCCGATTGTTGCGTTGTGTTGCGGCTTAAGGCATCCACATGAGCCATGCGAGTGCCCGGTCTATGTTCAATTTCGAAGGTGAACTCAGTTATATCAAGCCACCATCTGGCTATCCGTGGTACAAGGTCACGCTTCGTTAGGGTGGTCCGCAAGGCCCCACAATCGGTGACAACCTTAAAGTCTAGACCCAAAAGATAAATGCGGAACTTCTTCAGTGAACAAACGACGGCCAGGGTCTCTAGTTCATATGAGTGTAAGAACTTTTCTTCAGGCGCCGTTTGTCGACTAAAATAAGCCACAGGCTTTAACACACGCGGATTCAATTGCCATTGGAGGAGTATTCCTCCAATTCCCCGTGAACTAGCATCTGTGTGGAGTTCCGTTTCTAATTTCGGGTCATAAAGCGCTAGGAGGGGCCGTTCGGTCAGCCTGTCTTTTAGCTCAATAAATACTTTTGTCTCTTCAATGGTCCACTGCCAGGGAACATCTTTTCTTAACAAATTCGTGAGTGGTTTAGCGATTTCCCCAAAACCTCTTATAAATTTTCTAAAGTAGCCCGCAAGTCCAAGAAACTGCCGGACTTCGTGAATATTAGTCGGTTGAGGAAATTGCTGAACCGCTAGAATCTTATCTTCACTCGGTTTTACGCCTTCCGCGGAAATTTCGTGGCCCAAGTAGTTTAGGCTTGTGTCAAAGAACCTACACTTTGATAACTTAAGCGTAAGCCCAAATTGTTTAAGAAGCCTCAAGACTTCTTCTAAACGGCTAAATCCTTCTTCTGTCGTGGTCGAAGGTATTAGCAAGTCGTCTAAGTAAGCCAACGCCGAGTTGAATCGTTTGGCTCCCAACATTCTGTTTATCATCCGTTGGAACACGGCTGGGGCATTAGCGAGTCCAAACGGCATTCGTTTGAACTCGTAATGCCCATCCGGAGTCACAAAACCGGTGAGTGGACGGCTCTTCTCGGCAACAGGTACTTGGTAGTAGCCTGAGGCCAGGTCCAAAGTAGTGAAGAATGAATTTCCACCGAGGTTTGTAAGCTGATCCTCTATCAACGGAAGTGGAAATTTATCCTTAATTGTTTTTTGGTTCAATGCTCTAAAGTCTACGCACAGTCTCAGCTCTCCATTTTTCTTCTTTACCATCAAAATTGGACTGGCAAAATTCGAAGTGGACTCCTGGATGATATCATTCTGCAGGAGATCGTCAACTACTCCCCTAACCTGTTCGCGTTCCGCAAAAGACAGTCGATAGGGACGATAAACAATTGGCTTTTCGTCCATCAATTCGATCTGCATCTCAACATCTTTTGCGCACCCTATTTCGCTTAAATTCGTGGCAAAGCAGTCGCGATAGGTTTGTAAAAGTTCATATAACCGCTCGAAATGTTCATCATCTAGAGCTTGTCCTACTTTAACCTCTGATTTGTCAAGGGGCTTGGCAGTCGTTCCATCCTTGTTAATTAAGTTGACATTTTTAACTTCCTTCTCTATAAATGACAGGCTTCTGGCGATGATCGAATTTGGTCTTAATTCTACTGGTTTGCGAGATAAGTTTGTCACGACTACAAAGCCACTTCCGTCTTTAATTCGATAGACTCCCTGGTGGAGATGATACTCCTTACCTATCTCATTATTATCGTAACCCTCAACATTAACATCACCGGAATACGAAGAATCCTCCGTATGGATTGGAACTGGACTAGTACCCTCCACTAAACTCCCATCTTGTGTGAGCAAGCACAGCATCTTATTTTGATTATCATCCTGAATCACAGAACTTGCGTAAAACGTTAATTGCTTGCTATCTTTTAAGACTGTCACAGATGGCAGTTCAGTGAAGTCCTGACCCACCAGCAAGGGGGTCTGCATGTATTCATCGCTCACTATCAGAACTTCCAAGTCAGTGTCCACATCATCTAGTTTTATACTTATACTGGATTTGTACATCGGGGTGATTGTGGAATTGCCGAATCCTTTAATAATGGGCAAAGCAGCAAATTCTTTTTTAAGATTTAGTCGTTGCGCCTCTGTACTACGCATTAAACTACATTCACTACCGAAATCTACGTACCCGACCATATTGTCCTTGCCGTTGACTGTAATGTGCTTAAAGTACTTGTCATTACCTTGGCTGTACGTAGAGATCTTTTGTACTTTTGGTTCGCTATTTGTAAAGGGACTACTTTTAGTATCCAATCTCATATTCAAAGGAGTCAATTTACAAGCATCGTTCTTATGACCGACCCTATTACATTTCGGACATTGTATTATTGGCTTTGGACATCTACTGAAAGAGTGTCCCTTGGTGCGACAGTTAAAACAAGTCACTCCACTCTCAGTGGATGTCGAAGGCACCTGAGATGAATAACCTTGCCTATCATTCCTACTTCTGATAGGGTTATTTCTTCTTCTGTTGTCAAAGCCAAAGCGCTCGCGCTCATAAGTCCTTTGGGTGTTAAGAAAGCTAAGTAAGTCCTCTGGGCTTTGACAATTTAAAGCTTGTGCCCCATTTTGAGTAGTCCTGTCGCTAAAACCATGTATTACGCACTGTACTGCCTTCTTACCTACTATCTCGCACCTATTGATTAACGCAATTTTATCATAAAAATATTCTCTTAAACTTTCATTCGGTCGAGAAGTTCGAGCTAACATTTCCTGAAGTAACCGTCCATAGTTCTCCTCGCTTGGGAATGCTCTTCTTAACTTGTCTTGCCAATCAGTCCACGTATATACAACTGTTGGGAGACCCTCGTACCATTTCTTTGCCAATCCTACTAGTTTTTGCAGAGAAAAATGTATGGTTTGTTTTTCCTCCCAGCCATAGATCAAGGAGCATTCGTTAACTTTCCTAATCCAGGTTTCTATATCTTGTGCTTTGTTATCCGGGTCAAATTCTGGAATAACGTTGTTCATTTGATTACCGCCTAATAGTGCAGCATTCCTACTGCTTTGTCCTTTCATTGAATTAATTAAGTTAATCACGTCAGTAATCGGCATGGAGTCGTTTGAATTAACATCACATGGTTTCGGTTGTGTGGGCGGTGGTACTTCGTCTTCATCGGATGAGTATATGCATCTTATTCGTTTCCTAGTTATTTTCCTAGCTGTATCCGCTTCCTTCTCTTTAGCGTTATCCTTCCCCATTCTCGTCTGATAACCACTGTAATTACCATAAAGTTGTAAAATCAGAGATGATTTGAATATATACTTGTACATACCTACTGGAGTAGGTGTATCTAAGAAATACTCAAATACTTATTAATATTCTTTAGTTAGTTCGGTGTCATCCAAATTAAAATCTGAGTAAAACGATTGCGGAGCATATATAGAATAATAACCGCTTTAGAAATCTGTGTGACGTCATGTACGACACGTACCATAAGCTTTTTTCCGTATTTTAATAAGTATACCTAATCGCTTATACTACGCCCTACACGCCCTACGTGTAGTTGATTCTATCAATATAGTAAATTCACTCAATATAGCATCTGGACGAGTATCGCGTTATAGGTATTCCATTACGGATACGGCCGCACCTCATCTTAGGTACCTCATCTTCGCCTTCCAGGTGTAGACCTGGCTAACCCTAAAGAACAAATTACGTAAACTCTCTGGCTCATGTCAAATTTTTATAATTAAGATGAATATACTCGTCGCGCCGCGTCACGCTAACTGTGATCAAATTGGATCGAACAATCAAGTATTATAATTATAGTTAGTCATAATAAGATCGTCAGTAACCTCAACTCGCTTGATTACTGTTATCGATTTGACTTACATGGCAAATGACAGGTATCACGATCACATTTATTCATAATATTGAAATGAAAGAAAACTTGATCTTTACCTCAATCCATGAATATGCCTATAAAGTTGGCATTTGGTAATTAATGCACGTCGACTCGACCAATGTGTATCTTTGCACTATGCATATAAAACATTCACTTAAATACTGTAGGCAAATGCGTACATAGCATACACCATTATCAGGAACTCACCTAGTTCCTTATAAAAATATCGAATTCATCTCAAATGTAGGTGTACTTAGTCTGTAGCAAGTTGCATGGTCAGGTCCTACGACATCGACATAGCTAACCTGTATCTGTCGGCACTTATAGCCTAGAAGTAGCATTTGGTGAAATAAATAATCTCACGTGAATTGTACTAAGATAAATAGATATGTGTACTGTATTGCATGTAGTCAACATAGCTGCATAAAGCAATATTGGCATTCCTAGCCTATAATAGGCGTAGTGATACTCGTAAAAACAATTACGATTTCATGCTTTAAAATCAATATGCGATGTCAATACAAATATACGTAGTGTTAGCGGCATTTCCGAACGCGCCTAATGAATATGGGCGTGTTGGCAACACTGGAGGCATCATGGCGGTCGCGCGTCTACAAGAATGTCTAAGGGTCGATGGCTTGTAATTTATTAATGTGAAATATAATTATAATCTGAGGAACCAGTGCTTTTATTGTTAAAAGTTCAGAAGCGGGATCTTAATTATTCATGCCCATAAAGTGTTTGGCCTGACACATCAAGTTTCTAATTGAGTGCATCAAAAGCATGGTGATAATTACCTACTGAGACTTGTGACAAAAAAGTCACTGTTGTTTGGAGAAAGTCGTAAGTTCAGGGAAATAGCTTCAGAAATGGTGACTGACTGGTAATGTATAAAGCATTCAATTCAGGTATGTTTTATTGCTATGGAAAAGTTAAAGTGATAATAAGTTCTAACGTAAAGTATTGGAATACTAACAATGGAACTGGGACTTGGTCTTTATATGAATGGACTAAGGTTCATTGTTCACAGGAAGCTTACGCTTTGCTCGGTTCCCTTCTAATCACGAAAAGAAAACGTGAATTGTGTGTCTGTCTGTGTTATGTCAATTCTTACTTCATTCCGCTTGACATATTTTAACCATTATGCATGGTGTGTTGATGTGTTTTGTGACTGACTGTTTCAGATAAGTAATATGATGGAAACTGACTAAACACTGTGTCAGAAATCCATGGATGTTGGTGCAGATCTGTTGGATGTGTGTTACCTGCCATAAAGGCTTGCAGCAGCAGCTGTCGACCAAAAAAAAAAATGATATGTATAGCGGAGACCAGTGAGCCAACAATTGGAGTTGTAAGGGTCTAAGATATTATATATGAAATGCCTATGTCCAGTGTGGAGTGACATGGATACTTGATTTACCCGGGAGTTAGAGTATGTATGAAACATGACAGTTATAATTATGCTAATTATCTGTGCAGATGACACATATAAGTTTTACAGAGGATAAAGTGAACAAGGGTACTACAGTGGTGTTGGTAGTGGTCTAGTGGTACAGTGGTTTCGTTAAAATGAAATTGAAGAAAATCTAACTAATCGAGTTGTCTTAAATATATTGCCCAGACTAAGAGATGTCTGAAATACATATGCATATAAACTGATTATGTGTGTTTAAGTGCTGCACACCGCTGGTTTATTGTGTAGGAAAATATAAGGGATCTTATCGGTCATGCTTATTTAAATCTAGACATGTGATCACAATTTAGCGGGATACTACAATATCAAACCAATGAGTCATGGTTTGTATGATTGCGTACCAGTTGTGAATGGTGGACTTAATTACTTGTTATAGTTTCAGATAAGTACAGTTCAATTAAAATAAGAGACAGATTTCATGTTGAAATTTATGGCTGTGTGTTAGAGAAGCAAATGTGCCGGTTACAAGCGGTGTGACCGAACAAATGTATTTGTTTGACTATGGTGGAACATTCAAATAAAATTCAACAATCATGATAATAATTAGCTGGTACAATGGTTGAAAACCTTATTTATTTATTTAATATTTGTTGATGAGAATTAATAAATTCAGTATTACCTGACTGACCTCGATGGTGAGATGATAGTGACTGATATTGTCTCTATGGAAAAGGTGAATTATTGGAAAGGAACTAAACACTATTATTGTTGTTGTACAAGTTGTCACCAAAACAGTCACAGTATAGTTTTTCAGGCAGTCAGTTAATTGAAACAAATGCTTAATGTTCCTTTGGTTTAATTGATTGTGATTTACTGTTGACCACAAAATATTATTGGTTATGATTTATGATTATGGTATTCATAAATACTGGTGGTATTAATAAGTACAATAGTATGTCATTCTAGTTATTTTGGAATGAAAAATGGTATGAAGTATGTAATGTTGGGTAATTGCACTGTATGTGTGGGTTATAGTATGATTACAGGTACAGTTATGATGTGATGTTGATTTATTATGTGATGAAAAGTCATGCATCATGAGGAGGCAATGCTAGAGCCTGTCTCACACAAGTGGAACGGAAACAATGGAATGGACCTACCTGTTAAGAGGATTGGTCAGTATAACTTAGACTATATGGACACAGAAATAAGTAGAGGTGAGAGACAAAAATGGAATAAAAGTTTAGTTCATTTGTCTGGTTTGATAATGGCTACTTAAAATGACTGTAAGTTGGACTAATAATTGTTAGTGTCAATCTTGACCTGCGACTTGAGGTTGCGGGAGTCCGCTGGATGCGGGTGGCGCAGGACCGGTCGCTTTGGCACTCTTTGGGGGAGGCCTGTGTCCAGCAGTGGACGTCTTTCGGCTGATGTGATGATGATGATGATGAATCGTGACCTACCTCTTGGAAGATGGAAATAAAAACCGCTGTCCAAGTACACGTTTTGTTAGAGAATACAAAGACTTGATGTTGTCCATGGATATTAGTGGACAATTTGTAGACCTAACTGTATTAATTTAAATGTAACCGGGATGTGATTAGATTGACTTGGATTGAATTACACTTATGTGTATTGGTTGACTAATGTGTAGTCCATGGACGTCCAGTGGACAATTTGTAGACCTAACGGTATTCATTTATGGGTAACCGGGATGTGAGATTGACTTGGATTGATTTACACTTATGTGTATTGATTGACTAATGTGTATATGTATTATGGGATGTTTAGTGAATGTGGCGGCTATGCTGTTTTTAAGACTAGTGTCCTATTGGTTTGAGATCCTAAAAGAATCAGTCCATTCTAAATGACATGATCATGGTGGCGTTGGGATATTATCCTGTTTGATTGATAGCGTCAAGTTGGAATGTGTACCACCGTTAGTGGCTGGCAATGCGCATGTGGCACCATTGGCCTTACAAGCGTCCATTGGTTATGGTGTCCGTTCACATTGCAATGAACCATACTTGAATACTTAGCAATTTGTTTCATGGAGTGCTAATTGGAACAATTTGCATTTCGAAGAGCAAATGTCCAAGTCAGTGAATAGTATACATAGCTACAACTATGCACTTTTACGACGTCGAGTTGTGCAACATTATGGTCCTAATACATCATTGTCAGTGGATCTAATTAGTCAGGGCCAAGTTACCTAAGTTAGCTAGTTGCGTTACTTAAACCAAATTATTGTCGCTGGTTTATATTTTCAGATAGACATATGCGGGTATGTCGGTGGTTGGCAAGTCATTGCCTGTGAGCAACCCAGTTGACAAGACTGGAGCAGCAGCATGTGGACGCTGCTGGTACGAGTATGTTGGAAACAGTGTGGCGAGCAATGTTACAGTTGGCAGTGATAATGACGCATCATGCGTGAGATGGTCGAGCATGTTCAAATGATACGTAATCTATAGCCAACGTAGCAAACTGTAAGTCACTGGGAGTATCAAAACTGCAACTGGTGATATGGGGTCACGAAGTTATTACTCATTAGACGATGATGAGTGAGATGGGTGATGGTTATATATTGACGTAATTATATATTTGATCGCGACGTCAATAGACGGTGATATATTACATACATTTTATCAAGACCTCATTGGACGGTGATATTTTATATTTATTTGATCACGACGTTGAAAGATGGTGATGTAACGTAAAATATTTCCCCAAACACGACGTCATGTTATCACAGTTTATTTTATTTATTTGATCACGGATATCACGATGTCTGGATTTCTGGATGAGACTAGCACGGGACGGGGAAGAGAGGCTTATGCTCAGCAGTGGGCGATTAATTGCTGAAAATGATGATGATGATGATCACGATGTCATTAGACGGTGATGTATCAAATTGACCTAAACACGACGACATGGGAGAATGGTATAGTATTTTATATATTTGATCACACCGTCAATGGTGATGTATATATTGTCTTAATTTGATCGTGATGTTATATATTTATTTAATTACGACCTTATAGGATGATGATACATAGTATATTGTATCTATTTGATCACGACGCTTAAGAGCGGTGATGTTTGACGTTTGGTCACGACGCCAAAGTGCGGTGATGCTTGATGTTTGGTCACGACGCCACGGTGCGGTGATGTTTGACGTTTGTTCACGACGCCATAGTGCGGTGATGTTTGACGTTTGGTCACGACGCCACAGTGCGGTGATGTTTGTTGTTTGGTCACGACGCCACAGTGCGGTGATGTTTGATGTTTGGTCACGACGCCACAGAGCGGTGATATTTGGTCACGACGCCACAGTGCGGTGATGTTTGACGTTTGGTCACGACGCCACAGTGCGGTGATGTTTGGTCACGACGCCACAGTGCGGTGATGTTTGACGTTTGGTCACGACGCCACAGTGCGGTGATGTTTGACGTTTGGTCACGACGCCACAGTGCGGTGATGTTTGGTCACGACGCCACAGTGCGGTGATGTTTGGTCACGACGCCACAGTGCGGTGATGTATGATGTTTGGTCACGACGCCACAGAGCGGTGATGTTTGATGTTCGGTCACGACGGTGCTTCCCTCATGTGGCTGCAATGTGAGGCTGCTGTCACCCTACAATGGCGTTGCCCGAGATGATGTGAGGTTGACATCGACGGAAGGGTAAAGAAGATAATAAGGGTAAGGCAACATTACAATATTTCTCATCGAGTTGAGTGACACAGGTGACGAATTTGTACACGTAGTGATAATAATTATTAGCTTATGAAAATATAAAGTCAACATGAAAGTTGAGTATCCTCGTTTCGGATTTAAGGCAAGCTCAAGTCTGTTTGTTGCCTGGATAAAGAGGTAAAACTACAATTTCACTAAATGAGTAATAAAGAAGAAAATCACTTTGTATGTCTGTCCTGGATGGCCATGGCCAAAGTAAATAGTTCTTTATGAATCATCACTTAGTGTTCGAACACGCAAATGAAAGAAAACCTATGCTATGTTTTATGAGGAACTTTTAGCCTCAGCCTTAAAGTTTGTTACAGAGATTGAGACATACAGCGTATTACTTTGGTGGTCGTGGGCCCCACTGGGGAGCTTATGAAAGCGAGACTTTTCTGCTCTCTGGGCCTTGGCGGGTCAGCGGGCGTGAGTATGCTGACTAAGACGGAATGAATACGTTGAAAAGGCAGATGCTTCAACACTGAAATCGATTGTGAGTTCGTTCCATGTCTCTTTAGGAAATTTGTAAGATGTATTTTCAGTTAGATACTTTATTTGGTGGCCAAAGGCGATCTAAATTTAGGAATGCAATGTACAACATATTCTGCTCATCAGAAGTAGTAATTACAAATAATCCATCAGTTGAGCCATGTTTATGTTTAATATTCAGTGGTACCAGTATTTTGAGGACATATTGTCTTCTTGTAACTTGTGTATTGACAGCTACTAATCATGAGACAGGTAGTATTCCGTGGGAACTTCCCTGTTTTGGTAGCAACGTTAAAGTAAAGATCTGGTATGGACTAGTGTATGACTTTACAATCTTGCAAATAAGGTGTATTATAGTTTCATTCGCAGAATGAGCGGACAGGTGAAAACTACCGCCTGTAGTGGGAGCGAAGCTTGTGGCAGAGCATGGCGGTGGAGTTCAATGAAGTACGAGTGGAGGTGACCTTCGTGGACGAAGGTTTTGTCAGGCTGGCCGAACTGTTAGCGGCATTTCCGAACGCGCCTAATGAATATGGGCGTGTTGGCAACACTGGAGGCATCATGGCGGTCGCGCGTCTACAAGAATGTCTAAGGGTCGATGGCTTGTAATTTATTAATGTGAAATATAATTATAATCTGAGGAACCAGTGCTTTTATTGTTAAAAGTAGCTAGAGAAGAAACTCACATGGTTCGTCAACAATCCAGCATAAGCACTATTGGCACACATAGCCTCTGTCAGAAAATAGTAGAAACTCACTTGGTTCCATACTACAAAATCAACCTAGTTAAGCAAAATAGGTACACATAGCCTGGTACATAGTAGAAATTCACTTGGTTTCGTACTACCAAATTAACATAAGCAATATAGGCACACATAGCCTGCAAGTAAATAGTAGAAACTCACATGGTTTCGTACAACAAAATTAATATAAGTACCTACTATTGGCACACATAGCCTACGAGTACTTTTTAGTAGTAGAAACTCACATGGTTCCGTACCACAAAATCAGCACAAACAATTTTGGCATACATAGCCTGTTAGTCCATAAGTCGTAGTGGAAAATCACGTTTTCATACCACAAAATCGGCATAAACAATTTTGGCATACATTAGCCTGTTAGTGCAATAAATTAAATAATAGTAGAAACTCACTTGGTTTCATACCACCAAATCTATACCTACAGACAATACGTACTGGCATACAAGCTCGCGAGTACTTTCTTTACTTTGTAGGAATCGAACTATAAAAATCAACCGAATGAATCATGGCACAGCTTATCAAGTAAACTCGGAGTAGGTACTCACTATAAAATCTACAACCTTCGTGTGCCTATTTAACACACTCCTTTTAGCTTTGAATCTGATAGATCTTCGCTTTAGTTTAAAAATCTTTTATCTCTTTCATGCATTAGGGACGACCGTATATTGCAATTTTATAACAATTTAGTATCAAACGTCCATATATATAATGGCATTATAAAATCTGCGCCCCATAGCACTCGAGTCAAATTATGTTGTTAAAAGAAACTATAGCCTATTTTAACGTTAACAAACATTTTGAAATGTAAAATTTTCAGCTGCCCGAATGTTTTAATATTATTTTCCTTAGAAAATAATGCCAGGTTACATATACTTCGCCCATCTATTCACAAAACACACGGGTTCGGCCGTGACTTCGACGGCCAATGAAGGTAGACCCTTGAACGCTTATTACTGCGTAAGGCACCGGAGGTCAGACTTACACTGGACAGTACTTTGAACGGATGATTACGTTAAATCCAAATTACTTATTTAAGTACACTGCAGATTCTTAGTGATTGTTGCTCTATATATGCGTGAAATTGATTACTGCCCACGTTACGAATACATATTCGTAATGGATTTACAATGAAAATGTTAAGGTGCGTAACAATTAATTTTCAATCGAATGGGTCAACAGCAACACAATTACGTTTAATTAAAGGCTCGTTTCACTAATTATTTGCCAGACTTTGAATTAATTGGTAACTTTAAAAAAAACAGGACAGTCAGAATTTGAAATACGGCACTTTTGTAAATCCACCTTCAATTAACAGTTTTTTATTGAAGGTCCGTAGTTGTAACATAACTATTGCATATTAAGTCTGCCAAATCAACCAAATTCTGGATAGATGTAACTTTCAAATGTTCGATTAATTCAAACTATGTCAAACGATCGTGGAGTCGTTGTGATAATTGATACATATACACCAAAAAAAACATAGTCTCGATAAATTTAAGAACACAATTGGTACTTACATGTCTTCCTTGTGGGCTTTCGTGGATTATCCCACTTCTGAATTAAAATGAAACACGTTTCTCGATGTTGGAGGATGTATTATAGCTTCTGTTCGTCACCAGGACACAAATCAAAGAGAGGCAGAAAATGAATGACTACCCGTTTTTATCAACTTTTTCCCACCAACCTACGGGTCTCCCCAATGTTGCCGGTTCACAAAACACATTTTACCCACTTAAATCTTAAACTGTATTCACACTCTAATCTTAATAATCGATTAATTAATTACATTGTGGAAACCCTTCGGTATTTCTTGGACAAAATAGTAAACAAAATCATCTTTTGGAACAAATCACGACACGAGGAACTGCGTGTTTCTATTTTTGGAAATTTCTATAGTTTGGAAAAAGATAGATACGTGTGGATTTTACTAATGGCCGGTTCCAATAATCAATGCACCGATAGTTATCCTTACCAACAGTTACATTTTGACACATTTTCTACGGGTAATCTGTCAAAATGTAACTGCCGATAAGGAAAACTATCGATGGATTGATTATTGGAAACGGCCATAAGGGTCCTTACGCCTAAAACGAGCGTATTTTGCAAAATGCTTGCTTTTTCATTCAAGATTACGACGTAACTATTAGTATTTATTCAAAAACTGATAACGTACTAAATATAATGATTTCTTAAACTAGAGGCAAACATGGTTCAAATTTTCATTTTCTGTTTCTAAATCTAAAATAAATGAGTTTTCTTGGGAGTCTTTTTCAAACTTTGCAGTGAGAAGTGTCGTTACGGTTCTCAATTTTGCAGTAAACAAGAATCATTAGGTACATGAATGATTACAATTCACATCACCAAATCTTGTACGAGGGGCTGACATGTTTGAAAATCAAAGATTCATTTTAAAAAGTTGATTAAACGCTTTCCGAGTTTTCTTAATTTTTTTGGTGAAAACAGCATTACATATATTTTTTTATCGCAAATTGTATTTTTATTTTGCCCTAAAAATAATATGATAGCAAATAATAATAACTTTATGTTAACCCATAAAAAAATAATCATAACTATAGGACCTACGATGCCGTAAATGTATATTTTTTTTAAAGACGTATAAATAACGCTGCTTAGACGCCGCGCGCCGAATTTTTAATTTAAAAAGTTATTAAGAGGTTAAGAAATGATTATTTAATTATGTTATCAGTTTTTGAATAAATACTAATAGTTACGTCGTAATCTTGAATGAAAAAGGAAGCATTTTGCAAAATACGCTTCCGCTTCTGCTTATGTGGGCGTAAGGACTCATAAATCGTCCTGTATGTAACTTACAATATTTCAGAAAATACTAGTAGGAATAAAAGTAGAAGACTGTGCTTTGTGTGTGTGTGTGGTAGAGTGTGCTCTTTTGTTCCCAGGTGAATTTTTAAGTATCATCATAAAATTCAAGTGTTAAGAAAGTATTTCCTACTCCTGATAGTTATTATCCACTGATTTGTATTATGGGAGCATACCATATTAATAATATTTATACGGACCAAACAGCGTCAGCGGATACATGGAGGTTGAAAACCATCAGTTAGGTTGCAGTGATGTTTACTTCCGAAAATAAATACTAATGCATGTTATATACTTCGAGAACAATCACACTGATCACTCATCAGTGAACATTTTCTGTTCCGCAATAATTACTTTGACTAGCTAAATAAATTAATATGAATAAGAAATCCTACTTGATGAGACTTGCCTTGGTTTCATAATTGTTTAAATCAACATACCCATGGGTACTAAAAATAGGTACGATTTGTAAACCTTGTGTTCTAATTTCATATTGCACTAACATTGACAATTCTGGATGTATTTACAATCGCACTGCACAAAACGTCACATATGATCCAAATTGCTATAAATCCCAATAACATGTCAAATGCTACTGGACAATACTACCCCAATGAACCACTGCCTTTTTAACGTCATTTTAGCTTATTCTAATAATCAGTTGAATCCAAAACACTTCAAAATATTAACCTTATTATTATTAACAAAAAAAATGCGTTACAGTAATTAAACAAAACTAAGCAATTCGATCATTTGAGCCCTTTATTTGCCCAAATTGGTTACGTTACGTTACCACAATTGTTATTAATCGCTTCCTCTAACTTAACCCTTGGGTTTGTGTAATGCGTGATTTACTGATTTAACATTGCTAATAATATACATTTTGGGAAGCGGACGTTACCTCACCACACCACCCTTAACCTTTTCATGATGTGACTGTGACATCGACTGGTAAATTAACCAGTCGGTGCGAAGGCTAAATCATCACAATTAATCAAGTCTCTGTGAATCTGGCAGAGGCCCAGTCTCACGACCCACCATAAATTGAGCAAACTATACAACACGATAATTCCATCCCCGTTGATCGGGCTAGGTTGCGTGGCGTTGTCCGCGCAGAGAATCCTCTAATATCCGATTTGTATTCACGGTCGCGTTGTTTATGGGCCATTGAAATACGAGCACCCGTTGACCAGGCAATTTACACGGAACTCACTTTTGTTCACAATGGGTTTAACTGGCTGATGACATCTTAATTATAATAAAAACGTTTAGTATTTTTATATCACTAAATAACTAAGGTCTATTTTTGTTCCTCGTTTCCCATCGCAATAACATTTTAATGCGTTTCGTGCACTCGCATTTGCTCGCGCTGAGTGAGCGCACGAAATATATTGTGAAGCGATTTGGTTGCTAAAGAGATGAGCCGAATTATGGCCTTGCCCGGCTAGTACACTAATCGGCCATATATTAACGTTCCGGTGGATAACCTTATATAGGTATGTGTACATTTTTACAATGACTTAGCTACACGGTAATGCCTAATGAAAGCAATGCTGGGTATGTTTAATGCTCTGGCGTAAATTATATGTAAGGTGAGTCGGGGCAAGAGTAACATCGGGGGAAAAGGGTCAAAAGCTTCTCCAGCTATTTCTATTGAATTGAGCGCCTTTTTGTACCGTCAGTAAAACAGACAGGCGTGTATTCGTTCCATCATCATATCATAGATGTCTCTTTCACACGCCATATTGAAACAAAATGCGGTTTATTTTGACTGGTTACGACTTGTGATAAGTGGAAGTGCACGTGTATAATTCAAAAGCGGTTTTGTGTGATTTATGGCTGTTCATTCGGATTTGTTTGTTGGTGAGTCGAATATTTATAGTTTATTTCTTATGTTACATCGTTATTTTCTGTAATTCCTATCGATTATAAGTTTTTATCAAGCCAATAAAATTTTAACCTCAAATTATTTAAGTGGGGCAAGAGTGCCAGTTCAGTCCGGGGGAAAAGAGTCATAAGCTACTCTTACCCCATGTCAGGGCGGTCAAACCTTTTATAAATTGATATTTTTATTACAAATTGGCACTGTTTAATTCAGGCATGTGCGTACTGCGTATGCGGTTTTTCGACATTTGAGGATGCGGATGTTGGGTTCAAGCACTCAAAAACAAAAATAATCAACCATATCGTGACACAATTACGTACAAAATAAAAAATCGCCTCAGTTCTTGTCACCTGATAAAATGCGGTAAATTGGTATATGTATAACAAAAACAAAATAAATATTTTTATTGGTTAAAGACGAAAGTAATCACGAGTGGCATTAATACTAAATACTACTGTAATACCTATAGGTACTCGTAAATAGTATAGTTTTCAAAGTGAATTAAAAAATTCAAAGCATTATTTTTTTTATTTTAGTGTTAGGTGGTTTGTCACCCCTGACACTCTTGCCCCAGAATATGTATAAACGCAGTTTCTCAGAATTTTGAAGAGTTTTTCAACTTATTAAGGTATTCATTATCTTGACAGCGTCTACCAACTGTATTACTAAATGCGTAAATCCACTGGAGCTAACCTAGTTCAAGTTAGGTACGTACGATACTCTTACCCCAGTTATGGGGCAAGAGGAACAGTCATGCCGATTTTTATTTTTTTACAAAAAAGTGCATGTTTTAAAAGGTTCTTTGCTTGATAAGTGGTTTCAATTAAAAATATATAAAATTTACTTATATGTTATCGCTTTATCATACGAATTAATGCAATAATAAGATCACAAACACTATTTGAATCTAACTTTAACCCTTGGCATGCCTGGTAGGGTCTGACAGACCCGGGCTGTTAAAAATCCGTCGTTATTTTTTGAAATTTTAAATTGACCGCGTCGCGTTTCTGAGTAGCTTCGCGTCATGAACTACCCGACGTTTTGACGCTGCTCCCGCAGTCGGCCGCGAGCACCCTTTCGATTTGGACGTGCGTAAAGTGCTCGCGGGCCTGAGAAACCCGACCAGGCATACGGCGTAACATTTTATCGCTAAGTACATTTACGTTATTTTTCGTATATATTTTATATTCATACGAGTATATATTTTATAGATAGTCACAATGATATATCAGTGCCTTAAATAAACCTAAGACTGACGTTGATCTTAGGTATAAGTTTAATTTTTATGTTTTTTGACATGAGAGTCTATTTTTGTTGATGGAAATATCAAATGTTTTTATTTATGTAATAAGTTCTTATGGAGTTTCTTGGATTAAGACTTGTATTTATTTCTAGTAAAAATATTGTACAAAATAACCAAAAACACACAAACCAACAAGTTAAAAAAACAATTTATATGTAATTTTTTTTTTTACATTTACGGGTTTGTCAGACCCACCAGGCATACAGTGTGACTTTCGTTCACCAGGCATGCCAAGGGAAACCTTGGCATGCCTGGTAGGGTCTGACAGACCCGGGCTGTTAAAAATCCGTCGTTATTTTTTGAAATTTTAAATTGACCGCGTCGCGTTTCTGAGTAGCTTCGCGTCATGAACTACCCGACGTTTTGACGCTGCTCCCGTAGTCGGCCGCGAGCACCCTTTCGATTTGGACGTGCGTAAAGTGCTCGCGGGCCTGAGAAACCCGACCAGGCATACGGCGTAACATTTTATCGCTAAGTACATTTACGTTATTTTTCGTATATATTTTATATTCATACGAGTATATATTTTATAGATAGTCACGATGATATATCAGTGCCTTAAATAAACCTAAGACTGACGTTGATCTTAGGTATAAGTTTAATTTTTATGTTTTTTGACATGAGAGTCTATTTTTGTTGATGGAAATGTCAAATGTTTTTATTTATGTAATAAGTTCTTATGGAGTTTCTTGGATTAAGACGTGTATTTATTTCTAGTAAAAATAATGTACAAAATAACCAAAAACACACAAACCAACAAGTTAAAAAAACAATTCATATGTATTTTTTTTTTTTACATTTACGGGTTTGTCAGACCCACCAGGCATACAGTGTGACTTTCGTTCACCAGGCATGCCAAGGGTTAAACTTGATGTGTCGATTTTTTCTTGTAATACCGCTTTGTAATCATAATCATCACTCTTCATAATTTTTTACTTCCTACCTTTTATGTTCCTACACTTCTGTAACTATTATCGGAACTCATAACGGACAGTTTTCATAAAATGTTTCTTCATAATGTCATTACTAAGAACAGACTTGAACTCATAATTTGGGTTTTCATAACAGTTTACTTCATAATGGACCTAAGGTACTATATCATAATTTTGTTAGTCCTAATATCATAAATCATAACTAAGAATATAACTAGTTAAGTAATATTTTTTTGCAAACAAGTTTTTCAGCTCTTTTATAAAAAAAAATAACCTCGAAGACGAAAGCGGGAGCTAAGCTCCCGCTTCCGTCTTCAAACCTATCCGCGATCCGAGTCGGTTTTGCCACTAAGTCCCTGTTCCCTACTGCTACTTGAACTTATTCACCACTATCTTGGTATTAGTTGATCTCAGAGAGAAGTTTATTAATACAAAATTTAGCAATAACTACTAGTATGTATATAAATAAATGTGATATTAAACTATATTGCTAAAAACCACTATGATATAAAAGTTTATAAACATAGATAGTAGTAACAGAGATCCTTATGTTGAATAACATTATGAATATATAGACATTTCCAATCCATTTCCATTTCCATTTCAATTTTTTTCCAACCGATCTTACTTATAACTTAAATTATACATTAAAAAATCAAGAAGTAGTAAACTACATTAAACCTTTACCGAATGTAAAGTTGTGTCAATAAATTCTGATTAAAAAACTACTACGTAGTATTATTTGTCAAATATAAATTATGCGAAGTTAAAATTTGGTCAAAGGTTATTTGACAATAAATAGTAAGCCCAAATAAAACATTTGCCTATTAACTATTTTCCGAAATGATTCTTGGTAAAATGAATATCTGCAAAATATGATTGTGATCAAAGAAAAAGTATGCTAAGTAACATTATGCCAAGCATTGGTTTGCCAACTAAAAATGTTGCAATCAGTTGGTTGGGAAGTGAAATTAGGCGAAAAGTATTTCGGCCAGATGGCAGTACACCGTATTTTAGTAGTGGATGGAAGTTGCTATCAAACTCGACCCGCAAATCAAAGTACCCGGTTTAAGATATTGTATAAATCATAAATATATTTTAGATGATATGTTGGGCTGCCCCTATTCTTTACGCAACATACTGTTTTTTATATAACAAATTGGAGTCGTAAAGAATGACCTATGTTTTAATACAAAACGGCTAAACAACAAATACTAAGATGTAATCGATAACCTATACAAAGAATGAAATAAATAATAATCCTTATACAGAGGTTTATCGTCTACGCCAGCATGAGAAACCAGTATGAGAATATAGAGAGTGCAATTCTTGCGAGTTAAATTTGCCTCGTTAAAAGTTTGAGGCAGCCGATCGGGGTAGGTATAATATTGGCAAACACAGCTACCGCGCAGTGTGTAGTTTTGTACATCGATTGCTCTGAATGTCAAATAGCTGGTGCCAATTAACACAATATTTCTTTCTCATTAGAATCCTTACATTTTGAGATTGTATTGTTTTCACGTAACAGGGTGCTAGGCACATGAACCGTCAATTTTATTTGGGATATTGTTCGGGTCCCTTGGATCCTGGGTCCTAAGAGTCACGATTATGGTTTTTTTCTTTAATTACCGAAAATCCCGGCATTAAACGTTTTATTAATAATTATAAAAGCACATTTTATATTGCAATATTTGGTAATGCATGCTTGTTGAAATAACATGTTCAGGTTTTGATTAATTGACAGTACCAAAGGGACAGCGAGTATTTGTATTCCACTAAATTAGTGATTGTGTGAAAAAAAAGTTACCTTAGAAATTCAATAACAAAAAAGTAACGACGATTGAGAGCTTCACTTTCTTTTAAAAACGTTTCTAGTTTATGACCTTTCCAACGGTATGCATCACACATTGACAAGAAAAAATCTACGTCAAATTAAGTACGGGGATATTTCGTCAGTAGGGCGAAAATTGTTCGGTATTAGTGAGTGAAACTATTTTATTTTTATGATCGTATATTTCAACAAATTTTAACCTAATTAATACGGATTTTATACAGAGCCATAGACCGCACCACTCCTGTGTATAGTTTGCGGCAGCTTGTGTTTGGCTCGCCCATGTTGGGTAGCAGCCGACTGAGTGTCAACGCTGCCCCGACTAGTTTTGGAACAAGCCACCTGACGTGCTCCTCGAAAATCCAGCGGCTAAAAAGGTATCTGCCTAGGTACCGCATTGTCAACTTGACACCGATGGACGCTCCTCCCACTACCAAGTTGGAATCCGCCGGGCCCCTCCCATGAAATCACAGGCCCTCGGATTTTTTCAGGGCCACCTCCAGCCCCAACGTCCTGATTTGGCCTACCACCGTTGCTATGCCTGCCGTGAACCGTTACCAGAGTTTCTTGACCCCCGGCAGATTGTCCCCCCTTAGCTCCCAGTCGTACCCAATGTTCCACAGGAATGACCAAGAACCGACCCCTGTGCGACACCGCACGACAGTACAATCTCCTGCCACTCTTCACGTGCTGGGTACCTGACGCAACACCTGTATCATAACTACGTGTCTGTATTAACACAGTACAGTAACTACCTATATATGATATACTTATCCATATTTATACAAAGCTGCTCAGAACTCTATGCAAATGTAATGATGTATACATAATATAAAACATTTCCTGTTAAAAGTTCATTTGTGTAACATATTAATGAGAATAATAAAGCGCCTCATTAATTTAACTAATAATTTTAACAAGTATTGTATTTACCAGTAACAAAACAGTTTCTGGTACGTAATATCGCTCTGCGGTAATTAATATCCATCTTGAAAACATTTCGAACTTTTGTAAAGTGAATCAAATTACCCAGAGCTTTGCTTGTTAATTTAAACAAATGGCCAAATAGGAGAGAATTATTATTTACCATTAAGCACCTGAGAGATTCAAATTATATGGTTTCGTTCATTACACTACACTCCTTTGTCGAATTATTTACGATTTTAAAATTTTGTATTTAAACTCAATTATTCTTGAGATAACAATTCATACAACGAGATTAAATGATAGAATAAAAATTGTAAATATAACAACTACTGAAGCTTTGTAGTATGATTATCAATCCATCCATCCATATCCATCCGTACTATACTTACTATACTACAAAGCTTCAGTAGCAGCTTACTGTCTGTCTGTCTATCTGTCTGTCTGTCTGTCTGTTACCTCTTCAAGCTTAAACCGCTGAACCGATTGCGATGAAATTTGGTATGGAGATAGTTTGAATCCCGGGGAAGGACATAGGATAGTTTTCATCCCGGAAATCATCCCCCAAGAGGGTGAAATGGGGGGGTGAAAGTTTGTTTGGAGCTGCGATATAAACGAGTTCCACGCGGACGGAGTCGCGGGCAGAAGCTAGTATATAATAAATCAGCCTATATACGTCCCACTGCTGGGCACAGGCCTCCTCTCATGGATGAGAGGGAAAGGGCAGTAGTCAAAGTATATGATTATGAATATAACTAAATACAAAAGCAAGTCCAATACCTACAAATCGTGGCAGCTGCATCACTGAGCAGAGCACAACGTGGACCGCTCAGATCTGATGGTTGAGATTGCATTATACCAAAGTCGCGGTTCCAATTATAGTTCGCAGTTCGCGTTGAATCTAAAGTTTCCGTTAAGGTAATATTCGGTCTCCTAATATTCGGTGCATCGTGCAGGATAAGGATAACGAACAGAAGGAAGATGTTCATTTGAATACAATGCGGAGACGAATGTTGCTGTTTGCATGTCGATAATGCCCACTTTTTTTTCAAATCTGTGTTTATGTAAATTTAACATGCTATATCGTGCATATTCTTGCGAGTGGACAAACGCTTCTCCCATGTATCTATGTAGTTATGTAGGTAAGTATATATATACTAGCTTCTGCCCGCGACTCCGTCCGCGTGGAACTCGTTTATATCGTAGCTCCATACAAACGTTCACCCCCCATTTTAGGGAAGTGGGGGGTTAGAAAGAGACAAAAAGTAGCCTATGTCACTCTCCATCCCTTCAACTATCTACACTTTAAAAATCACGTCAATTCGTCGCTCCGTTTTGCCGTGAAAGACGGACAAACAAACACACACATACACTTTCCTATTTATAATATTAGTATGGATGGATATATCATAAATAAATAAATAGGTAAATATATATATATTCTCTATTAAGTCTTTCTTTGTCTGTTATCAGGTATTAAACACATCAAAAATGACAAAAAAGGTGTTTTGGCTTATATCTTGTAATCGCATTGAATAAATAAATAACACCCGTAACACCCCGTACAATCTGCGTAACGAAGAGACCTGGAGAGCGCGGCAAGATTCCGTCGAGAGGCCATTAAGACGCCCTCCGCCGCGCCAATCTTCTTGAGCATCACATCTAACTCTTAGAACAGATGCTCGAAATGGAACTAGGTATGCATATTACACACTTTTTCACACTTATTGATAATAAATAACAAAAAAATATTAGGCGTTGTGGAAAGTCTACATTTCGTTAGTAATAATAAATACTAATATTATTAAATTTGACCACATTTAGGTAAGTACTTGAAACTTCCAATTTATGTTGATTCAACCGCTGTGGTAATAAAGTTCACCGATCATACTACACACTATCAGAATAAATTATATATTCACACTCAGCAATTTGGTTTTACAAGAGGCCGTTCGACAACAGATGCCGCCGCTGTGCTCATCAAGCACATCTATGATGCTTGGGAGAATTCACAAGATGCTATAGGCGTTTTCTGCGATCTCTCCAAGGCATTTGATTGTGTGGAGCATGATACGCTGTTACACAAGCTAAATCATTACGGACTGTCAGCTGAAGCCCTAAACCTTATTATGTCTTACTTAGGCCAAAGAACTCAAAAAGTGGTCGTTAACGGGATTGAGTCAAGTGGCACGACTGTGAAGCTCGGTGTACCTCAAGGTTCAATTCTGGGACCTTTTCTCTTTCTTGTATACATAAACGACCTGCCGTATTTTATAAACAATAAATGTGACATAGTTCTATTTGCTGATGACACCTCACTAATTTTCAAAGTTGATAGGAAAATACGTGACTTCGACCATATAAATGCAATTTTGAAAGAAGTGCTTGAATGGTTTACGGCAAATAATCTACTTCTAAATGCAAAGAAAACGAAATGTGTGAAGTTTACGTTGCCAAATGTAAGGCAGGTTGAGACAGCTATTATATTAAACGGAGAGAAGCTGGACCTTGTCGAAAACACGCTTTTTCTGGGGCTCACCTTAGACTGTAACTTACAATGGGCGACCCACATTTCTGCTTTGGCAAATAGGCTCAGCTCTGCCGCGTATGCTGTAAGAAGAATCAGGCAATTGACAGACGTGGAGACGGCTCGCCTAGTATACTTCAGTTATTTCCACAGTATCATGTCATATGGCTTATTGATCTGGGGGAAAGCAGCTGATATAGAAACTATCTTTGTCCTTCAAAAGAGAGCGATCCGATCGATTTATAATCTTGGCTCTCGAGACTCGCTGAGAGAACGCTTTAAGGACATAGGTATCCTCACAGTAGCTTCACAGTACATACTGGACGTGATTATGTATACACACAGAAATATAAAGTCCTTCAAGAAGCAGTCTGATGTCCATAGTAGAAATACACGAAACAGACATAAATTAGCTGTCCCAAAATTTCGTTTGCAGAAAGTTAATAAATCGTTTTTGGCTAACTGTATAAGGTTCTACAACAAAGTACCCAAAGATGCATGGGATCTTCCATATTATTCATTTAAAAAATATATAAAAAATGCTCTTTTGAAGAGAGGATACTACAAGATCGAAGAATATATGGAAGACAAAGAAATATGGAAAATCCTTCGGTCTCAAAAGCCGTCGTGAGTTTGTTAGTCGTGTCCTGGAGAGACTCGCGTGCTGCTTGGGACGCCGCTGTTACTGGCTGTCTTAATTCATGTCTATTTTGTTTTGTTTTTTTATTTTATTTTATTGTAATGTTTATTTTGATTTGACATATTGGTTACATGCAAGTTATGTGTATACATAGCATTAGTTTATTCCAAAACAATAATTATTTGACCAGGGACTCTTTACATCTCAGTTATTTTATTTTATTTGACATTGTTATTATTATTGTATTTCTTTTTGACGTTGGAGACTTTACATCTCCTTATTATTAGAGAATAAGATTATTGTGATATAATGAACCCGGAGACTCTATACATCTCTCGGGAAATGTGTGCCCAGGTATTGTCTGTTTTCATTGTTTTGTATTAATGTCATGTAATGTAAAATGTTAGAGATTGTAAGCTCGGACATGTGAAAGAGCCCTTGAGGCCTACTTACAGAATAAATTTTTGAATTTTGAATTTTGAATTATATGGGATAAACATTAGTACTCCGGCAGGGTAATTGCATAACATCTGTTAACGCTTGTCAGAACATAAACGACAATTTGTTGGAAAAGTTACGTAATTTTCTTTTTAGTGTAAACTGTATCGGGACTAATAAGTACAAGGACAACAACGCAGGTCCTCGCAATAGGTGCGTTTACTTAAAAAACATGAATATGAACTCTTATTTCAATGATTCTGTGATTATGTGCCCAAAACGAAGGTGTTAGTTAGTTCCAGTAGGGTATATATGTTGCGTTACTTTTCGAATGCTTGTTAGGATATATCAACTGTCACTTTTTAAAGGCGACGAAGGAGTACGAGACAACTTGAAATATTTAGGTGTTATACTATTAACTGGCTGAGATACGCGTCATACTCGTGAACGGGTGCTGTTTGCGGAGTCCGTTCAGTTCAGTTCATGAAAAAGTCTACTATGAGTGATAAAAAATAGTATAGTATTTAAATAGTAAAAATAATTTAGTGTGGTGGCTACACTATAATAGTTATAGTTTTGACTAAAGCAAAAAGAAAAGGTTTGTTGTTGGTAATAATTACGTTTTCAAGGAGGCGTCGTAAAAGTCGCCGGTTCGCGGGTTTTGTGGTGAAGTTTTAATTCAATTTAATACTATTTATAGTATTTTTAATAAATGTAATGTTTTGCTACATATTGCTACGTTTAGTAATGAACCAGTGATCGTAACTTTTGTAGCATTTTTGGTGCAGCGTAGTGTTGTTAAGGGAATTGGTATAAAGAATTTCAATCCTAATGCTTAATTAGCGTTAATAACGTTAATATTAACCTTCATTAACAATTTTGATTGATATTGTCTATACCAATTCCGTTAACAACACTACGCTGCACCAAAAATGCTACAAAAGTTACGATCACTGGTAATTAATTACCGATAATCTGTTTGAAATTAATGTAATAATTGTGGTAGTAAGAGATATTAATCGGGTCATACTACAATGTTGGGTTGCAGTGTCGGTCACAGTATTAGCAGATTTTTCTCTCTATCTTTAATAGAACTTGTTCCATATAATGAAAAAAAGCCCGGGTTGCACTCCGGGAGTGTGTCTCACTATCCTACGGTCACGTGACCTCCTACGCATCTGACGTCACAAAAATCTGTCGCGAGTTTAACAATGTTTCTCAATCCAAAAAAAAGGGCTAAGCGCCGCTTATGAAGTTTACACTTCAAAAATTGTTTTTTCTACTTTGACATAACGACTTTCATGATGACTATAGTAAAATTGCTTTGTGTTATTCATTACTCTTAAAACTGCTTGAACTTTTTTGTAGCGTCAGTCACACTGTATAGTCGTTCACGAAACACGTAGGGAGGTAAAGATCTGTGTCATACTGGAACTAGCTTTTTGCTTATTTTCTTGTATTTGGCGTCTACCAGCAGAAGAAAGGAAGAGAAAGCAGAGAGAGAAAGCTACAAGCCAGTGGATTAATTGAACATTAAAAAAAAGAAACACAAAACAGTCTGAAAGTCGCAAATAACAATGCATACTGGAGATATTGCCCAATCCTAGTATAATCCATAAGGGCAAATTTATAATCTATATATATAAACGTAAAAGTCCTGACTGACTGACTGACTCACTTAAATCAACACCCAGCCCAAACCGTTGAACCTAGAAAGCGGATTATTTCACAATAGGTAGTTTATATGACGTAAATACTCACTAAGAATTAATTTTAGAAAATTCCACCCTCGACGGGGTAAAAAGGGGGTTGAAAGTTTATATAGGGATGTAGTAAAATTTTAAGTGAGAGACTTGAAACTTTGTGTATGGTCCTTAATACAATACAAGAAAAATATTTTTAGATTTTGGAAAAACCCACCCTTAAGCGGGTTAAATAGGGGTGCAAAGATTGTATGCGTGGAATTTGGTATAGAGATAGTTTGAGTCCCGGGAAAGGCCATAGAATAGTTTTTATCCCGAAAATCAGTCCCTAAGGGGGTGATATGGGGGGTAAAAGTATGTATGGACCTACGATAAAAACGATTTCCACGCGGGCGGAGTCGCGGGCAGAAGCTAGTCTATTATAAGTTTCCTATAAACTTAGATCTCTATCAAAAATCTTAATTACCGTATTAGTTTATTGCTACAAAATGTTACGTTTTATTTAAAGTTTTAATACTTATGTATGTGAAACATCAGAGTCGAGTGAATGCAGTGGAAATGAGAGGGTTATGAAGTATGCTCGTATCACATTATTTTTTAGAGAGATGTGGAGTGACTGAAGATGTAGTGACGAAAATTGAGAACTGCATGCTAAGATGGTATGGGCATGTAGAGAGGATGGATGAAAACAGATTAACAAAGAGTGTATGATGGAAAAGTTGATGGTACAGTTGGAAGAGGAAGATCTCGATGAACTTTTTCTGACCCAATCGGAGAAATCCAAAAGAAAGGTCAGGTCAAGAGTACCGTAAACCAACGATGTATGCAGAATGTAATGAAAGTGAATGAAGCAAGAAAGGTTTGTCAAGATCGTAGCAAGTGGAAATCCGGGATCTCTGCCTACCCCTCCGGGAAATAGGCGTGATTATATGTATGTATGTATTTAATACTGATGTTGTTAAGAATGTTAAGAAAAAGTATTTTTATTAAAAATATTTTTTTTTTTTTAATTTTATAACTAATTATAAGGGACTTGATGATTCTTAAAATTGCGTTTTAGTAAAGTGTTGAAACCATGAAATTGGTTTTGAAGTTCCTGTCTTGTGTCTTGTGATATCGGTTTTCTATGGTTTCTTTTAAAATACAATAGTTTTGCAGTCTAAAGTGACGGTAGTGTCATGTCAGACACGTGTCTTTATGTAGTGTCAGTCACGTTTTAATTTCGTATAAATATTTATGTTACATTTTTAAGTTCTTTATAATATCAAATTTAAATAATCAGTTTTGTGTAATCAAGCCCCAGTTACAATTTAAAATTATAAAGCCTTCACAGAGGAATATATTAAAAGTTCTAAAACACTCTCGAACATGACTTCCTTTTGCATGTAGTGTCAGTCACATTTACATTTGGGTAAAAAAATCATGATTGTTAGTCTGCTGTCTAATTATTGGCCGCTGTTTTATATGGGTTGCCACTAGAGAGAATAATTGTACTCTGTACCCAATACTGTACGAGATGATGTGCAAGAATTTTTTTGCTGGTTGTCTGTTGAAATTTGTGAACGTGACTGATACATTTTCAAGTGAAAATTTCAAATTACCATCAGAAGTCCGCTTAATATAATGTACAGGCTTTTTTATAGGCAAGGTTGTGGTTTTATTTGGGTTCGTCGTGTCACAAACCCTTTTTCGTCACATAGATTTTTGGTAAACAAGAAATGATGTAGACTTAATTATTTTTAACGACCCTCTGAAGATAAGTACATAGTTTTTTAGATACAATTAAATCAGATTATTTGCTCAGTATGGTCGTGGTTAACTTTCCGAACGATCTACGGTAATTAATCCATCACAAATAAATAAATTATCTAGCGCAAAAAACGAAACGTTGACCAAACATATTCTTTTTCCATTTGGTTCCATTTTATTATTGAAGAATATAGGAAAACGGAGGGTTGTTATATAATCAAATTTGTTATTGGATTAAGTAGAGAATGTGCAGATGGCGCCCGCCGAGTAAGTAAAGAGCGAAGTGATAGGGTCTCGATATACGTGTTCCGGTTACTGAAGACCACTTACATATTTTTGATATTCAGATAGAGCAACCACTAGGAACAAAAACCCAAGTTAACGTCGCGATATTGAAAGCTTATGGATTTTCGATGTTGTCAGCTACCTACAGTCGGTCACCGTCACCAAATACATGTACGAGTACATGAGGTTTTAGTCTGGTTTCAACATTACAAGTATACTTATAATATGAGTACTCGTATATCAGGTATATGATCATACGTTTATAATGTAAATTAACAAGGATGTTCCAGACGGGGTTACATGGAAGGAAAATAGGGAGATATTTGCCGGGTAGTGGTACACTGGAGGCTCTTAAATAAATTAAATAATAGTAGTGATACAAGGTGTGCTCTGATCGGAATTAGTAGCAAAGCCGAAAGTTTAATGATCGTATGATGTTTTTCAACACGTTTTCGGAGATAAATAAACAATTTCATTGGACAAAACTTTAGCTACTTATATTATGCTGCTTATGCCTCGCAAAGTATTTTCTACAGCATTATATCATTAAAAATACTCTTCTTCTCTGCAAGAGTTGCGCAGCGCGCAGCAGCGAAGCACGTCAATCAATCAAATCAATCAAATATATTTATTTGCATAGAACACTGTACATGTCATGTCTGTCACAATATTATATATAAATGGTT
Organism: Epinotia ramella; assembly: GCA_947578815.1. Classification (NCBI taxonomy): domain Eukaryota; kingdom Metazoa; phylum Arthropoda; class Insecta; order Lepidoptera; family Tortricidae; genus Epinotia; species Epinotia ramella. Next base: position 11,539,270 of record OX388202.1, on the reverse strand, counting down.
TCATGTGTTCAGCCGGTGTAGGCGTGCATTATATTCATTTAAATCGAATACTCAATTTCCATAATTATTTACAATGAATGTGAAATTTTTGTTTGTTAATAGCTATTGGTGTACTATAATCATGTTTTCACCAAAAGTAAACATGTTGATGTCACACTTAAGATGATACATTAGCTGATCCCTTTTTCAGGTTCAAGAATTCTCAATCAGTAGGTATATCTTGTTGGGAGAAATTGTCCTTCAAAGTACTGAAAAGTGACCAAACCCCCTAACTTCTGTACAGAGATTTGTTCAAGCAAACTATGAAACATGTCTTGTTTTATATAAAATATGAGTTTGAGGTGAAAATAACGAAACCCGTGTCCATTATTTTTTCATGTTCTCAGACATAATGAAACCAGTAATGAATTATCACTTTGCTTGAACAAATCTCTCTACAGAAGTTAAAGGTTTTAGTCACTTTTCAGTACTTTGAAGGACAATTTCTCCCAACAGGTTGAGTTTGGGCAGCTACATAAAAATAAGTGTCTGTTATTTTTACACTTCTCTATAACATATATATAAAAATAAATCCAAATCGGAGCCGGACAGTTGGGTACCTTTCCTTGTTAGTTCTAACATTTCGTAATATTTTGCAAATATGCTTATTAGTACCCAATCCGTCCCAAAGAAAAGAGTTACATTTATTTTATTATCTAAAGTACATACAAAATGATAATTAACATGAATTAAATTAAATTTAAACTAAAAAAGTAATTCAGTATCCCATAGTCCCATATCACTATTTTCAAAAATATCTTACAAAACCTCCATGCCGATGTCTGGTATCAAACCTAGGTAAACTGACTTTTCAGTCTGTAAGCGAGACCTCCGAGCCAATTACGATTTGTACGAACGTGATGAATTTTCAAATACCTTGAACAAATATCTCCATGGCAACGGAACTGTTACAAGTTACAAACCCATCGTCGCAGTATGTATTGCCCTTGTCGGGTATTTGGTCAACAGGCAAAATATTTGCCAGGGCCTTTTACGGCGGTAGTACTTATGTTATGATATTCATACTCCCATTCATATCCATATTCATCCATAAATCCGTATCCATATCCGTATTTCATATCCATAATTTATTATCCATACTAATATATATATTATATATATTATCCATACTTTTTTTTTTTTTTTAAAGTTCCAAATAATGTTATCGCAGAGTTTCATGTTTTATGTGCTAAAGCCATTGATGGCTTATTTAAAGCTAGAGTTCGGACTAACTATTTGCCATGTAAGTACTTACATTACCTTCACACTATTATTTTACTAAACGAGATTCAAGCACATATAATCAACTTATTTATTTACCTCTGAAGTTTAGTAAAAATATAGTGTGAGAATCGTGTAAGTTTAAACCAATATACTTTCTTTCAGTTTACTGTACCTAACGCTAATTAACAATAACAGATCTATCACTAGGTTATCACAAGGCGTAATCATAGTTGTTACTTGACATATAATACTTGTTTACATCTTTGGTTGATGTAGGGTTGGATTGGTATAAATCTTGTACGTGTTTTGGTAGGCTATTTATTAATTTTGGAAGGATGTAATGATTAGTTCTCATGCCGTAAACGTTTTTAATTTTTGGTAGTGCATATCTGTGCGTATTGGATAAACTCCTTAGCCTAATGTTACAGTGGTATTCATTTAACTTGGTAATGTATTTATATTCTTCCTTGAGTATGGAAAGTTTGACCATGTTTTGTACGGGAAGCACCTTGCAATATTGGAAAAGGTGAGAGTAGTCATTACTGTAAGTTATATTTATACTGTTCGGTATAATATTTTTTAATATTGTTTTCTGCAGATTAAATATATTGGCTAGATTGGTTTTGTACGATCGTCCATAGCTGCTGAGGCCGTATCGTATAACCGAATCGGCTAATGCTAGGTATAAAATTCTTAAGGTGTTGTAGGGGATCCTATATTTCAGTATATTTAATCTTCCTAGAAGTGATCTAAGTTTGTTGCATACATATTCAGTGTGCGGTTGCCAGTTAAATCTAAAGTCAATCAATAAGCCAATGTACATATGTTCCTTTACAAAATCGATACTAGGACAGTCGCAGTTATTGCGTTGCAAATGGAGGCAACTGTGAGTATGTGCTTTAATTACCGGAATGTAAGATGACTTATTGTGTGAGGAATGGATATGCATAGCCTTAGTTTTATCAGCGTTTAGGATTAGACCGACCTCATGTGACCATCTACACAGGGTGTCGAATATATCCTGTATTTTTCGTTCGACAGTCTTAAGGTCCCTATCCGCTACCACTATGCAGGTGTCATCGGCAAACTGGTATACATATTCCTCTCCAACTGTATTGCACATATCGTTGACATACAAAAGGTATTCGGTCGGACCAATTATGGATCCCTGTGCTGTACCTTTTGATGTATTTATCATGTCACTAAAGTAATTCCCTAGTTTAACTGCGGTAAATCTGTTGCTGTGGTAGCTTGCAAGCCATTTTAAAAGGGGGCCTTGAATTACGTTCTGTTCTAGTTTTTTGAATAGGGTACCGTGTACTAGGGTATCGAAGGCTTTACTAAAATCAATGAATATTATTATTATCTGCTCTTGTTTGTTTAAATACCCATTTATCTCATCACAAAATTGTCCTAGCAGCTGCGTGGTACTTTTGTTTTTTTGGAAGCCGAATTGTTTACTATTAATAATGTTATATTGTTGTAAAAAAGAATTTATTTTATCTCCTATGTAACGCTCAACTACCTTGTCAATGCACGACAGTATTGTGATGGGTCTATAATTATTATAATCATCTTTTTTACCCTTCTTATATATTGGCCGAATTGTACCTATCCATACTAATATTATAAATGCGAAAGTGTGTCTGTCTGTCTGTCTGTCTGTCTGTCTGTCTGTTACCTCTTCACGCTTAAACCGCTGAACCGATTGCGATGAAATTTGGTATCGAGATAGTTTGAGTCCCGGGGAAGGACATAGGGTAGTTTTTATCCCCGAAATCATCCCCTAAGGGGGTGAAATGGGGGGGTGAAAGTTTGTATGGAGCTGCGCGATATAAACGAGTTCCACGCGGACGGAGTCGCGGGCAGAAGCTAGTTTTTAATATATCCGGATACGTGCACGAGGCTAAGGATGCATTAATTAAATGGGTAATCAAGGGGGTGATTTCATTTGCAATATTTTTCAAGTCTGAGGCGCGAACTCCGTCGTAGCCCGGGCTTTTGTTTTTGTTAAGTTTATTTATTATTTTATTTGTGATGTCGTTTGTTATTTTCCCTAGTCTTATAACTATCTTTGGCTCATTGCAGTATGTGGATTCGATTAACATCGGCGTATTGCAAGTTTGTGTAATAGAATCCATATTACGCTGAAATGCTTAATACTTAATATTATAAATGCGAAAGTGTGTCTGTCTGTCTGTCTGTCTGTTACCTCTTCACGCTTAAACCGCTGAACCGATTGCGATGAAATTTGGTATGGAGATAGTTTGAATCCCGGGGAAGGACATAGGATAGTTTTCATCCTGGAAATCACCCCCTAAGGGGATGAAAAGGGGGGTTGAAGTTTGTATGGAGCTGCGATATAAACGATTTCCACGCGGACGGAGTCGCGGGCAGAAGCTAGTATACCATATACTATTATACTATACTATATAGGTACTATATACAGCGTGTCTCTGACTTAGGGGCTTTAAATGCAAATGTCCATTACGGTCCTGAAACTGAACCACTTTTGTTCCGCAACTTTGTAAAATAACTATTATTTCTATCATTTATTCGTGTTTGAACTTTAACTGTACCATCAATGTATTGCAAACACGGCCTCATTATTTGACATCCATGACACTGACAAGTATGAAAACTAACTAATGGATGATGTACATTGAACATTTTATTTTATTTGTATGGAATAATGAAAATATAAAAAGAACGTATTTTTGAAAAGTTGTAGAGCAAAAGTAGTTCCGTTTAAGGAGCATAATTGACATTTGCATTTATAGCCTCAAAGTCAGAGACACGCTGTATACTATCCATACATTCCATACTATCCATTCATCCATATCCATCCATACTATCCATACTATCCATCCATATCCATATCCATACTAATATTATAAATGCGAGAGTGTGTCTGTCTGTCTGTCTGTCTGTCTGTTACCTCTTCACGCTTAAACCGCTGAACCGATTTGGATAAAATTTGGTATAGGGATAGTTTGAGTCCTGGGGAAGGACATAGGATAGTTTTTATCCCGGAAATCATCCCCCAAGGGGATGAAGTGGGAGGTTAAAATTTCTATGGAGATACTTAAAGCGCCGTACCGATTGAGATGAAATTTAGTGCAAAGATAGTTTGAATCTTGGGAAAGGACATAGGACAGTTTTTTTCTCAAAATTCATCCCCTAAGGGGGTGAAATGGGGGGTTTTAATTTGTATGGAGATACTTAAACCGCTGAACCGATTGTGATGAAATTTGGTGCAGAGATAATTTGAATTCTGGGAAAGGACATAGGATAGTTTTTTCCCGAAAGTCATCCCCTAAGGGGTGAAATGGGGGGGTACAATTTCTATAGAGATACTTAAACCGCTCAACCGATTTAGGTGAAATTTGGTGCAAAGATAGTTTGAATCCTGGGAAAGGATATAGAATAGTTTTTTTTTCGAAATTCATCACCTAAGGTGGTGAAATGGGGGGTTAAAAATTTTATGGAGATACTTAAACCGCTGAACCGATTGAGATGAAATTTAGTGCAGAGATAGTTTGAATTCCGGGAAAGGACATAGGATATTTTTTTCCCGAAAGTCTAATGCTTGCCATGAAATTCCCGATTTAAAAAAGATGTTTTGCCTCTCTATCGCACTGGCACATTTTGAGTAAAAGGGAGGGAGATAAAAGATGGTTTCACGTTACAGAATGAACACGAGTTTAGCAATTTAGTTTTAAATATGCGTTTGGTTTCTGATATGATGACATTAGCTGAATAATATTTTGAATAATTGTAAAGTAGGAACTATAAAACACCTTATGTCTTGAGACATGAATTACGTTTTCTGATTGGTGAATTTTAATATATCTGTAGGTATTCTAATTGGTTGATATCAAATACGAAGTTTCTCTTATATACTTAAATAATTACCACAGTATACGTACCAATAAAAATTTCAACTGTCTAGCTATCGCGGTTCTTGAGATACAGCCTGGTGACAGACAGACGGACGGACAGCGAAGTCTTAGTAATAGGGTCCCGTTTTTACCCTTTGGGTACGGAACCCTAAAAACCACAGTTCCGATTAACTGCCGATGAGTGCTGTGATTGGCTGTTGTGCAGTGTTTTTAAAATCAAAAATATGTAGGTATACATATTTTCCCTAGGGACTAAAATACGATTTTTGCCCCGCCCTGCAGGTCTAATACGAAGCACTTTTAGAGCATGAGAAGTGAAATAGTAGATTGTGTCACAAGGGAGCAAAATGCCATATTTACGGCGAGGGCGTAGATTGAATCCCGAATGAAGCGAAGGATTGCAGAATAGAATCCCGAACGTAGTGAGGGATTCTAACGTGGAATCCTGAGCGTAGTGAGGAATTCAAGTGTTCACGCCCAAGATGGAAATAATTTTGCTTCCGTGTGACTCATACTGCTTTTCACATCACTTATGAGGATAGCATAATGAAATATGTCAGTAATAAAACACATGTGTTTACACTTACTAAAAGTTTATTTATTTATAGCCTCATATGTAAAAACATGCTGTTGCATTCCAATATTGTGGTATTTTAATATGTTTCGTAATATTTTATAACACAAAAAATATATGCAAGTAATCGATTATAAAAAATAAGTAATCGATTATATGTGTATACTAATTTCATGTATTCGTTGGGATATATTTTTTTATTCTGGCAACAATATGTCCTGGATAAGAAAAGTGCCACTTTGATCCCTCCTAGCAGGGAAGAAAAAGCCCTTATCCGAATAGGTGATGTGAAAAAGTTATTTATTATGCTGTACTATATGTAACTAACAATACCTACTTTATAACATAGAAAAATAAAATGACAGTTATCGAATTATATCCAGGTTGTCCTAATTTGATTGGTCTATCAAGAATCATCCTCACTTGTTATAAATTACTTACTTTCCGAACTTGTGTCGTAACTAACTATTACGGCATTCTTACAAGTTATGTAACCTACATTAAAATCCCGTAAAGTTAAAAATATCACACTGCTAACATATTCCAAACGCTGTGTTTGGTCGGCAGCCAATTTTAATTGAATGAAAAAATGATCGTCTATGCATTTTTTCGTTTTGGTTGATGGGTTAATGGAAATTGGCAGTGGTCTCCGCTGCCATCCGTGCCAACTTTTGCGGAGCCAGCTATCGCTACGCTCCAGTTCGATGCTACGGACGAGATATATCGCTACGATTGAATAATGGTCTCATGGCAATTGCTTTCCACTCGCCGATTTAATGAAATGATTTTCCTTTTTTCACCCTTAATTGAAAAAGTACTAACAAGCCTTAGATACCTAAACATTTCTATAACGATATCTAACATTTTTACACATTGACGAAGTACCTATTTTGCGTTGAAAATAATAGCATCTCGCATTAATTATTGTGTCATACTAATTGTTTGACGGTTGTCACGAAATGGAACCCACTTGTTCAGTATTCAGTCTTCTGAACTTCAAAATTGAAAAACGAAACCGTCGTCACAATTTTCACAACACAGTTTTTTGACCAGAAATATAAATCAATTAGCTACATTATGCCAGTTAGCGGTCATTTACCTACTTAATTTAACGTGTCGGTGGCGACCACTTAGATGATTTGGTGAACTAAAAGAATATTTTCTCGTTCTTTTAGGAATATATTATTTTAAAACTATACAAAAACTTGCACATTGCGCACTATTTGTTTAAGGTCTGTAGAAATTGTATTATCTTTGATAAAATAAATCTTGTCCTTCGGGTGCAGTGTTAAACGTGCCTTTCTCAATTTAAGAAATAAGTATAAAAAGAGAGCATAGTAGGTAAAAATAAAAATAGAGTGACAGCTGTGAATATACCATAATAACAGTAGGCTATTCGAAAACAAAGTAATAATAATAATCATTTAAAAATGATTTCAAAAACTTTTGAGTAATTTCTGTGTTAGTGTATGTTTAGTGGAAATTTGAGAATTGTTTGTACAACGAAGGCATGACTACCTATGATATCTACCTGATATCGACACTATAAAAAGGTATTTCAATGTATGTTACGATATAACAAGTGTTGGAAGTTGAAACGTTGAACGTTACTTCGTAAATAGATTTAAAGTGGTCGTAGAAATTCATATCCTGTGAATTCAGATTGAAAGTTTACATTGGTATGAAGTTTTATTGAAAAACTGCAGAAAATGTGATAAATGAATCTACAACGAATCACGTCGTAACTGTATTTTTTTTCACAATTGAGGCGTTTTTTGCTTAAACCTCCGATTAAATAAAACAAGGCCAATAATGCCAAGTGACTATTTTGACTTGTAAGAGTACCTACCCTTTACTTTTTCTCAGAGTTTGGATTTTTTTTTAAAGTATTTTGAAGTTAATCTGGCGGAAGACGACATCCCGGACATCAGCCTGTACCAAATTTTAATGGCTCTTAAACAGCTCAAAACAACTAGGCACTACGTGAAGACGGAATAACAGCCGAACTCCTGAAGGCGGGTGGAAAACTGGTCCTTGCGGCCCTACATAAGTTGTTCTATTCCGTCTTACTGGAAGGGAGAACGCCAAAGGAACAGAAGGGTGGTCGTGATGTTCTTCAAAAAGGGTGACAAAAACCTGCTGAAGAACTACCGACCTATCGCAGTTCTCAGCCATGTCTATAAGCTGTTTTCGAGAGTCATTACAAATCGTCTAGTATGCAGGCTAGATGACTTCCAGCCTCCCGAACAAGCCGGTTTCCGAAGAGTCTACCGTAAACCACATCCATACGCTTCGTCAGGTTATACAGAAGGAGTATAACCTGCAACTCTGCTTAGCGTTCGTGAACTACGAGAAAGCTTCGATTCGATCAAAACCTGGGCTGTATTACAGTTTCTCCAGCGGTACCAAGTTGACTACCGCTATATCGAAGTACTGAAGTATTTGTGCGAGAACGCCATTATGTTAGTCCGATTCCAGGACCGGAACTCGAAACCAATTCCGCTGGGGCGAGGAGTCACGCAAGGAGATGTTATTATTTCTCAAAAACTGTTCATCGCTGCACTGGAGGATGTTTTCAAGACTCTGGACTGGAGAAGGCTAGGCATCAACATCAACGGCGAGTACATAACTCACCTTCGGTTTGCTTATAATATAGTAGTCTTGGCTGAGACCATGGAGGACTTAAGTACGATGCTCGATGACCTCAGTAAAGCTTCCGAGTGAGTTGGTCTAAGAATGCACATGGATAAGACGAAGATCATGTCAAATGCCCATGTAATACCAACTGCCGTGACAATCGGACACTTTACGCTCGAAGTTGTAGACGATTATGTATACTTACCTACGACAGATTATCCAGTTAGGTAGGTCCAACTTCGAGAAAGAGATCAAACGTCGAATCTGACTCGGCTGGGCAGCGTTCGGGAATCTACGGCATATCTTTTCGTACAATATTACGCAGTGTCTCAAGACGAGAGTCTTTGACCAGTGTGTGTTGCCAGTGATGACATATGGCACGGAAACGTGGTCACTTAGTAGGGACCTCATACGGAAGCTCAAAGTCACCCAAATGGCAATGGTGGGGGCTATGTTGGGAGTTTCTTTGCCTGATCGCATCAGAAATGAGGCTATCCACAGTAGAACCAAGATAACCGATATAGCCCTCCGAATCGCTAAAGTTAAGTGGCAGTGGGCGGGACTCATTGTACGCAGAAGGGCGTTGGGGCGGAATGGTTCTAGAGTGGCGACCACGTACCGGAAGGCGCGGCGTGGGTAGGCCGTGGACTGATGACCTGGTAAAGGTTGCGGGAACCCGCTGGATGCGGGTGGCGCAGGACCAGTCACATTGGCACTCTTTGGGGTAGACCTATGTCTAGCAGTGGATGTCTTTCGGCTGATATGAGGATAATGATGATGAGGATTTTCAAATCTCTTGAAATCTTTAATCATGCTTAGATTTTGATACAGAAAAAAATGACCCAAATTACCCAGACTGTGACATAAACTGATGATTTTAATTATAATTTAACGGGCTTTCGTCAAAAGTTGCTCACATACCTTAACCCGTCGTATGCTTAGACACGGATCCGTGCCAAGCATTTGAACCTACAGTTTTCAATCTCAAGGTCTTATTTTGATCAGCAATTTTTGACATCCGCATACGAGGGGTTAAACTTCATTATATGAAATATTATTGAAATAGGACCATAATAAGTACTGCCCCAACTCACATGAAGTTTGAAAAAATTAAACCTAAATTGCCTGTCGCATAATGGTTTTACTTTTCAATAAAAATGAGAAAAATTAAAACAAAACAATATAATTATGACTGATTTGTCATCTGGCAACATTGTTTTCACTCAAACCTTAAATTTAGAGGGTAGTTATAACTTCAACATAAATTTTAAATACCCTACACTATCACAATAAATGACAAAGTTCACTACAATCTGGTTTCTTACATCAAATCAACACAAACATTGATAAAACAATAAATCTTTAAAATGTCTTTGTCTACATTGCGAAGTGATTTAATTTGCCCTATATTTGGTCATGGGAGTGAACTAAAAGTTAATATTTTGCCTACTTACGAAGATATTATATTGTGTTACCTATATGCGAGTCGTAGTAAGAAAAAGCAGTACCAGAACTTAGCTACTGATACTTGCCAGAAGATATCGGACGACGTGTTGAAAATCTGGAAAACGGCATCTATTCCAACTATACAACCGCGGTCTGTCACCAGAAAAGTCAAAGAATATTACGAAAAATATCGCAGTTTATTGAAACCTTATAAGTCTCGTCAAAATGTTGAATCTTACAAAAACCGCATATCAGTGTTTAAAAATGAGGCAAAGGCTCTATTTGACATTGCGGCATGCCAGTGCAAAGATATAAATTTATGCAAGTGTGATAAACCAATGAAAGTTCCGAATTTAGAGAAGCCCTTTTTGATTGATCAACGAACAAAACGGCAAATGATAATTGGTCGCATAGACGTACAAACTACATCAAAAAACTGGAAAAAAATAAATAGAAAAAGAAAATATGATCATTTCAAAATGAGTCATACTGCAGCTTCAAAATCAAGTGAAGAATCATATGAAAATTTATCTTCGTCTACTCATAACTCAGATATCTCAGACCAAGAGACTATGGATTATTTTTGGCCTGTGTCTGAACCTCAACTTTCTAAAACACCTCAAGAAAGCCAAGACAAAGCAGCCAGTTTTTCCATGCCAACTGTGGCTCTTACTGTTGATAGGTATGGTGTTTCAGATAGAGCTGCTGCAGCTATTGTTTCGGCGGCTCTTCAAGACGTTGGTCTGATTACAAAAAAAAATTAGCTTAAAATTCTCAGCACAGATATTTTAAGAGAGTGCAACGAAGACCTCAACAAAATTGATGAATTCATTTTACCACTACTGAAATTATACCGTTGTCATACTCAAAGTACTGAAAGATGTGTTAAAATAGTAACAGAGGCAGCAGCTGCTGTTTGTGGACCTATTAAACGAGATGGTTTTATTAAGACAAGGCTTAAATCTCGAAAAATTATGCCTCTATTTAACTCCAAGAAAGACTACAAAATTGAATAATTTTAGTTATTTTCAGCGTGAAAAAAAACAAATATCTATCATAATTTTCATGGTTTTCTAATAATATATGTTAACTGCCAATTTAAAGTGTATAAAAAAATAAAATTAAGAAAAAAATAGGATGTTTTAATCATTTATATACCCATTATAGTTATTACCCTAAAATGACGGTTTCGTCATTTTTCAGTTAGCTTGGGGCAGTACTTCCTGAAATATTTCAGTAATTTGAATTATACAGATTTTAATGTTTTTGTGAGTAGCAACTTTCTAATACCTGCCAAAATCAAAATTTGAAAAAAAGCTAAATCGATCCACCCTAGTGTAGGGTATTTAAAATTTATGTTGAAGTTATAACTACCCTCTAAATTTAAGGTTTGAGTGAAAACAATGTTGCCAGATGACAAATCAGTCATAATTATATTGTTTTGTTTTAATTTTTCTCATTTTTATTGAAAATTAAAACCATTATGCGACAGGCAATTTAGGTTTAATTTTTTCAAAATTCATGTGAGTTGGGGCAGTACTTATTATGGTCCTATTTCAATAATATTTCATATAATGAAGTTTAAGGTATGTGAGCAACTTTTGACAAAAGCCCGTTAAATTATAATTTAAAAAAAAAATTTCCTTAGTAGGCCGATCCACCCTACTGATGATGTGACGTAGTGGAATAAACAAAACGTTTCTTTATACTTAAGAATAAATTTATCACTATGACTAAAGCATATTTTGGAATTTAAAACACCCAAACTTTCTAAATCTGAGAATATAACAGACATAACTTTACACTTTTGAATGATAAATAACTCTCTAATGCGTCTGAATATATTATTAGGCGTTGAAGTGTTTTCATCCATTTTTCCAATAGTAACTCGATCGAATGTGCGCTAAATGGAAGTATTGGCATGCAAAGCCTTGTGCAGTTTCTATTGAATTGTAAATTTAAGCCCAGAGATCGGGTAGCGGTTCCTTCTGTGGGAACTAACCTGCTAAGAAAAATCACCGTCATTATGACTTTTAATAGTATCTTCATGAAAACATGTTACAAAGTCCCTTATTAATTTTCTAAGTTAAACATTTCCAAATACTTTATTAACCTCTTGTAAATATTCTTGTTGGAAAATTATGATTAGATCATCCGTCTCCATATATTTATATTAAATACTTTACTAATTGAGAGAGCGACCAGATACTTATTGAGCCGTTATTGGAGCGGGCTCGCGAGCACTCCATCCTGCGGCGCGAGATTTAATGAGTGCGAAAATTTCATGTATCGTTAGGGCTAGCGTCGAAATCAATCACGATATTAACGACATGTAAAATAAATTGAACGAGTGGGCTCGGCTCGCGCCGAATATGAATGATGTTCAATTTAAGCCGTATATGTTTTTCGGCTACGCAATTTATCAAGGTGTGAAATTTATCATCATTTTCTGGAATTAATATTCCAATTTTGAAATCAAACAAACGTAAATCAGCAGTAAACTTTGAGTGGAAATGAATACCTTATCAAAGTAAAATTGGTACCTATAAATAGTTATGATGTTTTTACAGCAATGATGTTCGTAAAAGTTATCTTAACTACCATGGTTATTGTTCGACGCGACGTTTAATAAGAGCAGAGCTTCTGAATTTTAATCATCACAGCCAGCTTTTTCTTTTACTTAACCTATCTTGATTAATACATATAGGTAGTCAAACAAAAACTTAATGACTCTTAGGCTTTCCTTTAAACATTTTATGAAATATAGGTTTTATATAAAAAGGTATCCTTTATCCTCTTAACTTTCCGGCATTACTTTGTAAAATTGTCCTACCAACCAACTGAAATAAATAGTTATTTGTTATGCAAGGCTGCAAAGTTGTTGTTTGGCGCAAGTGCTTGTATTGAAAGCCGAGCTAGCGAAGGATTGTAAGATTTTTTTATTTGTACAATCCTGAGCATAGCGAGGCTTTCAAGGCACGAGACGCCAAACAACTTTGCTGCCGAGCGAAACACACAACTTTTCACCTCACCACCTCGACAAAAATTGTAAATGTAATGGAAGTAATTTGGACCTTATACTCATTTTCAATAAAGGTTTGTTTACATCTCATAAAGATACTTATAGCATTTTATAATTATTAAATGTAACATAAACATTTTTTCATCTTTAAATAACTCCACGCTTACCTACACTTAAAAAGTCAAAGTATTGTTGGGTACTCACGCACGGGTAGGCTTAGGCTCAAATACGCTTATTTCACTTTTTCCGCTAAATTAGCAGGCATTAAAATTCATATATATCGTATATCTTCTGCACTAAAATCTATAAATAACCACCATTATTTTGGTTTTACTGTGGCTTTAAAACAAAACAAAATTAAATGTAGGTACTTGAGTTTTTTTTAAATTAACTTTTCAAACGGTGCGCTCCAAATGGAAAAAGCGAAAATTTTTGAAAAATAAAACTACATTATAAAATTATTTATTCGTATTGTATCCTTATAGTGGGTGACAGACGGGCGAGTAAGTTCGCGTTCTTACGGCTCGACGACTTTACTCGCCTGTGTGTCATCGTAAGTACGCGTACTTTAAAACCGCCGAGCCAGTTTTTCGACGATCCAACACGTTTGAATTTTGCTCGTAGCCCGCCTTGGCTCGTACGTCTGTCACTGCCGCGAACCGCGAGCCGCCATTTTGTGTCTCCAGTCTGTGGGTGCGGAACGCTTTAAGTAGGTGACAGACGGGCGAGTAAAGTTCGCGTACTTACGGCTCGACGACGTTACTCACCTGGGTGTGTCACTGACGCCGAGCCGAGTAAGTTCACGAATTTTAAATTCGGGATTTTATAGCTCGTACGTCTGTCACCCACTTAAAAGTCAGTCTAAATATTTATATTTCGTATGTAATTAAGAAAGAATAAGTATTATTAATTTAATTTTATCAAATTAATAACAATTAATTATTGACATAACACCATCAGTTTCTGAACGCAGGATAATGACCTCTCATTCTGTATAGAAAAAAGTAGGATCTGGCAATTGACGGTCACGTTCCAAATTCAAAAACTTTATCCACGCTAGCGGATATAAATGGGCTTTTGGACGCAGATTTTGAGCGATAAAGCAAGCCTTTTCGAGCCGGTGAAGTGAAAAAAGATTTTTTTGCTTGGGCTATTTGACAATAAATTATACTATAATAAATTATACTTCGAAAGGAAACACAGTTCGAACGACAACACGATTCGTTAATAAACGAAATACAGGTATAATTGGATCTAACTAAGATATACAAGTAATTGGTTTAGAATGGAAAGGTATCGTGTCTTTTATTTTTATTTTACAACAGTTTTGAAAAAGAATAGAAAGGCAGGGGTAGTCATGTCTCGTCCATTCATTTCCAAAACAACTGCCAGTTGTCAAACGCATTCGCAGGCCCTATTTCACAAGGCGTGCTTGCGATACCTACCTATTATTTTATCACGTACCTACCAACTTTTTCATGTATTTTCGCGACGTTTTCTCTATTCGTCTAAGTCTATAATTATTGACATATTTTTACATTCATACTTTCTGTAGCCTGTATATACGTTTATAACTTATAACAAAATGAAAAAAAAAGTAAATTTTCTCGAAAATTGCTTTTGTGTAAATCAACGATTAAAAAGTGGAAACATCCAAACACACATCATTCTATAACTATTAAAAGGAATACGTTGAATTACCAATGACCTTGTATAAATAAGAGTAGGAACGATTATAATTTAAAAACTGAAAATAAACAAAAGCTTTAACATCATCTAAAACCCACAGTGAAATTTTCTATAAATTCAACATAACATTTGAAAATCCTTTGCGAGATTTGTGAGGTACCCAAAGACCTACATTATCTTCAAAGCTTCAGCGTCGAGCCGTTGTTTTACTAAAATACAGATCGCTGCATCGTGTAGTCGTCGGCGACAGACTCATGCCGCTGTCAGGCGCGCGTGACCGCAGACTACAGCGGATTGGATGACGAGCGATGCCTTTTGCCGGCCCGCTGCCTATATTGGCGTCATATCTGTTTCAAATCTCTAACAATATCTTATATTTGGGTTTCCAATATTTGGCATCGCTTTTGTCCATTTCGAGCAGTTCACGAGCAGCTATACAGACTTCTAAAGTCATGCTAACAAAACGTGTTGTAAAATATTAAAAAATTGAGATCAGAAATCAAAACCAGTGCGAGTAATACGACGGGTGTAGACTCGAAAATTATAGTCATAGTAAATGACAACCGTTTCATATGAACTTGCGTTTTGCGGACAAGGGACAGAACATACCCCTTCTTAAAACTTTGGACACTTATAACTTCGTGATTATTTAACCTCTTGCGTTGCTTATTTGACTACATTTTTAATCCTTTTTCAGAGAAAATACGACATTATTGATTATTTTAAGAATAAGAATAAGAATAAGAATTTTTTTATTTGCCATAAAGATAAAGAAAAACAAACACATGCAATACAATAAAAAAGGTTACAAGAAGCATTAACAAAATTCACTTGACATTTAACAAGATTAGACGACATTAGTACCTATGGCAAGCAATTTTAAGTGTCTACACCCCTATTAAATTAGATTCTCAAACCAAAAAAAGACAATAGCATTTACATTTAATACGAGTACGCAAATGTAATTGTATACAGTTCTAAGTAAAATAATAGTTCATTACTGCAGAGGCCGAGAAAATCGGGACTGCCGGCCAAGTAGACAATCCCTTTACACGCCGAGGTGTGTATATATAAAAGAAGACTTCCTGACTGATTCATCACCGTACAGCCGAAACTACTGGAGCTAGAAACTTGAAATTTACACCAGAACTTTTTTTTATGACGTAGGCAAGGGATAAGACGGGATTTTAGGAAATTCCATCCCTAAGGAGGTTAAATGGGGGTGCAAAGTTTGTATGGGAGAAACATTATTTTTTGAACTAGAGACTTGAAACTTTGTAGCAAGATTACTTATTAAGATACAAAAAAAGTACTTTCAGCGTTTTAGAACATTCCACCCCTAAAAGGGTTAAATAGGGGTGCAATGTTTGTATGGAGGAAAGATTATTTTTTGAACTAGAGACTTGAAACTTTATAGAAAGATAACTTATTAAAATATAAACAAAGTACTCTCTGTGTTTTAGAAAATTCCACCTTTAAGGGGGTTTAATAGGGGTGCAAAGTTTGTATGGAGGGAACTTTATTTTTTGAGCTTACACAGACACAGCTACATGAAACTTTGTAGAAAGATTACTTATTACAATACAAAAAAAAATCTGTCAGCGTTTTAGAAAATTCTACCCCTAAGGGGGTTAAATAGGGATGCAAAGTTTGTATGAGGGAAACTTTTCCTTTTGAGCTAGAAACTTGAAACTTTGTAGACAGATTACTTATTTGAATACAAAAAAAGAACTAAGCGTTCTGGAAAAGTTCACCCCTAAGGGGGTTAAAAAGGGGTAAATAGTTTGTATGGAATAACTTTGTTTTTGAGCTAGAGACAAACAACTTTGTAGAAAGATTACTACTTAATTAAAATATAAACGAGTATAGAACTTTCAGTTTTTTAGAAACGTCTATCCCAAAGGGGGTTAAAATGGGGTGCAAGGTTTGGATGAGAAACACTCTTTTTTGAGTTTGAGACTTAAAAGGTTGTTTAAAGATTTCTTATCAGAATAAAAAAAAAGTTCTTTCAGCATTTTGGAAATGTTCCACCCTTAAGGGGGTTAAAGCGGGATTCAAGGTTTATATCAAGAGAGACCAAGAAAATTTTATAGTAAGAGATTTGTAACTTCGGTCTTAGCCTGTATGTTAAGACTACAGAACTGATTTCAGAGTTTTTTGAAATTCATCCCCTATAGGAGTTGAAGGGGGTTCAAATTTTGTACGGAGAGCAAGACATTTTTAAAGTACGAGATTTGTAACTTCTGTTTTAGACTGTTTGAAATTAATTCCATAAGGAGTTAAAAACGTTCAGCCCCTAAATGGGCTAAAAGTAGTTGGATGTTTGTACGGAGAAACAAGATAATTTTAAAGTAAGGGATCTGTAACTTCGGTTAAAGACTAACCCCTTTATCCATAAAACTTAAAATGCCTCTGCTAAATAAAATGTGATTTGTCCCTTTCGTACGAACACAAATGTCAAAGTGACAGATAAGGACAAACTAATTTTAACGCCATTTTAGTTAAAACAGGCTTAGATATAGGACGTTTATGAATACGATACGGCCGTAGGAAACTAATTACAGCGTTTCTTAAAATTCATCCTCTAATGATGTTAGAAAGGTATGGAAGTATGTATGAGGAACAAGTAAATTTTGAAGTGAGGGAATTCTTAGGTCATACAAACTATAACAGCTTCCGCCCGCAAGGTCGTCTGCGTGGACCCGGGATAAAAACTATCCTTTATTTTAATCCAGGCCATAATTTATCTTCATGCAAAAATGTATCCAAATCGGTTGAGCCGTTTAAGCATAATTGAGTAACACCCATCTAAACATCCAAACTTTGGCATTTATAATATTAGTAGGATGGTCAGCCATTTATTAGTCAAAATACATAATCCGACTGCTAGCAGAAAAGTAGGCAAGGTTAAGTTAGAACTGCGATGCTCCCAGAACCGAAAAGAAGGTAATGTTTCATTTAACCCGCGGATTATTTTGTTAATTTAAAAAGTTCGTTTTGGATGATCTAATAATTTACTCTCTAACACCGTCAAATGGAGACGGCGGAAGAAGCGAAAGTTCTACGTCTTTTAGCATCAGATAAGTTTTCTTTCAAAAATACCTAGGTCGCCCGGACTAACGTGAGTAAAACTTCTGGACGGCGATAGGCAAAAACTTCCAGTAATGTAGCTTTCTTTAATACATTATGAAAAAACATACAATTTAAGCAGAAACGTCTGTGGCGATATTTATAATTGTAAAAACGGAGTTATCCATTTAAATTTAAACTAATGAACCCATCGCACTGTTGCCTTTTACGCTTAATCCCTAAACGGATTTAGATGAAATTTTTCTTACAGATAATTTGAGACCCTTGAAAGGATATAGGATAGTTTTATCTCGGAAATCTTCCCTTTAAATAGTAGAACTTTGTTTGGGTCGGCGATAAATAAGGTGCCGCCTACAATCATTTTTCTAAGACATAACAAGTTCTACGTGGACGAAGTCGCGGGCAACAGCTTGTTCTGTATAAGTAAATTATTGTCGAAGCAAGGGAAGTAGGCAATTGCTGGCTGAGTAATAATTTTAAACGGACGACCTTGGGAGTTTGACTTTTGACGACCGGTTAGTCTAGTGGGTGGGCAAATATTTGTGTGATGAGCATGAATATTTGTTTCTGAGTCATGGATGTTTTCTATGTATTTAAGTATTTCTATCTATTAAATATATCGTCGTCTAGTACCCATAACACAAGCCTTATTGAGCTTACTATGGGACTAGGTCGATTTGTGTAAGATTGTCCCCTAATATTTATTTATTATTTATTATTTAATACGAAGCCAGCAAATTGCCCTTCCGGCTGAGACAAAAATAGTGCTTTTCTCAAAAATTGTGCAAGAAAACAAAAATGTACTTTCTGAAAATGATAAGACATGCATTCTAGCCGCTTCATAAGATTGTCGTACGTCTTTCGATATTTGTCTTTTGGCTTTGCAACTTAGATTTAACAAATAATCAATAACTGGGCTTGCAGCTTCTTTTAAATCTCGAATAATTTTCACGTCAATTTTCTATATTTTCCGTAAAAATAATTAGCCACTGCATGTAAAACCAGAATAATTTTTGCATTGCCGCCTTTTATTTTTTTTTATAATAAGTTGGAAGTGTATTTTTCATCCGAAAACGCCATAAGTTATTTGAGACAACTAAAAAGTCGCGATAAGGGTCACGCTACTGATCTTCCGTTTTGGTTGTTTAGGACCTATGCCTTTTATTTATATGGCCGTTTTAACTTTTTTTAAAGTTTGTACGACAAATAATGGAATTTGTATACAACATTGTAGTCGAGCAAAATCAAGCCGGCAAGGTTTTTAATTTTTTTAATTTTTAACTAACTATACCTAAACTATGAACTTCATTCATGTCCTGATTTTTTACCATTAAAGTCAACTTTTCCAATGATTTTTGAGGAAAGTGCTTTTACCAAACATGCAATTAAATTTACAATACCGGCCAAGTGCGTGTCGGGCCACGCGCAGCGTAGGGTTCCGTAGTTACCTGTCTGTCTTTGTTACATCGACACGCGCGCAACAAATTCTGTGTCTGCGTCGGCCGAATTTGAACGAAAGATGTCCTTTCCAAGTACACATTCAGTTGGTCGACTATTATTACTCGGTAACTAGATATGCCTACTTAGCCGTGATAGTTTTCCTTTTAAATTAATTATATTTAGGTACTACTGCCATGAATTTGTCACATTCCCAGTAGTAGCCATTTAGCCGGCAGGGGGGGGACACTTGACTCTAACAAAAATTAGGGCTTTAATGCCCAATATCACGCAAACGAATCACCGAGTTGAAAAAAGGTTTTAGAAACCCATAAAAGTATTGAAGAAGCTAACAGGAACGATAACCCACACCATGGGTTTAAATAGAAAAAAAAATACATCCCCACTATACATATCGGGGAAATAACCTAATAAAAGAAACAAGATTTTATTGTACAGTTTTGTCGGCGTAATTGATTTATATACCTATGCCGAATTACAGCTTTCTAGTAGTAAAGGTCACTGAGCTAAGCCGCAGACGGACAGACGGACATGGCGAAACTATAGGGTTCCTTGTTGACAACGGAACCCGAAAAACCAAGTTTCTTTAATGGCTGAATGTCTCGATGTTAGGTCGGGAATTGATAAAGAAACAAAAGAAGGTCGCTTTGCAGGCCAGGCCTAGCCTGCAATTCTGTATGATATTCCATTACGGATCTTTCGTCTCGCCTCGCGCAAAACGTGATACTTCGAAGCCTATATTATAAAAAACATAACGTCAATATTCCATTGCATGTTTGAGAAAAAACGCGAAGAGCTTAGAACAAAAACATAAAATTTATAACTACAAAGAGCCCCATAAAATCATGTTAGGTAAGTAAGCTAATGTTCCCTCAATATGAGAAAATTTGATGTCTCAAGAAACGGGTGGTGTTATAATTCGGCGCCATTTGCTCGCGCCCCGTCTGTGCTCGTTCCGACCAGTACGTGCATATGTGTGAAAACTTTTTAGGAGACTATAAAGAAAATTCTTTCTCTTGAATTTACGATTTCCCTATCGCGCTTAAGCGGCGAATCATGGCGCGGGATGAAATATATCGTTTTTAGGATACGCGCACGTGTACTAAGCTAAGTCGACTGATGTAAAGCGTGGTTGGGATTTTACATTCGTTTTCACTCGCATTTGGATTTGTTTCTCACATTTCTGTGATAGTCATAAGAAAATGTTATAGACGATGTGTGGTAAATTAACCTCCATTACATCATAGGTACTTGATGGCAGTGAATACGATAAGATTAGGAAATAAAATGTTAATGTTAATCCGTACTAATATTGTAAATGCGAAAGTGTGTCGGTCTGTCTGTCTAGATGTCTGATTCAGATGAAATTTGGTATAGAAGATAGTTTGAGTGGTGGTGAAATGGGGGATGAAAGTTTGTTGAGAGCTACGATATAAACGAGTTCCATGCGGACGGAGTCGCCGGCAGAAGCTAGTACTTTGTAAATCTGCAATAATTGTTATATGATCCTTGAATAGTCGAATGAAACATCGAAAAATAACGTAACTCAATATCAACGTTTTGAATAAACGCCGCTCCGTTGCTTAACTGTCAAATTTATTCATCAATATCCGACGCCTCAATTTCAACAAAAGCTTCCGAAGAACATGAAAATTCATCAAAACTTTATTGAAGCTGAAACAATACATCAAGGCGCTAAAACATCTTAATAGCCGAGAGATTGATCGTTTGGGGCCGGGGCAGCAAGCATTATCTTTGGACGGCATTGTGTGCGCTCTTAGTGCTCGTTCGCGCCGTGTCCGAAGGTCTACCTGACTTTACTCGCACAAAAGCAATGTAAGCGAGAAACGTCATCCAACATAAGTGTTACATGGACACGACATTTGTTGCCCACGCCGACTCCCACGCCCGCCAAACTTAAGGGGATGCCTCGATTCTTGTAAACAACGCCCCCGTGTAAGAGACATGTTATCCGACGAGAAAACAAGATGCATCACTCTTGAACTGGTTTGGGATTGGCTTTTTATTTATTTGAGTCAGGCAACAAAGCCCATATTTACAAATACCTTACAGACTAACATACAAAACTTATAACATAACACAAAAACACGCTAAGACGGCGACGCTGCGCGCAAGTTCTGGGTGTCAAATAGCCGACCTCGAAATCGCCGGAAAAATACACCTTTCGGCCAGTACTCCTCCTTCATGAAGACAAACACAAAACAAATGATATCGATGGATCGATAAATATCTGAGTTTATGAAGTTCTATTCATATTTAGTTCTATGGTGGTTCTATGTAATTTTGGATGTGGTCAAAACCATTATTTTAACTTGATTTGTGTCTTGAAGTAAACAACTACCAACAAGACTGATTAAGTTCCTACTCGTAGTTAGTAAAAAAGAAAAGGAAAAGTGTAATAAGGAATATGACAAACTATTTCCCCTCTGTAAAATTCTACCAGTATCAGTAAGACTAAGTATTTGACTTCTTTGGAGCACTACTATTCCGATGAGTATAAACTCAGTGTTACAAATACATATAGCACTAAAAGTGTAAGGGAAAAAAAAGTTGTACAACCTAGGGCTAAAAACTATTATGGGCAAAGAGTATCAAACTTCGTAGTACCAAAAACTTTCAATCAGATTAGTATTTTAAGACAAACTCCTAAATTAAGTAAATCTATTTTTTAATCTAAATTAAAGGACTTGCTCCTTAACGACAAGTCGATGTCAACAGATGGACATGACGATACCTGTACATAGTAAGTAGTAACTAGTTAGGTAAGCTGTTGTCGTCCACGTCCAGGAGGTCGAGCCCAAATACGGTATTTTATTATTATTAATATTTTTAATTGCCATTCTACTTCTATCTGTAAAAAGTTTAGAGAAGAGGTTAGGTTAGTAATAAAAGCAAATTAGGTTAAGTTACAATAGTTATGGTAAATGAGCGCGTCTCGCCATCAAACTTAATAGTTTGGAGAGTATATATTTGTAATTTATCATGTAACTTTTAATTGGAAAAACAAACTTGATGATTGACAAACTACATTATGTTATAGTACATTACTGCAGAATTCAGTAAATAAGCCTTCCTGGCCAAGTATGAGTTAACCGGACCTCAACTGGTTATATACGAGACCAGGATGGCTTTCTTACTGGTTGAGGCTAGTATAATGCTTTTCTCAAAAATGAAAGAAAGTTTAACAACAAATTCGTTTAATTAATATTGAAGGTTACATTCATATTAGGGCAATTACTGATAGATGTTGTGATTGATTTACCGGGGGCATTTATATTTGTTGTAATTCTTAATGTTTACATCGTGTTTATTTTGCACTACCCACCGAAGCATAGAATACACAGCCCATAAACTTGTCGGCTGCATTGTTTGGCGAAGGACATTTTCAGCCCAACTGTTGGCTTGTTTTTCTGTCTTCCACTTCATACATTTTTCATCCTCCTTGGCTCCGCTTGGCAGCGCTCCTTGGATTTTGGAGGAAGTAAATTTTTTTTTCGTAATTAGGCCTCAGCTTTTAAAACAGGAGGAGTGCCGTGCCATCTATTTCCGAATCAGATTCGCTTGAACTCATTTTTTGGGATTATTTATGTTCACGCGGTAAATTAAAACACAATTGTCGCAATTGAATGAGAAATCCCGCCAGTCGTTGTTTTTTTTACTAAAAAGTTTGCGTTTAGTTTTGAACATTGTTCTATTTTTACATTACATGAATGTTTTGGTTGTTTTTGAAACTCCATGGTCATTTTAGAATGGAAAGTTTTAATCCAGCATGATCTATAAACTGAAATTACTAAATACAAACATAAAATCCCACACTATACTTCTACAACATTACTAAGTAGAAAACGCAACGTGCATACTTCTTCTGCGTCGCGTTAAGTGTCACAGACTATAAAATGGCTGTTTAAGGCTCCAAAAATATATCTATCTCATAAAATGTCATACCAAAAAGAGAGATAGATATATATTTGGAGCCTCCCTCCTTTAACCATGTTATAATGGCTAAACTCTAATATGTATCTGGTACCATGTTTTGTAGTAAATTACATACTTATACTTACTGGACAGTAGGAGATTCCAAATTTAAAATCTCGCTTCTTACTGGACAGTTGTGAATAAGTCTCCGGTAGAGAACACTTTCTGGATACTTTTTAGAGATGTTATGGCAACATTACATACCATTTTTGAGAAAAATCTATTATAAGATATTTAAATTAATTCATTTTGTCTCCTACTTCAAATTCCACATTTTCCAATTCAATGCGCAATGTACTAGAAAAAATACAACTATACGCAACAAACGTCACTTTTATATCATACCAAAATGTCGAGTCAAATAAACTTCCTTTAAGCATCAGCAGTGGCTAAACTGAGATAAAAACATTTTCATCACACTTCCGCTTAAAGGGCATCAGCATATAGAGCTACAATAGCCTGTATTTGCGCCCATTTGCGTAACGGTTTTTTTATACGACACACTAGCACACTAGCGTTAAAATAACCTGTATATCATTTTTATATTGGTTCCATCTTAGTGTTAAAGTGTTAGAATGCCTGTAAAAAAGCATGCTCTAACACCCTTATAACCACGAAAGAGGCCCACGATTTTACAGGTAAAGGTTTTCGAAAGCCTGTAGAGCAGTGTTATCTGATACCTATAGTGTTGATCAACCCTCTACAAACACAGTAATAACGGTTAAAGTGTTAGCTGAGAGTGAAATAACACTATTGCTCTATAACACTATTCTTTCCAACTGAGATAATTATAACTCACTTATATAGGTTAAGGTTATAATAAAACCCTTAGCTGACACTAAAATGTTAGTTGGGCGGCGTGCCTGATCCTGTTGGTTAGCAGACACCGTAGGGTACACCATACACCACTCGTTATGTCCTTCGCTATCATTGGCCGCTTGTGACTCTAGATAACTTCATTGATGAGAGGATTCATTGTGTTGACAGCTGGAATCAAATGAAGGTCTCCCTTTCAATTCAACACACCGCTCCCTCGGGAGCTTTGGTGACCTTAATCACCACCTGGAACACAACATCACATGCCAGCAATTTCATGCTTATGGTAATTATATTGCATTTACCGTGAATTTGGCAGCATAATGTTGTTAAGATTTTTCTTATTTGTAAGAAGTCTCTTACATTGCATAGAGTATATTGTTACACTTGAGTACCGTCTATGTGCTTAAGTGCTGTAATATAATCAGAAATCCAATATTTATTTTTGCCAAAGAGGTAATTTTATTATTTGCAAAATCATAATCATATGAAAGAGCTTTCAAATACAAGTCTGATGCAACTTTTGCGGTTATTATTACTGAGACACTTAACATTGCGAACCGCAGCACCGAGCTTCAACTCGAATTTACCGAGATGCAGCGTTTCTCACTAAGTTCTATAATAAGCTGCAACTATGTGTGAAGGTTTAATCCTATTATCTTATAATGTAGGTACAGTCCCCGAATTGCTAATTTTGCGTGTGAATTTTTGAGCCATAGTTTTTGAGTCACATAATGGATTTGTGAAGGAAGACGGCAACTTTGTTCTGCAATGGAATGGAACAAAAATAACCTAATTAATCAAACATACAATATGGTTAGGAACTGTTTTTGTTTTCATAAGCCAAATTTGCAGATTGCCTTGACAGTGTACTAAATGGGGGACGATTTAGAGCGAGCACATTCGGAAAGAGATTGGCGTGGTGTTGGTGTGGGGGTTCAGTAGGCCGGGCACGTCGCGCGACCCTATCGCGAGCTTCATACACTGCCCGGCGACATCTGCACATTCCCGACGTTATCGACTGAAGGACACATTTTTATAGGAACAAATTTAATCTAAGCAGAAGTAGGGATCAGTCTCGGGAGTGCCCTAGTGGCACGTGTCTCCCGGACGTGAGCACGGGCTAACGATTTTTCACAGAACGTTATTATGTGTCCGATAAAGGACTTTATCGTGATAGTGTGCCATAGGCGTAAGGTTAAGACCTCGTGTTTATAGTTTCTATATTCAATAAATTGCATATCCATACTAATATTATAAATGGGAAAGTGTATGTGTGTTTGTTTGCCCGTCTTTCACGGCAAAACGGAGCGACGAATTGACAAGATTTTTTAAGTGGAGATAGTTGAAAGGATGGAGAGTGACATAGGCTACTTTTTGTCACTTTCTAACCCCCCACTTCCTTAAAATGGGGGGTAAAAGTTTGTATGGAGCTACGATATAAACGAGTTCCACGAGGACGGAGTCGCGAGCAGAAGCTAGTTTTTTATATTTTGATCGTAATGTAATGGATTATTTTTAAGCTAGTTGAAATATTAAATAAATAAATAAATAAGCCTATTTACGTCCCACTGCTGGGCACAGATGAGAGGGAACGGGCAGTAGTCCCTACGCTGGCCCAGCGCGGGTTGGGGACTTCACATACACCTTTAAATTTCTTTGCAGATGTATGCATCAGGTTTCCTCACGATGTTTTTCCTTCACCAAAAAGCTAACGGTACATATCAAATTATATTCCGTAGATAATTGCAAATATTATTATATTATAATCTTCCCTTAACTTTATTTCCGTAAATATTGCAAAGGTGTATTTAAGTACTGCGTATAACTACATTTCATAAAAGAAAAGTAGTGAATGGCGACTGAAACGAAAAACAAAACAATACGGATAGTGAATTTGGCAAAAAAATAAAGAGACTAATTGCTAATGGGACCGGCAGCGAACGTGTCGAAGAAAACTAGATAATGACGTCCGAAATCACTGTTTTTATCGCAGACTACCTCACTTATTCACGTTAAGTTTTAGACTTCCTCTAGTTCGGAAATTAAGATTTGTGTGGAGGTGGTTATGTGAAGTAGGTATTTGAAAAAGACGGAAATCATCAAAACTAATTGCCTATGCCAAATCATGGGATTAGGTGTCAAAGCGGACCAACCGGGAATAAACGCTGGGAGGATGATGAGAAATCATCAAAAGCTATTCATTCAGCCATATTCGAATATTATCACATGTACCTACAGTCGGGGTAAGAAGAGGTTCGTCACCTTAAAGTCTACATTTGCTTGCAGCAAGGCAATTATCAGTCCTGCCAACGTTTCGTTTCAAACGAAACAGAAATATCGCATTGACGTTTGCATTTGCAATAATCAATTATCGTATTAATATTCAGATTTGAAGATATTTCTCTAATGTTATAGCGAGCTTCATGATATTTCAATTCCGCGGTATTATCAAATTAAATACGACGTAGAGTTATTAATGTTATTATTGATCGCAAACATTACCAGAGAAAATATTGACACTGACAAACACTGACAATTAAATAGAATATATTTGGTTGGAACTCTTACGAAATTGTTTATTTGACTAGGTCATTAAAAAGGTTTGATGTTGATACGAAACTAGATATAAGTCAGAGGTGTAAACTATTTTTGTCCTTGTTCTCATATCAAGTAAACTGTATAATTTTACATGCAGTTGTCTACTTAGTACTTTGCTTTCGAAAAGTACTAAGAGTCTATGACTTTATAAAGGAATGAATTTAATAACTGACGAAGGTTTTCGTACCCCGACTGTACATAATATTGTAATTATTGTATAAAACTAAACTAACGATAAGATTGACATACTAACTAACTAATATGTACCTAATATCTCATAGGATAAATGTATAAAAACCGGCCAAGTGCGTGTCGGACGGACCACGTGCAGTGTAGGTTTCCGTAGAACATTGCCTGTCTGTCTTTGACCGTTAAATAAATGTTGCGGTTGCGTCCGAGACGTGTGCGCCGACCGGCGTGGCGTACGCCGCCGGTCATTCCACCGGCGTGGATTCGGCGTGAAAATAGCGCGCAGACTGGTGTGACTCTGGGTTAAATTTTGGTCTGTGCTACACTCAAACAAGCCACACAAACACAATGCGCGTGCACCTACACGCAGCGCGCAAACAGTTCACTATTAACAAGGCGTACGCATCAAACAATGAGAAAGACGGAAAACCTGGCTACAGCTACGTATAAATTTGTATGTCTCCATGTCTAATCGCTCTCGCTATAGTCGCTATTCGAGCGGTAGAGACGGACATCGCCCCTTAATAGTAAAACACAGTTAATAAGGCGCGCGGAGTAAGAAATAACTAATTGAACTATGGAATTATTTCCAAAAAACCGAATCTTGTTCAGGCTATTGGTACGAGCCGGTTCGATCTTGCGACCGCCGTTTGACAACCACATGCCCGAACCTCTAGGCTGCCGTAGCTTTTACAGCAATACACAGCACAATTTCCTCACCATCCCCGTAGGTACAACCTGGGCATACAATCTCCCAAAACACATGTGGAACAATGGCCAATCCGAGAATAATTTAACTGAAGCTGGATCAAGCTCATCACCAAAGATGCTATTGGCCATATCCCGAAAACCTACAGCTACCGGTACTGCTGATAGCATTACTAACGAGGATACTATAGTAAATGACTGTTGACTTCCAACAACCTCGGAGCTTGTGATCCAAACGATTTGTCGGATGGTGATCTTCTTCGATATTGGCGGGCAAAACAGCTATCCTTCGCTTTATCCACTTGTCAGAGCCATCAATGTGCATTCCCGCCATGAGTACTCCAACCGAGCGAGTTTTTTCCGTCGCTGGACTTGTACTCACGGCTAAAAGATGCAGATTAATTACCAGCAATGTTGGCAAAATTATTTTTCCCCACGACAACTACAACCCTTGCAAGCAAAGCATTAACATATTAACTGTGTGTGTACTTCTTCATAAATAGTTGATATAATATTGCCAAGCTTATTTTATCGATTGTTTTATTTAAATAAAAATAAATGTTTCGTTATGAAAGAAAAAAGTACATTTGGTTATTATTGTTTAGTTTGTTTCTTAGAGTATGAATAAACTGTATTTTTTGCATTATTACTTATTTTTATTTATCACGCCGATCACGCCGATTACGCCGCCGCCGCCGGCCGTTTTTGGACCGGACGCCGCCGGCCATTTTTGGACCGGAGGACGCCGCCGCCGACGGTTTAGCCATCGGCGCACACCTCTATGCGTCGCCCGAATTTGTACGAAAGTTGGCCTTTTGAAGTAAGTACATTTATTAATTTGGTCGACTATTACTCGTTACTTATCCGTGATAGTTATCGAAGTAAATTCTTTACTCGGTAGAAAACATTTAGCCGGCATAGGACCGGACACATGACTTTAACAAAAAATATGGGTTTAAAACCCAACGCAACGCATCTCTGAATTGAAAAATGGTTTTTAAAACCCATCTCAATTTTAAATAAGCTATCAAAAAATAACCCACACCATAGGTTTACTGAGAAAAAAAATACATCCCCACTTTATGTATAAGGTCGGCGTGATTGCTTTATATAGGTACTCATGCCGAATTACAGCTTTCTAGTATTACGGTCTCTGAGCTAAGCCGCAGATGGACGGACAGACATGGCGAAACTATAAGGGTTCCTTGTTGACTACGGAACTCTAAAATAGGCCAAGTTTGTATTAGGAGTGTGCATGTATTGTTATTATTGTACGATTATTAAACTAAACTTTTTTCTTTTTTTTATGTTTTTTAATGCTTTTTTTTCTTTGTTATGTTACCTAAGTGTTTTTGAAGTGAAAACTTCTTTAGCGGCGCTGAGCACTTTTTGGGATGGGGAAAAATTGTTAAATACGCGACAGAGTTTTGTGACGTCAGATGTGAAGGAGGTCACTTTTTGCTGCTAGCCGATTCGACTTCATTCAAAACTGAACTCTATTCGTAAGAGTATAAAGCCGTTAAACACTTATTGCAATAGCATATTCTGCAAATAAATTTGTAATTTTAACCAACGCGTCCTTCACCGTTCTGCTATTGAGAAAATTCGAATAGTTCGAATTTGGGCATTATTCTTAAAGAGATAAAGCTTAGAAAAATATTTACCAACGCCAAAAACAAATGGACATTTTGGTCGCCACCGCCGTCGCTGTTCTTGCAAATTCGAATAGTTCGAATTTAGACGTTATTCCTAAAGAGATAAAGCTTTGAAAAATATTTTCCAATGGCAAAAACAAATGGGTATTGTGTTTGCCGCCGCCCGTCGGCGCGCCGACGGGCGAGCCGGCGGCCCCTCGCACCCGACGCGCCCGCGGCCCGTCCGCCTAAATAATTGATAATTGTTTATAAATTTGCGTCAAATTTATTTTTAGGGTGACACCGTAAGATGTCACGTGACCTGATCGAAAAACTGTTACAATGTTATTGAGTTTTCAGTTCTGCCGGCACTCCCGGAGTGCAACCCGGTCTTTTTTTTTCTTATGTAGGATTTTCCTCGCTTTAGTGAGGTGAAAAGATTTATGTACACACGGGTGCAGTTATTTTGACGTCTCGTTTGTTGCAACACTCGCTACGCTCAGGATTATATTTTTATAGAATCCATTCCCTACCTCGTGGTTCAACCCTGAAATCCATTCGCTAGCTAGAGTTTCAATTCCACACTCGCGGTTGAAATACAACTTTGCACCCTTGTATAAAAAATAACTATTGTTTGTAGTTTTGGTGCTGTATTTAATGTAGACGTGTTTCAATTATTTTTTACATTTTAGGAAGCATGCGTTGCATGTGGTGTCATTCAAGTAAAACAGTTCACATACCTTTACAATCAACTGAGGTAAATAAAGGTCGATGTTATGATCGCTCGAGCTTTCCCTTCCGATTATGGTAGGTACCTTTAGTACATTTTATAACATAACCGCGATTTATAGGTTATAAAATATACCTACTGAAATGACAAATGTAAGGATTGACTTTATATCTACCTCTACACAGTCATACAGTCTCCATGTAGCTACTTGCTGGACCCTTTGCCGGCATTATTATTGATTTTGACGACCTCTGTAGCCTATAGGTAGTTGGTAGTGATCCTGCCTTCGAAGCCGGAGGTCCCGGGTTCGAATCCCGTAAGGGCATTTATTTGTGTGATGATCATGAACATTTGTACTTGAGTCATGGATGTTTTCTATGTATTTAAGTATTTATGTATAAGTATCGTCGTCTAGTACCATAGTACAAGCTTTGCTTAGTTTGGGACTAATAGATTGATTTGTGTAAGATTATCCCCAAATATTTATTTATTAGGCAAGTGCTTTTTAATAATGGTGCAAAAGTTTATAATTGAAATACAAAACGACGGACGGATTCCAAAGGTTGTGGTTCAAATCCCGCTCGTGGCGAATAATTTTTCAATTTTCCTCTATGATCGAAATTTGGAATTTTGTTAGCGGACGTTTCTGCTTAATAAACATTTACTATTGAAATACAAGTACAAAATAATTGAAATACAAGTTCAAAAAGGCACTTAATTGACTTAGTACAATTGAGTGCCTTTTTGCAGTCTCTTAGATTATTATAACGCCTATAATCTTTTTTTGGTGGGAAGTTGACTAGTTTTTAGATGTTTGCGTATTCCCTAAGGATTGAAAAACGAGGTACCGTTGCGTCGTTTGAACATTTCCTTAGAAAAACAATAAATTTTGTGTGAGCTACGCTCGAGTGAGTTTCGGTGTCGCCGAAGTGAGAGCACGCTCGCCAGAATATATTGAATTTGAAACGAACAAAGTTTTACGTTCTCCTTGCCACATGTAAAAAGATTTCCTCCAAATGTTTGCTATACCTACGATTTTTTATTCGGCATCTAAACAACGACGTTATTAAAACTTACCTAAGCACCTAAACAAGTAAGACCCCTTTACTTATAACCGCGCTTAAATTGCCTACGCCTACGGGTTTATAAGCAAATAAATAGGTTTATATGAACCATATACATACACCATAAGTTGCAATTTTGAACGTCTCATATTGTTTCTCATAATACTCACAACGGATGAAATATTTATTACATTTTCCTGCAGTTTTGTTCACAATACTGTATATGAGACGTGGAATAGGGAAGATGCAATATTTTCAATTTTGCTTTCATTTGAAAGAATCGCATGTAGAATGGACCACGAAAGTATAATTAAAATACTATAATTTATAGTCAAAAATTGCTGTTACAAAGTGACAATTTAAACTATCGCGCCAAAACGGATCTACAGTCCCTGTGACGTCACTCATGTTTGTCACTCGCCATATTTGTTCGTCCGTAGATGTAATAGTTGCCTAAGTTTTGAATTTTGAGATATTTTGTGAAAACAAATCAAAGCAGTGTGAACTTTGAAAAATGGACAATCCATCAACATCAGGTAGTCACAACAATGCCACCAATCTTCCGATCAAAAGCCGTGTTGATTCTTGTTTTGTGGCAATGTGTCCATCAACTTCAACGAAGTTTCCAAATAAAATATTTTAACTGGCCCTTTTGATTTGGAAATTTGTCGCCATGAGATTCCCTTTTTGACCTGAAATAACTGATATGTGTAGAAGTTGCTGAATAAAGTACAAGGTATAACTATGATTTGTACAACATACCGCAGTAGTAGTTTAGTTCCTTTCATTCCTACGCTAGAATACTCCCTACTTTCAACAAAAAAAATGTACGAACATGCCGACACTAAGTTTTGGAAGGTTTCTAGAGTCTGCTTTTAAAAAGCCTACATCCATCTTTATTCGAAACTTAAATTTTAATATGTTTCCCTTTATGATCATTAAGTACCTTTCGTTAGTTGTCATAACACGAGTGACGTCACCAGTCTATTGGTGCATTTTAAAAAACGTTCCGTTTCACATTACTTCAAATCGTGATTATTGTTTGAAATTAGTATAAACTACAGTAAAAACGATTCAGTAGCAATTATTTTATGGTTTTTCAACATTTTGATCACAAAATAATGGGAAATATTATAACTGCATCTTCCCTATTTTAAACGATTCAATTAATTTTTCACTTCTTATGCTCTAAAAGTGCGTCATATTAGGCTTAGCAGCAAGCGGGGCTAAAGTAGTACATTTAGCCCCTAGGGAAAATATGCATACATATTTATGATTTACTTAGATAACATTTCACAACATCAACAACAGTAGTTTTTGTGCATGGAAAAAAAAAGGATTTAAAAAAAAATTGTGACGTGATAGCGTACGGGAGCCGCATGTCTAGACAGAAGGATTTATTATTTGTACCTAAAGCTCGACTTACGCACACAACTCGCAGCCCCTACCTTATGTGTATTAAGATATACAACAAACTTCCCAGTGACATTAAGGAACTTCCCACTAAAATGTTTAAAAAGAAGCTTTATGCCTGGCTGTGCAAACTGTGTGTATACTCTATTAAAGACTTTCTAAACACGAAAAATTTACTCTGTAAATAATTTAATTTTTAGACTTAAGTTCGAACTATTATACAATCTGTGCTTAAGTAGTTAATTATTGCATGCTTACCCAAGCCGAATTTGGCGCCCTGTTAATAATTTATATACCGCCTGTATGTACCCATTTTCTGCAATAAACATCATTTCATTTCATTTCATTTCATTTCATTTTAATTTGACCAATTAAAACAGTTAACCGTATTACATCCACCAATCACAACTCTTTAAAATAGTAGATTGTATGACAAGGGTCTAAAGTAAGCCATATTACCACGAGATGGTTATTTTCTCGAACGAAAAGTGAGGGGAAATAGTTCGAGGGCTAATATGGCTTTTAGACCAGAGTTATACACGACTTTTCACTTCGACTACGAGAAAATAGTAAAAACAATAAAATTCCATCCACAATCAATATTTATACCAAGGCGTGTATAATTCTGGTCTAAAAGCCATATTACCCCTCAAACTATTAACCATTTCCTTATAATATGGCTTGTTTTAGGCCCTCGTCATACAATCTACTATAGTTTTATACCTATTTATGAAATAAAGTTGCCAAAATATAAAGACATGCTTTTCAGTGAGAAATTGACGCTGGCTTAACGTGGGTTCTATACATACAGTCTACCTGCGATAGATTAGCCTCAGCGTGTTACGCATTGTCCCGAATAGCACCTAGTTTATCCATAGAGAACTTTGGATAAACTAGGTGCTTACCACGGACATTTTTACTCGATTCTTACTCAGGGTGTTGATCTTTGGGGCACAGCTGCTGACCGCGACATACAGATGTTTAGAATACAGAAACGCGTCCTGCGTATAATCGATGGAAAATCAGTAGACTATCCTGCACAGGCGCCATTTAAAATCATAAAGTTCTCACTTTACCATGCATGTATGTACGTGCCTATATGTATGTGCATGACTATATACTAAGTGCACACGACGAGGGTGCGATAACTGTGGTCGCCCGACCCGTAGGCCACCTAGACGCCGGCTGGCTAAATCACGACGGTCACTCAGCATCATGGGGCCAATCCCTTACAACGCGGTCCCGAATGACATAAAAAACTGAAGCAACAATTATATTTTGAAAAACGAGCTTAAATAATTCCTTTTGGAACAAGCGTGTTCAATTGACGAGTTCTGTACACTCGGAAAGATACAGCACCGTCATGTATGACTGTGTGTAATTTAATTTAATTGTATTAACAAATTATGTAACATTGTGAGTGATGATTGTGTAACATCAGTACCTAACCTATTACGAGTATGACTTATTTTTTACCAATAAAGATCTGTATTATTCATTCCGCCTCATTCATGAGAGAAAATAAGTGCGAGCGAGACGTATATAGGTG
Organism: Epinotia ramella; assembly: GCA_947578815.1. NCBI lineage: Eukaryota > Metazoa > Arthropoda > Insecta > Lepidoptera > Tortricidae > Epinotia > Epinotia ramella. Next base: position 11,505,489 of record OX388202.1, on the reverse strand, counting down.
GATGATGATGATTTTGACAAGTACTTATACAGTGACTTTGCTACAATATCCTCACCACCAAATATCCAGCCAGCCACCTTCAGTATTGTAATACTCGCTTTGTTTAATTTGCTAAAGACTGTATAGGTATCGTTAAGTATAAAGATGACTTTACGTTTACGCCGTTTTTTTTGGTATTATATTTTGTTTAAAAAATACCTACACATGTGTTTAATTAATGCTTTAACAAGGTACACATTTCGTCCTGGGAGCTCGACATAAAGCATAACATTTGAGACAACCCGAGTAACATTAACCACGTCGGACAAATACTACAAGAAAATTTACGATGTGCGAACAAAACGATATTACACCAAAAAAAAATCGTACTATGCGAGCCGCAATTACTACATGATTCGTAAAGCGAAATATCTGGGCATGGTGTAATCATATATTTTAGTTATAAAAAAAGGTTTGAATCTGTGCATGGTGGCCTTTTAGAGAATATGGTATGTTACTTACGACAACTCCGACTTTGGCATCCAATAAAACTATCATGGAGCGTTTCTATCGACCCGCTCTAGTGATGGTTCAACGCCATGAATGTCCGTTGGGCTTTGGTTTTTAGCTGTCTCCCACATTTCGCTTGCATCAGAAAATGAAGGGAATCCGAAACGTACGTGAAAAATCTTATATTTATGTAAAAATAAAAATTCATCACATTTATTTCGCAGCTGCTCAATTGAGCAATCATGAAGACATCACTTAGATAACATGTTTAGGCAGCTTATTAACCTTTGTAAATCGTACCAAGGAGTCAGTGAAATAGTCTCAAAAAATTAAGGTCGATTGGCTTGTCCGAAATGAATTTGCTAGACGATATTGAAAGCATCATAAAGTCCCAAAAAAAAAATATATATATCAGATCAAACCCCTAGAACATACTAATACAAAATAATAAACATATAAACAGTAAGACCAGGTTTTACCTGTCTTTATACTTAACGATACAGTCTTTATATGGATATACATATTGTTTCTTTCTTGCAAAGACAGAGGTTTGGAAGAAAGAAACCTAAATTATAAAGTTTGTTTCTTCCAATATGACCGTCCCCTCCCTCCACATCTCAGCGTTATCCCGGTAACATCCTAGAGGAGCACAGGGTCTGCTGGGTCCATACGCTCAAATCAACCTAAATTAGTAGTAGTAGTATAGTTCACTTTAAAAACAAAGCTTTGACCGTCTTCGACTTCGCCAAGCCACATGAACATTTCCACATTTCCTTTCCATTTTACTACATGAAGTGTTTTCCGTGTTTTGCACAAAATTTTGATAGGTATTTTTAATTTTTAGTTTTAGTTATTTTAATTGTAGTTAGCTTTCGTTATATATTCAAGTTATGTGTTTTCATAAGCACTTTAGTTTGTATATTGTTATTGTTAATAAAAGTCCTTATTTTCCGAAACGTATAAAAAGATACCTAAATTGCTTCAATTAGATGAATTCCCTCGATTTCTACAGGATCCCATAGACAGATTCTGACCTGACCTGATGATCATGGCACCGCCTGAGAGGGATACCCTTTCAAACAAATACAAAAAATACAAATCGGTCGAGGCGTCTTCTAATTATCGGAGAACATACATAAATAATTAAAAAATCCGACGAATTTACAAATAAAGTAGGTAATGATTATGATTATGAAAAAAAAAAATTTTAGTCAGAGAATCTTTCGCGAATCACTTCAAATACACATTAAAAACCCTGTGTTTGCTTTTTTTCAATATTTAACTCGCACGTATCGGTCGTCGTCAAACACTCAATCAAAAGCGTTTAACTCCGGTTAATCCGCAAAAAATATTGGCGTAAAGGTGCGAGCCCTCTAGGCTAATCCTCGACGATTTGCGAAGACGGAAAAAAGGGTTTCCGAAGCTTCAGCGGCCCTCCCTGCTTATGACCGACCCGTCTTCTAATCTATTCTGCACATCATCCCGTGCCTCATATACCACAGTAAGAAGTGTTACGGATAGGAAAGATGAAACTGTTCCTTTTTCTAATTATTCATATGTATGTTAATTTACAGGAATGGTTTAAGCAGATAAATACCTATTTATTTTATCGATAAGTTTCTACATTTTGTTTTTATATATAAAACAGTCAAATCACATGTCAAACAGATCTTCATAAATAAGATTGAAAATTAGAAAATCTAAGTATCAGCATTCTTTTTGTCATAGTTAACTTGTTTTTAACCCCCGAATCAAACCTGTGATAACTCGGGGCACCTTGATCGATTAAAGAAATGACGATGTATAATAATATATGTGCTCATTGAAAATTCTCGATTACCTACAATATAAAAAGGTTCGATATCACACCTGATTTCAAGCCTCATAACATAAGATAATAAATGTATGCGGATGTCATCTCAAACAAAATTACAATTGACTGTCAGTGCCATTCATATGCTAGAGTAAGAATAATATATGAGGTAATATTCCGCTACGATTGGAATGAAGTCCAAAATAATCATGCCGCCCAAGAAAAGCAATGAAGATGGTGATGTTTAAGAAATTATAAATAACGATATAATATGATTAGAATAAAACATTTAGTGCCAAATACTGACTTGGTTTAAAAAATAAAATAAATTCTTCGAAAATCACCTATGTAGAATTAAAAAAGCAGTATGCAAAGCGTTTTTTTATAAATATATTAATTTTGTAGAACATTTAGATGTTGACAGTAACATTAATATATTTAATTGTCGATAAAATATTTTGCTGTGTCACTTTACCTAGTATATAAGTGCCCCGAGTTATCCCAGGTTTACCCCGAATTAATCGAATTATGGGCGTTTATTTTTTTTTATGCGTGAGCCTTGTCTGTCATGTTGGTTCCGTGTGATGTGTTTAGCATGTTTGGTGAAAATAAAAGCAGCCGTCTCCATGATATTCAGCTCTCATTTGAACCAGTGATAAAAACTCAGCCAATATTGAAGCTTCAAAACAATTCCAAATTTTGGATATATAATTAGTTTTAGTAGCGTAATATATATTTTACTAGCTGCCCGGCCCGGCTTCGCACGGTTAGTGCGTAGGAATGAAGCATTTTCCCGCAATAAAAAGTAGCCTATGTTCATCAGAGATAATGTCGGCTTCTAATGGTACAATATTTTTTTTAATCGGTCCAGTAGTTTTGGAGCCTATTCAATACAAACAAACAAACGAACAATCAAATCTTACCTCTTTATAATAATAGTGTAAATAAGTATTTTATAGGTTTTTGTGTCGAGGGTTCATCATGAAAGTTTAGGTCCGTGCAAATTTATTTTCTGAGTAGTTCAAATCTGATTGCACTGTCCTTAAACATGAGTATCGGTTAGTGTTATTACTGCTTTCTTAGATATACACGGTGGAATTTAATCGGTGATCAGGAATCCAAAAATCTTAATTATCAATCTACACAGAAACCAATACGTGAGATCTCGTGCAATATAGCTCACAATCTAATTAATCACACTTAATTAACATCGGTAAAATGTACACTGACTGAATAAATGGACACCCTACTTTTATTGAAGGGAAGTTACTCGTAAGTGCGTCATACGTCAAGTGCTTGCTCGCTTTGGCGGGAAACTAGACAGATCAGACGATTTGAAGCAATTTGTTATGAATTTGACAATGACAAATTGACAGCTTATTGCTCATTTATGTTTTAAGTTTCTATGGCTGATAGTTTGAAAAGAGGTATTAAACTTTTCAGACTAAACCATTAGTAGGGTGACAATAAATTTTAATTAAAATTTAATTTCAACTTAAAAATTAGTTATGATAAAAAAGAACTTGATTCCACTTAAGTACTACATAAACGTGACCGCCATCGATTACTGAATTAGAAAAATGGGTTCCTGTTCACCGATTAAATTCCACCGTGTATACAGGAACGCAATTGTTGTGACCCAGTTTGAACGGTCAGAAATCCCATAAAAAGTACAGTTGGCAATAAAATCTGGTACCAAGAATTACACTGATGACAGGAACTTATTTATTTATTTATTCAACCAACTACTTGTTACCCTTAGATGGTTTTTGTTGCGCTAATACTGAAAAATGGTTGTACCTTAATTGACTAAATATAAATATCTCAGGTTAACAACATTAGGAATCCCAAGAATAGAATACAAACTCATAACAAAAGCAAAATCTCAACAGTTTCTAATCATATTGTTCTTATTTTCACAAAATAAGACAGCCCAAAAGATAATTAATTACACAGTAATTTATCAGCAATCTCGTTAGCTCAGGTATCTGTTGATTGGGCGCGTATCGCGTTTGTCTACATTTCAGAGGTCTCTATTAATTATTAAGTTAACGGTAATTATTCAGGCATCTCCCACGTAGGAACATTTCAGCTAGACATTTGTGTGTAATCTATCTCAAGACTGATCGCCGATCTAACTCATTAATTATTATTTCGCGCCTGCATTATTAATTAAAGGCTCGAACACCAGAGAGAGGATCTTTATAATATCTTATTTCTGTATGGTAGATATCTGATTGATTATGCAGTGACACCTAACAAATGTACACCTTAAAAGCGAAGGGTTGTGCGTAGCCAGTGATTAAAACCTTTTTTTTTTCTTCCTGCGATTCTTTTAATAACACCGAAAAATGGTGCGCAAAATGCTGCATAGAGTAGTGAAAACATACAATGTTACTTTCAGTACTATAGATCCGTTTGTGCATAAGAATAAAAAATCATTTAAAAATGCAATTGCAAGTGAAATAAAGAGGCAATAATAACCACCACACACCCACATACTCACACACACAAACACACACACACACAACACACACACACATTATGTAAAGGTTAGTTAGTTATAAGTTAAGCATCTCCGTTAATATTTCTGTATAATCTAGGGAGACCTGTTATTGGCTAAACAGTTGTATCTTAATTGTAAGAATATCATTATATGTTAAAGCTGTTGGTTTTCTAATAAAATAATAATAAAAAGATTCAAAATAAACAAGGACATTTTAACTCTGTTCTTACAGTTTATACATAATTTCAAGGATGTAAAACCAAATAACTGAGAATCTATTCGTATAACGTATTTAAATGTCGCTTTTGTATTTGAAGATATATGGGTGAAAATCCCAGGGCGATTTTTGCGCGACGGAGGTGATAATTGGACTGAGGATTTCTTATATTTGAATGATCTATTTTTTATATGAAAGCTAAAATATTTCATCATCTTGAGCCATAATGGAAATTACTTTAAACCTTATAGGCTTAACCATAAACAAATATATACTGCCGAAATTCGAATTATGGTGACGTGTCCTGCACTTGTTTCTTGTATTTAAACGCCATAATACAAAAAACAATCCATTTACTTAATTTAAGTGGCATTTATTCGTGTTCTATATTAGTAGGTATCATAAGATTTCATTTCGTTACGGTCATATTATTTAAACTAAAGCTCATACTGATGTAAACAAAACTGTCTTGCGAAAAAACTCAATTTTGGTGAAATAAATGTTTTTATGGTCGAAAAAAAAAACGCAGTGACACAAACGGCGCGAGTGTCGCTAATTGGTTCAGTTCCACCCTGGCAACAGGCGATGGCAGACATGTGATACTGTTTAGGAGCTAGCCGTCACGCACGTAAGTACCCAATTATGGTGGTTCAAAATACAGTTTACGTCAATTTTGGTGACAAGATTAATTTATTATTAAACTCAACTAAATTTTATGTGTATTTTATTTTAGGTGTGGCTTTGCTTTCCCTTTCGTCATATAAGGTTAACTTTATAATATTAACATGTAGAAAAGGGTTAGTTAGTTATGTTTTTTTTTAGTCCAAATCCTAATTGCATGTTGCAATTTTGGTGTGTTTGGTGGTTTTTTTTTAATACACCAAAATTGCTTAGTAACACCAAAGTTGTAGAAGACGTACCAAAGTGAACCTTATTCTAATGATATAAGGTCTATCAATTGCTATATATATGACTTCTCGGATATGCAACATAAAATGCATTTTAATTAAAGTACATTGAAAACATGTTATTATTTTAAGTAATTTTTAAAGTGAACACTATTATATCAATATTATCTATAAAATATTTAAATGTTTATAATTTTATATTAGACAGCAAAGTCTCTGGCCGCTTCTGTCTAGATATTTGCATAAAACTCAAAAACTACTAATCCGATTTTGATAAAATTTTCATTCACATGTAGCTTTAATGGTAAATATTGGTTAAATATATAGTGTATGTATATATATCAAGTTTATGTACCGCAGTCGTGTCTAACTAAATAAAAAAAACTATATATTATTAAAAAATATATATAAGATGATCTAAACATAAAATATATACTTATGTATTAAACAAATTGATTAAGTATATATGTTTTACGACTAGCCTGCTCATGCTGAAATGAAGTAGAAATAAATATTATGTATTATAAAAGTATATAATAGAATTATTATGATGTTTCAAATTACACGCTAATGAAAACCGCAATAAAAACGGTTGAGTAGTTTCGGAGTAATTGGCGATCTAACCGGCAGAGGTGGCGCGGATTTTGTCTTCAAAATGTGGTGATATACAAAACCAAATAAATACCTATTTATGTTTTATACGCATTTGATAATCGTATGATTCAATATACGAGTATGTTTGACCTAAATATGTTGATTTCGTATAAGTAGGTTTTATATATCCTTGAACCCCGCACTGCGCTGAGCATTTATATATATACATATACATAAAATATATACACAAAAAATATACCTAAATCATCTGTAAGGTAAGAACTACACGCCACTGAAAACTGCATCAAAATCGATTGAGTACTTTTGGAGTAATTCGCGAGCAAACCGGCAGATCCGTGCCTCTGGATTTTACTTGAAAAATGAGGTGATATAAAAAAACAAATAAATTTTAATACCCATTTATATTTTATATACATACATATGATGATTATCTTTACTAATGTTATACAGAGGAAAAGCCTGTGAGATTATAGCATTGAAAGTTTGTTAGGTTGTATGTACTTAATGGATAATCTCTAGAACCACTGAAAATAAAATGTCACACTTATATAAAGTAAGGTGGGTTTGGCTCACTTTTATTTTGTTTTCATTACTGCAACAACAGGAAAAACCAGTTGTGCATAAAAAAGGGGGGGGGGGGGGGTAGAACCCAGCCAACTTTATATAACATATTTTTTCTCCTTAGAACCTTATGTGTAAGTATGTTTAAAAATATTAATATACACATATAATATATATAAATAAAAATCATTGAATTCAGACCGTGATCCATGTGAGGTAATACGAAATATGTTAAGATTAGAAATAATAAATATAAATTTTCAGACCATGCCACAAGGCCCATGCATACATAAGTACCAACCTTAAGTCCTAACATTCATAAAAAATATTAAACTAAACATTTTATTATCCGACACGGCGAGCTTCGGGTGTTTTTTTCTTTTTAGGTGAAAAACAAATGTTGGTGTACATGCAATTCAGGTGGATTCTGGTGGCCATGAAATAAATTAAATTAAATGACATTATCTCAAAAACTACTCATTGGAATGGAAGGCCGTTTTGACACTAATTTAATTATGACTAATGACGCACAAACATATTTTTGGTAACTATTTATCATGAAAATAAAAAAACCCGCCTAAATTAGCAAAATTTTAGACTTGTTGAACTTCACCCTTATCAGAGAGTGGAATTTTCGCGGCTTATTGAATCATGAGGGAAATACGAGTAATGTATTTTATTGTATTCTAAAATTATCTCCAACGCTACAGTAACTGATAATTATTTGATCAAACTCTTTCAATTCTCCTCGTTTTTTTTGTCATTGCCTGTGTTAGGTGTTCCTCCTTTAGGTAGATTATGGTTTAAGTGGAGTATGCGAAGTGACTATTTGAACAATGTTTTTTTTGGGATATAATATTAGCCAAAGGAAAACGTTTGCTTAAGAAACTATTGTCTTAATAAAACTTGACACAGTAAAATGATGCCAAATGATAATTTGTCCACATGAATAAAATGCGAAATGTAAATGTGCTACGGATTTGTTTGGGAAATGAAAGTACTGCAATATGTTATGGGAAGTAATATTTGGCAAAAAATACTTTGCCTTAACGGCAGTACACCGTTGAACAGTCTTGGGACGGACAGATTACCTTTTAGCGCATTGCATATAGGTATATCCAATCGTGTAATTGATAAGACTCTGAAAAAAATACATATTTGATTCGAGGTAAATATTATTGAACCAAGAACTTCATTAGGGAGATGGTAAATTACCATGAATACCAATAGTTACTTCGGTTAATTGTAGATATCTATTTCATTCAAGATAATGGCGTCTTCCCTTTGAGTAATTTACTTCAATGCGTCTTCCTAATTTATTTCTTCATGAAAAAAAAATGTGTACGCCAAACGCCAAAATAATTTTGCTTTGTCTTTTAAACTTTGTTATAATTACAACAATATTCAATTGAATAGTATAATAATATACTATATGCAAACGAATATCGATAAGCTTGCTGTCTTTTTGCCGTCTTTGAAAATCAAACGGTTAATAATAATAAAATTGAATTCTATGTAGGTCATAGACTGTTTTGGAGTCAGTTATACAAAAAAATCAAACGCGCCTTAAGTGACTTTGTCTTAGTGTGTCCCCCTTCCACTTATTTCCATATTAAAAAGATCAACATACACTAAAATATTATAAAACGGGTCATTCTTCACTTTGAGGTCGAATATCACTTGAAATGTTTCGGACCAATTCGCGGTCCCTATTCATGAGGACACGCGTAGCCGGCGCATTTAGCACTGCAGGTCCGCGCCCTGCTCGCTCGGCTGGTTTGCGCGGGCGCAGGCGGGGGCAGCGACAGAGGCGAGAATCTAACCTCATCTTCTTTAGCGTTATTCAATGTCGGCTTACACACAACACTCACTACGTCACATGCTAAAGTCTCGTCTACACTTGACATAGCCGTAGTAGTCAAAACTGGTTTCCAGCTAGGCGGCACAGACCATCTACAATCACGATTAAAATTCGGAGAACGACCGATTTCGATAGCGTCCTGTGCTTGTCGAATCGAATATAATGCGTCAAGACTGGGAGAGAAGTGTCACTCTGGTAGCCACGAACAGGTTGGCCGTGGAGGTAGCACTTGGGATGCTGGCGATCCGTAGTAGCCACATCAACGGGTGCGCCAGGAGTATCGTAGCCCGTAGATGGGTGCGGGGAACTTCCGGGCAACGGCCCGGGATCCGCGTACCTTTACAACCTGTACCCAAAAGCTACGGAAGAAAATTAAGGAAATAAGTCACACAACACGACTAAATCTAAGAACCGGCCAAACCTTTGAAAAAAAATGCTGCGCTGCACCAAGATGCATTTCTTCACAACATTAACTGAATACAGAATAAGGGTGAAAAAATTGGAATCACAAAATACATGAAGCTTCGGAGATGATTTCGTTGCCAACATTTAATTGAGACTCACACGAAAAAATCGTAACAATTGACAGGGCGTCTTCCACGTCAAAATCAAAATCCGAACGGGACAACGCAACCGGTCAGTTCCGACTAAAAGTAATACCAATAAGGCGTAAACACACAGTTATGCATCCTGTTTCGCTGCACTAGGTACTATGTGGCTATATTCTTAGTTTAGTTACATTTTTTTTTCTCACTTACTTTTTTGGAGATTCCTCCACTCTATATGCATGAACGGCGCGCGTCCCGATTTTTAAATATGTACCTTGGCTGCTTTTATCTGGTATGGTTAAAACATCTTAACAATTTTTGGTATAAACAATACTTTCTTAAAATAAATAAATATACTTTTCATATTTTAATTAACAATTACTACAAACATAGATTGTTTTATTGGATTGAGTTAATAATCAGGCTGTTTGGAGTCTTTTATTCCACTGCGCGTGCAGTTCCACTACAAATTGCCTACAGAAAAAAGTTTTGTTCATGCGATTTTCCATATTTCTAACCGAATTCACTATTGTCATTTGTCATCACGTGTTATATTAATTTACTGTAATATCAAACAGTGATAAATTCGTGTAAAGAAGCAGGCCAATATAAAGATTTAACGCTGCAGAAAAAACTCAACAAAAATATATGTCCTACCAAATTTTTGATTTATTGCCACAAACATCTACAAAACTTTTAACTACTTAATAGGTTAAATTAGAATTGCATGTGTTCTCCTAGCTCCAAGAAAATAAATACATTAATTCCCACCACGTTCCCATGCAAACGAAGTCAGGACAGCTAGTACTAATATAATCCTATACAATGATACTATACCACGACGCTGGGGACAAACAAGCATCGAGCTTTGATGAATATAAAACTGTGCTATTTTTATAACAACTGTTCATTATAATTATAATAATTAAGAAGCATATTTTTTCTAGTAAAGACATCGCTAAGCTATCACTAATAAGTCTAGAAAACTGCTTCTAAGTAATTTGCTCGTTTTCCATCTTGTTCAAATAACGAGAATTAATAAGTAACATTTTCCTAGAACCTTTGAGGAACTCTAAGAAGCTTACTGTTACTGCAAAAAGAAGAAGACTTGAACAATTGATTTTAATCTCAGGCCATTGTTATTTGCCATTGCGTTTGCCATTGTTGTGGCCATTGCGAATGTAATTAGATTAAATGCTCACAAAAAAAGTGACCAAGTAGATGTATTGTTTCTGTGTGTACAAATTAAATAACTTCAACCAGCCTAATAGCATGTTGTCGGACATAAAAAGATCGTCCCTCTCACAGTTTCATACTTGCCAGCAAGGGACGGTAAACGCGTTCATGCTCTAGAAAGGCAGGAGTTTTTGAAATTATTCGCCTCTATGTTAATGAATGCAAGTCCTAAAACTCTTTATAGTAGGAACTAGCTTATGTCCGCGACTTCGTCCGCGTGAACTTTTGTATTAACTTCCATCACCTATTTCATCAACTTCCCTTGGGCAAATAATTCCTGGAATAGTTCTGAGTAGGTATGACCCTTTGGTGGTTATACAGGGTGTATCCGTATGGCTATCCGTACTGTGACATCATGTTAATACATTTTGGCGTGAGGAGAGTATCCAATGCCAGAGGTTGTCAATTTACTTATTTCTATGTGCCCGTTTTTGTATAAATTTATTTAAAAATGTAAAGTAGCAAAACAACAAACAGTCACTGTTTAGGGTAGTACCGTCCAGGAAACTTAAAAACGTAGACCAATGATGTAATATAAAAAAGAGGTAGATAGGTTATAAGCACTCCAAAAGTGGCACACTAAAACTGAGTCATTTAACGTACAAAAAAACTTTTAAAACACTTTCGCTAGTTTAATTTTAGTTTCTAGTTACTTTAATCTGGGTAAGGTAAAATCACTGCTGATCGAATGGATTAATTGATTATTAACCAGAATACAATTTCGGAAGGTGATTTATCAAGGCTTTGCCGATTTTTAAAACACATATTAGTATGAAAGTTCATTCAGGTAGTGGGTAGTAGGGTAAAACTAGCTGATTTGCCCTACTAACGTCGAAACAACGGGTAAAACCACTTCGTTTCGCTAAGATACAAAAAAATATATATTTTTAGTCATGATTACGTTGTGGCCTAAGAGACTTATCGTAATTAACTTTAATTTAAATTAGAGATTATTCTCGGGAAAAAGGGAAGTTTCGCCGCGCTGGTATTTAACGTCGCACCTGCCCGAGGCGTCTTAGCGTCGTCTAAATTAATGCGACGCCAACTTAGCAAAAGTCAATTACACTTTATTAAAACCGTCTCCATTTATATCAATTTGACGCAAACTGTTACAAATACTGGTAATGTTCCGTCATTTCATCCGAGAATGAGGCGGGGCTACGCTTGCGCCGGGTGTTCGGTCTCGGCGTGCAGCGATCGGCGCTCGGCGCTCGGCGCTCGAGACGTAGACAAAGCGCGGCCCGCCACCCGTACGAGGCAGCGCGGTCAGTACCTACGCAGCCGGCGAGCTCGCAGCCTGAGTCGCGGCACCTCGGTACCCGCGCGAGCGCCCCACGCGATCGCACTTCTCGATCTCCACGCTCAAACACGGTTTCCTTCCCTATCACCCCATGAATATTTAACTACCCAGCCGATGCCTAGCTTACACTAGTTACGCGGCCATGACACCACTTTTGTTGATTCACATGTACTCGTAAAAGTTTATAAGACTACGATGTCGATGGGTTAAAAGTACGCAAGATGAACGGCCTAAGTTCAAATACGTGTTCGATGGCGTCGCCTGTTTTATTACTGCTCTTAATTGTCGGTTCCGCGACATCTTCCGACGGTAAGTTATTAGCATAAATTTAGACACCTTGTTGTAAATCTGAAAACGCTGGAATTACATACGGTTTTATAATAACTATCACCTGTCAAATTTTAAATTGCCGGGTTTTAAGCTTTTCCTTTCTTGACAGCTGATAAACTTACTATAGAACCATGTAGTATAAGTATTAGGAACTATTCGAATTCATAAAATGTTAGTTTCTATTTAAGTTCAAGTTTGCTTAATGTTTATAATGGATAATTAATATATATTTATATAAAAAATGCGGTTTGAATATGTACCTATATATGTATATGGATATATAAACTCGCTTATATGCTTACAGTATTATGTTTTCGTATATAAGCGCTGTTATAACCTATCATTAACTCTTGAAAGGAATATCCTAAAAACATAAAGCGTAATAACTTTCACAATGTTTTTAATCTCAATTTAGCGAAATCAGGTGATGTGAAAATGTGGAAAGTTGTTATTAGGTTATAAAACAAGGGGAGTAACTGTGGGTGTAAAATTGGGAACAAATTACTGAGATAATTGATGTACCAAGCAGCTCTGCGCGGTGGGTAACCCTATCAAATATGCATTCAAGTTCATTTAAAAAAATAAACTCGTTCAGTCAGAAGCTTCAAGCTAGGGGCCTGATTCGAGAATCGAAATGTGACATCTCTGGCATGTCATAGGGATATGTCCACTTATAGGCGATTTGGTGTACTACCTTTTTGCCGAATTATGTTTCGTCAAATCTCATTTGGCAACCAACTTTTCGCCGAAGTTTTATTTGGCAAACCAATCCTTGGCATAATGTTACTTTGTTTTTTTTTCATTTCGCTACATTTTTATTGCAAAATTTTACTACGTCTAATTTTACGTGGTAAATAATTGTGTAGCAAATGATTTGCTAAGGCAAATAACATATTGTCAAATTTTGTGTGGTAAATAATTGTGTAGCAAATGATTTGCTAAGGCAATTAACATAATTGTCAACTAATTATGAAGCAAATGATTTCATTCATTTTTTGATTCTTTTCATAATTCCGATGCTATGTAAGATCTAAATCTCATTTTCCCTAATATCATTTTACCGTTATAAAATCTCATAATACCAACTAGTGCTGCACGAGTTCTTAAAAAGCCCAAAAAAGGGAGGACGGGGGGGGCGAAGTTTTCCAGAAGGGGGCACGGAAGGCGAAGCCCCCCCCCCCCAGTAAACAAAACCAATCGTAACAATTGTATTTTTGTTAGGTTAGGTTATGGTTATCTTGTGTCCCTTAGAGCGGAAAAAGGCACCCCTCGAAGCGGGGTGACGACGACACGCTGGCGGTTAGGTTAGGTTTAGGTTAGGTTAAAATAATTGCCGTGCGTTTGTATACTCGCACGCCTACGCAAATAAAATGGCAAACTAATGCATTGCTTAGTTTGGGACTAGGTCGATTTGCGTAAGATTGTCCGCAAATATTATTATTATTATGGATGTAGCAGTTGGTGAGTCACCGTCTGCCAGAGATAAAAAGTGAGACAGTTTTATTAGGTTCTCTATTGGATCGCATAAAATCATTTGGAATAATATAATAACGCATAATTTTTTAAAGCCGAATTAGCGTTAAGCCTAATCATGTTATGGCATACATTTTTAAGCATAAAATTAAAAAGAATAAACGAAAATAGCATAATCATCACAAAGACTAACATCAGATAGCATAAATACAAAAAGACATAATAATTACTTGGCATCATTACAAAACGCATAAAAATTGTGTCCTAAAAAAAAATATTATAATGTACGGCCCAATAATGTACAGCCTGATAATCCATTTACAGTATGGACGCGGATTATTGGGCTGTGCATTATTACTTCTAGGACGCTCATCTGTGTGGACTAATAATCTCCAACGAGTCGACGCCACCCCGCTGCGCGGGGTGTCTATTTTTGGTCTGAGGGACACAAGTGACCCCTAACCTAACCAACCTAAGACAGAGTTCGCTTATGACAAGTATTTTTGTCCACCCTGATAATGCACGACCCAATAATCCGCGTCCACAAAAAGTGGACGCGAATTATCAGGCTGTACATTATTGGGCCGTGCATTATCACCCTGAGCAAACTTGGTCCGGGGCAATAATTGGAAGCCCCTTTTGTCCGGGCTGATAATGCACGACCCAATAATCCGAGTAGAGTAAGTGGACGCGGATTATCAGGCTGTACATTATTGGGCCGTGCATTATTGGCTCCCGGTCCGTCATGTCTGAGCATGTCGTGGTCAGCATCTGGGGGTTCTCTATTGGATCGCATAAAAGCTTCAAAACAGATATGATAAATAATTATTAGCCCATACAATAGTATGCATAATGAGTATTAGTCGAATACAAATTAGTCCAAGTAAAATTATTCTAAAACCATAGTATGCCAAACAAAGTAGTAGGCCAAAGTATTATTATGCGACAGTATTATTATGCCAATAGAAATTATGCCAAATCCATTATGCGAAACTATATTAGTCTAAAAAAAATTATGCCAATGAAGGGGATCCCGTTTTATTAGGCAAGCGTCCGATGTTTCATCCAATAGCCCAGCCACTAGTCCATCATTTTAACCCAATAACCCGTTTCATTTAGATTCCATCAACCATCAATAGGCCCTATACACCCGAGTGGGTGCTGTCTCTGTGTGCGTCCCATGACATGGGCAGGGACAGCATCCGCTCGGTGTACTCCTTGCATTTCATTAAATTGTCAAAAGGGCCTCTACGTGTTGGCTCAGTTGGTACTTTGTAGGTACCTAGCTCCACGTACGCCTCCCAAAGGTCCGGGACATCATTGTCCCGTGAGCGGGAAAGACATACATAACAATAATAATATTCTTTGTTACACCAAAACAAACAAATGCAGAAAAATATAAGATATAAGCAGGTATAACAAGTAGCAACAGGCAATCTTATCGCTAAAGAGCTATCTTTTCCAGACAACCTTTGGGTAGCAGGAAATGACGAACAAACAGGTATTAGGAACAGGTAGTGCAAGAATAACGAAAGAGGAGTAACACATACAATCAACTGTGATGTGCCCAGAAATCAAATAAAATAAGCATCTATTTTACACTAAAAACAATTATGTTTCAAAATATATATGTCCAACAATACAAAATATACCTACACAAATAAATATAAATACCATTAATGTCATCCAATGTCATTATTCATAAACATTTGAAAGTCATTCCAATTAATTGAATTATAATTTGCTTACAACTAACAATATATACCTACAGGATGGAAAATTAAGTCGGGCCCTGGAGGGAAACTACCTTAAATCCTTAAGTTGGCTCATTTTACTTAAAATTTTTATCCTGAATAATAATCCTATCGATTAGTGTAATAAAATAGCGTGTTGTTTTTTTTTAATTTTAGTTGGTTCGAGTCCCGGGCGAGGCAAGCGAGTTTTCAAAAATCTTTGAATGCAGTTTTGTTTCTTTAAAAACATAAAGGAATGTCTCCTTTAAGTAAAATGAGCCAACTTAAGGATTTAAGGGAGTTTCCCTCCAGGGCCCGACTTAATTTTCCACCTTGTATACTACATCAACAATAGAAAATACGGAGAAAACCCCTATATATGCCAAAAATCACCGAAATTATTAGAGCCGTTTCCGAGAACGTGATTGCAAATATATATTTATGTATATATAGGTATATGTATATATATATATATATATATATATATATATATATATATACAAATATTGCTCATTGAATAGTCAAGTAATGACATCTCCGCAAACTTCTGAAAATGGGCAGTGACTTGGCACATCTTACATCTTAACGGCCAAGCATTCCACAGCCAAACAGCTCGAAAGGTAAAATACTTGTTGAAAAATTTAGAAGAAGAAGATGGCGGGGCACGTAGTCTATTTTGGATAGATCTGCTGGAAGAAAGGTAATTAAAACTAGCTTTAAGGTATGCAGGGGTGGCCGGGTTGAAAAGTACACTATAAAGAAGTGCTAGGATGTGAGAATCACGACGAAGACGAAAAGGGAGCCACTTGAGTTGCGAACGGAAATAAGAAGCGTGGTCATATTACGCAAGCCAAATGGCCAAATAAGCCAAACAAAGATTTTGAAGCCACTTAAGTTTACATAGAAAGATGAAGATACGAAATGTCGGCGTAATCTAAGATAGGGGGAAGGAGAGATTGAGCTAGCGCAGTCTTAGTGGCGAGCGGTAAGAAGTTACGAAGTTTGCGAAGAAAACTCACCGAAGCAAACATCTTCTTGCTGACCTCGCTCATCTGAGGTATCCAAGATAAAGTGGGGTCCAAGATAACGCCAAGATCTTTGACCTAGTGTGCATAGGGAATTACAACACCGTTAAACATTACTGGTGGTAAAGAAGAAAAATCAACCCGGGGCATGAGCTTAGGACTGACTGACTTGAGTTTTGCTCAGGTTGATTTTGAGTCCGTAACGGCTATTCCAGTCCGAGATGTATTCCAAGTCATTATTCGTCGAAATTCCCAACTGTGGTAGTTCGGTAATTGCACCTTGAGAGTAAATTTGAAGATCGTCGGCATAAAGATGATAAGATGAAAAAAGATTGCAAGTAAGTAATAGATCCTTACAGTATGCTCAGTTTATCCTTTATCTTTACAGTCTTTTTTATTTATTTATTTTAAGCGTTTTATGCGAGCGTATTATTTTTGCGTGAATAAGTAACAAACATCGAAACTTTCGCATTAATAATCCATACTTCCATACTAATATTATAAATGGGAAAGTGTATGTGTGTGTTTGTTTGTCCCTCTTTCACGGCAAAACCGAGCGACGAATTGACGTGATTGTTTAAGTGGAGATAGTTGAAGGGATGGAGAGTGTCATAGGCTACCTTTTGTCTCTTTCTAATCTCCCATTTCCCTTTCATGGGATCTCCAGAATTCGACCACGATGCCCCCTAATTGGTCCCTAAACCTACACTGTGTGAAATCTGAATTAAATAGAACTGGTGGTTCTATTACTAACAATTAAATTACAAATAAAAGAAAAACCATGGTGCAACACCTCGCTTTACTGGAGATATGATTGAAAAAGCAAAATCTGTCGACCATGTGACTCTATTTTTAAGAGTATTAAAAATGCGATGCGAAGAAGTACCGTCAAGTGTAAAAATATGGGTGCATACAACTTACTCAAAAATATGTCCCATCGCTCTTTTGTTAGCGGATTAAGACGGAAGGATAGCTTTGCGGCAACTAGCACCTTGCGACTGACAATGGGTACTTTTTTGATGAAATTTCCATTTCGGGAGAAATAGGTTTCCACTAACAAAATCTTCGGTGCAAAAACACCAACACCGACGACATCTCGGATTACCTGTACGACATTGGAATGGCTCTGAAACAGCTTAGAAACAGTAAGGCATCCGGTGAAGACGGAATTACAGCCGAACTCCCGAGAGCGGGTAGAAAACCGATCCTTACGGCCCTTCAGACGTTGTTCGACACCGTCCTACTGGAAGGGAGAACGCCAATAGCGTGGAACAGAGGTAAGGTGGTGCTGTTCTTCAAAAATGGTGACAACACCCTGCTGAAAAACTACTGACCCATCTCACGTCTTAGCCATGTCTATAAGCTGTTTTCAAGGGTCATTACGAATCGTCTCGCACGCAGGCTTGATGACTTCCAGCCTCCCGAACAAGCCGGTTTCTGAAGAGGTTTCAGTACCGTAGACCATCATTCATACGCTCCGCCAGGCTATACAGAAGACTGAGGAGAATAACCTGCCTCTTTGCTTCGTGGACTACGAGAAAGCCTTCGATTCGATCGTAACCTGGGCTGTACTACAGCCTCTCCAACTGCAACGGTGCCAAGTAGACTGCCGCTATATCGAAGTACTGAAGTGTTTGTACGAGAACGCCACTATGTCAGTCCGACTCCAGGATCTGAGTTCGTAGCCTATGCCGCTGCAGCGGGGTGTCAGGCAAGGGACGTTATTTACCCAAAACTGTTCACCGCTGCACTGGAGGACGTTTTCAAGACTCTTGTCTGGAGAAGGCTAGGCATCAACATCAACGGCGAGTACATCACTCACCTTCGGTTTGCTGATGATATAGTAGAGTAGCTGAGACCATGGAGGACTTATGTACGATGCTCGATGATCTCAGTATAGCCTCCGAGCGAGTTGGTCTACGAATGAACAAAGATCATGTCAAACCTCCATGTAGTACCAACCCCCATTTAAATCGGACACTTTACGCTCCAACTTTTAGAAAGAGGTCAGGTCTGGGCAGCATTCGGGAGGCTACGGCACATCTTTTCATGCAATATTCCGCAGTGTCTCAAGACGAGAATCTTTGACCAGTGGCTCAAAGTCACCCAAAGGGCAATAATGGAGAGGGCTATGTTGGGAATTTCTCTGCGCGATCGCATCAGAAATGAGGCTATCCGCAGCAGAACGAAGGTAACCGATATAGCCCTCCGAATCGCTAAACTTAAGGGGCAGTGGGCACATTGCACGTAGAACCGATGGCCGTTGGGGGGGAAAGGTTCTCGAGTGGCGACCACGTACTGGAAGTCGCAGCGTGGGTAGGCCCCCACAACGTGGACTGATGACCTGGTAAAGGTCGCGGGAGTCCGCTTGATGCGGGTGGCGCAGGACCGGTCATTGTGGCACTCTTTGGGGGAGGGCTGGACATATCCAGCAGTGGACGTCTTTCGGCTGATATGATGATGATGATGTTGTAAATTTTGAAAAAAGGAAATCCTATAAACCTAGTCTTTCATTGAGTATTATTACGTACTAAAAAAACATTGAGATTGAAAAATATTTAGAAGTGGAAATACATTTTAACTTTTTGTATGGACGAGTACGTTGTATTCTTCCCTCTAAAGGTTACGGTACATATTTAAGAGAGGTTTCAATCGATACAGTATATGTTTGCACTTGACTGTACAATAGTAGTTTTCATTAATTGCATTAAACAATTCAAGTTCCATGAAAACACAAATGTGTAACGGGCCTTTGCTATAGTAGATACGAAGTGGACAAATGCTACGAGCTACGGCGTAGCACTTTTAGCTGCTGGGCCACAAACGGGTTTTATTCCACACACATTCATTCATTGCCAACAATTTCATAGCGCTAAGCTCGTAGCCGATGCCATGGTTTTTTTTCGCCAAGTAGCACGTTGACTACCAAGAATCGCTAGGTGCTACGCTCGTAGCCGATCCCGTGGTGTTCCTGGTTCCCGTGGTGGAAAGCGACTACGGCGTAGGGTTCCCGGCAGCGAAAGTGGTAGAGGAGAGCGCCTACGAACAGAGCGACCGTTAGGCGGCTTCGTGCCAGTGAATGTGGTAATTTATTTATTGTGGTCAAAATCAACTACCCCCCACATTTACCAACGCAACGACTTCGTTGCGTTCAAATAAAAACATTAATTATGGGTAAGTAATTGCTCTTATCGCCGTCTCACTTTGACCCGGGCAGTCGGGGAGAGATAGTTTAACCCATTCAGGGCCAAGAATCGCTACGCGCTACTCTCGTAGCCGATCCCGTGGTTTTCCTCGTATGTAGCGGAAAGCGACTACGGCGGCCTGACGCATATGTGTCGTCATTGGCCCTGAATATGTTAACCCATTCAGGGCCCATGACTACACATATGCGTCAGACCGCCGTAGTCGCTTTCCGCTACATACGAGAAAAACCACGGGATCGGCTACGAGCGTAGCGCGTAGCGATTCTGGGCAATGAATGTGTTAATGACTCAGAATTCTATAATATGAAAATATGGTACATTATTACACTATGGATATTTTAAACAGACATGGTATTTCAAATTGTAGCAAATTAATTAATGGCGTTGTTGCCACTTTTTTTTTCAGAAGTTACTGCCATCGATTTTCTAATCTAGAGGAGAAATTAGACTTTGCCTCTATATGTAACTAACACTTAAATTAAAATCCCGTCTTAATATCAGTATGTGACTACACACGTGAACTAAAATATGCCAATACTTTACTGGGAGAATGCTTCGTCAAGTCAGTGGGCAATCTAACTGCTAGAAACTCTCAAACAACCCAAAGACCGTTAACGAATGCTGGCATAGGCAACAAGCTTTCAAAGCAAACAAGCGTTTAGTTTGACCACTTAAATTGGTTCCCGTAACCTATTGTTCACATCTCTTTCTTTAATTCATTCATCACGCGTGCCAGAGCACTACGGGCACTTTTCGCTACGTATTTATTATTAATACATTCACTGGCAGGAGCCCGCCTAGCGGAGTGCCTACGCCGTAGGCGCTTTACACCACTTAACGGGAAACGGGATCGGCTACAAACATAGCGCGTAGCGATTCTTGACAGTGAATGTGTGCTGCTACGGACCACGGCACATCACTACGATTGTAGGGTAGCAGTGAATGGGACTTGAATAGTTCTCCGAACAGGCACAATATATCTTATGTAGGTATTTTGAAGCTATAGCGCTGATTTATTGTATTCGTATTTTGTATTTTCCATCTTTTAATAAACATCAGTCTTTCAGTGTCATTTACTACTCGTTCGTCCACTTTATTAAAACAGTAATTTCGGTCCGTGGTCTAAGTAATGCTTATTGTTAACTTTTCGTTATTCATAGTTTATGTTGTCTGATTGGGAACAAAGTATTCTATTAACACTTTTGAATGCCTTAATTTTATGGCAATAATGTATAATTAGCGTTTTTTAACTATAACAAAGATCGTGATAAAAAATAAAAAATATTCTGCAAGTAGGACTTTTACAAGACAAAATTCTACCAGTGTTTCTGAAAAAGAAGACCACTGTTAAGAAGAAACGCCGAAAAAAATATAAACAATCTGCCATTTTTTGCCAAAAAAAAGCCCAAAAAAAATAATATCGATCGAAGTTTCGTAAAGATCAACATTACCAAGTAATGTGTACATGTTCAAACCTTAACAGGAGGTAATTTCTGCAATAACTAAGTTTTAATTTCCACCTATCTATTACTTAACTGACATATTGACAAAATAAATAATGCTGATCATTTATAAAACCTTGGACACGTGTAAAAAAAATATCCGGGCTATTTCATGTTTTTTTAAGAATAGATACTATGCTATGAAGTGCCAACCAAATTGGCTGGTGATATTAATATATCATCAATAAGTTAAATTATTAAATTGACAGCATACTTTAGTACCTACACCACAATTTTAACTACCCAGCAGTCTGTATACTAGGTAATTAATTTGTATATATATATATAGCTGATATTTTGCGTAATTTTTGAACTATTACTAACTAAAAAGTTAAACTATTTAAATTATCGCATATATTATGTAATTACTTTGCAACGACTCTATACCCTAATCGATATGATACAGAGAAAGAATATAATGGAAAAATAAACCATCTTCGTCTGTAGCTGTGACTCTATACCCTAATTCAAACGGATAGGCTGAGAAAATACAACGAAGTACGTATGCGTGAATTTAATACTCACTACTTATAAACAAAGTAACGGAATTAGACGCAAAGTGCAGTAAAGGGACCCACCCTGTTGGGAAGCTGTTGTTAGGAAAAAAAGAAGAACCATTTGAATTACAAAACCATATCGTACTTTATTCAATATTTTCTTATTATTCATTTGTTAAAATAGACTTAAACATTATTAATTTGTAAAAGTGATTCATAAATTCTAATCAACTTGAAAACATAAGCTGTTCAAATTTAATTAAGTACTGTTTATTACTCAATTCGAGGAATATGAAAGCTTTCTTTCCATGGAGCTAGCAGATCATTCAATGCGAACAACGCTCTCGATCGAGAGCCGTGAAAACAATTAAAACATCAGACAAAGCTGAGATTTATTATTTAAATGGCACGAGCTCATGCCGCGCCGAACAATTGGCATATTTTTTCACTACGCCTGCTGAAGCGTTGATATCTATAACCCCATTATTCAGCGGATTAGCTTTTTGCCGGATGAGCTGTAGAATATTCAAAAGGGAATTACTGGATTTTGTTGAATCTGTGAGTGTGGCGTTACAATCCACGCTTTTACGTCTATCGTCTTTTGCATTCATTATTCTCTACATTCATTAGCGGTCCGATTGTCTAAGCGCTAGATTATCTGGTTTGTCTTAAATACGTTCTGTGGTTTGTCAAATAAATACTTGAAAACTCTCAGGCCGTGGCTAGCGATTATAAGCACCCTTTTCTAAAAATAGACGTTAGAAATGTATGTCATGTCGACATTTGTGTACCTACTAGTCCTACTTATATTATAAATGCGAAAGTTTAGATGTTTGGATGTTTAGATGTTTGGATGTTTGTTACTCAGTCACGCTTAAACGGCTTAACCGATTTGGTTGAAATTTTGCACGAAGATAGTTTATAGCCTGGATTAAAATATAGGATAGTTTTTATCCCGGATCCACGCAGACGAAGTCGCGGGCGGAAGCTAGTCATAAATAAACACAATGTAGCTACAAGATACTTTGGAATTTAAACGGGTCTCATTAGACAAAAATCCCCGCAATGATCGTAGACATACAGTCGATTTCAGATATCGGATGATTAACTTATCTCCTACCAAAATACCTATAAACACATAATACATTTTTGTAGAGGCTGGAAAGTAAGCAATAGATGGACAAGTGAGTTCGAAGGCCAAGCCCTAGGAAGAGCCCTTGAAGATGCGAGTAAATCTATTGCAATTTCCGAGCCGAGTAATTTTATTGAGTTCCAGGGCCGAGTCATTGCATAGTTTTTTTCACGACTACAGCCAGAAAATGAAATAGTTACTACAAATAATACTATTTTGTGACGTTTATTTTAAACGCGTCCTTCCTTACTTCACAATATTATTAACCTAGGTAATGGGCCTTAATATAATCTATTCTTTAAATTTTTACAAGCATTTATTTCCGAATTTAAACTTTCGTGAGACATGTTGAAATAATACTAACAATTACACGGTTCAACTCACGTATTCAATGTCACTACGGGCGACATGTTTCGAACTCTCCGGGATCATTTATTTCACTTGACCTGTTCGTTAGTTTTGTGGGACAAATCTTGGAACTAAACTTTGAACCAGAACCAGTTAACCTCAACCGATTGAGCTGACATTTTGGGTTTAAGTATAGCTTGGATGACAATTCAATATTATGGTACCATCGAGCTGATATGATGATGGAGACAGAAGGTGGCCATGGGAATTCAGTACTTAATATAACCAACGATACCCCGTTGAGATTGGGCTCGTTATAATCGTCTCATATCGTGACCTTATACAGAAAAGTACAGTAGGCAATAAAATCTTGTACCAGAAATGAAATTTTTGACAGAAGCTTATCCCATTGTGTAACGAAAGTGATACCTTATAAAATGTATGGGTAATTTCCGTTACACAATATAAAAAAGCTAAAGCATACAAACCCTTTTCTTGGCAAAAAAAAAAATTGAGTTCGAGCCTCGTTTGCGCCTTGTAGAGCCAAAAAAATTGTCTGTTACAAAAATACAAAAAGAACAACAACAATTGTGCATCATATGATACAATGTCAAGAAAAGGGTTAAGGCCTAAGGTTAGTAGGTTCAGCGAAGTTAAGCAGACAGAGTTTTTGAAACAATCAAATGCGTCTGTTTATAATAATATGGTTTAAAAAAAATACGAATAGTAATTTTGAGGCTTTTCTGCAGGGAAATCAGTGCTTCGAAACATAATTAAGCAAATTTCGCTCGATAGAAAAAAATCACGAACATAGGTCTAAAACACACAAAAATACACTTAAAATATTCGTAACAAATTATGCACAAAAGCTATAAATATTAAAATTGCTTCTAAAAATCGGCAATTTCATGTTTGAGGGAAATCAGTATTTACATTTTTATTTATTTAAACGGCCAAAAAAATAAAATTAAAAAACATGATATCCGCGCTTCCGAGCACGCACTTCCATCTCGCTCACGCTTATGCTCAGTGAGAGGGAGAGAAGACCATGAACCTACGGCGCCTTAAGGCTCTTCACTATGTACTTCACTAATTTCAATGTCTAATATAAAAAAAAGTTGTGTCGTGTTAGTGAAAAGATAAGAATCTTAGTGTTTTTTTTTTAACACAATAAAACAACATAACAATAAGTCATATTATAGTGTGATAACAAAATCAATTGTTTTGACTACAAACAACTTTACCTACTTTAAAATAATTTTGCAGAACCAAAAAAACGACTTATTACAAATGACCCATGCTCATTAGTCGATTACGTCATGTATGTATATGCATATATGTAGGTGCATGTATATCCGCCACGTGATGTATAAATATAACCATGCATAACGCGATTTTTCGGTTTTCACCCGAGTCAAAACAAATTTGTCGTGTTTTTTTTGCACAGAGCCCTGTTCTGTACCTACATTAAATTTGAAGCTGGAAACCGTGATTATGAATGTACCTACATCTGCATTTTCGTTTTTTTCGACCATTCACTACCGGGCGAGTCCCATATGAGCAAATTTGTATGAATGTGAACGTCTGAAGAACGTTATATCTAGATCTAAATTGAGCACAACAGTAAGTTATATCTTGACCGCACTTCCGAAGAAAATTACGGAGTCGAGTTGTAGGAACTTTCGTCGCACAATTTACCTTGTGTATGATTATTTGTGAGTTGCCGGCACTATGCTTCAATTTGTAGCTCGCGCCGGGACCGCCTTTGCCGGCAACTTGGTCCCGCTAGAACGCCGGTTCGTTGCGAGGCCGATTGCCACATAAACAAGCCTCTCCCCAACCCCAGTTATGCGGTTGTGATAACAAAACTTCGTTATTTACTGTTCACGACACACATCATAAAACTGAGAACCAACCCGAAACGACAAATGAACGTTGCATTTCAACTATTCAGATACGTTATAAATTAGTGCATCGTTTTAATTCTTTCAAATTTCAATTCTCCTGCAAGTTGAAAACACTGAGAGCATTTTACGTCAAGATTTTGAAAATACTTTTATATACTTCCATGTGTTAGAAAATATAATTTTTAGACTCGGTATGGCCGAGAAACATTTAATACGATTTCCAGCAAAAATATGATTCAGGAAAGGTGATAAAGTTAAACTTTTGGCGAAGAAACCAACAACTAACTTTGTGCAGAATTTACAAGTATTATGGGATAAATAAATATTACATTCTTATGTTTGTTTTCCTTAAATTTGTATTTGCATTATGCATCACATCATATATGACTGAATGTAAAAGTTATGTCTCCTTTACATCAGTCACATAGGAAAGGTCGTGAAACGATAATTAATCAAAAATTATAATCCCACATTAACCGTTTCATCCGAAATAATTATCCTTACAGCTTCGCACCTTAATTAAATTACCACATTACGTAATTAAGGCGTAAATTAGGAAAGTATTTAACAGTCGTTTTCTTGACATTAGGTAACCGGTTAATGTATTTTAAATTCCAGTGGCTACAATAAGCGTTTGATAGTATTCTCTGATTTGGTAAATGAAATTCGAATAGCGTGCTTGTTGGTAGGCGGGCGAGCGACAATCGCGCAACACTCACGTCACCGCCGGTCGGCGAACAACACGCTTCAATATCTTTACATTCTTCTAAATGACCTATCTGATAACAATATTTTAAAAATGGATCGTACTTACCATACTTATTTCGTTTCAGTAAGTTACAAACAAGGCTACATTCAAATCCACAATATTTGCAAGTACACGAGGTTTGTTTCAAAACTTATCGTAACATTTTCTGTTTTTCTACTCTATTACTTGCTTTGTTTCGCGATAACTCACAAAAGCGTTCAATATATTATTGATATTTTCTCTGTGTCTTCTTTTTCTTCGAATCTGAACTGTTATTAAAAAGTAAATGTTCATTATATTGTAAATACATATATCTAAATACTAAATATCTTCTCCTTAAGGGCACAACCGGGAATAACGGATGATGACTATATTATATCTACTCTTGCAAAATCCATCAAATACTAATCAAATAATTTTGCTGTTTTGGCCCTCTGGCCAAATCACGCCATGTCCATGCCGAGCAAAAGGGTCCTGTGTAGAGCTTGAAGTAGAATCCAGTCAAAAAAAAAACCATCAAATACTATCCATAAACTAAGTACGCAACCCTAAAAATAACATCGTATTTTGTTTGTTCTTTAAGCTCCCTCAGCATGATCCGGACGTAGGTATAATTGTATAACTAATTAGGTACAAATGCAACCGCACGCTGCTATTTATGTACAACCGCAGCTCTGTGTTTTCTTCAAGTTTTTGAGCCCCTGAATTCGAAGAATTCCGTTACCGTGTGTAAAATTTTAACGCGCCCTCAGTCCCCCGCTCTAATGAAGCCAATTTTCTGCGCTCGTTCCACCTTGCTTTCCTTTTGAATTTTCTCGCGTATTTTCCTTGTCATCCATCTCCTTTCGCATTTCCATCCAGACAGATTACTCTTGATTTCAAATTCCACCTTCATTGATTCCTACAATGCAAACAGATACAAGATGATACAACAATTTTTGATCCTTGTTTGTGTGTTTTCCATTCAAAACTTGAAGGTTTAACTAAATAAAGCAATGCAACGTGTGTTGCTTTGTAATCAACATGTTATATGTATTCAGTTTGTATTAGTACTAGAGATGCGCTGAAAAAGCCACAATCAGTAATAACAAGTACATTTCTTTCACTACAATTTTTTTTATAGCAAAAGTACCCAGGCCTTTATAATTAATTTCCAGAATGGTAGCTGCTCTGAACATTATTTTATATCATATCAGCAAACAACGGGTTAACGTTAAATACAGAAATTTAAAAATAATAATTGATATGACAAAGGACGCCATGTCTGGAATTTTAACTTGCGGCAAAAGGTTGTGAATTATTTGAACTTCTGCGGGTCAAAGGGATTTTTATAGGTTAAAAGGTTAATTTTGTAGCTTAATAATATCTTAATCATTTGAGTCCGTACCACATCCTTTAAGTTACACATATCGCTCGTTTAGATTCGGTTTGCTTTTCTGTTTAACTGCTCGCTGCTTTTTGCGTAAGATCCACGCTAGTTGGCCTGGAGTCAGCTGCGACGGAAATGGCATTACGAGTGTCTGCGCGATACAGATATACTCTCTGCATCTCTATTCAAAATTAACAAGCCGTAGGTTTACGTAGCCGCTACACTCGGGTACTAGTTTCGCAATAATGGCACGGCATTGTGCCCGGGACTTGACTTATAATCCCGCCATTGTAAGTGTTTCGTATGTACTCGTATCTGTGGTACTTTATTAAATTACTCCTTAGAAGTGAGAAGAAGTAATGTTCTCACTTTTTGTTGTATGTATAATATATACTGCAGCACTGAATGCAGTTCGTGCCTTTATAATCTTTTAAAAAAAGTACCATCTTAAACATAAGAGCTATGGAACACAAAATAATCAGAAGTAATCAACTAATCATTACTCTGACTCACGTTCCGGGATTACTTAAATGTTATTGAGTTTTTTGTGCACGATTAACATGATACTCGATTTCTCCTGATAATTTTCCGTGTCTTTGCGCATCTCTATTTTTGGTCTAAACCCGTTTTGTTTTCGGATGTGCAAGACAGATTCGCTACCAACGTTTTCATAACGCTACTTGCGTAGCAGATACAATGTGTGTCCGCTTTTTACCGAATACTGCCTATAAAGAGAATTAAGTTGCCGAGATGGTTAGTATTCTCATTTACTGAGAATGTAATTACATTCAGCCTGGTCAGGAGTACCCGCAACCGACGAGCCTGTATGAGAAGATGTATGGATATCATCAAAGCGAAAGAAGTATGTAAGGACCGTAGTATTTGGCGTTCCTTAGTCTCTGCCTACCCCAATAGGATACGGGCGTGAGTATATGTATGTATGTATGTATGTAATTACATTTTACATTGAGTTAAAATCAAATTAATGGTGGGCCAGGTTATGAATCCAAAGCTAATTTTGGTGAATAGATAGATCAGGCGACCGGCGGCGCGGGCGCCCGGCACCGGGCGTCACGGCCTGAATGGTCGTCGCTGCCATAATGCGCCATATTTCCTATGTGCAAAGCTTGCCCATATTTTTGGACCGTCTACACCGCTAGTTACTTTTCACGTGACGGTCTCTGGTTTTTCGATATGCGGTTTCCACGCCACAACTTCGGTTTTATTGACTGCCGAACTGCAACGCTCTATATAGCGCTCAGTCACGAAGCAAACAAACGTATTAAGTGAATCCCGCATAGCCCAGGTTTTGGCGATTTCGCGTCGTTTCACCGTATGCGGTCAGGCACGCGCGTTCCCAATCTGCCGGTATGAGGCGCAAACCATCGCGACTCGCTGACGTGTGCCACGCGTAGTAAAACTTTTACTGCTCTTCTTTTTCCACTCGACCGATCCTTTACATGCGAATGCAAACGAGTACGCGTGGTGGGTGGCTGTTATCGCAAAATTTAAAACGGTTTCACGTAGAAAGTAGATTCGTTCATTCAGTATCGTAGAGCATTAATAATGCATGCCCGTCCAGTCGAAGTGTTTATAGGCAACGCGGACGGTGACCGGTTAAGTTGCAGGTCACCTATGTTATGTAAATAGCCTACTTTCTATACATATACATTAACTTTATGTGAATCTCAAATGATATGGATTGGAAAGGTAGCTATTTAATATAGCAAATTTAAAGTAAAAGTTATGTGATGCCAATAGGATAAGATGGCCGACCCGGATTGAGAAATAATAGAAAGAAAACGTTACAAATATGATAAAAATGGTATTTACGCAATTTTTAATACACGCCAGGTATAATTAGTGCCATTTTTAAACAATTAGGGTCCCTTTTTCTTATTATACTAATGTTACTACTCTGTTTTAGAGACAGGATCTTTAATTACTGTATAGTGATAGTAATAGGTGATTAATTAAGGATGCCAACCACTTCCTGTGTCAATATAATAATTTTGAGTTTAATTATCTATATAAAAAAGAATGGAAATTGTAATTGTATAAAGTAATAAAAAAGTATGCTAATAGGAATTGAGTAAGAACCACTTGGGTACTCAACATTGGTCACTTTCGAAAAAAGAGAGACTTTTCTTGAGATCTCGTTACCTAAAGTACTCGAGCAAGGAAGGCATATTTGGGGATAGGGAACAAAAACTCTCTTGTTACAAGTACTTTCAACGATCTAAAGCTCCATATAAGTTTTATGTTGAAGCTTTACGTATAAAAAATACAATATGTTGTTATATGTATGATTCCAAACAAACGTGCCGAATTCCCAAACACCCAGTTAACGCCACGAGAACTATATCGGATGGAGTTAGGGAAACACTGGGAAAGTTTAAGCTACTTGTTTGGCCGTTGACGCTTTTCGTGGATGACAACACGTATAAAAATAAAGCTAGGGTGAATATCAATAGCTTGGTGATGCTGATAAGGCATTGGTTTAGGTGATATTTATCTAACAATATACGATGGCGGTGTGCGGCGGTACCACCACGACACGGCACCGGCGTCACACGCCACGTCACGCCACACCCACGGTTCGTCGCCGCCACACTCCTCTGTCGCCTACCACTGATTTATAACGGCAATATAACGCCAACTGTCATGCAGATATTTTTATAACTTTCATACGACATTCTTATCGTTCCGCTTCTTAGAACGTACCTATATTCTGTGTTACTATTTATGTAGAATACATCGTGTAATGAACGACGACTACACGCTACGGTAGCCTAGTGGTTTAGGCATGTGGCTGTCAAGCGGCGGTCGTGGGTTCGAATCTCGGCTCGATACCAATGAGTTTTTCGGAACTTATGTACAGCCTAATTACCGTTAACTTTTCGGTGAAGGGAAACATCGTGAGGAAACCGGTCTAATCCCAATAAGGTCTTGTTTTCCCCCTGGGTTGGAAGGACAGATGGCAGTCGCTTTCGTAAAACTAGTACCTATGCCAAATCTTGGGATTAGGTGTCAAAGCGGACCCCGGGCTCTTTTAGGGCACAACCGGGATTAACGCTAGGATAATGATGATGCATCGTGTAATGGATTGAATATTTTTCTGACCCTCACTTTCTAGTATTTTGACATACCTACTGCTATCATAACAACACTGAACTGAACTCATAAATATACCAATAGTCCTAAATCAGATTAATTAAATAAAATTAAGTCGTATTCTATCGAGAATCTGGGTAAACGCCCGCAATGTTAGCATTAACATCGAAACTTTTGCAATATAATACGTATTGGAACAATTTCCCGCACTAATGTAACAAACTATACGCGCGTAATGGAAAATCATCTCGCGCGATAATTCGTAAACTTCAAATAACTTAGCTAACCACAATTTGCGTTACATGTTTGTGTGCGCTTTGAACAATGGCTAAAACTAAAATTAGACGCAACTGATAATAAACAGGGTGGAGAAATCGGATCCGGGCTAAATTGGCTTTATCAGCATCTTATTGTGGAGGGCCGGGCTCGCCCGCCGCCTTATCCGCAGCTAACCGCTAATTGTGTTCATGTGTATACACAACTCCAATTCCCTCAATTTCGCACGACGAGGCCTCGCATTTCAACACCCCGCCGCCATTCGCAGCCATTTACAAGCGTCGATAGCGATACCAGCGTACGTAATTGCTGCGAGATTGATAGGTATACCGCACAATACGTACTAGCCATGTCCAAGTGAATCTTGTTGCATTTTGCATAAAATCGATACTCATGAATAGGTTCGCAGCGAAGCCGGTGTGCAGCCACAAGAGAATAGCCGTTTGAATTTGTCCAAATCGGTTTTATATTTATAGCAGTCTATAGTTCCGGGCTCAGTTAATTTTGTCTTTGATCGATAGTGTCCAATTACCACAAATTATATATCCTCTGAAATGATCCGTTCGTGCGGCTACGTTAGTCCACAGATTTTTAACAGTCTTTATTGTTTTTGCCAGTAGTTTTACAATTAACGGGTCGAAAGTAGACACGTTCTGCATTACAAAATGCTATCAATACGTTTTGTGCGTTCAATTACACGCGCGTCGCTAAGGTATCAGAACGAGCTTGTGAAACATATTGATAAGCGCGAGTATGTATGTAATGTAAGAGGGCAATCTTGGATGTACACTTCGTATTCAAATTTGATATCAATGTGTTTTTTACTTACAGATTCTGTTTTTACACATTTTATGTACCTACCCACAGAGAACCACAATAATGGAATACGTTCAACCAAACCGCTACAATACTTACGCTACGCTTCGCCGTACCACTAGTCCATTCTCGCCTACACTATCACTTTGGCGAGTCAAGTGAGCTGCAAATGGGCAGGCGGGGGTGAGGGTGAGAACATGGCATTAGCAACATAGTATGCGCTGCACTACCTGAATTTCACATTAGTGTATGAGCCACTGGATGTCTGCTGAAACTAAGCTCCTGAAATTAAATTACTTTTTTTATACCACAAAAGTAATTAAAACAAATGGCAATAATTGTATTATGATCATTGCTAAACAACTAAAAGCAGTAGCTTTGAGTTAAGTACTAAGTGCTCTAAGTAATATACAAAGCCTTAATGTAATACCCGATAATTGGAACACAAGATATAGGGTAATAATACCAGTGATTCGCTGCCACTATTTTGGCCTATTGGAAAATTACATGAATAATACGGTCATCCCATCGTTTGGTAATGATTTTCAACAATTTCAGTAATGTCATTTTTACTGATAATCCAGTGATAGTGTCTGGACCGCAAATATGTCCGTCCATCTGTCCGTCTGTCACCAGGCTGTATCTCATGAACCGTCATAATTAGACAGTTGACATTTTCACAGAGGATGTATTTCTGTTGCCGCTATAAAAAAAAAAAAAAAAAATCAGGGCTGCCATACACAAACATGTTTTTTTATGCCGTTTTTATAGATAATAGTACGGAACCCTTCGTGCGCGAGTCGGACTCGCACTTGGCCGGTTTTTAATTATTTACCATCCATCCATACTCCATACTAATATTATAAATGCGAAAGTGTGTCTGTCTGTCTGTCTGTCTGTCTGTCTGTTACCTCTTCACGCTTAAACCGCTGACCCGATTGCGATGAAATTTGGTATGGAGATAGTTTGAATCCCGGGGAAGGACACAGGATAGTTTTCATCCTGGAAATCACCCCCTGAAGGGCTGAAATGGGGGGTTGAAGTTTATATGGAGCTGCGATATAAACGATTTCCACGCGGACGGAGTCGCGGGCAGAAGCTAGTATAATTATATAGTAGAGAGGGTGGGTGTAATGTTAAATTGTATCAGTCACTCATACGTTAGTTATGAAGCAAATAGGTTTTATAAAATTAGGATGTTTAAAAACATATTCGTAAACAAATCTACATGTAAAAATATATAGTATATATTTAATGCTTTATTGTACCTACACTAAAACAAACAAACAGAAAAGAAGAACAAAGGCGAGCTTATCCCTTTAAGGGATCGCTTCAAGCTTTGAGCAAATGAGTTAAGAAAAACAAGTGGGTGATGACGGTAGATAAACAAAAACAAATAAAGACAAAATAGTTTTCTTTTCTAGAAAATTCAGCGATTGTTTTTCCATACTTGGTGTGCGGATCTCCTTTATTACTTTTTTATACAAATAACCTGAATATAAAACCAAAAGACAACACGAAAAAGAGAAATACCTACCATAAATCTTTGTACCAAGTTTTATAAAAAAAAACATAAATAAGACGCGAGCAAGAAAGATAATATTATATATATTTATATAAATAGACAGGAGTCAAGGTAATTTTTGAAGTGAAAACTTCTTTAGCGGCGCTGAGCACTTTTTCGGATGGGGAAAAATTGTTAAATACGCAACAGACTTTTGTGACGTCAGATGTGAAAGAGGTCACTTTTTGCTGCTAGCCGATTCGACTTCATTCAAAACTGAACGCTATTCGTAAGAGTATAAAGCCGTTAAACACTTTTTGCAATAGCATATTCTGCAAATGAATTTGTAATAATACCAACGCGTCCTTCACCTTTTTGCTATTGAGAAAATTCGAATAGTTCGAATTTGGGCGTTATTCCTAGAGATAAAGCTTAGAAAAATATTTACCAACGGCAAAAACAAATTGATATTTTGGTCGCCACCGTGCACCGCCATCTGCTGTTCTTGCAAATTCGAATAGTTCGAATTTAGACGTTATTCCTAAAGAGATAAAGCTTAGAAAAATATTTACCAACGGCAAAAACAAATTGATATTTTGGTCGCCACCGTGCACCGCCATCTGCTGTTCTTGCAAATTCGAATAGTTCGAATTTAGACGTTATTCCTAAAGAGATAAAGCTTTGAAAAATATTTGGCAACGGCAAACACAAATTGGTATTGTGTTTGCCGTCGCCCGTCGGCGCGCCGAACCCGGCACCGTTGCGCCGCGGGCCGTCCGCCTAAATAATTGATAATTGTTTATAAATTTGCGTCAAATTCATTTTTAGGGTGACACCGTAAGACGTCACATGACCTGATCGAAAAACTGTTACAATGTTATTGCGTTTTCACTTCTGCCGGCACTCCCAGAGTGCAACCCGGTATTTTTTTTTAAGTAGCTTTGAATGACGCCAAGGAGTAGGATTGTCTGACGAGTGATAATTACCCTTCCACGCGACGTTGTATCAGACGTTTATAATACTTTTCGAAAAAAAAACACAGTACCTACCTACTTAAGTAAAAGAGACAAAATGCTGCTTGCCGTAGATGCCATTGCACGTATTATGTGACGGTATTTTATTCCATAATCATCTAAACCACCCGTTGACCTTAAATATTATTAAACCAATTAAGAGTCAATAACGAAATAAAATCATGAAATCCGAAAAATGAGTTGGTGGAGACGGGAATTAAAACTTTGAATTAATCGTTTAATAATCGTTATACTTTGGCATTGAGTCGAATAAAAATCATTTTGGGAAAAAACTTAATGTCACATGGTAATTTATTTACTTTTAACATGAAAAACCAATATTAGGTAAGTATACATATTAAAATACAAATTACGAACATTTTATTTAAAATCTTATCTTTTTTTTCATTGCATGTTTGTGAAAAGCACTATACAGGGATTGCCTGACTCGTACCATTATCCGGCCTCGCTATGCTCGGTCGCGTCTATATCACACTCGGCAGGCAATCCCTTATTTCTCGGCCTTTGTAGTACTTACCTACCGGATATGCCAACCTTAAGATTACTAGACTATAAACACAACATAGAGACCTTAGTCATGCAAAATGGCAATCCATGCGGCAATTTTAAGTCATGAGATACATGACTTAAAATTGCCGCATGGATTGCCATTTTAAGTGCTTATTGTGGTGACCCTGTGACCACCAATATTATATAAGCAAACCAGAACTAAAATGGCGGTACAACTTGAACGCATTTCAAAAGGGATTCATATGCCTGTGGGGAACTAAGGACCCATTTTCGGCATGCACTTTCGATGTATCGAAATGGATACATATGATGATGACTTGGATCATAGCGTTAGTTGAATGAAAGCCTTTGCCTTAGTTCCTGGCATCCCATATACGCACTATATTCTAATTAGAATTGGAGAGGAGCAGAGCTTTACTTGGTAGTTGGACCCATTCGGGCTTTCCTAGGAAAAGACACTGTAATCAAGCAAACCCGACTAGTTTTAACTTGAAAAGCCTAAATATGTACAAAATCGGAAAATTGGTGAATATCTAAACTAGCGTTATTACAATAATAATCACCTCAACTGAAATCTGATCCGTCGAAACAAAACCTTCTTTATAAAAACCAACTTCATAATTGAGTTTTTACAACGGTATTGAAACATGACCGCACAATGGTTCCCTGATGAGTTTTTCAATTAAAGCCACAGTCAATTTAAGATAAAAGAGGTAAGTAAGGTACAATGCTGTACGGTCGAGGGTGGGAAGAAAATCTAATTTGCGTGGGTGTCCGGCCGGACTTTTGTCACAGCGCACTGTGCCAATTAGGCAAATACGCGGGCACGGGCAGGGACACGCGCGCTTGCGGCGCGAGGGGCGGGGCGGCCGTGCTGTGCCCACTAACGGCCTGATGAACCGGCCGCGTAATCATGTTCCAAGTACTGGTCTATTTAAACCAGCTATGGATGCGATAGGGTTCATTTGTGTAATTAAATCATACTCGTGTCAAAATGGAACGCGTAGGTACCTAATTGCTGGAATGCGGTTTAAATTAAAGACTGAAATTCTGCTTTGCAGAGCTTTTATGTCCATATGCAACATTAAACCAAATCAAATTCAAAAATAGTAGTATAAGCTCTTGGCAAAAAATAATTTCAAGTTCTTGAGCTCTGTTTTGCAAATTTTTGAGTGTACATAGATGGCCCTGTGCTGTTTATCGTAATAGATCAGATAATTTGTTCAGGAACTAACTGAGTCTTAAGAACTTATGCTACTCACATATTTAGGTTTTAAAGTCCACCACCGCGCTAACTGCTGCTTTATTTATTTCAGCAGTTTGTGATGACGTTTTAGGTATCAAATATGGCTAGCCATAAAGAAGACGTGACGTAAACGAGGAATGTCGACAGAAATCAACATACAATGAAAATATTAACGATATGATACAGAGAAAGAATATAATGGATAAATAAACCATCTTCGTCTGTAGCCCCCTACAGGATTCGAACCTGCGACCTTTCTATTAACGCTAGACTGCTCTACCAACTGAGCTACGACGACAGTGACGGAAGCTGTATATTTTTCCCTTATATTCCCGCTAAGACTAGCGCCCTCTCTGTACCGAGTTATAGACTTGTTTCACAGTCTTGGCACCACTCTAATGGGCGAGCTATGCGCCCGCTCCATTCTTATCGAACCACATCAGGTAGTTTCGGACAAGCGAGAGAGATAGCGCGCTGGTGTACATTATACCCTTGTCCCGAAACAAATTATTTAATTAAATATTTTTGTTTCGTGTTATTTTTAACGAGGAAGTTACCCCGATCATTTGATAAACGATATGATACAGAGAAAGAATATAATGGAAAAATAAACCATATTTCCATTATATTTGATAGAATAGAATTCCGTATGTTATGTCTACACTAATAATTGTCTACACTGGAATTCAATAGTAATTAATGACAATTTCAAATGTGATCGACAAGTGTTATTCAGGATTTTTTTTTGGAATAGGCCGGCGTATAACAAAATCTTAGCTGATTTGAGCAGGTCGATCACGCAAGGCCTGAATCACACTGGCGCGGCCTGCGGTGGCGGTCAATAGTAAATTTGACAGCGAATGACAAGTTTAATATTGATCGCCGTGGCCTGCGGTGGCGGTCAATAGTAAATATGAGATTAACTGACAAGTTTAGTATTGACCGCTACCCACAGATAATTATCTGTGCCGCTACCTCAGGCCGCGCCAGTGTGATTCAGGCCTTACGCAATGTACGTACGTCAGGTAGATCTAAATGTCACTTTTTGTATGGGGAAATGACAGATAAGTTGACAGTGAGTGTGCGTTAGAAAAGTTACGTGATGGGATGATCTAGTAGAAGTGACGGATAAAACATTTACTCGTATTCTATACGAAGCCAGTTATGCTTTGATGTTCCGCAAATTCAGAATAAAGTTCCGCTAATCTTAAATCTCCGTGTTTTACAGTATCTTTAAATCTTAAGGCCAACTACTAGCGCTCAAAATATCTGAGCTATAACCTATAATAAATAACCCAAAAATGTAAATAAAGTATACCTGACCGGGTATATATTACCGCGTATTCTGCTAAGACGCCAGCAATAAATCCTCGGAGCTAGTAAATTACGAAAGAAGTTCATGACTAGTTTAAAAGCACATTCCTTAGGTCATCAGTCTTCGCGGTATATTTGAAACAACATTTCGCGATTGTTTATTCGTTGCTCGGTAAGCTCTTCTTTCATTAGAGTCGGCGACGTCGCTTGCAGGGAGGGCCCGGCGTGCCTAAAGATTGATGGGGCTCGGATGGATTTGTTCTATTCGCGTTCACACTCATCAATCATTCGCGGATATTTTTCCGTGTCTCAGGTTGTTTAGCCTAAATAGATTGTAGCAGGCTTTACCACGTCGTGCGTATCGACATGTGTATCACATTAGCTGTAATGTGACGTCACTACTGAGCCGACTCTCTAACACGAGACAGTGATAAGCTAAACTGTCGAGTGGAAAGTCTTTTGCGCGTTTATTTCGTGGTAAAAGGAATTCTATCAATCATGCATAAAGAATACTGTCACATGTTTTAGTAAGTTTTTGTAATGCTGACAGCTATTAACTTGGTGGGATTTTCTAGTGGAAGGCACTTTAACCTTGTTACTTACTGTTACTGGCGTCCTGCCACGGCTTCGAACGACAGTGTTTTTTACGTATTTATCTACCTACGTACTACGATAGTCTGTAGATACTACATTTACTATGTGTTGCAACATCCATGGTCACGGGACAACTGGCTTGAGCGGGTATCAACATCTTCTTGCTGCGCGTGTTTTCCGAACTACCCGCATTTGGTCTTTATTAACCACTTGTACACTAGGGTTGTCACCCGGCCGACACACAACACTAATAATGTCCGGTGATATAACGGCCGATGTTTTTTGACGCTGGCATTTACTTATGATCGGATTGCACGAAGATGAAATCTTAAAACCGTCATCCCGGTTAAATTTTTTTCATTCCGTAGACAGGACTTTCGGTTTATGGAGCTCAATCCAGTGGTTTAATTATACGCGATTAAGTCCCGTTTAGTATAAAATAATGTGTGAGAATCGTGAAAGTTTAAATCAATATAAGTTATATTTTATCACCTGGCTCCGTTTTCGTTCTGCTAAAACGCGGGCGGAGCCGCGCAAGTAAATGACATATCTTCTAATCTTTACCTCTATACTAATTATCTATATATAAAAAGTCTGTGAGGTAATAAGTATTTATGTAGGGTGTAATCTGCGGAACTAGTCGTCCTAAAATTATTTCACCCGTTTATAGAATGGATCTTTAGGACGGACATAGGCTATTTTGTATCTTACGCAGGGTCTCTGCAATAGCAATCAATCAATCAATCAATCAATTATAAATATCATAATTTATTCATCAGAATATATGGTACATAAGGTGTTATAACTTAGCAACTAGTCTTATAAGTATTAGTGCCCACATTTTAAACCACAAACGTTTTCTAAACTTCGATCCGTATTCAAAAGGTATTAAAAGGTAGTAAAGGTAGCTTGGCTGTGCGTAGCGTATTTTAGTGGGTCAACCCACGAGCGTCGCATTCGTGTAGTTGGTACTGCGTTTACGCTTTATCCCGTATTCATTTTAGGATTACTCCGGAGGTAAGTGTGAACGTACCCGACATACAACCCACTGAAAACAGCTGCATTATAATAAGAAAAACATAAACGAAGTATACGAAGTTTTCCAATCCAAAAATTAATTGTTTGCCAAACAAATCGAGTAGCTACATCGGGTTCCCAAACTGTTTAATTCCTCTTAGTAAATTTTCCATTAGCGTTTTTCCCCACTCGTGTTGGGACCTGCCCATCTTTATTATCATTCCCTTGCCTTAGTTTCACTGTTGCGTTATTCGTCGAATTGTATTTTTCCCTGTCGCATGTTTCCCCAACCTTGGCATGCATCTAAATAGTTTTGACGGTATTCGGCCTCTGTAATAATTAGTCCTTACTTACTTCATGTACACAGGGCATTATCACGATCATATAAACCATTCATTCCGCTCACACTTAAATACTATAACGAACCAATGCTTATGTCCGTGATTACGCGATCACACTTTATAGCTAGGCTGGACCATTATACGGGTGCGAAAGGAGATGACCTCCTGCCGCAATCTCACACAACTCCAGCGCTAGACTGTCCCCGTCCCCCCGCCCTGTCGGCGCGTGCGTCACGCGCCGCTCGGCGTTCGGAACGGGCGCGGGCAGTGATACAAGCGACACCGCCTGAAGAAGAACTCCCGAAGAGTTCGAAACATGTCGCCCGTAGTGACATTGAATAGACAAAAGGGATGGAGAACAAGCATTTTAAATTCGCGTCCACTTGCCAATACTAAAAAATAGTCTTATCTTAAGTTAGTGCAATACGAAAAAGAACAAAAATAAATCTATGATCAGTAGAACTCGCGTCTTTTTTTCCGTTTTTTTTGTTTAATCCTTAAAATGGAATAAACAAAGAATTCTTTATAATTAACTAGCGACCCGCCCCGGCTTCGCACGGATACTATATTATACATACATATAAACATTCCTCTTGAATCACTATATCTATTTAAAAAAACGGCACGGTAGACAGACGGGGACAGCTGGACATCAGGAAATACGAAAGATTTGTCGCCCAAGCTGAAACGGAGAACTTCGTTCGTTTCGCTCGCTCTTTGAACTACAAATTTATATTTGTGTGTATTCATAGCTAAGTTATTTTTGCTACGAGTGTTTATTTTGAGCCCGGGGAATAGAGAGATCCTAAAATTTTATCATGAGCGTAGCCAGGGATTTCAAACGCGAGATGAAAATAACTTTGCTCTCAAGTGACACATATAACTTTCAACTTAGCAGTAAGAACATATTCACATTAAAAATATCATAAGCTTTTACGTATAAGGGTGAATTGCAAAAAAATTGTACAATCCGAAATTGGGAATGTCCTCCTACTTCAAAATTCTATTAAAAAATAGGTATTGAAGTAACATGTATTCCAGATGTGAATTCACGTAGTCTTGTTCATAGTTTAATAGGATTCGTACAGTTTTATATTATAACTTTGATAAAAACATTAAAAAATGCATTAATGAAAAAAAAAAATTGTTGCTCCCATACAAATTTTCTCTGTATTTTCAAAAACGGTAATCAAAAAATCATAACTGATTTAAACAGCTCTGGCTATGAAATGTGCTTGTGGTCTGCTTAACACCAAGTTAAACTGCAAGGACATGGTTTTTCAGGTCTCTAGAACAAATATTTAATATCAACATCATATCAAAGTTCGGGGAAAGATTTCGTTCCTTTGTGTTACGTCAGCTGTGTAACGCTACATTTTGCGCTTTATTGCAGATTTAAGACTGCAACCGTAACATTTTTATGTCGGCCAACAATTAAGCTACCACCGACAGAAGCGCATGCTTCGATAGCCATATTCGTTTTTATGTTGTGGCACGAAAATTGAAAAAGTATACTTATTTAAAAACCAATATTGTGTTATGTCTTAAATAGATAATCTCTTCGATTTTTACTGCTGTTTTTACATAGTTGCGTGGTGAAATAAATAGGTACTTAATCGGTTGGGTATATTCGAACTTTAAAACACCTTTCGGTGTTTTTTTTTTGCTTCCCAACGCCAATTTTGCTTCGTTTGTGTGACGTTTTTGTGTCATTTGTGTGACGTTTTGGTGTTACACAAAAAAAAAATCCATACAAATTACCAAATTTGTGTAACATTTTTGTGAATATTCCTTTTCGTTACGTACAATTTTTTTGCAATCCACCCATAAGAATAAGTCTCGTGATTGTCCAGAAAGAATAGTACATTGTAGTAAAGGCTAGAAAGTAGGCAATAGATGGACGAGTGGGTTCGAGGTCCGAGCCGCTAGGTGAGGACCTCGAAGGAGACGAGTCCATCTATTGCAGTTTTGGCCGAGACATTATACATAGTGCTTTTCACGCCTACTGCGAGGAAATTGCAAATAATTAGAATTATAAGTCAAAATTAAGTTCCAAATTAAAGATCATAATATGAAACACTAGCACGGTCGCTCACGTGTGTGCCAGCCCGCGCGGTGCCCCCCACACACGCGCGGGCCGGCGGCGGGGGCGGGGGAGCTGTGATTGGTGAATCGCTGTTCAAACTGCCCAACAATAACAACCACTACTACAATAAAACATTGTAGTAGTGGTGGTTCAGGTACTACAGCTTTTGCCTACTTTCCAGCTTGGTTTTACCCCATCTATTGCCACATTTCCAAACAGTAGCGTGAAAAACTTAATTCGGTGTTGATTACAACTTGTTTTAACCAGGGACCCGCCCGGTATCCCCTTCAAGGGTTTTTGAAAGGGTTTTTCGTAAGGCTTTGCTTACCAAAGCCGATGCTCCTCAAAGCCTATTCATTTGGCTATTAAAGCGCTACGGTATCCCGTTCGAGGGTTTTTGAAAGGCTTGGGTTACCAAACCCTTTCAAAAACCCTCGAAAGGAAAAACCCATTCATTTAGCTATTTAAGCGCTTTAAATATGGGTAAGCAGTTCCCTTAACGAATATCAGATACCTTCTCAAGCGCTTAAAAAAAGCCTTTCGAAAGGGTATATATCTACCAACGCTCCTGAAGGGGTTTCCCTTTCAACGCTCATGCAATTTTTATCCTTTTGCTAATGATAATAAGAGCAAAATTTGAAAATTTATTTTAGCCGACGGGAAGTCTAGCAGTGTCGGCACAGGTGTCAAAGCGGCGGTGCCTTTGACAAATCCGCCAAGTTGCCGCCGCTTGCGGTTAAGAAGTACCTTATTGCATTATAATACGCTTTCTTTTTGTATGGCGAGGGGTCGGAAGAAGTTGGTGCGGTGCGAGTATAATATACTTAGATTATGTTTCTTGTTATCTGTGTGTGCGTGTATGTGTGTGTGTGTTTCTGTGAGGTCTTTACTCTTACAGACTAGCATATTTTGCAAAATGCTTGCTTTTTCAAGATTACGACGTAACTAATAGTAGGTACTTAAATAATCATTTTTAAACTAGGGGCTAACACAGTTCAAATTTAAATTTTCTCTTTCTAAACCTAAAATAAATGAGTTTTCTAGGGAGCCTTTTTCAAATTTTGCAGTGAGAAGTGTCGTTTCATTTCTCAGTTT
Source organism: Epinotia ramella (assembly GCA_947578815.1). Classification (NCBI taxonomy): domain Eukaryota; kingdom Metazoa; phylum Arthropoda; class Insecta; order Lepidoptera; family Tortricidae; genus Epinotia; species Epinotia ramella. The sequence goes on along the minus strand of OX388202.1, from coordinate 11,463,218 downwards.
CGCAGTAAACAAGAATCATTTGGTACATGAATGATTAGAATTCAATTCACCAAACCAAATCTTGTACGAGAGGCTGACATGATTGAAAATCAAAGATTCATTTAAAAAAAATGATAAAACACCTTCCGCGTTTTCTTAATTTTTTTGGTGAAAACCGGATTACATTATATTTTTTTACCGCAAATTGTACTTATATTTTGCCCTAAAAATATTATTATAGCAAACTGTAATTTTATGTTAACCCATAAAAAATTATCATAACTATAGGACCTACGTTGCCGTAAATTTATATATTTTTTTAAGACGAGATGGGCATTAATCGATAAATTTTTGAGTAAAATAATTATTCGATATTTATTTATTAATCGTATGGTAAATTGTGTTTAGAACCGTGAGATCTTCGTAAAGACAGTACTTTTGCCAGGTTAATCGATTAAACAATCAATCGTCACAAAATTAATCGCGATTAATTTAGTCAAGAGTAAATTAATCGTCGCAGAGTTCGATTGACGATTGATCAATCGTCATTTTAATCGACGAAATTTCATGATTAAAAATTGGAACAGCACGTTACATAAACTAAATATGTCTTGTCATATTGTACACTTGGAAATCATTCTAGTAGGTATGCTGTGTGATATAAAAAAGTCAGTTGGTTACTAGTTTGTTTCTATTCGCAAAGGTATTGTTACACATTCCTTAATATGTAGGTATATATCATTCTGTCAACGTAACTCGAAACATACAACTGTGTAATAAATAAGTTTTTTTGTAAGTACAAATAAACTTATTCATTCCTGAATCAATCGAGAGAAAATTAATCTAACTAATCAATCGATTAAAGATTAAGTCACTGGTATTTAATCGACGATTAATTATAATCGTGACTAAATTAGTCGAAACTCTTACGAATTAGATAGATCAATCGTCATTTCGAGGCATTCGAATTTTTGTCAGTTTTCCTTTCGATATTGTAAGCAAAGTAAGTAATCCACGTGAATGAAATTTTAGTATGTTATTATTCATCATATATTCTAACAAACTGGGATAGGAAAACACGATTAGTAAAACTTTTCTCGATAGATTTTCATTCCAAAAAAGTGTCCATTTTTATTTTATTTTGCTAATTATTCCGGAACTATAAGCATTCATATTTCGAAGTTTTCAGTAATGACAGTAATGCTATCTATCTAGCAAACTGGGAAATATCATTTTATTTACTGTCGTAGTTTTTTTTTTATTATTTATTTTACACTTTCGGAACTTATGCCGCATATGCCATTGTGTTCATTAGCGGCGCCACTGGCTTTCGTCTCTTTTTTTTGCGCGTGGAAGTAATGCTATCTCATCGAGGCTCCGCCTCCAGTCGCCTGTGATTCCTTGCCGACGACGGATGTGTGCCAAAATTGCGCTTGCGTTGACATCTCGCTAAAGTTATTAAAAAAAAATTTCTTCAAGTAAAATACTCGGACTTTTTGTATGCCAAACTTAGAAACTAATACGTTTAGATTATCTCTGTGTTGTTGACTGAACAAAATAATTTTGTAAATGTAAGCGGACCGAGCACATCAGAACAAAAACTAGTGGAGTCGCCATTGACAGTTTTAGACTTGGACGACTATTCTCTCCGTACAAGTTAAGGGTTAGTAGCCATTTCGTAAGGTTTTTTAAAGTTTTTTTTACTATACCTTTTAAAATAAAACTACAGAATATTTTTGAATTGAAGATGTCGTTATAGGAGCATAACAATATTAACAATCAGCCTTCGGTCTCGTCAGCCGCGGGGTAAGGCCGTAGATTTTGCCACTTAGTAACATAGAGTAACATAGACACTTCTATGTTACGGTATCGTAGAAGTAACGCGAAAGTAACAAGAAAAGTATGTAAGGCCGATTTCATAATGCACCTTTTTGGTATAAAACTTTATGCCGTATGATGTGCATGGTGCATGGATAACAAACAATCTTGTAAGATAGTGATAGTGTTTAATAGTTTTACTAAGAAAATCTTTACAAATATGTCACTTTTATACAAATTTGTAGGATTGTAATGTTTAATAAACAGGGCCCTGACTGATGGGAGCTGACGTAAGTGGAATAATTAGTTCAACTAATTAGCGCGCAGGGTGCGTTCTGTGGCATGTGAATTTTATCTCCAATTCACAATTTGACATTCATAGATTATAAAGTAACGAAAAATAAATGCGTTTAATGGTGAACTTTTTTGACAGTTCACAATTTTTTCACAGTTTATAATATAGCGAGTAAGATTATAAACTGACTACGTTCATAATATAATAGTTAAAGATATAACACTTTTAACTCTCGCGCTTTGTACACGTATTTAAAATTACTGTATTTAATAAATTACTTTTGCGCGGGTGGCGCACGACCGGTCGACGTGGCACTCTTTGGGGGAGGCCTAAGTCCAGCAGTAGACTTCTTTCAGCTGATATGATAATGATGAGTAATTACTTTTAATTATTCGCCTTAGACCCATGACAAACAATAATTTTAAATACTTTATGGTTACTTTGTATATATGTCCGAAATAAATAATTTGAATTATGAATTTGAATTAGCACTTTAAAAGATATCGACCAAATGTGGTTTGTATTTCTTATTTATAAAGCAGTACCTTATTGATGCTCGCGTGTCCCGCACACAGTTGGAACAGTTTATTGAACAAAATTTTGTTAACATAACAAGTAACGATTTTCGAACTTCGAATAATCCGGATTGCAATCCCTATGCAGAACTTCACCAATTTCCACGCATTTAGAAGGTCATTCTCCAGATTTTTGTCGGCGTCTGAACTCCAACAAACCATATTAAACGTATAAAAAAGTTTGAGTTACGGTGACCCACAGGCCAAATTTGAGAATATTTGGATAAAGTCGTCTTTACTTTACGCAACAGCGGCGCCATCTATCTGTTTATTAATGCGACAGCCCAACGAAAAGGATATTTGTCTGTTTTGGTCTGGGTATCATGGGAAAACTATCGAATGGATTAATATGCAACTTTCACTAAAACGTTCAAAGGATCTTCGGCCACGCAATAGGCTATAAAAATTATAAAGATAAGGGTGCAAAAGGGTTAAACAATGGGTTTGAAGTTTATATGGGAACCCCTTGAATCTATGACTTGAAAATTGGCAAGCATATACTTGACTAGAAATTAAAAAGAACCCTATTCAAACTTTCAGCAAAATATACATTAAACGTGAAAAAACACGGGATGTAAAATTGTTTATATATATTTGTAATCATGTTCTGATAAAATTTGCAGTATAGGGGTTTAAGGGGCCGAGAGACAGATCTAGCTTCGTCTTATTTTCGAGAAAATTAGTTTATTCCGTATTTTCTCGCAAAAGGCAGGGTTACTCTTCGATGACGACCAATGGTTACCCAATGGTTGGTTTGTTGATGGCTGTGAGTTGGAACACCAGCTATGAGGTTTTTTTGTTTTCTTTCTATCAGTTTATTTCGTTTTTTTTTGGTAAACGATCAGTTAGTGGTTTTTTAGTAGTAGTATTACAGCCGAGAAAAACTCAGTCCCCGGAAAAAACAAAGCCTTATTAATAACAATATCGACGGTGGTGGATTTGAATGCATTCATGCAGTCTTAGCGTTTTAAATTTATGCCGAGTTTCTCCAACATGATCCCAACATGGGCCAAACTTAATTAAAATATGAACTGATACAATGTTCTGTTTGCGAAGTTACGGAAATATTGTATGGCATTATACTTAGAAACATTTACAGTTTTACATTAGTTTTCCTTTCATAATTTTAGAATCAAATAAAACTCATTAAATACGGTTTGGTATGTTATTTTTATTAGTCGAAATAAAACCAAAAACATAATATAAGCGGCATCTATCGAGCTGAAATTGGACTAAACTTAAGCTCGGTAGATGGCGCCAATCTACAACTAACATCAACGACCTCTATCAAAGTGAAATTGTATCAAAATCATGCTCGCTAGATGGTGCTATCATTATAAACATCAAGCATTAATAATGTTTATTTTTCATTTAATTTGCGACTCATAATCATGAATATATTATTGTTAATATCCGTTGTAACAAAGATCTGAAATTGCGTTAGTTTTAAGACTTTTTACACGTTCAACGGCACGCGGCGCGTTTTACCGCTGCGAAAGTCCGACTCCATCTCGGCCAGTTTTATCCCTTATTTAATAATAGCTTCCGCCCGCGACTTCGTTTGCGTAGAGACGGGATAAAGCTATCTTATATTTTAATCCAGGCTATACACTATCTTCGTGTAAAGTTTGGACCTCAATCACGCAAAAACGGATTAAAATGAATTTTGGTATACATAGTGTTTATTCCGGGAATCATCGTCTAAGGGGGCGAAATAGAGTTATATAAAAGAGTTCCACGCGGACGAAGTCGCGGGCAGAAGCTAGTAGTAATAATATAGCAGTTAGCAAAATTAATAAAAAAAAAATATTTTCTCTATTCTATTCATTCGATGTTCTCACTAGCACGGCTCACGAGTTTCGCTAGCGGGTGGCGGGGTGCGATGGGCGGAGCAAGCGTGGGAATTATTTTCGGGTGCCTCGTCTTAAGTAGGTTAATCTTTAATCGTTAATCGATTACCTTTTGCTCATCACTGAATATAAATCACGCTGCACCGACGCCGCATTTATCTACGTTATCAGTTTTTGAATAAATACTAATGGTTATGGTATCTTGAATGAAAAAGGAAGCATTTTGCAAAATACGCTTGTCTGTAGGAGAAAGGCCTCGTAAGGGTAAAGCCAAACGCGCGTTTGTTAGAGTTTTACTTCCAAAGTTTCACCTAATCGCATTTCACCACGATCATAATTTTTATGTTCGTTTTGTGTCTCATATTTTTTGGTTAGATGATTGAGACACAAAACGATACCAGGCGCAACTCACAGGGTGACTCATCGCGCCCGCTGTAAGTAGGTGCCACGGCCGGCCGGCTGTCCGCTGTTAGCGCTGTTCGCGCTGTTACGGCACGCACGCTTCTATCGCAGCGCGTTGCATGCGATAGAAAGGGATGGCCACGTTTAGGCTCGTTCGGCATACCTAAACAGGAGATTTGTTAACAGAGAACCTTCTCTACGTAGTACTTACTAAGTATTATTTATTATGTGGCTGCAATAGACGAGCGCTAGCTAGTACGTACCTACCTATTCTTATCCCATCCCACTAATATTATAAATGCGAAAGTTTGGATGTTTAGATGTTTGTTACTCAATTACGCTTCAACGGCTTAACCGATTTGGATGAAATTTTGCACAAAGATAGTTTATAGCCTGACTTAAAATAAAGAATTGTTTTTATCTCCAGGGTCCACGCAGAAGAAGTCGCGGGCGGAAGCTAGTTTAATATAAATAAACAATAAAAATGCATACCGTTACACAATTTTCTATGTGTTACATCTTTTAGTGGAAGTATTTGTGATTGAGTTCCTTCAATATCTTCTTTCCGATCTGCAAATAAATGTAAATCGTTCAACAAAGGTTGTCAACACAAACACATTCCGTTCAAGTAAAGTAGCTTGGTTTGGTACCTACTAATAGATACTGTACTTACCCATTTCTGGCAATCCATTCATGTTGAAAAATAAACACAGGAGTACTAAAAACTAAACACAACTTCGGTCGGCGTCGACTTCCGTAGAACTGAAGTGAATGAAACTATTAATCTATGCCGCTTTACGCGAATCGCAAATACCTACCCATACTAGCAGTGCCAGAAGGTTACCATTTGACTTGTATAGCGCTTTAAATACGGGTAAGCGGTTCCCCTAACGAATATCAGATACCTTTTCCAAGCGCTTAAAAAAAGCCTTTTGAAAGGGTTTCCCAATCAGGAGCGGTAGCGCCGCGTAAGGGAAACCCCTTCATACGGCTAAGTAAAATGAATAGATATTCAATCAATATCGGGCAGCAAGTGATTTGGGCTATTGAACGAACGACTAACCCGTTCAAAGGCTTTTTTCTGGGAAAGGGTGGGCGGGTCCCTGGACCACACCCGATGACTCAACGTCCAGCAACAGGACCAAACGAGTAACTCTAAAGCGTGTACGCTATTTTGAGTCTTAATACCTAGACATAAGTCTCAAGAAGTATTGGTAGGCAGACATCAGTCGTGACTACGAAAGGTGATCATTACCATCAGTTTGTTTTGATTTTGTTTTCGTTTAATGGCCCGTTTGGGACATCATCTTAAACATCGTCTTTTTGATTATGGGATTGTTTTTGAAATAAGTAATTGATGTTATTGTTATTGCGTGAGGATTTGGGGTTTTATGTGGCAATATTTTTTAACTCATCCAGATGGGACAGTCTAATGAAGTCTTCAGCAATATATAGCTTGGTTTTACTTTGAAGAAGTCGACAATAATGGTAGTTTAACGCAGGGACCCGCCCGGTATCCCCTTCAAGGGTTTTTGAAAGGGTTTTTCGTAAGGCTTTGCTTACCAAAGCCGATGCTCCTCAAAGCCTATTCATTTGGCTATTAAAGCGCTACGGTATCCCGTTCGAGGGTTTTTGAAAGGCTTGGGTTACCAAACCCTTTCAAAAACCCTCGAAAGGAAAAACCCATTCATTTAGCTATTTAAGCGCTTTAAATATGGGTAAGCAGTTCCCTTAACGAATATCAGATACCTTCTCAAGCGCTTAAAAAAAGCCTTTCGAAAGGGTATATATCTACCAACGCTCCTGAAGGGGTTTCCCTTTCAACGCTCATGCAATTTTTATCCTTTTGCTAATGATAATAAGAGCAAAATTTGAAAATTTATTTTAGCCGACGGGAAGTCTAGCAGTGTCGGCACAGGTGTCAAAGCGGCGGTGCCTTTGACAAATCCGCCAAGTTGCCGCCACTTGCGGTTAAGAAGTACCTTATTGCATTATAATACGCTTTCTTTTTGTATGGCGAGGGGTCGGAAGAAGTTGGTGCGGTGCGAGTATAATATACTTAGATTATGTTTCTTGTTATCTGTGTGTGCGTGTATGTGTGTGTGTGTTTCTGTGAGGTCTTTACTCTTACAGACTAGCATATTTTGCAAAATGCTTGCTTTTTCAAGATTACGACGTAACTAATAGTAGGTACTTAAATAATCATTTTTAAACTAGGGGCTAACACAGTTCAAATTTAAATTTTCTCTTTCTAAACCTAAAATAAATGAGTTTTCTAGGGAGCCTTTTTCAAATTTTGCAGTGAGAAGTGTCGTTTCATTTCTCAGTTTCGCAGTAAACAAGAATCATTTGGTACATGAATGATTAGAATTCAATTCACCAAACCAAATCTTGTACGAGAGGCTGACATGATTGAAAATCAAAGATTCATTTAAAAAAAATGATAAAACACCTTCCGCGTTTTCTTAATTTTTTTGGTGAAAACCGGATTACATTATATTTTTTTACCGCAAATTGTACTTATATTTTGCCCTAAAAATATTATTATAGCAAACTGTAATTTTATGTTAACCCATAAAAAAATTATCATAACTATAGGACCTACGTTGCCGTAAATTTATATATTTTTTTAAGACGAGATGGGCATTAATCGATAAATTTTTGAGTAAAATAATTATTCGATATTTATTTATTAATCGTATGGTAAATTGTGTTTAGAACCGTGAGATCTTCGTAAAGACAGTACTTTTGCCAGGTTAATCGATTAAACAATCAATCGTCACAAAATTAATCGCGATTAATTTAGTCAAGAGTAAATTAATCGTCGCAGAGTTCGATTGACGATTGATCAATCGTCATTTTAATCGACGAAATTTCATGATTAAAAATTGGAACAGCACGTTACATAAACTAAATATGTCTTGTCATATTGTACACTTGGAAATCATTCTAGTAGGTATGCTGTGTGATATAAAAAAGTCAGTTGGTTACTAGTTTGTTTCTATTCGCAAAGGTATTGTTACACATTCCTTAATATGTAGGTATATATCATTCTGTCAACGTAACTCGAAACATACAACTGTGTAATAAATAAGTTTTTTTGTAAGTACAAATAAACTTATTCATTCCTGAATCAATCGAGAGAAAATTAATCTAACTAATCAATCGATTAAAGATTAAGTCACTGGTATTTAATCGACGATTAATTATAATCGTGACTAAATTAGTCGAAACTCTTACGAATTAGATAGATCAATCGTCATTTCGAGGCATTCGAATTTTTGTCAGTTTTCCTTTCGATATTGTAAGCAAAGTAAGTAATCCACGTGAATGAAATTTTAGTATGTTATTATTCATCATATATTCTAACAAACTGGGATAGGAAAACACGATTAGTAAAACTTTTCTCGATAGATTTTCATTCCAAAAAAGTGTCCATTTTTATTTTATTTTGCTAATTATTCCGGAACTATAAGCATTCATATTTCGAAGTTTTCAGTAATGACAGTAATGCTATCTATCTAGCAAACTGGGAAATATCATTTTATTTACTGTCGTAGTTTTTTTTTTATTATTTATTTTACACTTTCGGAACTTATGCCGCATATGCCATTGTGTTCATTAGCGGCGCCACTGGCTTTCGTCTCTTTTTTTTGCGCGTGGAAGTAATGCTATCTCATCGAGGCTCCGCCTCCAGTCGCCTGTGATTCCTTGCCGACGACGGATGTGTGCCAAAATTGCGCTTGCGTTGACATCTCGCTAAAGTTATTAAAAAAAAATTTCTTCAAGTAAAATACTCGGACTTTTTGTATGCCAAACTTAGAAACTAATACGTTTAGATTATCTCTGTGTTGTTGACTGAACAAAATAATTTTGTAAATGTAAGCGGACCGAGCACATCAGAACAAAAACTAGTGGAGTCGCCATTGACAGTTTTAGACTTGGACGACTATTCTCTCCGTACAAGTTAAGGGTTAGTAGCCATTTCGTAAGGTTTTTTAAAGTTTTTTTTACTATACCTTTTAAAATAAAACTACAGAATATTTTTGAATTGGACGTAGTTAAAGGAAAAGGATCCAATCCACAAAATGACCAAAACATGAGTTAAGTATACCAGAGAGGTCTCTGAGGCGTATATTTTCATTCAGCAAAAAGACGCCCCGCTCACATAGTGTTTTCATATTTTAATCAACATGGGATACCATCCCACATGTATGACGGAGTAAAAAAGATATCCTTCATAAAGACCCATAACGCTTGGAACCGTATAGTGATATTAGATCAGTTACATAATTGATTCACATTTGTTTTAACAAAAGAAATCCAACCTGCTTGGACCATTTTTAAGAAAATGCAATTCACACGTTTTACTTTTAATATTTTCGACGAAACGGATCTAATCCGTTTGGATTCTTTTTGAAAAACTAAATTTAGATTCTTTAAATCTTTTAGATATACAACAAAATAGATTCAACTCACTTGGATCAGTTTTGTTGAGTTGTTTTGAATCCTGCAATGGTGTCTTAGTAAACAACAGAAACGATCCTATTACAATATTTTTTTTGTAAATCTCATTTTTTAAACTCATTTAGCTTTATTTTTAATCATTAACCCGTCGTATGCTTAGACACGGATCCGTGCCAAGCATTTGAACCTACAGTTTTCAATCTCAAGGTCATATTTTGATCAGCAATTTTTGACATCCGCATACGAGGGGTTAAAAGAAGTTTTCACTATAAAGCAGCCTTTATTACGATTTTTGCTGTCAGTATTATTGTCTTGGATCATTATACGTAAATGTATTATCCGATCCAGCGCACATAAACCATTTTTAGGAAAATGGTTATATTAACAACTAACTTCTGCCCGCGACTTCGTACGTGTAGGTATAATTATGGTTTAAACATGATATTCTTATGTTTAACCATATTACTGACAAATTTGAAAATAAACATTCCATTTCCATACTGTGCGTGTAAGAGTTCAAATTGTCTTCGAATCGAAATAAATACCCTCATAAACTTGGTCGTCTATAATATTATATAGATCCCCAAAGTATCCTTTGAGAGAGCGCTCCCTATGCGAGCCCCAGGTCCGAAGGCCCGATGGCGAGCCCCACGGACACTCACTATCCCCCAGGTGTCTTGCAAGCGAGACCTGAGGCCAAAGTCCCTAAATCTGAGCGGCGAAGCAAACCTTCAGAGAGTGGTCTTAATGCCAACACGAGGGCCTAAGGCCCGAGGCCGAGCCCCCATAGATACTCGTTATCTCCGAGTAACTTGCAGGTGAAACCTTAGGGCCGAAGACCTGAAGGTAAACGGGGAGCAAACGGAGCCGAAGGCTGAGCTTTTCGTAGGAATGAAAGGCCCTAAGCATACTTTTAGAGAGCGGTCGCTATGCGGGCTCGGGGGCTGAAGGCCTTACTGTCCCCAGGTGTCTTGCAAGCGAAACTGGAGACCAAAGTCCCCAAGGGGAGCGGGCAGGCAAGCGATGCCGAAGGCCGAGCTTTTCGTAACAATGAAAGGTCCCAATCAAGCCCTAAGAAAGCGCTCCCAATGCAAGCCTGAAGGCCTAAGGCCGGAGCCCAAAGTCCCCAAGGGGAGTGGGCAGGCAAGCGAGGCCAAATGCCGAGCTTTTCGTAACAATGAAAGGTCACAATCAAGCCTTATAAAGCGCTCCCAATGCGAGCCCGACGGCGAGCCCTCACGGACACGGACATTTACTATCCCCAGGTGGCAGCGAAGCCAAAAGCCGAGCTTTACGTTCAAATGGAAGGCCCAAAGCATCCCTTTAGAGAGCGCTCTCGATGCGAGCGCCTACGGACACTCATTATCTACGGGAGTCTTGCAAGCGAAACCTGAGGCCCGAATTCCCGAAGGTAAAAGGGGAGCCAAGCGAAGCCGAAGGGTGAGCTTTTCTGTAGGACTTAAAGGCTTTAGCATGCTTTAAGAGACCGCTCCCTAGGCGAGCTCGAGGGCCCAAGACCCGAATGCAAGCCGCCGCGGACACTTACAATCCCTAGGTGTCTTGCAAACGACCAAACCGACCTGTGGCTAAAGTACCGGAGATGAGCGGCGAGGCAAGCGAGCCCTCACGGACACTTACAATTTTTTATTGATAATGAGTCTTTCATTCCAACGAAAAGCAAGGCCTTTGGCCTCGCTTGCTTCGCCACTCACCTACGGGACTTACCTCGGCTCGCCACTCACCAAGCAAGCGAGGCCAAAGGCCTTGCTTTTCGTTGGAATGAAAGACTCATTATCATTCCTTCAGAAAGCGCTCTAAATGCGCCCCCATGGACGGGCACTCATTATCTCCCGTTGTCTTGCAAACGAAACCTGAGGGCGAGCCCCCACGTACACTTACTATCCCCAGGTGTCTTGCAAGCGAAATCCCAGGCCAAAGTTCCGAAGGTAAGCGGCGAGGCAAGCAAGGCCATTTTGTTGGACTGAAAGGCCCAAAGCAACCCTTCTGAGAGCAGTTCTCAATGTGAGCAATCACCCCTAAGCACACTCATTATCTTCCGGTGTCTTGCAAGCGAAACTTAAGGGCCGAAATCCCGAAGGTAAACGGGGAGGCAAGCGAAGAAGAAGCGAAGCGAAGGCTGAGGTTTTCGTAGGAATGAAAGGCCCAAAATATCCCTTTAGGGAGCGCTCCTTATGCGCTCCCAATAATATTTCAGTGTCACGAGAGTTTTCTACATAAAAAGAATTGGCACCTATATACTCAATTCTCCGCGGAATGCCGTTTTGTCCAAATTTTATACCCGCATTTTTATATTTGTATGGGATTCAAGGAGTTCCCATACAAAGTTCAACCCCAGTTTTGGTCCCCTTTGCACCCTTATCATAATATTTTTATAGCCTAAAACCTGGCCGGGGATTTTCTCAACAGATTAGTAAAGTTTGCATCAAAATCCGTTCAGCCGTCTTCACGTGGTGCGCGTTCACATAAGCAGACAAACAGATAAACAGACAAAAATTCTAAAAACTGTTGGAACGTGTTCTGTTATCGATTCTAAGTATCCCAGCAAACTTTTTTTCGAATATCTTCCATGTACAGACTTTCGACCATCTTCAGCTTTATTTTATGTATGTATAGAGATGGTTTTACATGATTATTATGCCAGTTTTATTTCGTGAATCCTTATTACAAAATTAAACAAAAGGAAGGGTCTATGAAAAGTGTATTTTCGCAAAAAAGATCCAACCCCACTTTTGGTCGAAATCCTGAAAAATATAGCATTTAACTGAATTCTGTGTGAAAGAATGTATAATACACGACTCAACTCAATTTTCATCCAAACATATATTATAAAAAAAATGTACCAGTTTTGAGGAATCACGGTTGAAACTTTAAACCGCCATAACTTTTGCTCAACTTTCTGTGGATTGGATCTTTTTCCTTTAACTACGTCCAATTGAAGATGTCGTTATAGGAGCATAACAATATTAACAATCAGCCTTCGGTCTCGTCAGCCGCGGGGTAAGGCCGTAGATTTTGCCACTTAGTAACATAGAGTAACATAGACACTTCTATGTTACGGTATCGTAGAAGTAACGCGAAAGTAACAAGAAAAGTATGTAAGGCCGATTTCATAATGCACCTTTTTGGTATAAAACTTTATGCCGTATGATGTGCATGGTGCATGGATAACAAACAATCTTGTAAGATAGTGATAGTGTTTAATAGTTTTACTAAGAAAATCTTTACAAATATGTCACTTTTATACAAATTTGTAGGATTGTAATGTTTAATAAACAGGGCCCTGACTGATGGGAGCTGACGTAAGTGGAATAATTAGTTCAACTAATTAGCGCGCAGGGTGCGTTCTGTGGCATGTGAATTTTATCTCCAATTCACAATTTGACATTCATAGATTATAAAGTAACGAAAAATAAATGCGTTTAATGGTGAACTTTTTTGACAGTTCACAATTTTTTCACAGTTTATAATATAGCGAGTAAGATTATAAACTGACTACGTTCATAATATAATAGTTAAAGATATAACACTTTTAACTCTCGCGCTTTGTACACGTATTTAAAATTACTGTATTTAATAAATTACTTTTGCGCGGGTGGCGCACGACCGGTCGACGTGGCACTCTTTGGGGGAGGCCTAAGTCCAGCAGTAGACTTCTTTCAGCTGATATGATAATGATGAGTAATTACTTTTAATTATTCGCCTTAGACCCATGACAAACAATAATTTTAAATACTTTATGGTTACTTTGTATATATGTCCGAAATAAATAATTTGAATTATGAATTTGAATTAGCACTTTAAAAGATATCGACCAAATGTGGTTTGTATTTCTTATTTATAAAGCAGTACCTTATTGATGCTCGCGTGTCCCGCACACAGTTGGAACAGTTTATTGACCAAAATTTTGTTAACATAACAAGTAATGATTTTCGAACTTCGAATAATCCGGATTGCAATCCCTATGCAGAACTTCACCAATTTCCACGCATTTAGAAGGTCATTCTCCAGATTTTTGTCGGCGTCTGAACTCCAACAAACCATATTAAACGTATAAAAAAGTTTGATTGAGTTACGGTGACCCACAGGCCAAATTTGAGAATATTTGGATAAAGTCGTCTTTACTTTACGCAACAGCGGCGCCATCTATCTGTTTATTAATGCGACAGCCCAACGAAAAGGATATTTGTCTGTTTTGGTCTGGGTATCATGGGAAAACTATCGAATGGATTAATATGCAACTTTCACTAAAACGTTCAAAGGATCTTCGGCCACGCAATAGGCTATAAAAATTATAAAGATAAGGGTGCAAAAGGGTTAAACAATGGGTTTGAAGTTTATATGGGAACCCCTTGAATCTATGACTTGAAAATTGGCAAGCATATACTTGACTAGAAATTAAAAAGAACCCTATTCAAACTTTCAGCAAAATATACATTAAACGTGAAAAAACACGGGATGTAAAATTGTTTATATATATTTGTAATCATGTTCTGATAAAATTTGCAGTATAGGGGTTTAAGGGGCCGAGAGACAGATCTAGCTTCGTCTTATTTTCGAGAAAATTAGTTTATTCCGTATTTTCTCGCAAAAGGCAGGGTTACTCTTCGATGACGACCAATGGTTACCCAATGGTTGGTTTGTTGATGGCTGTGAGTTGGAACACCAGCTATGAGGTTTTTTTGTTTTCTTTCTATCAGTTTATTTCGTTTTTTTTTTGGTAAACGATCAGTTAGTGGTTTTTTAGTAGTAGTATTACAGCCGAGAAAAACTCAGTCCCCGGAAAAAACAAAGCCTTATTAATAACAATATCGACGGTGGTGGATTTGAATGCATTCATGCAGTCTTAGCGTTTTAAATTTATGCCGAGTTTCTCCAACATGATCCCAACATGGGCCAAACTTAATTAAAATATGAACTGATACAATGTTCTGTTTGCGAAGTTACGGAAATATTGTATGGCATTATACTTAGAAACATTTACAGTTTTACATTAGTTTTCCTTTCATAATTTAAGAATCAAATAAAACTTCAAACCTTCAAGAAAAGAGCGTACTCCCATCTTAAAGGCCGGCAACGCACTCACAACACCTCTGGTGTTGCAAGTGTCCATGGGCGGCGGTAATCGCTTACCATCAGGTGATCCGTCTGCTCGTTTGCCTCCTATATCATAAAAAAAAATAAAAAAAAATAAAAAAACTCATTAAATACGGTTTCGTATGTTATTTTTATTAGTCGAAATAAAACCAAAAACATAATATAAGCGGCATCTATCGAGCTGAAATTGGACTAAACTTAAGCTCGGTAGATGGCGCCAATCTACAACTAACATCAACGACCTCTATCAAAGTGAAATTGTATCAAAATCATGCTCGCTAGATGGTGCTATCATTATAAACATCAAGCATTAATAATGTTTATTTTTCATTTAATTTGCGACTCATAATCATGAATATATTATTGTTAATATCCGTTGTAACAAAGATCTGAAATTGCGTTAGTTTTAAGACTTTTTACACGTTCAACGGCACGCGGCGCGTTTTACCGCTGCGAAAGTCCGACTCCATCTCGGCCAGTTTTATCCCTTATTTAATAATAGCTTCCACCCGCGACTTCGTTTGCGTAGAGACGGGATAAAGCTATCTTATATTTTAATCCAGGCTATACACTATCTTCGTGTAAAGTTTGGACCTCAATCACGCAAAAACGGATTAAAATGAATTTTGGTATACATAGTGTTTATTCCGGGAATCATCGTCTAAGGGGGCGAAATAGAGTTATATAAAAGAGTTCCACGCGGACGAAGTCGCGGGCAGAAGCTAGTAGTAATAATATAGCAGTTAGCAAAATTAATAAAAAAAAAATATTTTCTCTATTCTATTCATTCGATGTTCTCACTAGCACGGCTTACGAGTTTCGCTAGCGGGTGGCGGGGTGCGATGGGCGGAGCAAGCGTGGGAATTATTTTCGGGTGCCTCGTCTTAAGTAGGTTAATCTTAATCGTTAATCGATTACCTTTTGGTCATCACTGAATATAAATCACGCTGCACCGACGCCGCATTTATCTACGTTATCAGTTTTTGAATAAATACTAATGGTTATGGTATCTTGAATGAAAAAGGAAGCATTTTGCAAAATACGCTTGTCTGTAGGAGAAAGGCCTCGTAAGGGTAAAGCCAAACGCGCGTTTGTTAGAGTTTTACTTCCAAAGTTTCACCTAATCGCATTTCACCACGATCATAATTTTTATGTTCGTTTTGTGTCTCATATTTTTTGGTTAGATGATTGAGACACAAAACGATACCAGGCGCAACTCACAGGGTGACTCATCGCGCCCGCTGTAAGTAGGTGCCACGGCCGGCCGGCTGTCCGCTGTTAGCGCTGTTCGCGCTGTTACGGCACGCACGCTTCTATCGCAGCGCGTTGCATGCGATAGAAAGGGATGGCCACGTTTAGGCTCGTTCGGCATACCTAAACAGGAGATTTGTTAACAGAGAACCTTCTCTACGTAGTACTTACTAAGTATTATTTATTATGTGGCTGCAATAGACGAGCGCTAGCTAGTACGTACCTACCTATTCTTATCCCATCCCACTAATATTATAAATGCGAAAGTTTGGATGTTTAGATGTTTGTTACTCAATTACGCTTCAACGGCTTAACCGATTTGGATGAAATTTTGCACAAAGATAGTTTATAGCCTGACTTAAAATAAAGAATTGTTTTTATCTCCAGGGTCCACGCAGACGAAGTCGCGAGCGGAAGCTAGTTTAATATAAATAAACAATAAAAATGCATACCGTTACACAATTTTCTATGTGTTACATCTTTTAGTGGAAGTATTTGTGATTGAGTTCCTTCAATATCTTCTTTCCGATCTGCAAATAAATGTAAATCGTTCAACAAAGGTTGTCAACACAAACACATTCCGTTCAAGTAAAGTAGCTTGGTTTGGTACCTACTAATAGATACTGTACTTACCCATTTCTGGCAATCCATTCATGTTGAAAAATAAACACAGGAGTACTAAAAACTAAACACAACTTCGGTCGGCGTCGACTTCCGTAGAACTGAAGTGAATGAAACTATTAATCTATGCCGCTTTACGCGAATCGCAAATACCTACCCATACTAGCAGTGCCAGAAGGTTACCATTTGACTTGTATAGCGCTTTAAATACGGGTAAGCGGTTCCCCTAACGAATATCAGATACCTTTTCCAAGCGCTTAAAAAAAGCCTTTTGAAAGGGTTTCCCAATCAGGAGCGGTAGCGCCGCGTAAGGGAAACCCCTTCATACGGCTAAGTAAAATGAATAGATATTCAATCAATATCGGGCAGCAAGTGATTTGGGCTATTGAACGAACGACTAACCCGTTCAAAGGCTTTTTTCTGGGAAAGGGTGGGCGGGTCCCTGGTTTTAACTCCCAAGCGCGGCTAGCGGTCAGTGCTAGCACTAAGCGCGCGACTCGAGATAAGGCGCGACAGACAAATCCACACTTTAGTATCTATAATATGTGTCTCTCGTGAACACTTAAAAACTAACCGTATTATTGTTAAAATACTACTGTCCAGTTATTTATGAAATATTCAACTCTGGATAATGTCTATGTGCATGTTGTTACTATAAAATACTTAAACAAACACAAACACAATTACAATTATTACAAAACTAGAACTATTCAATCAACACTTTGAAACAAATTCTTAGTAATTTAAACTTTTAGGTTTAAATTTTACTGCATGTCTTAGTTAAATTATATAAAATTTTATTTGTAGATGAAATCAACTTGAACCAGAAAGTAACAATTACCCCGGTCGGTAGCCAGGCGCCACTGAAAATCAGCGCGGCGAAATACAACCTTACGGCTTATTTCGTGGCACAAAGTTGAGTGGCGACCATTTTAGCATGTTTTGACTATGTCTGTAATTTCTTGTCTTTTATTTCTTATATGCTAAATAAACATATTTTCTTTCTTTCTTTCTTAAATTACCACGTACGATACGTTTTCGAACGTGCATTGTTTCGCGCTTTTTGGGGCTCTTATATGACTTATAGCTAGTTGGGCTGCCAAGCCCGCTATTATAATTATGCATCATTGAAAAACTACAATGCAATTCGCATCGTACCATTGGACTTTTGAGAATTCCTCAATGGCGTATTAATTAAGAGTTGTTGATAACTTAAATCGATTGTGCTAATAAACTATTGATATGCCTGATGATGGTTAAGAAACTGAGTTTTATGTATGTGTATATACATTTTAATTTTAACATAAATCAATCTGTTTATTAAGCAGCATAAACATACATACCCTTTATCCCTAAAAGGGGTAGGCAGAGCACATGAAACTTGTGTCCAGTGCCACTGTTAGCATAAATGTGGGTATAAAATATCGACAAAATGTGATAACGCAGTGATAGGTTGCTAGCCCATCGCCCACAACACACTTCAACCCAGTTCCCTTAGTCGACTATTACGACACCCACGGGAAGAAAGGGGGTGGTGCTATTCTAACCGTCACCAAAAACACCGTCCTGGTTTAAACATTTCTGCAAAATTACTTTAACAATAATGTGTCAAGAAGATATTATTATATTATAACCCCTGTTTGACTGTCGAACAAGGGTACTTATTCATAATATAGATCTTATAAAGGTTCTGCAATTGCCCGGTTTTATTAAAATTCCGGGTTCTAAGAATAAATTAGTCACATTAATTGGGCACGTGTTTGTATGTTTTCGCATTGTACCATTATATTCGTGCGTATTTCTTGTAATACCTAGCACAGCGCAATAAAGAGCCTCGTAAACAAACGATGCCATTCAAAATTGGCTCGCGCACAATCAACCAATTTGACCAATAGCGAGGCCTGGATAATTCAAATAGTAATAAAGTCAATCCATACAAAGGCATTCCCAGTCCCTGCTGTACCTGCTGGCATTGCCATTGGCATTGGGCCTTTATTTATTCTATGTTGTTTTAAGCTGATCTATAATAATAATTATGTGTTCGTCACATAGATTTAGATGCTTTATTCACAGCACTTAAAAAAATATTAAAAGAGTCATTTACACAGGTATGTTTTTGTAGTAAGTACTCGGTTTTTATATCGTACCTATTTCACTAAAATTTACCATTTCAAATTTCTGCCGTCACTCTCAAGAGTTTTTAATTGGCTTGCTTCGATGGCACAAGAGCAATGCAAGCAATCGCTTTACCACGGTGAATAAATAAAAAACAAACGGTCGTTTGAAGCGGTCGCCCGCGATCGTACTCACCAAGTCATCGGTGACGATCAATAAACTTCAACTAGACACTTGCTAGACAGTATTTGTTGGAGACCCGACAGTACATGTTTTGATGGATTGCTTGTTCTGTGCCACAGTTATGTTTATATACTGTTGCAATTTATTGGATTTGGTTTTCATATGTTCGGAAGCACACTGTCTATTTTGTGAACACTTTGCGCTGATTGTATTCCAATTTATTTGGAACCTCGTCAATTCAATTTAAATTGTATTGATTTTGTTTCACAACAAACTGCTACATTCATATTGCCAGTATGTTTTTAAAGGTGATATTGGAGTGTAAAATGAACTATTTTACAAAATATGTTCGTTTTCGTTCAATTATAAGGCATCGAGGGTCTGTACAAAAAACTTAATCCAATGAGCTAATCCATTGTTTGTCATAGCCAGTAAGAACACGGCTATCTAAAACATTAACTCATAATAGCGTGTTTTTTAGGGTTCGTTGTCAACAAAAGAAACCTTATATATAGTTTCGCCATATCCTCCTGTCCGTTGGTATGTGGCTAAGCTCAGTGACTCTTACTACTAAAAATTAATAGTTTAAAAAACACTAGAAAAACACGCTTTTATAAATGCACGTAAAAACCAAAAATAAATTAGGGATCTCCAAGTTGTCTCTATTTCTGGGCTGAAGTGTAAACTATGTGCTTTTAATTATAATATTTGATTGTAAAAGCGTGGTGCGCTGGAACAGGAAAGACTTTTCGTAATAACATCTTAAGGCGCCGTAGGTTCATGGTCTTCTCTCCCTCTCACTGAGCATAAGCGTGAGCGAGATGGAAGTGCGTGCTCGGAAGCGCGGATATCATGTTTTTTAATTTTCATTTTTTACCCGTACAAAAAAATAAAAAAGTAATCACTGAGTTTTCTCAAACTTGATATTATCGATTTTTATAAGCAATTTTAATATTTTTAGCTTTTGTGCATAATTTGTTACGAATATTTTAAGTGTATTTTAGACCTATGTTCGTGATTTTTTTGTATCTAGCGAAAATTTCTTAATCATGTTTCGAATCACTGATCTCGCTGCAGAAAAGCCTCAAGATTACTATTCGTATTTTTTTGAAACCATATTATTATAAACAGACGCATTATATTGTTTCAAAAAATCTGTTCGATTAACTTCGCTGAACCTACGGCGCCTTAAGGGGCTACCCGAGGTTTTCATCGATTTTTGTCAAGTTTAGAATCGTATCTCCTTTTTTTGCACTACAGATAGAATAATAAATAAAACGGCTATCGATTCTTCAATTTTTTATCTCCATTTTGGTTCACCGGATTTTGAAACAAATGAATACATAATTTTGTATGATTTTTTTAAACATTGTCTAAAAAAACACCTATTTCGTATCTCTATTGATGTGAAAGATCTAACATATACGAAATCTACATATTTGGGTTTGTCTGTGACGTCTCTAAAAACTGGTCTAGGGTTTTCATTTTAAACCGAATAACACAAAAGTTATGGCCAGAAAACCAGTTTTTGGGCTAAAATAGTTCAACTTTGATGCCAAATATCTCGAAAACAATGAACTTTGAAGTAAATATGGGATACTATTGCTTAAAGCTGTTGTTGTTAATATAATAAGCTACAAAAAACATTAGAAAACCGAAGGATTCAGATCGAAGGTCATTGGCGTATGGGAGCCCCTTAACTTGCTTTCTCAGCAAGTTATACAAAAAGTTTTCAAAAAACAAAGAACCTAGTCATAAAAATAATAACAATGGCAAAAACCTATACTGCCTCACTTTCATAAAATTGTGTTGATTTTTGAAGCTTGTTGATAATAATATGGTATATATATAAATACATTTAATAATGTAATTTGTCATCCAAAAAACAATTAAAATAGTTTTTCGATAAAACCGCTTCAAAAGCGCGTCCAGGAAATGGTCCACACACAAACATTATGAAAATCTCTCAACAGTTTCCGCCCAAATGGTCCACACACAAACGCTTTTAAAATGGGTTCCATAGGATCTGACTGATTTAGAAAATATTTAAGTTTTTGGCTTTCATTTGATTTCCTCGTATTCGAAGTAGAAATGAAAAGTAGAGTGTTTAACTCGGGGAAAGCACTCGTTTCAGCTTCGAACCATTGGCGTTCTCACTTCAAAATATCTTGTCAGGGATGGGTGGCTTTGAACCCTCGGTTAACAATCTACTATTTAGTTTCTTGCTAACCCATGGTGTGGGGTAAAGTTGGACAGCTTATTCCATATCAACTATTTTCTAATCAACGTTATTTTAAGATCCTTAATAATTACTCCTTAATAGTTAATTATATCTGGTCTCTCAATGAATAGATACAAGACCCAGATGGCACGAAGCGTAGGGTTGAGGTAGACGGCCAGCCAAAGGCAGGATAAAGAAATTGAAAGACGAATCTTGAACGTTTGGAGAAGCTATTGCTAAGCTATAAAACAGCTTCTGAAGGGAGATCTTCCTTTGCGAAGAACCCTGAGGCGAAGACTCGTCAATATGTGTATTCTGCCCGTCCTAACCTATGGTGCCCAAACATGGTCACTCACCGAGGCACAAAAGACCAGATTGAAGGTTTGCCAGCGGGCTATGGAGCATAGCATACTGGGAGTGAACCGGATCGACAAAAACCCGCACTGCCGACGTTGGGGTTAAGTCCACCAAACTGAAATGGGAATGGGCTGGCCACGTCTGCCGCATGCATCCACAGAGGTGGGCCAAAACAGCCATGGAGTGGGTGCCACACGACGGGCGGCGACGACGTGGCAGGCCAAGACGGTGATGGCGGGACGACCTGGGGACCGATTTTTGACATTCGAGCGCTCGAAAATCAAATTAAAGTAAATACGTTTGTAGTGTCAAAATGGCAGGCACTTACTTTCTGCTAATAGAATTTAATACGAGTGGTCGATACCACTCGTTTTTAATTTTTCTATCGCTATTTCAAAATAGCATTTCATAATTTTTGTCAGTTTACGAGTGAAAGAGTCGAGCGCTCGAAAGTAAAAATCGGTCCCCATGACGCATTTTGTAACGATTGGCTAGAGATTGCTCAAATCCGGGACGAGTGGAAGTCGAGAGGGGAGGCCTTTGCCCACCACCAAGCAACAAAATAGGCTTAAATAAAATAAAATAAAAGTTAATTCAAGAATCCTACAAACTTTCCATGCGGAAAGTGGAAGTGAAAAAAAAATGTAGTTTTATGCATTACGTAGGTAATTACTAAAATAACGAATCCGTGACATAAAAAGCTGATTAGACTACTACACATTTATATTTATGCATAAGGGTTCATTTGATTATGTCAAAATTAAGCGTAGGTCGCTTTCTGTGACATGGTGACAGTAAAGGACGCCTGTTTAATATCGTTTTAATTGCACGACAAATTTATGTGATCTCTGACAAAGGCGTTCAGTATTCTGGTTCTGTTTATCAATTGACACTCGCGAAACGATATGTCTGGATGTTTAATTTAGACCTAAATACCGAAATGGTACTGCATGTCGATCACGTAACGCATTGTACGCACGTTAGGTAGATCTAAATGTCAAATTCTATATGGAAAAAATGACAATTAAACTGTCCTAACGCGCGTACGAAACGTTACGTGGCTACCCCTCCTCCATCCTACACCATTTGGTATTATATTTTATTTGCAAAAACGACTTGTTTTCCCATAAAAACAAAATTCATTGATTTTTGACGATAAAACAACACAACGGTATAGGTATACTTATCATTCAATTTTACCTTTGATGAGTACTTATAGCAAAATTACCCCCAACGCAAGGACTGCTTCCTAACCCACCAACGAGGGTAATCTAGACCTTATTGGTCCGTGAAGTAAGTGAGGGGCTTAACTGATATAATATCCCTGTTACAGAATCCCTGTTCCCGCGGTTCGTGGAGCCAGTGACCAACGTCACGGTGACCGTGGGCCGCGACGCGCTCCTGGCGTGCGTTGTCGAGGACCTGCGGGGCTACAAGGCACGTATATAATATTGTAGCCTATATCCTATTCTGATGTCTGAGCTACGTTACTGAACAGTTTTATAAGAATAAGTTTAGTGGTTTTTGATTAAGTGGAACAAACAGCTTCACAAACATTCGCGTTTATAATATATATGAGATTACATCCCCTACAATGTCTGTGTATGAATTGTCTTAGCGTATGAATAACTTAGTTACTGAGATACGACTCTATAAAATAGGGCATATAATAGATTCGTGGTCAAAGTAAAACTAGCTGCCCGCGCGGCTTCGTTCGCGTATTACAAGGAACTCAGGGAATAAAGTATAGTCTTAGTCCATCTTGAAGGTTCATTTTGTACACATACAAATCGTTTATTGGCTGAATACAGTTCGTGCAAATGATATGATGATAGATTAAATAATACAATAGAGAACGTCAAAATACAGTTAGAAATGCCAATAAATTAATATACACTGGTCAAAGACGTCGTGAGAATATGTGAGCAGGATCCATAAATTATATGGTATTTTTTTTATCCCATTTTTTTTTTAAGACGAACTCGCGAGGTCTACAACTCACAGAACCAATAGTTATTGTAGATAGATATAGGGATTCACATAATAAATACCTAGTTTTATTAGTTACAAATTAAAACAATTAGCGGAAAATTCAATTGATAGGTAGGTAGTAGTTCCTCTTCATAATACAGCAATATGGAGACGGGTAAGAGCCAAGCTGGGCCAACAGTATGATCGTTTACAATTTCTCAGAAAGCTTGTGTTTTAATGGCTTGGAGAAGTCGGAATGGAAAGTCGGTGGGCTTATGTTACTCACTACAGAAGTTTCAATTTGGGAGCTCAGAAGAATTAAAGCTGCTTTTGTGCACTTACGGCTCCTCGCCTTCATTTAATTATTTGTACTTAAACGGTTCATATAGGTAACACAAACTTACTAAGTAGTTGATTGCTGAACTACTTACAAGATAGGTTAGGTAAACAACGGATTTATTCACACAATTGCATACATTTTTTCATTAGTCTACGACCAAGTAGGTATCTGGTGTTTATTGTGTATGTATACATATTATGCTCTTAGATATAGCAATACCAAGTATTGCAAACTATTCTTCTCAGCAATACCAATTTTCCTTAATTCCATTCAGGTAATCTGTCTTCGATGAGGAATTCAGCTATTGATCAAATTCCCACCATATTGTCTATTTCACTACTATCATTACACCATGATTCTCTGATAGGTACGCATCACAGTGCACTATAAGCTTACGCAAGTGCAGTCTGGTAGGTACGCGTCACAGTGCACTATAAGCATACGCAAGTGCAGCATCTTTTATGATGTTACATCGGCTTACCATATAGCTTGTAAGGTTAATTGAACTAAAATGATGGCTTCGGCTTACATGGGCATGTTTGAAGACACTTAATTCATGTATGTACCTACTTATAATTATAATATACAGGCATTTTCCACATGTAACTAAATGTTAATTTAAACTGGGTTTAAAATATGATTACTTAATATGAACAAAGATTTGTCCATAATGTTCATATATGAAACACTTCAAAAACGAGTTAAATTCGCTATGTTTATTGTATGCCTCAAATAATAAAATACCGGCAACGTCATAATGGAAACTGCAACTTTGTAATATTAAATCTACCGTGAATTTATAATATGCGATATGCGATCGGTCCCAGCGTTCAGCGCGCCGCGCTAAAAGCCGCACTTACTACTGGATCGGATGGGACGAATATCCGTTACAGAACTGCGATGAATTTTTCACTTCTCATGCTCGAAAAATGTGTCATATTAGGCTTAGCAAGCGGGGCTAAAGTAGTACATGCAGCCCATGGGAAAATATGCATATATATTTATGGTATTTAAGACATTTTAAATTGCCCAATCAAAACTTCACCATTTGTATTTGCTATCAACTAACCAGAATACAGTTAGTTATTTAAATGGACCAATCAGGAAACATAATTAATTTCAAACATTTGGAGTTTTTTATTTCTTAAGTCACAACTGTACAAAATAATATAAGTTTGAGACAAAAAATCATTTTTGGTACAAGCTTTCATCGCCAACTGTACTTTTTTGTATACCATCATCAACTACTCATTGGCGATATGATTCGACGCGCTAAGCAATCTGAGGGGGTGAGGTGCGCGGCAATCCGTGAAGCGCCGCCCGCGCGCCCCGACCCGCTCGTCGAGCACGTGACCGCGCGGCAGCCATTGCACAGACAAGACGGGTCACAGTAAAGTGATCTTACGATCGCCGTATATTAACTGGACCGTGCAAGGGTCAAGTTTGCTATCTGTGAAGGGTGTGAACTATGTACGGGTTTCGGACTACAGAAAAAACCCTGTATTGTTTATTTTACTATTTCACAATTTGTCCACTATAACGGTGCATATTTTAAGATTTTTTGCGGGTTTAGGGAAAACTCAGTTAAAGGTCCGATGAAGAAACAGATGGAATTGAATTGATTGGTATAGACTTAGTAATATGGTTCCGTTTGGCACCCACGGGTGCAGAAACCTATAAAAGAAAACACAAAGTAGAAAAACACTAATTATTTAACAATCATTTTAAAATCAATCACATTGTTGTTTCATAGACGAATTTTAATCATAAACCTTTTTTTTATGCCAATCGATCCCTTTCCTGTCCAGGATTAAAAGCTTGTATGGGACCAAAAAGAAATTTCCGGCTAGAAAAGCCATAAATCGAGAAAAACTTTCCCCATATAATTTGTATGAAAATGAAACAAGTTTTTTTTTACATGTATTTTTTTTATGTCAATCGATTACATTTCTATCCAGTATACATACATATACTATGAAGAAAAAGTGAACGGAGTGAGTGAGTGATTGCAATTATTACTGTGATTTTCATAACGTATTATGATCCTTCAATGTAACAGAACTGATTAGCGTGACAGAAAAAAAATAACAAGGTTCACTATTTCTTCATAGTAAATGTATGAAAACAGTTTTCTTTAATTTCTGGCTTTTTTGTACATCACCGAAAGTTAACCCCTAGGAAACTATTGATACTGGATAGAAATGGAATCGATTTATATTAAAAAAATACATGTAAAAAACTTTTTTTATTTTCATACAAATTGTATGGGGAAAGTTTTTCACGATTTATGGCTTTTCTAGCCGGATATTTCTTTTTGGTCCCATACAAGCTTTTGATTCTGGACTGGAATGGGATCGATTGGCATCAAAAAAAAATTTGTCAAAATTACCATTTTCTCGCAACCTGTATGTTTTTTCCAAAATCTATAAACGCCAATCTTCATTAATTTGAAATCGAAGGAAGCTCTCCTAAGACCATTTTCACGTAGCAACACGGGATCTGGTAGCTGCCCTCACTGACCCAAAATCTATTTCCACCCTGTATACTGTTCGTAATTATTATTTTTCAGTGGAAACTAGTGAGTGTCGTGTCAAGGGTTTTTTTTTAATATTTCGTAATGCTAATCACATAATTATTAAAGTATAAAATATGTTTAGTAGTTCTCGTACTGTTTTTCTCTATACTGTGTAACTGTGGAAGTGTACGCGGTGTAATCTGCGCGCGCGTGTGTGTGGTTGATGTATTTAATACGGGAATTCGTTTTTTTTTATGTACTAACCTTTTCTGCTTATTCAGTTTCCGAAGCCCCAGTGACGATAACTTATTTTTAATTTTTTTGTTACCCATTTTTAACAAATGCTGTGCTGCGAAAATGCGCGTACGTCCGACCTCCAATGCGTTCCGCTCGGGACTGGCGCGGTGCAGCGGGAACGGAGCGGGAGTGAATTGTGCCATAATTTCGTTGATTTTGGGTGAAAAAAGACATGTCTTAATAAATTAAAAATATTATGACCGACATCACTCACATCATCATAGACGCTTATTTTGGTGTAATTTTCTATTCATCAAGTTACGTAAGATTGGAATAATGTCAGTTTTAAGATGAGAATAGAGGTATGTTTGGCATTTTTTTCTATCGATCATAGTTTATCCAATTATGTAACGGACAACCGACGGAACTAGATAAAGGTCTTAAATATAATAATACATTTTTTTTAAATTTTTAATATGTAGGTTTTCAAAATAAAACCGTTTACAAAATCACATATCCTAGAAGAACCCCGAAGCAACTCGCCTTAAGACGATTCTCCCCCAAACCCAACGGAGTTACGTCGGTTAAATACTTAATTCACATGACCACCTTCTGTTCTCCATCATCAGATCAGCTCGATGGTATCATAATATTGAATTGTCATCCAAACTATACTAATACCCAAAATTTCAGCTCAATCGGATAACGCCAAGTGACCGAAAAATGGATTGCAGAGGAGAATGCCAAAATAAAACCCAGAATCGATAAAAATAAATCATATATGGTTAGGTCGAGCATATCCAACAGGTCATAAATATGTGATTAGTTTTCAAGAAACCGATCCCCAAGTATTAAAACGCCAAACGGTACTAAGTTGTACCCTCTGCCGAGGCCTCATTACATACTTACTTACATATGTACAGTCAAGTGCAAAAATATGTATCGATAGCATAAGTACCAAAACCTCAATCCGCTGACATAAGAGTTAAATGGGACATATTCATGTTATGAGTAACACCCCGTTCACACTGCGTCCGTTTCTGTGTCCGGGAGGCATCCCTCTTTTTCTCGCTTGCGATGTTTCGCCCGAGTGCGAAAGAGATGGATGGATGCCGGACACGGAAACGGACGCAGTGCGAACGGGGTGTAAGTTGTATGCACCCATATTTTTACACTTGACTGTACATACATACGAACAGTGCAAGTTTAATAAAAGCTTGTAAAAATGAACACCACAAACGCTCAAGCGTGGTTGACTGCATACATGACATAAGCTTTTATATTGAGCGGCATAGACTGCTGTCTATCTCGCTTTATCTTATGCAACGTACACTGTCCGCCGCGCTCGGCCGTTTGGACGCGCCTATATACGGTAAGCAGCAGCGCTTATTCGTGGTGTCAATATTTTGTAACTTATCTGTCAATATAATTCATTATTCATTGTGGATGAATAATCTTTGTTTTCACTATTTTCTCGTTAAATTATAAATACCTACCATATAAACTTAGATGAAAACGAGTAAGTAATTGCCACATGCAGGTTTAATTCAGCTGCATTACAAAAATCAATTTCAAAAAAGCTGCGTTTATCATACATTTTTGCGAAGGTTTCCCTATAGATAGGGAATAAGAAATATTGGTTAGTTAGTTCTTTCTGTACATAAAGTTTAATTTAAGCCAACATTCATCTTCTTTGGCTGATATTTAGATTGTGAGACTTTCAATGCAGAATTGTTTAACCTTTTTATATAGCCAGAACAAACCTTCCCGTTTTTGTTTTTTTTTTTACAATTGTTTAATAACATAAATAAATAAATAAATATTAGGGGACAATCTTACACAAATCGACCTAGTCCCATAGTAAGCTCAATAAGGCTTGTGTTATGGGTACTAGACGACGATATATTTAATAGATAGAAATACTTAAATACATAGAAAACATCCATGACTCAGAAACAAATATTCATGCTCATCACACAAATATTTGCCCTTACCGGGATTCGAACCCAGGACCTTCAGCTTCGTAGGCAGCGTCACTACCCACTAGACTAACCGGTCGTCAATATAACTTTACATTATTTTTTTTGTTTGTTTTGGTGTCTTTATTTGAGTGGCGTATTGCCTTTCAACAAAGATCAAGAACAAGAAGCACAAGGGTAAATTCGGCAGCATCATCAGCGTAACGGTGGTGGAGAGGTATGTACCTACTCGTATAACGCAGTGCACTGGTAATCAAGAAATAGCGAGTTCGAATCTTGGTCTGCTACGCTAATATGCGCGATTCAATGTTATGTAAGGCATGTAAGACTTAAGACATTTATTTATCAAAACGTTTACACATAGTAGTAGTAGTACCTTAGTGCAGTGACACTAAGCTTTGACTGTATCGCAGGAGACCAAGTTACATTAATTATTGTGCTTCGTACTTTGTATAAATGGTGCAATAAAATTGTAGTATACTCGTATTTTCTACATTAGATTACAAAAAAGAAGTCTATGGAGGAAAGAGGTTATCGTCTTGAAACTTATACTAATCTATATAGGTCACAATTAAATAAGGTAGTGCAGTCCCACTGCCAGCCACTATATCCGCTAGCATCAATATCTGCTACAACAAAACGGGAAAAAATATCTGACACGTCCCTAGAGTATATAGTAGTAGTATATATAATAGATTTGGGTCAGATATGTATGCGCGATTTGTCATGGCAAATATTAATGCTATTTAATTGTGTAAATCTTATTTTTCTTAAACTCACTTTACAAAGATGCCCAATAATAATACCATTTCCTTTTTAAGTAGTATCTAATTATTGCACATACTTAGTGGAGAACGTACCGTAGCCGTAGCCGTAACAAGCCGGGCGGGTGTTTTATCTCGGCAACGGTGCCGAGTGCGGCGCACATCATTGGCGCTCGCGACGAAGTTTTAACAAGCCAACTTAATATCACTTTGCTCGGAATGCACGATTCGCCAGATATTAATCATGCAGGGCGACTAGTTAGTGAAATTAGAGCATGATTTATACGTGGAGCGTTTAAATTCTGTAGCTGGGTGTCTAGTTTTAATAATTAATTGCTTGTTACAAAATCCTAAGTGGAACGTACCGTTGAGATTTGTAAGGTTGTGTATGTGGCAACGGTCTAATTAAATAATATTTTAAAACTTGTAATCCGCTTCTAAGCGACGTATATTTTCATATCCAATTTCGTAATATTGAATCCATGTAGATAGTCATTCATCCGCTTCTGGGACAGTTAGTATGTTGTAAACAACGTTATTTCGTCAATTTGGGTACCTACTCTTAACCGATTCTAAACGTAGTTATTACCTACTTTTTTTACTGTATAAAAAGAGCAAAAAGGCTAGGCATAGAGGCTCCTCCAATAAAAGGTAATTTTTTCTTCAGTAGATTAACAACGACCAAATGACTAAAATCACCAATACTACAAATTCATGTCGGCTGCAATGTGAAAATACAAAAGATTTAACAGTATGAATTTTCAGGTAGCATGGGTCCGGGTCGACACGCAAACAATCCTGAGCATCCACCACAACATCATAACGCAGAACCCGCGCATCAGCCTGTCGTACAACGACCACCGCTCCTGGTACCTGCACATCAAGAGCGTGCAAGAGGTGGACCGCGGCTGGTACATGTGCCAGGTCAACACCGACCCCATGCGCTCTAGGAAAGGATATCTGCAGGTTGTGGGTAAGCTCGTAACTTCGGCCGTCAGATATCGAGCAGCGTCCAGTTGCAAAACTATATTGTGCACGAGGTGGACCACACTTGACACATATGCCACGTCAACACGGTCCTCACGCACTCTTGAAAAGAATACCTACATGTCGTGGCTTACATGAGTGAGTTTAGTAATCCTGAGAGCTACACATACTACGTCTGCAAGAGGTGCATTGGTACATAGGCTGGAACACCCCGTAGGCTCCAGAAAAAGGCTAAAATCATAAGTAAGCAGACAATCACCGAACACTAAGTATTCATGTGACGTGGTGAATGTTAAGTGTGTGTGTAATATTAGTAGTCCTTCCTAATCTGTCGTTGCGGAGGCGGTACGATATCGGTAAACTGTCAGCTGTCAGTGTCAACTGTCAGTCGAGTCAATACGCATTCTTTACTGCGCGCCAAGCCAAGCACCAAGTCATGAAGTCGCCTTACGATGGCATACTTCAGTCGATACTTTGACCACTCAGGTAAGCTCACCATTATATATATGCTAAAAGCTGGATTGTGATTGCCCGGTACGCTGGGATTACTAGACTAAGCAAAGGCTTTGATGCGACAGCTACGAGAGAGAGAACGCCGGGCGAACGTGTGGTGTCTGTCGGGGATGCCTTTGCGGGAACATTTCCTCATTGAACTATTTACTGGCTATTTAGGAAGTGTTACTATGTACCTGTAAGCACACAAACATTTTCGTGTACAAACTTTACTAATACTAGTCCGCAATAATAGCATGATGCGCTCCCTATACTCGTATCTACCAACATAAACGCTTAATCTCCTATGTGTTATCATAGTGCTTTACTTGTATATGGTACCATCGACAACACAGTTAACTGACCACCCGTGCACTTTATGTCCATTGTAGTAAGGTTCAATATAAACACAGGATGGTCTGTTAACTGTGTTGGCGTTTGTACGTGACGATGTGCTATATGGTGCAAAGCAAAGATTAAACCATCAAACAAATAAAGAACTGAAATATAAGAAATGTCACCTCGCAAACTTTGAAAAGGTATTTTAATCATTCAATACTCAGGATCGCATTATTCACGGGATCAATTATCAATTATATTAATCAAACATTTTATAATATTAATGATGATAATTAAGTATTTACCTTTTTATTACCTAACTCTTTAACCTGACGTTTTTTTTTATTTTTTTATATTTGCAGATCTAGTAAACCTTTACAGAATCTATATTAAAAAATAAATCTAAAATAATCATTTTCGTTTATTAAAACACCAGCTTTTAAAATGTAAGAAAGAAAGAAAGAAGACATTTATTCACTACACAAAAGACACACAGAGACAAAGGGAGTACAAATACAATACAATTGACACATAACCGTAAATGGTAATCAATGATATGGTGTCATTATGTAAATGGTATTATTTTAAATTTCTGATTATCGTTGTATCTATCTACGAGTACCTAAGTAATTTTTTTAAGGTACGCAATAACGGACATTAGGAAACCACCATACACGAGTATTATTTTTGTCAGTTCCTCCGGTGATCATCGATAACATGACGTCGACGGATATGGTGGTGCGCGAGGGCACGAACGTGACGCTCGTGTGCCGCGCCACTGGCTACCCCGAGCCCTACGTCATGTGGCGCCGCGAGGACGGCCAGGAGTTCAACTGCAACGGCGAGGCAGGTCAGTGGGACCTTATACCAACATCATATCGGCTGGCAGTCAGCTACTGCAGAACGTTGAGTAAGCGCTTCCAAGTAAAGACTCCGAACCGAAGACACTAATCTTTGCCTTCCCCGTTTGTTCCCAATTCTGGTTATGCCATTTCGTTTTCCAAGGATCTCCTCTACAAAATAAAATAAGTAACATACGCGATTAAACTAGTTTCACTTAATTAGTAATAACCGGAAACCGACGACAATGTATTATTACTTACCTAGCACACCTCATTTTAAACATAACAAAAAAAAAAAAAAACAGCATTTTATTTATCTCAATAGATATCAGTTTAAAAATAGCTCTGCTCATGACACTGCATATAATTGTTAAGGTAAAGAAACCTTAGCAAAAAGCAAAGAAGATTTTATTGTTGCCCTTTCAGAACGCATGATGCGTTACGTGTCCTCAATAAACCGAGAATCGTAGAAGGCAATGTTACACTGCAGTCCAATGATGTATAATATAAAAAAGAGGTAGACACGTTGTCTATATGAATTTCCGTGTTTAAAAATGGCTACCAAATCTGCCAGCTGAGACACGTTTATACGTACCATTGACGACGCGACACTGAGGCAAGGTCATACAATTGACTGAGTTTTAGTGTGCCACTTTTGGAGGGCTTACTCGTATAACCTATCTACCTCTTTTTTATATTATATCATTGCTGCAGTCCTTAAAATAGATTGGAAATTAATGACTTAAACTAAGTCTGACCGAGTAAATGTCTTATCTCATTCTGGGATTATATGAACAAGAACAGGCGTTCAACCTTACCAGCGATTGTCTGGTCAGACTATTATTATACGGTGTCTCACGACAAAACACTCCGCCGCACTGGGCGTTTGAGAACAGTTCCCCGTCGCATGGCACTTGCAGGCAAGAACCCGCGTGTCATTGGGCCTACCTACATACTACTACTGCCCGCTGATCTTAGACAGGAACCATCTGACGAAGCATTCCTTTTATTGGAAAATCCATTATACTCAGTTAAAGAGATATGAGTCTTGACTTGACATGTTAAATTATTATTACTACCTATTTCAATTTGTTTGAATATGATTTGACATTAAATGTGTCACGTATTTTCTAATGCACTAAATATTGTAAAGAATGACGATACCTAGAGGTTGATATATTTGTATTCTTTTGCTTTTGATTTGTTTTTTCTATTTCCTTGTTATTGTGTTCTTACGTTTGTTGATATTGTCTTAATATTATATCTTAATTATTCTCTGTTTTTGACGATCGTGATAAAAATTCTTATTTTTTTGACATGTTTGCAAATCTGTAATGTAATTTATTATCACGAAATAAATAATCGAATCTAATCTATGCGACATGAAGGGAAAGTAGGTACCTTTAAAAAGATAGGATTAGTATTTTGATCGATGGAGACCTTAATTAAATAAAAAGTAATACTACATTCAAAGATTTAAAACATTAAATATATTTTTCTCAACGGGGACACGAATCATAACATACATCTCGTACAAGTTGATGAGAGTCTGAAGTGAGGCAAGCAATTTTGTTTTTACCTTTAAATGCAGTATTAATTACCTTCAACAACAAAATAATGTATCTATAGAGCAAAATAGCCGTCGGACACCCTGGGTATAAATAAGTAATTTGTCAAGATTAGTAGGCATTTAAATAAGAGCGTGAATCAGTATGTTTTTAGGGTTCCGTACCAAAAAAGTAAAAAAAAAAAAACGCTTACGGCTCAGTTCGTCTATCTGTCTGTTATTTTTTAATGGAAAAA
Organism: Epinotia ramella; assembly: GCA_947578815.1. Classification (NCBI taxonomy): domain Eukaryota; kingdom Metazoa; phylum Arthropoda; class Insecta; order Lepidoptera; family Tortricidae; genus Epinotia; species Epinotia ramella. The sequence continues at coordinate 11,429,700 of OX388202.1, read as the reverse complement.
CAGCACTCCGGTATAAAATAGGGCTCGAAGCACTTATTTTTCCAACAAATAACCGGTCAAAGTCTCAAGCATTCGATCGTTATGATGGCGTTGACTCTCGCGGAGAAACAAAACAGATGAAATAAAAGGAAATCTCTGGAGCGAGAAAGTACAAGGGAGTTCACGTGAATGGACCCGCGGACGGCACTCGACGAGGGCAACTCGAAAACCCTCCACCTCACCCTCGATTACATAATCGAAGCGCGAATATTATCAGTCTGTCTCTATCCTAAAATATATTTCTGGAAGGGGACAATGCGATAGCTATTTCGTTGAAGTGAATTTCTGGGCAATGGTTCGGGAAAGACCTTCCGGCGGAATGGCGACGACTTGAACCGATTGTTTCGCACAATAAGACCAAATTGTACAATCATCGCATACCAGAAATATTTGCACAATTGAATCAACAATTGGCGTATGAAGCACTAGAATTTGTGGTTTATTATTATCTCTAGGCAAGATGTTTGGATTGTAGTCTACGCTCGAAATGTATGCTGTGTATTATTTTTGTGTGTTATTTCATGTCTATGTGTAAATATGATATGTGATTGTTGTTTTCTAGAACGAATACTAAATCATGAACCGTTTTTTGTACCTACGCTTGGATAACTATTCAATCTGAATGATGATTTTTCCGACCGACATCCATTATTACTATTGAATTTGGTTCAATAGCCCTGGGAAATACCAAAGGCTTGCTTTTAGTGTCGACATAAATCTCTTTGACAATAGTTAACACTTGCCAGTAGCCTCTTTTTTTCTGCAACACAAGTCAAATAAATGTAAACGTATTTAATGTATACAAATACATATCTTGTATAACAATTTAATACTTTCGACTCAGCAAATGAAACAGACTTGTATCATAATTGTACAATGTACATACATAGTTTATGAAGGATAGCTTAAATTCATCTATAATTTTGTTTATTTAACAGCATTCAGTCAGATTCAGATAATTTTATTGGTAAAGGTACAGGTATAATCATATAGACTATACAGGATGTTAACGGGGTCATGATCCGGAATGACAAAAAGCGAATAAGATGATCATACTGAACAACCTTTCCCATGGGACCAACCACGAAATCGCAAAAAAAAAGAGCCAATTAAGAGTTAACTGTGAGTTAACTGCGATTTAATTGAGAGTTAATGTATGGAATACCTGGTTTTTTTTTGCGATTTCGTGGTTGGTCCCATGGGAAAGGTTGTTCAGTATGATCATCTTATTCGCTTTTTGTCATTCCGGATCATGACCCCGTTAACATCCTGTATATATATGATATACATAATTACATACAAAAAGCCAATTACAGGATCTCACCGGTAATTACAAAATAGTACAATATGTGACTTAGGCAAATGCCGAAGGCAGCCGCTCGTATCACATGCGAACACATGAGTTATCAAAGCCGTATGTGGCCATTTCTTAGCACCCCAAATACAATATGTACTACTGTATCCCCCTCATCTTTGTATTGATATCTGTAGATACTGTTACAAATATTGCCTCAATCAATAGAAGTGAATGGTCGAACAGACGGTAGGCTTAGGAAGCTTAGTCCTGACGGCATCTCTTAAGTACACTCGAAGAAATTAGTCGAGGCGCAAGAGTATTATATAGCGATCTTTTGGTAGCGTAGATGAAATATATTATCATTTAGATGTTGTTATTAGTGTATCATGTTATGTTTGTTTATTTGATGCAGTAAACGTGGTGGACGGGGAAAACCTGACGATATCGAAGGTGTCACGGCTGCACATGGGCGCGTATCTGTGCATCGCGAGTAACGGCGTACCGCCCTCCATCAGCAAGCGGGTCATGCTTATGGTGCAATGTAAGTTCTTCAACCTCATTGTTTACTTTTTATTGTATTGATTTGATGAAACATAATGTATTAACAGTGGAAGTATTTTGTAAAATTAGACCTACTTAAATACAATTCATTATTATTTAATTTAAATACATATATATGTCAAGTGGGTGCGCCAAAGTTCAAATAAAATTGCAGCTTCGATTATTGAATTTCAGAAAATGCATCTTTTACAATTTTATATCATAATGATCACTATTCATAATTATTTGTGGTTAATAACTATAGTAACTCCGAATTTTCCATATTCATAATGTCACTCAACATCTCTGTTATTAGTTTATTACTATCTATGTTTAACATACTTTTATTTCATAACGAGTTTTAGCAAAATAGTTTAATATCATATTTATTTCTAACTATATAACTAGTAGTTATTGCAAAGTTTTGTATTAACACATTCATTGCCCAGAATCGCTACGCGCTACGCTCGTAGCCTATCCCGTGGTTTTCCTCGTATGTAGCGGAAAGCGACTACGGCGGTCTGACGCATATGTGTCGTCATGGGCCCTGAACAAATAAATAAACAACATCATGAATGCGAATAAGTATTATGGCCAGTATACATAATATTAAAGGTCTATATCTAACGCAAGTTTCAAAAGATTAGAGTTGTATAGATTTTTAAACCACTACATGTTATTATTTTTTTTGATATACGATTACGTTCACTCCACTCTAAGGCAGTTCGGTGTGTAGGTACGACGACGAGCGAAGCGAGGAGGAGTGTTAGGAAGAACTGGGACCTTACAACGCGCGAACATCATATTATTAAAAAGGAGTGTTAGGTGTACCGAGACCGATTTTGAAGGTTCCGTAGTCAATAAGGAACCCTTATAGTTTCGCCATGTCCGTCCCGTCTGTCCGCCTTCGGCTTAGCTCAGTAATACTAGAAAACTGTAACTACCTACCCACAATTCAGAAATTTAATCACTATAGTTTACGTTCCGATATACGCTCCATTCAATTTAATTATGGATACCAAATCTGTCAGCTGAGACACGTTTATACGTACCATTGACGACGCGACACTGAGGCAAGGTCATACAATTGACTGAGTTTTAGTGTGTCACTTTTGGAGGGCTTACTCGTATAACCTATCTACCTCTTTTTTATATTATATCATTGCTGCAGTCCTTAAAATAGGTTGGAAATTAATGACTTAAACTAAGCCTGACCGAGTAAATGTCTTATCTCATTCTGGGATTATATGAACAAGAACAGGCGTTCAACCTGGTCAGACTATTATTATACGGTTTCCCACGACAAAACACTCCGCCGCGCTGGGCGTTTGAGAACAGTTCCCCGTCGCATGGCACTTGCAGGCAAGAACCCGCGTGTCATTGGGCCTACCTACATACTACTACTGCCCGCTGATCTTAGACAGGAATCGATCTGACGAAGCATTTACATACCTTTTATTGGAAAATCCATTATACTCAGTTAAAGAGTATATGAGTCTTGACTTGACATGTTAAATTATTATTATTAATGATATGAGTTCCAAGATCAGTATACGATAACTTTATTCATAAAACAATATTTAAAACAACATTATGTGAACCAATATAATATCGGTGATGATAATAACGATGGTATTGATACAAATCATTTCAAACAAAAATTATGAACACAAAAATTATGAAGAGTGATTATGATCACAAAGCGAACACAAAAAAAATCGACACATCAAGTTTATATGAGCCCTTATGGACCCATGTCAAGTAAATCCTAATCCGCAACGCAGGCTTCGTCAAGTGCGCACTGAAACACATCTCCTTAGGCACTTAGGCTTGGTTTATTTGGCTTCCGCCCGCGACTTCGTCTGCGTGGACCCGGGATAAAAACTATCCTATATATTAATCTAGACTATAAACTATCTTCGTTACAAAATTTCATCCAAATCGGTTGAGACTTGAGCCGTTTAAGCGTGATTGAGTAACAAACATCCAATCTTTCGTGTTTAGTAGGATTTAACGTTAGCTTTTTGGTGAAGAAAAGGCATCAACTGCCAAGAAATTAAAATGTGTGTGTGAAGTCCCCAACCCGAACTGGGACTAGTGCCCGTTTCCTTTTATCCATGCGAGGAGGCATGTGCCCACCAGTGGGACGTATATAAGCTGATTTATTTATTTGTATTTCTCTAAGGTTCCGGCTTGCTAGAGTCGGGATAGTTGCGCCGCGATTTTGTGTTTTTACAAGCCTTGATATTTCACCTGTTAGGTACTCTCAATTTAATGAAATCTTGAAAGTCGTTTTCACCCACCCCCATTAAACAATTTTTTGTGCGTATTTTTTTTTACCAATGGCCGTGTAAGGAATACGAGTGAAATTTGTTTCTATAGACTATGATTGAACCTTTACTAAGTATGAAATGTCGATTAGAGTTGTATAGATTTTTAAAGACTGCAAAACAAAAAGATTTTGTTGACAATTATTAGATTGTTTTTAAATATACTTTTAATGTTGTGTGGATACATATTTCTATTTTTTTGCACACAGTTTCGCAGTCTAATCAATATTGACGAAGTTTAGGGCATTGGCTAAGTAGGTCGTCAATTGTTTGTTTGGGGGTGGTGTCACAGGCACAGGTCATCCACCCGTGATTGAATCTGATCGGAAAAGCACGTCTTACGCTATATGTCGCTGAGTGTAGACTACTTGCAGTTTGTGCTCGAGGGGAGGGGGGAACTTTTATATAAAATTTCAAATTTGATTATTGAATGTCAAAAAATGTATTTCACTATTTATTTTCAACAACAAGAAAATATAAACTTAGGCAATAAAGGAAAACAATAAATAATAAATAAATAAATACATTTAAGTATAATCATATCTGCATGAGTACATAAGTCCAGTAAGTACTACTATTTATGTTTATATACTTTTTAAATGCAACGAACAGCTTTTAATAAATTTTGTTAGATTAGGCAAGCGACCGGCACAGATTACAACTGCTGCCAGTAAAGTAAGTTAAATTAGTTTAGAACTGCGACCCTCACAGAACCGAACGGCTATCAGAAAGCAGGTAAGGTTAGAACTGCGACCCTTATAAAACCGAACTGTTTCCTGAAAAGTAGGTTATGTTAGTGCATCATAATCAATGATGACCACCAATAACAATATAAGGAAAATAAGTTAACAAATAAAAATAATCATCAAAAGATCATTATGAGAACTTAAACTAACCTAAAAAAAACTTTAAAGGAGCATTATAAGTACCTACCTACAAATTTAATTACTAAGATGATATACATATAAGCAAACCTTGGGATTAGGTGCCAAAGCAGACCCCGAGCTCGTTTAGGTGCCCTAAACGCTAGAGGATGATGATATGAGTAAACAATTTTGGAATACCCAATAGTCAATTCATCTGAAGAGTGATAATTAGGATCATAAAGCGTATTACAAGAAAAATCTAATCGAAAATTTGCATGCGAAACCTATGTGGGGGCGTGCTCCTGTTTTCGAGGTTTTGCCCGAGTACGGCAGAGCCGAAAGGAAGGGATATGCTTTTAGAAGTTTATGTTTGTATTTACTTGTGTTCCACCGTAGCGTTTAAGATACTGAACCGATGAATGAGGTACCAATACTAACAATCGATTCGAAAATATTCTCCGGGGACAAAGGTTAAAAACTGTTCATTTTTTTCAGTTGTTGTTCCGTTGTCGGGATACTGTTCTTTCAAATTTTCTCTCTATTATTTTTGCGTAAGTATCATCTGGTGCTTTTTATAAAATTGCTGCCCTCTTCGCCTCCATATCCGCCATCTCGTTCCCCAGAATGTAATTGTGGGCTTTTTCCAGCAGAATACTAAAAAAAAGTAAAGAGTAAAGCCCGAGTCCTCGACGCTGTACTAGTATATAGGCACTCTATGTCAAAGTGACATGCCTTAAATTCGAATGAAGAAAAATCCTCTAAGGGTAACTACCCTTATTTCGTATTTGAAAAGTGAGCATGTGAATATTGTGTAAGTATATAATACCGGTCACTTTGGCACTCTTTGGGAGAGGTCTATGTCCAGCAGTGGACGTCTTTCGGCTGATATGATGATGATGACGATGTTATAATAGTGTGTTGGGTGCTATTGATTCCTTAAATTACAGTGCTTTTAAAATAGGTTGGTACTTACGTGACAAATTAAAATAAAATAAATTAAACTGCCTTAATAAAACAAATTTACGAGGAGGAAAAAGAAAACGTATCGCATACAAGTCACTAGCACCCGAACTGAGAATCTGGCACAAATTACAGAAAAAGGCAGATAGGCCCTAAATAATAAATTGAACAGACCTCAGTACATCCGATCCCTTTTCACTTTCGTACTTAGTAACGAGTAAGAAAGGGATGGAGCCATGTTATCTAACAGGTCTTCATACGTCATTGTCTCCGCGTTCTCGCTCGCACGATGTATCTCGCTCTCCCATGCATATTTATTTATTTATTAATATATGGAAATGTCGCCACAAAACTACTAAGTATCTCTATTATTTTAGCCTAATAATCGGATTCATGATGACATTCATTGTTATATACAATTGACATTTTAAATAATTACTTGTATCTACTCAAGTTTCGATACTTTCACCTCTCTGGACTGAGATTTTAACAGTTGTCACCGCACCAAGCTATTTTGAAACCACTGTAAGGCAAGCCATTTTGATAACTAAGCATTCACTTTGGCATAGAGTGTAGCTGTACGTAAGTTGTTTTTGTCGGGCCTTCGTACACTAGAACTTGTCATCAATGAAAACTTATTTTATTAATGTTGGAACCTTATTGGAAACTTATTTCGTAATGTAATATTACATTGTTGGACGAAGCGTCGCCATCAACTATGTCGGTAGTGTAACATAGGTCGTTGACCAGCCGGTCAGCCCAAGTTTACTTTCTTCACCGATTGATCTTCTCCCATTTCCTCGATGTGGCCAAACCAGCGAAGACGATGCACCTTGGTCTCACCTATGATGTTTGCCTCGGCTACCAGGTCTTCTTTTTCGGTATTTTTAGGATCCTCCAACTCCCATTGTCTCTTTGGACTGGTCCCAGGATTTTGCGGAACACCTTACGTTCTGCCACTAACAGGCTATGCTCATTTGACTTGCTCCAATTTAAGTTTAAATATCATAGTATTGTAAATGTACAATATTGATGTTGACAACATTGGTGTCCCGCGCGTCGCCGTCTTAACGCGTTATCATTTTGTATATCGATATGTATGTAAGGTAAGGTTTTTGTTGTTGAAATATGGGCCTTGTTGCCTGACGCAAAAATAAACGCCATCGAAATAAGTATATTATCTATTCCCTCGTATTTTTTTTTATTTTACCCTACGACTAATGAGTCACTCCCATTATCATTTCATATCACTCCGCTCCAGTGCGTAAATGTGCTTTGTGATCTGGAATTTACGCCAATTAATAAACTGTTACTGAAATGTTAGTGACATTCCATTAAATTATTGATGTTTCATGAAATCTGTGTTATCGAAATAAACTTCCGTGGTAATTAAATAACTTTCTCTCTTCATTCTGAGCACGTGCATGGTAATACAAATGAGTTTTATAATTTAATATTGGAGATTCATTTGCCGTTTAGCCAAACGACGCGCCCGCAGTCACGGAGTGAATGAAATAAATATCAATTAGCCGTTTAATGTAAAGACTACCGCGCGTCACTCAGCCCGAATGGCAGTCGTAAAACAGAAGCCAAGCAAATTGTACCAATATCACTTCCTCATCAGGAAGAAAGAAAATGCCCGCACATTTTGCCCGCCCCATTAACTTAGCCTCAAATTCTTCCGTTGGTAAGTACGTGAGCATTTTCACGTCGTTTTCTTTTGGCGGGAGTCAGCGTTCAGAAATATTATTTTTCTCGGGGCGGGCGTCGTTAACGAGTATTTACGAGGACACGGCGTCTCTACCTGACGGCGCCTTCCGCCGGATCGGCCGTAATTGCGCCCAATTAGAGCATTATGCTGACGTGAATACGGTACGGACGCGATAATGGCGATACTATCTCTCGCGCGCCCGCGCCGCCGCCGCGCCGGGCCCGCCTCCGAAACCAATGACTCGCTGTGTTCCGCTTAATTCACATTCCGCATCTTGAGTATTCTCGGCCTCTCGCCCGACGACTCTCTTCATTTCCATTGGCATACGTAAAACGTTCACGTAATTTTTACTCGATTAACCAGCAGCGGCTTTCTGAATTAAAATTATACTGAATGTATTTTAGTAATTCCTTCATACAATGTTTTTCGGTTTTCAGGCATTTACATTTTACATAGAGCATTATCCAAGGAATATAACTATTCAGACCCTATAGTCACAAGTCTTTATGACGTGTTTATATGAATACATTTGTAATCATTTGATAACACCGATTTGACCTATCAGTCGAAATAATATGCCACTTATATGGCATATTATTTAGACTGACTTATTGTAGACTCATTTGCCTTAAAGCCTTAAATATTGTCATTTTTTGAGAACTGATTTTATTGGCACGTAAGGAACAATAAATTCAAATGATTCCCCTTCGCAAGACTACAATCGGTAAATTAATTATAAAACACGTCGGATTCGTAGCAAATAAATAATGAAGTAACATGTGCGCAGTCCCACCGATGCTATCGATCCCGAACCAGCTGGAGGCCGCCTACGTGGGGCAGGACGTCGTGCTCGAGTGCCACACCGAGGCCTACCCATCCTCCATCAACTACTGGACTACTGACCGCGGAGACATGATCATATCAGGTAACAAACTCAACTCAACTCATTTCGCCTTTTCATACCCCAATCGCGAGTGTTTCGCGTGCTGATTTTGCCACGTCAGTTCGGAGCGCAAGGAATCAAATACGCGAAATATGTTGAATGTAAATTAGTAAACATCTATTGTTTGCGTCACGATGTGAGTGTGTCGTAGATTTTAGTCACTGCCCAGGAGTTCTAATTATTCTCGCAGGGATACAATTTTATTGTAAGACTTATATGTAGGTCTAAACTAACAAAAAGCAATTGATTTGGTTTTGTAGAATAGAGGGCCTGACTTTTTTTTATTTTATTGTTTTTGTGATATATGCGTATGGTACGAGTAAAATGAAATTCGATTATCGTGAAAATTAAATAAATAAATATTTGCGGACAATTTTGCACAAATCGACGTAGTAGTCCCAAACTAAGCAAAGTGTATACTATGGGTGCTGGATGACAAAGAACATATGTACGTAGATAAATAAACCTTACATACATAGAAAACATCCATGACTCCGGTACAAATATTCTGCTCATCGACTAGGCTAAACCGATCGTCAAATTAGCAGATGAGCAACTATTTGGAGATCTCCTGTTTAGTAGTAGATATATTCTTGTAACAAAGCTATAGGTACTTATAATTAGGTATATTATCCACCTACGGTGAAACAAAAATGCGTGGTGTGGTTTTTCGCCCCCGCGGCGGAAGTCACGGGCAAATTTTGGCGGCTAATAAAACAAACACAACCAGGAAACTCATTTGCGAGCCGTAGCCATTGCTAGCACAATAACAATATGTTCTCTAGCGCCAACATGAGACCGAGCGCCCTTTGATGCGCGGAAAAAACCGAGAGCTATCAGAACCCAAGGACACAAACACTATACAATTTTTGATTACAGCGTGGATCGGAACACGATGCCTAAACTAAAAAAACAACAAAAGGTAGTCTTTTGATTAATATAGGACCTAGCTATAAAGATAAATAGGATCGTATTGAGAAAAAAAAATCTGCACAACCTACATGCATAGTGCATAACCAATTTTTGTTTTTTTTTTCTCCACTATTCCCAAAGAGATCGCTATTTAGCGATAGGGCCGCCTGTAATCTACCCATTATTTCATGTTTGTTTCTCTTTTTAACTGATTCGTTTGTTTGAGGTGTGCAATAAAGTGTATTTGTATTGTAATACACAAACTCTTTACCTGTTTACAATAGTAAGTGTATATACTCGCAAATATATATATTTTTTAAATCAGTTTTAATAGTGTGTACACAGGCAAGCAGGCATACTTGTTTTACAAAATGCTAAAACACACGGCAACAGTGATAATTGTGTCACAACCCTCGTCTTCCCAATCAGATTAGAGTAGACGTTGCCAAATGAGAAATAAATTAAAATCATCTATATGCATGAGAAAGGGTTAAATGGAGTAATTATTATAAAAGCTTTACATCTGCAATAACCAGGTTAGCGTTTACATTGATGAACAAAACAAGTTTTACTTCCCGGATACTTATTTAATTTCAATTCAACGAAATAAACATTTATTCCGAGATTAGTTCATAAAACATGCTGATTAAATACGAGTATACTTGTTAGAAAGTGTGTTATAAAGGAACATGGGCAGTACAGCACAACAACGCACTTGCAGCAAATGTATGCACTCGCACTAATCAATAATCAATGAGTAAACCGTCGCGTACACTTGATAGTAAACCACGCTAATTCTTGATAGATCGTCGCGTATTCTTGATAGGAATTAAAACGGTTCCCCCTGTTTTGTCATTTTTTTTTTGTAAGAATTCTATTTGGCATAATCTATGTAGGCATAATTGACTTTGCGCATAAACGGTTTTGGCAGAATCGAGATTCGCATAGTTCGATTACGCCGAATTTCAATAGTCTGAATATTATTTGTGCATAAATTTGATGCTCCGAATCATGTTCACGCATAAAATATATGAGCATAATAATTTATTTTCGTACACCTCGCAGAAATATATAAGTAGGGATTGGTTGTTTGTTTTTTTTTTTTTTTTAACAAACGCGAATTATTTTAACCTAACCGCCAGCGTGTCGACGTCACCCTACTTATTTCCGCTCTAAGGGACACTGTAAGCAGACCTAACCTAACCTAACCTACTTTTGATACCATTGTTACGATTATTAGTCTTTTTTTACTGCGGGGTGCCTTGCCCCCGAGCCCCCCCTGTAGAGGGCTTCGCCCCCCCGTCCCCCCTTTTTCTAGCTGCCCTAACCTAATGTACTATATTATAATCCAATTATATTGTTTTTATATCTCGTGAGACGCACCCCGTTTTAGTATGCTTAGTAAGTATCGGACAATCGATAATATGCCGAATAAAATTATGCTAAACCAAATTATGCGTAAATATAATCGGCCATAGCAATAGTATGCAAATTTTAATTCTGCCAAACACATTTTCTGAATTTTAGAAATTCTATTAAGTAATGTTTCTGCCACATTAACATTCGGCGAAAACCGAATATGCCAAGTCTGTTATGCGAAAAACGTTTCGGACAATCAAACTTATGCTAAATAGAGGAAACCCGAATTAAACCACGCTAATTCTCGATAGATCGTCGCGTATTCTTGATAGTCAACCACACTAATTCTTGATAGATCGTCGCGTATTCTTGATAGTAAACCACGCTAATTCTTGATAGATCGTCGCGTATTCTTGATAGTAAACCACGCTATTTCTTGATAGATCGTCGCGTATTCTTGATAGTAAACCACGCTAATTTGTTAACGTATCGCACCATATGCAACAAGCGAAGTATAAAATAGTATTTACCGGTTACTTATCACAGCGTAAATAGGACGACAAATCGCGACATAAAATTAACATTTGCGAGTTGCGGAGGCAAAATAAAACCCAGGATGCCAAAGTGTACCAAATATAAATACTTAGCTCACAATTATTTTACCTTTTCAAAACATGAAAAACTACTGAGTTTTTCAATAGGTCTGACTGCACAAAGGCCTAATACTTGAAATATATACTCGTACAAAGTTATGCCCTTTCTCTAGACACGCGGCAGCGTGTCCAGCCAAGTTATATTACACGAACCAATTGGAGCCACTTTTGATTGACTCCTTAATAACTCAAAATCTATTTAACATAAAACATAAAATTTGGTATGATGATGACCAAATTTTGAGAGAGAAACGTAAAATTCTCGTTAATCTAAAAGGTATTAAAACCTATTTGTATTAACGAGAATCCGAAATTTCATAAATACGTAGGTAAAACGGTTATTGAGATATTAACATCTAAAAATCGGCATTTTTATCAGTATCACTGACTTAATCAGTTATTAGCTGATTAGATTAGAAAAATCTAACTCACTTCCAGATGACCTAGAAAGTTGGAATTTGGCGTCCAGCTGGGTAATTGTGTCTATTCAAATAAAAAAGTCAAAATACGGGAAATTTTGGAGTACTATTATTGATTATTATTATTATTTACGTTTGTTACCTCAGAACCCCATCATCAATAAACCGATTAGAAAGAATCTTCTTTGGACAGGAAGGGACTTCCCAACTGATGGAACTAGCTAGCCAGGTCAAGTCTTGAGCATCAATTTATCCTACGTTATCAGCTTTAGGGCCGATTTTTCAATTCCCAGATAAAACTATCTGTCAGATAAATGTTAGCACTATCCTTTTCTTTCATATGACTTAAGAAAAAGATGGTGATAATTTTAACTGACAGATAACTTTATCAAGAGATGGAAAAATCGGCCCTTATTCGACTGTTAAAATTTAAGAAGTTTTACTTTTATTTATAGCGCAAATATTGTTGTAGAAAAAATAAGAAATTGTATGTTCCTAAGAATACATTTCATTTAAGGATTATCTATTGAACTTGGCTCCCATTGTCACGTTTATGTTATGTTTTTGGTGGGATTTTACTTTCTAAAATATCATGGACTAGGGCTAACTATTACTTACGTGTGGTAGAAAACAATCGTTCCGATACTGGCACTTTATTCTTAACTAGCTTTTGCCCGCAACTCCGTCCGCGTGGAAATTGTTTATATCGTAACTCTATACAAACTTTCTCCCCCTAATGTAGGTTTTTTTCAGTATTATTTTGCATCTTTATTATCACACACGGCCGTAAGGTACCTTTTTTTTAAACCGTAGGACCAAATTAACGGACTTGTAATTTATATGTACTATAAATAAAACTACGTGAACAAATGTTAAATCTTATAATTTTCAAAATAGCGATAAAAAATGGTCTTTTTTACCCACATTTGCAAAACATTAAATATCACCATAAGGTATATTTATTTTACCCGTGGAACGTGACATATGTTTCTAACATATATTATTTTACTCTTTGCTGTCAATCCCTCTCCTTTGACGCCTGACTGCCTCTCACAGACTGACGCGGCCTGACCGCGGTCATTAACGGTCGAATTTACTATTGACTGCCACCGCTGGCCGCGCCAGTGCTGCAGTGTGATTCAGGCCTTATATTTACTTTTCCTGTATTTATTCATTCACACCTGTATATAAATGACTGATCCCATCCTTGTATATAACTATTTAAAGCCTTTTATAAATATCAAATTTTAATAAGTATTAAGTATACTACCTGTCCCCGGGCTTACCCTTGTCTTCCAAAATTTTTGATCTAGATATATATATTTTCTTTTAATCCCGTTCCTCGTACTTTGGCCAAAAGCCCCAACAGCGCGATGCCATTTAAAAAAATACAAATTCGTGTTTAAGTGTTCAAATTTGTTGATACATTTATTTAATTTACACCTTAATACGAAATTTGTGCATATAAGTAGACCCCGTTATCTTGTCGCACTGACATTGCTTTTCCGTAGAGCGTGAATGTTTTTTTTATCGACCGTCTCGATATCGATGTTTATATAATGCAAAATGCGATTGAATTTTTACCTTTTAAATTTTTGCTCAATCTCAATGAAAACTTCTTGATTAAAAATAAGTAGATAACCTCATTGGTCTTACGCGAAACGATAACCTTAGATAAATGATTTATATAACTGCATCTCACATTGACAGCCGCAATTTTTATCATATATATTATATCCGATAGTACGTAGTGACTCCATATCAGTTGACTAATTATCAGTGACACATGACAAAGTACTGCACTATCGACATTTAGATGGTCGATAAAAAAAACATTCACGCTCTAGGGAAAAGCAATGTCAGTGCGACAAGATAACGGGGTCTACATATAAGTTCTCATATCAGAATCTATTATTTGTTTATGCTTTATAATTTGGTACGCGTTTCATGAAGATCTATCGTAGACCGGATCGACATCATTAATAGGTAAAATCAGTGTCGCGCAACTAGGAACAAAAAGAAGAATGACATCCATTTGCTTAAATTCAGCATCAAATCTGACAAGTGTCAGACCAAGTGACAAGATTTCTATCTGTGCTTCTACCATGGCGGACACATGCTATCTCTTACTTCCGTTCTTTCTCTTTCTGTCATTGTGGCATTTGGATGGTTACCATGGATATTGTAACTTCAGGAGAAAACATGTGTGACAAACAACCAATGCTTTTACGAATACATTTAAAACACGTACTTACTCAGTTATTTTCAAATGTATAAACATAATATGTGTGTATAAGATTCCTGTCATCAACCAGTTTAAAGCCAGCATAATAGATACCAAGAACTTTAGGTATATACTTACATACAAGTTTTTTTAACCTATAATGTAAGTAGATACCCATAACGAAAATAACGAAATATCGAGCGTAAACATTGATTTACTTTTGAAAATCAACGGCACTTGGATAATACGAGTACAAGCGGGAGAAGCGGGGTGATTTTCTTGTTGTGGTGTTTATAACAAGAAGAATTATGGAAATACATTGGGACTGCTTGCAAACGAAAAAGAGACAGTATGGACAAATTGTTGAAGAGAAATATATCTACCTACTCCTAAATTATTTTTATAATTTCTAAATGGGTGTGTAATAAAGTGACTTAAAACATTTATTATCCTTTTATTTTGTTAGTGTCGATATAGTACAATAAGTTGCTCTTCATGCAGTGAACCTGAACATCATAATTTATCGATATCGATAACGTTGCGTACTAATATTATCGACATCGATAATGTTAAGTACTACATCCCTAATCCCTTTCGTGCCATTATGTTGGTACGACTTACTTCCGTCTTGGAATTTTTAATGTGGTATGGCAAAATAGGTAAACATCAATAGAGTTATCATGTCAAAATCAAATGTCATCCAAAACTTAGTTCGAAGTACCGTCTCTTAGAACGTAGTGGTTATATCCTCTTTGGGTAAAATCGACATTATTAAAAGGCAAAGCAATTCCGCCATTTTGACGTCATTGACGCATTTCCGAACGCAACTCGAATTGTCGACACCGAGCATATTTCGGGTCGGCTTGACCCCTTGGCGCTGCGTAGAGATGTGGCCTCTCTCTGCATTTTCTATCGCATGTATAACGGGGAGTGCTCCGAGGAATTGTTCGGATTAATCCCTGCCGCTTCTTTTCGCCATCGTCCAACGCGACAACATTACCATCCTCACCACTTAGATGGTTGGCAGTCCTCAACTGTGCGCTTCTCCAGAAACTTCCTGCCTCGCACAGCTAAACTGTGGAATGGATTGTCGCCTGCGGTATTTCCGGACCGATACGACCTTCAAACCTTCAAGAAAAGAGCGTACTCCCATCTTAAAGGCCGGCAACGCACTCACAACACCTCTGGTGTTACAGGTGTCCATGGGCGGCGGTAATCGCTTACCATCAGGTGATCCGTCTGCTCGTTTGCCTCCTATATCATAAAAAAAAAAAAAAATCCCTGAAGAAAAAAATGTTTTGAAAAACCGACCAAGTGCGAGTCGGACTCGCGCACGAAGACATCCGTACCGTTATCTATAAAAACGGCAAAAAAATCACGTTTGTTGTATGGGAGCCCCCTTAAATATTTATTTGATAATGTTTTTTTAGTATTTGTTGTTATAGCGGCAACAGAAATACTTCACGGTTCATGAGATACAGCCTGGTGAAGTGGTGACAGACGGACGGACAGCGGAGCCTAAGTAATAGAGTCCCGTTTTACCCTTTGGGTACGGAACCCTAAAAAATATTAACTGTCGGATAAAAACTATCCTAAGCGGAAGCCAGACTAATAAGTAATAATCTACCTATAAAAATGTTTCATGTTCTTCCGTTCATGGGAGGCTGAGATCTTTCGTGACAGAACAATGTTTGGAATGATACTGGCTGATTCTTTTTTAGGGTTCCGTAGTCAACAAGTCTTCGGCTTAGCTCAGTAACCATTACTACTATAAAACTGTAATTCGGCATGGGTATATAAATCAATCACGCAGACAAAACAGAAGATAAAAACTTGAAAAGTTTTTTTTTTTATATTTCATAGTGTGGAGTATCGTCGGATAGCTTGTTCAAAAATAGTATGGGTTTTAAAAGCGATTTTTCAAATTAGTGATTCGTTTGCGAGATATTGGGCTTTAAAGCCCAAATTTATGTTCGAGTCATGTGCCCAAAATCGCTATAAATAAAAGACTTATACTTATTCTTTGTAGCTTTGATTTATTACTTTTTAAATATTATTTATACTTCTTAAGATACTAGGAACTATTATTTAGAATGCAAAGGGCATTGTGTGCCTTATTATATTAAATATTACATACCACTGCTAGTCATGTGTCTTCAAGGTTCGGCCGGACTCTGAATCGCAACACTACCTACCGCCCTAATTGTGTGATGGATGTAGTTTTTATACTAATTATGTTTATATTCCCACATCTTTAACTGTACGATTAACGATTGTCTATTAGACTTGAAGTCATGATGATTTTCTTGTTTTGGTATTAATGATGATTATTTTTTTCAACAGGAACTAAATACATAACAAATTTGATCGACGAAGGCTACAGCAGGAAAATGAAGCTGACGATACGTAAAGTGGCATCAAGAGATTTTTCGTCATACCGCTGTGTAGCCAAAAACTCGCTTGGCGAAACTGATGGACTAATCCGCCTAGATGGTTCGTGTTTATATGAGTCAATTTCACTAACACATATATTTTATTTCATAAGCTATTTCCTTGACGTGAGTAAATGTGTTCTAAACCACGCTCTAATGTAAAACAGTTTTCATAAACTCGCACTTATTTTTATGCAGAAATTACTGCTCCACCCACGACGAGCACAGCCGTCAACCACGTTCCTACTTCCTCGGATAAGAAAAAAGGTAATACTAGCTTGCTCTTGTACAAATCATTGCTTATTTTATTAAAGATGTTATGTTACTCACATCTTTTAATACTTTAAATACTTTTATTTATACTTTAGTTCAAGTCTCCACGTACAACAAAAGTCTAACATCGTATACCATCGCAACTAAATGTCTCAAACACAAGGCTGAACTGCAAAAAGCAGAGCTATTATGTGGCTTCCGACAAGGAGTGATTGTTGCCCAAACTAAGCACGGGCCGTGCTAAGATGGCTTCAGAGCACGCACGCTCATATAGCCTGGTTATACGTAGAAGTTTACAAGGAATATCGAGAATTGAATATGAGTTTTCATTTAAAGTGCATTTTTTTCTTAAAACGATTTAAAAATCTTCCGGATTGAACAAGTACCTACAGAACATCCAACTCCGATTGGTTCCAAGGCATTCAAATAATTAATGCCGTTTCGGCACCTCGAAAGTTTTTAATTAACCCTTCCAGGGTTGATCAGGTCCGTTACTGTGGTTTAATTTTTCATGAGTTCGGAATCATTTCTGTTTCCCATGGAAACTACGTAGCTACATATTGCTTTGAAAAGCGTTATTATGGAGAAGTTGAGGATCCAAAAATTCAACCATCCCTTTTATAGATTCATTCATCGTGATCCTGCACCCGGCCGGATGGAAAAGGTGGATTTTGTATTTATTGGTTTTGCCGCCGCGGCCCAATGCTTCCGTACAATTGGGTCGTTAGTAATATTATTGTGGGAAAAGCGATTTTGTTTGCGCTTTGACTTCCAATGTACCGTTTATTGTTATAGATTTGGGCTTTCCTTTATACTCTTTATGGCATCATATGTTATGTTCGACTTGAAAGCCCACTTTCATAGCCCTTCATAAATATGACGCAATAATAATCCGGACCGTTTTTCAAGACTTCGCGACATTTCTAATAATAGAAGAATAAGTCTCGTTTTGCTTTTACCTGTTCAAAATGGAATAGATACTTATTTCTAATTTTCCACCGGCAGGCTATTTATAAGCTTGGCGCTTTAGATGGTATTAGGATCTTCTTTATTCCTCGAAAGGAACAACATACTCTGCAATATAAATAAATGTATTTTCCGAAAATATATTGATGAACTCCGATAATTTCACATATATAGTTAGTTACTTGTTTAAATTTTGGTCACCAATCAATATTACAAATTTGGTAAACTTTAACCGTCGTAAAACAAAAAGGTGCTGCTTTATCGACTGGAAAAAACTATTAGATTAAAAGACGTTAAAAATCATAGACGGTGTATATTTCAAACAAAGCATGATATGTATCCTACCTCACCTACCCACCTCCTTTCCTGTGAGTTAATTGTGTAATTTGTAACAGGTAAAAATAAAAGTCGCTGGCGTGATGGCTCTGCAGAAAACAGAGTCATTGGAGATTACGAGGTTGAAGAGTGGAAGGATTCAGGAGGTAAGTTACAAGTAACTTAGCTGGAGTCGATTGCACACTTACAAGTTCTGGCAGGTTAATTCATATGACAGACAGGTGATTTCGCAAGCGCAAAACATATAAATATCAAATTGGAATGCGAAATATTTGTCTGATACAAACATTTCGCATCGACCCCCTTGTATAAAGCTCATTCCTTAGTGACAAGAAGGTAATCAAGGACAAGTCAAATAAAATTTAAAGTAAATACAGCGCATGTAACACATACTAAGCGTAAAAGTTATCTCAAGAACTACCAAACATTGTCGGAATTAGGTAAATATTAGCGTGTGGCGCCGCCGTCGCCTGCGGGTAATGCAGATGATAATTATTATGGGAGCTCCTGAAACGACAGTGTTGTGTATCCGAATAATAGCTTGCAATATGAGGTCTACTTGCAGGCCACTTAAGGCTGGAATCATTTATTGTATAGAGTGAATAGGGTCAACCGTTCTCCAATCGAAACATTCGTGTAAATCTAGGTACATATATAGAACGTTCCACATCCAAGAACTTAATTTTGACTATACCTAGAGTTAGTTTTTATAGATCAAGCGTTGCCATAAGGTCTATCTCACTCAAAGTATTGAATTGATTTTAAACGGACATAGTTATGCCGCGCGATCTTGTTTTCTGAATTTCTGACACTTAAACTGAGCAGGCAATTTCAAGCAAGTGAACAGAAAAACGGAGAAGCAAAAGTGCGAAATACATTGATATCAAATAGGAAAGTGAAAAGAAAGCATCTGATTGACTTCCAGGCGTAAATCAACAAGTCTTGTAGGGATCAATCTCAAACGGTTGATATATTTACTACAGGGCCTCAGTGAACTGAAAATGTTTTGATTT
The DNA here is from genome assembly GCA_947578815.1 of Epinotia ramella. Classification (NCBI taxonomy): domain Eukaryota; kingdom Metazoa; phylum Arthropoda; class Insecta; order Lepidoptera; family Tortricidae; genus Epinotia; species Epinotia ramella. Next base: position 11,410,427 of record OX388202.1, on the reverse strand, counting down.
CGAACATAAAATATAAGGGCGGAATCAGGTTGTTCTATTTTCATATTGATTATTTTTAATACGTACCAGGTACTGATTACGAGTCAACCCAGTCTTCACGGTCGTCACGCCGTCGTTGCGGAGTCGTCGTGGTCATGGCAGCGCTGCTGGTGTCCAGCTGACATGCCCTCACTTCCGTAACATCGTGCCAATACCAGACATTGTGCTAAACGAGATATGATATCTTGGATAAGTCTGCTTGCATAGTATACTAGTTGCGACATCAATATTCGCAAACTCGCAATTAATGGAACAATGTGTTTATTACAAGCAGACATCTAGGTGATGTGGGAGTTATGGCAAATCATTAATTAAAATCATAAATAACATAACGACGATGTGTGTATTAGTTGTTATTGCATTTATTAGGCTATTTCAAACGACAAATTCAAGCTAGAAATTGAAGCGTTATGATTTTTTTTGAGCAATGTCGTTTGATCCTTCTTAATAACTATAACCACGTTGTAATTTTTCGTAACATCGCGTTTCACCGTGTTACTTGTTCTAAATAGTAAACAAAGTAGCTATGCTTAGAAAATACAAATTAAATGACTATTTTACCACCAGCATACCTTAGTAGTCACTAAGGTGATAGTTGCGTACTTTTCACATAATTATCAATTTATTAATCCATATACCTACCGTTTTGTTCCTGACCACCACAGCTGCGTTTACTCTCACAGTACTAAATGCAACCTGGGGTACCTGTTAATATTATACATTTCTAGGAATCTTCACTGTACAATGCTTAGAGTAATTAATTAGACATCGAACTCCGAAAAAAAGATAGTTGAAATGCTAAACGATGTAAATACATGTATATTTTTGTGAAAATGTAAAGGATGATCTCATAATTTTAATGTAAATGTATTTTTTAATGTAAACATATTTTCTCGATATTAAAGGAAAGACTGATAGATCTACGATAAATGTGCCATATCTAATAATTTGTAAAGCATCGCTAAATGTAGTTACATAGATTTATAAATAATTATTGTTGTGGTAGTATTATAGATGATGGTTTTCTACTATATTCGAAAGATTTATTGAAATAACGTAGTAGACTTATAGATATGACTTCCAAATGGTGTTTTTTTTTTAATGTGGAAAATACAAAAACTGATAGTATTAGAACTCTGATCTAAGGTTCGAGTACAACATTGGTTTATTGAGTAGTAGTCACTGTACGTATTTAGCAGTCCTGTGACCTTTGTAATATTTTTGTATATTTTGCAAATTTATATATTTCATCAAGTTGTAGGCATTCATCAGAGATTTGCAAAAACAATCATAAATTAAATACAAGAGTCGTCATAAAATGTTATACGGGCTCAATAAAAAAATTTAAAAAAAAATAGCTATTCCCAAAAAAATAAGCTTCATTTATATATGAAAGAAATCTTTGAATATACTTTTCCGTCATACATCATGGTCGTACTCTTATGTTTCCGTTGACTTCGTGCACTTTTACTCGAAGTTCATGTTACGAGTAGATGTTCAATGAACGAGGTGACACTTCCTAAGACCGAGGATCCCCACGGGGCTCCGTGTTAACCCCCTCAGCGCATATCATTAAATGTATCATCTTTGATCGAACCCCTGTTAATTGAACTCAAATTATAATCATAAGCTTGTTTTTAATATTGTTAATATGATGTCTTAGGTGCCGTGCAATGTAAAAAGATAAAATGTTATGACTTTATAAATACGAACTTGCTTAGCAAAATTCAATCATTTTGACTATAGAGAATTACCATAAATACTTTGTAAATATCAAAACATCACATCTGCAATAAAGACAATATATGGCGTGCTTTTTAAAATAAATATCGAATATGAAATATCTGTAACATTATAGGTACAATAAACAATGAAGCTTATGTGTGCTAAATCTGTCACAGTGGATGTTAAGTTTACTCTACGTTAGTATCTCGATTAAGTATAGTCTGCATCAGCCCGTTGCCCAGTGTGCTTTTCGTCCCAAAAAAATGACATTCTCTTTTTATTAGTCAAATATATTGCTTGTATCATTACATTACAAATGCGAGACGAAATGTCCCTTGTGCCGATTTTCAATACTTTTTCTACTTCCAATTGAGTGGGATAGATTCCTTATAATTGGTTGTATAACGTCTATTTGTTTACATTCTACATACCGCGAATGTTTAGAGAAAATGAGATTTTAAAAAAATGTTCTAGTCTTATAGGGCAGGGCTGTCACTAATATCGACCTTTTACAATTGTAACATTTTATTCAATCTATATTTCTCTAAACATCCGCTATGTAAATTGTAAAAAAAGAGAAGTTATGCAACCAATTTTATTATACGGAATCGATCCCACTCATCCAGAGAGATCCGAAGATCTACTTCGACCTAGAAATGGAAATAAAAAATAAAAACCAAAAAGGAGAAATTCTTTTTTTTTGGACGACTATTCACATTTATGAGCAAGTGAAATCGGATTAATACGCGCATTCAATTGCCACATAAAACAATGCCACGTTAAAAGATAAACAGGCCCCGTATCATGGTCGGCCTTATCACGCGATAAGTGACAAGATAGAGCGTCCGTCACTGGCTGACACCGTTCGATAGAGCGAGACTGACGCTCTATCTTGTCACTTATCACGTGATAAGGCCGACCATGATACGGGGCCTGGTAGATTTTGTCTAATAAAAAGGGAATGTCATTTTTTTGAGTCGAAAAGCACACTGTGCGTTGCCCGGCAGCATATTTTGCCAATGGCCGATTCGTGTTAAACAATCGTATATTGTATGGTTGCAGTAGTCCTGTTCTTGTAAAGTATTAAAACAATAAAGTAATTCTTTTATAAGCATGTTCTATTATTTCATCGTAACGCTAGCAACGATTTACTTCAAGGAACTTAGTAGGAACAACAAATTTTCACAAAAATATACCTATATATTTCGATTCAGGATTTCACTCCTGTTAAATATTCGTTATATTGAGAAATACAAACAGACTTTTATGACCGTGATTGCAAACAAAAACAATATATTGCCATATGAAATCTAGCCAGCACAATACAACTCAAAGCCATCTAGTATAATATATATGTCCCAGGGAAATGGCCAAAACTGAGATTTGAACAAATCTCTAAGGGATATGATCAAATCACGCAGGATGTTAAAATTGCGAATCCATTTTATCATTTGCCTAGAAAAAATCAGTCATTTGATCAAATCCCTGAATCTATTTAGTGAAATGACGAAATCAGCCAAAAAAGTCAACTCGTTTTTTTCATTTCACCAGAATTGTTCAGTGATTTGATAACATCCCTGAAACATCATGTGAGAGATTTGATCAAAATTAATTGTAGAGTAACACTGAACCAGTTCAGAGATTTCATCAAATCACCTACACCATGTTACATGTTACAGTCTAGTAGCGGTTTAGGGATTTTATCAAATCACTAAACTAATCTAGTGAAATGAAAAAACGAGTTGCCTTTTTTGGCCGTCATTTCGTCATTTCACTAAACAGATTCAGAGATTTGATCAAATTACTGATTTTTTCTAGGCAAATGATAAAATGGATTCCCAATTTTAACATCCTGCGTGATTTGATCATATCCCTTAGAGATTTGTTCAAATCTCTGTTTTGGCCATTTCCCTGCGACATATATTTATATACGAGTAGATCACCAAATAAACGATATCATAAATTGCTCTTGTCAGTATGTTGGCACATACAAAACGCTAGATGACGACTACCAACAGAGCGCTATTGTTCCAAAAATTATTACACATTCGCTAAAGCTTATTTTGCATCAGAATAATGGGCCCGGAAGCAGCGCCTACGCCTGGGCCAGCGGCAGACACTTTAATGCACTTACCGGCTAATACTCACATAAACTGACGAGTAGGTAATACCTGCAGTTTTAAAATTCGAAATGCTGAAGAATATCATTGTTCCATTCGAAACTCATCAACAATGTGAACGTCTGTCGCTGCTGGCGGCTCGCGTCTCCTATTTCTGGCCCATCCAGGTTAATGTTGAAAAATAAACTCTCCCGACATGGACTCCCGCGACACGTACATTTCGCGTCATTATTTTATCTATACGTTTATAAATGCTAATACTATTTAAGGGGCTCTTAGCTCCCAATGACCTTCGATCTGTAACTGTCGGTTTTTTCGTGTTTTTTTTTGGCTTATCGTATTAGCAACAACGTTATTTACCGAAATAGTATCCCATATTTACATCAAAACTCGCAGTTTTCGGGATATATGGCACCAAAATTTGGCAATTTCAGACCAAAAAACCGTTTTTTGGACGTAACTTTTCTGAAAATTAGTTAAAAATAAAAATCTTTCGTGGGTTTTTAGAGACGTCAATAACGAATAGTGATATATATAGATTTCATATACAGGGTAGAAATAGATTTTGGGTCAGTGAGGGCAGCTACCAGATCCCGTGTTGCTAGGCGAAAATGGTCTTAGGAGACCTTCCTTTGATTTCAAATTAATGAAGATTGGCGTTTACAGATTTTGGATAAAAATATACAGGGTGCGAGAAAATGGTCATTTTTGATAAACTTTTTTTTGATCCCAATCGATCCCATTCCTGTCCATGATTCAAAGCTTGTATGGGACCAAAAAGAAATTTCCGGCTAGAAAAGCCATAAATCAAGAAAAACTTTCCCCATACAATTTGTATGAAAATGAAAAAAAAATTTTTTTACAGGTATTGTTTTATGACAATCTATTTCATTTCTATCCAGTATCAATAGTTTCCTTGGGGTCAACTTTCGGTACTGTAATAAAAAGCTAGAAATTAAAGAAAACTGTTTTCATACATTTACTATGGAGAAAAAGTGAACTTTATTTACATTTTTCTGTCACGCTAATCAGTTCTGTTTCATTGAAGGATGAAAATCACAGTAATAAATGTAAATAAAGTTCACTTTTTCTCCATAGTAAATGTATGAAAACAGTCTTAATTCAAAATTTTACTTGCATTTATGATTAAATATTTGGTCTACTAATATAAAATTATAGCCAATATCAGTATTTGTAACCAAATTATATTTTATTTTCAATTTGACTTTGATGCAACTAGACTAGAATAGACAATAGGTACTAGAAATGAAATAAAAACAGAGAAAAACAGGTTATATTTACACAGTCGTGCACAATAGTACATTATTGCCGTGGCCGGGAAGGAGGCAATTGCAGACTGAGTATTTGCGAGCTTGCGAGTCCGTTTAATTATAATACGAAGCCTGCAATTGCCATTCCGGCAGAGTGCTTTTCTCAAAAATGGGGGAATAAATAATACTAAATGTATATAAACTTTAAATATCGTTGCACAACGTGAAAATATTTACGATTTTCCGCCGTTTTTTTTTTTAACAGAATCGCAAGTGTGTTTTTCCACCAAAAAAACGCAAACTATTTGAGACACATACAAAAACGTCGTGTTTGCAACAGAAAAATACGGTTTGAATTGGCTGAATACGAGCTGTGCCGTCTTTTATATGCAGTTTCTACTTTTTTTTAAGTTTGGTACCTACTCGACAAATAAAGGAATTTATATATAGCATTCCAGGCGGCCTGCAATGTTTTTAATTTTTTAATTTAGATCTGACCTTAAACTATACAATTTACCTTCCAATATGTAGCGAGTTATGTTCACTTTGCGGGGCATTTTTGAGAAAAATAAGTAAGCGAAACTAAACAATAAAGTGAATAAATAGTAAGTAACTCAAACTGAAGTTGCAAAGGAAAATGCTAATCAAGTAGGCTAGATTTGCTTAGCCAAGACTACCACATAATGTTATAGGTCCAAGTTGTATGTACGACTGTATTTACATAGTTATAAGTAGATAAGATAAATTATTTTTTCCAGCTTTTATACAAACCGGGAAGCCTTTGTTTGCGCAACAACAAATAACGGGAGTTCCAAGCGAGATAATGCTGATTCACGAAAGATAACAAACATTATGTAATTTATTTTCCACAATACAAATTTTCCAAACATAGAATAGAATGTTATTAGAATGATAATTTGCTACATAACAGTAACGATATAGCAGATAGCTATTGTTACGACCGCTCTATGACTATATCGATTTTATGCAAAATGCAACAAAGTTCCTCGCCGAGGCAGTCTGCGCTATATTAGCCATAAACCGCGCTCATTTTGCCGTGGAAATACTGTTCGCTTCATTACAAAATAAATCATTGATATATAAATGACTAGCACCTGCCGATACTTCACTAGCCTGCTTTAAATACATTAATAATCTTTTATGTGTTTTCTTACTTTTCACGTTACTTTTTACAGTAGATTTTATTAGCTGGACTTCCTATATAAATATTGTACAGTCGACTACAAAGAGATGGATACGGCCAAAGTTACAAAAATATGTATACACGACTTTATTACCTTAACATTAAGGTCGTGTATACATATTTTTGTAACGTTGACCGTATCGATCTCTTTGTAGTCGACTGTACTACCATTACAATGTTTTACTTGCTAAATACTATAGATAATTTGATAGGTATAGATAACCAGCCCTAGCCTAGCCTAGCAGCTTTGATAGGTATAGATACCTGTTAACCAGCAACTACAGTTAATTAGGTTAATGAGAATTAACGACTTAACCTACTCCTAGTTATTGTCGTGGGAGATGAGAGATGGAGTTGCGTATGTTGCTCATGATATAATATCACTTAATAAAGATTTTCAATGAAAGGTACCCGGCCTTCACGCGCAATCAGACAACGAACATTTCGTTTTTATAGCCGATATCGCCTCCTATAAAGAAAAGTATAAAAATAATAAGGCGTTCGCGAGGAAAAATAAAATATAACAACACAGGCTGCGTCTCATCGAACCGTTATGTAAGTAGAATGCATTCGGAGAATATTTTAACGTTATATATAACGTTAAAATATTCTTCGTATACGAAGCTGGGCGATACTCAGAAAGGGTCCGTGGTCAATTTGTAGGATTTGAATTTCATACAGCGGATCTCCAATCATAAAGTACGATATCGACGACAGTTACAATTTTGTTTACAAGGATTTATCTGCGGCTGAGGCGTAGAGCGGCGAAGCGACGTTCGTTTTATTCCCCCAGGGGTGATCGTCCTACCAGCATGTGATTACGATATCTGTCAGCTTTACGAATACACAAATATCTAACTTGCACATCATTTAAAGTGGCAGCTGAAACAGACTTTCGTTTGCATTAAGAAATGTAGCGATGGTGATCACATCTTGCAGAAAATGTGACTGAAACTAACGCACTGAACTTAGATGTCTTACAAGTCTTTAAATAACTTCTTAACTACTTTATTATAGGGTAACTTCCTTAAAATAACTGCATCAGGTAGACCGGTGAGATAGTGTAAGTTTCCCATGTTTTTCCATTGGAACTTTATAAAAATTCCTCTAAAATTGTTAACACTCTACACTAGGCTCAGCAAAATGTAGTTACTACTTGGAAATGGGTCTACATTTTTCGATTTAAATTTATAAACATGGCTCTTTACACTTTTTAAAATAGATTCAAATATCAGACGTTAAGCCGAGTGAGAGCAGCGGACGTCCGAAAATGAATAGTATAATTAAAATAGTGAAGGGCAGGTTACGTGGCGAGCAAAATGACGGGAACTGGACGAAACAGGCTGAGGCTAAGGAGTGGGCGAGGTTGGCATACAACACACGTTACTAAATACGTACTTTGAAATTGGTGTATTCACAATAAGTAAAAATATTACCATTTACGTCTGACTCAGAGACACTGACGGATTTCAGTCTAGAGTTTTCGGTACCTATATGAATTCGGTACTAAGACAAAGCTCTGAATTAAATTCATACATTTCCTACGTCAGGTTGTCCATTTGTGCGACTTGGGTCATACAATTTTTTTAAACGTTTTAATTGACCATAGTTAACAGTAATGTGCATCTCAAGACATCTGTTTTATCACATATATGTATTTATACAGCCTTTCGTTTCCTAATTGCAATGTTTGACATGAATCACACCACACGTCATGAGTTACCTATGAATAAAAATAGGTTTAAAAATAATGGTAAATGATTGCTTCACTAATTACTTGGTGTCTAGTTGAAATATGAGTCGCTTAAATTCAAACTCAGGTAAATCCATCTGTCAGATCAAGCGATTTTGGTATTATGAAAAGGTAATAGGGTAGATATTTGCAGAGAGGGTCGAATGAATTTATCTGAGTTTGAAGTTAAGCGACACATATGACGTTTGATCCAAATATCTAATGTCAAAATTGGCACAGAAACGGCGACGGGCCAACCTTCAATATCAATTTAGTAAAGACCCCGCGAATTGATTGGTCATCATCATAATATCTATTAAAATATATGTCATACTAGCTTCTGCCCGCGACTCCGTCCGCGTGGAAATCGTTTATATCGCAGCTCCATACAAACTTCAACCCCCCATTTCATCCCCTTAGGGGGTGATTTCCAGGATGAAAACTATCCTATGTCCTTCCCCGGGATTCAAACTATCTCCGTACCAAATTTCATCGCAATCGGTTCAGCGGTTTAAGCGTGAAGAGGTAACAGACAGACAGACAGACAGACAGACAGACAGACACACTTTCGCATTTATAATATTAGTATGGATGCATATTTCACTGAGGCAGTGTCGAATCTATAAAATACAAGCTACATTAAACAAAGCGTAAGTGAAACTGTGGGATAGACAGTCCATGTCAATCCTGACGGTCGATTCATTATATAATGTTGGAATCATTTTTGAAATCGGTTAAGTAGTTCCGCAAAGCTACATACTCACTATCTTTACCTCTTTATAATATCAGTACCTACTTATAAGACATCTAAAGGATTACTGCGACGTTTCATTAGTAATGAAATGACATTATACGGGCGTATGTAAAATGTTTTTAGCGAGGGAGACCTATATCGAGTTGCTCTTTTGCAGTTTTATAAAGTTTCAGGCTGTTCTACATTTCCCGGACTTTAATCAGGAAAATAATTTTCGTGCCCATCACTTTAATGGCGACAGCAACACCAACATTTTTAAAATCGTACTGGTCCACCATTAAAATAATCACTTCCTGTTTGTACCAGTTTTGTTCGGAGCATAAGATTGAGGTTTTGCTGAACGGACACGTTTGTGTAAATGCAATTTGATTATGTACCACTGTGGTCAATCAAAGAAAGTTGTAAGGATATAGGTAAAAATGTATTAATCTATGTTTATTATTAAAATAAGTTATCTTAACATTGTGTATTATCCATTGCGTATATACATATATATATATATATATATATATATATATATTCGTACGCAGGCTAGATGATTTCCAGCCTCCCGAACAAGCCGGTTTACGAAGAGGAACCGTACCGTACCGTGTGGTACCGTAGACCACATCCACACGCTCCGTCAGGTTATACAGAAGACTGAGGAGTATAACCTGCCCCTCTGCTTAGCGTTCGTGGACTACGAGAAAGCCTCCGATTTGATTGAACAGTCACTCCAGCGGTGCCAAGTGCTGAAGTGATTGTACGATAACGCCTCTATGTCAGTACTACTCGAGGACCGGAACTCGAAACCTATTCCGCTGCAGCGAGGAGTCAGGCAAGGAGATGTTATTTCTCGAAACCTGTTCACCGCTGCACTGGAGGACGTTTGGAGGACTGGAGCACATCACTCACCTTCGGCTGAGACCATGGAGGACTTAAGTACGATGCTCGATGACCTCAGTAAAGATTCCGAGCGAGTTGGTCTAAGAATGAACATGGATAAGACGAAGATCATGTCAAATGCCCATGTAGTACCAACTCCCATTATAATCGGACACTTTACGCTCGAAATTGTAGACAATTATGTATACCTAGGACAGACTATCCAGTTTCGAGAAAGGAGTCAATCGTTGAATCCGACTCGGCTTCGGCAGCATTCGGGAAGCTACGGCACATCTTTTCGTCCAATATTCCACAGTGTCTTAAGACGAGAGTCTTTGACCAGTGTGTGTTGCCAGTGATGACATATGGCATTGAAAGGTATGTCGCTTACTATGGGCCTCATTAGAAGGCTCAAAGTCACCCAGAGGGCAACGGAGCTGTGTTGGGAGTTTCTCTGCGTATTCGCATCAGAAATGAGGCTATCCGCAGCAGAACGAAGATAACCGATATAGCCCTCCGAATCGCTAAACTTTAATGGCAGTGGGCGGATCACATAGCACGTAGAACCGATGGCCGTTGGGGCTTCTCGAGTGGCGACCACGTACCGGAAGGCGCGGCGTGGGTAGGCCCCCCCACAAGGTCGCGGGAGTCCGCTGGATCGCTGGATGCGGGTGGCGCAGGACCGGACACTTTGGCACTCTTTGGGGGAGGCCTATGTCCAGCAGTTGACGTCTTTCGGCTGATATGATGATGATCTCGCTGATATTATAAATGTGAAATATATATACATATATACAGCGTGGAAATCTAATACGAGCAAATCTTTAAATGGTGGTTAGTGCAGGACGTATAAGAAGTTTATTTAGATACCTTTTGTCTAAAATTACAACGAAAAAATTAACCATACAAAATAATTCAGCCCGCAATGTAACGCAAAATATTCAAGTTAAGGCTCGTTGACAGTTACTTGTCAAGTATTTGGACAGCTACGTTAGCGTTACATTGCTGCTCGGTAATTTTTGAAAAATTAATTACAGGCTTTCTATTAAGTGTATCTTAAAAAGTCCCAGTAATTAATGATAACGGTATTAAACCCTATGTCTGGTTTAATTCTTTGCTCGTATTAGATTTCTAGGCTGTATATGTATGTCTGTGTGTGTGTGTATACATGTTTATGTTATACCAAAAAAAACTTCTTTTCTTTGTGTAAGATGTGAATAATACATTTATTATGAAAGAATGTGTGTACCTAAATACACATACCTACCTATAGACGCAGCGCCTACAATTTTCTGCTTTGGCATAAGGTTGACTGGCAAAGAATTCAATACGACAATAAAGATTAGATAATATATTGTGTTTTTTTTAATATTATTCTCCCACTTCACTTGACTTGACAGGTTTGGATATAGAAGTCACAATGCTAGAACCACTTAAAAACCCGCTTGCTGGAATAAGGCAAAGGTTCTCCTCGAGGTTGCCCGGTATCGAGGGTCCACCGTTAGCGATTGAGGTCCCCTCCCTCATCAGTCACACATCTCTGGGCACATAACGTACCAAATTTTTGAATAAAAGTTCCCAATTTGTAGAATAACCGCTCTAACATCGCGATATTCAGAGATAACAACCCGTGTTCGTAATCAAGAGGACTCTAGCCAGAGTCTCTGAGTGGGGTTAAGATTTAGCCCTGTTGTACTTATAAGTTTGCGTGCTCTCAGAAAGATAGCGTATTATGTGTATTTGTTTGATTCTGTAAACAGAAATTCCAGCTTTAGCCCTTTGCAGCTTTGGCTCGGGTTCACTCAATTTGACGAATGGGCCAAAAGACGCAATTTTGACGGATAGATATAATAAATGAATGAGCGAGTGAATTATATTTATTTCAGACTTGCGTCTGCCCGCGACTTCGTCTGCGTGGACCCGAGACAAAAACTTTCCTATATTTTAATCCAGGCTATAAACTATTTTCGTGCCGAATTTCAGACAAATCTAAAAGCCAAAACCAAATAAAGCCAAATCTAGCCGGTTAAGCGTGATTGAGTCACAAACATCTAAACGTCCAAACTTTCGCATTTATAATATTAGTACGATTGAACTCCATATCTTTGTTAGTTGCTGCACACTGGACGGTTCAAAAAACTTTTGTTAATGATAAAAGATTCGATAAATTTCAAATACTTAATAATATTAGCTGGCATGTCGAGTGCATTTTTACCCAAAAAAATCCGAATAGAGTTGCCCCATTTCTCTGCAATGGCTTTCAGGAGGCTGTTGATGTAAGAAATTATGAAGATGGAAACATTCCAGAACAGGACCTCGAAATTCTGATTTACTATTCTTTTAACGACCCCAAACTTACAATTCGTTAAGCGGCATTGAACCTTAGAACGTATCATTCCTCGTAGCGTGCCTTCTGTCGGCGATTGTTTTAACAGCATTTATGTTTTTGAACTCCAATTAAATGTTGAACATGGTGCTCACCACTTTCCGTCGTATAGGTACCTATTCATCATATTTTCCCCATCCCACCTTAACACCAAAATGGTTACGCACAGTGTAATGGTTTTCCTGGGGCACTTAACTTAACGCTTAGGGCCCTGCAGTTAAAAAAACTTTACGTAGTTGTTATTAAGTCGGAAATCATTATAAGTTACAGTAGAACAGTGTATGTAATATAGACTTTTACTGGAAAACTTTAGCCTTATTGCTAAAGGCACTTGATTTTGGACGGCAGCAGCGATAACATCTCCTTTATAATAATCATTATAAATATAATAATAATGTACAAGTTTGATCGACAAGTCAAAAATCGGCGCAAAACGACGACGTAATATTTGGACAGCCAACCTATAAATTACAAACCAATCACATACCAAACAAAAAATTAAACATAAATAAAAAGCAACCAATAAACGAACGTTAACTTTAATTATAATCCTTTGTTCCCAAAATATGATAACTAACATTAACTAAATTAAATTAAAACTAAGTTAAAGATTGCCTGTCTGTCAGTAACATCAACACGCGCGCTCCAACTAAATTGCGTCAGCCAAATTTGTACGAAAGTTGGCCTTTCTACTCGAACAAAAATTAAGGCTTTACTGAAAAATAGTTTTAGAAAACCCATAATATTTTTGAACAAGCTGTCCAACGTTACCCCACACAATGGCCCCACAAGAAAAAATATTACATCCTCTCTTCAGCTGTGGGAGGCACCTACCCCAATAAACGTTTTTTTTCAAGATTTTATTCTACTATTTTGTCGGCGTAAATAATTTATATACCCATGCCGAATTACAGTTTTCTAGTAGTAATGGTTACTGAGCAAAGCCGAAGACGGACGGACGGACGGCTAGACGGACATATTATGGCAAAACTGTAAGGGTTCCTTGTTGACTACGTAACCCTAAAAAGGCCCTCGAGTCATTTCCTAAGGGTGCTGGCGGCATTTCCTCGTTGAATTGCAATGCTGATGCGTTGCGCGAGAAAGACGCTAGCTCTTCGGTCAGACGTTTCCTTTGTTTTCTGAGTAACTCGGACCTTTATTTTATTCAGTTACCTATTTACATTTCAATTGTTAATCTTCAACATGTAAAATGGCTAACCATTACCCATTACCGTTACCCATTATTTTTTACCTAGGATGTGCCTAGGTTACTAATAACCTAGGCACATCCTAGGTGAGCCAGGAAAACCATTACAACGGTCCTACGGTTTTGTTATAATTTATATTTTACTGAGTGACTACTGCATACAGTTATTTAAGGTGAGGCCTCTTGAGGAAATTATCAGTCCAGAGATCGGAAAAATTTGCGTCATTGTTTAATTTATCACAAAGGTGTAAAATGGGGCTTCGAATTTCCTACTTTATTACGCGAAAACTACATAAAATGTAACAGTTTATTCTTTAAATGATATTTGAAGATATTTGAAGATATGAGGCCCAAAACACGATTTGATTCATTTGCCTTGATGGCATGATGGATGGCAAAGTTAGCTCTGATTTTGCGTTTTTTGGTAGCCCGAGTAGACTAAAAACCTGAGCCATTTTTTAACCGACTTCAAAAAAAAGGAGGAGGTTCTCAAATCGGTTGTATTATTATTATTATTTTTCAATTTTCAGTATTTATTTTTGTATCCTTTTGTTCCTAATTATATGTGTGACAAGCAAGTGGGCTCCTTTTATTTTTAATATACATAAATCAGTAGAATTAAGCACATAAATACAAAATCATGCACAAATCGGACACGCATCAGTCACTTCCCTTCAATTATAGTAGGCATCTGGCCATAAAGGTCGAAACACACTTTTGAAACGCCACGCGACGCAACCTGTCGACACCCCATGTGCATCGTGTACATTATCAACACGCGACGCCACGACACGCTTGCAATTTCTGAATACAGTTTGCTGACAGCAGTGAATGTGTATGGTCGTGTTTCAACAACTGTCACAACTGACGCGCGGCCACAGATTATATAATGCGTTGCGTCGGGTGTTGACTAGAAACACACTGCGTGTGGTGCGTCGGGTGGCGTGTTTACTCCCACCACCGGCAACACGTCGATCTGGCAGGTAGGGATCGGGTGGCGTGTGGGCGCGTTTCGTCGCGTCGGGTGTTCATAATGTGATTCTAGTCATAGAAAATAGTACGATTTGATTCGACCCAACACGCCTCGCGTTTAGTCGGGTCGCGTGGCGTTTCAATAGTGTGTTTCCACCTTTAGGCCTCGTACTGGAAGGACGTCTGTCGCGATTTTTTCGTTTTGACAATTGTATAATTCGCTAATTTAATACCAGCAATCTAAAAATAATACGTTTTTAGGGAAAATTCATAGGGTGTTATGTGGATAGTTAAACGTTCAAAAAAGATTTTCTGTCATTTGTGCTACTATAATACCCAATATTACTTTCTACGCGATTTTCCATATTTTTCCGCTTAGAGCCCGTTCTTAATCAAAAACACATCAATTGTTCATTCAATCACATTGTCTTTTACGGTGTACGTGGGTATACGTGTGTGTATTTGTCATAACATCTGACAAGTAGGTAGGTTTGACATTTGTCATTTATGTTGTCTTAGACAGTATTGATTTTGCAAGTGCATTTGAATAAATAAAATAATACTCGTGTAACTACAAGGAACATCGTATCGTTGTACAAACTAAGGCGATTATGATAATATATTGCGATCCCGCCGTAATAATGAAGCCGTCCAATGATATTGTCGTGTTTTCTTCCTCAAAAATCAGCAGTGCCAACGAATTGAATATTGTGGAAATACATTGTCAGAATATTTATAATATCAACTCGGAATCTGCAAGCATGAGGCAAATTGTGTTATTGTGATCAATACAAGACGAAATATAGTCACCCGATTGGATACAGTTCTTCAAGATACCTAATAACTACACTTCAACTCCATGTTTTTAACTGATTCACTAGCAAGAATTGCTACGCGCTACGCTCATTACGACACGAGTCATTGTTTCAGCGGATCCCGAGGTTTTCCCCCGTATGTAGTGGAGAGCGCCTACGGTGTCCAGGTCTGCCAGCAACCCGCCTAGCGGGCGCCTGGCAGACCAGAGTAAGAGTTTGAGAGTCAAATGAAGAAGAAGAAGTATGTAGCAAATATTTGTAATATATAAATGCAGCTAAATTAGCAACGTATTCCATGGCATATAAATGTGCATTTAAAAGCCTATAAAAACAAAATAATAGATATTGTTTATTTTAATATTTGATGATGCAATTGTATGACGTAATTACACATAAAATTACATTCTTGTGGTATAAAACATACAAATGAAGTAATTGTTTCATTTTCTTAACCTACTGTAGCAATTTTATAATTAAAATGCACACAAAATACACGATAGTAATTTATTAATTTAATTATTTCAAACACATCCCAACACAGTTTACGAGCACACACGCTTTATTAAACCCGAAAAAAGGAACGGCGGTTAAAAGGCTGTTCGAAACCTTAGTTACAGACACGTTATAGTAATTTATTAATCTAATTATTTCAAACAGATGACAACACAGTTTACGAGCGTCTGCTCCGCTTACCGTGTCTACGCTTTACCTGAAAAAGGAACGGCGGTTAAAAGGCTGTTCGAAGCCTTAGTTACAGACAGGTTTTGCCCATACGAGCAAAGTACCTTAAACGTCACAACCAGATCTTTTCTCTGAACGGTCATCCGCTGCTAGTGCCGTTATGGCTTGACACCAGGATAGGGATAAGTTGTAGTTGAGTGAAGCCTAAGTAGAGTATATGAAAACGGAGTATGAGTATATGAATGGAATGGACGATGGTTGGTTTACCTGATAGGAAGTTGATAAAATTCAGAGACGGTGGCGTTCTACATGCCTTTTTAAATTTTGAGGGAAATCTAAACTATAGTCGGATGAAATCATCTCGGCCATCCAGTCCAACGTAATTCGCGGGCTGACGGATAGAACACAGTGAAAAGAATGTAAGTAAAAATCTGGTATCACACAAAGCTCCAAAAAAATGTAGGACATCAAACCGACTTAAACTCTGTCTAACGTTTGCCTAAAAGTGACTTAGCTAAAGTGAATCCTGGGCGTAGCACCGAGGCGTAGACCGCTCGTCGTGTTCTTCTACCAATCACGCTCTGAACTCATGACATCCGGAACAATCGTTGCTTAAGCTGCATACCGCCGAAAACCTCGTTCTAACCGCAATGGGGGCGGCGTTGAAAAGCACCTGTCGTGTAGTGGTTCGTCTCACATGTCCCAGACCCGGGGCTACGAATTAAATTTAAGAAATAAGTTCACCAGCACTACGAATTACGAAGTAGATAGAGATTTAAGCAAAACCAGCTCACCCAGAATGCTACTCGGACACCTGGCTTTTCGATTAATAAACGGACAATTTCTTCATCGCCCAGCGTTTCGTCAATCCCATATCGTCGTTCCTGCAACTTCCTTTGGGCTGAACTGACCGAC
The DNA here is from genome assembly GCA_947578815.1 of Epinotia ramella. Taxonomy (NCBI): domain Eukaryota; kingdom Metazoa; phylum Arthropoda; class Insecta; order Lepidoptera; family Tortricidae; genus Epinotia; species Epinotia ramella. Next base: position 11,393,742 of record OX388202.1, on the reverse strand, counting down.
AGAAACAGCAGAACCCCAGACAACTGTAATACTGGAACTGGTGCCTAGCACATAACTGATTCGTTTACACGCATCTGGTCAGAAACGCAAAAAGCCAGTTAGACAAAAGGCCAAACTTTTGCCTCTGGAAAAACTTGCTTTACGGCATTTATAACAGCAAGTTCGTAGTCGCACTTGAACGAATGTATGGTTAGATTTGCGTTTGGACCCAGGTGCGTGCGTGCCCGAACAAAATTTACAAGGATAGGTTCAAACTTGCCTCTATTGCCGGCAAGCCAGATTCAGGAATGTTGGCTGCACATTCTAAATTGTTACGATTTAACAGAAGAAATGAAGAAGTTTGCTGATTATGTCGAAAAACAATGGTTAAATAAGTTTGATTCTAACTTATTAAGTGTGGCACACAAAGATAACCGCCATCGAACGAATAACGCGTTGGAGGGATTTCACCATCGAATAAATAAAAAAATCACGAAACAGCCAAACATTCATTTATTTTTGTACAAGCTACAAAAGGAAGTGAAGTTTCATGACCATAGAATAAAAGTGTCGCTAAGTACAAGTAATAAACAGAGAAGAAAAAAAAATATAAAATTCGACAAAAATTCAACAAGAAGAAATTAAATAAAAATTAATTAACAGATATGGATTTTTTGAGGCAGTTGATTATTCTAAAGTTAAAACATAAATGATTGATTCTTACGATTTAAATGTATTAAGGTTTAATATTGTTTGAAGGGTACCTGTTAATATTATTTTTATGGTTAAGGAGAATAGTACTTTTGTCAAAAAACACCAAGTGTTTATTTTTAAAAAAGGCTCGGAATTTTATTTTTAATCTGTGTGAGGAGAACAGAGGTTTGTTTTCTGTGTTATTTTTATTGTTTAAATAAAAAAAACTATACTTAAATTGATTTTTATTTCATACTGAATCGTGGTGACAAATTGGGAAAATTTCCCGGGGTACATCTGGTGGTAACACTGGTACTGGTAGTATAGTAACACGGGTAACGCATTGGCATGGCTACTTCTCACTAGTCTCTGCTTTTCTTCTAGCATTTTAAGAATCTGGCTTTTTGCGTTTCTGGCGTTTTGCGTTTCTGGCTTTTTGCGTTTCTGGCATTTTGCGTTTCTGGCATTATGCGTTTCTGGCCTTTTGTCTAACTGGCTTTTTGCGTTTCTGACCAGATGCGTGTAAACGAACTGATTCACTGTTCGTCCTTTAATTCCCGAAGACACTGGAACGAATCTACTGCTGGTTCAACAGCTTCAAAATAATGTGTACACACATCAAGCATGAAAATTCAAGTAAGTCAAGCATTTCTTTTCACGATCTGGCAACCAGAAGATGATTCTAGAATGATCCATTTCAAATTTGAAATAAAATCTCAAATATAATTCATAAAAATAATTTATATCCGGACAGATACAACGCAGGCAAAGCCAGCGACAAAGTGAAGTATTAAGCCCTGAACAGAACCCTGTTATGAAAAAGCGCCGCCTAGTAGCAACTATCGACACCGCGAAACATCCGTGCTTCATCAAAGGATAGAAAACACGCGCCCAGCGCAACAATCGAACTTCTACATTAATGCGTTAGATGGCGCAGAAACTAAAATCAGTAATTAAAACTAAACGGTTTAAGCGACAATGTTGTTCTGCAGAAGATTTAACGCTGCACTACCTACTCTCAAGCTAAGGAATTCACTAGATCAGACATATTGTGCTGCTTTATACTCTGCTTGCCCCTTGGTCAAGTGCGGGCCGGACTCGTGCACGAGGGTTCCGTACCGTATTCGCAAATTTTGCATGTCTAGTTTAACGTGAGCTTCCGTCGCGAATTGTTTACCAGCGTTTTGGTGCCCGCTTACGCTGGTTATACAAATTTTGAATGAGATATACCTAGTTATAAATTGACTTGACATTGACTTATCTTTATCTATCAATAGCACATATTTCATATACCAAAATGTACCTATAGAAACTACTCAGAATACGAAACTGTCAACAAGTTTCTGTCATTTTTCAATAAGATGTTTTGACGATTTTGCTTGCTCTATGGAGCTCGGCGACTGATTTCAATTCATAATGTCACCAAAGAAAAAAAAACCAAGGTTAGTGATCTGCCGCTGTAAAGTGATATGGTGTGCGTGAAATGTAAGTAGTGTGTGTCACTGGGGAAAATTACGATAATGTTGCGCCGCCTAGTGTTATTTTAGTGTCGCGTATGTAGCTTCATTCGACTTGTTTCGCCTTAAGAAAGGAATGAACCGGTTCTTATTGGGTCAGCGCTGCGATATCTCGCACTCCTGATGTCGCAAGCATCCATAGGCAGCGGCGACAGCTTACTATTTGGCGACCTGCATGTTTATTAGCTACCATTATAGAATATTGAAAAAATGTAAAATGCGCTTCGAACACGCCCCCTTTCGCATTTCCAAGGGATAAGTAAATTAATGCCTAGGACACCAATACTGAAGCCTGATCAATGCTGCGGCAAATATTATAGGGATAATGTTCATAATGCTCTTGTTTCCAGTAAACCAAAGCTAGGATTCCTATCTTGAAACACTGTTATTTTCCCGTTAACAGAAACTCTATATTTTGTTTACAATCGTTACTGAGGAAGATATCTTCAGTCCCCCAGGTCAACGATATCGTCTAATAACAAGGTAGTTGAGAGCAGAGCCGGAGGAGATTCCGCGAACGCCTCGCCAGCCCCGGCTGGCTTACTGCCGAACCTGGCGTGAGCTCACTGGTTTTATTTTTCATTTACAATCTCTGGCTGGCTTAGGGCGCCGTTCAAAAACGTGCATCTAACTGGGGGTTTGCTCGAGAACCGACCTATATCACAGTACACCACGATTTAATTTACGTAGCTGCTGAGAAAGAATCAAGCTCAAATTGTTACAAAACAATTTTGTAGCTTTCGTAGCTAACAATTGAATTCCAATCCCATCCAATGATCAGTGTGTCACGCTAACATAGAGTAGGTTATGTGTTAATGCAAGAAAGAGCGCTTGAAGCTGAATACGACAGTAACCCGTTCCACGTCTAAAGCGGAACAGCGTAAAATTCTCGCTGTGAAAATTACTGACAAGTAGGTTCCAAGTTATTTTTACTATATCCTATAGATATATACGATGAAATGAGCAATATTTGTATATGTGTTTGCATTCAAGTTCTCTAAAACGGCTCTAACGATTTCAATTAAATTTGGAATATAGGGGGTTTATGGGGGCGAAAATTTGACCTAGCTAGGTCTCGTGTCTGGGAAAGTTCGTTTTCTCTGTATTTTCTTCATTTTACCCGAGCAGAGCTATATATACGTACATATAGATAGGTGAACCAAGGAAGGCTCCTAACGCCCACGGCTCACGTTTAAAAACTTGAAGTTATGCTCGTCCGAACTACTCGTACTTCAAATTTCGCAAGCAAAAGTACATTTAAGTTTTTAAACAAACGCGCTGCAATTTTGAAAAAAAAATACAGTTGTTGTGTCGTGTTTAATATGGCACATTTTGAAAATGTCCAAAGTTTACATAAATGTATTGTTGTACGCGACTTCATTGAACTGAAGTAAAAGTGCTCGAATAAGGCCCACTGAATGTACTTATCCCTTACTAAAAGTACGTCAAACTAATTATTATGTTTGAATAAAGTACTGATTTATAAATATAATGGATACAGGCCGATATAAAGAATCTCACAAGTGTTATTTTCTAATTAAGAAAGTTATTCTCGTTTTATAGATATTTTTCATTTTCATACCCCTAAGGAACGCGGAAATAATTTGGGATAGGATGTTCAATATTTTATTGAATAGATTTAATTAAAAAGTTATTATACGACCAGTTCTAGACGATAGTAGTGTATGAACATGGATTAAACGTTCATTTTAATTATTTTATAACCGGCCTTATTAGGGGAACGGTTGCATTAAGGCCCACTAGGAACTTTTTTTAAAATGAATATTTAGGTTGTAACGCAAAAAAAAGTTGGGTTTTTTTTCATATTTTGTTTGTTAAATAAATCATTATCAGTCATATGAATAGCTTTCCCTTATTGGTCATAATGTAATTTTGTAATCACGTTGTCGAAAACGCCTCTAACGATTTCGATGCAAAATGCAATAGAGTTTACGGGGGCATAAACTAAACATCTTAGTGAGATCAGCAACTTGAAGTAAGTATCTAAACTTAAATAAGACAAGAATAAGTAGTTCAACGCAGCTAAAATTAAAAAACGAGTTAATAAAATGAAAGTCGATTTAAGAAGCCTTCGCAATTTATGAAATGAGGGTATTAAATTCTAATTACTCGCAAATGACAAAAGCTGCAGGAAGGAGAGCTGGGCGGTGGCCATTAATTATTAGAAGCAACGTTAAAAATTCTCGCTGTGAAAATTATGCATATTCGCGATATGGCAATGCAATTTCTCAAAATTAAATGTTAACAAATGTAAATCCCCTTATTCATGAAACATAAAATGCCTCTGGTAAATAAAAATGTAAGTACTTTATCCCTTTCTTACAAACTATAAATGTCAGAGTGACAGATAAACACAAATGATTTTTACGCTATTTTAGATAAAATATGAATACGGCCAAATGAGTCTATGCATTCAATGAGTTATCACTCAACTTCCATAGCTCCAAGATTTAATTAAAATCCGGTCGATCCGTACAAACAGGTAGTATTAGCACGCACACGTTAGCATATCGTGTAGGTAGCGAAACTGCTTTTATGTTGGCACAATTATTTAATCTCTGCTATCGATATATACGATATATACGGTCAACCAGCGTTTAAGGTGAGGCATCTTGAGGAAATTACCACAAAGGCGTAAAATGGGGCTTCGAATTTCCTACTTTATTAAGCAAAAACTACATAAAATGTGACAGTTTCTTCTTCAAATTATATTTGAAGATATTTGCTACAATTATATGAGGCCTAAAACACGATTTGATTCATTTGCCTCGACAGATTAGGATGGCAAAGTTAGCTCTGATTTTGCGTTTCTTGGTAGCCCGAGTAGACTAAAAACCTGAACCATTTATTTGCTATTCAATTTTCAGCATTTATATTTTTATCCTTTTCATTCATCATTCTCCTAGCGTTGTTCCCGGTTATGCCCCTAAAGGAGCTCGGGGTCCGCTTTGACACCTAATCCCAAGATTTGGCATAGGCGCTAGTTTTACGAAAGCGACTGCCATCTGACCTTCCAACCCAGAGGGAAAACTAGACCTTATTGGGATTAGACCGGTTTCCTCACGATGTTTTCCTTCACCGAAAAGCTAACGGTAAATATTCCGTACATAAGTTCCGAAAAACTCATTGGTACGAGCCGGGATTCGAACCCACGACCGCCGCTTGACAGCCGCATGCCTGAACCACTAGGCTACCGTAGCTATTATTATTTTTATCCTTTTGTTCCTTATTATATATGTGACAAACAAGTGGGCGCATTTTTTTTAATATACATAAATCAGTAGAATTAAGCTCATAAATACAAAATCACGCACAAATCGGACACGCATAAGTCACTTCCTTTCAATTTTACTAGGCAGCTGGCCATAAGGCCTCGTACTGGAAGGACGTCTGTCGCATTTTTTTCGTTTTGACAATTGTATACTTAATTCGCTAATTTAATACCAGCAATCTAAAAATAATACGTTTTTAGGGAAAATTCATAGGGTGTTGTGGATAGTTAAACGTTCAAAAAAGATTTTCTGTGATTTGTGCTACTATAAAACCCAATATTACATTCAAACCCTACCATTACAACCCGATTTTTCATATTTTTCCTCTTAGAGCCCGTTCTCAATCAAAAAAGTTCGAATACGTTTAATTAGTACGTGGAATATTTTTTTATCACACAGGGCACATTGTCTTATACGGTGTACGTGGGTGTACGTGTGTGTATTTGTCATAACATCTGGCCCCTATTTCACCACGGCTACAATTGTCAGTGACATATGTCGAGCGACAATTGTCAAGCGACAGGTGACATATTACAATTTTAGAAAATATTTTCTATAGAAATACTTACATACATGACAGGCATTTTGCTACAATTGTATGTATTACAATTGTGTTGTGAAACAAGAATATGTTTTTCTAGTCGTCATATTTGTAGAATTGTCGGTGAATCTTGACATGAGGTTAAAGCTGTGTCGAATTGCGTGACAATTGTAGTATTTCGTGGTTGACATAGGCGTAGTTCAAAATGGCTTTCCATGCGAGTAGTAGTGACGCTAGCGATAGTAACAGTGATCTTGATGATTTCGCATATAGAAGAAGATTAAAAGAAATAATTATTTTTTCTTTTGATGTCACGGATTTCTCAGTAGGGCTTTAAAGCATAATATTTCGCAAACTAATAACTGATTCGAAAAATGCTTTAAGAAAACCCGTAATATTTTTGAACGGGCTATCCAACGATACCCCGTGACCCCATACACCATGGGTTTAACGAGAAAAAAAATACATACCCGCTTTAGGTGTAGGGGAGGTACCCTAAATTTTTTTCAAGGTTTTATTGTACTGTTTTGTCGGCGTGATTGATTTATATACCCATGCCGAATTACAGTTTTCTAGAATCTAGTATTGGTTATTGAGCTAAGCTGAGGACGGACAGACGGACATGGCGAAACTATAAGGGTTTCTTGTTGTCTACGGAACCCTAAAAAGGTGAATATACTTATACCTACTCGACTAAATTTCGACTTTTAATACAAAAGCATGGCTGCTCAATACTTTTGGCCAAGGCTGTATGTAAGTTTCAAAATAATATTACGAAAATATTTGATTAAATACAAACAAACAAACAAACAAACTACAAATATCTACATTTATTTTTATCATTGTATTGCAATAAACCCGAAACGTAAACGCTATTGGCCACTTCGCAACATTATTAGTAGGTATATTTTCGAGGCTTCTGCATTATATTATTATATCTACGTCTTCTTAAACATAAGTATCGGAAGAAATACTAAATAACTACGCTACGTATAAGTATCTACCTAGCTAAAATGTCATTTTAATAAAGACCCTCAAATTATATTGAGTGTTTTTAAATGAACGATGTACCTATTTACACCGAATTCTAAATTTAAAATACTGTAAAATTTCCCTTAATAATCAATCATTCAAACTTGTTAAATACTTACTATAGTCCTCTTTCTCCAATATTGCCAAGTTGTATCTCTTAGATGTTTCCAATCTTTGTCATACACACCCATTTCTTTCAAACGTTGAGCTATTTCTTTCCATTTATTAACTTTTATTTCGAATGTTAAGGTTATTTTTTGATTAAATATATTTACTTATTGCTATTTGAGTTAACAACTTTTAATTATTTGATACATTTTTCCCTATGTTTAGTCGTGACAATTGTTTTCTACAATTGTCGCACCTGTCAGCGTGGTGAAACCGATAATTCTACATATGTCATATTTTGTGACAATTGTCGCACCTGTAGCCGTGGTGAAATAGGGGCCTGACATATAGGTAAATTTGACATTTGTCATTAATGTTGTCTTAGACACTAATTCTGTGCCCCTAGTGAAAAGGGGTATAAGTCTGATTTTGGCCAAATTGAGTCATACCAAAAAACTTAAAAAATTAAATCGCGTCGATTGGTGTAAACGGATCTAAGTTTTCTTGTAAATTAACAAAGTTACGGTCGTGTTAAAGGGTATAACTGACTCAAATGACCATGTCGCGGTGGGTATATATTGACATATATTCTTATTAACAATAAAAACATATTATTATTTCGTGACAAATGGTATGAGTAAAGTTACATCTTACGATTTCGTATGTTCTCCGTGTTTTACGATGTAACTACACTTATCTGTTTTAAGTATGCTTAGTGCTTAAGGATCGATGTCTATTTATATAGTTTTACACTAATAATATGACATTACTAAGAGAACAAGTCAACTTAAATCCGTATTCACGCCTTAATTTTGATAGTTGCTAGCGCAAGTCGACTTATACCGCCATAGATTACAAAAAATACGTGTAAAATGATAGAAGTGTAAATACGATGCCCCCGCGCACACCCGCGGAGCGCTCAGTCGCTTTTTTGAAGTGTGAAAGAAGGACGTACTTGCGTTGTTCGCGGACCGCAAATGACGACGCCGACGACCGGTGAGTTGTATCCCTTTTCACCTAGTTTTAAGATATTATCTGATAGGTTATGTCTACACTTTAAGAATTTATATTTACTTATACCCTTTTACACCAAGCAAGTTTTGACTTATATTGATGAAATAAAAACGAAAATTGATTAATTTCACGTAGTATGATTAAACAGTAATACCTACGTAATTAATTGACAAATACACTTTAGTCGTTTGTCAATAATCTTAGTCGCCATATTGGTTAGTTTTAACAATAAAAACCTACCGTGATTAAAATTTGTCGTCAAATAATTTCGAGTGGGGTATCATTATTAAGGTATTTGAAAAAGTAGTTGCAGTGCGATTGCTTAAGGTTTGCGATTAGGCATTTCTCAATGATAGCATTATAAATCATAAAAATACACACCTTACTTAAGTCAAAAGTTAGTTCTAATAACATTTTAGTAAATTAATAGGTATTCCTTTTATTTGTAACATAATTTTGTACTCTCTATGTAGAAAATAAGTTATTTTTCATTAGTTTTGTTTGTAGAATGGCAGGCAGAAATCGTAATCGTCGAATGCTCAAACTTCTTGACAAGGAAAATGACAAAAATAATACCAACTTTTTCACAAAAGATACTCAGTGAAGCCCTGAAAAACAGCCAGACAGCCCTAAGCCCGGTTACTCCAAAGACTTTCAGGCAGAATTTCATACTCAGCTTTAGAAAACGAGGGAAGTCTCCAATGCCAAACAATATTTTCTAGACTGAAAACATTCCTCGATGTTACAACGAGCCGTTGCCAATATCGGTAGACAAAAAAGAGACCTGATTTTTCTCCTGACACTGATAAACTGTACCGCGAGATCTTTTTATGAAGATTTGCCTTTTTCAGAGAATGTAAGAGACTCATCCGTTGGAACCTACTGAATACAATGATGTTAACGAATAAAGCAGCTGTTATGAAAATTTTGTAATACTCTGTAATGAAATTGATTTTCAAAATATTTTCTATTATTGAAGAAAATTGTTTCGTACTGTGGTTCAAAAGTCTTCTGGAGGAAGAATTTTTAATTTTTCCTAATTAAAACTATGAAAAATCGTGCCTTTTATTTCAATTTATAGCGTAAAATTTCGATACAACTTAAAATAACTATCAATATAACTCTCTTTAAATCCAAATAGACTTGACTGAAATTATGTGAAAATAGGCACAAGGCGATATTTTTGTACTTAAATCAAAAATGTGTGTCATGAATTAGACAACAAAACTTTCATTGGGAAGTTTATAAAAAAAACTAACACAAAAAGAGTTATTTGAAAAATATGGTAATGGATACCTTTTTTCACTTTTGTAAAAAGTACGTGAAAAGAGGGACTACTTTAGTTATATCACTTATATCTCATAAAAGCTTAAGTTCAAACGGGTACAAGTAAATTATTTTGTTAACCGTTTATTTTATACAAAATCCAGCAATACAACATAAAAGAGAGCATTTTTTTATAATTAAACTGCATTTAAAGTTATATTTCATTTTTAACCATTACGGCAGAGTGCGCTGTAAAACATTCTCCTTTTGTTTTTTCGCTCTCCTGTAAAGTAACAATTTTCGACTTGTATCGTTTTCCACTAGGGGCACAGTATTGATTTTGCAAGTCCATTTGAATAATTTATATATATTTATTTGTGATGAAAGTGAATGAGTTTATATAATTATTTATTATATGTAAGTTTATTCATATTTCGTTTATTTAGTGTTTTTAATAGTATACATGACTATTTATAATAGTACCTATAGTATATTTATAATGTAATTAATTGTATTGACATGCAATATTATAGATATTCGTATATGTTATATGTAAATATTGTTATTTATATTTATCCTTTAAACATGTATGTACTATATAAGTAGTGGCACCGCCACATTGTAATATATAAATGCAGCTAAAATAGCAACGTATTCGACAAGATTCCTTCAGCTTATTTGTCCAAGGCCGCACACGGCAGCATTTCGAGGCAGCTTCCGCTACGCAGCAACCAAGTGCTGGAACATCATTCCTCCTCCTCTCCGCGCCTTAAAGTCCATTCATAGCTTTAAATTAAAACTCCGGATGCATCTTTTTAATGTACAAATTGGTCGTTAATTACTTGTCTACACTAATATTATAAAGAGGAAAGATTTAATTTTTTGTGTGTTTGTATTGAATAGGCTCCGAAACAACTAGACCGATTTGAAAATAGTAGATTGTACAACAAGTGCATAAAACGCACCATTTTACTCGAGACGTTTATCCATCCGAGCGAGCTTGCGAGCGAGGATAGATATAAAGTCGAGTGTAAAATGGGTTTCATGGACGAGTTGTACACTCTACTTTTCACTTCGATTGCGAGGAAATGAAACAGCAACATGTAAATATAGTAAATGCTAATTTAATTAAAATTGAAAGTTACATTAGAGCAATGAGAAATATTTAAAGTAATCGTTTTTCCTGGCATATTTAATGTTGTATTAGATTGTATTTGTGATGCGATATTTGGCATATTGTCAACTTCAGGTTCTTTTGAAGGAACGGGATTACCATTTAAGCTCTGTTCCAATGGTAAGTTAGCACTAGATGGGCCTGGTTCATTTGGGACTATGTCGATTCCTTCGGTAATCAAGTCGGTAATTTTAGCTTTTTGTTCTATGGATTCCTCAATATAGCCCTCTGCCACTTGGTCAGACTTCCAGCCGCCATGTCGCTTTAATGTTGTGAGATTTGCTCCAGAATCGGCTAACAGCGTAGCTGAAGTTCGTCGAAAGCAATGGCCTGTGTACTTTTCAGGGTTTTCTAATTTGAGAAAGGCTGCTATCTCCTTTGGCATTGCAGCGAATTTATTGCGTCCTATGGGTTGCCGTGTACATTTCCCGTTTTGATAATTAAGGAAAAACCGTTTCGTTGCCACATTTTCTGGACGTAGGGCTTGATACTTTCTAACTATATTTAAGTATTCGCCTTTGACGACGAATGTTCTTTCTTTATTTGTTTTTGTGTCAGGTAAGTTTATAGCCTGCAACTGAGTGTCCGTTTTCACGTCATCCACAGTAATGTTGATAAGTTCTATACCTCGACATGCACCACTGATTCCATATATGAGCGCCACCTACAATTAAAATAGTAATCATTATTACAACGTTGCACACTAATATAAGTACTAGGTAATGAATTATTGTACAATATTAAATTGCTGTTTAACAATGTAGAGTTTTACGTACTTTTGCAGCCAAATATCTTACATCCGGAGCGGTCTTTAAGAATGTTTCGATTTGATTCGCATTGAAAACCCTGGATTTTACACTTTTGTGCCCAGTGGAAAGCCTTTTCAGGTAACATGTGAGCTTCACGTAGGTTTTTATATGCACGTCGTTTTTCATCTGCAGCGTAGTCTTGAGCATAGAATACACACTCCATAGTGTAGACGGCTTAAACTTCTTAGATAATTCGTTGAAATACGTTAAGAAAACGCTCTCTGAGAAACTATTCACTTGTTTTTCCGCCCTCCAACGCATGAAATTTTCATAAGCGGTAAGATAAATTCGCTTAGATTTCGACGGCAATATCTGTTCAACGACGTTTTCCGCGTGCCGCTCCATTAAAGTGTTAGGAGTGAGTGTTATTTCCTCTTCGCTTGACGACATTATTTATCGTTAATCAAAAAACAATTTCAAGTTGTAACACAAATATTACAATGAAAAAATAATTATGGTTCCCGCCAATTAACTTTTTTTTCTTTTTTTTTCTGTAGGGACGTGACACCTGACTTAAGGTCGTTACATACTGCTCAGTTATAAAAACATTTTCTTTTTATAACTATGATAAGTTGTTGTTATGGCTTAAATACTATACTGATCTACTAAATTGAAAAATAAACAAATATAAAAAATAATAAATGAGACGAAATACAAATTATAAGTTTATTTCATGAAGTTTTATTGTGTACTTTGGCTGTTGATATCTTTGCCTTGGTCTTAGAATACGAACGAAACGAAATAAAATAAAGAGGTTGTTGTATGAAGTTAAAGATGTTTGTGTGGCTGTTGCAGCGATTGCCTTGGTCTTCGACGAAGATTTTACTTTATGCTCTAGAGCATAAAAAGCGACTTTATGTCGCCTACGCACGACATAAAGACGAACTTTTAGAGCATGAGAAGTGAAAAATATTTTACCAAATGAATCTGTGGGTAGATAGGTAGGTACTTACTTTTACCGTTTACACAAGTACAATCCAACTGTTGCAGTAGGCTGCTTACTTATCTTATTGCTGCATAACACATAGCTTTTTATTTTTTTATACAAGATTAAGTCCATTGTAATAGTAGTTTTATGCTTGGTTATTACCACATTTTTATTTGATGTTTTTTATTACGTAGGTACACGTACAGAGTCAATTACATGTTTCAGTGTTGCATGCAAATAAATTCTAATGTTACCCGCTAGTTTTAAGTTCACTTTTGTAATTTTTAGACATACTTACAGTGCCTAAAAATTATAAAATTGCTTGTTTAGTTTAGTCATTTTATTTATTTTTGTTTCTTTCACTGAAAACCAGCGTCACGGCTCCGTGACAACATGCTGAGTGAGGCTCCCGTTTAGCACTTTATATAAGGTTACCTTTTTGATTGTATTTCTTTTGAAGTGGATACTTCTTTGGTCGCGTTCTTGTTGTACAGTTCAAAATGTATCACGTGACTTCCGGAAGAACTTTTTGTAGAGAAGCTTAATCTGATTTCAAATGATTGTTTGTTACATGTTTTAATCCTTCTTTATTTGACATTAGTTGTTAATCACAAAATGTTATTTAGTTTATGTGGCGGACATGAAAATAATGCTGAAATGACCGCCATTTTCAATGTATCGCGAGTCAAATGAGCTACGTCAGTCAATGTTGCCATATATACCGATTTATCTGTACTTATACAGATTTTAGTGAATTCATTCAGATATATATTTTACGGGTACACCATAATAGCAGGCTTGGCCAGTTTTTTATTAGGGTTCCATAGTCAACAAAGAAGTATCCACTTAAACTTAATTAACGGCTGTATCTCCGACACAACCCGCCTCTTTTTTCCGTGTTTTGTGTGCTAAATAAATAAATTCTTATTCTCTCTTATTCTTATTCCATGGCATATAAATGTGCATTTACAAGCCTATAAAAATAAAATAATAGATATTGTTTATTTTTATATTTGATGATGCAATTGTGTGACGTAATTACACATAAAATTACATTCTTGTGGTATAAAACATACAAATGAAGTAATTGTTTCATTTTCTTAACCTACCTACTCTCAAGCTTAGCTAGATCACTACACACTAGATCAGACATATTGTGCTGCTTTATACTCTGCTTGCCCCTTGGTCACGTGCGAGCCGGACTCGTGCACGAGGGTTCCGTACCGTACTCGCAAATTTTGCATGTCTTGTTTAACGTGAGCTTCTGTCGCGAATTGTTTACCAGCGTTTTGGTGCCCGCTTACGCTGGTTAAACAAATTTTGAATGCGATATACCTAGTTATAAATTGACTTGACATTGACTTATCAATAGCACATGTTTCATATACCAAAATGTACCCTAAGAAACTACTCAGACTCAGAATACGAAACTGTCAACAAGTTTCTGTCATTTTTCAATAAGTTGCTTTGACGATTTTGCTTGCTTTATGGAGGTCGGCGACTGATTTCAATTCATAATGTCACCAAAGAAAAAAAAACCAAGGTTAGTGACCTGCCCCTGTAAAGTGATATGGTGTGCGTGAAATGTAGTAGTGTGTGTCACTGGGGAAAATTACGATAATGTTGCGCCGCCTTGTGTTATTTTAGTGTCGCGTATGTAGCTTCATTCGACTTGTTTCGGCTTAAACCGCTTTTTGTTCCCTGGTCATACTTTAACGGATTAATATTTATCGATATTTTACAAAATTCTAGTAAAGGAGCAGGTAATTGAAAGTGGCTGAAATGCTACACCTACCCTTTACGTAGTTTACATCTGGGGAGGTAGCACACCACACGGCGACTTTTTGTAGCGATTCAGTACCGATGCAGTCGCAATAAGGCCGCAATGTCGAGCGTGTCGTGCGTTGCAAATGCGGCAATTCACGAATTTCGCGACTGCATCGCTGCAAAAAGTGTGCCTTGGTACTCAATAATTTGAATTATGTTGTTGATTTTGACAATATGTTTAACCTAGTAAGCTAGCAGTGAGCCTGCATCTGCCTGCATACAAATCTAGGCATCATCTGTTCCACTTTCGGTAAAAAAATATGGTATTTATCTGATGAACATGTAAAACAGTCTAGAACGTTTTCTATGTAACAAATCATCATCATCATCACGATTTATTACAAAGAACACGTTCTAGACTGTGTCATAAATACCTACCTACTTATTTATACATTACAAAATAACTATGACGTCAACGTTGGAGAATTTACTGTGCAACCAGGACGGTTCTTACCCTATTTGTTAATAAAATATTCGTATAGTATATAGGTATATATTACACAGTCTAGAACGTTTTCTATGTTATAAATCATCACCATCATCATCATGATTTATTACATAGAAAACGTTCTAGACTGTGTAATAAATACCCACCTACAGGTAAATTACTTTCGAGACGGTTTTTCATTTGTAGTTGTGACCTCTGTAGCCAGCCTCACACACACACATACTTGTGTTTGTGTACGTCAACGTGTACGTGTGTCCCTGTCAATATACAAATACTACTACAAATGCAAAAATGTCTCGAAAGTAATTTACCTGTACTTATTTATACATTACAAAATAACTATAACGTCAACTTTGGAGAATTTACTGTGCAACCAGAACAGTTCTTACCCTATTTTTTTCATAAATCATTGTTATAGTATATAAGTATTTATTACAAAATACGCATTGTTACAATTATGTGTAAACAAGTATAATAAACGTACATCTTTATAAGACATTTTAATAAAATAATATCCAACCACCGCGATCTTACTAACAGTATTTTTCCGTATCGTCTCTTATATAAAACGGTGTTTTAATAAAAAGCGGATAACAGCTTCCTCCCGCCAGAATATTGTCGCAGATATTTCAATATTGGTGGGATTAGCAGCCTATTTAAACATCGCGCTCAATGCTTCTCCTGACGCATATTGGATACAATTCCTTTCAAAGCAGCTCTAGAAAATATTTGTGGAACCTTTTTAATTTCGCGCCGCCCTTTTTGTGAGGTATTAAAAGCGCAATCAATTTAACCGAGTCCATACAATCAGCTACAGACCTAAAGGACAAAAAAACTCGATCAGAAAGTCTATTCAAAGGTTTATATCCACTTTTCTGAGAATACGCCATTCTTTTGAAGTGAAGGGATTAAAATATCACCTTTTATATACTGTGTAGTATATTTTAGACCAAGGCAAGTTCTTAAAAATGTTGTTATGGTAATGGTTTAAAGGTAAATATCGTATATTATTTGATATTTAACCATTGTTTGTTTACTCTTATTTCAAGAAATTAGAGTTATCCTAATGTGACTGGCATCCTTATTGCGAAATGATTCCCAGATCCAGTTCGTCGATACGTGTGATTTTTTTGTACTCGCGTAACATAAATCGCCCGAAACCAATATATCAAAAAGTACGACCCCTTATGACTCTTATGATACGCCCCTCAAGTAGGTACGCTTACGTACACATGAAAACATATGGTCGGAGGACCTAGTTGTGTGCAACGGTTAGATACCTACTGTCTGTGTATGACACTTGGGTGTGTATTTAAATGCATTGGCACCTGTTTAAACTAAGTAGTCGATGTCTACGAGTAAAGGATTAAAGATCAGTTTACAAACAGACGGGCTACTCATCCCCCGCTTAGTCATTTGCAGTGTTTGTTGAGATATAATAAAGTTTCATTGACGACAGCTATGCATAAATTGTACGTCTCCTTGAAACCGAGCTACGACCATTTATCAAAGGCCGTCCCCGCTTCATAACCCGTCCATCGCATTGTTATCATGTCGCACGACATTTATTGTTACTGTTCTATATCGAACCACTCCGGTTTAATAATCAATGACAAGAAATACAAGGGTACGGATCGATGAATGCCAAACAATGCCGTACAAAATTAATTGCAATAATTATTTACTTTAACTCACCATATGTGTCAATTGCAATGTATGTCTACTCCCTTTGTCTCTGTGTCTTTCGTGTAGTGAATAAATGTCTTCTTTCTTACTAACTCGCTTTGTGAAATGTAACCAGAATACTCGTATTTATGATATGAGTATAACGGTGCTTGGCGAAGGCCCTGAATAAAAAACAAGCAAGGAAGTCGCACAACCCGACTGCTGCACCATTAATCAGAGCCCATTTCATAAAATGACATTTTCATTGTTAGGTACGTATCCCTAAACTTTCTACTTACTCATTTTATACACACTCTGCTAATTAGTAAGCTCAACATTATAAATTAATAATTAATAAAGTAGGTAAATTATGATAAGCAGAGTACATTATCACGCTACATTAGCTGCGCGCAATTAGCTCTACTAATATTTTAATGTAAAATTGCTTCATCAATTTATGACCGCAAATGGTAGTTTAATACCTAATACATAATATATGAACACAGGACTGAATACTACACAAAACGATAGTGATGACTATCAGATTTGGCTCTATGATTTACAAATGGGGCGTCCGACATTAAGTAGGCATCAGTTTGCGTTGAATACATGAATACGACCGACGTCGGAAGCCTTCAATACCTTATTTATGCCTCGCAAGTGTCGACGGCGAGAATGTGCCGCGTGATTGATGTAACACCAAAACAAGGATACATCAAATCTTTTTGTATGCCCTGTATTGTGTAGTCTATCTCCCTCCCCCATCCATAGTCGTTACACTGAGGCTTCTCGCTCTCTTCATCTCAAATTCATATGCCCTTTTGACGTGCTACGAGAATAGAATTACATTCAATTTCTCCGTATTAGCCTATTCCTCTACAGATCCGGAAATGTTTTGTAGCGTTTTCAAGTATCGGCGATAGGTATATTTATTTGATAAATAAATGTTGATGTTCAAATTCTTTAGTAACCGCTTCGTTTTGCAGCCCAAGGCACAGGAAACGAAATGCACCATTCTACCATTCTATTTTCTGTACGTAACTGCACTGCTCACTTCGAACAATGAAATGCTTTTAAAACAGAAACAACGTGATTCGAATTCAGCTACGTAGTATTACGTTAAAGAAAATGTTATGTTGATATAGTTTTTGATTATTGATTAGCAGTTGTGAATGAAGCACAATGTGTAAAGTCTTTTAAAAATGCAAGCAAGACGACGACAATGCAGTGATACTATTTCATTTTCAAAGGGGTAGGTGCCTAAGCGCTTTTCCGTGTAGTCAACTCGAATAATAATTTTGTGGGTTTTGAGTTAATTAGGAAGTTTATCTGCTTGACAGAGGTGAGTTGCTAGCCGAGTGGTGCTCTAATAAATTTGGTCCTGCAAATATGACGTCACAAATGCCACGTCGTTGGGCTATTGCAAGAATGATTTGATAAATGTCTAGGTAACGGAGCTATTCCAGATATAAAAGCACAATTTGTGCGCTCGCTTTCTTCGCCCGCAACTCCACGGTACTTGTATGTAAAAGTTTTAAAACCTATGCAAAGACAATCATTCAGTTCGTTGAAGCCGTTGTGTGAATCTAGTGTAAAACATATCGGACACTAAAAATAATACATTCTATTATTTCGGAAGAGATGTAAGGTGCTTCGCAATTTCACAGAGATGACAACCATGATTTACAACGTATCATAAATGCGATTTATTTTATAGCAACTTCATAGGTGACGGTGTAGATCATTGTACGAGGGCTGCCTTTTAAGTTGTGTCGTTTGGAAAAACTAAAGACAATTTAAGTGTTAAATGGTATTTATTGTTTTTCAAAGTAATCACCGTGATATGTAATACACTTTTTCATTCGATTGAACCAGTTTTCGAAACACTTATTCCAGTCCGAAGTCGGGGTCTCCAAAATGGCCGTTTTGTATGCCTCAACCGCTTCTTCAGGCGTCTGGTACCGTTGACCACGAAGTCGTTGCTTGATTTTATGAAAAGTAAAAAAATCGTTAGGGCTTAAGTCTGGACTGTACGGCGGGTGTTCCAGAATTTCGACGTTTTGCTCTTTTAAAAACGCAATAGTTTGCCGGGCGGTGTGCGAGCTCGCATTATCGTGGTGCAGTCTTATACGACGTCTTGGGTTATTTTTTCGAAACTCGCCGATGACTTCTGGTAAACAGACAGTGGTATACCAGTCAGCATTAACCGTTTTACGATCCTCGAGCACGATGGTGGCAACGTGGCCACTTTTCACCACAAACGTGGCGACCATTTTTTTCGAAGTGCTCCGTGAGCGTATTACTTTGGTCGGTTTTGGCTCATCTTGGAACACCCAAACAGTCGACTGCTGTTTAGAATCGGGATCGTAGGCATATATCCAAGATTCGTCACCACTGATAATGTCGTAAACATGTTTCGAGTTTCCTCGGTTGAATTGCCGCAGAGTTTTGCGACACCATCGAACGCGAGCCGTTTTTTGGTCTTCACTGAGTAAATGTGGTATCCAGCGTGAGATCAACTTTTTTACGCCTGAGTGATCATGCAAAATACTGTGAACACTGGTCCCTGAAATACTTAAGGAAGCTTCTATCTCACGGTATGTCGCATGGCGATCTTCGATGATCAGTTGCCGTACAGCATCAATGTTCTCCTGGGTTACGGCTGTTTTTGGTCGACCTTCACGATGTCTATCACCAAGACTAGAGCAACCACGTTGAAATTCTAAATACCAGCGTGCCATAGTCCGAAGGCATGGTGCTTTATCATTGAAAACCGTAGTCAACTCTTCGAAGCACTGAAGTCGCGTTAAGCCCCTTTTGAAGTTGTAAAAAATTATCGCACGTAAATTTTCCTTCGAAATTTCCATTTTCACAACTGACTTGTCAACTTTGAACGAACGCTGTACTAAAACGGTTGGGCCGATTTCGAGTCATTCTTTTGTTTTCGAATACTAAATTCAAATATTTTAACGTGACACTAGTTCTTTTTTATGCAATCACGGGAGGTTTGCAAACGACAGAACTTAAAAGGCAGCCCTCGTACCTAACATTTGGTTCAATTGTCGTGCGCATTCAATACCCGTGATTGTTTTTAGGGTTCCGTAGTCAACAAGGAACCCGGAATGTCCGTCTGCCCGTCTGCGGCTTAGCTCATTGACCTTTAATACTAGAAAGCTGTAATTAGGTATAGGGACTTCAATCATGCGAACAACTCAATAGAATCAAATCTTGAAAAATATTTATTTATTTAAACTTTATTGCACAAATGTAAAAATAGAAGTACAATTGGCGGACTTAATGCCTTAAGGCATTCTCTACCAGTCAACCATTCAAATATATTTGTTTTTATTGTATCTTCCCTATAAATAAAGTATATGTACCTATAATTATTTTTCACTTTAAACCCATGGTGTGGATAGCTTGTTCAAAAATATTATGGATTTTTAAAACCGTTTTTAAACTAAGTCATTCGTTTGCGTCATATTGGGCTCTTAAAAGTCCTGATTATCCTCGAGTCATCAAAGCCCTCCATTCCTTCGGCGTCGGGCTTCTAATAGACTGTGGTTCGTAAAACATCTCTTAGCGTTCTTGTGGCACAATGTACTATTATGCCTATGCATTAAAGGACAAAGTCGAGGTAATACTCAAGCTCGTTTATAACAACATTGCAGTCTCAAAAACAATTGTATTTAGTAGGTACTCAAACTAGTTAACAATAACTTTCCAGTGTCAAATACCTTCGTTCAGTTTCGCCGTAATGGTAAGCAAAATATTCAACTTATTTCTATGATTTATAAACCGAAACTCGTCGCCTTGCCTATAATTTATTCCGTCGGTTAATGGCTTTGACTGGGAATTCGTCCCGGTTTTTAGCGTTATCAAAATTTGCTAGTCACGGCGCCTTCTATCCCACAAACCCTTTCGAGTGTCGGGGTTAATTGGATCTTTTGAAAAATTCCCGCCGAAATAATTTTTCATCTATCACTTTGCCGCGTAATTTGCGTCTGTTTGCCTCGCCAGAGCGAGCCTTTGATGTTTGCTCCGATCTTTAAACGCGAGGCGAATTACACGGCTTAGATTAATTCATTTATATTAAAAAACACGAACATTTTATTAAGAGTGGGGATCGGGAATTATTACAAAATAAAATCTATTTTTTTCTTGGCATTTCAACCGAAACTTTTGAATCTTTGCCTTATTTTTGCGGAAGTACTCAGAGAGGTAGGTACTAAATATTTAATAGAATCTGTGCGGAAGATAAGCGTCATGTCAGAATAGAGAACTAAGGTTATGATTTTGAAACGGCAATCCAATCTAGCCTCGTGTTAAGGTAGTACTGTGTAGTTATCTTAAGGTTTTATTTAAATTCATGTCGAATAAGGGTAAACCATGGCATGCATAGTGCCACAATGCAATAATGTTTAAATAGTACGTATTATTCTCTTTTGTCAGCGAGAAAAATATTCACTATCGACATGCAAACTTTTTGGTGATAACACTGATAACCGTTAATTAACACTGTTAGTACGTCCACGAATTCGACGACGGTTCGGGTTACGATGAATACGTACGATGAAATGTTGTACCTACATGTGTAATAGGTACCATTTATAATAGATTTAAAGTCTAAAGTAAAATAAAATAAACAATCACGACAATTTTTTCACAATGGCGTACAGAAATAAAAACAATATCGTCTAATGAAATCTATTCCCTAACGAGAAGCATCGCTATCGTCGCAAGTAGAAAGATGTTTAGCGTTTTACGATTGGATTGTTATTCGTATAGGTATCAGGTCTATGAATATATCTGTAAGTTTTAATATGAATGAAATAATTAACACATAATATAGTAGAAACCATACCGGAAGACGCGGCGTGGGTCCCGCTGGATGCGGGTGGCGCAGGTCCGGTCATTTGGGCACTCTTTGGGGGAGGCCTATGTCCAGCAGTGGACGTCTTTCAGCTGATATGATGATGATGATGATAGTAGAAACGTGAATCAAAACATCTATCAACTCATAGTGTAGAAACTTGTCCAAAAAAGTTTCTAGTTCTGTACTTTTATTTTTAAAATATTCGACTGTACCTAGAATTCTGCTATTACTCGCGCAGCGCAGAACTGTAGTACTGATTTCAATATAGTTCACTCTAGATTCCTTCTTTTACTGTTCCATTATATGCATTTCGAAAGTAATACAACGACAACGTATAAAACGGGCTTCTTCCAGTTGTACCCATAAAAGAGACAAAAGCTATATTCACATATAGCTTTTGTCTATTTTAGGGGTGGCCTTAAAAGTTGTCAGAGAACTATCTCAGCCACAGATATTACCGGTTTACGGGCTAAACAATTTGCTATCTGCAAGCAGTGCTATTTATGAAAAAGCATAATCAATTCAAAATCTGTAACCCGACTACGGAAAAGTAACTAAAAAAAATACAATATTTAAATCATCTAAATCGGTCCAGTATCTTAAGGGCTGCCTTGATTCGAGTTGACCACGCGCCCTTGACGGAGACACGCTTATGCCTTCCGCGCACGAGAAAAAGAGATGCAACACTCTTCGAGAATGGGTTTTTGGACAAATTCCGATAAATACCTAACTTACTGAAGTTTTATTTATATTTCATTAAGTGAGATTTTTGATGAAATTAAATATCAACTGCTAATCTAGTCAGAACGGCATTTCAAAGCACGCGATAATTTCCAAAGAACCCCCCTGACTTAGGTACGTGTGGAACACACGTAAATCAAACATAGCCTGCTAAAAACATATCTCCTTTCGGGTCTGCCGTAGTCGGGCGAAAAGATAAAAATAACTAAAACAATGTTTAATACCACTTATTTATACTGCCAGAGTCATTACTCATTAGCAATACCAATACACCTAGCGTCGCTAGCCCATTCGGATATAAATTGGAAGAGAAGCTTATTGCAGAATAATAATTCAATGTGGGTGTTACATTACAATTTGTATGTTACGTTAATGTGCACTGACGTGAAAGCAGGCTTTAACGGCTGGTTTGTCTAATATCTAGATAAATAGGTAATGCTACACGATTAATGTGTACAGACTGCATAAATAATGACTAATGTGCTGCGCCCGCCGTGTTTATTACGGATGTTTGGACGTGGACGTGCGCGGCCATGACAGTATGATTGGAAACAATTATATTTAGCTAATTAGCATATATTGCCCGTGTGGTGTCGGGTTAGAATTTCACCAACCCCCTTTCTTCCCGTGGCTGTCGTAAAAGTCGACTAAAGGAGCAGGGTTGAAGTTGTGGGCGATGGGCTAGCAACCTATCACTGCAATATCACATTTTGTCGATCTTTTATACCCACATTTATGCTAAAAGTGGCGCTGGAACATAAGTTTCATGTGCTCTGCCTACCCCTTTTGGGAATAATGGCGTGAATGTATGTATGTATGTATAATAAGCATATTGGCATGATTCGCACGTTGTTCTGTTATATTTCTTTTATGGTTTAGTATTTTTAATTAGTAAGGTAAACTTCCGAGTGACCCGAAACTGTCCTAATGCATGACACTTTTAATCTTATATCAGGTTAGTAGAGGTGAACAATAGGTGTCAACTATTAGGCATTAAGGTATCGAGCATTGTGGCGTTTACCTTACCTATTAGTTTGAATTTTGTAATAATAAAGCCTAAATTAATAGACAGCGTGAAATTAGCGGTTGTTTGTTTGAGTTTTACAGACCATTATCACAATATAAAATATATACTAGATAATTTACACCTCTTAACCGTGGTCCCACCGCTACGACCCACAGTGGGTCCATGGGTATCTTTTTTTACCCAATAGACCCATCTGCTCCAGAATGGGACTACGGGTAATTACCCAGTTTTTTTCAATTGAAACAAAACTGCCTTTTACCCGTGGTCCACCGCTGTCATGTTTGGAAGATAACAGTTATTTCAAATAATTAAATAAGGGATGGTCGCCTGGTGGTAGTTATATCACCAGTTTTGACTATTTTTGCTCTGTTTGCGTTTCGGGCATCTGAAGATACCTAACGCACCTAACCTACCTAGTGATCGCAAAACACCATATCTAGTGCAGTGGGTCTACGGGGAAAGAAATATCTTGAGAAATGACCCGTGGGCCCACTGTGGGTCATAACAGTGGGACTACGGTGAAAAATAAATACCCTTGGGTCCACCAGGGGGACATGTAGGTGGGAGCACGGGCAAAACGCTATCATTTATCGCTTACGGGTACTTAATCAATCAAGAAGTAAAGTCGCTCACTCTGCCATGTGATTAAAAAATATATCAATACTAACCAATACTTTACCTACTGTGGTCTAGTTTGCTGCGTTTATAATAAAAAATATGCATCGGTCTTTTTTGTGTAACCAACAAAGCCAAATTGACATGAGCTAGATATTGGATGATAAATTTGATTAAACACGGTTATTGGACATTCATTTTATACTAATAACATATATTCGCCTTTTATAAGTGTAATCAATGTTGAATATGAACGTGCATAATAATATTACACACAAATACGCGCTGCTCACTTTCTGGAACGTTTTGATATCTGCCTGAAAAATCAACCACCCAACTTCTCATATTTGTCGTAACACTTATCGCTTCCTAAAAAGAGGGCGCGTAAAAAGAACAGCCTGTAAGGATTTCCTTACGAAAGTTCGCCGTATCACCGGCACTTTACAAATAATGTTTACACGTCGCGGCGCAAAGCCAATCTGAGACTCACCTTAGCCTCCGAATAATCCATTTGGGCGAACAACCAGAGTCATGCCAGGGTGATTGATGTACAACTCATCCATGCGGTGACTTTATGAATATCGGTTTATGGAACGCCAAGACCTTTGTGGTGCTTTTAAGGGTTTATATAAACCGGGAATAGTACCTGTATACCCATGTATCCGTTACGTATTCACGCTGCCCTTCATATCGTATAGCCCTGGGACACACGGTAAAGATAGATTGAGTCCCGGAGAAGGACAAAGACCTACCGAAGGTTTACAATCTTTTTTTGAGCCACTAACAAATTCTGAGACTACGAAGTCGTGGGCTAGAACTAGTATGCAAAATAATATATCGTTCTCGTGGAGGTCACTTCACACACTTTTCCCTGAGAAGCATCATGCATAAAAACAACACCTAATAACTTATAAAGTTCAAAATAGAGCTTCTATACAACGTGTTTAACTCTCTGGACATTGAACGAGATCCCGTGTAGAGTTCCTTCTCAGAATGTTTTTTATATGGTAAATTATTTGATTAGATGAACATAAAAAATATATAAGTATATTATATTTTAATAGTTAGATTAATTTAACCCGTATTAAGTTTGCCCCTGTGGTGTCGGGTTAGAATTTTACCACCCACTTTCTTCCCGTGGGTGTCGTAAAAGTCGACTAAGGGAGCGGAGTTGAAGTGTGTTGTGGGCGATGGGCTAGCAACCTATCACTGTAATATCAAATTTTGGCGATCTTTTATACCCACATTCATGCTAGAAGTGGCGCTGGAACATAAGATTCATGTGCTCTGCCTACCCCTTTTGGGAATAATGGCGTGAATGTATGTATGTAAATTAATTTAAATAAATCATCAATAAATAGGAGCATACCGTATGAGTCGTTCACAATGACGATAAGATTAAAGTGACACTAGTGACATGATATACTCTTTAATAGGGAAGATGCAGCTATAATATTTACCATTATATGAAATAAAAACCGGCCAAGTGCGAGTCGGACTCGCGCACGGAGGGTTCCGTACCATTATCTACCTTAAATATTTATTTTATTTTGTTTTTAGTATTTGTTGTTATAGCGGCAACAGCAATACATCATCTGTGAACATTTCAACTGTCTAGCTATCGCGGTTCTTGAGATACAGCCTGGTGACAGACAGACGGACGGACAGCGAAGTCTTAGTAATAGGGTCCCGTTTTTACCCTTTGGGTACGGAACCCTAAAAACACAAAATAATAGCTACTTAAACGTTTTTACTTTAGTTTATACTAATTTCAAACAATCATTAAGATTTGAAGTAATGTGAAACGGAACTTCTTTTAATCCAACAATCAGCGTCTGGTGACGTCACTCCTGTCAAAAGTCAAAACTTAGGCAACTCTATGACATCTAGGGACGAACCACGGACAAACAAATATGCCGAGTGACACACATGAGTGACGTCACAGGAACTGTAGATCCGTTTAGGCGCGAAAGTTTAAATTGCCAGTTTGTAACAAGTATTTATGACTATCACCACATAGTATAAAACAAAGTCGCTTCCCGCTGTATGTCCCTATGTATGCTTAGATCTTTAAGACTAAGGATTTTGATGCGGTTTTTTTTAATAGGTAGAGTGATTCAAGAGGAAGGTTTATATGTATGTATATAGTACCCGTGCGAAGCCGGGGCGGGTCGCTAGTAGATTATAGTTTTTTTTTATACTTTCGTAGTCTTATCTACATGCGATTCTTTCAAATAAAACCAAAAATGAAAATATTGCATCTTCCCTATTACAGGCTGACTTACAGACATACAGGCTGTTCCGAAGTATTAAATAGTAAATCAGTAGGGTCGGGAACAGTGGCTCGGGTTTTTTCGGACGCTCAAATTATGAAAAAAAAGTCGTGATAGCGAGATGAAATTTATACTCAACGTGCTTTGGTTATTAAATTTTCTCCCTGAATTATAAGTTTTTCAATCAAGGCAATAATAAAGTACCTAGTCAGACAATGTTTAAAAAAAATAGGGATATGAGCCACTGTGTACGGGTACTGGGGTACTGTGACTCGACCCTGTAGTAAACAGAGACTAACCTAACAGTACACAGTGGCTCAAGTATATAATATTCAACTAAAACTATAACTTATAGTCAGTCTCATTTATTTGTTTGAGTAGAAATATACTCTAAGCCTAATATTTATCAATATCAGTCCGATAAAAGTTATAAAATCAAATCACTTAGGATATTGAGCCTAACCAATTTTCTGACTTTGTTTCTGTGTTTGAGATCTAATAATTATAAAAAGACTTTCATTTTTTTTCTTATTTCAAGCAAATCCAGAAAAATAACATAAAAGAAGGTTTCTACACTAGGATAGGTAGGGTAGGTACTCTCGAAAGTGTTTCTAGACCAGCGGTTGAACAAAAATGGGTTTGTACAACATACAAGTTTTTTCTTTTTTGATATGTCACTGGAGACATGTTAAATAATACTTATGTAAAAAGTTGGAAAATTTTAGGTGTTTCGGCTATATTGAATTATTTTAGTTTTTGCCAATAACTATGTCAATATAGAATTATAGTTACATAAAAACTGTAACATATCCAATAACACTTTAATTTATTCTTACTTATAGGCTTTTTCTTATAAAAAATACAGGTTTGTTTTTTATGATTTATTAACTGATTGACATTGGACAGTCTTTCAAATATAAATAACATTATCCAATAGCAATAATAATAAAGCAACCATAATTTGTTTGCAACAGTTCTTAACATATAAATTGTAAATACAGGGTGGCTCAAGAAAGTACAGAGTGACTCACGAGTCACTGTATACTTATTTAAGCCACTGGCCACGCCGTTGCCATTTTGAATTCACCGGCGCATAAATTTCACTTGGTAACCGAAGGACAAGCGAATCTATTTATGTCATTGCCTAGCATATTAACGTCACTTTGGATCAAAACAACAATACTTGTCTAAATGCTTAAATTTCAATCAATACAAACATGTATAACTTACTTTAAAAAGTATTTTTCGCCCACGGAAACCCAAAAGCACTTGCTACGCATGTGAACAGCACGGGAGCGTGCGGATCACTGGTTTGTACGAGTTTGGGTGTCAAGCGCTCCCGGAAATTGAAGGAGACATAGATATTGCTGTTCTATCTAGGAAATATAGGCGCTAGTCGGTGTACCCAACCGAGCCACCGTTCCCGACCCGACCCATTTCTCCGTTAATACTGTGGAGATTTTGGAATGAGACTTTGTACAGTAGAATTATTTGGGGTTTACCACTGACAGATAGTTTGCCTTCATTTAATTTTCAACTTTAACCTCATACAAATTAAGTAGTTATTTCTAAATCGGTAGACGTGGGTAACAGTATTCTGAAAGTTGCTTTATTTGTATGACATTAAAGTTGGAAATTAAATGAAGGCAAACTATCTGTCAGTGGTTAACTAACAGTAATCGTACTGTGCATATGTTAGAAATACCCTAATCAACACGTCCTATTCATCTATGTCTAGAGGGTAGACACACGTTGTAACGTTGCTTACATATTATTGTGGCATACACGATATATTCTTACTTCAATTCTAGACGCCCACCATACAAGAACAGTATGAACGATAAGTATCTGAGGAGTTAAAATGGTTAAAACAACTGCTTAGTCGCAACCTATACTATTCAACGAGCAATATTCGAAGACGGGTTTAACGATTTTTCTGGTACTTTTCTATTGGAACGGTTCAGACGTTACGAATATAACACATTATTCTGCGAACCGATGAACGCGGACATCTACTTATAATAAATCTCTGAGTTAAAAAAAGAATCAGCCATTATAATTCCAAATATTGTTTTGTCACGAAGGATTTGACAGGCTTCACATGAACGGAAGAACATGAAACATTTTTTATAGGTACATTAAATTAATAAAAATAGTTTTTTCCAAAACATAAAATATAGTAATAAAACAAAAAATTGAGAAATCCACAACGCAGGCAACGCACTACGTCTAAAACACAGTAAGCATCTGCAACACTTCGTCCCAAAAAACCCACACAAGCAATTAGCCACAGGCATCGTCAATAGCATACAAATAATATAATCCGCTACAAGCTTTGTCGAAGTCAACCCTCTCAGGTTTACAGATCCCCGGGACGGCAGGTACCTGGCGCAAAAGTGCCCAATATGTATGCTCGCGGCATTTCTCCGCTGCACTGCCAATGAAATATGCTGGACCAGGTACGAGCCAACCCTGGGATCGCATCCTTTCTCTCTCTCAAACGCTGACCTAACTTTATGTAGATTATTATTCTGGCTTCCGTTTAGGATAGTTTAAATATTAATAGGATACGAAATTACACTAACTTGCTCTTTAGCTTGGTCAATAAACGCACATCCTGATCTTCCCCTGCCTCTCCTTCCTTCTAAGGATAGTATAATATAATATATGTAAATTCAAGTTTGATATTATTTACAGATAAAAATGTATATAAAGCTTTAAATATATACAAAGATGAGTCATTTATATACAAGAGTGAAGGAATAAATATGTCGCAGTGGAATACTTATAATCCGCCGTTTTACATAACAGCTAGCTGTTTCACAAATCACCGCTGTTTTGTAATACGGCGGGTTGACGATCAGGCGAATTGAATACCGCTGAATGAAAATCCGCTGGAATGAGTTCGGCGCTAATCGTTCTTCAATACGACTAGCGGTAATGTAATACAGCAGGTCATTAGCGTTCCACAATGTAGACGCACTTGGCTGATTTTTAATACTCGCGGCTGACATAACAACAACGATGGCGTCGAATGCAGAAAGTTCGTCACTAAAATGTATTAACAATTATCCAAACAAAGAAGACGCGATACTTTAAGGAAATTTTTCACGTGCAATCAAACGATTTTTATGAATCTCAATGTGGACCAGTAAAGAAGCCATGGACAAAATAACGAGTTTAAGAGGTTATAATGCAAATAAAACGTAACAATGCCTATGGATTTTGGTGATCGGCGGTGTGCGGTTCATTATGATACGTTCTATAATACTTATAGCGGCAATCCGCCGTATTACATTACAGCTAGCTGTTTTACATAACAGGGCCGTTTTGTGTTGCGGCGGGTGGACGATTAGCGGGATTGTCAAAGGCCTCCATTAGGTACGACGACGAGCGAAGCGGGGAGGAGTGTTAAGCAGAACTGCAACCCTAAAACATGTTCGGTTCTGGCGCTTCGCCGGCCGCTACCGCCGCACGTTCGCTTCGCTCGTTCGACTCGCGCGCTGAAGGTGTAGGGTCGCTTCTGCCTAACACACCTCCTTGCATCGCTCATCATCGTACCTAACGCAGGCCTTTGCCAATCCAGCGAATTTTCATTCAGCGGTATTCAATCCGCCTAATCGTCAACCCGCCGTATTACAAAACAGTGCTGTTTTGTAAAACAGCTAGCTGTAATGTAAAACGGCGGATTATACATTTTCATTCAGCGGTATTCAATCCGCCTGATCGTCAACCCGCCGTATTTCAAAACAGCGCTGTTATGTGAAACAGCTAGCTGCTATGTAAAACGACGGATTATACAATATGCCTGCGACAGATACAGCACGGTTAGCACAAGACGGCGCGCGAGCTCTCTCGAGCTCTCTCGCACTATCCGTCTCAAGTTTTTTAATAAGAGAGAGACGGATAGTGCGAGAGAGCGAGAGAGAGCTCGCGCACCGTCTTGTGCTAACGTTGCAGTATAGAATGATTTGTAAAAGTGGGTAAACAAGACGATTTTTGAAATCGCTATTTTGGAAACTATAACAACACATATATGTAACATTTGTTGACGTCGTTTTATTTTAGTAGATGTAAATTACAATTCCGTTAATTTGATCCTACGGTTTAGTAGAAAAGGTACCTTACGGTCGTGTCATAACAAAATAATAAAAACATTCATGCATCGCATCTATTATGGATATGTACGTCACAGAAACCAAGTTTGCGGCGGAGTCTATTTTTGTAATTAAAGGCGTTCGAAGTAAGCTAATCTATAATATCTTGTGTCAGCCATGAGGACCCTTTTCGTTTTATACAATCCATACTAATATTATGAATGCGAGAGTTACCTTTTCATGCTTAAACTGCTGAATCGATTGCGATGAAATTTGGTATAGAGATACTTTGAATTCCGGGGTAGGTCCAAGGATAGTTTTAATTAGATTATAAGGGGATAAAAAGGGGGAGAAAGTTTTATGGAGTTACTAGATAAACGAGTTCCGCGCGGACGAAGTCGCGAGCAAAAGCTAGTTCACAATAAATTTTATTAACAAAATACCTACAATCTACTAATATAGGAAGCTATCGTCCATAAAAGTTAAACCAGCAGCCGTTTCGGCATCTTATTCTCAATCCCGGCTGAAGCAGAAGTAGGTGACACATTCATTTTTATTCCCGATATAAAGTAAAGCCGGGACAATAAAACGACCCATTTATCGGATCAACTGAAATGTTTTGCGACGTTCAAATTAACGAAGCATTAAGAATGCCTTGAATGTCAATAGCAGAGCCGGTGGGTATTTACACTCGGTTAGCGGCGATGCGAAATAGATTTAGACTTTATTGCGCCATTTGCTCATACCCATTTGAGATAGTATGCAAAATTGAGGAGTTGGGAGATATACTTAAATATAATTAGATAAGTTAATTCTATGTGACTGTCTGTGATGTGATTTGTTTGTGTGTGTGTATGTGTGTGTGTGTGTGTGTGTGTGTGTGTGTGTGTGTGTGTGTGTGTGTGTGTTTCTGAAAAGAAAGACGTTAGGAGATTTCTGAAAGTCGTTTTTGTAGATCAAACAACTTCCATAACAAATTTCATAGAAATCGGTTCCGTGAATTATGCGTAATAAGATAACAACATTGAGTATTTTGTATTTAGGTATATACCTACATGTCAAACAATCTCATCATGAAATACAACGAGAACATTCACCACTATAAGTAACAGATTATTAAATTGAAAGACAGGTAAGAAAACGCATTTACATAAATTTTCTTCATCCCCTAAGATGTATTATTGTATTTGTCGATGGAAACCATTCGTTTCTAACGAACTATCGGTTCATTTGGAGCGGCATGATATCGCGCAACTCAGTGAGCCTAAATATCCAATGTAAAAGTGTTATTTATTTTGATACCTCTCCCTCGAAGGCTTACTGATTTTATGCTCCGCTTTATGGCTGGACCAGCACCAGCCATAAAAATAGTCTTCCGACTGATTGCCATTGCTAGTTCAAACAGTTAGGCGAAATAGCCATTAAATCTTATGGGTTACTGAGGCCTACTCCCATTAATTCCTATGACACATTAATGTTATTTCAAACTTTATTCAGTTAATTCATAATTTACTGAAATAATTCCCGCAATCGGACACGTCGTAAATGTTGTAATTACGTTGTAAATATCTTTAAATCGTGTCTAACTGCCAGGGGCAAATTATATTGTAATTCTACAGGTAAAACCTTGCAACAACAGTCCGTATTCAGCGACAGCTATATTAAAATTGATTCAAGTTAAATCTATGTAATTATCAAGGTTGTACACTTGGTTCCGCGCTAACGTACGCAAGAGCGCACTAACGACACAGTAAGGGTGTAAAATAAAATAATCAATAATGAAGTATTTTCTTGAAAAAGGATTAAGAATGTAGTCAAATGGAGAAAAAAGCAACCTCTTGCGTTGCGTTAAATAATCACAAATTATAAGTGTCCAAAGATTTAGACGGGGTATGTTCTTCCCTTTTCCGCAAAACGCACCTTCATATGAAACGATTGTCATTTACTATGACGCTCGAGGATCGTGACGTCACGATCTACTAGCGTTTTTTCTCTCTAACAAGCAACATTAAAACGGTTGTAGCTTGTTGTTGTTGTAACGGTTGTTTCTTTGAGATATTTGAATGGGATTTTCGTCATTAAGCATATTTTTTGCCTTCTTTCTTTTGAAGTAACAATATTTCTTGAGTCTACACCCCTATTATTTGTCTGGAGCTCCAAACCCCCTGGTAAATTTAATGAATATATCTCCTTGATTACTTATTTATTTCCAAGGGAAGGGTATAACTAACGATAACAAAGCCGATTCTTAAAAAAAAAACGTAACAACTTCTTTGGCCAAATAACAAACACAAACGAAGAACGAACGACAGAGTTATGATGAAATTTAATATCTGAATGTGAACAGTCAGCTACGCGAATGAGAAAAATCGATGGCATTTCTGGCCTCATTTACCTATGAGATAATCAAAACCCTTCAAAACTTAATAAGTGAATGGATTGCAGCGCAAAAAACCAAATTATGTACATCCAAGTAGGATCCCTAAACCATTTGGCCATCCTTCCATCATCGTCACCATCATCCATCCTTACATCGCAAAACTGTTTATAGCTACGTAATATTATATAGTTTTATGTTTTGACCGGAGTTTATTTTTTTGCGAGTACCTATAGCACCGGTTAAGCAATGGTACCTACTGTTTATGTACTGAAGGTCCGCTATCTAAGAAACCCGATGTATGACAGGACCTAAAACTTGAATCATGCCTACATTATGCCATATAATATATATGTGCTCTTTCGAATCGTAAGGGTTATCAAGCCGGCGCATCACACGCGTTACATGCAACACTGTTGTCAGCGCTACGCGTCGTCGGTGAGCGACTGACAATCGCGATCGGGTAAATTGGCTGCTCAAAACAGTGCCACAGCCGAGCATACCCAAAGTGACAAGTGGGACCGACCCGCTTATGCTTTTAATTACTACATTTTGATAACACTCCAGCAGCAGGTCGATCACGTAACGCATTGCACGCACTTTAGGTAGAACAAAATATCTAATTGTATATGGAAAAAAGCGGCCAAGTGCATGTCGGACCACGCACAACGAAGGGTTCCGTGCCTATTCAAAAGGTCGTATCGTTACTAAAATCGTATGGCACTTACGTCATTTTCTTTAAGGAAGGCAGTTTTTTAGAAATATCTCAAAAACCTTTGAACCGATCTTGTTCAAAACAATTTTCGCTGAAAGAATTTAATAAGCCATGTCCATGATTATTTTCATATTTTTAAAATACACGGTGACACAATTTTAGTGACTTTCGGGGCGATTATCTCCGACTCTATTCTCTTAATCAAAAAAATTGCTGAGAAACCTTATATTTATTTTGACAGGCCTATAGATTGATGTGCCACACGTGGGCTTATAGTTTTCGAGTAAAATGCCTGTGACATACGGACGGACAGACAGACAGACAGTGACGAATCCATAAGGGTTCCGTTTTGCCATTAGGTTACGGAACCCTAAAAATGACAGTTAAAACTGTCCTAACGCGCATTCACGTCACGTAACGCATTGTACGCGCGTATTGGAATATGACAGTTGAGATGTCCTAACATGCGTTTGTCATTATTGTGCACGCGATGTAAAACATTGGGACGAGTGAAATTGAAGCTGCTTTAGTCCTGTCTCCTGCGGCTCGATTCTGGGTCCATTTCTGTTTCTGATTTACATCAATGACCTACCAAATGCGGTGCAAGATAAACATGATATAGTGTTATTCGAAGACGACACGTCGTTGCTTATATTCAAGGTAGACAGGAAAGAGAAAAGCTTCAATATTATTAATGACGCGCAAAAAAAAAAAAATGAAATGAATGTTTTTGTGAAATGGTTGAAATACAGCAAATAATTTACTGTTAAATTCCAAGAAAACAAAGTGTATCAGATTCACTTTACCTAATGTCAAGCAGGTGAGCAATACCAAGACCAAATTAAAGGGCGATGAACTAATTTAAAAATATGTAGAACAGTGTTTTTAGGTATCACCTGGGACTCAAAACTACATGCGCATATCGCCGCCCTAGCCGGCAAACTTGGTTCTGCAGCCTAGTACTTAAGATGTATAAGACAGTTAACAAACGTTGAGACGGCCAGGCTGTTGTACTACAATTACTTCCACAGTGTTATGTCCTACGGAATCCTGTTATGGGAAAAAGCGGCTGACATCCAGACCATCTTCGTGCCACAGAAACGAGCTGTACGGCATATACGAACTAAAAGCTCGAGATTCTTTCAGGGACAAATTTAAGGAGGCAATATTCTTACTGTTGCATGCCAATACATTCTTGAGAATATTATGTATGTGCGGAAAAACTTTCAGGAGTTCAAACCCAACAGTGATATGTGGATATCACTATGACTACAAGACCAGAAGTAAATACAAGAGCAGTGAAGGCCAGTCGTCTCCGCAAGGTTAGCACGTCGTGCGTGGGGAACTGTAAACGTTTTTTAAATAAAATATTTACCGAAATTGTTAATTTGCCGTTCAACCGTTCCGTTCCGTTTATATTATTAAAATTGACGAACATGGTAGAACTTCTTGTAATCTTGACATTTATGCAAATTTATATTGTAATTTTTATCGTGTAATAAATAAATCTAAATCAACAAATTTAAGTCTCGTGGTAAAAGTACTCGTAATTTGCTAAGCAAGGCGTATTATACCGTCAAGGATTTCTTAAACGACAAATTATTGTGTAAGATTATTATTATTTTTATTGTAAATTACCGTTTGACATGTAAAAGTGCGGGTGGCGCAGGACCGGTCACTTTGGCTCTCTTTGGGGGAGGCCTATGTCCAGCAGTGGGCGTGTTTCGGCTGATATGATGATGATGTAAAAGTGATTTGCAGAATAAATAATTGATTTTGATTTCTAAAGTAAGTGCACTATCTGGGGGAGGGAAGTTAAACCATCATATTTGTTAGAGCTCATATAGGTCTAAAGGCCGCTTTACATTTTCGCGTGTGTCGATTTCAAATGAGGTTATTTCTTACACATCAGTGCCTAAATTACTATCAAACAAAAATATAATTATTCAAATACCTAATTTTGTTGAAAATTCATCGTCCGCCCATCGACCTGGGCAAGAGGCGGAGAGGTGATGCCTTAAAGACCTCATTATATGAAATAACCCTTGAGTAAACTCTATAATTGATTGGTAAAATTGACACTAAAGCTACAATGTAGCGCGCGTGGAAGGTATTTCCCGTTAAATAGCGAAAAGCGCCCAGAAACACTAGACGAGTTTGTGTATAATGCACGCTTTACGGTAATTTAATGAATGGTTGAACTGTGCATTTCGGCATACACGATCACCTATCTATCGGTCGTAACGTGGGAGCGTTGAGGCGCAAAACATGCTGTGGTTAACGTAGCCAGTGGGTATAACTATAAACGTCTAATTATACACCTACTCGCGTTTGACTGCACAGAAGTTATTTATATGTATGTATGTGTAAATATATTATTCCATTACGTATATATTCGTATTAATCAACTTTGGCATTTGTATAGTTAGATGGATATTGTTATTTTTGTTTTGTTGCACCCACCCTTTGAAAGTCTCTGAGGCCCAAGAGTGTCTTGAGGCATTAAGTCCACCTTTTGTAAATAAATAAGTCATTAATTGCACTCCTCTGCACTCTTGCATCCCAATGCTTTGAGGCATAGTTTTTGGTATGAAATGTCCGTTACCTATTGTACATTCAGAGATTTATTATAAGTGTAGATAACTTTACTTCCTCCTACCCTCTACTGTGTGAACTGTTGACTTTAGTTTCAGGCTATAAGCCATTCAAAAACTTATAATCAACTACTTGTTATCTTTGAATTTCATGTACAAATCGGTTACATGCTACAGACCAATACGTCAATATCAAATAGACTATCAAGCTATTGTCGCCTGCGACCATCGAATATGTATTGCCGACTGAGTATTGTGGACTGACCTATGCACCCACTGTCCAATTTAAATAAACATATATAACCTACCAATTGTTATTTAGTGAGCGTAAATATTGACCCTCTAAAACTTATATTGGACGTAATTAAATTTAGCACTTTGCAGTAATTCCGTATTATCCCTGTTCATACGTACGTTTTGCGGATTTCTTTTGTCTGGCCAAATGGGTTAGAAAGAAGCTTTGAAGATTTAAAGGCCGTTTGTTCACCAGACAAAGAGAATACGAAGATTTAGTGGCGAGGAGAAAGATGGAAGCTGTATACTCGAGAACAACTAAAGTATAAAAAGATTAGTAAGATAATCAGTTTAGGGAGGCCACCCTAATGGCTGGTAATTAAGCGAAATAACTCCAGTGTCGGCTTTCATTGTCATTGCTGTTTCCTTGTAAGTTAAACAAACAGGTTTCAAGGTCCCTTCCCGAGCTAATTGGAAAGCGCTTGTTTGATGAGAGGGTATTGTTGCTGGCCGCCGACGAACGAACCTAATACTGCATTAAATTATTTCTTATTCCGGCAAGTTTTTCGTTTATACCCGTGTTAATGAATGTCTACGTTAGTATAATTTTACATGTACAAAATGCATGAATGAATAAAGTACCTAATTTTTCTATTCAAAATTCCGTTTCAGCCGTGAGTAGTAGTAATCTAAGTATAAATTTTAACAACAAAGAATAGGAATTAATTCCGAGAATGTATAAATCCATGTTTGTTTGACGACCGGTTAGCCTAGTGGGTAGTGGCGCTGCCTACGAAGCTGAAGGTCCTGGGTCCGAATCCCGGTAAGGGCAAGTATTTGTGTGATAAGCATGAATATTTGTTTCTAAGTCTTGAATATTTTGTATGTATTTATGTATTTCTCTCTATTAAAGATATCGTCGTCTACTACCCATAACACAAGCCTTATTGAGCTAACAATGGGACTAGGTCGATTTGTGTAAGATTGTCCCTTAATATTTATTTATTTATGTTTGATGTTCAATCTCTGACCATTCTTATTATGTACTTACACGAGGTTGTAATTGCACATGAGGTCAATTTGGTTCGACATATTGATACATGTTTCAATCCCATAACAAATTGTACACGCAATGATCTACAATTTGTAATGGGCCAAATCGACATACAAAAACAAATTGTCTCCTTTACCAAACAATAATAAAGTTTGTTCTGGGATAAGTGGAAACAGTTTCAACTTTTAATCTTATATTAAGTTCAAGTACTTATATAATTGAATTATTTAGAGATAAATGCTACCGGTCAATTCGATTCGCCGGTGATGCGATATTAGTGTGACATTTGATGCGCACAGTCGTTCTTTTCGTTAGAAGTTCACACCAATATCATTTCAATACGCTAAGTCCAGTAGACCCTCTGACTTTTAACATTTATTGCATAAAACGGGCTTGGTAGTGGCAAATTAATTGATATTATTATCCGTAGCCGCCCCGTTCGCTCGTAGCCGAGCTCGTAGCCACGCTCGTAGCAGCGCGCTACGCCGGCTACGGCTCAACGACTTCGACAGTTACGAAAACTTCATCATCCGAGATTATTTATATTTATATAGCGCTTGTGCGTAGACTATTTATAGCGAGAAGTGTATGGGAAGAGTTAAGTGTTCAACGAATGTAAATTAAAAGGTATTCGCTAATGACCTAGTTAACATTTCACGATGATTAAATTAAACAAACGCCGCCAAGGAATTGGACTCATTCTGAGTGTGTATTCCCGGATAGGTCACGTATGTATTTTTGTGACATGTGTGTTAGATTTACCATCAGGTGAGAAGGGGATCAAGCTCTAACCTATCTTCAATAAAAACAACACAACATTTGACACTTCCTCATGGATTGAATGATCACCGACAAGAAAACAAAAAGTGCCTATTTTGCAACTACATATTTTATTTCAAGTTATAACTAGTTTAACACATCCAATAGCAGTGTTTTGGACACACACACCGGACAACAAGCCTAACACATTACCTGCCAACAAATTCGTAGCTTTACGCTCGTAGCCGATAACATGCCTGAAATCGTATGAAGAGGAAAGCGCCCACGACCAGAGCCCCCACGCAGCGGGTTCGAACGAAGACTATTCGTGTATGGTATCATTATATCGTAAAAGCGCTCCGAAATTGGGACATAGTTGTTGACAGTAATTTAATCCGATAACGATATTTGTAAACAACAAGAAAAATAACCAACAATTGGTTCAAGCGCCAGAAAACCATCAATTTACATTCTGTGTGTATCGAACCAATATTTATCTAAGATTAGTAAACTAATACTGATATGTTATACAAACACGATTTTATTCGTGATTGTAACGATTTTATACTAAATAATTCAAATCAGTTAGGTACCTACTCTTTAACACCTTAACTGGCAGGAACTACGCTGTAGGCGCATTTCGTTACATACGGGGAAAACCACGGGATCGGATCCCGTGGTTTTCCCGCTAGAAATAAATGACAAGTTGGTTTTTAAAAAAAAAAGGTGGCCGCAGAGCAGAGCCATTTGGACAGCACATGGCTCTGTTCGCGTACCTATAGAAATAAACACAGGCAAACCGGCGGAATAAAATCCACAAAGTCCATTCTATATACACGGTGAATTTGAGTAACCCGACAGATTTTAACCATCGCTTCCAGAGCCTAATAGGAGTAAAAAAAGTAGTATGGTCTAAAACGGCCTAGTTTTCGAGATATTAATTATTAAAAAAAAAATACATATAAAAAATTGTCAAGTATAACACACCCTAAGGACGTGACGTAGCCAGATGGATCTGACACATTCATACGCAAGACTACTACCTGCTGATTTCCGGCCAGTCTGTTAACAAATCAGTGAGCTTAGGTATTTAATTTTTTTAATTTTTTATTTTTATTTATTTTTTAAATTTTCTTTTTCACTCCTTTAACTAAAGATTTGTTTACAAGAGAGTAGCATCGGTAATAGTTTTTTTTTTTTTTTTTTTGCCGTATTTGCCCTATGTTCATATAACATTATTTACTCGTAATATCATCAGGAATTTATGGTTAAAATCTGTCGGGTTACTCAAATTCACCGTGTATATATACTAGAGAAAGAATTTTTTAAATCAAGTGATTCCCGATATTACCCCTCCAATATTATAAAAGGGAACCTCACACACATTTCCCTGATCAATCCAATGGTCACTTTTTCATTGAATTTTGTTAAATAAAATGTTTAAATACCCTTATCACGAACCAAATTATTTTTAATTAAAATCCTGTCGGGGGCTACAGACGAAGATGGTTTATTTTTCCATTATATTCTTTCTCTGTATCATATCGATTTCAAAATTTTGTTTGAGAAACAACGCAAACATAAGATAAAACACAAGTAGGGTAGGTTTGTTATCGGTATATTGTCATAAGATTCGGCAACATACACTCTCGAAAGCTGTTTGTGATCCGCCTCAATCTTGCACATCTGTTGTGATAGAGAGCTCGAAAAGATATCGCGCAATAATGGTTTTTGCGTGCCTATGAGCAAGACGGCAGCTCATCATTATAATCTTCTTCTGTAATAGGTACTGAACGGATATATAAATGACAGACTAGCCCCGTGGCTTCGCCCGTATTTTACACAGAAAGCAGATTGAATAATTATACAGCGTGTCTCTGACTTAGGGGCTTTAAATGCAAATGTCCATTACGGTCCTGAAACTGAACCACTTTTGTTCCGCAACTTTGTAAAATAACTATTATTTCTATAATTTATTCGCGTTTGAACTTTAACTGTACCATCAATGTATTGCAAACACGGCCTCATTATTTGACATCCATGACACTGACAAGTATGAAAACTAACTAATGGATGATGTACATTGAACATTTTATTTTATTTGTATGGAATAATGAAAATATAAAAAGAACGTATTTTTGAAAAGTTGTAGAGCAAAAGTAGTTCCGTTTAAGGAGCATAATTGACATTTGCATTTATAGCCCCAAAGTCAGAAACACGCTGTATATATAGGATACAATAACCACATTTCCGCTTCACCTAATAGGTTATATGTAATAAGCAGGTAGAGCCGCGCGGGCAGCTAGTACTATATACATTAGAAGTATATGGTTCATATACACACTAAACACTTCCTTGCTGTCCCTAATCGTTAAGAAGGGAGCGTAGCTAGACGTCTTCATGCTTCAAACTCCTCAACTATGACCGACCAAAAGGCAAATTAGAACCCAGAAAGAAATTTGGCATATGACCCAAACCTATCTACGTTGTTGACATATGGCTCTTACTCATATCGCTCTGGGTAAGGGAGGCAAAAAAGTGAATTTTCACTGAATTCGTGTATAAAATACTGGCGGAATATTATCGGAATATCGGCTACATCGATGCGTCGTCAGTCAATCGGCGTTCAGAATGCACACCGTCAATCGGAATCAGCAGCAGTCAGCCGACCATCTCTTCGACATTATCGCGCGACTCGCTTCACAATATGCTATGTACATTCATAATCCCTCGCGTCTCACCTCACCACTTACCATCAGTATAACTTGAATCCTAGATTCGTAACATCTACGCGTAATCAGAGGTCCGCCGTATACTGGTGTGTCAGGCGAGTTGTCAATAAGCGTTGTGAATAACGTACAATCAGCTGTGAAAAATATACGTTAGATTATTTCGAACTCGCTAATCGCTATGGTATAGTGCTACCAGGTAAGAAGTCAACTCCTTCACCACTCTTTCAATACATAATGATTGCAGAATTCTGGAACGCTTTTATTACGAAACGAGTGATTCGCCTTGATTCGTGTGACGCACTGTCTTTGATATTATAATGAAATTGAAAGGTAATGATTAGTTGCAAGGTGGAGGCCCTTTGTTCCTCGCAGGTAGGTTTAATTACTGGATTTCTATTCTTTCATCAAATTACGTTTTTATACCTCCCATAATATAATTAATTTTCTACGAGAAAAAAACGTTTCTCCCTAGCTTACCTAGTTTGAACAAACAGGATATTTTTTTCTTCTTAGAAAAGTTATCGCCAGAGATATCCTACGTTCGTTGTAACGTACAAACGCCAACACAGTTAATTAACCGTCCTGTATTTATATAGAACCTTATCACAATGCACATAAAGTGCACGAAGGGTCAGTTAGCTGTGTTGTCGATAGTACAGTCTAGGAAATTATAACATGGACCACATTTGCTATTGTCACAATGACAATAAGGTTCATGGTCCCGTTACCTTTGCTGTACGTATAATGTGCCGCGTGAATAGTGTGTGAATAGTGGGCTACGATTCCATTGTTTATACTATATACTTTTTAAATACGGAGAGATCAACGTGATGCTATGACATTCCGGGTACATTTTGCCATCTGAAATTGGGCCCCAGAAATAACATGAATCTATCTTCTATATATATAAAAGAAGACTTCCTGACTGATTCATCAACGCACAGCCGAAACTACTGGGACTTAGAAACTTGAAATTTACACCAGAACTTCATTTTATAACGTAGGCAAGGGATAAGACGGGATTTTTGGAAATTCCATCCCTAAGGGGGTTAAAGTTTGTATTTTTTTTGTATGCGGGAAACATGATTTTGAAACTAGAGACTTGAAACTTTGTGGAAAGATTACTTATTAGAATACAAAAAGAGTACTTTCTGCGTTTTAGAAAATTCCACCCTTAAGGGGGTTAAATAGGGGTACAGTTTTTAAGGATAGAACGTTATTTTTTGAGCTAGAAACTTGAAACTTTGTAGAAAGATTACTTATTAGAATACAAAAAAGAACCCTTAGCGTTTTAGATAATTCCACCCATAGGGAGTTAAATAGGAGTGCAAAGTTTGTATGAAAGAAAGTTTTTCTTTTGAGCTAGAAACTTGAAACTTTGTAGACAGATTACTTATTTGAATACCAAGAAATAAAATTTAAGCGTTTTTGAAAAATCCACCCCTAAAGGAGTTAAAAAGGGGTGAAAAGTTTGTATAGGGGAAACTTTATTTTTTGAACTAGAGACTTGAAACTTTGTGGAAAGATTACTTATTGGAATACAAAAAAGTACTTTCTGCGTTTTAGAAAATTCCACACTTAAGGGGGTTAAAGCGGGATTCAAGGTTTATATGGAGACCAAGAAAATGTTATAGTAAGAGATTTGTAACTTCGGTCTTAGCCTGTAGTATGTTAAAAGACTACAAAACAGATTTCAGAGTTTTTTGAAATTGATCCCCTGCAGGGGTTAAAGGGGGTTCAAAGTTTGTTTGGAGAGACGTTTTTAAAGTAAGAGATTTGTAACTTCTGTTTTAGACTGTTTGAAATTGATTCCGTAAGGGGTTAAAACATTCATCCCCTAAATGGGCTAAAAGCAGTTGGATGTTCGTACGGGGAACAAGACAATTTTAAAGTAAGGGATCTGTAATTTCGGTTGAAGACTAGGAAACTCATTACACTGTTTCTTAAAATTCATCCTCTAAGGAGGTTAGAAAGGGTTGGAAGTATGTGTGAGGAACAAGTAAATTTTGAAGTGAGGTAATTCTCAGGTCATACATACTATACTAGCTTCCGCCCGCAACTTCATCTGCGTGGACTCGGGATATAAACTATGACTTACTTGACTTATGTTCCTGTGTCCCCTAGATGGGGCAGAGGGCGTCCACAGTGCTCCGCCATTAGGGATTGCAATCCGGTCCGGCCGGACCGGAATTCCGGCCGGATCCGGCGCTTTTTTGTGGCTACCGGATCCGGTAAAATTCACCTGATCCGGAACCGGATCCGGTAAAGTCAATCACCCAGCTAAAACACAAAATATAGCGTAAAGCACTGCTAAGATTGAATGATTCCGTCGATATTCAAACGTCGCTTGGCTTGACGCGCGCGATAATTGTTGATTCAGCAGTAACAAATAATTGAAAATTATATTACTGTACTTAGATAAACCAAAGCTAACAGGTAGATTAATGAGGAGACTGATTATGTGGTTTGAGAAAGGTTTATTATCATTTGACAATTTTGAAATATGTGTTATTTGATTGCAATATTATTGTTATATGTGATTATTATGTTACATTTAGTAGGCTACGATAGAAGTCAATTAATATTTTGTTCATTCTTACAAAAACAACAAAGCTGATTGGATTATAATTTATTAGAATTATGTTTTTGTTTGTGAGTGAGACTGACTATACTCTATATGACTCAACTATAATAAATAATTTAAAATTATATTACTACAGATAACTAAAAAAAGACTGGTTATATGGTTTACAGTTTAAAGAAAAGTTTATAGTTTGGAAATTTTTGAAATACTATTTGATTGTGATATTTGTGATATGTGATT
Organism: Epinotia ramella; assembly: GCA_947578815.1. NCBI lineage: Eukaryota > Metazoa > Arthropoda > Insecta > Lepidoptera > Tortricidae > Epinotia > Epinotia ramella. The sequence continues at coordinate 11,350,530 of OX388202.1, read as the reverse complement.
ACTTAAAAATGTAAATTTTATGTTAAGTTGGTAAAGATAACCTTAGATTTATTTTTTGTTACTCCTTCAGTAGATATTTAAGAAAAGATCTCAATTGATGACTGATTATAAATAACGTAATATTTCCTAGGCTTACTCAGATTGTGATTATTAAAAATAATTGAAACTTAAAACTGCAGATTTAATAATCCATTAGGATAAAATATCTGTCGTTTCTCAAATTATGATTAAAAAAAAAACACGTGACATTTAATTATTTAAAACCAGCCAGTGTAATCCGGCCGGATCCGGCCGGATCCGCCGGATTACGGCCAAAATCCGGCCGGATCCGGCCGGATTCAAAATCAGTCCGGTTTGCAATCCCTAGCCGCCATCCCGTTCGGTCTTGAGCTTCGCGCTTCAGTTCGCTCCAAGTCTTCTCTATGGTCTTCGCCTCTGCGATGATCGTCCGCCGCTAGGTCTGTTTAGGGCGGCCACGTTTACGCTTTCCTTGGGGATTCCAGTCCAGGGCTTGCCTATAAACTATCCTATATTTTAATCCGGGCTATAATTTATCTTCGTGCAAAATTTCATCCAAATCGGTTGAGCCGTTTAAGCGTGATTGAGTAACAGATATCTAAACATACTAACTATCGCATTCATAATATTAGTAGGATGGTCAGCCATTTATTAATCAAAATTAGTGACCGACCGAAACATGTTATTTTGCCGAAACCGAAACCGACACCGAAGGTTCGGTTTCATTGTAGTTTCGGCCGAAAAAACATTCATAATCTAACAGCTACCAGAAATGTAGGTTAGGTTAGGACTGCGATGCTCCTAAAACCGAAAACAAGGTAATGTTTCATTTAATCTGCGGATTATTTTGTTAATTAAAAAAAATCATTTTGGATAATCCAAATATTTTTTCTCTAACACGGTCAAATGGGGACGGTGGATGGAGATGGAAAGTTCTACGTCTTTTAGCATTAGATAAGTTTGCTTTCAAAACTATACAGGTCGCCCGGACTAACGTGAGTAAAACTACTGGACGGATTTAGGCAAAAATTTCCAGTGATGTAGCTTTCTTTAATACATTATGAAAAAATATACAATTTAAGCAGAAACGTTCAGGATTCTTAAGATATTTATATTTGTAAAAACGCAGTTTTTAATTTAAATTTAGCAATTTAAACCAATGAACTAACGCACTGTTGCCTTTTACGCTCAATACCTGAACGGATTTAGATGAAATTTTCCGTACAGATAATTTGAGACCCTTGGAAGGATATAGGATATGTCGGAATTTATGTCGGAAATCATCCTTTAAGATGGCAGAACTTTGTTTGGGTCGGCGATAATTAAGGTTCCGCCTACAATAATTTAATAGCAATCATTTTTCTATGACGGGTACAAGTTCTACGCGAACGAAATCGCGGGCAACAGCTAGTATTTAATAAATACTCGGGATGATTCTTAAAAAAAATCTGGATATTCAATTTTATGTAACCAGTTATCAAACTACTTACTACTTCCACGCAAGTCTTAATGGGGCTACTAACTATTCAGACTAACTAAACTCTTGTTATTATACATTTTCATTAATAATGATAACGGCGATGATGTAACTTACATTAAATATTGCAAATTGTGCTAAATAATAGACCAGTCTTGGAACACACCTTTTCGGTTTTATTTTATTTGATAGGTACCTACAGCGTTTATGGACTAAACAAAAGAAGTTTAGTCCATCACATGTAATGAACGAGTTGTTATCATTTAAAAATTAAAGTTACCATAACCACACAAAAAACCGGCCAAGTGCGTGTCGGGCCACGCGCAGTGTAGGGTTCCGTAGTTGCCTGTTTGTCTTTGTTACATCGACACGAGCGCGCCAACTACACGTTGCGGTTGCGCCGCCTGAATTTGTACGATAGTCAGCATTTTCAGTTACATTTGTTAAGTTGGTCGACTGTGACTCGGTAACTACTTAGTACCTAATGTCTACTTAGCCGTGATAGTTTTCCTTTTAAATTTATTATATGCAAAAAATGCCGGCAAAAAATTACAACTGTTGAGTTTGTTTCGGCGTTTCTTCTTAACAGTGGTCTTCTTTTTCAGAAACGCTGGTAGAATTGTAAAAGTGCCATTACGGCCTACTTGCAGAATAAAATTCATTCTGTTCTACTGCCACAATTTTTTTCACATTCTCAGTAGCAGCCATTTATTTAGCCGGCATGGGGTGGGGACACATACATGACTCTAACAAAAATTTGGGCTTTAAAGCCTAATATCACACAAATGGACCACTAAGTTGAAAACTAGTTTTTAGAAACTCCTAATATTTTATGAAAAAGCTATCCAACGATAGCCGGTTTAAAGAGAGAGAAAAATTTCATCCATAAGTGTAGGGTAAGTAACTTAAAAAAAAAACTACCATTTTGTCGGCGTGATTGATTTATAAATATACCCATGCCGAATTGCAGCTTTCTAGTAGTAAGGGTTACTGAGCTAAGCCGCAGACGGACAGACGGACAGACGGACATGGTGACACTATTAGGGTTCCTTGTTGACTACGGAACCTTAACTAGATCCATACTCATATATTAATCCTGCCATACACACTTAAGTATTTAGTATTATTAAAGTGTAGGTATTTACTTTAAAAAATAAACATAACAATATAACGCATTTAACAGAGACCGTAATCAAACACATCGCGCATCCGTAAAACTATAAAAAACTTGTAACCCAGATCGCAGGACAGGCAAAAAAATACTTATCAACTTGATACAAATACAACCAGCGGAAAAATAAAGCTGCCCGTGTAAAAATATGCAAAGTGCTTCCGTTTCTTTTTGCTGACCCTCCCGGCTTACACCGATGTTGTGCATGTGAACAGGACAGGCGGCGGCTCACGACATCGGTGTAAATTCGAACACCGACGGACGTTATCTACGATCCAAACCGTCGTCCACTTTAGGATGTTTTTTGCAAACTAAGATTTGCAACGCTTTAGAGAAACGAAATGAATCGGTAGTGGACTGCGTGGAATAACTAATTTTCCCAAATTATACTTATTTGCGTTAATTTCGACGGGGTTTTTCTTGTTATTGCGAAGTAAATTTTGACATGATTTCTTCTTCATTAGATCGTAAATAAAAATTGTATTTAAATAGGTTGGAGTTTGGAGTACACAACAGTCTAGAACTGGAGGTCGTATTTGCCCTTTTAAACTTTTAAAGGAAAAAACGGAACCCTTATAGGATCACTTTGTTGTCCGTCTGTCAAGACCCTTTATCTTGTTGAAATCGCGGTATCGAGTTGAAATAAAAACCATATACTCAAATCTACAGTCCATTGAAGCCGTGAAATAATCAAACTTCTAAGTTAACGTTAAAACGATACGGCCGGTTATGTCGTAAAAAACGTATATACACACACAAGGGAATCAAGATGTATAGGCTACTTTTCGTTGACCTTTTTATAATGTATGTAGTTGTGACATTAAATATATGATTTAATGATTTGCACGCCTGCTCGCAGGCTAGATACACTGTGCGCACCATTTTTGCAAGAACCCTCTGACTGAGCAAATAAATTTTCTGATTTCTGATTAAAACTATGAAATTTAGCATACGTAATATCGTCTTATACTACAAGTACAGGGAAAAATCTGAAAACAATACATTTTTTAATTTCCTACGGAACCCTCGACGGGCGAGTCCGACTCGATGTGGGCCGCTTTTTGGTATACACCAATAAATAATAAACATAAGCAAAATTAAATTAAAACTAAGTTAATTCTAAAAGTAGCACTCGAGTCATTGTGCCGAGTCCGAGGATGCAGGCGGCATTTCCTGCGTCAATATAACATATACAGGGTGATCAATCCAAATGGGTCAGTAGGGAGAAGTCAGAAACTATGAGAGATAGCGACATCTGTTCTTAGGAACCATGGCTTCGATTTTAAATTTAATAATAATGGCATTCATTTTTGTTATATCTCATACATAACCGGGAATCGAACCTGGTCGAAGTAGGTAGTAAAAACGTAGTGATGCTAAATGGATAGTAAACCATGAAATTATCGTAATAAAGTATAAATTATAAAATATAATTAAAATCATAAAAAGATTCTGAACCTTGAAAGTGTAGAAAAATAATGCATTTTTTTTATTGTCCAAGACTAAATCTAAAGTTGCCAATAGAATCCTTACGCTTTTATAGAAACAAACTTGTATGACAACTATGTACTTAAACGCAGTATTTTGCGACCGAAACAACAATTTACCGGTTTTTAACCGACTTCAAAAAAAAGGAGAAGGTTCAGCTCAGAACTCCGTCATTGATGAGCCGATTCGAATTTTTTTTTTGTTTGTAAGTATATGCTTCCAGGTGGGTCCCATTTTTTTCAAAAAATCAGTTGGATGATGGGATCTATGAGGAATTGAGGGGACTCCTCAATTATATTAGGCACGCGTGTAGTGATTTTGGTATTTTCTATTATAACTCGTGTATGGAGTGGAATTGATGATGAAGACCACAGATGACTTATGGAATTCCTCAATTATGTACTTAAAAGTACAAAAGTATATCACAGATTCTGATACGATTCCGTTGAAATAGGAACTAATAAAGTGCCAAAGCATACAGCGATTCGCTTTTTTTTCTAATAATCAACGCATTTGCTCTCGGAAATCAGTTCATGTGGTAAATTGGAAAATAAATGTGGCATTGTTCTCGTGGCTTGGCGGAGTACTAAATTGAAGTCGATTAAAACTTTGTTTTTAAAGTAAATTATTCCATACGATACAACTACTTTGTACAATTGTGACGTCATACTTGTGTGTCTATCAGTATGAAGCGTTTTGCACTGCCGCCAGCGACGTCAATCTTTGTCTCAAATTTTTGGGTATTTATGTTCTTTAATTGTAGTTGCTCCCATACAAACATTTATTCCTCTCCAAAAACTGGTTCGAATGACATCATAAGAAAATCTAAGTCATCATCCCTATTACTAGAAGTGTAGTAAGTAAGTAAATCCAATGTTGTGTCGGTATTACACGATGTAAAATGGCGGAAAATGCTGTTCAATCGTGTTTTTACTAAAATATTTGAGAAAAGTACTATACATGCTTCGACCATAAGTGCAATCCTGGCCTTTTTTTATAGCTGGACCTCGTCTTCGGTTCAGCCGGCTAAATCATACTCATCCAGGGTAGCTTACTTACTGGTCTCTGTAGTAATGTACTATTACCAAAGCTTAGTGCGCTATACCTAAGTATAGCTTAGTGAACGGTCCTATTTTATATATGTAGGAAAGGATTAATTAAATCATCAAGTACAACGATGCGACGTCGTCTGGTTTTAGTCAAAAGGCCTTGTCATGAAGCTTTATACATAGCCACGGTCTGTAAGTATATATAACTTTACACATTCGTGATTCAATGATTTGCATATGAGCACGCCTCTGCGAGTAGTTTCCGCTACAGATCGTGAAAACACTGGTACGCGCAACGGCGTAGCACGCGTAACGATTCGCGGGCTGGAATAAGTTCAAGTAGCCTGCCAGTCGGGTTTTTAAAAATATGTTTATATACCTATAAATGTGCGTTACCTATCACGATAATACGTAAACATAGTTCATAAATTCCCCTATGTCTCCGCACCACAAACCTTTTCAAATACAGTTCCGCGAGCTCATTAAACTATTAAGATGTTAATACACCAGCAATACCAGCATCCTGCTTGCTTACACGAGCAACTTGAATGGGGTGTAGTTTTAACAATGCAGTGAATCGCTGTGTAAGTGCGCGCAAACTTGCTGACGGAGATTAATAACAGCGCCGAGCGTCGTATTAACCTGGTGTGGAACAGTACTGCTGGGTGTACCAGGTGAATTTAGCCATTAATTTACTAATTACTCCTGATATACAAATAATATTTTATGTAATCGTTATATAATGTATGCTTTTTCAGTCGAGTACCACGTTTAGGCCACGAAGCTTGCTGAGTGGCCTAATTAAGGTACGAGAGTTAAAAAGCTAATTATGTAACTGTTGCATACTTTTTCTACGAGTTAACGGAAATAATAATTTATTAAACAAACTTGGTATCTATTGAAAATTGCCCTGCTGAAACGAAGTACAGCCAACCGTGTAATGTGATAAACCGTTTCTGATGATGTTGAAGAATGGTTAACGTTTACCTTGGTGTGAATGATACTTGACGCGCTCGGAGAGACGTCCACACTTGGTTGTTTGCACCGGGCTAGTCAGACAGGTAGATAGTATCACAGAGGTGGGTGCGTTTTGGGCACATGGCTATTGATGTGTGCTGATATTAGAAGGGCGCCATGCATTTATAATTTATTCTCCTAAATGCAAAAGAGATTAAGCAGGGTACCTATTTTCACAATGGTCAGAAATATGAACAAAGAAAGATTGTTTGACAAGTAGATTTATTGGCATCAAAGCACGTATATATGTATATGAATACAACAAGCCACTAAACATCACCAAATCTTAACTAGGCTTAGAGCTAAGGGCGTGGCTTTCTCTTAAGGAGATTTAAATTTGAAACTATCTGACCGAGGACGAAATCTAGGTATTTAAGTTTACTTAATTAAAGAATAGGCCTAGTTCTAATGCTTGGTTTGTATGAGGCTGCGATACTAACACTAAAGCGACGACTCCATTTGCAAACACATGGTTTTGCCTCAAAACGTGGTTCGTGAATTATGGAAAGAAATCACCTTGTAGAACGCGTAGTACACGCGTCACAGCGCCGCCGTAGTCCACTGCTTCCACCCAGGACCTCAGAAGAGATCCTGCTCGTGACGGCTTCCGCAGGTGGAGAATCGTCGACACATGTGGCCCGGGTACAGCTTCCGGCGCCCGACTCAAAATTGCCTATGCGTGAAGTGACCTCCGCGAAGCAGTCCCCACGGAGCGGCCAGCACGCAGTCGCTGTAAACCACATTTAAGTTTAGATTCAAAACAAAACGATCCTCAACTCTTTTCCACACACTCCGCAATAAACACTGAAACTGTTAAAGTACCTGGCAAGAGTAAAAGCTAAGCTTGTGATTCGTTCCACCGACCAGATTTATCCTTTTGAAGTCATTTAATGTTTTGTCTGAAACAAAGAATGTTGTATCATTAAACCATGTCCGAACGTAACAAATATTTCCACCGTCCAATCGGCGAGATTCGCGTTATACTTACCAAAATGTTCATTGTGTCATCGCAGCATTAGGTCGCAAGATGTATTGAGATTACCACTGCATTGTTAAAGTTTGATTCTAAGTTTGAGAAAGGTGGCCTCTCGGCCGAAGCGATTTCCGTGTGTGCGTCCTCCTCCTGACCTCACATTGCCGTAAAAGAAAGCTTCCTCCGCGATTTGACAGCCGAGGACCAGAACAATACCTTTACCACAGACAATCTAGCTCCGTCATCCCGCACCACAAATATAGACTTGCATCAGTTGCCCTGAATGCATAAAGAGTAAAAATTTATTAACAACTCGCTTCAATGTTTCTAAAAGATCTATTTCACGATATCTAAATTATCTGTAAAGATATTAATAAACAATAATATCGACCAGCCTGAACTGTTATCGATTTGTCTGCTACTTCGGTGCGCTCGTAGTTCCGCCGAATATCAGTAGGTGTCGCCGTCCCTTGAACGCCCGTGAGTCGCAGGTATGCTGTGATAGATGGCGCTATGAGTCTCAAAACCTATAAGAACCGCCTCGTAAAATAACACCGTTACATTACCGCTTCAGTCAGAGAAAAAAAAATTTTCAAAAAAAATTTTTTTTTTTTTTTTTCAAAAACTCAAAAAAAAAACTAAGTCCAAACAATCCACCATAGAGAGAGCAAGGAATAAAGCTTTGTAAAATGTTTCTCCGAGAAAGCACACTCCCTTCCCTTAACCTACCAACAACTTAACCTGCAGCATGACCCTATGTAAGGTCATCAACCCTTGACCTACATACGAGTTCAATCCCTTAGACTCAAAAAAAATAAAAGATAAGAGGGGCGATGTGACAGATGTCATAACGTCTCTATGGAAGTCAAAATGTTCCAGCTAGCCTACAAAAGTCTTAAAAGAGATTAGACAATAAATAACAATGCTGCCGACTGTACGTGAGGCTTCAAACGTTGACCCACGGTCCTGAAATCTTTATATTTCAAATAACACGAGAAAACAACACTAGCCGTCAACATGACGTTGTAGTAAGTACTGTCTATGATTAAAACCAGCGCTTGCATATGTTGATGAGACATACGCACATGATAGACACCTATTCACTATTGCACCTAGTAGAAATCGCAACAGACTAAAAAAACAACACCGTTTTCCATACCGGAATCTGCAAGTAGTAGATTTTTAGAATACAAGATAGATAGAGATAAGAAGACTTATTGCCTTTCAGATCAGGACTGAAATTTTTTTTTTTCAGTAGTAGAGCAGTGTAAAAAGAAAAGAAAGGAGAGAGAATTTCCCCACAGCTTAAGCTAATGTCGACAGTTCAAATACCTATACTAGTGCGCCTTTCTAACCTACAGCTTATATACTTGCCTAAGTGTTATGTACTATGTGTTATATGCTATGTGTTATATGCTATCTGTTATATGCTATGTGGGCGTCCCCACTTCGAACGAACAAACTTAATAACGAACCTATAAACGTCATGTAGTAACGTTATCTATGTATTTATTTACCTAACTATGTCTCTCTACAGAAGCTTTTGTCCTACAAAAATCGCGTGCACTACAGGCACTGGTCCTTTAACCACGGGTACCATCAGTGGGATCCTCTATTAAGTAATTAACCCAATACGCTAGTTGTTACCCCCAACAAGCGTTTAAAATCCTAATTCCCTACACAAGCGTTTTTCCTACAAACTTATCTGTTTAAAATGTATACTAATCAATTACCTAACACAATTCGAAGGCCAACTCGAAGGTGTATCCTATTATGTAGGTCGACTGTATAATCCGGGAATCGTTATTCTTTTTAGATTAGCATGGCATGCAACTGCACGCAGTTTAGAACAAACCATGTGTGGTTTCACATTGACAAAGTGTCATATATGGTTCGTTTATTACCTAAAACCTACATGGATAATTTCCTTAACTCAAATTAAGACTAACATAATACCAGGGTATTTGATCACTTTAATAAAATAAATGTATAAATTCATGTTTGTAAACTTTGAATATCTCATCAGTGTAAGCCTATACTCTTGGTACGGCCATGGAGCAGTGTCCAAGGTTCACTATTTGAATTATCGAGTTTATTAATTTCTAGAAGTCTTTATTTTCTAACATGAATTTATATCATATGCAGGTTAAATCCAAGAAACGACAGTTGAATTCTATAATGGTATTTTTTTTTTTTTCAATGTGAGCAGCTGTTTAAGGATGCCAAGGATAATCATTCCTATATAATACATTGGTAAGTACCACTTTGAAATGAGTAGTTTATTCTCAAAAAAATAGAATTCAAGGGATATATAAAAAATAGTAAAATTATATGAGTTTTCTCACAGGGAAAATACATGTATATTTAGTGAAACAATCACAAACTACCAGAATGAGTCCGAAACCTCAGACGAGTACTTAAGCTCCTGCAAACGGAGAACAAAATCCTGCACTGGGCCCCTACCATCATACACAAGACCCCACTTGAGCACCTGAGAAGTGTGCCTTTGACATACTACAGACGAAGGAGATTCAACACTACTCGCTTCAGCGCCCCGAGAAGATGTGCCGGGTGTCCGATTACACTTCAAGTTTTCTATGGCATTAAATGCCTTAGCAACCAGCGCTATCTTCCTAAGCCGCTGCTCCGAGTTAGTCAAAAACAATTTTTCTAACCTCAAGATGACATGAGACAGCTTCGACAGGCACCTCCTTCGACACGACGATGACGCGTGATCAGCCAATAACACTGCATCCAGCTTCTCCTCGCAGACCTGAAATTCATCGTCGATGGACAAGCCTGAGATGAAAGTGTTCGCTTTTGTGTTGTCAGATAAAGTGCCTTTGGCAGACTTAAATTGCTGTTTAAGGTCATCTACCGTATTGTTAGGATTTACATCTAAGCCTCTCGCTTGCAATTCAAATAATAGTTCGTCTTTGGTCAGGTTGTCAACTTCAATTTGTAACGCCATGTTTGAAAGAATAAATTAGTGTTCAACACTTATTAAGAAAATAAAACAGATAAGTAGAAACAGCTGACTACAATTATTTATACTTATCTTTTCTACTTAGGTTATATAACTAATGTAAGATAGGTCTGATGCCTATTTAGTACTATTAATCTTTTTTTTCACAAAGCAGGAAAAGTATTAAAGTCTAGTTTAGAGGAGTTCAAATGTCAAGTTTGACAGTTGTAAGAGTTACAAACTACACATATTGTGTCCAGTTGGAACACCAAGAAAAACATGCCTTCCACTATAGAGTAATGGAAAACAGATAGTTACACATCTGTTGACTTAAATGCTAAATATTTTGACACAATGAACAGTAGATATCAATATTTGATACAGATTCTATTATAAGAGGTAAAGAGTTTTGTTTTACTAACAAACTATCAGTCTCATACAAACCAGCTCAAGTTTTATCTAATACAGGTAAGACCTACTGTCAAGAAAGAAAATTCAGTACACACCAATACCCGTTCACTTGTAAAACCCAAAGCACCACGCTGGGCCGACAAAATGTAATGTGATAAACCGTTTCTGATGATGTTGAAGAATGGTTAACGTTTACCTTGGTGTGAATGATACTTGACGCGCTCGGAGAGACGTCCACACTTGGTTGTTTGCACCGGGCTAGTCAGACAGGTAGATAGTATCACAGAGGTGGGTGCGTTTTGGGCACATGGCTATTGATGTGTGCTGATATTAGAAGGGCGCCATGCATTTATAATTTATTCTCCTAAATGCAAAAGAGATTAAGCAGGGTACCTATTTTCACAATGGTCAGAAATATGAACAAAGAAAGATTGTTTGACAAGTAGATTTATTGGCATCAAAGCACGTATATATGTATATGAATACAACAAGCCACTAAACATCACCAAATCTTAACTAGGCTTAGAGCTAAGGGCGTGGCTTTCTCTTAAGGAGATTTAAATTTGAAACTATCTGACCGAGGACGAAATCTAGGTATTTAAGTTTACTTAATTAAAGAATAGGCCTAGTTCTAATGCTTGGTTTGTATGAGGCTGCGATACTAACACTAAAGCGACGACTCCATTTGCAAACACATGGTTTTGCCTCAAAACGTGGTTCGTGAATTATGGAAAGAAATCACCTTGTAGAACGCGTAGTACACGCGTCACAGCGCCGCCGTAGTCCACTGCTTCCACCCAGGACCTCAGAAGAGATCCTGCTCGTGACGGCTTCCGCAGGTGGAGAATCGTCGACACATGTGGCCCGGGTACAGCTTCCGGCGCCCGACTCAAAATTGCCTATGCGTGAAGTGACCTCCGCGAAGCAGTCCCCACGGAGCGGCCAGCACGCAGTCGCTGTAAACCACATTTAAGTTTAGATTCAAAACAAAACGATCCTCAACTCTTTTCCACACACTCCGCAATAAACACTGAAACTGTTAAAGTACCTGGCAAGAGTAAAAGCTAAGCTTGTGATTCGTTCCACCGACCAGATTTATCCTTTTGAAGTCATTTAATGTTTTGTCTGAAACAAAGAATGTTGTATCATTAAACCATGTCCGAACGTAACAAATATTTCCACCGTCCAATCGGCGAGATTCGCGTTATACTTACCAAAATGTTCATTGTGTCATCGCAGCATTAGGTCGCAAGATGTATTGAGATTACCACTGCATTGTTAAAGTTTGATTCTAAGTTTGAGAAAGGTGGCCTCTCGGCCGAAGCGATTTCCGTGTGTGCGTCCTCCTCCTGACCTCACATTGCCGTAAAAGAAAGCTTCCTCCGCGATTTGACAGCCGAGGACCAGAACAATACCTTTACCACAGACAATCTAGCTCCGTCATCCCGCACCACAAATATAGACTTGCATCAGTTGCCCTGAATGCATAAAGAGTAAAAATTTATTAACAACTCGCTTCAATGTTTCTAAAAGATCTATTTCACGATATCTAAATTATCTGTAAAGATATTAATAAACAATAATATCGACCAGCCTGAACTGTTATCGATTTGTCTGCTACTTCGGTGCGCTCGTAGTTCCGCCGAATATCAGTAGGTGTCGCCGTCCCTTGAACGCCCGTGAGTCGCAGGTATGCTGTGATAGATGGCGCTATGAGTCTCAAAACCTATAAGAACCGCCTCGTAAAATAACACCGTTACATTACCGCTTCAGTCAGAGAAAAAAAAATTTTCAAAAAAAATTTTTTTTTTTTTTTTTCAAAAACTCAAAAAAAAAACTAAGTCCAAACAATCCACCATAGAGAGAGCAAGGAATAAAGCTTTGTAAAATGTTTCTCCGAGAAAGCACACTCCCTTCCCTTAACCTACCAACAACTTAACCTGCAGCATGACCCTATGTAAGGTCATCAACCCTTGACCTACATACGAGTTCAATCCCTTAGACTCAAAAAAAATAAAAGATAAGAGGGGCGATGTGACAGATGTCATAACGTCTCTATGGAAGTCAAAATGTTCCAGCTAGCCTACAAAAGTCTTAAAAGAGATTAGACAATAAATAACAATGCTGCCGACTGTACGTGAGGCTTCAAACGTTGACCCACGGTCCTGAAATCTTTATATTTCAAATAACACGAGAAAACAACACTAGCCGTCAACATGACGTTGTAGTAAGTACTGTCTATGATTAAAACCAGCGCTTGCATATGTTGATGAGACATACGCACATGATAGACACCTATTCACTATTGCACCTAGTAGAAATCGCAACAGACTAAAAAAACAACACCGTTTTCCATACCGGAATCTGCAAGTAGTAGATTTTTAGAATACAAGATAGATAGAGATAAGAAGACTTATTGCCTTTCAGATCAGGACTGAAATTTTTTTTTTTCAGTAGTAGAGCAGTGTAAAAAGAAAAGAAAGGAGAGAGAATTTCCCCACAGCTTAAGCTAATGTCGACAGTTCAAATACCTATACTAGTGCGCCTTTCTAACCTACAGCTTATATACTTGCCTAAGTGTTATGTACTATGTGTTATATGCTATGTGTTATATGCTATCTGTTATATGCTATGTGGGCGTCCCCACTTCGAACGAACAAACTTAATAACGAACCTATAAACGTCATGTAGTAACGTTATCTATGTATTTATTTACCTAACTATGTCTCTCTACAGAAGCTTTTGTCCTACAAAAATCGCGTGCACTACAGGCACTGGTCCTTTAACCACGGGTACCATCAGTGGGATCCTCTATTAAGTAATTAACCCAATACGCTAGTTGTTACCCCCAACAAGCGTTTAAAATCCTAATTCCCTACACAAGCGTTTTTCCTACAAACTTATCTGTTTAAAATGTATACTAATCAATTACCTAACACAATTCGAAGGCCAACTCGAAGGTGTATCCTATTATGTAGGTCGACTGTATAATCCGGGAATCGTTATTCTTTTTAGATTAGCATGGCATGCAACTGCACGCAGTTTAGAACAAACCATGTGTGGTTTCACATTGACAAAGTGTCATATATGGTTCGTTTATTACCTAAAACCTACATGGATAATTTCCTTAACTCAAATTAAGACTAACATAATACCAGGGTATTTGATCACTTTAATAAAATAAATGTATAAATTCATGTTTGTAAACTTTGAATATCTCATCAGTGTAAGCCTATACTCTTGGTACGGCCATGGAGCAGTGTCCAAGGTTCACTATTTGAATTATCGAGTTTATTAATTTCTAGAAGTCTTTATTTTCTAACATGAATTTATATCATATGCAGGTTAAATCCAAGAAACGACAGTTGAATTCTATAATGGTATTTTTTTTTTTTTCAATGTGAGCAGCTGTTTAAGGATGCCAAGGATAATCATTCCTATATAATACATTGGTAAGTACCACTTTGAAATGAGTAGTTTATTCTCAAAAAAATAGAATTCAAGGGATATATAAAAAATAGTAAAATTATATGAGTTTTCTCACAGGGAAAATACATGTATATTTAGTGAAACAATCACAAACTACCAGAATGAGTCCGAAACCTCAGACGAGTACTTAAGCTCCTGCAAACGGAGAACAAAATCCTGCACTGGGCCCCTACCATCATACACAAGACCCCACTTGAGCACCTGAGAAGTGTGCCTTTGACATACTACAGACGAAGGAGATTCAACACTACTCGCTTCAGCGCCCCGAGAAGATGTGCCGGGTGTCCGATTACACTTCAAGTTTTCTATGGCATTAAATGCCTTAGCAACCAGCGCTATCTTCCTAAGCCGCTGCTCCGAGTTAGTCAAAAACAATTTTTCTAACCTCAAGATGACATGAGACAGCTTCGACAGGCACCTCCTTCGACACGACGATGACGCGTGATCAGCCAATAACACTGCATCCAGCTTCTCCTCGCAGACCTGAAATTCATCGTCGATGGACAAGCCTGAGATGAAAGTGTTCGCTTTTGTGTTGTCAGATAAAGTGCCTTTGGCAGACTTAAATTGCTGTTTAAGGTCATCTACCGTATTGTTAGGATTTACATCTAAGCCTCTCGCTTGCAATTCAAATAATAGTTCGTCTTTGGTCAGGTTGTCAACTTCAATTTGTAACGCCATGTTTGAAAGAATAAATTAGTGTTCAACACTTATTAAGAAAATAAAACAGATAAGTAGAAACAGCTGACTACAATTATTTATACTTATCTTTTCTACTTAGGTTATATAACTAATGTAAGATAGGTCTGATGCCTATTTAGTACTATTAATCTTTTTTTTCACAAAGCAGGAAAAGTATTAAAGTCTAGTTTAGAGGAGTTCAAATGTCAAGTTTGACAGTTGTAAGAGTTACAAACTACACATATTGTGTCCAGTTGGAACACCAAGAAAAACATGCCTTCCACTATAGAGTAATGGAAAACAGATAGTTACACATCTGTTGACTTAAATGCTAAATATTTTGACACAATGAACAGTAGATATCAATATTTGATACAGATTCTATTATAAGAGGTAAAGAGTTTTGTTTTACTAACAAACTATCAGTCTCATACAAACCAGCTCAAGTTTTATCTAATACAGGTAAGACCTACTGTCAAGAAAGAAAATTCAGTACACACCAATACCCGTTCACTTGTAAAACCCAAAGCACCACGCTGGGCCGACAAAATGTAATGTGATAAACCGTTTCTGATGATGTTGAAGAATGGTTAACGTTTACCTTGGTGTGAATGATACTTGACGCGCTCGGAGAGACGTCCACACTTGGTTGTTTGCACCGGGCTAGTCAGACAGGTAGATAGTATCACAGAGGTGGGTGCGTTTTGGGCACATGGCTATTGATGTGTGCTGATATTAGAAGGGCGCCATGCATTTATAATTTATTCTCCTAAATGCAAAAGAGATTAAGCAGGGTACCTATTTTCACAATGGTCAGAAATATGAACAAAGAAAGATTGTTTGACAAGTAGATTTATTGGCATCAAAGCACGTATATATGTATATGAATACAACAAGCCACTAAACATCACCAAATCTTAACTAGGCTTAGAGCTAAGGGCGTGGCTTTCTCTTAAGGAGATTTAAATTTGAAACTATCTGACCGAGGACGAAATCTAGGTATTTAAGTTTACTTAATTAAAGAATAGGCCTAGTTCTAATGCTTGGTTTGTATGAGGCTGCGATACTAACACTAAAGCGACGACTCCATTTGCAAACACATGGTTTTGCCTCAAAACGTGGTTCGTGAATTATGGAAAGAAATCACCTTGTAGAACGCGTAGTACACGCGTCACAGCGCCGCCGTAGTCCACTGCTTCCACCCAGGACCTCAGAAGAGATCCTGCTCGTGACGGCTTCCGCAGGTGGAGAATCGTCGACACATGTGGCCCGGGTACAGCTTCCGGCGCCCGACTCAAAATTGCCTATGCGTGAAGTGACCTCCGCGAAGCAGTCCCCACGGAGCGGCCAGCACGCAGTCGCTGTAAACCACATTTAAGTTTAGATTCAAAACAAAACGATCCTCAACTCTTTTCCACACACTCCGCAATAAACACTGAAACTGTTAAAGTACCTGGCAAGAGTAAAAGCTAAGCTTGTGATTCGTTCCACCGACCAGATTTATCCTTTTGAAGTCATTTAATGTTTTGTCTGAAACAAAGAATGTTGTATCATTAAACCATGTCCGAACGTAACAAATATTTCCACCGTCCAATCGGCGAGATTCGCGTTATACTTACCAAAATGTTCATTGTGTCATCGCAGCATTAGGTCGCAAGATGTATTGAGATTACCACTGCATTGTTAAAGTTTGATTCTAAGTTTGAGAAAGGTGGCCTCTCGGCCGAAGCGATTTCCGTGTGTGCGTCCTCCTCCTGCGGCGCTACCACGAACTTCGAAAGTCGAAGTTCGTAATACATGCATCCCTGTCACTCGATTAAGGGAGTGCGATAGAGATGGAAATACCCGAACTTCGACTTTCGAAGTTCGTGGTAGCGCCGCTGACCTCACATTGCCGTAAAAGAAAGCTTCCTCCGCGATTTGACAGCCGAGGACCAGAACAATACCTTTACCACAGACAATCTAGCTCCGTCATCCCGCACCACAAATATAGACTTGCATCAGTTGCCCTGAATGCATAAAGAGTAAAAATTTATTAACAACTCGCTTCAATGTTTCTAAAAGATCTATTTCACGATATCTAAATTATCTGTAAAGATATTAATAAACAATAATATCGACCAGCCTGAACTGTTATCGATTTGTCTGCTACTTCGGTGCGCTCGTAGTTCCGCCGAATATCAGTAGGTGTCGCCGTCCCTTGAACGCCCGTGAGTCGCAGGTATGCTGTGATAGATGGCGCTATGAGTCTCAAAACCTATAAGAACCGCCTCGTAAAATAACACCGTTACAACCGCTTTTTATTTTTGCGCGTTGATGTCTGCTGGAAATTGAGCCTCGTGATTGGTCAAAATTCATTTTCGTTCTGTACACAGTTATCTTATATTCATAGCTCATTCAACTCAAATGAAGTTGATTTTGATATCGCTGTCAGTCATTTAATTGACGGATATAAGTACTCGAGTAGAAAAAAGGTTTTTATAAGAAATTCATGCGCTTAAATGGGTGGGCGATCCGATGCATGGGTTATTTTTCATTTGAATAAATAATATAAGAGCAATTTTGCGTAGATAGATTTAACTTCTAAATGATTTATGTTGTTAAGTACCTACTATTTTTAGTCAATCAGATTAACTAATATCGCAAAATTGACGTCAAAATTAAAGAAATGCTCATGTTTAATACTTTTTGTCATGTTTTAGAATTTATAATTAAAACGAATAATTGATAATTAAAGTATGTATAAGTTATATTTATTACTAGCTTCCGCCCGCGACTTCACCTGCGTGGACCCAGAATAAAAACTATTCTAAATTTCAATCCAGGCGATAAACTATCTTTATGCAAAATTTCATCCAAATTGGTTGAGCCGTTTAAGCGTGATTGAATAACAAACATCCAAACTTTCGCATTTATAATATTAGTAGGATACTTCTACTGGTAACGGAGAGGAAAGTTTTCCGGAAGATCTTGGTCCTGTCAGAGATGTTGGAACATGGAGGATCCGGAAAAATGTCGAGATGAAGGAGTTGGTGGCCGAGCCAAACATCATCGGCGAAACGAAATCCCACAGACTTCGCTGGTTCGGTCATCTACGGCGAATGGGAGAGGATCGGGCAGTCAAGAGATCGTACAGTCGCCATCAGATATATCGTAGCGGCCAAGGTGCTCACAAATATCTGAACACGTCTCTAATACCTCGGCAATAGAGACGTGTTCAGATATTTGTGATCACTTTGGCCGCTACGATATATCTGATGGCGACTGTACTAGGGCTGACTGAAGGCCTCCACACACCGAACGCGGGCGCGGGTCGTGCGCGGCGCGGGTCGTGCGCGGCGCGGGTCGCCTTTCGCACAGTAGCGCGGCGTCTCTATCGCACAGTGGCGCGGGCCCGCGCTACTGTGCGATAGAGACGCCGCGCTAGTGAGAGAGATATTAAATGCGTTGGTAGTGAAAGAGATACCTACCCGCGCCGCGCCCGGCCCGTGCCGCGGACGACCCGCCGGAGCGACGGTGTGTGGAGGCCTTGACGGGTCGTCGCCCTACCGGCCCAGGGTATCACGCTAGCGTGCAGGTGGATCTGCGTCATCTTCAAGCTGAAAGCTGGCAGGAAGTGGAGCAGGATCGGCAGTAGTGGCGTGCTCTTGTTTCGGAGGCCAACCCGTTATTGCATCACTGAGCCATAATAGTAAGTTAAGTTTTTTTTAACTAAATCATTACAAAAATCCTTAAAATCCCCGATGCTCCCCATAGCATAATATACATTACTTAATTTGTTTTCCTTGCAAAAAAACAAAACATTTATCCTAGGTGTGGAAGTGTCAATTTCAAAAATGTAAAATATCTAAAAGATATTGTTGGCTGTTATGTAGGTATTGGGAAGTGTCCAATGAAACCACCAGCTAAGCAAAGACTGATTTTATTATTTTGTTGCATGCCTTTTCCAACCTACCCCTACATCTCAAACTACCCACATAATCAATACTGACAATTCCCCTTTTGAAAAAAGAAAAACAAAAGTGATAATTCAACGACTATGTACTACAGGTTTAAACTAGAAACATGCACACTATATTTTATATTATTACATTATTATTTACAAGTTTTATAAGTCCATCAATATTTTCTCTTCAAAAATAGATGACTTTTATTACATATAATTAAGTATATTGTACAATAACTGCTTAGTGCTTATTTTATTTTATTATTTAGAACAGAAATATTATTTCCTAGGTACCCATAACTTTGCGTGCTGTTCTGGGCATGCAATGAATACAAATTTATTATACTCGTAAGTACCTAAAATCAAATTTATGTATATATATACTGGGTGGAACAGATCGATGGACTTTTAAGCAAATGGGATATAGATCAGGTTTAGTGCTTTACTTGTCACCTAGTAACCATATTAATATTTCTAACGGTTACCGAGATACAACTCGTTAAACTTTGGTGAAAAAAACTGTATGTTTCAACCCTATCGAGCAGATTCAATGAAGTCAGCAAGATTCTTGTGACTTGTGACATGTGTCAATTTCAAATGAAAATAATAACTATGTATAGTATTAGGGTTGTCACTAAGATAAAATATTTCGATTTTTATGTTTTTTTTTTTCTTTTAAATCCAGCTTAACATTTATAATAGATCGTTTGTACGTCACTTATATAACACTGTCCTTTCAGCTTAGTCCAAGGAAATGTTCCTCCCTGTATATATATATTATTAATATTAGATTGTTCTTATCTATTTAATTTGCTCTCTACTATTTATTGAACAAGAACAACATGCTAATTTGTTTTATATACGGTATAAGATTTTATTCGATGTACTTAGGTATATTAAGACTTAGTCTAGTTGCGGCGAGGTTCCGGTACAGGGTAGGTCCACCGATCAGGAGGAATGACTGTCCTGCCAAAACGAGTTACGTAATTAGTATTGTTTATTGAGCGGCTTTGTGGTAGGTCTGGATCACGGGAGCCGTGCAGCAGCGCTGTCGGTGAGTGCACAGTTATATCATCGTATGTACCTACAGCCCTGTGCGCCCGATCTACGCGGTGCGGTGAGTCAATGATCAGCTGTTTACGATTGCGTCTTAAAACCCTGCCTGACCTCATTTTAATTAGATATGGCCTTGGCCCTGCCGTTCCATGTACAGTTCCGTTATGCCATTCATTGTTAATCCTTACCTTTACTTTTTCGCCTACTTCTAATTCTCGCAAATTCTTAGTACGCTTATCGTTTTTGATCCATTTGGCGTGACTTTAAATGTTGTTCAATGTTTCGCGGAATTTTGGGGGCGAGTAGTGTGGGAGCACACGGTAAACAACTACGCAGCTTTCTGTTATTTAACAGTTCGGCTGGTGAAGGTAAATTATTGTCTAGTGGAGTGTTCAAATACTCTAATAGTGCTATATTAAAGTCAACTCGGTCGAAAGTAGTTTTCTTTAACATTTTTTTAATCAGTTGAACGGCCCTTTCTGCCTGACCATTTGATTGGGGGTAGTGGGGGGAGGACGTAATGTGCTGGAAAAACCATTCTTTCGAAAAAGATCTGAATTCGTTCGATGCGAATTCGGGCCCATTATCTGACATGACCACTTCAGGGATGCCCTGGCGTCTAAATATTTGTTTTAACTTCATAATAACAACTTTCGAACATACCGATTTAACCTTAACTACTTCTATAAATTTACTATAGTAGTCAATTGCTAACAGATAAGAATTACCATTAAAATGAAATATATCTATCCCTATTTTACACCAGGCTCTTTTTGGAGGTTCATGCTGCATCAAAGGTTGCTTGACATTTTGCTTTCTATATGTCAAGCAAGCCTGACAGTGCGATAAATAATCTTGCAGTTGTGCGTTCATGTTGGGCCAAAACATAATGTCACGTGCTCTAAGCTTACATTTTTCTACTCCTAAATGGCTACTATGCGCGCGCTTCAGCATTTCGGAGCGCATGCATTTTGGTATGACAACACGATTGCCTCTCCAGACTATACCGTAGGCAATAGTCAACTCGCTTTGATAACCATAGTAGGGCTTTAATACATCGCTAATGTCTTTTTTATGGCCTGGCCATCCTCTCTTTATTATTTTAATTAGTTCCTGCAGTTCCGTATCAGTTTGCGTGCATTTTTGTATTTGTAAAAAGTGTGTATCAGTAAGCGGGTTGCTAGACGAGACAGCGCACACTTGCGCGCGCACATCGAGGTCGGCCGACCTACTGTTGCCGTCGGCGCTCGCGCCTGCCTGCACCGCACGAGATAACGCATCTGCTATATATAAATACTTACCTGGCTTGTATATTAAGTTAAACGTATACGGCTGTAGCCTTAGCAACATCCTTTGTAATCGAGCGGGAGTGTTAACTAACGGTTTTTTAATTATGCTCACCAACGGTTTATGATCTGTTTCTATCGTAATATCATTTTTTCCATATATGTAGGCATAAAACTTTTCGCAAGCAAACACACACGCGTAAAGTTCCTTTTCAATTTGGGCGTATGCTTGCTCTGTCTTGGTCAACGACTTTGAAACATAACACACTGGTAAACCATTTTGAAGTAAGCAACCTCCGAGACCATGCTTGCTCGCGTCTACTGAAATTGTTACTGGTTTGTTTACATCATAATATTGCAACACAGGAGGATTACACAAACACTTTTTTAACGCTTTAAAACAACTATCGTGCCTCGAGTCCCAGTGCCATTGTACGTCTTTCTTTAACAATTCGCGTAATATATAGGTCTTATCGGAAAGGTTAGGAATAAAGTTACCTACGTACGTAACTAAGCCAAGAAACCGTTCCAAATCTTTGATGTTCTCTGGGGTCGGCATGTTCATAATAGCACTGGTGCACGAGTCATCAGGGCTTACTCCATATTGCGTGATTTTATGACCTAAGTATTTTATCTCGGATAAGCCTATTTTACATTTTTCTTTATTTAGTTTTATGTTTATTTCCCTACATCTTTGTAATACTTTTTTTAAGCGTATATCATGTAATTCTTTAGTATCAGCATAGATTAGTAGATCATCTACAAATAGTTTTACTCCTTCTATGTCGTCAAAATGTTCATATAATCGTCTGTGAAATATCTCTGACGCAGAAGAAATTCCGTATGGCATTCTGAGAAATTTATACCTACCAAATGCAGTGTTGAACGTACATAGATCACTACTAGCTTGACTTAGCTTTACCTGCCAAAATCCCTGCTTTGCATCAAGTGTGCTGAAGAACTTTGCCCCCGCTAGACTCGAAGTAATTTCGTCTAATGTGGGCAATTTAAAATGTTCTCGCTTGATGACATTATTCAAATCTTTCGGATCAAGGCAAATGCGTAGGTCCCCGTTCGGTTTTTTGACAACAGTCATGCTATTAACCCAGTCGGTGGGACCCTCAACTTTAACAATTATACCTTGCTCGTGCATTTCTTTTAACTTATTTTTAACCTGTTCTACTATAGCTATTGGCAGTTTTCTTGGGGCATGGATTACTGGCTGAGCATGGTCTTGTAACTGTATCCTATATTCCCCGGGTAGACAGCCCATACCTTCAAACACATCGGGATACTCGTTTAGTACCGATTTTTTATCATTGGACGCACTCGTAGACATCGCATTGACTCGTTTAATTAAGCACAATTCACTACAGGAATACTGACCTATTATTGGACTTGAGTTAACTTTTGCCACTATAAACTCCAAAATGAACGTATTCATTTTATAAATAACTTTTAAATTGCATTTACCTGTCACCGGTATGGATTCCCCCGAGTATGCATGTATTCTCATCGAAGTTGAGCTAAGGCACTTTCTCTCTATTCCTAATGACTTTAGGTACCTCTCCGGCAAGACATTAACATCGGCTCCCGTATCCAATTTAAACCTAATATTCTTATTATTTATGGATAAATTAACAGCTCACTCATTATCATTAATAAATTTATTATTTACCTCATCGGTGGATTCCCCTCTTATAGCATACACGCGACACATTCTTGAGTAGTGATTCCTTCCATGGCACCTATCGCACAGTTGCCCGAACGCCGGACACTGGAATCTTCTATGTATGGAGCCGCATCTCGAACAGCTATGGCCGCCGGTCCTCTGATGCTGTGACGGCCGCTGCCACTCACGCGTTGTTGACGCGTCGTGTCCAGGAGCTGCGGGAGAGCGCCCTGCGAGCGACGCACCGGGGCGCCCGCCGCGCCACGACCCGCGGCGGCGCCCGCGTCCTCCGGACGGGCTGCTTGCGCTCACCGCATGCACAACCTGCTCATTTTTATGGTACTGTTGTTTATGACAGCAACTTGGTTGACCTTCATTTGTTTTAGATGTTATCTCATGGACGTGATGTTCTACGTTCTCTTGCTTGATGTGATCAGCTTGGACACGGGACATCTCTGCTAGCCTGCATATCTCTACAGCTTTTTGAAGCGTTAAATCGCCTTCTCGGAGAAGTCTTTCTCGCAATGCTGCTTCCTGAATGCCACATATTAGTCGATCTCTTACAAGGTCACTTGACAAGTCTTTAAAGTCACATTTTGCCGCCATTTTGTTCAATTCGAACACGTATTGTTCTATAGATTCGAATTCTAACTGATTACGTGTGAAGAATCGGTGTCTTTCCACAGTAAGGTTCTTTTTTGGAAGGAAAAAATTATCATATTTCTTCAATACTTCTTGTACCGTTTTACTCTCTCCTTGAAACTGATCATATACATCTCGGCCTTGGTCACCTATCACATGTAGTAAAATGTTAATTTGCACTTTGGCATCTTTTTTAGAAATCTCACAAGCTTCATAATAAATTAAAAATGCTTTCTTCCATTTCTCCCACTCCTTACATAAATTGCCCGAAGTAACATTAATTAAGTTATTTTCGAATTTAAATGGTAATGGCGGATGCAACACCGACTCCATTGTTTGCGTTTGACGTATTTCACTCGCGCGTACACATAAACGCACTACTAACTTTATTTACTGTTCATACGTAGTTTAACACTTATACTTTTTACTTTTAAATTATACACTGATAGGTACGTTTTAGGTTCATATCGGCTGCGCCATGTTATGTAGGTATTGGGAAGTGTCCAATGAAACCACCAGCTAAGCAAAGACTGATTTTATTATTTTGTTGCATGCCTTTTCCAACCTACCCCTACATCTCAAACTACCCACATAATCAATACTGACAGGCAAAAAGTGCATAGAAAATTAAAGACTCGCAAAATATTGATCGTTTATTCAAACGGTGACTTAATTGAGGTAAGTACCTAAATCCCGGATGCCTTAGTTGAAAGAAAGGGACATCTCTTAAAACAGCTTGTGTTTCACGTATCTGTCAATCTGATCGAGTGTCAATACATTACATGTATTTATAAATAGTGGTATTATAATATGTTATATGTGTATATAACCTGCATACATCCACGAAGAAATTCAAAGGTGTATGTGAAGTCCCCAACCCGCACTGGACCAGCGTGGGGACTACTGCCCGTTCCCTCTCATACATGAGAGGAGGCAGTGGGACGTATATGGCTGATTTATTATTATTATTATAATGTGGTAAGTAGCAAAGCTATGCTATCACTATTTAGTGTTTACGTAACTCGTTTTAATTTCGCATAGGTACTTTATATTGTTCAGTGGCGGCGCGTGAAAATGTTCGATGGGCAATCCGTAACAAAAAAGTTATGAAGAGTTTAGAGTATGAAACTTTATTTTTATATATTTTACATATACTTTAAAAATATTTTTTAGGCAAGCCGGTAGGAATCGGCTTGTATGGGCGCCCCGCCACTGATATTGTTTCAAACTAGTATACTGTTTCATTAAGCCACGTTAGCTAAACGGTGTAAGTTGGCTTGTTAAGCCTTTGCGCTGAACTGACTTCGCAAGAAGTATCAAAACACAGTGCGAGCATTATAGCAATCTACATCATTTGATTAACCTACCCCGTAGTACAGTCAGCACAATATAGTTAGTAGCAGCCAGAGAAGCCTTTTACGTCTGAAGGAGTAAGGATGTGTTACGATATATTTGGCTACTTTGGCTGCTTCTAACTATATGATGCTGACTGTACACGCCTCACTTAATTTTGGACTAAGTCTATTTGTCTGAGATCGCCCCCAATTTTTTGCAAGTTTGATTTCCATACTTGCTTGCTTTGCTTCACCCTTTTTTTTCTCAGGGCTTATTGTCAATAGGGAACAAAATTATGAGTACATATACATTATCTATATTTATATACGCAATATGTTCTCATGTTGCATTTGAATAGCACTGCAATATGATTTCAATGTGCTTCGTACGCTCGAGCTCGTCCATAATCACGAACGCATTGAAAACAAATCTGAATTTTAAAACATAATAATAATATGTGTCATATACAGGGTCCGAGTATTTCAATTCAGCTCTAAAAGCGGCTAATAAGTACTATATCTACCAATATACTTACCAATGCTTATACCTAAGCCTACCTAGACTAAGAAATTTTTACGTCACTCTTCTTCTCAGTCGTACACTCTAGTCAGAGTGGTCGTGGTCACGTTCACGTTTACGGTTTACTCGGTGGGTCTCCATTGTGTTGTGCCTCATGCCAATGGTCGCTGCCTTAGCTTTGACGATGACGCACCATTTCAGACGATTTTTGGCATTGCGAGAGCACTGGGCTATGGACCGTTTTATTTAGTCTGCGGTCTAGCGTGTTAGCGATCGGCCCCGTGTACTTTTCCCATTTGCAGATCCCTAGATAACGAGCCTCTCTATCGATTGGCCTTTCCTTGGAATGTGGCCGAAGAATTTCAAAATTCGTAGCTGAACAATAGACGAAACGAATCTTCGTCACACCTGGGCATAAAGTGGCAATTACCACCCGGTACGTGTACGGCAAATCCCATTTCCAGAGAGAGAGCTTTTCCAGAGAGGGATGTAAAACTCTGTACTCGCCACGGGCGTTAATAAAGAAAGCCTCCAATCTCCTATGCATCTGCTATCTGTCACGTCTTAATTTTGCCCGAAAAACATTGTCCGTTTCATATTAATGTTATGAAACGGAAGTGAAACGACGTTAAACTTTGGATTAAAACGTTGCTCTTTCTCAACCTTGTGGCTGACCCAAGTGCTCCCAAGGGATCACTTAGACATCACTCCTTGTTATCGGTAAAATACGAACATAAAAGACGTGTACTCACGAAATCGCATACCGAAATACCATGTAGTATACATACACGATGATTTTTAATCCGTGATCAGGAATCGAAAAATATTGATAACCAGGCAAAACAGATTTCAATAGGTCTCATGGAATTAAATCTCTGTTTAGTTAATTAAATTTAATGATAATGCTAACACTAATATCCACTGAATGTTTGGTCACCCTAAATTTCTTGAAGTTAAGTAGATACGTCAAACACATACGTCAAATTTTCGCAAACTACCGTCAGGGTGACAATGATTTTGAATTATAAAGTGATTCCTTATTCAGTTTTATTTTTAAAAAGAAGGTCTTTTTCAGGTAACTAAGAGTTAATCGTGTTTGGTATCAATTACAGAATTAGAAAAATGTACTCCTGATCACGAATTAAAAACCATCATGTATATAGTAGGTTTCACATTGACTAATACAAATTAAAGTCTATTAATTAAAGTGTTCACATCTCTGTTAAAACTGTATTAACACGAGGATGTGAACGTATAATTAAACTGATCCGCCAAACTATAAGCCTCGAAGTCGAGAGTTCGCATTTGCATAAGTTATACGTTTCATTTCCGTAATTACCATTTTGATCATTACCATTAATCTCCTCACGAAATGCCAAAGAGAATTGTCAATCGTTTGACTCTAATCACGGGATTTGCTTTAAATGCTCGCGTTCGTCCTAAACTCTTAGCGAATTCCTTTGAGAAAAAGTTGTTAAAAAAACGGGACAAAAACAAAAGGAAATAGTCGGGGCGGTCCCAAGAGCGTCGTTGTTAGCCCTGGGACGGTACTTAAATCAAATGTTCACCATTCAAGGAAATTATAAGAACAGGGCACGGATTCGCCGCACCCTCTAAGAGAATCCCGGGATAAAAGAGCTTACGCAAAAAAGCGCTGAGAATAGTTTCATCGCCCTCCAGTCGCTAGAACAATCACTCACGCACGCCTTTCTTACTCCGCAGTCGCGAGTCGCGAGAGATATTAATGTAACAGCAATATCGGGAGCAGCAGGTACCTCCGTATTCCTACTCACTGCAACTTATTTCAATAAATCCTACTGTCAGGCGCGTCTTACCTCTACAAGCCCAAAAATCAGAGATACTCGAAATAATAAAACTTAATTAGGTAGCTATTGGCAACGTTTTTAATATTCAGGACCGAGGCACGGTTAAGCATTCTTTCTTTTTTTTCTTTTTTGTTATCTTCAAGAATATTTCTTTACCTCGGAACAAACTTAAGGGGCCTAATCCGCGTTTCAACTCAAGCTTTTACTTGCCTTATGACAGCGAGCTTTAAGCCTCGAAAGACGTTGTGGGGAAAGTTTTTAATCTTTTCACATATAGTATACCATTCAATACAAGGAAGACTGGCGCGTATCGATCCCGTCCTTACACTCGCAATTTACGTAGCGAAGTGTAAAGAAAACACGAAGATATGCGTGAAAGGAAAAAAATAATAAGTAAAGCTTATGCGTTTTCAACATGTGTCCATATGTCGAGATCCTCTGAAGCCGTCCCCTCTTGCCGGATATGAATAAAATTTTCTTAGATAAATTGAGAGTTCGCGAAAACGTGTCGATTTCTTTATTTATTCAATACTTTTCTCCTTTGAAACGTCTTTTCTCGGATTCGTCCGCGCTTATCTTATATTTATGAATTCTTTTGGGTTTATTGTAAAAACCATTCTCTTTCTCTAGCGACATCAATGTCGTTTAAGCAGTTAACTTGTGATGGATGAATTTATTGTAGATCCGATTTATGTTACGCAAACTTGTGCCCCGCCACAATCTGCGTGTAAAATTCGGTTTTGTTTATGCAAACATCCATCTCTAATTGTACCAGCTTAGGGGCTGAGATTCGTCAAATGTTTCCTTAGTACGACTCTTTCTCGTGTGAGAAACAATATGTAAGTATACGTATATATATTCACAATTTAGAAGCATTTAGGGCCACCGATTTAAGAAGATTAGGCGTTATAAAAATTGCCTAATAAAGATCTGAGTCGATACCTAGCCTACATTAGTAGTTATTATATCAAAGAGGGCCATTTCGGCATGGATTGAATTCATTACCAGTTCGGGCATAACCGAGCTCATGAATGTAATCACCAATTTCCTCAGATAATCACGTATCGACCATGCCATTATCGCCTTCATATTTGTTCAGTTAGTAAATCCGTTGACTGTGGCAGCAGCTCGATCACGTTCAGCAACTTAATTAGTTGTAAAGTTGCGTCGAGTTTCTGGAATGTTCCTCGATTGGATCGTGTAGGTGCTAGAAAACGTTACAATCAAACGTTCTATTTAGTCAACCTTTTCCAGTAGGTTTTGTATCCCATTACGAAATTATTGCTTTCATTTCCATATTTAGATTTCCATGCAAAGTTCTAAACAGTATTTAACTACTTCAAATATCAACTAACGTTATACATACTTACTTAATCTAGGTACAGTACACATTTAGCGAATAAAGGTATTCAAAAGACGACAGAATCCCACATTTCCGAGTAAACCACAATAAACATCAGATTGAGAAAAAAATAAAAATATTCCGAGATATCTTTTCTCACTAAATCCGAATACGAGGGAGGTTCCCTTACAGACGTTAGAGGGTCAAATCGCTTGCATTCACACTCAAGGGCTGCAAAGCCTTAAAAAAACCAATGAATTACTGTATCGTAAACCAGCCTCTCGAATACGAATAAGAGTAATCAAAAGGGTTGACTTCAATCGAATTTCTTTTGCTGGAAATGTCCGATGTTATTAGTCAGAGCGATATCCTGGGACTCGGTGAAAAATGCTCTCCGAGGCTCAACGACCGCCAATATCTCCCGGAAACAGTTTAAAAACGTTTCGGTTACGTCGACTTTTCTAACCTTCGTTTTTTAAAGCTTGGAGGGATCTGCGTGCCCCATAAAATGTAAAGGTTCACAAGGCGGCGAGCTTCTTAAAAATATATTTAAATGTTTTATATGAGTAGTAAATAAATGTTTTTTATTATATCAGCTTTCGTTGGACTTTTTTTTATTCATGTTAGAATTTATAAGCAACCTTGTGGCATGAATATTTATGATTCATATTTTGAAAGTTTTGATCAAGCGCTAAGTACTAATAGCGTAAGCTTATTACACATAGAGTTCCTACTACTCGCAGAAAGCAATCGCCTCTCCGTCGTTACGATATGCTGCTGAGGTGGGGCTCGCGATAAAGTATCAAAACAAACTTCGCAAGCGGATCAAAGTATTTCGCAACTAAGTTACTTAAGTATTACAAGAACAATCATTGCAAAAATGTATAAACGTCCACTAACTTTGTTTTGAAAGTAGTACCCAGGCAAACTAATTCAGAGGGGAGGTCGGTTTTGTCTGCAGTCCACGAAATTAAAAGTATTTTGATCTACGTATTACCGAAACTACAAATAAGTAGGAAAATGAGTAGGTGGGTATATAATGGTACAAAGACGCGAAATAAAAAGAAAAAAACCGGCCAAGTGCGAGTCGGACTCGCGCACAAAGGGTTCCGTACCATTATCCGTTGAATGAAAGGTAAATTGTGGTTTACGATTTATGACGTATTAAAAAAATACTACTTACTAGATCTCGTTCAAACCAATTTTCGGTGGAAGTTTGCATGGTAATGTACATCATATATTTTTTTTAGTTTTATCATTCTCTTATTTTAGAAGTTACAGGGGGGGGGGACACATTTTACCACTTTGGAGGTCTCTCGCGCAAACTATTCAGTTTACAAAAAAAAATATTAGAAACCTCAATATCATTTTTGAATATCTATCCATTATTGAAAAAAAAAATGAGTTTCAGTTCTGAGTATGGGGAACCCCCAAAATGTTCTACTTACCAAGTTTCAACAGTAGTTCTTATAGTTTCGGAAAAAAGTGGCTGTGATATACGGACGGGCAGACAGGCAGACATGACGAATCCATAAGGGTTCCGTTTTTTGCCATTTGGCTACGGAACCCTAAAAAGAGCTGTGTTAATATGTTATGTTCGAAGGATTTTTTGTAGTTAGTTAGTCAGTTTCTAAATGAATGGTGGTGTATATTTTAATGGACCAGGCACGTAACCATTTGACTCAGATGGTTTGAACGCCATATTTAAATAGTTACAACAAAACTTTTGACACACGTCAATATTTACGCGGCACATAAATCTTGCTCGAAGGCATACATAAGGTGTAACCGTAGTCCCGTACGAAATAAAAATTGTGGTACTCGTACTTGTTGGCTGTTGTGAGCGCGCTCGCGAGGATTGTGGGCATCGGAGACGTTCCAAGAGTAAAAGAGTATACGGTAACGTTATTTCAGCACTTAGATATTGTGCCTGCGTATGTACAGTCAACGTCAAAGACATATGTATATACTTACTTCGCCTTATTCCGAATTGCACGTTTTCCATTTCACGTGAAATCAGTTTTCTACTCGTCGAGTGCATAATGCTTCGTAGCGTAGTAGTAGAATTAAATTATTATTTTTCTATGGGAAAAAGTTACGTAACTACCCCTCTGGTCACAGTCATATTTATTTTTGTATCCTTAGTGTCGGTGGCAGAATGGTTTAAATAGTTTTCAATTATTTAATACAAGCTGCAAGTGCGACTGCATCTGCGTTTACAGTATAGCCTGATGTATTCTACATATTCGTGAAGGTTTTTTTCTAATCTTACAAAGCTACAAACATACATTTCACAAATATGAACCAAACCATTTTATGGCCTCTTTATTATGAATATACGTTATCTGTATAAATGATTCCCTATTATTTAACCTAATTAGCAAATGGGCTAACCAAACCAACCGAAAATAGGAATTTATTGATTTTACTAAGCATTACAAACTGAATTAAATCCTAACCGTAAGCAGAATTTCAGGTTTGTAAATGTGCTGGAAGTATGTAGGTACAATCAGCCCCAAATAGCAACTAGCGGCGAAAGTAACCAAATATATCGAAACACGTCTTTATCTTTATTACCATATAAAAGTGAGAACCTGTAATTGGCCTTGTAATTCTATAGTAGCGTAATATTTTCGCTTTCCATGCATATATAAATAAATAAGTAAAGATGAGTATCTATAACAGACGCCTTATTAAAGTACAACAATGGCTAATATAAGTATATTAATATCGTTTTATTGTAGGCCTTTTGTATGCCGCTTCGACCATAGAATAATCTTTTGTGGCAGCCCTTTAGAATTCACTCGGTTAAATCCTGAAATTTTTAGTTTTTTTGTGTGGTGTTATTATTATTATTGTTTATGTAACATGACTGACAATCTCACTAGCGCTGGGTTTCCTGTCCGTGTCCATTCAGTTCAATAGTCTTGCAATCTTGTGAAAGGCACTAGTAATGTTTTGTTTTCGTTGATGAACTACACTTCAATTCCTCGGTACCATTTTTGTCATGATTTTAAGCGCTCTTTGCATTAAGATCGCGTGGAGGCTTTTTTTATGAGTACAAGGTCGTCGGTATATCCTCGTATGACCTAGTCGCGGACCCCACATAATTGCGAGGAGTTAATTCACTGCTAGGGTCCATTGTAGTGGCAATAGAACGGTTACAGTCAGATCTTTATGTGATCTTTATTCATTTCTGAGAACAGAACTTCGCTATTTTTAAGGTTAGTACTTATAAAAATATACTTATGACTTACTTAGGTATAAAAATAACAAATTCTTTTCACCTGGCTTTACCAGTCATTAGTATACAGTAAAGGCTCAAGTAATTAAAGTGACTTTTTGGACATATTTAACAAACCTTTCACTATTACACGTGAAACTTTCGCATTGCTCGTGTACCGTCGCCGAAAAAGTCGATTACTTTTTGCCGAGCGTTCGCCTCTCAAATTGGCTCCAGATCCATTTCTGTTGACAACTTTATCGAGCGGTTTTCGATAAATTGCGGCGAGGGAAAACTAAATAAATCCGAGAGGACTTTAGATAAGGTAATGGCTTCAGTAATGTCTGGCGGCTGCCGTCGCCATAATGCAATCCGAGAACCAGACCCGCTTGCCACACAAACGGCTACACTTTTCACTTCATTCC
Organism: Epinotia ramella; assembly: GCA_947578815.1. Taxonomy (NCBI): domain Eukaryota; kingdom Metazoa; phylum Arthropoda; class Insecta; order Lepidoptera; family Tortricidae; genus Epinotia; species Epinotia ramella. The sequence continues at coordinate 11,318,519 of OX388202.1, read as the reverse complement.
ATTTTCATAAAGGAACCAGTTAAACTTTGTTGTCACACCTACATCATAGTTTTCAACAACTTTGAATTGTTTTTCTTCCCAATTTTTTATGTCTATGTTACTCTAACTTTATACAGTAACATATGTATGTGTAAGATAGGTTGTTTTGATAAGCGATAATTTGCTGACAAATGCGATTATCAGAACAGCGATTCAATCTGCGATAATTGACAGGACTGTTGGTACCCGCATATTCATGTATGTCTTTCAAAATCAGAATAACGAAATATGAAAGTGGAGATGTACCTCCTTCTGACAATTATTGAGGATGGAATCGTGCATTGCCTTGTCCCATAATAATGCACTTTCGTCCTACTGATTTTTTTAATGTCTGGAGATTTTTGACAAATATTTACCTAATTTAACCCAATGGCTGGCTGGCATAAAATGCCTTTTGGCATTAAGCTCACTATTTGTGTCTTGTACACAATAACGTTAAAATAAATAAAGAAAGGTTGCGGGAGTCCGCTGGATGCGGGTGGCGCAAGACCGGTCGCTTTGGCACTCTTTGGGGGAGGCCTATGTCCAGCAGTGGACGTCTTTCGGCTGATATGATGATGATGATGAAATAAAGAAAATTTTCTTTAACATCGTTAGCTCAGCTCATATAAAGGAAGTCGTTACATACAATTTGCCATAGAAATTACACCAAACAAATACTTATGGATAGTCATAGCAAATTTCTAGACAATTGTTTCGAGTAAATATCACATGAGATGTATTTTATAGTAGAAGTATTTACAGAGAGGTACGGAATCCAATCTAATCTAATGGAGTTATGTAAATGTCTCTATCCTGACCCTACATGACTGTGTCGAGCTCACATACCACGGCTCTCCCCAACGTCTCCGTCTTCAAGTTTTTTCATTAAGTCCCATTGCTTACAGCAATGAATAAAACATATTTTAGATTACTTTCGATGCTTTTAAAGACTGATTTGTTACGTCTGCGACTGTCTAGGCTAGTGTTTATTTAAAACAATCGAACCGTCTAGGTACATATTCGGTAAAGAAAAATACTGTAATAGAATAGTAGATTGTATGACAAGGGGCTAAAATAAGCCATATTACCACGAGATGGTTATTTTCCCGAGCGAAAGAGTGGTAATATGGCTTTTAGACCAGAGTTCTACACTCTACTTTTCACTTAGACTGCGAGAAAATAATGAAAACAAAGATTATCCATCCACAATCAATAATAAATTCCACAGCGAAAAGATTGTTCAATTTGGCGGCATGATTATTTTAATAAACTGTTTGACACAGATACAAAATATTGACACCACGAATAAACGCTACTTACCGTATAATAGCCGGGTCCAAACGGCCGAGCGCGGCGGACAGCCTACGCTGCATAAGATAAAGCGAGATAGACAGCAGTCTATCCCGCTCAATATAATAGCTTATGTCATGTTTGCAGGCCACCCCGCTTGAACGTTTGGACGAGGCTATAGAGGGCCAAAGGCGTTTATTTTTGTAATGATTGTGAATTCGGGAATAATAAACGCCTAATATTTGAAATGTATTCTGTTTCCTGATTGGTTGTTTTTAATATATAGCTGTATTCTGATTAGTTGATAGCAAATACAAATGGCTTTTAAACAGTTGTGATTGGTGGATTTAATACGTTGAAGTGCTTTGATTGGTCCACGATTGGTCAAATTAAAATGTTTTAAACTCATAAATATGTTTACATATTTTCCCTAGGGGCTAAATGTACTACTTTAGCCCCGCTATCTAAGCCTAATATGACACACTTTTCGAGCATGAGAAGTGAAAAATTTATAATTTTACATGTGTATTAAGCACTAGGCAGACATTTTACTGTTCGTTTCTAAACGTTTTTTTATTGTTTGCACGCGAATCTTTACCTAATAACCCTTGCTAAATAAATAAGTGAACGTAACATAAAACACTTCAATTTCTTATAAATTACCCAACAGTTATTAATTATATTATCTCTCACTTATAATAAATCTCTAAATTAAAAAAAGAATCAGCCAGTATCAAATTAAGCATCGCTTTGTCCCGCATGATCTGCTTCCCATGAACGGGAAAACATGTAACTTTTTTTATAAGTACATTATTACTCTAACTTCCGTTTAGGATAGTTTTTATCCGACTGCGACGATTAATAAATTTTCGGAAACATTTGACCTCCTTAAATTATTAATTTCTTCGGTTTGAAATCGTAGCTGCCTTATCTCTCAACTGTCAGTGGCCTTAAAATGGCGGGCTTGCCATAACTATCCCACAGTAATAATTTCGATCCGGTGTTGTGATAGACCTTCACAAAAGGCATATTAAATTCTAAAGCATAATAAAATAATCGATTCTGATATGGAAACTAATATGCGCTAAATTCGTATTGAGGCGTAATTTGAATAAATGTATCAACAAATTTCAACAATATAACGTGAAACGTCAAAAGTCTGACTCGTCCTTTTTTTTTAATGGCATGGCATAGCGATGTTCTTGCGTTCAGCCCATGTTCAGCCTTATACTCTATTTGATGGGGTCTATACATATCACGATTTGTCAGCCCCAATTTATCAGAAACTGACTAATTGTTATCGTCTGGAGGCATGTTGCGCTGCTGATCCAACTGTCAAACGAGTTGTACTGACAAATTGTATGCACATCACAATCAACACAATGTGGACCATGGAAATATTTATGATCAGCCAAGTTTTCTGTCAGATAATTTTGAAGTAAAATATTAAAAATATTATATAATATGAACCCATTAGCAATTTAGGAGACTATAATTATTATATTAATTTCTAATTGCTTTCAAAATATATATCTGAGGATCCCGTGGGACCTTAAATGTGTATGAATCTGACTGAAACAGAAAATGGTCGTAATTTAGTTTTTTTGTCTTGCTGCGATTGCTATCAAAATCGATATCTGACGATCCGCATGTACCTTAAATAGGACTTTGTCATCAAATCTGACACAAATCGCTGAGACAAATTGCATCAACACAGTGCATCCTCGGGAACTATAAAGATATCCAGTACCAAAAATTTACAAAAACCAAATGTTGGTGATTAAATCAATAAGTAGTTTTCTTATACGAGTGTATTAAATCACACTATGGCCATAACTGAATCCGAACTCAGATAATTGTCGCAGCTGCTGCACGTTTACATACGGTTTGATTTTCCAAGATGGCGGCCTGATTGGAAGAAAGACGCCTAGAAAAATGTTCTGGGTTGCCAGTCTATACATCGGTTTACTGGTGCCGGCAAACTTCGTGCGCAACGCGAGACGAAGGGGAGGGGCTGTTCGCAAGGCGAATTGTACGTGCGAGCTGTCCCCCCACTTCGTCCCGCGTTGCGCACGAAGTTTGCCGGCACCTGTAATGGTAGTCAATGGTTGTCTAATTAAAAAGAGATCTTTTGTTCCACGTAAACACTTATATACCGATCAATGGGTACTCGAAAGGATTATCTATTATTAATTCCTAAACACATCTTTACCTGAGAGTTGGAGTGACTCAAGATCATTTCAGTTATCACGATATAAAACAGTGTTAAAAATATGCAGAGAAGAAGATCAATAAACATTTAATGCTGCAGCCTGTGTCTATTGCCACAAACATATACTAAACTTTTACCCCCTTATTCATAAAACTTAAAATACCTCTGTTAAATAAAACGAGTTTTGTCCCTTTCTTACTAATTTAAATAGACAGATAAGGACAAACGAATTTTAACGGCATTTTAGCTAAAATAGGTTTGTTCAACGTTTTACTTGATAGGTTAAATTAGAACTGCCACAAACAATACCAACATTACCTTGCGAACGAAGTCGCAGGTACAGCTAGTATATTATATTTCGCTGATATGCTCGAGTGTACCTAACAAAATGTGATGTATAGGCTATTTTTACGGTTTTTATTTAACATGCCGTTTTAGTTAGCATATATGTATGACTGTATGTTAGGTAAAAATAATGCACTACACTCCCGTGCCGCTAATAGATCGTAACTTTATACGAACTCTGTAGGGACTTGCGGCCTTTTGGCTGGGACGGTAGTTCAAGCTCAAAATTCAAAAATCAGCACCGATTTCCGATTTTTGAATTTCGAGCGCTCGTCTCTTTCACTCGAAAACGATCAAAAACAATGAAATGCTATTATTGAAATACGAGCGATAGAAAATTGAAAAACGAGTGGTATTGGTCACTCGTATTCAATTATATCGGTAGAAAGTAGGTACAGTAGTACCACAAATATAAGTTACATCTTACATCGGCAATCTTCGTCCACGCCGACGAGTGCTGGCTGACAAGTACCGAATAAAATCGATCGTATGACCATTTCAATAAATACCTTGTTACACTATACGTAAGGTACAATATGCAATGAAAGGTGAACTCGTGCTTTCCCGCTCATGACGCCAGACAAAATGGCGGGCGCCGAAGCTGCCGGCGTCGCGCGCAATATTTCGGCCAATGGGCATTGAAGATTTTACCCGCGCAAACGCGCTGCCTTATGATTTGTTTAAATGTTTTCAAAAAATGCTTTTTATATTTGTGGTACTACTGTAGGTAAATGCAAACAATTTTGACACTTCACTTGTACCTACCTATTTAATTTTAAATGAAATATATTGATTCGATGCTAAGTTATTGGCTGGTGTACGATTATATTTAATTTCTTGCCGAATTTTGTGGTTGAAAACAAAGATCGTTAGACTATTGTTTATTATTTTAATGTTTGTTATTGCTTTCAGTTTTGCTTTGTCTTTGTACCAATTTGCTTAAAATATTTGTTTTGTTTCTCCATAATTATATCTGTCTGTCTTGTTTGACGTTTTAGTTGCCGGGAACATCCAGCTGTCATATTGGCGCTAGTTGGTCGGTTGGCGCGGTTATGTTGCGTTCGGATTTTTTTATTATGTGTCTTTAAAGTATTGTTTTTGTTTTATATTACTACTAGCTTCCGCCCGCGACTTCGTCTGCGTCGACTCGGGATAAAAACTATCCTAAATTTTAATCCAGGCTATAAACTATCCTCGTGCAAAATTTCATCCAAATCGGTTAAGCCGTTTAATCGTGATTGAGTAACAAACATCCAAACATCTAAACATCCAAACATGCAAACATCTAAACTTTCGCATTTATAATATTAGTAGGATTAATATTATTATTATTTTGTGCGAGTGTAAAATGTGTGTTACGCCGTGGAATCACCGGATGGTTCCATCGGAAGACCAGCGCTGGCTACCAGGCCAGCACAACGCTGAGATGGAACCGTTTCGTGGCAATGTTGGGTTCTATTTTGTATTTTGATTTAAATATGTGCATGTAAGTATGTGTTAATGTCATGAATAAATGTTATTCTATTCTATTGTATTCTATTCAATTGACGGGAAAATAAGCGTTTCGTTTACTATTACTCACTACTTACTTTTGTTTTTTTTTCTGTTATGAAACGCATAATATATTTTTTTGTACTCATGTGCCGTTATCTGTCATTTACGAGTATACAGTGTGGAAGTCTAATACAAGCAAATAATTATACGGTGGTTAATAAAGATCCTAAGACGAGTATTTAGTTAGTTTAAATCCTAAATTACGCCAAAAAAAAATTCCATACAAAATAATTCAGCCCGCAGTGTAAAGCACTCATTACGCAGCATCACTTTACTAAAGCTGATTGACAGGTAGGTACTTGTCAGACTTTTTGACAGTTGTTACGTGGTGTATTAGCTGTGTGCATTACATTGCTGCTTGATATTTTTTCAAAAAATATTTACATGCTTTAAATTAAGTCTAACTTAAAAAGTCCTGTTAATTCATGATTACGGTACTTAATCCTATACCTGATTTAATTATTTGCTTGTATTAGACTTCCACACTGTATATAGGCTTTAGCTCAAATACAATGACACCGATAATAAGTCGTCGAAAATCTCTATGCTCTATGGCCCATAAACGCACTGTTTAGTGTACTTTTATATGGTTCATACAATCAATCAATCTTTGGTTTTATGGCTCCATTGATATTGTCGATGATTCGGCCAACGTCAAGGTTCGAAAAGGCACGTATTATACTCAATATTTGACCGGTGATGGTTCATACAATTTTCATAAAAGCACTGTTTACCACGATGTCAAATCATCCAACTTTTTTTTAATTGATTCTTCGGAATTCGGAATGATATTCTTACGGAAAAAAGTGTCCACGCAAAAAAAGTCGTGGGCAGCAGCAGTTGGTAGGTATTGTTATTAAGAGGAAATACATTTGACATAACAATTTTTATATTTGGTAACAAAATCCAAAGTTAGAATTTTGTTGGCGAGTCAAAGTCCGACGACCCACTGTGCATACGTACATGTGGTTGCGTGTGCGGTGCGCGAGCCTCGATCGTTGTGAGAGTAGCGCTAAAAACCTATAATTCGCGCGGCGCGACTCCGAAACTGGGCCTTAATGATAATGCTTTTAACCTGTCGAAACCTAATATAGCATTCCAAATATTATTCAATTCCCTCGCATTGTAGAAAAAGGCGGAAATGGCCATTCGAATTGCTTTTTCTCGTCCTCTCCATAGCGAAGATCCTAGAAATATTTAAGTATTTCCCATATTTTTAAAATATTTCCAATTTATTGCAAAGCCCCTACGCTGGATCGTATAAACCGTAGCTCCTTCATATAAAAGACGTTTAACAAACATAAACAAAACTTTAAATAGTTTAAGCGCATCTAGAGATGCATCTCGAAGTCAAAAGACAAACTCATTGTCTCCCCAACGGTCGTCGGCAATGCGACTTCTCAATAGAGCTCGACGAAGATAAACTTTGCGATTCTACTCATACTTATATAAAGTTCGGGCGAACACTTCAGCCGAGGAGAATCACCTGAAAACATTGGCCTCGGAAACATCGCGACGTCTAAAAACTTCCTAACAAACACTCACTAGAGAAACTTTTGAGATAACATTCTAATATCGAGTTTCCCTAGCTGTTAACTCATTTGCTTGATTATTTGTATTTCAATTCACTGACCTGTATTCAGCGACTAAAGCCTGCTCCACACTGGGCCACCATGGCCCATCATACAGGACGCAACTATGCGTTAAAGGGAGTAAGACATATTTACGTCTCGTTCTACCGCATAACCGCGTTCTGTATGATGGGCCATGATGGCATATTGTGTGGAGCAGGTTTTTTTTCAATACGTATTGATACAATTTTAAGACGAAATCGCTATGTGCGCGTATAGGCCACGTATCCCTTTTATATGACTTTACTAACACATTAACCATAATTTGGTTTTATGGAATATTATAATATATATATATATATATATATATATATATATATATGTAGTATGTACTTATGATAACTTCTTGAATAAATTAACAGACATGTACCTCACTATTACTGTAGCAGGAATAGGCCGAATCATAATATAAAGAGGTTGCTGACACCTACTCTCCCAGTTTTCCTGCAGATTTTCTTTGAAAGCTCTCAGATGGCATGAGCAAGTAGTGGTTACTGTCAGCGGTTTCAGCTGCAGTTGATAAAGTCACGTGCTAACGAAGTTGGAAGTCACCAACCACATTAAAAAATTGTACAATACAATTACACAATAACATAATGTAGATTACAAGTGTATGTCGTTTATGTGTAAACTACTATAGGTACCTCATTCCATACAACAATAGAATTTAACCGGATAAATTCTTCAACGTTTCTTCGTTTATTGACGATAACAAAGGAAATTATTATACTAGTTTTGCTTATTTCGATCATTAGATAAGTGTACTTTTCAAACATAACAATACATTTTTTTTATTATGCAGTAACGGTGGTAACGAAATTATAAATTTAAATTCTGTAATTGTTTATAATTTCGTTAGCTGCGTTTTAATGTTTTCCTTTGAAAACATTATTTTTTTTATGCTCCGAGCCAGATTCGAACCAGCGACCAGGCCCGTCACTACTAACCAACTGAGGCGAGACGGATTGTTTCGATAGCTGAGCATTAAATTATTAAAATTTTCCTTTAATTAAATGTAACTATTTGTAAAAATACTAATTGCGTTTCAAAATTGTTTTCCTTGAAATCGCATGACAATCAACTTTTTCTAGTCTTATATGGAATAGGAATATATAGTAGGTACAAGCGTACATTATAGATATCAACAGTAACTTATTTAATGAAAATTGTGGAAGATTCATTGATTTATTTATTATTCGCATTTGATCATCATCATTTCAGCCGAAAGACGTCCACTGCTGGACGCGCTGCTGCTAGCGTGGGTATACCTACCCCCACAAGGTGGACTGACGACCTAGTATTCGCATTTATTTAAGTGCAATTCTGTGTATATTTGCGGTGCAAATCGTGTCTAATAGTTTCACTAAAAGGTTGATGTTTTAATTAGGACGCGGGTCGTAGATCTAATGACAATGTGAACTAATATAAAAAATATCTATAAGTATTTATCTTTATAGGTGCATGGTATGTATAAACATTCAACTTATTATAAGCTTGTGAAATATGTACAATACTAGACAAATTTTACCCTAAATATCCGCTCAACGCCGTATAAAGAACTTTTCCGTTAAGAAATCGTGGAAGAGTAATTTTGAGACTTGGCAAAAGTATATCTTGGCAGCGTAACCGAAAACATTCCGTTTTATATTAAGAAAAAAGCAAAAACCTTTCTAGCAATGGGAATAAACAATAAGCAACGCTAAGATGAATATCCCGGTCGTTTAACCGAGCTAATTCAACAGCGATGCAGGCAAGTTGCCGGGATAAAGGTATGGAGTCCGCAGAGAGCCGGATTAAACTTGTTTTTAAGTTTATCGTGGCTTTAATATTGTTCGCAAGGACTTAAACACAACGTATAAAACTTGTAGGAACTTACTTACACATAAACTGAAAATTAAATACCTATATAAGAGACGTGTATGGTATTATGAAGATTATTAATAGCAGCCTTCGATCTGCACAACAGTCTTACACTACACTTCGGACTTTACAATTATATCCGATTGGCCCTAAATGGAGTTATTAAAAGCAAAACAGCTCGGCGGCGTCTGAAGCACTTTAAAAGCCTGAAGCCTTCCTCAAAGTAAGTCAATTTCTAGCAATTTTATTAAAATTCTTTTCATGTACATTGTCGGCTGAGCGGATATTTTTAATATTGGAAAATAAATTACTTCGTTCATCAAATCTATTGCAGTGTTAGCGCTCAATCATAATACCTACTAAATAAATTTCGCAGACATGCATTGAATTGCTTTACGGCAAACTGGAACGCGAATGAAAGCGTTTTTAATTTATTTTCCACAGTAAAGTGGCTTAGTTTCCGTCAACAGGATTTCCTAAATTGCATCCCACTTACATTTCCGCGCGTCAAGTCTAGGGAGTGTACAAAAACATGGTCCGTAATTTGCTAAGACGAATAACGTTTGATTTAATCCGGCACGTAGGGCCCGCCCGGGTCCGTCGATTTACTTTTATTGCTATTTCGTTTTATTTCACCAGGCTCCATGCTGTCTGATGTGGGCCTGTTTTCGGGATCGTTAACAGCAAATGTGCTAATGTTTTTTATACGGCCGTGGTCTAACAAAAAGTACCTACGCTTCATGCGTGAGCGTGGACGACGTTATTTGCGTTAATGCGACACGATTAACATTATGTTACTTATTTATTTTAAATCTCTACTCTCTTTCTTTTTTTGCCGGCATTTTTTTGATGGTTGTAGCTTTATTTTGATTATGAAACAAATGACCGGCGTTGACGAGATCTGCAAATATAAAGAGTCTAAAGACAAACCATTTCAAAAGCCAAAAAATAATCCAAACGTTCAGAAAAACTCTTTACAATAAAACGAGCGATACAATATTCAGACTTTCGTTAGTATAAACTTTAAAAAAAAGTGTTCTTTATAAACATTTGGGAACATACTTTTTAGGGTTCCGTAGCAAAAAGGTAAAAAAGGAACCCTTATGGTGCGACTTCGTCCGTCTGTCCGTGTCTTTCACAACGTTAAATATCTCAAGAACTACTTACGCTATCAATTTAAAATTTGGAACAATTGCATAAAGAATGCTAACAAAACAAAAAAATATATATTTAAAAAAATCATTATCTACACACGTAAACAAATTCAAATCGATTTTCGAACTATAATATAATTAACAAAGGTTCCAAATACAACATCGCAAAAATCTATCTGGGAGTACAAGGATTTTTTTTTTATATAACTAATTTAATTACTTTTGTAAGTAATTTTATGTCTTCAAATTCCTATGAGATAATTGCTAAAGACCCTTCATTAAAATAAAAAAAAGTATTATCGAAATCGGTACACTTAAAAAAAAAATACCGCTGAAACAAACATACGAGGTTGCAAGATATTAGTACCAAAATGCAGATGGTGCTGTAAAGCTGTAACTTCCACTATGAGCTGTTAAGATTGTTCAAGAATGAATGGGGTCGTGACGTGACGTGTATGGTGCATGAACGTTTCTACGGAACCCTCGGTGCGCGAGTCAGACTCGCACTTGACCGGTTTTTCATTTATTTTTTAAGCAGTTTACAAAGTTAAAGCTCTATTATATGGAAAAGTAGGTTTTACTTATCGAGAAACTGAAACCAAAGTAATATCGCTCTAAAGCCTGCTGTACACACTGGGCCAACGTTGGCGCGGAGCAGAATGCAGCTATGCGTTAGAGGAAGAGGGCTTTATTTCGTTCTCATGCGTTTGCATAGCTGCATCCTGCTCACGCGCTAACGTTGGCCCAATGTGTACAGCCGGCATAAGAATGTTTATGACCGATTTTATAGCGAAATTTTAGCAGCAAAATATCTCAAAGCATATTTGTAAGGTTTCGTAGGCTCGGTTGAATAAAAGTTTTTTCATTTCTCGTGCTCGCAAAGTTCGCCTTTGTGCTGGATATAGACTGCGCACAAAATGCAATTTGTATGCTGCAGTGCACAAAGTATTTTTTTATACCTAAGATAATCGGGCCTAACGCACAATAAAACTTCGTAGAAAAAACTTGTTATTGTATTTGATTAGGTACCTACTGATATTATATTGTAGAGAAAACTTCAAAACACTAAATATCTGATGTGATCTTAGAGAAGTCGCTAAATTTATGTAGAAACACGAGGACGATTACAAAATGCGTTCGTCTCGTCTTGATCAAATGAAAACCGGCCGCGACATGAAACCCGATTGACGCGAACGTCTAACTCATTGTGGGTAAGTGGTCGGTGTAAAAAAATATAACAAACTGAGCCCGGAAGTCAAGGAGGCTCCTTCTTATGAGGTGTATGTAAAAAAAATAAAGCACTTTTTAATAAAAAGTTTTTTTTACAGTGTGGACGAATTTTGTAATTATAGGAAATTAGCTTCGGCCCGCGACTTCGTCTACGTGGACCTGGGATAAAACTATATTTTAATCTAGGCTATAAACTCTTCTTCTTCTTCTTGGATGAATTTTTTCACGAAGATAGTTTATAGCTTAGATTAAAATATAGGATAGATTTTATCCCGGGCCCACACAGACGAAGTCGCGAGCGGAAGCTAGTAGGATAATAATTATAACATATACATACAACGTGTCCCAAATGTTAACGTGAAGCCGAAAACGGATGATAGGACATGTAATTATAATCGATGGACCAACTAACTTTAATTGACTGTACTAAAAAATGTACTACGCTAATTTTGCCAGAAGCTTCTAAAGATGGCCATTAAGTCCGATATTCAAAAAGGTATAACACTTGCCAACGGTTCTGGCTGAAAATCAGCGCTGTAGGTGTCTGAGACCTCAGCAATCAGCATGTAATGCTGAGATTGCTGAGGCAGTGTCCGGTTCGGTGCTGCAGAGACACACTTGTTTCATGATTAATACGTTTTTTGATAATTTTATTGTTTAATGTGTGTCCTGTGTGTTTGTGAATAAATGTATATTTCTTTCTTTATTTTCTACTTGCTAGATTATTGAAGAAAAACGTATGTTTTTTAAAGGAATTTGCATGTTATTTCGCTGAAAAGTGAGAACTATGCGAAAGGGATGACTATTTAAGGGATGATAGAATAACACACGTCCGTTCGTTACTATATTTAATTGAGACAAAAGAATGCGAGGCTACCCTCTTCTCGGTTCACATTTATAAAGAAACTGTCTACCCACATATATTACACCTCCACACTAAATTACTATGATACCTAATTATTAACTAACTTAACGTAGCTATCTACATATACTTACGCCCCTATTCATGAACGTTCATCAAGCCCATTTTGGTATCGATACTTGAGTAAGTATGTAAGAAAGAAACAACACAATATCCGTTAACCGAGGCTTGTCAAGTTCCATGAATAAGGGAGCTAATCAATTTTTAAATTAAGCCTACGAATACGACTAGGCAATGGACTAAGCGCCACCGGCCGAAGGAAGAGCCGCCGTGGGCTCATCCGGGGTCTCTTGTACCTCCACACCTCTAATCATATCGGTCCCTTCCTTACCCACATTCACCAAGCCCCCAGGTTGCGCCCCAGTGGCTTCTCTCTGCTCCGCTTGCTCACCCTCGTGGACCCCTCTGTTGGTCGGGCATGACACGCTCGACAAAAGTGACCTGCGCTTTATTTGGTCAACGTGCCTAACTAGAAGTCGACCGTCTCCGTTATCCAAGGTATATCTCCGCGATCCTTCCTTACCTACAACAGCGCTTTTGACCCATTTGTCCGCTCCCGTGTATTCTCGAGCCCAAACAGGTTCGCCCACTACTAGAGATGGGTAAATCCGGACTTGAAGATTTAAATGATTCGAATCCGCAAGCGGTTCCGATCCCTTATCGACTCCTTTCAAATCTTATCGAATCCGAGGATTTATTAACTCCGACTCGGCACCAGAGGGGCTACCGCGAAGTGAAAACGAACTTCGTTTGTGTATCTCCGTCTCTGTCGCACTTGCTAATTCGAGCGATAGAGAGAGAGACACACGAACGAAGTTCGTTTTCGTTTCGCGGTAGCCCCTCAGGAGCCGAATGCCGCGTACACGGCACGCGGATCGGAGCAAGGAGCGAGCGAGAGCGAGCCGATCGCGGATCGCGATCGCGGCGGCTGTGACTGGTCACGTGGCACGCCATTCGGCTTCGGCTTGATTCGGCTCAAATCGGAGAACTTCGCGATTACATTGCGAATGATGCTAATGTCGACAATTTTAGCTCTTTTTGTATTCAATGCAGGTAAAAATGGCTCTTATGTCATAAACGTAGTGTTGGTTGTCCCCCGGCTGAGGATTTTAGTTAGATTCAATCAAGGTTGACAGTCCTAAGCCTGTGAAGTACGAAGGGAAATCGATCGATCGATAACAAGTATAACAACAGCTAGTAATATAATAAAATAAATCAAAGTAGTGTAGGTACTTGACCTTGTGCAAATAATTTTAAGATTTTATTAACTAATTTGTTATAATGATAATAACAACGCAATCCGCATTCGTAAAAAAACCAAAAAAACTAGCTCCATCAGAAAAAAATATTATAATTTCGGATATTCCGATTCAATATAACTCGGAGATTGGATATGTCTCAAAAGATTCGGAAAACCGTTAATATCACTGAATTTGTATTAAAACCAACGAGTCCACTGAGTCCAGAGTAGAGGTGTGCGCCGATGGCAAAATCATCGGCGGCGGCGTCCGGTGGGATTTTGATCGGCGGCGGCGGCGTGATCGGCGTGAAATCGGCGTGGACTTTTTTTCCCGGAATATCAAAAAATAACTATATATAGCGTAATATCTCATTTATGACACATTTTCTGAAATGTAATTGTACCAAAAATACTAAAAAGAAATATCAAGCAGGAATCTTGATAATCTTCTTTATTTTCTTGAGCTCTGCCTCTATTTCTCTTTCCTTCGACGTAGCCAACCATTATCATCTTCTCCAAGCTGGACTGGTCTCGGCGAGCCACGTAGTCCATGAATGTCATCATTCTCTGGAAGCATGTATTTGAAAGCTGGGTGTTAATACGAAGGCTCCTTGAGTATCGGCGTTGTATACATGAGATGCCCGACATTCTACGCCAGCACATGATGATGATGATGATCTGTCCGACCTTTTTCGGCCTTGGCGACCACTCCGACTCCTATCTAGCGTTAGTCCATTAACGGGAGCGGTCAGATGCGCAGGATATTTTAAGGCCAGCACATAGATGCATTTAAAATGTGACAAATGCATCTATTTTTGATTTCACGCGCGGCTTCCATGTCCATGTTTCAGAGGCATAGAGAAAAATAGAGAAGATAAGGGTGCACGAAGTCAGTCTTTGGTGTTGCGGTGGATATTGCTGTTCCTCCATATCTTTTCCAAGCGCGATCATCTGATGACCTTTTTGATACAGTTTCCGTCGTTGAAGATCTGTGAGCCCAAGTAACATAATGTCTTGTACCAAGTCCAGCTGGTTGATTGCGTAAAGCACGCGCGTCAGGTAGATCTAAATGTCAACTTTTGTGTTGGAAAATTACAGTTGAATTGTTCTAAAGCTCGTTCAAAACGTTACGTATTTTCCCCTCAGGTCTCGCAGTTCCCATGCCCTCTGCATCAACCCATCTCTACCTATATACATCAGCTTCGTTTTTTCCTGTTGATGTGGAGGGGCAATATTGTGCACTGATCAATTTGACTTTCTTTAGAAGTGTAGCTAGCTTAGCCTCATTGACTCCTTTTATGGTCGTGTGTGTCATTGAGCCATGTCTTCGAGCCGGACACGAGATTTGGACGGTAGGGGTTTTGCACTTTAAAGGACAGATGTTCAGGTATACCCATTTCTCCAAGCACTTCAAACATTTTTCGCCAATTTATGTAGTCAAACGCTTTCGTGTAATCGATGAAGCATAAGGCCATGTGTATGTTAAATTCTCTGCTCTTCTGAATTAACTGCCTGATATTTAGGATCTGCTCTATTCTGCCACTACCCTTAACTGCATGCTTGCTCTATTGTGATTTTTTTGCTTATGTAGTACTCCAAATGTTTGTTCAGAATGTGCAATAGAACTTTACCAGCATGGGATATAAAAGAGAGAAAGAGAGTTCGATAGTTGTCATATTTACGGGAAGAGTCTTTTCTTATGTAGTGGAATCTGCCCTTTGTTGTATACCCAGAGGAATTAGGAAACAGATTTCTTCATGGAATGAGTTAAAAATATTTTGTTACCGGAATTAGACCCAGTCGATTATAAAATTAGGTCACGTGCTCAAGGATGGACGTGCTAGAGAAAGGAATTCACATTTACTTATCGTCGGCTAAAGTCGCAAACCTTTTCACTCAATCGACAACCGGTTGTCTAGTGAGTAGTGACCCTGCCTACGAAGCTGAAGGTCCTGGGTTCGAATCCCGGTAATATTTGCAAATATTTGTTTGATGAGCATGTATATTTGTTTCTGAGTCATGGATGTTTTCTATGTATTTAAGTATTTCTATCTATTAAATATATCGTCGTCTAGTACCCATAACACAAGCCTTAATGAGCTTACTATGGGACTAGGTCGATTTGTGTAAGATTGTCCCCTAATACTTATTATTTATTATTATTATTCAATCTGAGCCAATTTTACAGGATGTCCAAAAACTAGTATTCACGGTTACATCACAACAAAAAATACGAAAAAAGTAAGATTTGCAGTAGTAGTAACTAAAAAAGTCATCATATCCGCTTAAAAAATACGCTTTGATTTTTTTAAATAAGTTGCATGTCTTGTTTTTTATTTTCAATTTTTTTGATGACATTGAGTTTTGAGTTGTATAAAAGAGTCAAAGCATGATTTGAAAAATGGAATTAGGTTTGTGACTGCATGTATATAGCACGAATGTAAACCACGTGAGGGCATTAATTTCGTTTGAACGTGTCCCGCTGCAGAATTGCCGATTTTTATTTTATTGCGAAGCGAATTAAATCAAACTCTTCAATGTAGAACATTACAGAGTTGACATGTGCTGTAAAGAGTCCATGTTCGGCGTTAGAATTAAAATGAGTTAAATAAATTGCATATAATAATTAACACTGTTCCAACAAAAACGAAATTACGCCACGCCGATTTCACGCCGGTCAATTTGATCGGCGGCGGCGGCGTGGAAAAATCGTCGGCGGCGGCGGCGCGGCGGCGCGGCGCACATGTCTAGTCCAGAGTGATTTTGTTTGAGGGATTCAAAGGATTTGCATTAAAACCAACGAGTCCGGAGTGATTTTGTTTGAGGGATTCAAAGGATTTGTATTAAAACCAACGAGTCCGGAGTGATTTTGTTTGAGGGATTCAAAGGAGTCGAAGAGCCGATAAGCGGAGTCGGTACCGATAAGCGGAGTCGGTACCGATAGCGGAGTCGGATTTAGTGATTCGGATCACTCCGCGGAGCCGAGATTACCCATCTCTACCCACTACCAAGTCGCGTGTAACGCCCTGCGCAGCTTGGACTTGGCGGTGCTGTGCTTCGCGCACCTTTCCCTCTAGCATTTTAACTCGTTACTAAAGTGCGTTTTTGAAGTGAAAACTTCTTTAGCGGCGCTGAGCAGTTTTTGGCATGGGGAAAAATTGTTAAATACGCGACAGAGTTTTGTGACGTCAGATGTGAAGGAGGTCACTTTTTGCTGCTAGCCGATTCGACTTCATTCAAAACTGAACGCTATTCGTAAGAGTATAAAGCCGTTAAACACTTTTTGCAATAGCATATCCTGCAAATAAATTTGTAATTTTAACCAACGCGTCCTTCACCGTTTTGCTATTGAGAAAATTCGAATAGTTCGAATTTGGGCGTTATTCCTAAAGAGATAAAGCTTTGAAAAATATTTGGCAATGGCAAAAACAAATTGGTATTGTGTTTGCCGCCGCCCGTCAGCACGCCGACGGGCGAGCCGGCGGCCAGTCGCACCAAACGCGCCGGCGGCCCGTCGCACCCAATGCGCCCGCGGCCCGTCGCACCTAACGCGCCCGCGGCCCGTCCGCCTAAATAATTGATAATTGTTTATAATTTCGTCAAATTCATTTTTAGGGTGACACCGTTAAGATGTCACGTGACCTGATCGAAATACTGTTACAATGTTATTGAGTTTCACTTCTGCCGGCACTCCCGGAGTGCAACCCGGTCTTTTTTTTAGCATTAGAAAGAAGGATAAAGCACGAAGCACGAGGTCTTTTTTATAAGACACTTTATGCCGCACAACTGTCAAAGTCTCAAACAGCCATTAAAAAGACTTACATTATTCTTGTCGATCCTAAAATGATAGAAGTGTTTTCATTATTTATATCTAAATAATACTTACAACAAATTATACTTATTTTTAAGTATTTATTTTTTGACTGTTATTTTGGATTTCGTTATTCAGTTCTGGAGAGGTTGCATAATAAAAAACCTAAAGAAGATGAGGTTTGAAACGATCGGTTCGTTTTTTTCGCTGTCGTCATTGTCAAAATTGACAATCGTATCACGTTCTTTTCATTGTTTTCTTGGTAATTTCAACAAATTGTTCAATTCAGATTACGATTTTATTATACGAGTATCTATTTGTTAATTAATATTAAGATTTTATTTTTCGCTGTGTGTGGTGGCGTGCTGAGCGCGATGGACCAACCAGGGGGAGGCCCAAGTGGCTTGCAAAAAAGACGGACTCGTTCTCCCGCGAACGTTTTGTCTTCACCTAAAGCAAAGAGACAGAAACAGAGTCCATTAACAACAAATGAGAAACATATGGTGGTCAACATTTACAAGTTAGTGAGTTAACTTTGCAGCAAGGATGAATTTCCGGGTAACATCTAATATTTGTCCCAAGCAGAAAAGGTTGACGGCGACTGCTTCTTTGTTTACCGTATTTCTAATCCTAAAAAAACGAACTATAGGTTGCAAGTTATTAGTACCAAAATGCAGATGGCGCTGTAAAGCGGTAACGTCCACTGTGAGCTGTTAAGATTGTTCAAGAATGAATGGGGTCGTGAACTCGTGACGTGACGGGTATGGTGCATGAACGTTTCTGCGGAACCCTCGGTGCGCGAGTCAGACTCGCACTTTACCGGTTTTTCATTTATTTTTTAAGTTACAATACTCACTTTACGTTTTCATTATCGCTTTGTACAAAACACACCGTGAAATCGACAAAGCTACAATGGAGATGAAGGCAATTTCTTTGCAGATAGTATTGCGTTTAAGTAGGCGGAGCGCCTATAAACGGAAAATTCTTATAATAAGTTATACCTATTGGGTACATTTCCCGCATCGTGTCGTGAACGAATAGGTAATTCAAGTTAACGTCGACCTTGTTTATGTTTTATAAAAGCACTCAGAATATCAGTTTACAAAGTTAAAGCTCTATTATATGGAAAAGTAGTTTTTACTTATCGAGAAACTGAAACCAAAGTAATATCGCTCTGAGAATGTTTATGACCGATTTTATAGCGAAATTTTAGCAGCAAAATATCTCAAAGCATATTTGTAAGGTTTCGTAGGCTCGGTTGAATAAAAGTTTCTTTAATACATTTGCTCAAAAAGTGGTACTTTTTGTATCTGCAAATCGTGCACGTGTATTTTGCGCACTAGTGCTTTTTACTTTTCCATTTTTTTTTATTTATTGTTGTTCTAAGCCATACATCCCACCAAAGAGTTGTACATTCAATGACTTTACTTTTTTTTTAGATTACGTCATTTAGCATTGAAAATGACCTCTATTAAATTTTAATTATTACATACATACATACATCCATTCACGCGTTTATCCCTAAAAGGGGTAGGCAGAGCACATTAAACTCGTTGTTCCAGTACAACTTTTAGCATAAATGTGGGTACTGGGTATAAAAGATCAACAAAATGTGATATCGCAGTGACAGGTTGCTAGCCCATCGCCCACAACACACTTCAACCCTGTTCCCTTAGTCGACTCTTAAGACACCTAAGGGGCAAAGGGGGTGGTGCTATTCTAACCCCGACACCACACAGGGTAAATAAAATAATAGGGTATTTAAATATTAATATAGCATATTTCACAAATAAAATGGTTAAGTATTTAATATAAAAAATCTCTGACGGATTTGATAATGTTGATTGACCAAGTATTACCAATGACAGGATATGAGTATTACTCGAGACCGCCGCTTGAAAGAGTAGGTATTAAGCGAGACCGCGGCGCGGGATGTATGGCCGCTTGCTTTTTAAATGAGTGAATTACAAGAATTGGAAAGGTACTGATATTGTATTGTAGAGAGCACTTCAAAACACTAAATATCTGTACATCTTAGAAGTCGCTAAAGGGGTTTGGGTAAAAAAAAAATATTGTCATATTGTTTTTAGATGAGTGGCCACTGGTAAAAGTGGTAGATTATGATAGATCTACTCAAAACAAACATATTTTGTTATGAAATGTAATACACTATAATGCATCGGAGCCGAGATACGAGTATTAGCAATATATATTTTCAGCGGGCAACGCCCATGTTACTCCTTGGGAGTTGCATGCGTCTATAGGCTGCGGTGTCCGCTTACCATCAGGCGGGCCGTACGCTTGTTTGCCACCGTCGTTGTATTAAAAAAAAAAACAGGCCATAATATGTAAAGTTATACACTAAACTTCAAACTTATATATCTCGGCTCCGATATTGTTTAACGCGTTTAATTTTATATAACTATGCATATTAAGAGGTCCTCTAGACGATTATTAAAAAAACATCCTTGGCCGCTGCAAAAAAAAAACGTAATTTTTTCTCATACAAGGTTACCCCATGCCTAAATTATGTAGTAACACAAGGACGAATACAAAATGCGTTCGTCTTGATCAAATGAAAACCGGCCGCGACATAAAACCCCTACAGCACTGCTATCATGAGACGGCTGCGACTTAGTCTCGATTTTTCTCGCACTCTTGTTCTAAGTGTTCTAATAAGAGAGACACGGATAGTGCGAGAAAAATCGAGAGTATGTCGCGGCCGTCTCATGATAGACGTGCAGGCCCGATTGACGCGAACGTCTTACACATTGTGGGTAAGTCGTCGGTGAAAAAAAAAACCCGGTTTGCATTCCGGGAGTGCCGGCAGAAGAGAAAACTCAATAACATTGTAACAGTTTTTCGATCAGGTCCGGTGACATCTTGCGGTGTCACCCTAAAAATGAATTTGACGCAAATTTATAAGCAATTATCAATTATTTAGGCGGACGGCCCGCGGGCGCGTTGGGTGTGACGGGCCGCCGGCTCGCCACCGACGGGCGGCGGCAAACACAATACCAATTTGTTCTTGCCATTGCCAAATATTTTTGAAAGCTTTATCTCTTTAGGAATAACGTCTAAATTCGAACTATTCGAATTTGCATGAACAGCAGACGGCGGTGGCGACCACAATATCAATTTGTTTTTGCCGTTGGTAAATATTTTTCTAAGCTTTATCTCTTTAGGAATAACGCCCAAATTCGAACTATTCGAATTCTCTCAATAGCAAAACGGTGAAGGACGCGTTGGTATTATTACAAATTTATTTGCAGAATATGCTACTGCAAAAAGTGTTTAACGGCTTTATACTCTTAGGAATAGCGTTCAGTTTTGAATGAAGTCGAATCGGCTAGCAGCAAAAAGTGACCTTCTTCACATCTGACGTCACAAAACTCTGTCGCGTATTTAACAATTTTTCCCCATCCCAAAATGTGCTCAGCGCCGCTAAAGAAGTTTTCACTTCAATATAACAAACTGAGCCCGGAAGTCAAGGAGACTCCTTCTTATGAGGTGTGTGTAAAAAGATGAAAGCGCTTTATAATAAAAAGTGTATTTTACAGTGTGGACGAATTTTGTAATTCTAGCCACTCACTTGATTTAGAATTTTAAAAAAGGTAGCCTAAAATGCTTATTTTTTTCTGTATCAAAGCAGCCCATACTTTGCTTGGCAACCACAGTTGCCACAATCAGTTTAGGGGTCCGCGAAATTGGCAACTGTGGTTGCCACAAGCAAGTGAGTGGATAGGAAACCAGCTTCGGCCCGCGACTTCGTCTACGTGGACCCGGGATAAAACTATCCTATATTTTAATCTAGGCTATAAACTCTTCTTCTTCTTCTCGCGAGCGGAACCTAGTAGGATAATAATTATAACATATACCTACATACAATGTGTCCCAAATGTTAACGTCAAGCCGAAAACGGATGATAGGAGTAGGACATGCAATTATAATCGATGGACCAACTAACTTTAACTGACTGTACTAAAAAATTAACTACGCTTATTATGCCAGAATCTTCAAAAGATGGCCCGATATTCAAAAAGGTAACACTTGCCAACGGTGCTGGCTGAAAATCAGCGCTGTAGGTGTCTGACACCTCAGCATAGAATGCTGAGCTAGTGTCCGGTTCAGTTCAGGGAGGAGGGAGTGGGGTGAGGGGGAGGGTATTTTTTTTCTTTTAATTCTGATAATTAAAGCAATTCGCCAGTTTTCACTTCTGCCGACACTCCCGGAGTGCAACCCGGTCTTTTTTTTATACTTAACTATTATATCACCCATTTTCCGCTTGACGTTGACTTTTGGTACATTCTGTAAATCAACTATTGAAACTACAGTTTAAATAGAATAATCATCTCACACCAAAATGTACTATAATCTTTCTAAAATTAATAGGTAAGTAGGTACCGTAAAACGGGGTGAGTAGGGATAAAATTGACATTCATTTACATATGCAAACTGAATGTTGTATATAATATTAATAAGCGTTCCGGACGTTTGTATTTTGTTTTTTTTTTTATGATTTTGCGTAGTTCCATTTCATAACTTTAACGATAAACACGAAATCCCACCTCACCCCGTAGTCCCTCGTAGTTGGGGTGAGATGGGTACATTTTTTTTTAATTAAGTATGAATTATACTATAGCTTTATTTTAAATTGGAATACATTATTTAGGTAGCAGTAGCCTTAAAATCCCATCTCACCTCTTTTTCATCCCATCTCACCCCCCTTTCACCCTATTTTACGGTAATTATGTGAGTAAGTAAGGGTCTATTAATTTAGGATACCCATCATAAGCTCGAAAATCGTACTTCCGAATATTAAAATCCCGAAAAGGTTTCCCTTTTTATTAGTTGGCCGAATTTTGTTTGCCCGAAATTACATTTCCCATGTTATTCTTTCCCCAATTCTCAGTTCGTTGCAATTTTATTTCGCTTATGATTCGAATAGACACCTATTAAAGTTCGGAAGGATCATTTGTCAACTAGTTTTTAGTACCGAAAAGCATTAAGTCCGAAGTATTATCAAAAAATCTAAATTGTAGCATGTAACCTAACCTAACCGCCAACGTGTCGACGTCAATCAGTTTAGGGGTCCGCGAAATTGGCAACTGTGGTTGCCACAAGCAAGTGAGTGGATAGGAAACTAGCTTCGGCCCGCGACTTCGTCTACGTGGACCCGGGATAAAACTATCCTATATTTTAATCTAGGCTATAAACTCTTCTTCTTCTTCTCGCGAGCGGAACCTAGTAGGATAATAATTATAACATATACCTACATACAATGTGTCCCAAATGTTAACGTCAAGCCGAAAACGGATGATAGGAGTAGGACATGCAATTATAATCGATGGACCAACTAACTTTAACTGACTGTACTAAAAAATTAACTACGCTTATTATGCCAGAATCTTCAAAAGATGGCCCGATATTCAAAAAGGTAACACTTGCCAACGGTGCTGGCTGAAAATCAGCGCTGTAGGTGTCTGACACCTCAGCATAGAATGCTGAGCTAGTGTCCGGTTCAGTTCAGGGAGGGGGGAGTGGGGTGAGGGGGAGGGTATTTTTTTTCTTTTAATTCTGATAATTAAAGCAATTCGCCAGTTTTCACTTCTGCCGACACTCCCGGAGTGCAACCCGGTCTTTTTTTTATACTTAACTATTATATCACCCATTTTCCGCTTGACGTTGACTTTTGGTACATTCTGTAAATCAACTATTGAAACTACAGTTTAAATAGAATAATCATCTCACACCAAAATGTACTATAATCTTTCTAAAATTAATAGGTAAGTAGGTACCGTAAAACGGGGTGAGTAGGGATAAAATTGACATTCATTTACATATGCAAACTGAATGTTGTATATAATAAGCGTTCCGGACGTTTGTATTTTGTTTTTTTTTATGATTTTGCGTAGTTCCATTTCATAACTTTAACGATAAACACGAAATCCCACCTCACCCCGTAGTCCCTCGTAGTTGGGGTGAGATGGGTACATTTTTTTTTAATTAAGTATGAATTATACTATAGCTTTATTTTAAATTGGAATACATTATTTAGGTAGCAGTAGCCTTAAAATCCCATCTCACCTCTTTTTCATCCCATCTCACCCCCCTTTCACCCTATTTTACGGTAATTATGTGAGTAAGTAAGGGTCTATTAATTTAGGTTACCCATCATAAGCTCGAAAACCGTACTTCCGAATATTAAAATCCCGAAAAGGTTTCCCTTTTTATTAGTTGGCCGAATTTTGTTTGCCCGAAATTACATTTCCCATGTTATTCTTTCCCCAATTCTCAGTTCGTTGCAATTTTATTTCGCTTATGATTCGAATAGACACCTATTAAAGTTCGGAAGGATCATTTGTCAACTAGTTTTTAGTACCGAAAAGCATTAAGTCCGAAGTATTATCAAAAAATCTAAATTGTAGCATGTAACCTAACCTAACCGCCAACGTGTCGACGTCACCCCGCTTCGCGGGGTGCCTATTTCCGCTCTAAGGGACACAAGCTAACCCTAACCTAACCTACAAAAATACCATTGTTACGAACATTTGTTGTGTTTTACTGCGGAGGGCTTCGCCTCCCGAGGCCCCCTTTTCGGTATTTTTAAGAACTCGTGCAGCAGTCTAGTTGCTTAAATATTTTGACCTAATCTAAGCCCCCTTTTCTATCAATTGTTTATTTTGTAAGGTCACAGTTTTAAATCTAACCGAACCTACTTATTAACAAAAGTTTATTTTCGCATCGCAATTTTAAAGTGCACTTCTGTAGGGTTTTTAGCATACCATCTGAATGTTTTTTTAATTGTGGCGGTAAAATGATATTAGGAAAAATGAGATTTAGATTTTACGTAGAATCGGAATTATGAAAAGGTAGTTAACAAATCGGCTGTCAAATAATAAAGTTGGCAATCGTTCTTCTGGTTATTGAGTTTCGGGAAAACGATAATGTGGGAAAACAAACCAGCGACATTTCAAAAGTATGGTAAACAAAGTATATGGATTATAAGAATTCGGTTAACCGTTTTCTGACAAGTGAAAATCGGGCAAGTGTTTTTCGAAACTTCGATAGGTTACCATTAATTTATTACCTAAGACGATTTGGGGGGGGTGTCCGAACATGTCTTCCTTGACAAGGAAAATGTTCATCAAAGTCATATAGTTTTTGTTAGTCTATTTAGGGGGAGGGGGGGGTCAAAAAGTGGCTAAATTTATCTTAACGAATTGTCCCTAACCATTTTTTGAAATACAGGATGTTAACGGGGTCATGATCCGGAATGACAAAAAGCGAATAAGATGATCATACTGAACAACCTTTCCAACCACGAAATCGCAAAAAAAAACCAGGTATTCCATACATTAACTCTCAATTAAATCGCAGTTAACTCACAGTTAACTCTTAATTGGCTCTTTTTTTTTGCGATTTCGTGGTTGGTCCCATGGGAAAGGTTGTTCAGTATGATCATCTTATTCGCTTTTTGTCATTCCGGATCATGACCCCGTTAACATCCTGTATAAAGGTTCTTACTTTTTCAGCAAAATAAATGTTCCTGATTTAACAAAGCAGATGTAATATGAGGCAAGTTTAAAATGCATTTCATTCGGTTATCATACTTTGTACATTTAGCATTGTTGAAAAGTACGGAGTGATATCGGAATCTCCCAGATAAGTAATTACCGCCAAGTTTTGCTTGCACCTCTTTATCTAGGTAATATTAAACTTTAACAGTTTGCTTACCTCAGTTGTTAAGAATTCTCCGTACAGAAATGTCTACTAAAACAAAAATAATAAGATTTTATCATAAAATAATTGTGAGTATACAAGCTTTTGGCTGTACTTTTTGTGGGAGGATAGGATCGCATTAACGTTGATAATAGTTATCAACTATTGGTTCGGAAGGTTCCTATGAGCCCAAACCAGGTTTCTTTATGTAATTTAGGTTTACTACGACCACCTTCTGTCTTTTAGGATTATCGAATCTGCCCCTGAATTTCACAAGAATCGGTTGAGAGATGCACCCTGTGCAGGAGAACAGCCGGACAGACGTCGGACATACGAAAGCATTTTGGCCCAAGCTGAAACGGAGAACTTCGTTCGCTTCGCCGGCTCGTTCAATAAAATCTTTTAAAAATAAAACTAGCTATTACAAAGATTTAGCAGCATTCAAAACGTCCCACCCCTAACTGAAACTGGGTGAGTCGTTTCGATTGAATCACTTTGGCAAACAGGCATCATCACCGGCGGGCTACACGCTAAAGTGTACTGTGTTACGAGTTTATGCGATAGGAATTTATATTAATTTCCTGTGCCAGTTCGCCGGGAAACCAGTTGGATGCAGTCGCTGTGGCTAGCGCAAACACTGCGGTCGCCCGTCTGTTCTGACCTGTTCCAAACACTGCAATGGACATGCCCGTATAAACTTGCACGCTAATTTTACCACAACCACGGAATTTCTGTGCGGTAACTGACACTTGGGCTCCCGAATAGTAATCGCAAGGTGCTAAGCTAATAGATACAGACGATACGAATGGCACGAGTATGATGCCACCGACAAAGTGAAACCAATTACGACACTAACAAGCTTTGTCGAACAAAAGGGAATTATCGACTGACCGATCTGAGGCTAATAACGAGCGCAAACAAATTACTGTACCCTGACTGTGTTATATCTGCCATAGCTCAATGATAAAACAAACTGAACGTTCATTGAGGTTAAACTATAAACGCTAGTAATGAGAGGCGAATTAGAGGAAGGAATCGCATTAACGTAAGATCTGTTCCAACCGCGGGCGTATGTTTATAATGCAAGGTGTAACCGACCGACTTGAGCTCTCGGATAGTTCTCTCTAATTCTCGCCGTCTGATTTCTTATATCTTGGGATATCGCCAGCGTTATCCAAGTGGCAAACTCCGTTTAATACGAGGGCATAAACTAGCAAACAAGTTTTATCTCCGTAAAGTTAGCGTCGCACCTTCATCCTTCACGTGCTGATCTCCTCCGCAACAATAAAGTAACGCTAACTCCCGCCACACCGGGATTACACTTTACAAGTATCAAACATGTTTAAATTGTTAAAACGTTGTTTCTTTGCAGATTTACTTTGCCCATAGGTGTCCGAATAATAGCAGTTTATACTTATATTCTTCACAAAAAGAAGTATATGTGTAATTGACAGATTTATTATGTAGTTTAAGTACCCGCCCACCTACCCGTAACCACACACATAGCTGCTAGCTAAAACTTTCACGCCTACAATATTACTTTGTTGGCTGTGGCTTTTCTTAAAGTTATTTCCAGAAGTTTCATTGTCTATCAAAACGTGGTCGGTAAATAACACGTAAGTTATTTTTACTTTTCATGTCCATATGCATAATTTCATTACATCTAAAATCTGTTCAAAAATGCTCTTTGTGAAGAACCACCCTTATCATATTTAGTGCAAATAAATGTATCATCTATCTATGTACTTACGTAAGTAAGGCCTACTAAGGCCTGTACTGAAAAGTTTTTTTACAGAGTATATTTATGATATCAATCAAACTACAATGAACAGCAAAGATATTTATTTAATTTTATAATTTTAGATACATTAATACATAATGTCTATTTACAATAAATATATACATTTCGTGGTTTGAGGTTTTTGCGGCTGAACAAGCGGATTTTTTTCTTCAAGCCTGCCATTAAGTTTTACACAGTGGTTTCAATGAATTTGCTAGCGTGTTTTTTTCCACTTCTTTTTCTGATGTTTTTACGCAACTCTGCTTTGACTAATGTCCAATACCGCTCGATGGGTCGTAGCTGGGGATAATTTGGGGGGTTCCTATCTCTGGACGCACATTGCACGTTGTTTGAAGCCAGACACTCTTGTATGGCTCGGGCATAATGTGCAGTAGCCAAATCGGACCAAAACAGCACAATTCCATTCATGCTGCCTTATAAATGGTAAAATCAAACCTTTTATACATTTCTGGACATATGTATCTGCATTTATGGTGCCTTGCGTGATAAAGACCCAGTGCGTTTTCCACAGGAACATATTGCTTGCCAGATTATATTTTCCATAAAAATATATTTATTCTGATTGCTTATATTCGCCCTATTTGTGGTTGTAAAGAATTGGCAAAGTTGTAAAATCTTTTTTCACATACGTCTCATCGTCCATAAGAACGCATAGTCCGTCCAAGTTGCAGAGAAGCTGGTACAATTTTCGCGACCTTCAAACAGAATTATTGTATTATTTTACCTATTGTCTTGGGGCATTCACTTTTTTATAAGTCTTAAAATTTTGACGCACTTTGGCTCTCTGGACCGTAGATGAACTAGTTTTAATTTTTTTGCCACATTCCGCACTGATAAACTACATTTTTTCTTCTAAGTAGACACTATTTTCTTTTCAATTGTTTTATGTGAAGGATCCGTCGGGCGTCCACTTCGAGCTCTGTCTTGGATTATATATTCTTTTACGTACCGATTAACAATATTTCGCACCGTCGCACGACTTCAATTCATCATCTTTCCAACCGCTGCAAAATTTGAATTAGGATTTTCAAGGTATGTTCGCAAAACCGTTTCTCTACGTTTTATTTTTTCGTCCTGCATTTTAAATAAAAACAATACTTAACATGAAATTATTATGCCAATCGATACATCAAGATGACACAATCTGAGGAATATAAACAAATAATCAAAGAAAACGTTTAGCAGCCAGTATTTTACTGTAGATATGTATGCATTATGCAGACTCTGTAAAAAACTTTTCGGTACGGGCCTTATAATATGTATAAATAAAATGCCCACACTTTTAATAAGTACCTCCTTTTGAAATTATTTCAAAAAGAACTCATTATAAAATGAATTCAGCGTAAAAATATGTACCTATGATTTAATCCTCTCATAAATATGTAGGTACCGAAACCGTAATCCGCTGCCATACATTTTTTTGCGAAAAAAGCTAAATTACATAGGTATTGTTCATATTGTTTTTAGTCAATCACCTTATTTGCCTATTCTTATATATGAGTAGAATTTATTAGTATTTTAGCTTTATTCGTTTCATGAGAATTTTTGAATACTACTGAACTAGATAATTATTATTATTTGTGGCAACGTATGAATTGTATTAGTTTTGCGGTAATTAGGTGATTTACTAAATATATAACTACATTGACAAATTAAGTTTATATAATTATGAAAACTGGTCCGTCTATATGGTCCGAATAAGTTTATATTGAAAAATAACGCTAACATTCCATTTCTCTCAACTATAGTTACTAATTTACTATAGTATTGAAAAATAAGTGGACACAAACAATGTTTGATAGCCTAAAGACGGTAAGAACATTTTAGTAGACCGCCGAGGTTAGCTTACGGGAAACTTTGTATATCATGACGCTTCAACGTTCTTTACATACTCGAGATTTTTAAAGATTATTTGCAAAGTTGTTGATCATTTCCAACTCAAGACCTTTATTCATACATTTTGAGTTAAAGTAATAAGCAAAATTGTCTGTAAAACATTCCTAAAGGTAGGTAACGTACCGAGACAATGTTTGGATAAACAAACAAATGCGACGGTTTTGCTACAAATGCATAGGTTACAGGCACAGGCCGGCTAAGTGGCGCACATATAAGTAATCCTATAATTACCTCAGTTGAGAGGCTTCGTTTTCATTGGTCGTAAAGCTCGATGGCTCCACAGCACCGGACCGTCCTATTGCTCTATAAACCGTTGGCTAATAGGGATTACTACACGTTCACGCTAGATTTACTTACCTACTTAAATATATTCAGAATATTTCCATTGTCAGGAGATCCAAAATAAAGCATCGAAATAAATAAATAAAAAATAATGTTGCTTTCAAGTTCTCTTTAAAGTAGAGATGAAGTAAGTAAAATAGATGAACTTCTTGCTTACATATTCCTAGCTGATATAGGTAGTTTTATACCTACAACGGGTAATCTTACTGTTTTTCTCACAACTTCATAATAGAGAAACGGTTAGAGGTGAAACTACTTTTTATCATACTGTTAATTACAAAACCTAACTGAGAGTAGGTATGCAGCGTTAAAGACAATAAAACCTACTTTACGTTGACAACCACTGATTAAAATCTCGCAAAACGTATCAATATAATTCATATAAAGTTAGATGGCAATTAATCAAAATTAGCGTCGTACGCACTGTCCCCAGATAATAAATTAATTAGGTCAAAACACAGTGAGGCCGCAGCGACGGGCGTCTTGGAACACTGTAACGCAATATTACCATCTAATGAAACTTCCTGCGGGGACAGGATAACACCTACCTGGGCCTCTATTCAAAAGCGTTAATTGAAATTACTGTGATATTGCTTGTGAAGTTCTGTTGCCCTAGCACCAGCACCTGTGCTCATTTACATGGCTCGTACAGCTTTAACTCAGTTGTGTAAAACTGGACAGTGGCGCGGCACGGCTTTCACAATTTGGTCGAATGACAGATACAGGGCCTGGATTTCATCTACGTTAAATGACAGGTCCCTTCCGTAAGGTATGAAAAACTGACCTAGATATCTTTTGTTGAGATGGTTGCATGGAATTAAAAGGATTTTTTAATTACTGGTACTTTCCATTATATATTTTAAGGGTGAAAAGTACCTACCATAAAAAACTGCTTTTTAACTCTAAATCATACAATAGATAATACATACTGTAACTAGTAAACCCGTATTTCTTATTAATGCCTACTGCCCGGCTACTGCAAGGCGATATAGAGAAACTGTAGGTACGCTACTTACTTCCAGTTTTAGTACGAAATGTGCAAAATAGGTTTAGCAAGATTATCCTATTTTAATGCGACCATAACTTTAATCCTTGAACAGTAAAATTGCTCTTAATGTTCAGGTAAAGGTCTGGTCTATCGCTAATAATACCGAATTCTAGTAGGTGCAATTATGTAATATAAAAAATAGGTAGTATAAGCGCTCCAAAAGTGGCACACTAATACTGAGCCAATTGCACGAACTTGCCTCAGTTTCGCGTGGTCAATAGCAACGTGTAAACGTGTATCAGCTGTCAGATTTGTTGCGCGAAAGTAAAACCATCGCGTCGTGTGTGATGCGATTTTGCACTAATTTTAGTAAAAAAGCCAGCAAAAGTATAATTTATTATTACTCTTTGTCCATTAACGGCAAGTCCACTTACAGCACGACGGTATGATAATTTATATGTTTCTCTGCATCGTTCGTTACGACACATTTACTTAAGTATCTCTGTTTCGATATTGGAAATAATCATACCGTCCTGCTTTCATTTAACATTTATTATTAGTGTGTAATTGCAATATTCGCTGCTTTTTCATGTGTGCGTAAGCCTGGCCATTTATAAAAACGATATTTCGTATAGACAACATATCTACCTCTTTTTTATATTACATCTTTGAGTAGGTGGGTGAATATCATATTTCGAGTCTTGCACTTGTCCACCCATGTTAACGGCGAAGATATTTAACTATGAGGGTCAAGTTTTTTTTGGGAGGAGATCATAATAAGAAATAACATTTCCATCAATAAGAATAGTAGATTTTCAGACGGAACCTATTTAAATAAAATTTCTACAACACACCACAACTGTGTTTCAATTTTGAAACGGCTAAAATTTAAATATTGATTTCAAGATTTACCCTAAGACTATCCGCCTTCTCGTTTTTATAAATGTTTAATTATGCGCTGGTATAATCCGTATTTGTTTTTTTTTGAACCGTCTAATCATAAGTTATCATAGAATGAATTTTGTCCACCCAAAACACACTTAATTTCTTTGGCCAACTTGATCGGCCTATCATAATGCTGTCTTACTCTTTGAGCAATTCCTGCCTAGTGTCTCCGCACCCTTTAGTTACCATCTTCCACCCGAGAACTACTATAATAAACCTGTGCATAGATGGACGTATTTTGCTAGATTATTTTTTATATCAACACTATTGTGGTTTTTTTCCTATAAGTGTAACCGAATGAATGTTAAAAACGAGCCGTATTTTTTTTCCTATTTTACGTATATGGTGCGGTGTACCTACTACAATTTCCTACATTTATATTAGAAATATTAAATTATATAATAAATAACTATAGATATAAAAAATGTTATGAGCTCTTTTCTAATTTCTTTGGTGCTTATTTCTTTGGACTTCTTAGGCATCGAGTTCCAAAGAAATTAGATTTGTCCAGAGAAATTATGTAATGATACAGGATTTTCCTAACCACCTTAGGAAAACCCTTAGTTTTAGGTGTGTAATTTAATGCAATGCATTTTTTGTCCACTTATTTATTACTTCCACTTATTTTTGGAAAACGTATATTTAGACTTGACTGGAGATAAATAAGAAGTTTATTTTTTGCTATTTATTGGAAGTATCAATTTGAGTAGGTATATGAATGCAAAATGAAATGCCTTGCCATGCAACAAATTATTGAAAAAGGATCAAATGCATTTTACTAGACGAAATTTGCTACTGCTACCACAGACACCCGTTATTCTTTTCCTGAAGAGATTTATTTTTAACTGACTTCTAAAAAAGAAGATTCTCAATTCGGTTGCATTTTCTTTTTTTTTATCATTATTATTTTTAATCTTTGTTACCTCAGAACTCCGTCATTTATGAACCGATTCGTACATTTTTTTTTGTTGTTTGTAAATTTATGCTTCCAGATTGGTCCCATTTTTTTCAAAAATCCAGTTGGATGATGGGATCCATGAAGAATTGAGGAAACTCCTCAAATAATTAGGCATGCATTTAGTAATTTTGGTATTTTCTATTATAACTCGTGTATTTACACCCGGCAATCACAAATGTAGTGAAGTGGAATTGATGATGATGACCACAGATGTCTCCTGGAACTTCTTAATGATTTACTTCACTATCACTACATAGTATAAAACAAAGTCGCTTCCCGCTGTCTGTCCCTATGTATGCTTAGATTTTTAAAACTACGCAACGGATGCGTTTTTTTTTAATAGAGTGATTACGTCACAGATTCTGATATGATTCCGTTGAAATAGTGCCAAAGGTATCAGAATAACCTTTCTTGATGAATCGACGGAAACTCCTTAAATATTTACATATACAACGATTAGTTTTTTTGTAATAAACAATGTTCATCTGGTAAAGTGGAAAGGAAATGTGGAAATGTTCATTTGGCTTGGCAGAGTACTGAATTGGAGTCGGTTAAAACTATGTTTTTAAAGTAAATTATTTATTATTTATAATCTATATAAGATGAAACAAATATTCTAAAAAATATAAAATTAATATCTCAACCGGTATCTAAGATGTAAATCATAATAAAATTGATAAATCGAAAGATATTTAAGGTCTTCCGGTATGTATTTAAGTGATTACTTACCTAATGAAAATTATCTTTTAGTGTAGTGGTTGATACAATTTCCATCCAGATGTTTAGAGATATTTTGCATATCCAAATACAATTCAGTTGTTTTTTTTTTCAATTTAGTTTTTTTTTGTTATGAATTATTTTAGTTATTTATTTTTATAGAAAACAGCATATGCGAATGTTAATTCGAACAACAGTGCTTCATAAAAACAAATATATATATATAAATTACATCTACTTATTAGAAAATGCGCAAAATAGCTTGAAGAACATTTGGGTGCAAAAATAGTTCCTAGATGTTCCTCTTATTGTTTACATCATTAAATATAATATTATGTTTCCACTGCTTTGTTTAATTCAATTCACTGACCGTTTTTATTAAAAATAAGAATTAAATCCAGTTTTATCAAAAACAACATAATCTATATGTCGCATTTTTTATGTTCTATGGCACCTATTTGATATTGTTCTAATTTATCTGGTATATTTTCTAATTTGTTTGGAGCAGTTCTAATGTATATGGTAATCAATATTTTTTTTATCTCACTAACTCCTAAGATAATTAAGGCAGACTAACATATTTCTCTATCTTCCACCAAACCACGGCATCATTTAATAACATCGAAGACAAAAAACTCCAATGACAACCTACCACAGGTTCAAGCATTTATTGCCGACTTTACTTTATTGGAAAGCTTAAGGGTTGAAAGCAATAGTGCATTATCACCTGATCAGGATCACCTTACTTACGTAAATGTAAAAAAAAAACTTAACTGGACTTCAAAGCTGATCAAATTTTATTGACAAGATTTTATAATTTCATTGAAATTAAAAGGCTTTAATAGTTATTTGTTATACAAGGGTGCAAGGGTGTAAAGTTGTATTTTACCCGCGAGTGTGGAATTGAAACACGAGCAAGCGGAAGGATGCTATAGTTGAACCACGAGCGAAGCGAGTGGTTTTAAAATAGAATCCTCAGCGTAGTGAGTGTTTCAACACACGAGAAGTAAATAGTAGATTGTTAACCAAGTGCTGAAAGGCATCCATGTCTGACGAGATACACTCACCGGCAGAAAATTTGGCAAAAACTTTTCGTGATTTCAAACTATAAATTGAGTAGATTAAATAATGTTTTAAGGGCGATTCTCCGAGCCGGCTCGATTTGCTTGACTTCGGTGAACGTATTTTTTTTTCACTTTTTCGATTGGTGACCTCGGTATTCAAGAAAAGGCCTAAATTTAAAAAATATTGGTGGTAAAGGCCTTCATAGGAACCTTGTAGTTCACGGGATATTCGGGTTTTTGCGTACACCGAAATCAAACACACACACCGAAATCAATATTCATAAAATAGTATCACCGAATTCAAAAAAATGCTTACACCGAAATCAAATTTGAAATTAAACAATGTTTTTTGCTACAAAATAACCTTTATTTCCAATTGGTACACTTACAAAATATATATATATACAGTCGTGGGCAGATAATTAAGAACACGATCTTTTTCCCATACAGTTGCATTCAAATATGACTATTCAAATTTGATGATAATTTATAATGTGTTTGATTACTTTTGTTTCTGATTATACGGATGTAACCGTGTTTAAATAGTATTTAATATAGTGCACATACGGCTTCTGTAAAATTTAGATTAAAAAAAATACAGGCGATCAAATCAACACTTTTTATAAGTTCATACATTGTTCCTAATTACAGTATGAACTTGTAAAAACTGTCCATTTGACCATCCGTTTTTTTTAAGCACAACTTTTACAGAAGCTTTATATGTTTAACTTAAATACTGCACGCTTTATTACTTATAAATTAATTATTAATAAATTAAAACTTAGACTGTCCCGGCGAAGAATGATTAGGAGAGCCGACCCCAACTGCAATGGGATTAGGCGAGAATAAAGACGGTTTATGCCGACGTAAGGAGTATATTATGGTGTTAGCCTAACGACTCCAGAATAACCAAGAGCGCATTGCCGACCCTTTAGTAATAGGAGAATTCGTTGTGTCGACACCTACAAACAAATTAAATACCCTTATTCTCAAAACAGCTTACCATAGGAAGTTCAAGTGACCTTACACTCAGCACCAGGATCATAATCAACCTACATACATAGTAAGCCGTGGGACATATCCTAGTTATATTATATATGCGAAAGTTTGGATGTTTGTTACTCGATCACGCTTAAACGGCTCAAGATAGTTTATAGCCTGGTACAGTCAAGGTTACTAACATACGTACATTAATAAGGACATAAATATCTGTACAGGACTCTATTGTCAATGTCATAAAAGCGTGTACAGATTTATGTCCTTATTTATGTACGTATGTTACTGTACCCTTGACTGAACTAATCATTTAGCCAGCACTAAAGTTTAATGAGAATTAGAGTTTTAAAACCACATAGTTAACAGATCCCTGAATTGACAAATGGTTTTACTAAACAATTTTTTTTAGAACTACATATTTACCAATATCCTACACTACTTTTTAACAAAAAAAAATGACATTCACACCTTACGTGTAAGACAAGTACCCAGTTTTTGTTAATTATTTTATTTTAACCGTTTTGTTGGCGTGATTGATTTACATACCCAAACCAATTTACACTTTTCCAGTAGTAATGGTCACTGAGCTAAGCCTCGGGCGGACAGACATACGGACATGCTGAAAATATAAGGGTGTTGACTACGGAACCCTAAAAAGCAATCATTTATACATAAAGATTGATTTCGGTCCTCATTTTATTGAATTCGGTGACCAAAAAGTACACCGAATCCGCGGAAATCAATGTCACCGAATTCAATATTGATCGATATTTGCAAATTACACAAAAAGTATAGATAGTACAGGGAAAGAGTTATTCAATACGAAATCACATACCTCTGAGGATTGCTTATTCACTTTTATAATAATTAAAACACAAACACTACACAATTTAATAGCTTCACCGAATTCAAAAAAACACGTAACCAAACTCACCGAACAACGAACAAACCTTTGTAGTAGCTGCCTATATGACATCAGCCGGCTTCCGCTCTCGTCGGCAAACGTGGTGCGACTAAAGCTACCGGCGTGTGCGTCGCGAGATTCCTACGCCATTTCTTTGTTATGATGCCGACGCGTTTTCTAAATGTCACTGAGTTTACATGTTACCCCCGGACGCTTCGAAAAAATGCTTTTATTGAGTAAGTTTAATAGATAAATTATCGTAATATGGATTATATATGGGGGAAACTAATGTTGATTACGAGAACCGATGTAAAACATGTACTATAATTCCAATCTTGGGTTATGATTTTTTGTTTAAACCAACTTGGGTAGTGGACGCTCCCACTGAACGTCAATTTGGGCGCTATTTTTTTTTTTCTTCAAACATATGTATATCTACAGAATATCTAAATAGCTGTCCAGGTATCAAAAAGCCTGAAGTATATGTGAGATTTTATTCAAAAATATCACGCACCTATTTGAAGAATTTTTGGCCCTGGACACTAAAAAATGCCACTCCGGAGAAATGCCCTTAAATAAATAAATTCATTTTTCTACTTTGGGCCAAATTTATTGTCGGTGAGTATATTTTCGTAATGGTTCGAGTCAGAAATGGGTGACTTTCACCCGAGTTAAACACTCTACTTTTCATATCGAATACGAAGAAAGTAAAAAAAACACAGACGGAAAATTAAACAATATGTTTATTCAAAGTATACAATTCAACAACGGCAGCCGACATTACCGTGACGTCATCCGAGCCGAAAGAATAGTCCCATCTCACCTGTCCTAAAGAAGGAGGCAAATATCTGTCTCACTCGCGCTTATGGTTATATAGTGTAATTCGGTCACGTGACATACAGATAATAAACCTACGATTTTAATTTTTAAATCAAAAATATTGCTCATGTTTTTATAACCAAATGGTATTATATTCATATTTCCTAAAGTCAAAACTATATGAATAACATACTTTCATAATTTAATTGTGATAGACGAAAATAGCCTAAACAAATATGTTCATACTATTTGTATTTATTATTAGTATTAGTTGAAGAGTGGCTGTATGCGTTTCTGCCTTAGCTCACATACACAACTAAGTTAAAAAAAGTTTTTGTGGGTGTATTCCATTTGTTACCAACTCATACCCCAGTGAATATTTTAGCTAAAATAAAAGTAATGAATTTACAACATAAACTTTATATTGAATAAAATAAATTCCTTGAACTAGTAACAATAAAATTATTTATTTTTGTCAGTAGCGGGGTAAGAATTGATATTTATAAGAATTAGTTCCCGCATTATGCTTATAAGGCGAGGACTAATTGGAATCCACTACTTTTCTGCACTAGAGCAGAAACGTATCACTTTCTGCACACTTTTTAGAACAACAACGACCCACTTTCAGAGCATGAGATATGAAAATACATTTGCACCCGTGTGTAACACAAAACTTTTCACCTCACTGTAGCGAGGAAAGTGCAACATGAAAAACAACTTTATATAATTTAAATAATAATATATATATTTTAATTTTAACAGTAATAATAACGTTAAGTAATATCAAGTAGAACTTTGGTAAAGTCCGAGTCTGATTTTAGTTTAAATACGTTTTGAGACCCAGCGCCTGATGAAGGCAACAAGCAATTTATTTAAAGTTCTTAAATATTTATTTTATTCTGTTTTTTAGTATTTGTTGTTATAGCGGCAACAGAAATACATCATCTGTGATTTTTTTGTATTATGAGCGTTTTACGTTTTGTTATCTGTCAAAAGCTACTTAAACACGCTCCAAGGTCAAATTACTTTCCCCACTAGTGGATAAAATGCGTTTTTGCCCACTGGTTTTGAAGGATAAAAAGACGGCTTTCCGAGGCAGTGAGGGGAAAATAGTTATTTATGATACAAGTGCCGAAAATAGGAAATTCGCAACGAGTGGAGATAAATTAAAACACGACCGATGGGAGTGTTTTAAATCGACACGAGTTGCGAATTACCTATTCGCACGTGTATCGTACAACGTTTTACTGTACATATGGCTCTTTAAAGTTTCGACATATGCACGAAAAGTGGTCTTTTCCGCACTAGTGCGGGAAAGTAGCACCATATGTACTGTAAAATATATTATGTGTTCTTAACGCTTATAATTTGTTACAAGCGAAACGAAACAAAAGCATTTTTTTTATTAGTCATATGGAAATAATCAGTTGTAAATACCTTCTTATCACGCTGCTATCCATTTCGTGTTACAAGCGTGGGTTTTTTTTATTTATCACCTCTGTTATGTCACGACTTGCTGGTCAGAGTAGTGATAGTTTATGTACCGTTTATTTTATCCTATTGTTAAACTTACATAGGTATCGATCATTACCAATTCCTACTCAACCCTTACTCAGTGGGCTCAAAACCTGGATTCACCACTCATATACCTACCATTGACGACCGCTTTAGCCTAGCTGGTAGTGACCTTATGCCTACAAAGCAAGAGGTCCTGGTTTCGAATCCCGGTAAGAGCATTTATTTGTGTGCTGAGCACGAATATTTGTTCCTGAGTCATAGATGTTTTTTGTATTTAAGTATTTATTTATCTATATATGTATGTATGTTTATCGTCGTCTCGTACCCATAGTACAAGCTTTGCTTAGTTTAGGACGAGGCACAGTCTTTTAAAACCCCTGTTTTTGTTTCACTTAGTTTTTTTTTCCAAAATACAATATATATTACTATTACAAATGTTAGACTAAAACTCCCATTTTGATAGGACTTGTAGTTTTTTTTTTAAAAATCATCAAAGTTTGCTAATATCCGGGTCATGATATTTACATTTTTTTTTATTTCTTAAGAACAAGTCTACATACAAAAAAATTGATTGCACCACGTAAATCTCGGTATAATTCCCTAATGAAAACATTTTTTTTCTTTTAAATACCTGAATTACTTTCCGAGATAATATTGTTTTTAAGCTTTTCAGTTTTAATTTTTTTTTCCAGTATTCCGCCGTATTAGATGAAGATATTTTAGTACACGATACCTCACGTGTAGCTTTATCTACAGTATTTAAATCACCATCTAATTCCGTGGAAAATAGAAAATATGAATATTTGAAAAAAAAAGGTCAGGGTTGCCACTTCGTATATCCGGATACCAATTTTTTTATTGGGATATAAAACGTTTCATTTAAGAGAATTGTATTTTCCATAAACAATTAAAATTTCAAAGACCTCTTACTTATAACTCTCTTAGGTATAACCTTTTTATCAAAAAAAAGTACATCAGAATTAATACGTGGGCCATACTGAAAGATTCTGGATTCTGATAAATAAGACTACACATGATGTTATTGAAATGTATCATATTGCCAAAGAGTTCTTTTTTCAAATTCTATTATTGTTTTTTTAATTTCCCTTTTATAAGTGGCCAGTTCCAGAGACTATCAGTATGCCCTAAGTATCCATAATTTAACGGGTTTGAGTCTTCGATTTTCGTTGGTTAACTCAAATATGATTTAATTTAAATTTGATTTGATTTTATTCAGAATTTCAGTTGCCGCTGTTTCTGATGCCAGACACAAATTTACTATCGTTTCCAAACTTTTGGCCGACGAATGTGGCAAAAGATCATCGTTAATAGTCAGGGTAGCAACAAAAGCTTTTAATTTAGTGGATGTTTCGTTTTCGTTTAGAACCTCTTGAAGCTTTTTCTTGCGATCTATATTTGGTAGTTCTACTCAAAGTTTTAAATCTTTTGGTTTGTGGATATACGTCTTCATTCTGTTCAGGTAAGATCCGTTTTATTTCACCGCTTATGAGTATCTCGCTCAACCAGTTCGCGTGTTTTCGTATGAAATAAGGCTCGTTAGCTTCAAGAAATTGGCGGCTTTGGTACTAAACGTTGATAGTACGCCTTTCATCTCATCATTGCTTTTCGATAATTCATATTGAGGGCCAAAATGGTCAGTGACAATACTTAGTCGTTCGGCGGGAGATATTTTTTTTGTTTTTCCCTTAAACAATCGAAATGCTTCCAAACGTGTTAATACTTTAGTACCAGAACTGCATTCGTCTCCTTGTGTATTTGTCAACACCCCCGGAGGTTGAAGAGTGTCGGTTGTGGCACTATCCACAACTTCACAGAATACCGCTCGTTGACCAACATGAGGGTTGGCGCCCTCATGCTCTCCTAGCATTAAGTCCTCTGATCGGAGCTCAGAAGGACATCCCTCAGCAGGGCGGGTCAGGTCCTGCTGAGGCAAAGTGGCATCACGAGTCTTGGACGGCTCCATGATGCCTCACCCCCGGTCCCTCCATGCTACATGTATTGAGATGGGGTTTTGGTAATCACCTTACGAGGGTGGACTCCTTCCCATGTCACATGTAGCATTTCATCGGAACGTAGCCACATAACAAAAAAAATTGAACCCGGATGTATGTTCACGTTATTCACCCTAAGTGACAACCCTAGTTACAAAAAAACCGGGTATAACTTCTAAAATATGTATCTTCTATTTTCCACGGAATTAGATGGTGATTTAAATACTGTAGAT
The DNA here is from genome assembly GCA_947578815.1 of Epinotia ramella. Taxonomy (NCBI): domain Eukaryota; kingdom Metazoa; phylum Arthropoda; class Insecta; order Lepidoptera; family Tortricidae; genus Epinotia; species Epinotia ramella. The sequence goes on along the minus strand of OX388202.1, from coordinate 11,278,334 downwards.
AAAGCTACACGTTAGGTATCGTGTACTAAAATATCTTCATCTAATACGGCGGAATACTGGAAAAAAAAAAAAAAAACTGAAAAGCTTAAAAACAATATTATCTCGGAAAGTAATTCAGGTATTTAAAAGAAAAAAAATGTTTTCATTAGGGAATTATACCGAGATTTACGTGGTGCAATCAATTTTTTTGTATGTAGAGTAGACTTGTTCTTAAGAAATAAAAAAAAATGTAAATATCATGACCCGGATATTAGCAAACTTTGATGATTTTTAAAAAAAAAACTACAAGTCCTATCAAAATGGGAGTTTTAGTCTAACATTTGTAATAGTAATATATATTGTATTTTGGAAAAAAAACGAAGTGAAACAAAAACAGGGGTTTTAAAAGACTGTGCGAGGTCGATTTGTATAAGATTGTGTTAATACTTATTTATTTTATTAACTTAGCAAGCGTACCTTCGTTATATCTAGTTACATATCAGCATTTACACGAGCGTAAATACTAGGTAAATACAACTGGAATGTATGTACATTAGGTAGGTAGGTATGTACATATTTTTTTCTGAGGTAACTGTTTTTTTTCTTACAACATTCACGATTCTTTCAATAATAAAAAAATATAAAGAGACGGCAAATTTATCACGGAAGGTTTTAAGCTTGAGAAGCAGGCAACACTGAGGGAAACGTATTCAGGTGAAAAAAAAAACAAAGTTATAATCTCGGAATAAGGATAAACATGGAAGGAGCGCTAAAATAGGTAGCACAGACATATACCTGTAATTTACTTCCTTACGCCGTACTAACGCGTTAGAAAGAGATGTACATGCATTTGTTATTCCTCAATTGTAGTTGTTGTCACAAGTTTTGTCCTTTGCTAGGGATGTTTCTGTGTCGACTTGTTTATCGATAAATTATACAACCAAAATAAATTGTACTCATTTATTTATAGTTTAATAAATAATGCACTGTGTGTAAAACGGTTTTCTTCAGTCGTCATACATATAAGCAAAATACAAAATTTTAAGTAGCATACGTCCAGAAATCATTCCAAACTGTTATCATAAGGAGACGCTACACTAGCAAAATCGGCAGGCCTGCATGCAGTCCTGCAGCGTGATTCGGCCGTGTGGATACGTGTTGGAAGCACGGCTTCCAACCAAATCACGGTCACTTTATGCTAGATTTTCTGTGACCTTCCTTCTTTCCTTCCTGTGAAGTGTCTTGAACAGACGATGTATTTTCCATGTCCAATTTCTTTTTTTTGACATGCATTAATCATTTTTGTTTTATATCTTCATCCTTTGGGAAACTAAAATCAAAAAGTCAAGTTTTGTTACACAAATAAATCAATGCAACAGTCAATTGTCTTCAATACATGGGACAACCAGAAAGCTTGCAAGCAGCAAACTTGTAATTTCCTATGTTCCAATCCAACACAGATTTTTCTATATACTGATAAATACATCCATGTCAATGTCGATAAGTTATTGTTCCGAGTTCGATAAAAAATACACATCACTATATAAATAAACATAACCTCTTTAATCCACAGAAAATGTCTTATTTACATGCCGATTTTGCACGATTAAATTGAACATGATGATATTTACATAAACTTCTAATAGTGATTATTAATTTTAGCTTACATCGTTACATTAATAACATCATAATCTATTGAAACTTACCGGTGAAAGTTTAATGGTCCCTGGACATTTTCCTTTCTTCCCGTATAACCGTACAACCTTTAATCGCACAAGACATTTGCTTATTTTCTACAGTAAACTATAAAAAAACCTAAATTTTACTTAAGCTAAGAAAATTAAGCCGAATATGGGCAATCAGGGGAAATCATTCGTGTAGTTTTGTAAATTGGTACAATTATACCTTGTGGTGTCCAGATAAACAACTAAGAGTCCTTGAGGGTGGGGGCTGTGCTGAGGGTGTAGGGGGGGGTTGAAGGTATTTTTTTTCCGATTTTCATACATATCTCGAATATCTGTACGAATAGCGTTATAATTACTTCAGACAAAAGTTTTTACATAAAATTTACTACAAAATCGGTCATAATTATTTTTACTCTACGATCAATACTTTGGGAGCTACAGGGCGTTAAAGTAAACAAAGAGATAAAAAATATTCGATTTAAGAAAACGTCGCTTTGTAGTTGTTCATCATAACTATTATAATTACTCCGGATAAAAGTTTCTCCATAAAAATTCCAACAAAAATGGTCGTATTTATTACTCTACGATCGATACTTTAGGAGCTACAGGATGTTTAAGTTAAAAAAATAGTCGATTTTCGTAGTTGTAAGATAAATAAGTAGTTTTTTTTTATAGTGTCCTTAGGTGATACATAGACAATAGGTTGCTTATTCTGCTATAATGTATATTAAATACAAGCGTGCAAAATTTTGTTAAGTTCTATACTAACATTACATTTTGCGATAGAAAGTCCTTTACACTGTAATACTGTTTTTCAGCGAGTACATGCATTAACTTCTTTTTAAATTTATGAAGTGGCAGCTCCTTTAAACTTTTTGGTAACTTATTAAAAAAAAAACATGCACATTACAAAGCAATGATTTGAGTATAATGCTGTCCTATGAGCGCATTCATGAACAAGTCTTCCCGGATCACGTTTATGTTTTAAAGAATTGGTAACAGCTGTTTTAAATAAATACATATGTTGCTTGACAAATATGCAAATTTCACAGATGTACATGCAGGGCAGAGGCAGTACACCGAGCTTCCTATACAGTGTTTTTTTTAAATGGGACAGTATGGGGAAATCCGAATCTAAAGGAGATAGAGGAAAAGTGTCCAAGGAGACATTAGGTGTTTTTTTATGTAAACAAATTTGGCTCATTAAAATTTTTGGTCAAGCGTGAGTTGTTCTTAAAAAATTATAAAGTTGGTCAATTTTTTTTTTGACGCGGGTCGGCTCTGTTTCATGTAAGGATTATTTCATTGTATGGAAAGAAAAAAATCTGAACAGCAGAAGTTGGTCAAATTTAATGAAAACTAATCTTCATACAATTGCAGTATTCACCTTTTAATATTGTTACAAGTGCCTAGGCGTGTAAAAAAATATTTAAAATTATTCCATTTTTAAATTTCGTTAATCGATAAGAGCTCCAGATGATTCAAGAGAAGAACATTTTTTTAAGGAACTTTGGTAAGATAATCTACCAACAAGATGGTGCACCAGCCCACAACAGTAGGGCAAGTAAACTGTGTTTGGACGAGCAGTTTCCAAACCGTTGGATGGGTACGAGTACATATGGGCCGATAAAGTGGCCCCCACGATCGCCCGACTTAACGCCATTAGATTTTTTCTTATGGGGTTACCTTAAGGGTCGAATTTATGAATCCCGATACAACTCCGTACAAGAATTAAAAGATGCTGTTTACAACACTTTAAACACAATTCACCATAAGTCTCTGTTAAATGCAACTAGAAGTGTCTTGAAGCGTGCTCGTACCTGCATAAGACAAGACGGCGGCCACATCGAACATTTACTCAAGTAATAAACCAACTGTATGAAGATTAGTTTTCATTAAATTTGACCAACTTCTGCTGTTCAGATTTTTTTCTTTCCATACAATGAAATAATCCTTACATGAAACAGAGCCGACCCGCGTCAAAAAAAAAATTGACCTACTTTATAATTTTTTAAGAACAACTCACGCTTGACCAAAAATTTTAACGAGCCAAATTTGTTTACATCAAAAAACACCTAATGTCTCCTTGGACACTTTTCCTCTATCTCCTTTAGATTCGGATTTCCCCATACTGTCCCATTTAAAAAAAACACTCTGTATAATGGTTTACAAGATTTATAGGGAGGCATAGTTGTTCATTACAATTCATTTTTTTTTAAGGATAAGCAAGCTTAGTCACCTGCTTATCGAACATACAATTCCCATGGTAATCCATTGAGAATTTCTAAACAAAACAAACAAATAAAGCTGCAAAACCACTGATTTCTCACTCACATTGTAACGGCTGTTGGCTGTACCTATTCCAACTTTTTACCCCGAGGCAAATCTAGAAATATCAGATGTTTCTGGGGGTCACACGGAGAGACCCTACACTTGTTCCATACATCACCAGGTCGTAATTGCACTCTTTCCCGGAGAGACATAGTTGTTTTTTGGAACAAGGACTTTTAGTATGTTCATCTGGACGCGACAAGGTATAACTGTACCAATTTACAAAACTACACGAATTATTTCCCCTGATTTTATTAATTTTCTTATGCTAACTGTATTCAAATGATTTAGCGCGGAACAATACACAACTTAATTAATTTTCCTTGAGACGGTCCGTTTGTTTACACAAAATATGACAGCTACTATAATGCGAGCAAGTTAAGTTGTGACGTTATAACACTTACTACCATACAATGATGACATATTTAATTTTGCTGGACTAAATTAGATTACAAAATAAATCCATTTGACATTTCCCGAGTTTATTTTAGTGACAACCTACGAAAATGTGAAACCGAGTACGGATTGTGGTCTCATTCACTCTCACGCCAACTATAGATATACGCAAGTGAATAAGGTAGCTGTTGCCTAGCTCTTATTTTAGCCCTCCTTCCATGCTTATTATTATTCCGAGGTTATAACTTATAATATTGCCTGACTCATGTCATGGTGACCAAATTTGGCTTCTTCTGACTTATTAAATAGGACTATCTAAAGCAAGTGTCGTTAAATATGTATTAGGTTCTTACCTATGAAATTGGCGTTTTTTTTCACAGATATTATTTTATACTGTTATTCATTTCGATTGCAACTTCCAAATTATTTTGTTAATTTCAATATTAGACTATGTAACAAAGGTTTTAAATACAAGTAATAAATAGGCTTTAATTTTTTATTTACTGTTACAAATTAAAGCTTGAAAACCACCCTTTTTATGTGCTGCCGGTTCAAGTGTTTCAATTAGTTTTATGATGCGAACTATTTTTAAGTAATTAAGATACGTGTAACGTAGCTTAAAAGTTTTCTATATTCCTACCAAAAATTTGTTTGGTTTGAATTTGACATAGCTGAATAATCCGCAAAAATCAATGTATGAAAATCATAGTTTTCATAAAATTCTCCATATAAACGCCAATTTCATAGGTAAGGACCTAATGTTAATAAACCTGACACAACAAACGCGGAAATTTCGAGTCGCTGTAAAAAACACACCCTCGGAAATGCAAAAATTCATGAAAATCGCTATGAATATAGCTCGCATTTTCCCACGTGGCAAGGTAAATACTTGGCGAATATTTATTTCCATACATAATTGACAAGTCTAAAGAATACATTCATACAAAAATGCTTGGTTTTATCTCATTTTTTTTTATTATATCTATCCATTTATATGTAGTTGTGTACCCTTACTTGCCCACCCTGTACACAAAGTAGTTGCAAGCAAGAGGCTCGACATCAAAATGTGCCGTGTACGTAGAACAATCACCGACACCATAAATCAGTTTCAATTTCCACATGCTGTCCTCCGCAAGTATGGACTACTCGATAAGCTAGACCCGGACTGACGAGACGAATTACTACAGCCCTATCTAGCAAACAACGCCAGCGTAAGCAGACCTATCGTACCACCGTGACTGCTGACCATATTACGGTCAAGTGCAGTTATTTATTTATTTTATTTATTTAAGAAGAAGTTATCAACATTAATATCTGTTTGAAAAACTCGCCAAACATATATCAGGAGTGTATAATCACCAGAGGTCGGAATTTTCGTGGCACTTTTGAGCTGTCATAGGGACTTCTCGTTAATGAAAATTCCGAACTCTGAATAATCACTGACAAAAAGGCGTGTATACTTGTCTAAGATATATTTGTCTTTTGTTTCGCATATATTTTCATCACACTTGCTTGTAAAGTGCTTCATAACGCGCAGGCATCCTGAGCTACAATAGCCTATTTTACACCCACGGGCGTAATGTTTTTTTTTTTCTTAAATTGTATCTGTCACTCATGCATGTGTCAATTATAAAGCAAGGAGGTTTGAACTCAAATACCATATTCGAAACCGTATTTATAAATAAACATAAAAACAAAAATAAAATATGTTTGAATAAATAACTTTAAGACATCAAAATTGAAAGAATAAATCTTTAAATGTACAGACATTTAAAGATTTATTTAAAAAAAAACGACCGGGTTGCACTCCGGGAGTGCCGGCAGAAGTGAAAACTGTAACAGTTTTTCGATCAGTTCACGTATCCGTCTTACGAATTTTCAATCTGTCGAATCTTACGGTCACGTGACATCTTACGGTCACGTGACCTGTTGCGAGAATCTCTCGAATCTCACGGTCACGTGACCTGTGGCGAGTTTAACTATTTTTCCCCATCACAAAAAGTGCACAGCGCCGCTAAAGAAGTTTTCACTTCAAAAACTGTTATTTAAACCGTGGCTGCATGATGGCCCTCCATCATGCAGCCACGTCTTTGCCAACGCGCCTTACGTCAAATTGAATATAATGAACGAATGACATTTTGTATTTTTTATTACGATGAGTACTAATTTCGTTTAAAATTTAATTGTTTCCTTGCAAATGTGATGAAAAACATTGTGTGCCACACGTACGTACGGTAAGAATTTTACAAACTTGAGTCATCAAAGTCGGCATCGGGCTCTCGTTCGTAAACAATCTCTTATCGTACTCACAATGTACTATAACGTTGTTGAGTGTGCACCAACAATCAGGGTTATGCGTGAGTTCTTATTACACTGGCTACTTCGTTGCCTCTTCTAAGTAATTACTGCGATTTATGCAATGCCCTTTTACTTACTCTGACTCTGCGTCGTTGGAAAAAAACAGTTACGTTATATCAAATCCAGACATTTTAAATACTAATAAGTATATCACATCACATCACAGTTTTCAGTAAAAAAATACTTAATATTTATTGTAACAACCAGACTAAAAGTTACAGCGGTGGACAACAAGCTCGGTACGGTTAATATAATATACGCTATGTAGTGTCGGTCGGTTACTACTAGGAACCCTTATAGTTTCGCTTTCTGTCCGTCCGTCCGCGGATAATCTCAGTAACCGTTAGCACTAGAAAGCTGAAATTTGGTACTAACATAATATATATCAATCACGCCGACAAAGTGGTAAAATAAAAAGTGGTTTTTTTATTTTTATTTGGGTACCTCCCCTATACGTAACGTGGGGAGTGTTTGTTTTTTTCATTTCAACCCTAACGTGTGATATATTGTTGGATAGGTATTCAAAAATGAATAGGAGTTTGTTAAAAGGGTCAATCAACTTTTTCTTGTTGTTATTCTGTCCCGGTAAGCCAAGAGACAACTGTGACAGTGATTCTTAGAAAAAATACTATAAATTGGACTTATTTCATGCTAAGGAGATGCCCCAGCAGGGAATGGGTTAACCAATATAACAAAACCACGTGTTTCGTGGATTTAAACCCTATAAAATCGTAGTTTTAAAGAGTGACCCAGGAGACGTAACCATGGCAACGAGCAACATAAAATAGTTGATTGACCCAAAATCATTTATTGATAATGTTAATATTTTCGGAGATAATCGCTCCAGAAGTAAAATAAAATGTGTCTAATTTTTGAACCATAAGTTTTAAAAATATGAAAATAATCTCAAAAGTAGAACTTTATAAAAACTTTCTAGGAAAATTATTTTGGACTTGATAGGTTAAATAGTTTTTGAAAAAAATTACAAAATAATTTCTGGACGAAAAACTACGGAACCCTACACTGAGCGTGGCCCGACACGCTCTTGGCCGGTTTTTTCTTCTTGTGACCTGGCTGCATAAGTTGCCGTCTGTACAGATATGAATCCATACTAATATTATATGTAAATGCGAAAGTATGTGTGTCTTTCTTTCTGTCTGTCTGTCTGTTACCTCTTCACACTTAAACCCGTGAACCGATTTGGATGAAATTCGGTAGAATTATAGTTTAGTCCCGGCGAAGGACATGGATAGTTTTTATCCTGGAGATCATTCACTAAAGGGGTGAAAGTTTGTATGGAGCTACGATATAAACGAGTTTAACGCGGACGTAGTCGCGGGCAGCTAGTGAAGAATAAATGCGATAACTAACTGAAAAACGGAATAGTCTGCTAGTAGACAGAAAGGTTAAGCGTGCTACACACTACGCAGATACAGTAAGATCTGTATCTGAGGCGCATATCTTTCAATATGGCTTCCTAAAAATTATCTGCGCTGTGTGTGTTAGTTCATTGAATTATATAGGAAGGCATAATGAAAGATATGCGCCTCAGACACAGATATCTTACCGTATCTGTGTAGTGTGTAGCACGCTTTAGCATTAACACAACTGCCCATCTCCCTCCATTAATCACGCTTTAAATATTATTTATCTTTTGCTACCTAACGAAACGTGTTGGATTAAAATCACTGGCATGTGATATCGGGAGCGCGTGACGAATATACATTTGTTCTCACTGTATTTGTGTGATGATTACAGTTATTCAAATAAATACGCCCTCTTTCAACAACAGCGAATGGAGTGAAGTTTACAAAAAATAAATGTATATAGCAGAACTCAATTCCGATCAAAATGCTTAATTCAATTTTTATCCACCAGCACCGCGCACGGAATCGTGGATGACATTCGGCCCTGTGCGACCCCAGTGGGAGCTGCCCTAGACTGGCTTGTACTAATTTGTCACAAGATCGCAATTACATTATCTCACGTACGTCACTTGGGGGGCCATTCAGGAACGCGTTTTCAATGTATTGAAGTCATAAATCGTCGTAAAACGTAAAAAAAAATTGCTGAGCCAATTTCTCATCCTTATCTTAATACAATCTTAATTTTATCTGTAGACATGAATATATTCGTTTAATTAATGGTAATATGCCATTATTCTAATATGTAATTTGACACATTAACTATTATAACTCATATTATTTTTGAGATGTAAAATTTTATATTTTATTAATAAATGAGTATGAGTATGAGTATTGTAAGTAATTCTTTTATCGTAAATTAATCTTGTGATTTGTAAAAGTGCCGTTTGAAGTGCTCTCAAGAGCAAAAAGTGGGTAAATACATTGTGTATGGAAATTCTGTACAATGTGTATCCGTTTTTTTTGCTTTTGAGTGTATTTGAATGCGCTTATAATGAAAATACTAACGTGATCACTCGAAAACCCACAACACCCGGTCAATTTATTGCAAATTGCGTCATGTGCCTCCACAACTCCACAGCCTCACAACAGCCGGCGTGCTTCACTCAACTAACACTGACGAACGGTGCACAATGCACATGAGTAATCACTATAATCAGGCATATCAGCGCGCTAAAGTCAAAACTAGATTAATATAACGCTTTTGTTTTACATGCGCTTAAAGCTTCTGTGTGGTTCATTCTTGGCTCTCTAGCACCGAAATGTTATGAAATGGAATGAAAATTTAAATTATTTATTCCGGATACATATATACTAGTCTATATAAAGTACAATAGATAGGTATTCGTTGGCTTTCATTTGTATTTGTTAACTGTATCACCCACTGGTCATCATTTTGTTGCCCTAGCTCACTTTCTTCCGTACCTCCCTGTCACTCTTCATCTCGTCACTTACTTCCTTGGCCTACATCGTCTCTCGTAACACTAAATAAATACTTATGGCCGTATCCATAAATGTTCAACAAACTTCTTTTAGCTGAACCGCCGAAAAAAAAGGCTTTGTCTTTATCTGTCACTCTGATATTTGTGTTCGTAAGAAAGGGACGAAATACATTTTTATTTATCAGAGGCATTTTATGTTTTATGAATAAGATACAACTAACTCTTTGATAACATTTTGAAAATGAAACCAACGTAGGTCAATGTCTATTTCGTATATCCGATGCATACAACCTACCTAAGTGATTTAGCATTAGCACAATCTAACTTAATACCGTCAACGCATTAAGCGCTACGATTGCAGACAAACTGCTCTGATAAGTTGAACAAGCGAGCGAAGCGAACGAAGTTCTCCATTTCAGCTTGGGCCACAATTATTTCGTATGTCCAGAGTCCTGCTGTTTTCCTCTACAGGCCGCATTTCTCACCTGATTCTCGTGAAATATATAGACTTTTTATTCAATATAGACTTTTTGTAGTTTTATTTTTCCTAAGTAATTAAACAAAAACTTTTTTAAAAAGAGACGTGCTACAGCTCACAGATCCACTAGTAAGTAATGCTTTCGTAATACAAATAATTCCAGAAAATGTTTTCAGGACCAGCACGAGGGGCAGCAAGTCGGATAATGAGCGATAACAGGCCGAAAATGATGATGATAGGAACCTACTAATCCGAATTTATTATGAGCAAGCCATGGGTTTTGTTGTTTCACTATTATCAAAATTGATAATGTATTTAACTTGCACCAGAACAGTCACTGCAGAATGCAGATCCAACGCTGTCGAAATGAACATTGAAGCACCACATGTGTCTGCGTTACAGTGCATTTGATTTATTCGCAATCCAATACAAAACAATGATGTTTTATGGGCCCGTCGCTGCATTCACACTCCGCTGCTGTGATCCGGCGATGCATATGCGTTGTGCATTAAATGTAGGTGTCCTTACCATTTATCACTCAAATGTTTCGGTACAAACAAACAATTTGAATCCCACCTATAAATTATGATTACAACCACTACGACTTTCAAATTTCATTGAAACTGTAAAATTGAATACCCTTCGAAGTTTAGAAGTCGAGAAAAGATCTCACACGGACTCGAACAGATACAAAGTTTGACTCCTCGCATATGTTCGCGACAGATATCTATGGCACGTTGGTTGCATTTACGGCGTCCCGAAGACATTACAAAAGCCATTCCCTTATCTAATGTTCTCTTTGGATTTATTTAACTTTTCCACGCCTCGGAATCTTGAAAATCATTCGATAAAGATGTCAACATGAAAAAGGTCACTGTTTCTAGAACGATTAAGTTTCTACACGTTTGAAGGTTTTATGTTAACTGGCTTGTCTTTTAGACTGTAGTAGTAGGACAATAATACTTAACAATACTTACGTTGAACAACTTGATATGTTTAAAATCGAGCGGGAGCAGTGGCAAGCACTAAACGACGATATCAATATATTTACAGCACTTCAGTGAAATATAAAATGAAGCGGTACATCATCCCTAATTTTAAATATAATTCAAGTGTAGTACACTCGGTCTACATGCATCTGGAAATATTTTGAGAACTTTTAATTAACGTATACTGTTCTTAAATAAGTAGTCGTGTAAAATTTGCAAACCATTTTTCAGCCACGATCCATACTATATACTTACTATATACTATATACTATACTTATACTATACTATCTACTATACTTACTATATAAATGGGAAAGTGTATGTGTTTGTATGTTTGTCCGTCTTTCACGGCAAAACGGAGCGACGAATTGACGTGATTTTTTAAGTGGAGATAGTTGAAGGGATGGACAGTAACATAGGATAGTTTTTATCCCCGTAATCATCCCCTAAGGGGGTGAAATGGGGGGGTGAAAGTTTGTATGGAGCTGCGATATAAACAAGTTCCACGCGGACGGAGTCGCGGGCAGAAGCTAGCATTAGTTGCACCGACAATTAAGTTGTTGTGAAAATATTGTAAATGAAAACAGTTCCATCACTGCACTGCTTGTCTAAGGCAGGGCATTCATCCTCACTCCCTAGAAACTAAATGATCGTGTACTGTACGGTATCAGAGGAATTTCCTCCCTCGAACGATCCAGTTGTAGAATGGGCTCTAGACCTATTGTTTTTTTTAAAGGGTCGGTGACGTGTATGAGCCACTCCTGGAGTTGTAAGCGTCCATAGACTTCGGTGACCCCTTAACATCAGGCGGTCATAAGCTTGTTGACACCGACGTGTTATTGAATAAAAAAACACTGTGTAACGACAATGAGTCATACAATTTTAATGGGCAATTTTTGGAATTAATTATAACGTCTTTTTCTTGAATATTACAGTTATGTTTTTATACAGCTTAATTGAAGTAAAGTAGAATGCTATGTCGATCACAATTTGCGCTTCGCCGGATTGTTAAACCGCTCCATACAATGTTGGCGGTGAGGCGAGACGCAAAGGCGAGAGAGCGAAGTCGCGCCAGATAATGACTCCATCAATAAAGCTAGCGAGCTGAGCTTAGCCGCTGCCGGTATGCCTACGTAATCAGATTATGTTAAATTCTCACCACATGAGACATAACGTCGACTAACCAAAGGATCAATAGATTACACGTCGATGTACCTACCCTCCCTCAAATTGATCCCTTTTCAACAAAGGAAATTGAAACAATGATTACTACAATCACTATTTACTTAACGGAGAAGGGTGAGGAAAAAGACTTATCGAATTAAATATCTAATCTGAGGACCCAGTCCATTAACTTTGAAAATAAATGGAAGTTCAAGCAATTCAAGAAAGAATAAAAATTTGTTAGGCTATAAATTAACCGACCCTCGAGGTAAGGCTCGCAATCTGCATTAGCCGAGACCTGCACTTCTTTCCTACGATTAAATGAAATTTCACGGGCGGTTGCTCACGGAGCCGGCTGGACAAAGGTCTGGGATATTTAAATTGAATGCCTTTAATCCGACAGCTTTTCCGACTTCCCAGAACTCCCACTCGCTTTTAAACGTATCAACTTATTCAACTTAAGTATTGTTAAGTATTATTGTCTTACTTATATATCCATTTCTACAAAAAATATGTATTTGGTACTACTCAATGTTTGATGCGACATTGAGTGGTCACCAATTCACTTCATAAATAATAAGCGCGAATTCATTGTGGAAAGAGAATATTTATTATTCAGTGTACAAAAAATGAAGAGACCGTGTCACACTGATGGACTTACATTTTTAAAGAGAAATCGAAGTCTCGTGGAGCACTCAGCCCGAGAGGTTCTTTTGCTTTTCGAAATTTTTTATTCATTTGTTTACAGCTTCCATTCTGTAAAGGTAAGAATTGGAGAAAATATACCAATGTTGGCCGTGACTAATCAATGGTAATGTTTTCGACCTAGGGACTCGTATACTCGTCCATATGATTTTAGTTAAATGAACTGACATTAAGAACCGCCCACCATAATAGAAAAATGGGTATTGAATATTGAATCAACTGCGAATGCTTCAATAACAGAGAAGATTTGTTTTGTTTTAAAATAGATTGAAACATAACAAATGCAACTCTGTTCCAATTTAGAATATTATAGTTAAATTGCTTTGAAGTGGAGGGTGCCTTTTAATAGGCTTTTGGGCCGGCTAAAGGCATTAGTAAAGTCATATGTAGCTCGATGACTTGGTGCAATCTCCTGTATAACTGTTTAAAACTACGATTGCCTACCCTATTTATGAGCCCATTGTTTTACACACTATGTAGGTATTACCTATAAATATGACTATTATGTCTAAAAAGCGATGAAGAAATTGAAGTACTCTGCAGCACAACCTAACATAAACTGAAACGCACATACACACATCTTTTCTATTTCTATTTATTTTTGTCCACAGTCTTAAATATCATCATCATTATTCAGCCGAAAGATCATACCTCGAATCATACCTTGGCATTCATATCTCGAATACAAAATAAGTAATATAAATATGTAAATTCGAATGTGACTCATTTTTAAGTCTATTTAAATTAGTTTGATTTTAAGAACATTCTAATTTGTAACTCCCGACGCAAAAAGAGGGGTGGTAATATAAGGGGGACACAATATAAGGGGACACAATCTTACACAAATCGACCTAGTCCCATAGTAAGCTCAGTAAGGCCTGTGTTATGGGTACTAGACGACGATATATATATAATAGATCATCATTCTCCTAGCCTTGTTCCCGGTTATGCCCCTAAAGGAGCACGGGGTCCGCTTTGACACCTAATCCCAAGATTTGGCATAGGCGCTAGTTTTACGAAAGCGACTGCCATCTGACCTTCCAACCCAGAGGGAAAACTAGACCTTATTGGGATTAGATCGGTTTCCTCACGATGTTTTCCTTCACCGAAAAGCTAACGGTAAATATTCCGTACATAAGTTATGAAAAACTCATTGGTACGATCCGGAATTCGAACCCACGGCCTCCGCTTGACAGCCGCATGCCTGAACCACTAGGCTACCGTAGTTCATATATATATATATAATATTATATATATATAATAGATATAAATACTTAAATATGTACATAGAAAACATCCATGACTCAGAAACAAATATTCATGCTCATCACACAAATATTTTCCCTTACCGGGATTCGAACCCAGAACCTTCAGCTTCGTAGGGAGCGTCACTACCCACTAGGCTAACCGGTCGTCGAAAAGCTAAGTTTGACGTGCTTGTGTGTTTGTTGTTTGGGCATATAATAAAATACAATATATATATATATATATACATAACAATGATAATAATGTATTCACATAAACATTAAACAACCCCTGGTTTTACAATATTTTCTTCTGCTAAACTGCAGGACATTTGTTGTCTGTGTTGATGTGATGGAGGATAATTGCGTTTTTTTTAGATAACGCGTTATCGACATGTTTGTTAGCTACGTTTCAACAAAATCGGTCGAGCCGGCTTTGAAATATTAAACTTTTAAGTGAAAATGTCGGAGGATTCTCAACTTTTTTAAGTTGTCAATTATTGTTAACTAAGCATGTATATTTATGTAATGCAAGACCAGGATCTCCTGTCACAGGTATATCCCAACATTTGTCATTACTCATTTCTTAGCTATTTTGTTTAACGAAAATAAACAGTTATCATTTTTATTATGTACCTTATTATCATAACCTTTATGTTAATAAGTAAACTGGGTCAATGTTAGCTTATACATAATATACATACGTATATTTACGAATACATATTAGGGGCAATCTTTAACAAATCTAACTAGCCCCATAAAGGCTTGTGTTATGGGTACTACGATATATTTAATACTAGCTTCTGCCCGCGACTTGGTCCGCGTGGAATTCTTTTATATCGTAGCTCCTTACAAACTTTCGCATATTATATATAAAAGTATTATATACTCGTATGTTAATCCAGGTTATACACCATGTGTATACCAAAACTAATTTTAATCCGTTAAGCCGTTTTTGCGTGATTGAGATCCAAACTTTAGCATTCATAATATTAGTAGGATTTGCAAAATTTCCAAGGACACGACTCGCTTGACAAACTCTAACGGGCATTTTAAGTTTAATGAATTTATTTAATTTCTGAAGCGCTTATAGCGTAGCGGCGGCTGCGTGTCGGAAACGATAACGCAGGTTAAGCAAAGATGGCAGCGGTCAGTCTTTGGATGGGTGACCGCCTGATCTTTGAGCTTCCGTGCTATGGAAGGCACGCTAAGCAGTTGATCCCGGCTGCTGTCTATGACGTAGTCGTTAAGCCGAGTTAGAGGCCTTCGGGCGGCTTAAGAACTCCTAACAGTCGAGTTGCCCACTCACTTGACAAAGGGGGCACAACAGTTACCGCGTCCGCGGGAGCTACCTTACCACAACCCTGCACGTGTCCCCTGGGTGGGTACTAAAGAGTGACAAACTTTAAAGGCCAATAACTACAACTTAGAAAAGTTGAAAAACCCCCGACGTTTTTATTACAAATCACATCAGCTTTCGAATAATAAAAACCGCATTCAAATCGGTTTATCGGTTTATCCGTTTGGGAGCTACGATACGGATACGCAGATACACAGACACGTTAAACTTATATCACCCCTACTCTCTTTGCGTCGGTGGTTAAAAGTAATGTATGCCATACGATTAAATAGTTTAATGAATGTGGTTTATTCACGATTTTCGTTACGGTGATAGAATTGCGCTGAAGTTTACCAACAAATTGAAAATTTAATTGATAAAATATATAGTAAAGGATAATCCTTCTAATATGATAAATGCGAAAGTTTGGATGGTTGGATTAAATCAGATTTTGATCAAATAGTAAAGAATCAATATATCTGAAAATCAGACCTTACTGTTTTTTAATGCAGTCAGAACGGCGTTTCTAAGCACGCGATAATTTCCAATGGGGTGCATTAAGAAGAGTAGAAATAAGTATTGCGAAAACTCATTCCAGGTAACTTTTTTTTTTTACGTTGTTTTCGGTCAGGGGGAACCGGACGGGTGTGTGGGACTCCCGGACAGAAGGCCCAGACTACCCACTAAACCCCCAACGATTGGCCAACCATGTCACTCCCAGCCAGCACAAACCTTCTGAGTAGGTTTTTTATAATAGCAGTCACAGAAACGAATTGCTGAATAAGACTACCGTAATTAGCTGATTTGGCGCTTACTCAGACGTTACTCAAGCAATTTGGGCACAAAATTATACCGCTAATAGCTGAGTAATAGCAATATAACACATGAATAAGTTTTGAATAATTGTACGACAAGCTGAGTATCTTCTGCATAAAAGCATTTTGTTCTTTTATTCAAGTATTACAGCTCTGTTATCCAGAAGATGAATGAATGATGAATGAACTATATGCTTAGTCCTTTAAAGCTCAGATATTCAGATGATACACAGCTTT
Organism: Epinotia ramella; assembly: GCA_947578815.1. NCBI lineage: Eukaryota > Metazoa > Arthropoda > Insecta > Lepidoptera > Tortricidae > Epinotia > Epinotia ramella. The sequence goes on along the minus strand of OX388202.1, from coordinate 11,261,748 downwards.
AAGCTTATTTCAGAACATTTATCAAGAATTTATACATTTCGTGCAAAATTTTTACGCGCTACCTGATAAGCCAGGTTTTTGAGAAATAAACAACATTTCGTTGTTGGTTTGTTTTTACGAGTGAAATATTTTTCATGTTCTTATACCATTTGAGGGTTCAAAAGTAATCTTGTAATACTTTTTACAAGAATATTATACCGATTTCGTTATCATAATTGAGTTTTCGAGTATAAAATTTCTCATCATTTAATATTAGGTTATGTTATTCATTATGGCGACGCTCATTCTGAATAAAGTCTGCTTGCACAGCGGCTCCTCGTCTAATGTCTGCATAACAGACCTTATGTGTCCACTTATTCAGATGTTCTCTGGTTAAAAGTGGTCTGCCCCCATTATATTTTCGTATACTGTTCTATAATCATACAATGCGCGCACGAAATCGAAATGTCACACTACTAGCTGCATAAATGCTGACAAATATTGCAAAATAATTCTGCTAGCTTAAAAAATGTCTACTTTTCGTGAATACTCAGCCAACTTCTGCATAAGAATCTGTTACTTTTGCTTTTACCCCAGTTAGCTGCACATGACAGTAATTTCGTACTTAAAGCGGCATAAAGTAGTTATAACAGCTACCTTAAATTCTGTTAACTAACTATATGCTTCATAACAGGAACCTCACCCTACTTTATACAGCAGCTGTGTAACTGTCAAGATGTGGTGTGTAATACAGCTAAAAGAGAACAGAACCTCAATTATTCAGTACTCTGCTGGATAATAGAATCTTATACCAGTGTTATACAAAAGGTTACACAAACTCTTGAGTAACAGGTCTATTTATGATGACTATTCAGCTTTAAGAAATAAAATCGGCAAATTACAGAACTAACTCAGCTAATAGCATTATCATAACAAAAAACAACTTTAATACAGAACTTGGCAATACACACAGCTTTTATACATATATAATAAAGCTTAACCCTGCATAAGGTTAAATTGTTGGCCAGTTATATGACTTGTGTGCTGCCTGGGCTGCCAAGGAGGGCCAAAAGTTCGCTTGAACCCTGAACCTTGAACACCTGGCCATAAAGCGAGTTATACCGCACGCTGCGCGTACGGTAGAACTCGCATTGTGGCCAGGTGAAGACGTAAAATTGTGTACTCACCACGGGCGGTAATTCGTAAAGCCCCAGATCGCATATTTATGGCCCTCAGCGATAGCGATCCGTGGCAGTCAATATGGTAAAAGAAACGAAAAAAGAAATTGTAACCATTTATGCGATTGCTTTTTAATTAACTACAGTGCAATGTAACTAACTATTTCAGTCATATTTCCGCTCAATACACTTATTTCATTATATACTCATTTAAATGTCCATATTAAGTCCACCTTCAAAAGTGGAATGGGCTTTCAAGGTTACAATCACCAATCTTTCCGTTCTTCAACCCATTAATGAGCCTATCTATAGTTATAAATGTCAAGGTCATGTTTTGATCAGTTGATTTTGAGATGGGCATATGAAGGGTTGACTCGCTACGCCGCCGCCGTAGCTCGGCGCAGCAATTTTCACTAATTGGGAAAAATCAAAAAGAACGCTTCTTAAGCCATATTTATTTTGACCATGCTCTCTACCTATCTAATTCAGTCACGATAAACCCGTTATATTCATGAAACGAAAGATAACTGGTTATCCGTGATGTCTGATTCAGGGAACAAGATGATCTGTATATATGTATGTATTGTATAAATGAACTACCTAGTTATGTGAATAAATATCAATATCGTAAAAAAATATATAGCAATTCTACAAAAAAATAATAAAACAGTTTCAATCTCATCATAGTCGTAAACAATCGAAGGCAATACAATTTTAAGATACCTCTTAAATACTGGAAAAGTTTCGTTTCGGTTCGCGAATCGCGATCGGGAGCGCTGGGAGGTATCCGTTTTGCACTAATCGAGCAATTTCTCCCATGTTATTAAGGGTAAATGGGAATGTTCGCAGGCCGTTGCGTTCTCAGAACGAGTTTCTTATAGACGGTATTGAATTTTTAAACAAATTTTTCGACCCGCTCCGGCCTCGCTACCCACTTTATGTTATAGGATTAGAACGTTATTGCTCCAATAAACCGTCATCCCGCCCTCCCTCATTTTTGTTTAAGGTATTGAGATAGGTAGGTACTTCACACTAGGCGATGAACCTGAATTAAAATACCTAAATGTAAACTTGACAGATAATAAATGAGACTTTTCCAGTTATTAATTCTAGTTGCAGCTTGTAAGTAATGTCAAATGTGTTTCCATAATAGTAGGTATAAGATAATATTATGTGATCTGAGAAAAAGGTTTTTTTGATTATATTTATTGTAACGTTGGGTTAAAATACAATCCTTACTAATATTATAAATGCGAAAGTGTGTGTGTTTGTATGTTTGTCCTTCTTTCACGTCGCAACGGAGCGTCGTATTGATCAGATTTTTTGTATGGAGATAGTTTAGAAGGTGGAGAGTGACATAGGCTACTTTTTCCAGAGGGAAAACATCTAATTCCCACGGGAAAATTCAATAAGTTTTTTTTCTTATAACCACGCGGGCGAAGCCGCGGGCATCAGCTAGTTCTATATATTTGTTACTAAAAAACTCAACTATCTGATTTTCTCGCACAGACTATATATGTGCTAGATTCTGCCCGCGACTCCGTCCGCGTGGAACTCGAAACTTTCATCCCCAATTTCACTCCCTCCGGAGATGGTTTCCGGGATAAAAACTATCCTATGTCCTTCCCCGGGATCCAAACTATCTTCATACAAAATTTCATCTCAATCGTTTCAGCGATTTAAGCGTGAAGCGGTAACAAACAGACAGACAGACACACTTTCACATTTATAATATTAGTATGGAAGTATGGATAAACATAATGCGTAAGTACAGTCAGCAGCAGAACTTGCTAAGCAGCCCTAGTACTCAAAATGATCTACACACCAACTCTAATGTCAAGGGAATAAGGATCTGTGTAGGTCATTTTGAGCGTGTTATTTTGCTTAGCTACTTCTGATGCTGACTGTACATTATACCCTCCTACACACTCAATATACTTTTTGTATTACACACGGAACGACGGATTATCTAGTCGACGACATTTTCATTCCTCTGATTCATTCATCCATGTGCTCGTTTCCCCACGACGGGATTATACCGATGGACATTTATTTTTATTGCATAGCAGCTTTAATAACGACTAAATACGGGATGAAAAGCTGCTATATACAAAATATACTAAAATATAATCCTATTCCAAACCAAGGTGAGCTTGAAACAATTTAAAACTTAATCGTGTCGCACGAATACTACAAAACACGAAGAATATTTCCCTGGGGTAGCGTTAATGTTCCGGTGCTGGCTTAGACCATTCATCTTGACAATTTTATCGACCGAATCTCTGGAAATTAAGGCAGGAAAAAAGTCAATAAATCCAAGAAGCAAACTGGAACAGATAACGAATGTCTCGGGGTGCGCCCCGCGACGCGGCTGCTCGGGCAGGCCGCGTTAATGTGACACTAAGTCGTGCCCTGCGAGCAGGGGTAAACAAACAAAACACCCGGGGGAAACTTCCGATATTTATTCCCTCTAGTTCAACTCCACTTCTTTGATTATCCCTGTAGATAATATTGTTCGTGATATACTTAACTTGATTCTTTCTCTAGGACAATCCAATTACCGGCCAGATCTGATATATTTATCATTTAACACTATTGTGTAAAATGAAAAATAAAACTTGTTACTTAATAAAATTAGTCGTACCGTAACCGTTGATAAAATTAGTCGACGACGAGAAGTTATTTAATTGGTAAACATCCTTTAATAATTCGTTTGATTTTAAAATGCGTTGACTAAACACTAGCAGCTAACAACATGCAGGGAGTCCCCGCCTGCGGTATTAATGTAATTGATTGTTCAATCGTTACAGGAATCTTTCTCCTCCCGCAATCGGCCCATGTAAATGAGCCATTACAGGAGCAATTTCAACGGACTTTCAATTTAATGTCACAAACGAGTCAATGCAAACACGACACCTGGGGAAACTTCCGATAGGTATTCTTTTTAATTTTAGATTTACTTTGTTTCTCAGCAGAAAACTCTTACATACATACATATAACCACACCCATTTCCCGGAGGGGTAGGCAGAGATCACGGATTTCCATTTGCTACGATCTTGACAACCCTTTCTTGCTTCACTTTCGATTCACTTTCATGACAATCTTCATATGCACGTCGGGTCTTGACCTAACTTTTCTTCAGGATTTCTCCGACTTGGTCGGAAAAAGAAAATTATTTTGGCAATTTATTTTATATATTCAAAATATACCTTAACCAATTTGTTACATCAGATGCAGCATGCATGCATCCGACCATACATGTAAGTATCTAAAAGTTTAAGTATACTACCAAATTTTAAGGTTAACTTAAGTATGAGTGGATAGAATTGACGTGAAGGTATAGAAGAAAAGGTTTACAATATCCCCTTTTTCAAAATCTACGTTACTTTGTTTTGGACTTTAATTTTAGGACAACAGATGGAAGTAATATTACTTGCAAAATAAGCTCTCTGCGACGCCGCTGGTTCAAAATTGTGTTACCTATTTGAAATATTCTGTTTATTTTTTCATTATTCAGTAAGTGAATTTGATATAGGAATTTTAGATAGCAATAACACTAATATGGTTGATAGCTAGTTCGGTTTCCACAAAAGTATTTCGGTAGGCTATTGCAGTGATCAATGCGGTGTCTAAATGGATCCATTTGTTGCAGCGCCTCCCGGAATTGGTTATAGACAGCGATCCCTATGTAGAGAAATTCGATTGTATCCACAATATCTCATTATAATATTTAATAAAATACCTTTATGTTTGTGTTTATATATACCTTCCTATAATCATTTGCCCTGATTGACTCATCAACGCTGAGTAGAAACAACTGAAGCTGAAACTAGGAAGTTGACATTTTCAGAGTAGCCCTAATTTTTAGTTCCGTGGAAGACTGACAGTTGGCAAAAGGGCCTTCTAGTGACGTCACAATCCACAAGCGTCATCGTTTCATATTGAAGTTGCGTTTTGCGAAAAAGTTTGGACACTTATAACTTCGTGATTATTTAACCTTTTGCGTTGATTTTTTCTCCGTTTGACTACATTTTAAATACTTTTTCGAGAAAATGTGATATTATTGATTATTTTATTTATTGTCTCCACCCCTATTGGTTGCTGTTTTGCCGATTTATTTGCCCAGATGTAAGATGCTATTTCACCAAATATGAACCCTAAAATGCTGCAATTTTCCAAGAAAAAAAAAGAAAATTGGGTTTTATTTTATTTTTGCTTCACTACCGAACCAATTTTTTTGTAACTTATACACATTATGTAAGTAGTTTTGGTGTATTATATCTATATATTATTAATTGAAATTTTCAGTTTAATATATTTTTTTTATATTTCAGTGATAGCGACACACCCACCAGTTTTGGTTATTTTATAAAGAAACTAATAATAACATATTTTTTTTCAAAAACATTAAACAAGTGCTTGATGGTCGTTGTTGATCGAAGTAAATGTTTTTGAAAAAAAATATGTTATATAATATTAGTTTCTTTATAAAATAACCAAAACTGGTGGGTGTTTTGCATAATGTGTATAAGTTACAAAAAAAACGGTTTCAGTAGGTACCTACATTATTTTATGTTTTTTCAACATTTTGGTCACAAAATAATGGTAAATATTATAGCATCTTCATGAAATTGTATTTTATTGAGAAATCTCAAAGTAGTAATCAACTCAAGTATAACGAAACAAATTATTTAATTAAATATTTTTGTTTCGTGTTATTTTTAACGAGGAAGTTACCCCGATCATTTTTTAAACGATATGATACAAAGAGAGAACATAATGGAAAAATAAACCATCTTCGTCTGTAGCCTCCGACAGGATTCGAACCTGCGACCTTTCTATTAACGCTAGACTGCTCTGACCAACTGAGCTACGAGCAGAGCAAAACAGAAACAGTCAGAGCAGGCTACAGACTAAGATGGATTATTTTTCCATTATATTCTTTCTCTCTGTATCATATCGTTTAATCTCAAAGTGGTAAGATATAATATAACCTTGATCAAGTACATCTAAACCCTTTTCTTTCTTTCAAATATTTGTTCGATTGGAAAGCGATACTTCCATGTACTAGGTGGGCAAGTTTGAGACACAATAGGGATTTTTATAGCGAACAAGTTACATTCTTATACTTCTGTAATAAACTCTTGACATAAAGCGAGAATACCAATTTCCGAGTGTTTAAAAATGTATGTGATATTTGGAATTTCCCATGAGAGACTCTTTTTTTAAATCCAAGAAAACTGATTTCAGGGTGTTACCAATTTAATAGTGGGTTTTCGAGAAAAAAAAGACAATCGGACTTTTTTGGGATCTAAATGCTCTAAAACTATTAAACTAGTGGCTCTCTTTAGAGCTAACAAGTCTTGTCAAATTAGCAGCCGATTGAAACAGCGGTTGCCTAAAAGTGTGTACATGTTTATGCCATCCCTCCTCGGGCGACAATTCCTCCAGTGCAATAAACTTTTGCAACCGAAGTTGCGGGCACCAAGCTAGTAATGTTTAAACGGTTTCACATAAATATAACATTGTCATTTTAACTTGCCTCTTAAAGGAGTAGGTAGTTCATGGCAGGTTAAGAGGTGAGGGGTCGAAACCGTGTCCTACACGTTGTACGGATCTTATAAAAGCAGTCACGTAGCGCTCAGGTCGAGTGTTCCCTTACGCAAACGAGACCCTATCGAAGCAAGGCGGGGTCGCATCTTACGTCAAGATTCCAGCGGTGCGATCAGCATAACTCTGTCTTCAACAAAATCAACACTGATTGTTTGTAGTAAATTACGTAATTAGGTATAAATAGCACGTATTAGTATATAACTGAACTCAATGAACTTACAAACCCTCTCGACAGTTATATGACTTGTAAGTATCTTATCTTATCTTACATGCAATAAATATTATGAGTATGAGTACATGTACTATCGGCTGCAATAATGCATGGACACCTTACGGCTCAGTTTCGCTTGCATCGTTTGACGTCTGCTGCTCACATAGTTGCACGTGGTGCGCAATAATTAAACTAGATGGCGTTGTTGGCGCTACTATTTAGACATACCGCAGAAAATAAGCACATTACTAGGCACATTAAATACCTATAAATTGACACCTGTTTGTTATCACCAGAAATATTCTCATATTAGTATAACTATTAACAATGCTGGTAAATGCTAATTTATAATAGCTGTATTTAAGTGCGATACCACTGGTATTTGAATGCCATATTTCCACCATTACCTATAATGTTGAGATAGCTCAATGGATTAAGACATGTTCTCTAGGCTCAGCGGCCTAGAACTGTCGAGGTTCGAATCCCAGGTAATGGGAGGTTTATGTTTTTGTATCTTTTTATATTTGTTCTATTCCTATAGATGAAAGTGCTTTATATACAAATATTAGTCATAAAGAAAATTATATATTCATAACTTAAATAATTAAAACAGCATTTTATGTTTCAATATGTTTATTTTGTTCACTACAGTTCTGTTAAAGCAATTTTATAATACTACATAATAATAGTTACCTAGCAACTTTGTAACATTTTTATTGAGGTAATAGCTTAAGTTTCATTTCCATAATTGGAAAAAGATTGAAGCTTCACCCCAATAAATATAATATTGACAATATTAACTTACAACCGGGTTATCTAACATTCAAATCAGCAGAACGCATTAAGGTGTTAATTGCCATAGTATATCTATACCTATATGTGAGCGTTCAAACCATGAATTATTGTGTTATTGATTTGAAAATAATCATAATAATTTTATTTGGTCTTTCACCGTTACTTACACTTGTTTGATCTTATGAAATATCACATTTTAAATAGTAAAGGAATATAAAAAAGAAAGCAAACGGCATATTAATACCTATTACCTACTGAAACAATATATATATTTTTAATTTATTTAGGATAACCCGGTTTATAGAATATATAAATCTTAACGTAATCCGTACTCTTTGACCGACAGCATCTGCACTTTTTCTATATTAGGAACTACGCGACCATTATGACGGCGCGTATTATTATAACACTATAAACTTAAATGGCCCTGTTGACTGGATTTAATTCACTTCACTTTTTCACTCTTCACTTCAGACAGCCATATCATAGGCCAAATTACAACCTTGTTTTCTGGCCTTCCGTTAGCAGCAACACTGTTAACAGAAGTTTTTGTTAATAGTATTAGTGAATTAGCCACTTTCTAACATGTTATCGAGGTTATATGTAGCTTAAGTTTCATTTCCGAAAATCGGAAAAAGATTGAAGCTTTACCCCAATAAAAATAAAACCTATTGACAATTTTATTAATAATTTCAGACCGGGTTATGATAACATATATATCAGGCGAACGCATTCTGGTGTTAGCCAAATCTATAAGTAAGCTTTTAAGTAAGTAAATAAACCCGCCATTTGTGTTAATGACATTTAAAATAATAATAAAATACGGGACAATCTTACAGTTCACTAAGGCTTTTATTATTGATACTAGACGACCATATATTTCATAGATTATAATGGTAGGATTCCACGGTTATCTATGTCACTCGATCTCGTTAATTAACATGATTATGTTGTTTAATAATAATTTTCCTTAACTTAACACATCTATTACTAATAGTATCTATAGGGTTAAAAAAGCATGATGAAAACAATATCCTACTCATATGTTACTTTTGTCACTTGTTTATATATAACCCGGTCTGTCTTTCTTCAAACCTTACATGTTCACAGTTAGGTATACCACCAGATTCCATGTTAGGCACTACGTGATCACTGAACGTGAACTTATATTGTCCTTTTGAATAGATTTAAACACTTCTCACTTCTCGTCACTAAACATGACATTTAGTCCAGTGTCCAAATTGTATCAAATTGCTGTTTTATGTGCTTCTCTGTAAGCAAGGGTTTAACAGCATGCCCATGATAGTATAAACCCTCCTCTTTATGGAGACACCTCGAACAGTCCACACTTGTGTGCAATAAATCAACGAAATGCCTTGTCGATTCAAAATCATTTTCTTTGTAGTCCATTACCATGGCTGGTGGCCGTTCTTTGTCGGTGTAGCAGAGACGTTTCCTTTTGCTCAACCTTTTTTTAGCTGCAACAATATTATACGTAAATAAATCATCAGAAAAATGTATGATAGTTAAGTAGTAGTTACTTATAGTAGATAATTATATCACAAACATGTAAAAATAACGACTTACGTTTAGATCAGTTTCTGTAGCTTCTTTATATATCGCAAATATTTGCGACCTTTTAACTAGATCAATATTACATAGAAAACTAGTTTTAATATTCATGATATCCAAAAAAAATATGAATAACACAGCTGAAGTAGGTCTACGAACGAACATGTAACATCTTTGTGATAAAAACGAATAAGTATGGTAGTTTTGAATCATTCGTCTACCCTCATCGATTATTATACTAATCATAGTCGTAATGGATTAATATCTGAGCAGCAAAATAAACTTATGATGAATTTCGACTGCCTAGTCAATTGAACCGATGGTCGAGTGGCTAACGAGGCAAGTAACTGTCGACCTAGCTTTAGAGTCGCGGGTTCAAATCCCGCACCCAACGAAAAAAATGTTGGGAAAGAAGTGTTTTTGGAATTGTTTGGATATTCACTAGTAGTGAATCGGAAACATCGCAAGAAAAATAAATGCACAAAGGTAGCACATAAATAGAAAGCACATTCCAAATTGCGTCATAATACCGCCATTATCGATCGATAATGCGTTGGCAAGATTACTTGACAGTATAATATAGGAAAAATAATAACCCAAGAAAAATATAATTATATCCAAGATGAGGAATTAGTTTTTGTTTCCATCTGTGTTAACAGCGCCATCTAGTGAAACTATGCCGATCCTCTGAGGTTTACATTTACATCTATAATGATATTACACGTCGTGCACATAGATGGCGTTAGCAAGCGCGTCAAGGGAAACAGTTTGCGACTTGACCATGCACTTATGCTGTCTAGTGTACATACCTAGTATACCTACATTATTAGAGAATCAGGTAAACATATACTTGCTCGTAACGCTTTTCAAGACAACGTTCTTACGAACGATGTTGCCATGGCATTCGAAAATTACTTTACGATATTATAACAAGTAGCACTACGAAATGTTTTCAGTCATCTGCGGCCCAAGCTAACGCTTACCTTTGGGCTTATGTTAATGTATGTAATGTAATATTTAATTTTAATTCGCTTAATTTAAAGAAAACGATGGATTTATAGGGAACATCAGTAAAAGTCATTCGAGAAAAGGGAGGTATAGTGCCCTTTGGCTTGTCTTGGCGGGGGCACGGTAGTTTAGATTTATCAGATCATAAACTAATAAGCTATTGAAGAACGCACCTCAAATATATGAAATACTTTTAATAAGTATTACGTTTACAAGTTATTTTTCTCAAGCTCGAGCTTCAAAACTCAAGTGGTAATATACTCAAGCGCCATCTTTGGACGGCGCCCAACATTATGGCTCCGTATTTAACAACTTTTACGATTAATATTACGTTTTACAAAGGCAATATTCAGTTAAATAATCTTATTAGAACAAGAAACAATTATTAAACACTTAATCTCTTTTCTAATACTTATATTTAAACATTTATGAATTGGCCGGACCGGAAGTCTCTATTGAAAAGGACTACCGCTGCAGAGATCCTGTCACTGGCTTACTATGTAATACTTTATTAACAATTCCAAACATGAATTCATTTGTATGGCTCGAAATATATCGTATAAATGAAAATTATACTTACTTTAAGTTCCTTTTTCTAACACTGTATACTATCATTATAAATGCGAAAGTTTGGATGTTTAGATGGTTGTTACTCAAACACGCCCAAACGGCCCAACTGATCTGGATGTAATTTTGCACGAAGTAATTTTGTTCGTAGCCCGGACCAAAATATAGGATAGTTTTCATCCCGGGTCCACGCAGACGAAGTCAGTCAGACGAAGTCAGTCAGGCGAAGTCAGTAGCGGAACCTAGTCAGATTATAATTATCATTGTACCCTATTTAGCTTTGATATACTCGTACAATAATTGCCTATCAGAAGGTATTTAAATCGGGTGATTTGAATGACCTAACCAATTTCCGTCCCATATCTATACTGTCTGTGTTGAGTTAAGTTTTTGAGAAGTTCATGTTCTGCAGCATTCGATTATGTGGTCGATGGAAAGTAGATTTTAAAAATACAGCATTATGGTCTGTCTGAAACAGCGTTAACTCTTATGTCTGCATATCTCAACAGTAGGACACAAACAGTTGTTGTAAATGTAACCCAGTCTAGTGCAGCTGCAGTAACATTAGGAGTACGAGTACCTCAGTGCTCTATCTTTTCTCCATTTCTATTTTCGATTTATATAAGTGACTTGCCGTCTATTATAATAAGTTAGTATAAGTAGTTTTATTTGCCGATCGTACATCATTTACAATATAGACAAACATCTACAATGGAGTCTCAATACAGCCGTTTCGCCTTTTATCAAAAACTAGCTGTTGCCGGCGACTTCGTCCGCGAAGAACTTGAGAAAAATTATTGCTATTAAATTATTCTCGGCACATC